>CM033474.1:100727238-102057238 GCA_019447015.1 Hymenochirus boettgeri | reverse complement strand
CCTCCAGTGGAGTTGAGCCCGGCCGTGTGTGGTCATCAGTTTGGAAGTGCGGCCGTTTGGCGCGCGTGTGTTTGTGCGCGCGTCTCTCCATGTTTGGCTGACGTCATTTCCAGTGCCGGCGTTCCGGGTCGCGTACGTCATTGCGTCTTCACGCTGCCGGCGTGCAGAGGGTTAAGATCCTCAATCGGAACAGTCTCAGCGTGGGAGTTTCTGCGGTAGGCTGCTACTTGGTCCAGGAGCAGTTTAGGATTGTGGATTGCTGGGTGCACCTTCTATTACTTACCTCTGTTGCTGTCATATTTACAGCCTGTGGAGTAGGAATGGCATGGATCTTTTTTTACATGGATTTTCTGTAAGATGTGTTGTGTGAGCCCCTGGATCCTCATTCCCTTCCTGCTTATTTTTCAGTTATGGAGTCAGGGAATGGAGATAAAGGACACCCCGAGGGACCTAGGTAAGCAGATTTCTCTATTCCTTCATAAGAGAGATGTCATTTAATCTGCAGACATTTTTTTATTTTCTTTGCAGCCTTTCAGTGTCGGATAAAGAAAGAAGTCTAATGATCCCGAGCCAGGAGGATTGCTGACGCAGGCGCTCTTCTTCCTCAACCCAAGCCTGCAGTTAGACTCTTTGGTGTCTGTACTAAAACAGGCCGTAACGCAAGCTGTTCAAGAAGCTAGAAGGCCAAAAGGAAGTCAAAGCACACGAAGCATGCTATGTGTTTTTCTGAGTCAGATTTGTCGGAGCGAGATATCTTCAGAGTCCGAGGACTCTATTCAGTATCTGTCGGAAGAGGAGGAAGATGAGTTAAGACAGAGTCCAGTTTTGATACGGCCATGATAGAACCCTTAATTAAGGCGGTTAGGCATTCCTTGTCCCTCTCCACAGAGGAGCCTAAGATGTCAGCACCGAAAACTTTTCCCGTCGATCAAAAAAAGATCAACTACCTTTCCGGTGCATCAAGCAATATCAGAGATGTTTCCAGTGAGTGGAAAAAAACAGAAAAGAAGGTAGTCACGGCGGGAAAATTTTCAAAAAAATACCCCTTCTCGAAACAGATTTAAACTATGGGAATTTCCTCCAAAGGTGGATTCGGCTGTAGTACGTTTTAGCCGAAGAACCACTTTACCAGTGGACGACCCTCAGTCTTTAAGGATCCGATGGAGAGAAGGGTAGAATATAATTTGAAAAAATCTTTTGTGGCTTCGGGGCTGCATTAAGACCGGCAATTGCTTTCACTTCGGTCTCCAGGCCATGAAGTTATGGGCTCAGGAAACAGAACAAGCTCTGGATTCCAATGTAAAGAGGCCAAAGATCAAGGAAATGTTCCAAGACATCAGAAGAGGTATTGAGTTCTTTGCCGAAGCATCAGTGGACTAAGTCAGATTGGCTTCCAGGGCATCAGCTTTAAATGTAGCCTCAAGAAGGGCCTTATGGCTAAGACCTTGGTCAACAGATACAGCCTCCAAGGTGAATTTATATCGGATACTGTTCGAAGGTTCCATGCTCTTTGTGACAAGCTTGATGATATAATTTCTAAAGCATCAGGGGGAAGAGCCTGTTTCTTCCCCAATAGAAGGATGAAGAGAGGCCGGATAGAGTATAACTCCAGGGATCGCTCCTTTCGTCCCTCAAAACGTTTAAAGCAGGAAAGAGAGCCAGTTAGACAACAGTCGTGGAAGACAGGGAGGCAGGCCTTTTCTGCTACCAAGGCACCTTCCACAATAGGATGCCCCGACCATAGGGAGACGAAGGTCCAGAGTCAGGTGGCAGGCAGAATATCGAAGTTCCTGGGCTCTGGACCGCATCAACAAGGGACCCGGGTCCTAGAGATTGTAGAAAGAGGGACTGGATACAATTTTGTGCGTACCCAAAGAAAATTATTTTGTTTCCACTCGTGTACCAGAAGAAATGTAGGCACGAGCAGCAATTTTTCTGTATGTGAATCAGCAGAGAGAATCAGCAGCAATTGAGCCCGTGCCTCTTCTGCAAAGAAGAAGAGGGTTTTACTCAAGTCCTTTTTTTATTTTTTTTTTTTTTTATTTTTTTTAGTAAGAAAGGAGTCAGGCACTCTAAGGCCAGTTTTGACTTAAGAAGGTTAAATCAGTTCCTGACAAAGAAAAGTTCAAGATGGGTCCTTACAGTCCATAATAAGGGTGGTGGAAAAGGGAATGTTTTTAGCCACATAGACCTGAAGGACCCTATTTCCACATTCAAATACACCAGATTCAAGACGATTCCTAAGTTCCAGGTCGACGGGAAAGATTGTCATTTTACCCTTCCGTTTGGCCTCTCCACTCGCCAAGAGTGTTCACAAAGATCGTGTTGCGGTAGTGGCGTTTCTAAGATTGCAATGAATTGCGATATACTCCTCTTTGGACGACATATTAGTAGTCGCAGGGTCAGAACAACGTGTGCCCTTCACACACGAGAAGTAACTCAAGCCTTCGAACTTCACGGTTGGATTATAATATCAAAAGAGCAACCTAACACCATCCCAGTCTCTCTGCTGTATCTAGGGCTCTGTTTCAGACAAGAGAAAATCTGGTATCTCTCCCCCCGAAAAGAATTTCTATCTTGAAGGCAAAGTTCTCAAATTAAGGAAGCGGACTGCCTCAGTATCATTCTTGCTTAGAGTTTTGGGCCTAATGGCACAACTGTATTTCTAGTCCGCTGGGCAAGGTGGCATAAAGCCTCTACAAATGTTTTTGCTAACCAGAGTCAAAGACCACACCGCCAGATGAACAGAAAGTTAATCCTACCTCAAGATTTAAAAGTAAGCCTAATTGGTGGCTAAAGGACGAGAACTAGAGAAAGGCTTCTCTTTGACTCCTCCTCAAAGTTTATGCATAACCACAGACGCTTCAGAGTCAGGTTGGGGAGCAGTAGGCCTGGGAAAGACAAAACAAGGCAGATGAGGGTGGAAGGATGTTCCATCAAACATTTTGAAAATTAGAGCCATAAAAAATGCCATAATGCAGTTCCATCCAGAGATAGAAGATCAAGAAGTTGTTGTAAAAAGCGACAACAGAACACAGTAGCATACATGACAAACAGGGAGGCATAAGAAGCCGGTCGCTGCTAGCAGAAGTGGAGCCAATTTTTGCTTTCGCAGAGAGACATCTAAGGTCCCTTTCAGCATATTTGTCCCAGGAAAGAGAATCAGGTGGCAGATTTCCTGAGTCACCAAAATCAAAGAAAAGAAAAGTAATCCCCCTAATAATTATCCTAACATCTAATCGTCGGTATTATCGGCAAAGTGAAGTTAAAATATAAATACTTTTATTGGGTATACATTAAAACATACAAAATAAGCAAACACACATTTAAAAATAGAGAGATTGGGAATCATCCGGTGTATCAGAAAAACTCAAAAGGGTGGAGGTGATTAAGTATTTATAAATCTCCCCCCTTGTTCAATTGGAATGGTGAGGTAGGTATATACAATGGGTAATTTGCAATGTTCCCCCACCCACATTCATAACATATACAGAAGGGACTTCCTAACTTGGATCCCTATTAGATGAATGGATTCCCCAGGAAAATAGGAAGTTACTAAATCCAAATCTAGCTACAACATCGAGGCTTCAAATCTGAAGCCTTAGGCAAAAGAGCGTATGCCCTAAAAGGGTGCCTGTATTCACACCCCCCTCGAAACAAAAGGCATCTCGAGGAGGATCAGGCAGCCTAGAAGGTGCAGTAGAATCCAGTAAATGAAATATATAATTTAAAAAGTCATATCATGCGACCAACAAAACCCCTAACGCGTTTCGTCCCTCTCAAACGGGACTTAATCATAGCTGGAAGGGCTTGCCGATACCGGACGGTGTTTTATACCCCAGTCAGGTGATCTGAGTTTGCATTGGTTGTTCTGCACCAATCACGATGCAGGTTGTGGAGACACCCCCCCGCCACTCCCCCTACCCTGAAGTACGGAGTTACGTACGCTACTGTAACACGGGTAACCATGCAATCCCGACGCTTCGGTCGGAGTAGAATTGCAATAGCGCATATCTAGAGAAATGAGTACAAAATACATATTAATAAAGGAAATGTGTGCTAAACCTCAATTGAGGAAGGGCAAGTTCCAGATATCTGATGTGTGATCACAGACATATTTATCACAAGAAAGAAAGAAAAAAGAAAGAAAAAGAAAAAACAGCAACTCCTAATAGGTTATGATCCTAAAATATAGTAATATTCTCATTCAATCATAACAGAAAAAAGTGTGCATGAAAGCTAGTATAATTGTAAAATATAAGAATATATATATACATTCTTCCAGATTCCTGATATGCAGGAGTAGATGCGTGAGTATTGTGAATCATACCTATAGTCCTAGGATGGATTCTGGTAAGGTGAGTAATGATTTTTGATAGACCACCAATATCAAAAGAAACAGTTCATAGGGTGTATATTGGTGGTTACAGAAACGCATTAAACTGTATTTTGTCATTGAGTCCGACTGGTGCCAGTGCATTCAATAAAAAGATCCAGCGACTTTCACGTCTGAGTAATTTATTTTCCCTGTCACCTCCTCTGATCCCCAATGGTACTTTTTCCAAGATGAACCATTTGAGGCCTTTAGGTGATGCATTATGATATCTTAAAAAATGACTAGCAACGTTCGTCAATTTGTCCTGTCTCTGTTTTTCAATGGTGGCTGTTCGTATATTTGATAAGTGTTCGATTATTTGATCTTTTGCTCTCCGTGAGGTCATACCAACATATCTCTTTTGGCATGGGCAGATCAGTACATAGATCACTGATTCTGTCGAGCAGTTGGAATATCCATTGAAATAGTGTTTCTTTTCCAAACGGTCCACAATGTGATCTGTTTGCAAATTGTGTTACACACAGAGCAGTGGCCACATCTGAAAAAGCCTTGGATGTCAGGAAAGTGTTAGTTTCCTTTTGTTCTTTAAAATGACTGTATACCCAGTTAATCCCTTAAAGTAGGGCACGTTTGTATATGAAAAAGGTTTTAAGGGAATTTTTACTGGATATAGACCTATCACACATGAGAATATTCCAATTATTTTTAATGATTCTTTCCACTGATTGGTAGTTGTCATTAAATTGTGTGATAAATCGTATTTGATCATCCAGTACACGTTTTCGTGGTTTGGGTTGTAGTAAGGTTTCCCTATTGGTTTTCAATGCTTTCCTATAGGCTTTATTAATTTGATTCATGGAATAGCCTCTCTGTTTGAAACGGTTTTTTCATTTCTATTGCACGTGCCTTGAAGATATCACGTTCAGTGCAGTTACGGCGTAATCTTGGGAACTCTCCAAATGGGATTGTTTTTTTTAACTTTGGGTGATGAGCACGGTATGATGTAAGATGCTATTAGTGGCAGTTTCCTCCTTTAAAAGATCTGATTTCAATACACCTTCTACTTTCCTGATCGTAATATCCAAAAATGTACTTCAAAGGGTCATGTTGTGTTGTCAGCTTGATATGAAGTTATTATTATTCAAAATAGACAAGAAGTCATGTAATTTGTCAATAGGGCCATCCCAGAGGAAAATATAGTCATCAATGTATCTGGACCACAAAGAGATATATTCCTGATATTGAGAACATATATTCTCTCTCCAAATCATATGTTTCCTCCTCCCACCATCCTAGGAATAGATTAGCATATGTTGGGTGCACAGGCGTCCCCATTGCCGTACCTCTGGTTTGTAAATAGTATGTATTATTGAAAGAAATAGTTTGTGAGATAGTACAAATTTCAGCAGACTCAGATAAAAATCTTTGGTCGTTTTGTCTATTTTCTTTTTCTAAGAAGTAGCTGACAGCATCGATACCCAGTTCATGTTTTATCGATGTATATAATGATTCAACATCTGATGTGACCAGTATCGTGTTATCATTTACAGGTAGTGAGTCAATCTTAGAAAGGATATCCATGGTATCTCTTGTGTATGAATTGAGGTTCTTAACAAAATGTCGTAGTTTGCAATCAAGGAATTGGCTAGCTTTTTCTGTTAGATTATCTTTGCCTGAAACAATAGGTCTTCCAGGAGGAGTATTTTTGTTTTTATGTACTTTTGGGAGAAGATATAGAGTAGCCGTTCTAGATATGGGTTTACATAAAAATTTGTATTCTTTATCTGATATGATATTGTGTTCTCTTGCTTCCATAATTAGTTGATGGTATTCGTTGTTGAAAGCATTAAAAGGGTTGTCAGACAGTTTAATGTATGTGGTTCGGTCTGATAATTGTCGTCTGATCTCTAGTTTGTACATATCTGTGGGCCATAGTACAATATTTCCTCCTTTATCTGAGGGTTTAATTTGGATGTCATTCCAATTTTGTATTTCTTTAAGTGCCCTTTCTGTGCGGTACTTAATTTTGAGTTCAGAGGGGGAGTCTGAGATTTCACCACCATACTGCATCTGTATTGAAGAATGTTTGTACTGTAGGAAACTAGACAATTCTGCATGTATTTAGATTTCAGTTTGATAATCTTTTCCTCTAATGTTATTTCATCACACTTCTCTGGGTTAACACCCCCGCGTATCATTTGGGTCGAGGAATCAGCATATTATAAGTTCCATCAAGGTTTAAATTCAGGATGTCATTGGTGTCGTGGTTATTAGCTGTACTATCTCAGTACCAAACTTGATTCTACATGCCATTTACAACAGAACAGGGCGAGATCTTTAATAATTTCGAATGTGGATGAGGGAGAAAAGAGAGACCTAGTTTCAGTACACTTTCATGATCAGATATAAATGTGCTTAGAAAGATTAATTATTTGCAACTCGTCAGTCATTTTTGGTCTGTTTCGTTGCCTCTGTATCCCCATGTGTTTCGATTTCTTAGTTTCTTTTACCCCCTTCTCGTATGATGGGGTCGAACATCTAAAAAATCTCCACTGACTCTGAATCTGTAGTCAGAATGTGGAATATCTATTTTGTTGGGGGATTCTCGTCCGGTCTTATTTTGTTTAGAGGGCTTGGCTTTAAAGTGTGACCACTTTATTGCTATCCCTGATCAAAATTTGTTTGTCTCTAATAAATTTGCGTTTTTTCGGTCTTTTAGAGTATCTCAAAATGTCCAGGTCCTCTTTAAGTTTACATAATTTCATTTTTAAGGTTTCTTTTGTTGTTCAAGACTTAAAGTTTCCTGTAAAGTTTTTTATTTCAGTTTCTGTTTGAGTAAGTTTGCTTTGTTCATGTCTAATTAGGATGTTCATTAATTTCAGAGAGCATTCCGTTAGTGCTGATTCCCATTCTAATTTGAATTGATCGTCTGGGGGAGCAGTAGCTGAAACACTCTACTTCTGAGACCTTTGAATAATTTTGGGGATATATAGTTTTTCAAAGGAACTGATATTCCACCAGCTTGGTTTGATAATGTAAGTCTTTTATTTTTTAAACATTGTGTCAGAATTTAAATTGGTAGTTTTTTCACATGTAGTTTGTGAATTGAAAACATTAGAGGCTTCTTTCCTCCTTTGATCATTATGAAACAAAATCAGTGAAAAATTGGCCATGGTTGGGAAGGTAGATGAGAAGACTCCTTCCCAACCATGGCCAATTTTTTCACTGATTTTGTTTCACTTATGATAAAGGGGAAAAAGCCTCTAATGTTGCATGTAGAATCAAGTTTGGTACTGAGATAGTTACAGCTAATAACCACGACACCAATGACATCCTGAATCTTAACACCTTGATGGAACTTTATAATATGCCTGATTCCTCTGACCCAAATGATACGCTGGGGGTGTTAACCCAGAGAAGTGATGAAATAACATTAGAGGAAAAGATTATCAAACTGAAATCTAAATACATGCCAGAATTGTCTAGTTTCCCTACAGTACAAACATTCTTCAATACAGTATGCAGTATGGTGGTGAAATCTCAGACTCCCCCTCTGAACTCAAATTTAAGTACCGCACAGCAAAGGGCACTTAAAGAAATACAAAATTGGAATGACATCCAATTAAACCCTCAGATAAGGAGGAATATTGTACTATGGCCCACAGATATGTACAAACTAGAGATCAGACGACATTTATCAACCGAACCACATACATTAAACTGTCTGACAACCCTTTTAATGCTTCAACACGAATACATCAACTAATTATGGAAGCAGAGAACACAATATCATATCAGATAAGAATACAAATTTTTATGTAACCCATATCTAGAACGGCTACTCTATATCTTCTCCCAAAAGTACATAAAAACAAAAATATCCTCCTGGAAACCTATTGTTTCAGGCAAAGATAATCTAACAAAAAAAGCAGCCATCCTTGATTGCAAACTACGACATTTTGTTAAGACCTCATTCATACACAAGAGATACCATGGATCTCTTTCTAATTGACCACTACCTGTAAATGATAACACGATACTGGTCACATCAGATGTTGAATCATTATATCATCGATAAAACATGAACTGGGTATCGATGCTGTCAGCTACTTCTTAGAAAAAGAAAATATAGACAAAACGACCAAAGATTTTTATCTGAGTCTGCTGAAATTTGTACTATCTCACAACTATTTCCTTTTCAATAATACATACTATTTACAAACCAGAGGTACGGCAATGGGGACGGCCTGTGCACCAACATATGCTAATCTATTCCTAGGATGGTGGGAGGAAACATATGTATTTGGAGAGAATATATGTTCTCAATATCAGGAATATATCTCTTTGTGGTCCAGATACATTGATGACCTATTTTTCCTCTGGGATGGCCCTATTGACAAATTACATGACTTCTTGTCTATTTTGAATAATAATAACTTCAATATCAAGCTGACAACACAACATGACCCTTTGGAAGTACATTTTTGGATATTACGATCAGGAAAGTAGAAGGTGTATTGAATCAGATCTTTTTAGAAGGAAACTGCCACTAATAGCATCTTACAATCATACCAGTGCTCATCACCCATGTAAAAAATCAATCCCATTTGGAGAGTTCCTAAGATTACGCCGTAACTGCACTGAACGTGATTCTTCAAGGCACGTGCAATAGAAATGAAAAACCGTTTCAAACAGAGAGGCTATTCCTGAATCAAATTAATAAAGCCTATAGGAAAGCATTGAAAACCAATAGGGAAACCTTACTACACCCAAACCACGAAACGTGTACTGGATGATCAAATACGATTTATCACACAATTTAATGACAACTACCAATCAGTGGAAAGAATCATTAAAAATATTGGAATATTCTCATGTGTGATAGGTCTATATCCAGTAAAATTCCCTTAAAACCTTCTTTCATATACAAACGTGCCCCTACTTTAAGGGATAAACTGGTATCACGTCATTTTAAAGAACAAAAGGAACTAACACTTTCCTGACATCCAAAGCTTTTTCAGATGTGGCCACTGCTCGTGTGTAACAATACATTGCAAACAGATCACATTGTGGACCGTTTTGGAAAGAAACACTATTCAATGGATTATCCAACTGCTCGACAGAATCAGTGATCTATGTACTGATCTGCCCATGCCAAAAAGATATGTTGGTATGACCTCACGGAGAGCAAAGATCAATAATCGAACACTTATCAAATATACGAACAGCCACCATTGAAAAACAGAGACAGACAAATTGACAACGTTGCTAGTCATTTTTTAAATATCATAATGCATCACCTAAAGCGTCAAATGGTTCATCTTGGAAAATACCATTGGGGATCAGAGGAGGTGACAGGGAAATAAATTACTCAGACGTGAAAGTGCTGGATCTTTTTTATTGAATGCACTGGCACCAGTCGGACTCAATGACAAATACAGTTTAATGCGTTTCTGTAACCACCATATCACCCTATGAACTGTTTTCTTTGATATTGGTGTCTTCAAAAATCATTACTCACCTTACCAGAATCCATCCTAGGACTATAGGTATGATTCACAATACTCACTCGATCTACTCCTGCATATCAGGACTCTGGAAGAATGTATATATATATTCTTATATTTTACATCTAAACTAGCTTTCATGCACACTTTTCTGTTATGATTAATGAGAATATACTATATTATTTAGGATCATAACCTATTGGAGTTGCTGTTTTTTCTCTTTTCTTCTTTTTTCTTTTCTCTTTGTGATAAATATGTCTGTGATCACACATCAGATATCTGGAACTTGCCCTTCCCAATTGAGGTTGGGTAGCACACATTTCCTTTATTAATATGTATTTTGTAACTCATTTCTCTAGATATGCGCTATTGCAATCTTACTCCGACCGAAGCGTCGGATTGCCATGGTTACCCGTGTTACGTAGCGTACGTAACTCCGTACTTCAGTGTAGGAGGGAGTGGCGGGGGGGTGTCTCCACAACCCGCATCGTGATTGGTGTAGAGCATACCAATGACAAACCTCAGATCACCTGACTGGGGTATAAAACACTGTCCGGTATCGGCAAGCCCTTCCAGCTATGATTAAGTCCCGTTTGAGAGGGACGAAACGCGTTAGGGGTTTTGTTGGTCGCATGATATGACTTTTTAAATCTATATATTTCTATTACTAGATCCTACTGCACCTTCTAGGCTGCCTGATCCTCCTCGAGATGCCTTTGTGTTTCGAGGGGGGTGTATAACAGGCACCCTTTTAGGCATACGCTCTTTTGCCTAAGGCTCTCAATTTGAAGCCTCGATGTGTAGCTAGATTTGGATTTAGTACTTCCTATTTTTCCTGGGGAATCCATTCATCTAATAGGGATCCAAGTTGAATGTCCCTTCTGTATATGTTATGAATTGTGGTGGGGAACATTGCAAATTACCCATTGTATATACCTACCTCACCATTCCATTGAACAGGGGGAGATTTATAAATACTTAATCACCTCCACCCCTTTTGAGTTTTTCTGATCACACGGATGATTCCCATCTCTCTTATTTTTAAATGTGTGTTTTGCTTATCTTTGTATGTTTTAATGTATACCCAATAAAAGTATTTATATTTTAACTTCACTTTGCCGATAATACCGACGATTAGATTGTTAGGATAATTATTAGGGGGATACTTTTTCTTTTTCTTTGATTTTGGTGGCTATTACATTTTTATCCCCAATTATCCTTTCCTAACAGCACTTTAGGTCTGTGCATCACATTCTCTTGTCCTTGAGATTTCCTGAGTCGCAACACGGTAGAGACAGGGGAATGGAGTCTGGACATAAAGATATTCCGAATGTTGTGTCAGAAGTGGGGCCACCCACAGATAGACCTTATGGCGACAAAATTCAACTCGAAATGTCAGCTCTTTTTCTCCAGAAGATACTGTCAGGAGGCTCTGGCAGTGGATGCCCTGCAGCAGCCATGGAATCAAGGTCTCGGATATATATTTCCACCTATCCCTCTAGTATGGAGGTCCTTGATCAAGATCAGACGAGAGGGAGCGGAAGTAATAGCTGTAATCCCGGCTTGGCCCAGGAGGCCATGGTTTCCACTGCTAATGTCTATGGCAGTGGACAGTCTGGTGCCTATTCCATCCTTCCTAGGTTGTCTGGCTCAGGGGCCAATCCTATGTCAAGACTTCGAACACCTGTCTCTGATGGCCTGGCATTTGAAAGGAGCAACCTAAGTGGGTTGGGGTTCAAGAGTGATCTGGTAGATTTCTTACTAAAGTCAAGAAGGCTAGCGACTTCCCAGAAATATTATAGAGTCTGGCAAAATTTGCCAGCATAGAAGAAAACTTCTCATGTCTTGATCCTAAACCATCGGACGTAGTGAAGTTCCTGTATTTGGGGTTTAAAAGAAACCTGCACATCAGGACTTTAAAATCTCAGGTATCAGCAATTACTTCTTTAACAGGAAAATCCTTTGCCCAGGAGCGGTTAATAAAGAGATTCTTTCAGGCTATGATTAGAGTAAGACCGAGAAGGCTAGCCAGCCTTCCAACGTGGGATCTTCCTCTGGTCCTCACGGCTCCACCCTTTGAGCCTTTGGAGACAATTACAGATTGGTTCTTGACCATTAAGTTAGTCTTCTTAGTAGCCATAACGTCGGCCTGTCGGGTGGGGGAGTTGGGGGCCCTCTCTGCCAAACCCCCGGACACGGTCGTTCTGGAGAACAGAGTTAGGCTTAGGCCTTCGTTTAACTTCCTGCCCAAAGTCATATCAGACTTTCACATGGACATGGAGATATCTCTTCCAGTTTTTTTCCCTGAACCAAAGTCAAAAAAGGAGTCAGTCCTGCATGCATTAGATCTGGTCAGGGCAATTACAATTTATCTTTCCCATACAAAGGAATGGAGGAAGTCAGACCATCTGTTTCTAATCCCTAATGGATCAAGAAGAGGTCAAGCTCCTACTAAGAGAACATTGAGTTCATGGATTGTCGCTTGTATTAAAAAGGCTTATGCACTCAAGGGTAAAGAGGTTCCCCTGGGTCTCAAGGCCCATTCAACCAGGGCCCTGGCTTCCTCGTGGGCTATGCAGGCCGAAGCTGGGATCAATGAGGTTTGCAGAACAGCCAGATGGTCCTCAGCCAGAACTTTTATAAATCATTATAAATTAGATGTAATGGCCTCTCGAGGCAAAATTTGGAAACCGAGTCTTGCAAGCTGTATTGCAAGAATAAATGTGTGTTTGAGCATCATATCTGTCTTGTGAGCTGCCGGCAGCCGCGTCCGTGATTGGCTGCCGCTCAGCCAATCACAGACGCGGCTCCCGGTCCCACCCCTCTGCTTGCATTCAGAGGGCCGGGAGCGCGGCGGTGGAAAGAGGAGAGGTAAGTAGAGTTTGGGCTGCTTTTTAAAGATATAGACATAGCGGTTGGGGCTGGGAGCCCTTGGGGAATCTTATGTAAAAAAATTATATTTTGGGTGGACATACCCTTTAAGGAGCTATGCCTTACCTCCTGATCTTCAATCAATATTGCTTCATTCTCCTGTACAGCTATAGCACGCATTATGCGCATGCACGCTATAGCTGTACAGAAGAGTGAAGCGGTCGGAGATTCCAGCTGGGCTGCGGTGGATCGCGTCTTTGGTATCTTCATTCCCGGACCCTGCAATATTGATTGAAGATCGGAAGGTAAGGCATAGCTCCTTAACCTCCCAGGCTTCAATCAATATATTAAAGGAATAGTTCACTTTGAGAGTGAACTATTCCTTTAAAAGTGTTTAAGGGTATCTCCACCAGGATTTTAACTTTCTTTTTCCAGTTTAACTAAAGAACAGGAGGTAAATGCACTATGTCTTACCTCCTGTCCTTCAGTAAAACTTGCAGGAGAGACTTACGCGCGTATTGCTCCAGCGCTGCTGACAGCCTCCGACTAGACTGACATTCCCCGACGGATCCACAGTCCTTTGCATTGTGTGCACACAGTGCAAAGGAGCATGGACGTGGCAGAGACTGTCAGTGAAGCTGGAGCGATACGCGGGTAAGTTTCTCCTGCTCTCCTGTAAGTTTTACTGAAGGACAGGAGGTAAGACATAGCGCATTTACCTCCTATTCTTCATTTAAACTGGAATAAAGAAAGTTAAAATGGAGATACCAAAAAATCTGCTTGTGTGTACCCAGTCTCAAGTAAGTCAAGGATTTTTAAAGCTGTAAATATATTTTTCTGGCCTGCATTGGTAGGTAGCTACAGAAGGTTTCCACAATGGCTGGTTCTTTGGTTACCGGTATTTGTTTAGTTGCACATATGCTGCAGTGTGAATGCACTATTAAAGGGTTTAAAATTGGGTCTTAGAAAATAACCATAATTTTGTCCCATAAAGTATTTTTTTTTTGCCAATAAAATATAAGGAAATTTATTTTTTTTATTTTTTTTTGTGAATCAGGAGAAACCTTGGTCAGTTTAATAATGTAAAGCAGATTGACCTGGGCGAAGCACTGAAGAGTGAAGAAGTGCATGCTGCTTTTATATGCACTGATAATCAAAATCATGAAGAAAGTGTCAGGTAACATTGAATTTTCTTCCAGCTATCTGGATTGGTGTTTGGTTCCATTGAGCTTTTTCCACAGAGGGAGTAGGTGTATTTGGCTCCCCAGTTATAGATTTCAAAGAGTAACATAAATATAAAGCTCCATGTCTCTGCCTATAAACACTGCAGATAAGATGCTGTACTGGGTCACCAGTTAAGTTTGTTGTAACTGTTCAACAGACAACACATTTTTACTGTTCATGTGAGTGCTACAAAGATTTTAGTCTTAATATTAGATTGATAGCAGTGTTAGCGAATCAAAAAAGTGTTAGTAGGAAGTTGCAAGACTTATATGTCACTTCCTTTGTAAAACAGTCTTCGCAAAATAAAACATTCTTCTCACCCCACCCCTCCCCTCCTAATAGAAAAAAAGAACTGCTGTTTGCTGGACAGGAAGCGATATCTATATATGATAGGGGGACTTAAAAGGAAAACATTTCTATGCCCATTTCTCTGAGACAATGAAGTGAGTTTGTTACATTATTTAAGCAATAGACACCATAGAAGCCATGAACCTGTGTCCTAAACTGATAAAATTAAATAAGATTGAAACATGACAGGATAGTCTGGGTTCTTTATAGGACCTCAGATTTACCAATAGTGATCCCTCTCTAACAGAATCTCAGGTGACAGCTTTGAGTTAATGGGGAGTGTGAGTACTGAAAGACAGATTGATAACTTTAATTATAGAATGATCCAATGGATCTCCTATTGATCTATTATTGGTTGGAAATTTAAGGGGGAAGATTAATTCAAACTCTGCACAACAGTTGTATTTCACTGTGGTGTTTTTACTGAACTATAATACTCTATACAATATTACAATAAATAGATCAAGAAAAGAGATGGACCGGATCGCGGATCTGAACCTGGTTCCCCAACGGATTTCCTTGATTCACGGATTTTGCAGGAATTACGCTTTGCAGGTTCTTTTCGAGAGGCGTTCGAAAATTTCAAGGAATTTTTGAAAAGTTTGTAAAAATTATTTACTGTAAATAGTTTTCAGACCTGAGAAATGGTCTGGGGAAAAGACAATTGGATTCTTTCTGAAAGATTCTGATTATAACCAATTCTGTTTAGAAAAGTATCTGATTGGTTAGTATACCAATCCGATTATTTCTAAAAGAATCTGATTGTAACTAATCCTGATTGTATCTAATCAGAATTGGTTACAATTAGATTCTTTCAGAAAGCATGCCAATGAAATTATTTCTGAAAGAATCTGACTGTAACCAATTCTGATTGGTTACCATCAGTTTTTTTTTTTTTTTGGTTGTTTTTTTTAAAGAAAGAATCTTTTTGGTATACCAACCATCAGATTCTTTTCCAATCAGAATTGGTTACAATGAGATTCTTTCAGAAAGCATACCAATAAGATATTTTAAAATATTTTGGAATTTATGTATTCCTTATAATATCTTGGTGATTTTATCTGTATAACATTTATGCATAATGACTGTGAAGGGGTTAAACGGGGATAGGATGTGTTAGAGGTTTGGTCCTGGTACAATTGGCTGGGAACACTCTATCTCCTCCTCCCCTCTTTTTCTTGTCCCTTTGCGGGACATCGGGGTCTCTGACTCGATTCACTTCTTTTGTAGTATATGGATTCCATGTTGGAGGCTTCCTAGTGTGACCGAAGGTGGTGTCGGTTGTTAGGATCGCTGTAGCGTACTCCCGATTGTCCACAGGTATTTTTGTTTTATACCAATAAGATTATTTCTAAAAGTATCTGATTGTAACCAATTCTGATTAGATACAATCAGATTCTTTCAGAAAGTATCTGATTGCTATACTAACCAATCAGATTCTTTTCCATTCAGAATTGGTTTCAATCCGCTTATTTCAGAAAGAGTCAAATTGGTTGGTATACCAATCAGATTGTTTTTAAAAGAATCTGATTGTAACCAATTCTGATTGGAGGGGGAGGGGTATATATAGTGCAGGGGAGGGGGTTATTCTAAAATTTCGGTGACCCTCGAAAATAGAATGCGGAAGCTCAAAAAACAGTTCAATCGTGAGTAAAGTTATTTTTGGCGGAACGGATTTTAGCAGTTTCGCCCATCTCTAATCAAGAAAAGACAAAACCCTGGATTTAAATATCTTCCTGTATAGATTTAGCAAAACAAATCGATAAAGAAAACAGAAAAACGTGATAGTGTTATACAACAAATATAAGATGGATAATGTCTGTCTTATCTAGATGTTAGGCTGCACTTTATGTATATTTAACATGAATTTCTAAAGCACTGACACTTTGAGTACAATCCAAAAGATGTGTGTAAAATATTAATTTAGGGGATGTGACGCTAATAGAACCAAGATTTCATAGGATTTCTTTTATTTTTAACATCTTGCCTTTTTTTTTTTTTTTTCTGTACAAATCCCTGAAATTTTATAGTAGTGAGTATAAAGATCTTAGATCATCTGTATCCACATATAGCTAAACATACAAACCTTAACATCTTATATTTGTTGTATAACACTATCACTTTTTTCTGTTTATTTTATCCATATGTTTTTATAAATCTATACAGGACTATATTTAAATCCAGGGTTGTCTTTTCTTGATATATTTATTATTACATTGTATATAGTGTTATAGTTCAGTAGAAACACCACAGTGAATTACAACTGCTGTTCAGAGCTCAAATTTCCAACCAATAATATAGATCAATAGGAGATCCACTGGATTTCTATAATAAAAGTTATCAATCTGTCTTTCAATACTCACCCTCCCCATTAACTCTTGGCTGTCACCAGGGAGTATGTTAGAGAGGGATATACTATTGGTATATCTGAGGTCTTATAACAAAAACCTGTACTATCCTGCCATGTTTCAATCCTATTAGATTTTATCAGCACAGGACATGGCTTCTATGAGATAGGAGTTGGGAGCACAAGATACCCACAAAGCATAAAATGAGATGGAGCCTTCTTACAACAGAAGGTACTTCACAGCCTCATCCTATTAATATAGCATTGCTTTAAGTAATGTAATAAACAATAAGCTCTCAGAATTCTCAGAGAAATGAGCATGCAAATGTTTTCCTTTTAGTTACCATTATTATTATTATTGTGGATTTATATAGCACTAACATCCTCCGTGGCGCTTTATAGTTGCATTAATATACAGAATGGAAACATACATGTTACATACAAGGGTAGTGCAAGTAATACAAAGTGCAAATAATTTAAGTTCTGGTCCAGCAGCAGTTACAGCATTACTGTGGTGCAATAGGAAGGAGGGCCCTGCCCAAAAGAGCTTACAGTCTAGAGATGATGGGGATGAAATAAGGTGAAGCAGATCAGTAGCTGTAACTAAGTTGTCAATGGAGTATAACTAGCGGGTCTGTGATGGGTCAGTAAGAGGGGTAGAAGTGTCCAAGTCCAGATTGTAAGCTTGCCAGAAGAGGTGAGTTTTGAGTTTGCATTTGAAGATATGAAGTGATGGTGAGTGACGTATAAAGCGAGGAAGAGAGTTCCAGAGCAGAGGGGCAGCACGAGAAAAGTTCTGTATACGGGCATGGGAAGAGTTGATTAAAGTGGATGAGAGGAGAAGATCATTAGCAGAGTGGAGGTTACACCTTGGGTAGTATCTGTTTAACAGATGTATGGGGGGCTGTATTGGAGAGAGCCTTGTAGGATAAGGTTAGCAGCTTAAATTGGATCCTTTGGGTAATGGGAAGAAGTGGGAAGAGAGGTGAATGAGCCTGGCAACAGAGTTAAGGATTGACTGAAGGGGTGCCAGTCGGTTGCTTGGTAAACCACATAGGAGGATGTTACAGTAGTCCAGCCGTGAAATGATAAGGGCATGAACTAGAATTTTGGTAGTGTTCTATGAAAGGAAGGGATGAATGCGTGAGATGTTATTGAGCTGTAAGCAACTGGAGTTGGACAGGGTATTAATGTGGTGTTTAAAATAAAGTTCTGAGTCAAAGGTTACTCCAGGCATCGCATGTAAGGTGTTGGGGAGATTGGTGTGTCATTGATGCGGATAGTATGTTAGGTAGGGGGTTAGATCTAGAGGGTGGGAAAATGAGATGTTCAGTCTTATCCATGTTGAGTTTGAGGAAGCGGGAGGACATAAAAGCAGAAATGGCATTTAGGCAGTCAGGTATCCGGGATGTCAGAGTAACAAGGTCAGGGGCGGAGATGTAAATTTGGGTATCATCAGCATACAGGTGGCATTGGAATCTAAAGGAACTAATAAGCTGTCCTAGCAGGTGTAGATGGAGAAGAGAAGAGGGCCGAGTACTGAGACTTGTGGTACCCCCACAGGGAGGGGGAGAGTGACGGAGTTGAAGCCAGAGTGGGAAACACTAAACGTCCTACCGGAGAGGTAAGATGACAGCCAAGAGAGTGAAAAACCCTGGATACCTAGGGAGGATAAGATGTGAAGCAGTAAAGCGTGATCAGCTGTATCAAAGGCAGAAGACAGCTCAATCAGAATAAGTAGGGAATAGTGGCCTTTAGATTTAGCATTAAGCAGATCGTTAGTAACTCTGGTGAGAGCCGTTTCCGTGGAGTGGTTGGGGCGGAAGCCAGACTGTAGGTGATAAGAGGGAGTTTGCAGAAAAGTGATTAACCAGTTCAGCATAAATGTGTCGTTTAGATGCAAACGGGAGAAGAGAGACAGACCGGTAACTGGATAGAGCATATGGATGAAGGTTTCTTGAGAATAGGGGATACAATTGCATGTTTGAATAAGGAGGGAAAAGTACCCGTGGATAAGTTAAGAAGAGACGTTGGGATGGTGTAAAGGAAGATGAGAGATGGGGTAAAGGGGGCAGGTGGTGAGATGGGCCTTGGAGAAAAGGCTTGAAAGTCTATGTTCTGTAAAATTGGAAAAACTGATGAGAAGAGAGATGAATGTAGTGGAAGGGAGGCCGGGTAGAAATGTAGATGGGATTGGAGACTGTGGAGCTGAGCCCTGACATGCAGAAAAACTATTTCTTATAATAATGATTTTTTCTGTGAAATAATCTGCAATTTTATCAGTAGAGAAACTGGGTGGAGGAGGAGGAGGTGCCGGACAGAGCAGAGAGTTAAAAACTTTGAAAAGCTATTTTGGATTGTTTGGAAATAAGGGAGGAGAAATAGGTTTGTTTACTATTTAAACCATTATTTTAGGCGGAAATTTCCCCCCCAAAAATTCCATTGACTTTTATGGTTCCGCTCCTCACGGATTTTCGAATTTCCAAATTAAACTGGTCAGTAAATGCATGGTATAAATGTTTAATACATTGTTACATACATAGGCGGCTATATACATTTCTGGGCATTTATGGCTGTGGTGCTGCAAGTGGGACTGGTGCCTGGATGCTCGTGGGAACTGGCGCTACCTTACAACTGAAAACTACTTAGGTTTATCACTTCTCATTCAGTTCAAGGTATATCTCTGGTATTTAGTTAGATCAGCTGGACTTGAAGTTTCGCTAGTCACCCAACTGGCTTACTCAATTCAGAATCATTTGTACAAATTCTCTGTACAATTTCCTAGAAGGCTTGGTCAAACCTTCAATGTAACACACAATATATAAAAAGTTAGGTCATATGCTCATTTGAGCAAAGTACTTTAAAGCAGAGAGTCATCTTCAAGCAAAAAGGCCACACAGGAGTAGCTATCAGCTAATGCAGCCACACAAGTAATTCCAGTATGTCAGGACCCAGTTAAACAAAGCAACCTTGACGTGGTGACTGGGCTTAAAATAATTTGGCCAACTTATTGCTTTTATTTACCCAGAGTTTAGCAGTTTATTTAAATACAGAGCCAAAGGATAATAAGAAATGCATTTTAATAAACAATAGGAGTCCGTAGGAGTAGGATAGATATGTAAATAAATGATAATAAAGATATGAAATATTAGATGGGCCCCTAAAGTCTTCCTTGTGGGCCCCTGATTTTAAATTTCCTTGTGGACCCCAACTCCCCTGTCCTTCCTTTCCTTTATGTAATATTATATACCCCTACCTCATTGGTTGCTCCTAAAAACTTAATGCAATCTCCGTAAAAATATAAATTTATACAATATAAATGATATATATAATATTTCTATGAATGTATAATTGCTGAGGTAAATCAATGAGAAGCATCATATGATGATTTATAATGTACAACTACTGTATGCAAATATATTTTAATTGCCTCAATAAAATTCCTCCTCAGAAGTGGATTTAAAAAAAAAAAAAGTTTTAGATTTCAGCATAGCTACTTTGCCATTCATGAAAACAACTTTTACTTTAATTTAGTTTTGGCTTTTGTACAATACAGTGCTTTCCCTTTTTTAGGCAATTTCTAGAGGCTGGTAAGCATGTCCTTGTGGAGTATCCTATGGCACTGTCAGCAGACAAAGCACATGAATTATGGACTCTGAGTGAGCAGAAAGGTAAAACTGTGTAAGGAACATGTTCACGATAGTTCTCTTTATGTAACTTTAGATATTATGGTTGGTTGGGGGTTGCATGGCACAGAAGGATATGCAAAACTTTCTATTCATTTTATGCTCCTCAAAAATCTTTATTTAAAGTGGTTTAGGGTTACAGAAATGATTCATTTGTGTGCTGTTAGTACAGTGTCACAATTAAATAGAAAGTACTTTTGAAAGAGTGAAAGGAGCACTCACACAGAGCGCTGTATTCACTAACTTGCGGCTGTTGTAAGTAACTAAGGTTGATAGAAATAAGTGCTTCTTTCTCCCTTTTAATTGTCAGAAACAAACAGGGATATTTAATACAAGTTCTTATCGTTAAAACACTGCTAATTTTGCCCCAACCAATCAGATATTATTTAACATTTGAAAGCTAACATCTGATTGGTTGGGGCAAAATTAACACAATTTTTATCGATAAGAACTTTAATTTAATAACCCTGAAAGTTTTTGTTTTTTTTTAGGTTAAGTGACACTCTCTGGTCCTCCTTAAAATGTTTTCTTTTGATTATTAACTGCTAGGTGCTACTACTATAAGTAGATACCTAGAGTAGCTAACAATCAAAAGATGTAAAAATAGCCCAGTATATTTAACTTTTCAGAAATTGTGTTAACTTTTAAACTTAGATAAAATTAATGTTGAACAGAGTTCAACCTATTGGTCCAGCTATCCACAATAGTTGCAGTTTTAAAAGCAATCCTTTGCTAAAATTAATTGCATGGTCTTCCAAAAACCACAAGATGGCAGAAGCACTAAATAATATCTTTTTTTTTTTTTTTTTTTTTTTTTTTTTTCGTGGATAAAATCTGGTTGTGTAGTATGTCTAAAATGTTTTATGTGGTACATACAGCTTCTAGTTCAAGATAGTACCAGGGAGGCACACTCAGACAAGATAAGATATAATTAAGTGTTTATTGTGATAGAGCGGTACACAACGTTTCGGGGGTTCCCCCTTCCTCAGGTGCATAAAACATACCATGTGATTCCTTAAATACACACATGTTCCTCCCACTAGGGGCAGGGCTAAATCATTTTCATGTGAGACAAACCTTACATTTCAATATACTATAGTTAAGGGAACAGTGTATAAAAACATTTGGTTATATTGATATACTAAAATTGCAACAGTGTATAAAAACATATTGTTATAGTGATATACGTATAATAAAATATATATATACATCATCTTGTGTTTTTAATGTTATTAAATGCTAAAATCAATTTTAGTATAGTGTACAAAAACCCTCTAAAACCATACCATCTTTAAAAAGATCTAAAAGATTTAAAAAGACTTTAAAAGTTATGAAGACACACAAAGACAATTAAAAACTAAAAAAATAGCCACTTTTCCATGCCTAAATTGTCAGGTGTGCAACGCGATTATTAAAAGGGAGAGTGTGGCACATCCCTCACAAGGGAATTTGATAAGATTGAGGCATTTCGCCAGCTGTTTAACTATGGAGGTCATCTACATGCTTAAGTGCCTGTGTGGCCTCGCATATGTGGGAAAAACAAAGAGACAAGTTAGGACCCGCATAGGAGAAAATAAGAGACATCACAAGATGTAATCTGGAAAAAACAAAAGGGTCACCTCTGTTTCTAAACATTTTAAAGAAAAGGGACATAATGCAGCGCAGGTAAGATGGATGGTGTTGGAGGTGGTGGAAAAATTACCCAGAGGTGGGGATTACGAGAAAAAATTATTAGAGAGAAGTACACTGGATACACCACCTAAACACCTTACATCCCAAAAGACTCAACGAAGAGATGAACTTGAGATGATTTTTATAGATAATTTATAAAGTAACAAATCATAGAAATAATTAATCAGACTGTAATATACTTACCAAGGTTCTCTATTTGACAGGTTATCCAGCCGACAAGAATATCTAAAGAAACAAGAAAAAGAAAGGAATATACAGGACTCTCTAATATATAATATATACCGTATATACTCGAGTATAAACCGAGTTTTTCAGGCTGTAAAATCAGCCTGAAAACTTGAACTCGGTTTATACTCGAGTCACTACTTACTTTACCACTCCGGCAGCCGCACGCTCATTCCCTGTACTGGCGCGCCGGCTGACGTCACTGCCCGGCGCCAATTAGTGACGTAAGCCAGCGCGCCAGTACAGGGAATGAGCGCACGGCTGCCGGAATGCTTACCACAATGCAGCTTCAAAAGGCCTGTTCATTATATGGAATGTTCCCTCTCCACAGCTTGGAGTGACTACAGGTGCTGCCATACCAATGAGCCCATCAATAAAAGGATATGCAGTGGTTGGATCCAACATCTCCCTGGTCCTACCCTGCTGGTATGGTAACAATGTTTGGAGTGAAGGCCCAGTGGCCATGATGTAGCCCAAGTCCTGTGTTGGTTTCCTATCCAGCCACTTCATATTAACACTCTTTCAATATTAAGAAGTGTGAAATTGCTTTCCATGGAGGGTTATATTTTGTGACAATTAACAACTACAACTCCCAGAATCCTCAGCTGGCACTTCATAATAAATTCCTCCTGGTTCTATATTTTGCTGATGTAACCTTCTTAGGATGCAGATTATACAATACTATTGATAACTGCAATGTAAACCATAAGAGGGAGGTACCCACAGGAGCAACCTGACCATCAGACATCATAAGCAGACAGGGAGCTTTCCCTTCCGTACACAATGTTCCCCGAGCACAGGGTAGCTCTACCTGCTTACCGTACCTACCTTCAATGCTGGCACACAGGCTGCACAACAGGATCTTCAATGCTGGCACACAGGCTGCACAACAGGTACACACTGAACTGGGTGGGAGGGTGAGGGTGCAGATGATTGGAAACTACAACTCCCAGCTAATAAAGCATGCTGGGAGTTGTAGTTTCCAAACATCTTGAATGCCAAGGAAGAAGAATGTAGTTGTCTCTTAAATGAACAGCAGAATTCTCATACAGTAATGTCTATTACTGTATGGGAATTCTGCTGTGCATTTAAAGGGCAACTAAAGCCTCAAAACAGAATCAGAAGGCAGTAGTGGTTAGTACATTTTCTACCCTCGGTTTATACTCGAGTCAACCACTTATTAGTTTTTTTAGGTGAAATTGGGTACCTCGGTTTATACTCGAGTCTGTTTAAACTCGAGTATATACGGTAGTATTAATAGAAATAAAAGTTTAATAATATATAGGTCCAAGGGTGTGATTTTTAATATAGCTTTTAGCTAACACATTTGATTCCAAGACTATTTTATGAACACTTGGACAAGGAGGCAATATAAGCACTAGCACTTTAGATAATGGTGAGTAATACACAGTTCACTTTGGCATAAGCACTTTGACTGGAAAGGCACAAGTTTGGTACACACAATACTTAAGCATCTACACTTCACTTTTTAAATCTTTTAGATCTTTTTAAAGATCTTAAAGATAGGTATGGTTTTAGAGGGTTTTTGTACACTATACTAAAATTGATTTTAGCATTTAATAACATTAAAAACACAAGATGATGTATATATATATTTTATTATACGTATATCACTATAACAATATGTTTTTATACACGGTTTCAATTTTAGTATATCAATATAACCAAATGTTTTTATACACTGTTCCCTTAACTATAGCATATTAAAATGTAATGTTTGTCTCACATGAAAATGATTTAGCCCTGCCCCTAGTGGGAGGGACATGTGTGTATTTTAGGAATCACATGGTATGTTGTTTTATGCACCTGAGGAAGGGGGAAGCCTCGAAACGTTGTGCACCGCTCTATCACAATAAACACTTAATTATATCTTGTCTGAGTGCGCCTCCCTGGTACTATCTTGAACTACGAATGTACTGCTTATGGTTGAGCAGTTGAGGGAAGCGGCACCTGGGAAGGTTAAAAGGAACGTGGGAGTGCGAGGAGTTCTACAGTATACATACAGCTTCTGCTGTAAATGAAAGTCGCAAATGGAGGCCTTGGAACATGTGATGCTAATATAGTGGCCTAGCATAACTTAATCAAATCACTTATGGTGGCAATAGTTTGTTTTTCAGGCTGGCTGAAATTTTGTGTGATCTGCCAATAATTTGTAGGTCTACTTGGGACATATTAGAGTGAAGCTACAGGTTCCCTATGAAAGGTAAAATAAGGAGTAGTTAACTTGCATATTGATAATAGGTGAGTTAATGAGCAATAGCATGTCGCCATACATGTTGCTGCAGAAAGACATTTTATGATCCTCTTTGTATGCACATATGGAAATCAAAGCTCAAATGGCATACTGACTAGAAATACTTAATGCATTAAGCATTTTAGTAGAACATTTAACACTATTGTAGCCATTCAGCCTGTTACATAAACAAGTTGAGTGACAGCAAAATAAAGACAATTCTCATTTAAATTTGAGTGTCTCAATTTTTGGAATAAGATGTTGTAACAGATAATCTACAAGTTAACCCTGCAAAATCACCCCCTTCAGTTAATAGTGCCCAGAGTGAGGAACTAAACCATGGCGTCCTAGCCCCTGCAAAGTCGGCTTCATGACTATGCTGACTATGGCAGGACTGACCAATGGCAAGGCATCAATAGCATTCAATAGTGCTTTGTGGTGTAGACGTGGCTGGATCCAGCTTCATGAGCCAATTTTACAGGGCTCAATCTAATCCCACATCAATGCAATTTGTGATTGCGATCTGATCGCATGTTAAAAAGCGCACACTAGTTTACCCCAATTGAAGGGGTAGTGCTTAGTCTGGCCTCCGCCATAAGGGTTGTTCTTGCTAAAATGTAAAACTAAACACCGTTATATGAATCTGTTTTTGTGCTTTTCTAAAGGTAAAGTTTTACACGTGGAACACATAGAGCTTCTTACTGAGGAATATAAGGAACTAAAGAAAGAAGTGGATGGCAAACAACTTATGGAAGGAATTCTGCATTTCACTGGTAAAAGATACCACAGTAACCATAAATAAAATTCATCAGGTTGAATTGTTTCATTTTAAAACCAATATGAAAAGATTTGTCATCTTATTATAAAATATAAATATACTAGCAAAAGTGTGCCTGTTGATGCACAGTGGAAATTATATGTGTGGGTTTTGTTACGTGTGGATAAAAAACCTTTACACAGGAATAAATTTATCTGTTAGTCAAACTATCATCTGCATCCTGGGGAACCAAATAAAATAACCTGCAGGTCTGAGAACAGGCCTTAGGCAATCCTGCCACAATGTGTAGTTTGAACTTAAAGGGGAACTGTGGTCCAAAAATGACTTAAGGTAAATTGATAGGAATTGCTCTCCTGAGAGTTTTTGCAATTTATTTCCATTGTTTATTTTACATAGTTTTGAAGATATTTAATTTTTTGTGTGTGATATGGCAGCAGCATCACCAGGTCCCCTGTACTTCCTGCTCTGAAACCTGTCAGTCAATCTGCCCTGTGCCTCCTATCCCTTTGCAGCCCCCTGGCCCTGCCCACTCGTGGTTGCATAAGCCCCGCCCGCTCACGGGTGTCTAAGCCCCTCCCGCTCACTCTGACCACCCCCCCCCCCAAAAAAACCCCCAAAAACAAAAGCAAAAAAAACTTGTGGAAACCGCCTTTTCAGGCATAGTGAGAACTCTGCCTGAAAAGGCTGTTTTCACATAGTGAGAGGAGAGAAGGGCTGTAGATTCCCTTACTTTCTGCAGCTGCAGGTCCTTCACACAGCAGAGAGGAGGAGGGACTTCCTGTCTCCCTCACACACTGAGGGAGTTGAGGCTGTGCTCGCCGGCAGCACTATGCAGGAGAAACCTTAGAATGTCACATGTCAGCCTCCCACCCATTAACTTTCTGGTCAGTCATTTGTGTATATCTTGGGCTGCGGAGCATGTAGAGAGGTGGTTGATGGCTCGTTTTAAAGGCGGGAAACTGGCATTTCATTTAAACCCAACTTGTTTGGAGACCACAGTTCCCCTTTAACAGCAATATTATACAACCTGAGACCCTAGAGAGGATCCAGATTAACATGCTATGTTCATAGTAGTATACAGAAACCACAGGTCCAGATTTACAGTTGCTATGGTGTTAGGACTTTGGAGCACAGGATACTTATTAGCTTTATAGGTTAATGTGAGGTTAAAGGTGCTAAAAGCTCCCCACAGAGTATAAAATCAAACAGAGGCTTCTTACAAAAGAAGGTACCTCAAAGACTCATGTTATTATAATAGCATTACTCTAATTATCTAACATATAAACACATATTTCTACCTCTCAACTATATGCAAAGTATCATCCTTTATATCCTCTTTCCTACATACACATCACTTCTTATGTAGTATACAGAAAGGTTTGGGTTTTTTTTGATTGGCTAAGACTCACATGTTTTACAAACAGCTCATCATTGGATGTTATACTGACATTACCACTACCTTTCAGTGTCCACATTGAGACCCCTTAGCAGTCACAAGGAAGTGGTTTAACCTCTCATTTGACAATCCCATATTAAAATAGGAATCTCAGCTCTGTAAGTACATTTATATATTTTTTATAAGTTGTATATTTTATCTTGTACCAAAGTCAGTGATATACATTTTTTATATGATATAAAGGATATCTAATATATATATATATATATATAAACTCCAACAAAGTCCAGTGCACATGAAAAAATAAGTGCATAACTTTTGGACATGTTTAAAGGGCATATCAACCCCAAAATTAAACTTTTAATATAATATAGCTCCCCCCTACCCAGACCTAAACACTGTATTCTTCAAAAATCAAATTCGAAGCATACTAACATGCCTTCACTCCCGTGGTGCGCTCCTCGCAGCTCCCAATTTGCAGCTGTTTCTGTGATTGGCTGAGAGGCAGCCAAAGGCATGTAAATATGATTCAGATTGATTTTTTACAAAAATAATGCTGTGTTTGTGTCTGGGCAGGGGGGAGCTACATCATACTAAAAGGATTAAACAATAGAAATCTCCATCACAGGGGATGGATCCGGTGGGGAGGGAGGAGGGGAAGGACTCCCCTGCACATGCCTGAATCAACTGAGAGGAGGCTTCAGAGGCAGAAACCTTTCCCACAGCAAGACAGATACTAGTCCTCGGTTTCCTGGACTTTAGAAAGCCATTGCAGAAGAACCATAAGGAGCTGGGATGTAAGGTCGTTTTATACTACACAGTGGGGCTAGTAGTAGGTTAAATTATAGTTTATGGGGTGGACTTGCCCTTTAATAGAAAGGGTAAAAGCTGTCTCCTATTCTTGCACCCTTTAAAGCTAGGTCCTCACCCCTGGATGTTTTAAGGATCTGTTATACTTCCGTGAAGTTTTCTTTGCATACAGCTGATCAACACACAGGAAGGAAGATTTAAGCTAGGTACACACAATACCAATAAAGCTCCAATACCGTCAGATCCAACAGTATCGGGGCTTTATCAGCAGT
This sequence comes from Hymenochirus boettgeri, assembly GCA_019447015.1. Taxonomy (NCBI): domain Eukaryota; kingdom Metazoa; phylum Chordata; class Amphibia; order Anura; family Pipidae; genus Hymenochirus; species Hymenochirus boettgeri. The sequence goes on along the minus strand of CM033474.1, from coordinate 102,029,492 downwards.
GTGTGTGGCGGCTTGAGCACACGGCCGCCGAATATTCGGGTTGGCAGAGCAGTCGTTCGGGGAAAGACCAACATTTCCCTAGGCCACGGTAGTCTCCCTATAGGGCAGTCAGCCGCAGTTGAGGGAAACAGTCCTGAGAGTTCTCCTTATGCTGTGTATAGGGATAACTCTTGGGACTCTGTGTATTTTGGTCTTTGAAAAATGACAGACCAGATCTTGCAGATCCTGTCTGTTATTTTCCAAATATCTTTTTTGCATGTACTCTGCTTTAGCAGTTTAGGGCCACACCCTTCGTACTATTCAAATGTGAAGAAGGGGAGAAGTGAGTATTTCCCTTAAAAGCTGTATGGGATTGACATCGCCAGATTAAAAGGATCGGGTAGATGGGGAATTAAATATAGTTGTTTTTTTTTTACATAAGTTCTTCCTTCACCTTAGAATTACATTCCTTCAGGTTTTCATTGGAAAAAGTCTAACAAGAAAGTTTTGAATTTCTTTCAGGAGGACCACTAGATGAACAGCGTTCAGGTTTCTCTGCTTTTAGTGGTATTTCACGTTTGACATGGCTTGTTGACCTATTTGGAGATCTTACTGTCACCTCAGCCACTATAGAGGAACAAAAAGAATTGAACTATTCCAAACTCACAGCACATTTCCTGACCGCAGAAAATAGGTCTGTGTAGTGTTGCAGTTTATTTTGTTTAGCTTTAACATATCTGCAGGTTCAGTCACGCTTGTTTACTAAAGGCTTGGGGACACACGGGCAGATTTTTTGGCCCAATCAAAACGATACTTAAGATTGATTGGGACAAAAATCTGCGCTTGTTTTAACTGCGGCCACTCTGATTTGTGTATGTGTGTTTTGGCTCTGTATAAAAATAATGAAAATAACAGTCCTGGCTACCAGACAAACTACTTATGCATGAAAAGCATGAATGTGCTCAGAAGAGGGCATCCAGGTTTAATTTGCATGAGATGCTCGAATACTAACCAGAAGGAACAGGACAATGTGATTGTAGCAGAGAAATTTGATAGAAGATATTACTGGAAGCTTTAACCTTCCTTATAATAAATATATATAAACTGCATTCAATGCACCTTTTTTCATAATTTGAGTATATTGTTATTTTATTTATCCAGCCCAGAAACCACTGGTTAAAATGCATCACTTTTTCTTCATAAGTGATTTTTTTTCACACAAAAAACCGCATTATAAAAATATGAAAATATTTTACTAACAAACAATTCCTTTCTAGCACAGAGCAATTTTCCCTCCAAGCTTCCCAATTATTTAGACTTGCAGGCTGAGCATGTCTGGACCATTAAACAGGAAAAGGGGCAGGCAACATGGGCTTTGTCTACTGAGAACAAAAATAATATTTAAAGGATAACTATAGTAATTTACTTTTTAAAAATGGAAAATACCTGGCAATGGGGAGGTAGGATTCATTATTCTTGCCTCACAATATTGTTTTGTAAAGGAGCTACAGCATGTACATTTTCCATTTGCCAGGTTTGTCTTAGACAAATCCTTTATTAAATATAGTACATAAATCGTAAAATACATTTTACCTTAAATTGTGCTCGCTTAGTCCAGTGTGCCCCACCCCCTCTCTGAGTCCAGATTCAGCCAATAGAAAGATGTGGGGCTTTCAGAGCATGTCTTCCCATACATTATGCCCCAGACACAATTAGGGTAATATGATCTATTGCTCAGGTCCTCTGGACACTTTTATTAGGAGGAGGGTGGGTAAAATATGTTGTGTTGTCTTTTATTAAAAGGCATGTCCACCCCCAAAACTTAAATTTAACATGCCACTTGCCCCACTGTTTAGTGTCTAAAATCCTTACATCTCTGCTCGAAATGGTTCTCTTGTAGTGCTTGTTCAAAGTTCCAGAAAGTGAAGTGTAGGAACTGTCTGTGTGTCATCCTGTCCCTGCTGCTTCCTGGTCCTTATTGAGGTGTTTGACATGCACAGGGGAGCCCTTCCGTCCCAATCTGAGTTGAATGGTGCCCTATCTTTAAATCATTTTTCTGTAGTGTAGGGCACTATATCCCACCCCCAACCACCAGGATTGAGTGTCAAAAAAAAAGATCAGAACTGTACTTAAATCGCTTTGTGTTCAGCAAATCTGGCAGCCGTGTCCGTGATTGGTTGCCGGTTCGGCCCCCTGCTTGCAATTTGGGCAAGATCTGAGCTTCAGGGAAACGAAGGCATGTAAGTACAGTTCTGATCCTTTTTTTTTTTTTTTTTTGACACTCAAAACTGGCAGTTGGGGGTGGGATAGGGTAACCTACACTGCAGAGAGAGGTTTTGTTAAGGGTAGAGATACCCTTTAATGATGCATCAATTAAATCAACTTTTTGAAAATTTAAGCCGTAACCTTTTCATCAAAAAGAAAATACCTTAAGAGTGCGTGGCGGTACACAAGGGTGTACCGTCTGATAATCAAATTTGAATTGATTAATAAGACTAATCCTAAAAATATATTAGTATTTTATCTTCATTGTTTAATGGTTAAATATGTATTTTAAGTTTCATTTAGGGCTAGGCCACACTAGCGCATTTTTTTTGCAGGTTTTCGCGATCAATTGCGCATGCAATTATCGTGCAAACGCGAGGCAAACCAACAGAATCTCACACTCAATTGCGTGCGAAATACATGCGCGCTTTGGTGCGTTGTAGTGTGGCCTCAGCCTTACTGAACCTTCTGAAATTGTGCATTTCTTTTGTAAATTAATTAATTTTGAATCTACAGGCCATTGACTTGGGTTGAAGAAAGGGCACCAGGAATGAAACGGAATAAGAAGATTCACTTCTCTTTTACATCAGGTGTTCTGGACGCAATGCCTGCATCTACTAGGGCAAATGTTGGACCGTTTATGCAAGATCAAAATATATTTGCTAAGAAGCTTTTAGGGCAGGTATCCACGGAAGATCTGTTGGCAGAGAAAAAACGTATCCTTAAGTGCATCTACTTGGCCGAAGAGATAAAAAAGAAGTGCGAGCATTAAAAGTATTAAACAATTATTAAACAAAACTGCAACAGTAAATAAAATGTGTTCACTTGTGACATAAGCTAGTATGTTCTTTATTAAATTGTATGAAATTTGGGTAATACTGTAAGTGCTTTAAGATATGCAGACATGTGCAAGGGAGCCGATCCCCTCCCTCCCTCCATCCATCCACATCCGTCGCACTGGATTTTAAATTTTGCATTAAACCCTTTTGCTGTAGTGTAGCCTCTCCCTCCACCAACTGCATTGTCAGTTTGTAAAAAAAATTAGCAGATTACTCACTTACCTGCCTTCCTTCCAGCGGCATTCTCAATAGCCGCATCTGTGATTGGCTGCCTATTTCCTAGAGGCCACGGAAACGATGGCTGGCAAGTAAGTACCGTATAAACTTGAGTATGAGTCGAAACCTTGACTTATACTCAAGTCACTTACTTGTCCAGCTGTGACGTCAGGTGCCAGGAGATAGTGTATGCGGAGCAATGCAGCCGGAGTCCTCTCCACCTCCTCCTCCTCCTTACAAGTCATCCACAAGGAAGTCCTCTTCTCTCATCCACAAGGCAATTCCTCTCCACTGATCTTGGGGGCCATGCAATGATTGTCACTGCAGATGTTGTAGTTTCCAAACACAGTGGAGTGGCAATTAATTGGGGGGGTTACTGTGTGGGATTACAATTTAAAAGGCAATATCATTTAAAAGGCAACTAAAACATTTAAAGCAATAAAGTTTAGTTTAAAATGGACAGCAGTATTCCCATACAGCAATAGTCATACTGGATTTGGCTATTACTGTATGGGACTCCTGTTTGGGAATGCTGCTGTCCATTTAAAGGGCAACTACAGCCTCAAAACAATATAGAATTAGAAGGCAGTAGTGGTCAATTTCTACCCTTGACTTATACTCGAGTCAATCAGGTTTTACTCATTTTTCAGGTAAAAATAGGTACCTCAATTTATACTCGAATGGATTTATATTTGAGTATATACAGTAATCTGATATTTTTTCTACAAATGGACAGTGCAGTTGGGGCTGGGAGGGGGGAGGCTATGTTACAGTAAGATAGGCATTTTAGGGTGGACATACCCTTTAAGCAGAAATATTGTTTTATTAACTTGAATATCTGTTCAGTGCCAGATCTCAAAAGCCTATCTGTACAAAAAGCCTTGTGCTCCCCCCTCAACACAAACCACACCCCCTTTTTTTTTTAGTTTTAGGGAAAAAACTAAATATATTCTGCTCTGCAGCTTCTAGGTCTGGTAGACTTCTTTGCTAGTGTGCAACACAAGCCGAAAATTGTGTTTGGGGGGGGGGGGTAGGGGCTTAAGCTGATGGCAAAATGAAATGGTAATGGGTGGACATACCCTTTAAATAAGCCTGTTTGTGTATTGCTGCACATTAACACTATCGTGTGTATAAAGTTTTTTTAAAATACCATTAAAATGAACAGGGATGGAAAGGGATATAGGACTGGTAATTCCTACCTCCCAATATTGTTTCTGTGTGGAGCACCAGCCCAAAGAAAACCTGTGCTCGGCCAGATATTTGAAAATCACAACTTGCAGCTTTTTCTACACATGTTTTGTAACAGCAAAAGCAAAGTTGACATTTTCTGGCATATGACAGGCCACAGACACATTAATTACAGTTACCTAAAATTTGTAAGAGCTTTTATTTACGCCTTGTATTCGTTTCTTTTAACTCCAGTAGAAATCCCCCAACATGGAGGCCTTATTCCCTTGCCAAGACGAGTTATTAATATCTTGGGAAATATGTATTACACACAGGTCTTGTTTGGTATTGTAGGAATTGATAATTAATATAGGAGAGGAATGTGTAGTCTATATTCCAGTACAATGTAAATATCTAAAGTTATATGGAATCTAACTGAGGGGGAATGAAGGATTTTGACAAGTCATAAATCTGGACATTCCTGAACGCTCCCACCTCATGCATAGCTAAGCAGGGGAGGACTGGGACATTTTGGCCTGGGGCAAATACAGTCAAGTGGCCTTTTCAAGGTAGGTTGCAACATTTTAGACCATGTCCACTTCGCTAGGTTACACCCATTTTTAATACCACTATTCCCATTTTACATTGTTGCCTACAACATTTTCAAGTGTATGATGTAGTTAAAGGACTATTTTATAGTCCTAAAAGCTCCCCCCTCCACCTTACAAGTACCCAGGGTGATGACCCTAATCATTAAGTTCTCACCCCTGGGTACATGTTCTAGGTCAAGTTATACTTACCCAAAGTTTCCTTTGTTCCTAATTAACTGGAGGACTGACTAACACTGGCCAATTAACTTAAGTGCTGACTAACACCAGTTAATAAAGTGGAGGGCTGGCAAACACTGGCTAAGGAGCTGGAGGGATGACAACACTGCTAATGAACGTAGGGCTGACTTACACTGGCTAACAATCTGAAGAGCTATCAATGACTAATGAACCAGAGGGCTGACAAACACTGGCTAATGAACTGGAGGGCTGACAAACACTGGCTAATGAACTGGAGGACTGACTAACACTGGCTAATGAACTGGAGGGCTGATGACCCTGGCTAATGAACTGGATGGCTGACTTACACTGGTTAATGATCTGAAGGACTGAACACTGTCTAATGATGTCAAGGGTTGACAACACTGACTAATGAACTGGAGGGCTGACAACACTAGCTAATGAACTGGAGGGCTGACAACACTGGCTAATGAACTGGAGGGCTGACAACACTGGCTAATGAACTGGGGGTCTGACAACACTGGCTAATGAACTGGAGGGCTGACAACACTGGCTAATGAACTGGGGGCTGACAACACTGGCTAATGAACTGGAGAGCTGACAACACTGGCTAATGAACTGGAGGACTGACTAACACTGGCGAATGAACTGGAGGACTGACAACACTGGCGAATTAACTGGAGGGTTGACAACACTGGCTAATGAACTGGAGGGTTGACAACACTGGCTAATGAAGTGGAGGGTTGACAACACTGGCTAATGAACTGGAGGGTTGACAACACTGGCGAATGAACTGGAGGACTGACTAACATTGGCTAATGAACTGGAGGGTTGATGACACTGGCTAATGAACTGGAGGACTGACTAACAGTGCTAATTAACTGGAGGGCTGACTGGTAAACAATCTGATCTAGGATGAGGAGATTCCTGTTCCTTGCCCATGTTAGAGCGTCTGATGTGCCTTTCAAGCACGTAACTTACTAATTACTTATTAATAGCTTCTGTGGCAGCCCAAATCTTTCATTGGAGACCAGTCTGGGGGGCATTTGCCCCTCATCCTACCGGGCCAGTCCTCCCCTGAGGAATAATAACTCATACCTGGACCACAGATGTCCTCCTCTAGGACTCCAAACAAGCACACCTGAGATGGGGTGGGGGGAGAGGTGGCTTGGTAGTTAAAACACATCTGTCCAATAACTGCTCACTTGGGCATTCCCAAATCTGCTACTCCTAAAAGGGTAAAATGTCTTATTTGCCTAGGGGTATAATATGATGAATGATTTTAAACTGTATTCGTTTATTATTTCCTGACAGGCGTAACACCACATTTAATGTACTTTAAATATATTTAATTTACACAGTGTTGCTGTCGCTTTGATAGTAACTGAAGCATGGTAGCACCATAAGTATACTGTATTAAAGGATATTATACTTAAAAAGTAAGAGAAAGATATAAAGTGAGTGAAAGAAAGTTCATGCCCTTTAAGTATTCTATTGCCTTGTATGTTTTTTCCCTGTCATTTGTAAATAGTAGACTTAAACTTCATCATAGTAAGGAGTGTATTGAATTTCTGTCAGCTCATTCCAAGGGTGTCACCAGTTCACATGCTGAATTGGGATAATACAAAATTGTGGAGCTAGATTGATCTGCTTTTAAGGTTTCAGATGCATGTGCCAGTGGTGGATGACAGCAGTTTTCTAACACACAGAAATCAGAGATCAGATTCACATCAAGGGCGTGTTCACATAAATGCAGAGCACACCCCAAACCCCAGTTTTGCATTATATGGAAATGCCAAAGATGCTCTTGACGTGACTTGCCTAACCTGATCCCTTACTATCCCCTGCTCCTGTTTCTAACTCGATTCAAGCAAAAACCAGGAGCAAAGATGATTTGCCCTGACAGCTGTTCTACTTCCTGGTCGCATCTGTCAAGTTGCTCCTAAACTTACAGCCGCGACCAGGAAGTAGAGCAGCTTTCAGCCGCAGAGCAGAGGAGGAGCAGCAAAGGAACCAGGCTAGGTACCGTAAGTAGCTTTAAGGGCATCTTTGGCATTTCTGTATAATGCAAAACTGGGGTTTGGGGGGTGCTCTGCATTTGTATGAAAAGGTTTTTTTTGCCTGGACATGCCCTTTAATTATCCTCCTCCTGAAGCTCTGTTCTATATCGTGTTTCTTTAAGTGTAACTATGTTGAAGGGTATGCAGATGGAATACAATGTGTTTTGGGTTTTTTTGCAAATATATATTAAATGTCAAAAGTTTTCTCCACTTGTTTGCTTGTGGCCAGGTATTCTGGTTTACCCTCCTCTCTATGCAAGGGCACAAAAACTGGATACTCTCTCCTGAGTTTATCCAGGCTCTAATGCACACACAAGATGGGAAACAATTAGTGCTAATGGAACGGACATTTCCTTAATGTAAAGGAGACTGGTGAGTTCTTTGCAAAAAAAAAAAAAAAAAGCTCAATGGGAGTTGGGAATAGCAGCACTTACATTCCATAAATTAATAGAACATGGGTAGATTATTAAAAATGTTTTTAGAGTATACAATTATACTTGACTGATGTACTTTATTGAAGTGAAGTTTAATTGTAAAGCTAATGTAGAAACCTCAAACTTCTCATATATAAAAATGTATGTGCTTAATCTTAGGGCTCCCTGCAGTGTCGGACTAGCCTAAAAGGTTACAGGGGAATCCCCCAGTGAACCCACAGCCCATTTACCCCAGAAAACATAGAAAACTGCTAGAATTTAAATACAAAGCCAAAGGGACAGTAAGAAATGTATTTTAATAAACAACAGGAGTCATTAGGAGTAAGATAGATGTGTAAATAAGTGATAATAGATATATGAAATGTTAGGTGGGCCCCTAAACTCATCCTGGTGGGCCCCTGGTCTCAGATTTCCTGGTGGGCCCCAACAGTCCAGTCCGACACTGGTTCCCTGATCCTCTGAATAACACCTGTAAAATATGTATATAGGTATTCCTATATGCAACGAGGAAAGTTTTTGAATATCTAATGCTATCTATAAACCTGACCAACGTTACATCAATTTAACATTCAATCTGACCGGAACTGATTATAACATTGGGTCCAGTTACTGATTTTGACCTTGCGATGTTCCCTTAAGGATCTAACCCCCGCATAATGCTTTATGCCTGTAATGTTGGTTGAAGGTGGTTTCAGGAATGTCATTACAAATAAGTCTTACAAATAAATGGGCACATTAATCTGTAGCTGCAAATATCTAAACTTGCTGTATGGTAAGATAAGATGAGCAAAGCTTCTGGGTATCCCTAAGAGTCATACATAAGTGTGATGCAGTCAGTGTTCCCTATAAGTTGTTTGCTTTGTCCTAAAACATCACAAGAATGTTATAGACCAATTAGCTTAGTAGGATTGTTATGTTTGCAAACAATATTACTAACATATCAACAGGATATGAAGTTAACTCAATAAAGGTTTATCAGTCCCCCATGCTCCGTTTCTTCATTTTTCCTTTCCAAAGTGGCCCATTCCAGTCCTTTTTATTGATTGGACCTTTCCCTCTACTTAGTATAGCCATAGACAACAGCACAAACCTAGAACTTCTGTGTCAAGGAATTATAGAATATGGCACATTTTAGATTATTATGCCTAGGAAAGAAAGGTTCTAGAATGGGAAGACTGATTTCCTCACACATAAGGCAATGGCAAGGCCAACGTGAACAATTTCAGTATTGCTGTTGCCCACTGTGCATTTGAATTTGTCTTCTTTTTCTTAAATTACACGGATAATGTAGAGGAAAATGTGTTTCAATGACACTTTCTTTCAAGAGATCAGTATTATATTAAGACTTAAGCTCCACTGGCTTGTTTCTGCAGAAAGATTTACAGCATTTGCAATGTTCAGCTAAAGACATTCATCTTGCAGCATATTCCAGAGGGCTCAAGGTGGCCATACACATGCAATTTCCATTGTGAAGGGAACCTGCACACATGGAACCGACCGATCCCCATATGCGGTATGGGAATTGGTTGGCCGTGCGGCCATACACAGCATGATCTGTATCGTCTCTCTCTACTAAAGTAAAGGGAGCCGATGCCGACCAAACGGAAATGTTCCGTCTTTCCCGATCGACCGTAGTGCTCACTACGGTTGTTCGCCGGCACTCCGATCGGTCGGGAATACCCCTTACACACGAGCGATAATAGGTAAATCCCTTCGTTCCACGACAGGAATTACCTATTGTTCGTATATATGGCCACCTTCAGAGTCACACAGAGTAAGGCACACTGCAGATTGTAAAGGATCAGAAAACAAGCATCAAGATTGTTTCATGCGGAAATCTGTAAATCAATTCTTACAGTGAAATTCAGCTTGCACCAATTGGATAGTGACAGGTAGTAACTAAGGTGGGTATCTTTAAAATGTTACTTTCAACTTTTTAGATGCACTCAGAAATCCCCTGAATTTTATTATTGTTTTATTTAATTATTTCTGAAAAACAATCATGGTTAATGTGTAAGACAGAGGCAAGTGCAATTAAAACCACTGTTTAGTGTGACAAACACAAAATAAAAAAATTCTGTTATTTTAGGGAATTTCTAATATCTTTTTTTTATAAAATGGGAGGAATTTGGACCTTGAGCAATTACAGGAAAACTGTGAAAAATAAAGTTCTCCTGCAAATGTTTCACTATTTATATCTATGGAAATCTTTCTATAAACCTGGGGAAGGATCCCATGACAAAAAGAAGCAAACAAGTAGGAATAGTCAGTGGTGTGCACAATTAGATCTGGTAAGGGTAAGAAAAACTTTTAATCAAAAGCAAATTTGGAACAGTATTGTTTGCTTTTGGTATCTCCCATAGATTTATATCACCATGGGCTGTGCAGGGACTTATACATGTTTATACATACATTTTACTTGAGTGCCGTGAGGGTCCAGGTATTAAAAGCCTGGGTCCTTTGCTTGATAATTCACTGTTTAGTGTTTTCCTGCATGTCCTATTGCACGATTTTGCATCAAACCTTCATGTATCAGGTTTATAACTCACCCAGCCTTCATGGTGCTCCAGTTGCTGAGGTGCTCTGGTTCCCTCATTTGATCCGAATATCACATCCAGCTGCACTAAAGGTAAAGAGGAGACAAGGATAAAGAGGAGACCTGTACTGTATAGTTCTCCCAAAATACATAAGGACGATAACAATCCACCTTTCAGACCGATTGTGTCTGCAATTGGGTTAATCTTTAAGGGAGAACTAAAGCCTCCAGATAACATTGTCCCAATAGACAGAGCACATTCACAAACATACAACAAGCTGTGTCTCACCTCTCCATTTGGTGTTGCCACTGGGTGATTTATGAAAACAACCTGTGAGTACTAGGGGTCAGCTCCCACAATCCACCTCAGGTGGATAAACCCCCAGCTAAGTGTCTGCGTACAAGCACATGCTCTGTAGTGCTCAACAGATCAAAACAAGGAAGTTGCAGCCTTGCTTCCTAAAAGCCAGACAATCACAATACAGCACAGAGATCCTCCCTCTCCCAGACACAGAACAGGGATTTCAGTTTTTTGTTTTCAAACACATTCAATGCTCCCGTCCTAACAATTATACTTTTCAAAAAAAGTAATCTTTGCAGTGTATTTCATAGATAGCATGGATGTAAGAAACGGAATAACATTTCAGCAAAAATAAAAACAAATAAAAGTAAGTCTGGGGAATAAAACCTGCAACTTGTACATTTACTCTGTCTTGCTAAAAGTAGAGCTCTTGGGGGGCGGAGCTTGACCATCCTGCAAGATGGACGCAGAGTGAGAGAGCTCCGGGCACAGGGATCTATATTTAGCTCACGAAAGCTCAAATTCTCTTGGGAAACTAACCTAAAAGTGTGGGGACCCCTACAAAATGCCTCCCAAATGCACGCAAGTCGATCCAAAGACCAATCTCCAAGGATTTTGGAACAAGACGGAAAGCTCGCGAAACCCCCAGGAAGGAGACAACACGAAGCTCGACGAAAAAGACAAGTCCTCTCAACAAATCACGAGAGGGGACTTAGAGAAACTGTACCAGGACTTGGAATCGGTGATCAAAACGGCCCACTATAATACCATACAAGAGGTCTGTCAGGAAATCACAGGCCTAGGCAACAGAGTTAACCAACTTGAAAACTAACAAAGCCACGTGGCCCAGTACTGCACCCAACTAGAGCAGGATGTATTGAAACTGCACAGCCACCTCCAAGCACTCTCCGACCAGCAGGAAGACGCAGAGAACAGGAGCCGCAGACAGAACCTGGGTATCCGTGGAGTACCAGAAGAGGTAACTGACTTAAACCCTTACCTTGAGCACTTGTTCCATTGGCTGGCTCCAGACCTTCCGCCCAGGGACATGAGACTGAACAGAGCACATCGAGTCCTTAGAGCACCCCTGGGCCCCAACAAACCGCCCAGAGACGTAATAATCTGTTTCCACTATTTTACAACAAAGGAAGAAATACTGAAGTTGACAAGGGGCAAAACCTCCATCCAGCACAACGGAGCCCATCTCCAAATTTACCAGGATCTCTCCCCACGCACCCTGGACCGAAGGAGAGAAATGAAGCCTATCCTAAAAACACTCTCGGACCAAGGCCTAAAATATCGCTGGGGGTTCCCGTTCCGCCTGCTGGTCCAACACAACGGTAGAACACACTCGATCACTACCCCCGAGGCAGGAGTCGAAGTCCTCCGCAAACTCGGCTTAGAGATCACGGTCCCACTCCCACCACAAACAGAGGGGGACAGGATCCCCCCCCAACCGATGAATGGGAGCTGGTCCAACCGACCAGATCAGGACGACTGCACTCACCTTCCCCTGGTCGAGACCCTCAGTGAAGGCCATCGGTCCAAACAAAAATTAAACAGGTATGGCTCCCAAAACACTACTGCCGCAGCCTGGTCAAGGTAAGAAATGGGGGAACGGGACCCGAGGGAACCCACTATAGAAAACAAGACGTTAACACCATAGACAAGTTAATACAACATGATCTGACCCAAGATCCCTCCAAACCAACGCAACTAAGCGGCCCCAACCCCAAAACACCTAACAAACCAAATGGGGACCTACAATCCCGATAAAAACCTTCCACCCAGCTACAACTACAACTCCCATTGGAACCAACTGTCCCGGGAAATTACCCCAGCGGTTAACGGCAGAAAATAAAGAGGGGAACCCCACCAATCACCACTAACATAACACATCCCCCACCGCCACTAAAGCCCACAACAAAAATATGAACTATCTCAATAAGCGGGAAACAAGGGTCACTTGCACTCGCACATCCAAAAACACTTCTCCCACGACCTGACCTTTGTTGGAGGTCACTTCAGACGAAATGGTACAGTGGATGTCTCAGGGGGACATAGGCCCACGCTTACAAGACCTGATACCGCTCTGGCAGGCCCAGGTGCGGGACAGGCGAAGACCGGCTATTTTGCGCCCCTGCTGCACAAACCTATAAGACCTGATACCACCAGGCGGAAAGGGACAGGCGAAGATTATAGTAATAGGAGAATTTTATAACACAAATCTGATGGCACACATGAACCTGGGCCCCCCCACAACACCCTTTCATGCTCCCCCCGGCCAAGGACTCAGACGACCCTGCGATCACAAACAAGTGACTATGTCTCTTGAACCTGGTTTCTTAACCTACTAAAAGGCCTTTTGACAGAACCACAACTTATTCGCCCCTAAACACTGGAAGACAGATGGAACTCTTCTACCGCTTCGCTGCGACTACTTCAACTCATGATTATGTGACCATACCTCTCAACCAACTACTGTACAATCTAAACTCTGAATGTATATTTATCTGCACTAGGTAGTATAAGCTCTTAATATCATATGTCTTCTTCCATACCCACAGAATAAGTACGGAAGGGAAGCGACTATTATATATTTCTCACCTAAGGTTAAAATGGTCACCAATAAAGGCGAAATCAGACACCCCTTGGAACAACCCCTAGGGGCAGGTGAGGGGTAATATACCACATATCAAGGCTAGGTCAACCCACCACCAGAAAAAAGGTAAAATTCCAACCACCGAGCAATACACAAGGACTACTAAACACAGCCTGGGGATATACCTATAAATAATAGCTGGGCGCCCACGACACCCTATAGACTCAGTAACCGCTAACCAGGCATTTAACTAGAGGGGACGACTCCCCACTATTGGTAGCACACATTAACAGACCATAGCCCCCCCACCTAAGCTACTCCCCAGAACTTGCCAATACCCAGGGAAAATATGCAACCAAAATAAAGTAAGCACCTTATATTAAAAAACCAGTCTAGTCCCCTACCACCGCCCCTTAACCCCACAAGAAAAATAAACAAAGACAACTTAGAACAATATCTTTAACCCCAAGAGAACTACAATAGAATCAGCCGAAGATCCCTTAATAACGGGTGAGACAACAATGTCTGACCCCCCCCCTATAACGGCTCTATTGAGCCGTGTTTTGATACTATTGAGAGTCTTGTACTCTCTGTTTGTTATTGTTAAATTTAGTAATGTAATTGTCTTGTATATGTTTAAATTCCAGATCTCTCCTTCCGCTGCCGCCCGTCTACCCACGGCTCTACTCATACCACCCAGAATCAACCAGAGCATTACTGCAACCTCTCACCAAGACTATAACCACACTCTCCAGCATCTGCCTCAGCACATGGGTAAGCATACACTTTATGATAGCCTGACCTCATGATGCCTCCACCAGCTTTATCAATACTAACGCATAACACCAAAGGCCTGAATAGCCCAATCAAACGCAGATTAGCCGCCAGGCAATATGAGAAAGAAACACACCATGTGGTCTGCCTTCAAGAGACCCACTTTGTGAGGGGACAGGAGCCAAAGTACTGGGGCAAACACTTCACATCACACTACTATGCCTCTAACAGAACTAAAAAAGGAGGAGTAGCCAATAGGCCACAAAGATTACAAAATCTCACTTTTTGCAGACGACACTCTGTTCACTCTCACCAAACCACAAACTTCTCTACCACATATTTGCTCTCAACTCCAGACCTTTAGTAGAATCTCAGGTTTCAAAATAAATGCTCTCAACTCCAGACCTTTAGTAGAATCTCAGGTTTCAAAATAAATCACTCCAAATCAACTATACTTCCCATACATCTACCTCCCACGACAATGAAGCTACTACAATTAAATTTTGACTTCCACTGGGTATCGTCGCACTTTACATACCTGGGAATTAAGATATGCTCAGACCCCATCTCACTATACAAAGCCAATTACACACCACTGATACAAACCTTAACGCAACAACTTAAAAAATGGACTACATATAACCTTTCATTATTCGGCAGAGTCAACAGCATTAAAATGACGCTACTGCCTAAACTCCTTTATCTGTTCCGATCATTACCAATCCCCTTTAAACCCCCCGATCTCCACCAACTACAATCCAAAATAACAAAATTCCTATGGGCCAATAAAAAACCCAGGATAAGCAGGAAAACAATGCAACGCCCCAGGGAATTAGGGGGAGCCGCTCTCCCAAGCCTCCAACACTACTTTATTGCTGCCCGAGTATCTCAGACACTCCAATGGAACAAAACTCTAGAAACACCCAGATGGATAGAAATTGAACAGGCTCTCAACCCTGCCATCCCCTTAAAATATATCTTATGGCTCCCTAACAGCAAATCAGCCATAACACACTGCAGCCCCAATCCATATATACAGTGAGACTCTGGTACGATACTATAACAACTTACCATCTATGTAACAAACCCTCATTATTAACAACAATATTTCACAGCCCAGAGTTCCCACCAGGAATAAACACATTAGGCTGGACACATTGGATAAACAGTGGCATCACCAATATAAGCCAGCTAATGTCGGGTGGCAGGCTGCTGCCATGGGAAGTGGCGAGAAGGCAATTTAAATTACCAGAATCAGAATGGTTCCACTACCAGCAAATCACATATTACATCCAAAAAACTATGAACACTAAACAAAGACTAGACAAAACACATGTAAACAAAATGCCTCAAATGAACGAAAGAATGTATTTTATTTATTCTGCCTCACCACTCAATAAAAATCTATTGAAAAAAAAAAAAAATGAAACAAAACCCTATCAACCTCCATGGATGGTGATGTCACATTTATCCCAAACAATGGCAACTGTAGCAGTAGGGAGATGACACCAGACTGAAAGGATAATGGTAATGGACCAAAAAGGGAAGGGACCATATGAAATATTTAGACAATAAAGACGTCTACATTTTATGAAGTGTCAGGCTAGATTGGTTATTAAACTTAAGCTGGGTACACACCATCCAATAATTCAGCCCAACCGACCGACATTTCAGTGTTTTGGTCAATGGGGCCTAAATATTGGCGGACCGACCGCTAGTTTTGTCCGAACCAAATGCTTCTGAAAACCATGACCAAGTGTGCGATCCTCTATGGACCAGACACTCTGTCGGATGTGGCTACTTTTGCCGTAACAAACAGTCCTGGACGACAGATCAGAAGAGCCGAACGGTCAGTCGGGACCAAGGATCGGCACATGTATACCCATCTTTATTCAGCCATAAATTCATAAGTGACCCCATCCCGAACCAAGCGGGGGACACGAAAGGCAGGGAGCGGAGGAGCAGGGGGACCAGGAGGGGGGGGGGGGAAACCCAGAGCGCGCCCAACGACCGAGGGCGAATTTACTTATAGGCTTATTTACACAGGCAAAAGCCCCAAGGAAGGCCAGTGACACGCATCTGGTAGAACCGGGGGAAAAACGACCTTTGTTCGGCCGGCTCGTTGTGGAATGGCATGACGCTTCAAGGCGCCGCGTCTGTGATTGGCTGCCGGCTAGCCATATACAGACGCAACTGCGGTCAAGGCCCCTCTCCCCTGCTTCTGGCTGGCAGAGAGGCTGGACGCAGAGCGCTAGAGGATAAGGTTGGTATGTATCTTTATGGGCCTTTTTTTTTTTAAAAAGGGATTTTAGAGACAAACACTATTGCCATCTAGTGCTAACACTCAATAAAAGCAAGTATCCAATTAATGTGCAAAGATAAGTTCACTAACAAACAAACCATATTCTGATCACACAATTGCTAAATAGGGACTATTCTACATTATTTGTATACATTATTTTATATATACCATCATTATTTATGTACTCCTTTTTTTGTGGGAAAAAACATGAAAGACTTAAGTTAACATTTAAACCCTTGGGCTATACAGCTTCTAAAGTAATAATCCAATATGATTCTCTGCGTAGGAGGGCATTTTGACAGTCACCACCTCGCTGTAATGTGGGACTGGTCAATTAGCCTATGATAAGAGCCGTTCAAGACTTGAAACGCGTAAGGGGGATTTCTTGTGCTTGTTTGTCTATGGCGGATGTTGCCTAATAACTTTTGTGTTTTATACCGAACGGATGTTGTACTTCTTGGATTCCGGTGTGCGCAATACAGTTCCCGATGTAGTGTTAGCTGACATAGTCAATTACCTTCCCTTGCAGATCGAGACTTGTATGGCTATGCACGCGAGCAGTATCGCTCTCTGTTTCTTCCTCAGGCAATGCACTGAGCCGATAGCGGCTCACAGTGCATAGCGAATGGGGTTTACCCATTCCAATTTTTCATGCCAGTTATCGTTTGTGTTAAAGATTCTGTCTTAATGAGCCCTTATCAGCTCGTATAATCCCTTGCAGCGGCTGCGACACAGTTTTGGCGTACTGCCGTAATCACCATAAGTTATGTCTTAAAAGTCAAGTTACCCCTTGGTACATACCACTATTGGATTTAGAAATATAGGTGAGTATGGGTATGGTTGGAGTGAAAGAGTCCCAAAACTAGAACATTGCAATGTTGCAATTGCTACATCTAAACATCCCTTTCAGGAAGAGAAAGAAATGGTGATTTTTTATACTAGAAACTGGGTCTGCCTGTGTACTCTATTGGAATGTCCCTTGGCATACCACACACATGGTTTATACCTGGTCTTTCTTCCTAGGGATGATACCTTCTATAGATGGCCAGAATCTGTTCAGTTTCTGTTTAATCATTTGTGAGCCAGTGGCTCACAAATAATTTAACTGTAGAATGGAACCCCAGAGACTCGTTTACAGCCAGTCTGGGTACAGACATATCTTAAGTACCCTGTTCACAATTAAATTTAATCTTGAACCACCCTGTCAATAGGGTCTGAACAGATTCTGAAACTTGTGTTAATTGCGATTTTGGAAGACCCTTTAAAAAAGTTGTGATGGATGCTCCTCCCATGCAAAAGAGTATTTCGGTCTATTGGCTTTGTGAGTTTTGTGTACAGAATCATCATGTACTTTTACATCCAGGTAATGATAGTCTCATTTAAGACTTCCACAATTAATTTAATACGGTCATCCATTGAATTAAAAAACTGTACAAACTCATTTGCCATCTCAAGGACCCTGACCAGATGATAAACAGGTCATCAATGTAATGCCAAATTTTACCACATGGGCACAAAAAATGGATGTTGGTACAACTACTCTCCTCCAGGAAGCCAACATACAGGTTGGCATACAATGGCGCCATGAACTGCCCATCACAGTCCCAATTAACTGTAAGAAAAAATCACATTCAAACTTAAATAGCTGTAATGCAGAATTAAATCAAGACACTCAAAAAGATGTTGAGCAGGTGGATTACCTCTATGTTTACTTGCCAGATGGGTACTGTATGGCAGCAAGTCCCTTACTATGTCCAATGCTGGTGTACAATAACGTAATATCACCACTGATCATGTACCTATTACTCTGCCATGGACCTGTACTGTGCAGCTTTTCCAAAAATACCCTGTGTCCCTCATATAATGCAAGTGAGGACACAATTCTTTTATGAAAAAAAATCAACATATTGGGCCAATGATTTAAAGGAGAACTAAACGTAAATTATTTAAACCTGATGTGAAAGTTTTTCTCCCAGAATATCTATACATTGTAAGATTCTTCTCTAGCAAGTTGCATTTAGTACATGTGTGAAATAGATTCTGTAAATAAGGTTTCCATATTGTTGCCAGTATAACCCACAGCCCATGAAGTCACAAAGAGCCTGTCCCCGACCACAGTATTTACTGTCTCTTGCACAGATTGTTTTCTATACACCAATATGGAAGTCCCTGCATTTACCTTTTATACAGTCAGTTTCTGGTAATAAACTTAGAAGATAATCAATGCACATTCCTAGGCCCCATACAATATCATATGATCTGCACACTGTCATTCTTTAAATAACAAAGAGGTTTTAGTATACTTACTGTGATCACATGAATGAAAAGCCTTCCAACCATGACAAGTTAACCCCAGTCTGGAAGGTCCTAACGTCTAACCTTTTTAAATTTCTGTTACTTCTAATTCACGATTAGCAAACTTTTGCATTTCTCATTCTTACACACGGATCCATAATACAGGCTCTCTCACTTCCCCCAGCCTTCGTGCTTTTAAAATGTGGGAAGAGACCTCCAGTACTTTATATTAAGGGCATAGGACCTCCCATAAAAGGGGCGTGTTGGGGTGCTATTACCACATGGAGGCTTGACCAGGCCTCCCAATAAATACATACAATACAAGGAAGTGGAAGCACTCCAATTAGGCTAATTTACAACTACATTTTAGCGAAGTGCTACTGATCTGGTCAACATTTATACAAACATAGAAAAGATAATCAATGCACATTCCTAGGCCCCATACAATATCATTTATCTGCACACTGGCATTCTTTATAAACAAAAGGTTTTAGTATACATTACTGTATCACATGAATGAAAAGCCTTCCAACCACGTCAAGGTAACCCCAGTCTGGAAGTGTCTAACTTCTAACCTTTTTTAATTTCTTGTACTATCATTACGATTAGCAACTTATCCATATAACAGGCTCTCTCTCACTTCCCCCCAGCCCTTTGGCTTTTTAAAAAAATAAACTGCAGGGTAAAAAGCAGCTTTCAAATCTTATCAGGGACTTCCATATCCCATTATTTTTTCTTTTCCGGGTAAGGCACCAGGTTTAAAAGTAAGCAGTTCAGAAGGTCACAAGTTCAATACCCCAGTCTTTATTTTTTTTGTTTCTATTATGTTCCAAGCAAAAGATAAAGCTTATAATGTACAATCTCTTCAGCTTATTCAGTGTAGCCACCTGGTAAGACACCTGATTAGAAGCACACAGTTCAAATGTTGAAGTTTGAATCCCCGGACTTACCTATATTTTTTGTTTTCATTATGTTCATAGTAAAAGATTCTACATATACAAGCTTTCTATGTATTATTTCTGTTAACCTAGAGGTAAGAGCTCTACTTTTTTTTTTTTGGAGATTCTATATATTTTTCAGGAACATTTGCCAGAGCAAAGACATGGGTGAAAGGAGCTGCAGAGACAAGCAAGTCCGAAATTGTCATTGCACTATCAACAAGGCTGATCTTACCAGCAAAAGGATGGTTGAATATGAAGTAAGTTCTCATTTTCATGACCTGGTTCACACACTGTGAGGTAGAACAAGGAGGAAACACACAAGTCCCCATTGTGTATTGGTGGGAAGCCTTGCCTTGTTATCACTAATGATATACATTGCGTGTATGTAAGGAATAGAGTCCCGGAGGGACGAAGTTCACTGTACCTTTTAGGAGGAGGGCTGTCAGCAGGCTGGAAACAATGGCTGAAGAGCTGATAACTGGACAATGGCTGAGGCACAGGCCGAAGGGATGGTCACTGGAACATGGCTGAGGCACAGGCTGAAGTGATGGTAACTGGAACAATGGCTGAGGCACAGGCTGAAGGGATGGTAACTGGAACAATGGCTGAGGCCAGGCTGAGTGATGGTAACTGGAACAATGGCTGAGGCACAGGCTGAAGGGATGGTAACTGAACAATGGCTGAGCACAGGCTGAAGTGAGGGTAACTGGAACACATGGCTGAAGCAAACAGGCTGAAGTGATGGTAACTGGAACATGGCTGAGGCACAGTGCTGAAGTGATGGTAACTGGAACAATGGCTGAGGCAACAGCTGAAGGGATGGTAACTGGAACAATGGCTGAGGAACAGGCTGAAAGTGATGGTAACTGGAACAATGGGCTGAGGCACAGGCTGAAGGGATGGTGACTGGAACAATGGCTGAGCACAGGCTGAAGTGATGGTAACTGGAACAATGGCTGAGGCACGCTGAAGCGATGGACTGGAACATGCTGAGGCCAGGCTGAAGTGATGGTAACTGAACAATGCTGAGCACAGGCTGAAGGTGGTAACTGGAACATGGCGAGCCACAATCAAGGCAAGGGCTGGAGCCGAAGGCAGAAAATGCTACAAGCAGAACAAACAGTCTGTCCGGTAGCAAGGACTACAATAGGCACTGCGCACCCTCTGCGAGTGCCTTTTGATCTTCTTCGCGCCGCCCGGCGTCCGGACGTGGTTGACGTCACGACGCCGACTCCGGCGCTCCGGCGACGTCACCATCCCGGAACGGCGAGGGAGCGCGGCAGGTAAGATCCTTACGTACCCCCCCTCCACAGGGGCCTCAGGACCACTTGAACAGGTTTGTCAGGAAATCTCTATGAAAGGTTTTTGATTAACTGGGGAGCATTTAATCCAACTGTTTAACCCAGGATCTTTCTCTCTGTGGTCCAAATCCTTCCAATGGACCAAATATTAGAGAGACTTCTGACGAATCTGGAATCCAAGACTTTCTCCACCTCAAATTCTTGTTGACCGTTGATCTATAATAGGCAGGCGACTGAAGGGGAAGAGAATCGATTCAGCAACCACTGGCTTAATAAGAGAAACATGGAACACATTAGGGATTCTCATGATGGTAGGTAATAGAAGTCGTACTGCCGTAGGACCCACCAATTCCAATATAGGGAATGGACCAAATAATTTAGGACCCCAATTTAGGAGAAGGAACACGTAAGTTGATGTGAGTTTGATGATAACCAAACTTTATCTCCCACCGAATATATGGAGGTTTACGTCTACGCCTATTGGCTGCAGTCTTTTGTACCAGAGCGACTTCTCAAGACAGTTCTTTGTAGCCTGCCAGATGGCTGACATTTCTGCAACTAGACTGTTAGTTGCCGAACTGGTCCTGATGACAAAAAAAATCCTGTGGAAACCCTTTGGGGTTTAACGCCAAAACACAAAAAAAAGGAGATTTTCCGGTAGAAAGAGTGGACGGCATTGTATGGGCAAATTCCGCCCATGGCAGAAGCTCAGTCCATTGTCTTGAGAGTAAGAAATGTGGCATCGAAGGATTGTTCCAGACATTGGTTGGTGCGCTCTGCGGCTCCATTAGACTGAGGATGATAAGCCGATGAAAATTGGGTTTAATTCCAAGTAGTTTGCAAGTGCATGCCAGCCAGAATTTGAGATGAAATTGGGTTCCTCGATCGGACACTATTTCCATAGGTATATCCATGCAGACGGAAATATGAAATGAACCAATTAGCAGTTCACAGAGGAGGCAATTTAGGAGGAACAAATGAGCCATTTGCAAAACGATCTACAGTAACCCAGATGACTGTATTTTTCTTCGACAAAGTTCACCAATAAAGTCCATAGAAAGGTGGGTCCACGTAGGGTAAGGAATAGGTAGAGGTTTGAGTAGTCCACAAGAAGAGTATGGAATTTTGGAAGTAGCACAGACAGAAAACCGGCGGCGACAAAGTTTTTTACATCTGTCCTCATGGAGGGCCACCATACTGACCGATTAGAAGATTGAAAGTCTTATGAACCCCAGGGTGACCCGGCCTGTTTGGACCTCTGAGTTTAGTTGTATATTTCTTTCCGAAGGGAGAGGGGAACAAAGGTCTTATAGGAGGGGTTAGGCAGCAGAAGCAGAATCCTGAGCATATAGAATCCGATGGCAAAGTTGAGGGTAATAGTGGCTAGGATCTTGGAGGAGGGAATATGGGGCCGTTATCTTTATCAGTAGAATCGTCTGCAAGGAAAGACCTGGAGAGAGCGTCTCTGCTTTTTTATTCTTATTCTTGAACAGATGAAAGGAAATGATGAATTGAACGAGAGAAAACAGTGCCCCAACGGCTTGACGAGGATTCAATCTCTTAAGGGTTTTGGATATATTCGATTTTTTTGTGATCGGTGAGGATGGTGATAGGCTGTACTGCCCCTTCCAGTAAGTGTCCCCCATTCTTCTAGTGCGAGTTTGATAGCAGAATTCGCGATTCCCAATATCATATTCGCTCATTGGGCAGAAATTCTTAGAGAAGAATGCACATGGGTGGAGTTTCCCATTCTCTATTTGCCTTTGGGAAAGGACGGCACCTGCTCCAAGATTAGAGGCTCAACTTCGATGATGATGGTAGACTGGGGTCAGGTTGCAGAAGTACTGGGCGAGAAGAAAAAGCATCTTTTATTTCTTGAAGGCTACTAAGGCGGCTGGAACCAGATTCTAGGTTTGCCTCCTTCCGGATAAGGGCCAAGATAGGAGCAATGATAGAAGAAAACCCTTTAATAAATTGTCTGTAATATTGCAATCCGAGGAATCGTTGGATAGCCTTAGTGCCAATGGGAGCGTCCTTTGACAATAGCTGAGAACTTTGGTTGGATCCATCTTGAAGCCTTGAGCAGAGACCAGATAACCCAGAAAAGGTACTTGGACATTCAAAGAGACATTTTTCCCATTTAGCGTACAGTTTGGTTGGCTCGTAGTCGGGATCACTTGACATACATGGCGACGATGAGAAGAAAGATCTTGAGAGAATATTAGATGTCATCCAGTAAACTACTACTGAAATACCTAAGGGTCTCGAAAAATGTCATTAAACAAATTCTTGAAAGACTGCTGGAGCATTACAAGACCGAAGGGCATCTACCAGATATTCATAATGTCCGTTTCTAGTATTGAAGGCCTTTTTCCCATTCGTCTCCTTCTCGAATGCGAACCAGATTATAGGCTCCACGAAGATCAAGCTTGGAGAATCTTAGCCCCTTTCAATTGATCAAAAGTTCCGAGATTGAGGGTAGAGGATAGCGGTTCTTGATAGTGATTTTATTGAGACCCCGATAGTCGATGCATGGACGTATCCTCCGTCTTTCTTTTCCTCTCCACAAAAAAACCCCCGCACCGGCAGGGGAAGTGGACGGTCTGATGAAGCCCCGAGACAGGTTTTCTTTGATGTAATCTTCCATAGCGTGGTCTCAGGAGGAGATAGAGGATAGGGTGCGACCTCGGGGTGGAGAGGTACCGGTCAACAATCGATGGACCAATCATAGGGCCGGTGGGGGAGCGAATCTCAAAGACTTTTGTCGAAGACATCTTTAAAGTCAGATACTGAGAGTTAAAAATTTTAATTTTTTATCTTCACAGGAAACAGAAAGACAAGAGATTTTGGGTGGGAAGACATCTGGAAAGACAGATGGACTCCAGAAACAAGTTCGTTTTTTGTCCAGTTGATGATGGGGTTATGAAGTCAAAGCCAGGAGTCCTAGAATGAGAGGGGTCGTGGGACTTTTATACCAAGAAGGAATTAATTCGCCGATGAGACAGCCAATTTGAAGAAGATTTCTGTAGAGGACATAGAAATAACTGTGGATAATGGTTGATTGTCAATAGCCAGTACTCGGGAGGATAGTCAAGGAAATACACGGAATACCTACAGAGAGCAAAGGTGGCATCAATAAAATTACCGCTGCTCCAGTCTAGGAAGGCTTGGTTAGAGAAGGTTCGGGATTTGAAAATGAGGGTAGCAGGAAGAAATGACTTCAGGAATTCTTGTGGAAAGGAGATTTGAATTGCCTAGAAGAGACTCCTTATTCAGTCTAGGGTTTCAGTTCCCGGCTGGAAGGGCACCTTTAGCGAAGTGTCCCTGGGCGGCACAATACAGGCAAAGCCCATGAGTCCTCCTCCTGAGTTTTTTCTTCGGCCGAAATGTGTGTACCCCCAATCTGCATGTTTTCCTCCAAGGGCGGAGCAGCTGTCAAAGATCCGGTCCCTTGGGACGAGGAACAAACTTGGGGGGAACAAGACGGTTATTGGACTTTTCGCTTGCCTTTCCCTGATACGAGTATCCACCCCGTATACCCAGAAATCTTTCCTTAACATTGTGGGAAGTTCCCCGGGACCACCAGGTCGGTCCTTGATACGATCCGACAGGCCCTGCCAAAAGCTGCTAACAGAGCCTCATTGTTCCAGCAGTCCGCAGCCAAAGTCGGAACTCGATGGCCATATTGCCCTACCGAACGGGAGCCTGACGTAATTGCATCAGCCGGGAGGAAGCAGCAATAGTTCCTGCCCGGGGCGTCAAAAATCTTCCGGAAAGTTCCAAAATAAGGAGTATCGTTCACCACAGGGTCATTTCTTCTCCCCAGGGGGGATGCCCAGGCCAAGGCATTGCCTCCCAATAGAGCAATAACATAACCGACTTTGCAGACGGTCCGAGGCAAAGTTAGAGGCTGTTATTCAAAATGTATAAGGCATTGGTTAATGAATCCCCGCAAGCTTGAGCGTCCCCTTCATAACCGCACAGGAGGGCGTATACGCGTTCTCTGGGGGGAACGGGTTCTCTAGGCAAGCAGGGGAAAACCGGAGGAGCTGGGGCCTCGGAGCTAACCGAGCTGAAATGGAGTTCCAGAAATGGAGCTAATTGATTCTGCGGTGCTCAAGGGCGTCATAGCCGGAGGGAAATAGTCTGCAATGTCTTGCCTAAACTGGGCTGTAGCTTCCTCAGGTACTTCCATGCCCAATTCGTACTGTAAGGAATAGAGTCCCGGAGGGACGAAGTTCACATGTACCTTTTAGGAGGAGGGCTGTCAGCAGGCTGGAAACAATGGCTGAAGAGCTGATGACTGGAACAATGGCTGAGGCCCAGGCTGAAGGGATGGTCACTGGACACATGGCTGAGGCACAGGCTGAAGTGATGGTAACTGGAACATGGCTAGGCCACGGCTGAAGGGATGGTAACTGGAACATGGCTGAGGCACAGCGAAGTGTGTACTGAAACAATGGCTGAGGCACAGGCTGAAGGGATGGTAACTGGAACATGGCTGGGCACAGGCTGCAGTGATGGTAACTGAACAATGGCTGAGGCACAGGCTGAGTGATGGTAACTGGAACAATGGCTGAGTGCACAGGCTGAAGTGATGTACTGGAACAATGGCTGAGGCACAGGCTGAAGGGATGGTAAACTGGAACAATGGCTGAGGACAGGCTGAAGTGATGGTAAACTGGAACAATGGCTTAGAGCACAGGCTGAAGGGATGGTGACTGGAACAATGGGCTGAGGCACAGGCTGAATGATGGTTACTGGACACAATGGCTGAGGCACAGGCTGAAGGGATGGTGACTGGAACAATGGCTGAGGCACAGGCTGAAGTGATGGTAACTGGAACAATGGCTGAGGCACAGGCTGAAGGGATGGTAACTGGAACAATGCTGAGGCACATCAAGGCAGGGTGGAGCCGAATGCAGAAAAATGCTACAACAGGCAATAAACGTCTGTCGGTAGGCAGGACTACGAATAGGCACTCGCACCCTCTGCGAGTGCCCTATTTGAATCTTCGCGCCGCCCGGCGTCCGGACGTGGTGTACGTCACGACGTGCGACGTCCGCGCCGGCAACGTCACCAGTCCCGGAACGGCGAGGGAGCGCGGCGGTAGATTCCTTACATTGTATTAATAATGTCTGTTAAGCTGAACTCTTCGCTGGTTGGGCTTCACATTGGTAGTCTGCTCCTCATGGCTCTCTGGCAGATGCCTGTTCAAAGTTGAAAAAACTGAAGAGTAGGAGGTGTCGTGAGTCATCTGGTCCCTGCTGCTTCCTTGACCTCAATTAGGACTGTGACAAGCAGGGAGCCCCCCCTCCCTCCCTTCAGTCTTCTGCATCCCCTACCTATTAAATCTTTTCTGCATGTAAGATACCCATCCCACCGCCAAACGGAATTACTTTTGTAAAACAAGCCCCAGAAAGATACTTACCGATCTTTGTCCCTCGGTTGTGTGCATAGCTGGCGCCGCATTGTGATTGGCTGCCGGCTAGCCATATACAGACGCAACTGCGGTCAAGCCCCTCTCCCCTGCTTCGGCTGGCAGAGAGCTGGACGCAGAGCGCTAGGGGAATCAGGTTGGTATGTATCTTTATGGGCCTTTTTTTTTTTAAAAGAGGATTTTAGAGAAAACACTATTGCCATCTAGTGCTACACCATCAATAAAGCAAGTATCCAAGTTAATATGCAAGATAAGTTCACTAACAAACAAACCATATTCTGATCACACAATTGCTAATAGGGACTATTCTACATTATTTTGTATACATTATTTTATATAACCATCTTATTTATGTACTCCTTTTTTGTGGGAAAAAACATGAAAGACTTAAGTTAACATTTAAACCCTTGGGCTATACAGCTTCTAAAGTGAATATCCAATATGATTCTCTGCGTAGGAGGGCATTTGACAGTCACCACTCGCTGTAATGGTGGGACATGGTCAATTAGCCTATGAGTAAGAGCCGTTCAAGACTTGAAACGCGTAAGGGGGATTTCTTGTGCTTGTTTGTCTATGGCGGATGTTGCCTGAATAAACTTTTGCGGTTTATACCGAACGAGGTTGTACTTCTTGGATTCCGGTGTGCAATACAGTTCCCATGTATCGTGTTAGCTGACATAGTCAATTACCTTCCCTTGCAGATCAGAGACTTGTATGGCTATGCACCGAGAGCAGGTATCGCTCTCTGTTCTTCCTCTAGGCAATGACTGAGCCGATAGCGGCTCACAGTGCATAGCGAATGGGGTTTACCCATTCAAATTTTTCATGCCAGTTATCTGTTGGTGTTAAGATTCTGTCTTAATGAGCCCTTATCAGCTCGTTATTCCCTTGCGCGGCTGCGACACAGTTTTGGCGTACTGCCGTAATCACCATAAGTTATGTCTTAAAGTCAAGTTAACCCTTGGTACATACCACTATTGGATGTTAGAAAATATAGGTGAGTATGGGTATTGTGGTGAAAGAGTCCCAAAAACTAGAACATTGCAAATGTTGCATTGCTACTCTAACAAATCCTTTCAGGAAGAGAAGAGAATGGTGATTTTTATACTTATGAAACTGGGTCTGCCTGTGTACTCTATATGGAATGTCCCTTGGCATACACACACAATGGTTTATACCTGGTCTTTCTTCTAGGGATGATACCTTCTATAGATGGCCAGAATCTGTTCAGTTTCTGTTTAATCATTTGTGAGCAGTGGCTCACAAATAATTTAACTGTAGAAATGGAACCCCAGGACTCGTTTACAGCCAGTCTGGGTACAGACATATCTTAAGTACCCTGTTCAACAATTAAATTTAACTGAACCACCCTGTCAATAGGGTCTGAACAGATTCTGGAAATTGTGTTAATTGCGATTTTGGAAGACCCTTTAATAAAGTGTGGATGGAGCTCCTCCCATGCAAAAGAGTATTTCGGTCTATTGGCTTTGTGAGTGTGTTGTACAGAATCATCATGTACTTTTACATCCAGGTAATGAATAGTCTCATTTAAGACTTCCACAATTAATTTAATACGGTCACCATTGAATTAAAAAACTGTACAAACTCATTTGCCATCTCAAGGGACCCTGACCAGATGATAAACAGGTCATCAATGTAATGCCAAAATTTTACCACATGGGCACAAAAAAGGATGTTGGTACACACTACTCTCCTCCAGGAAGCCAACATACAGGTTGGCATACAATGGCGCCATGGAATGCCATCACAGCCATAACTGTAAGAAAAAATCACATTCAAACTTAAATAGCTGTAATGCAGAATTAAATCAAGACACTCAAAAAGATGTTGAGCAGGTGGATTACCTCTATGTTTACTTGCCAGATGGTACTGTATGGCAGCAAGTCCCTTACTATGTCCAATGCTGGTGTACAATAACGTAATATCACACTGATCATGTACCTATTACCTGCCAGGACCTGTACTGTGCAGCTTTTCAAAAATACCCTGTGTCCCTCACATATGATGCAAGTGAGGAACAATTCTTTTATGAAAAAAAATAACATATTGGGCCAATGATTTAAAGGAGAACTAAACGTAAATTATTTAAAACCGATGTGAAAGTTTTTTCTCCCCAGAATAATCTATACATGTAAGATTCTTCTCTAGCAAGTTGCATTTAGTACAGTGTGTGAAAAGATTCTGTAAATAAGGTTTCCATATGTTGCCAGTAAACCCACAGCCCATGAAGTCATCAAAGAGCCAGTCCCCTGACCACAGTATTTACTGTCTCTATGCACAGATTGTTTTCTATACACCAATATGGAAGTCCCGCATTTATTTACCAGTAGTTTCTGGTAAATAAACTTAGAAAGATAATCAATGCACATTCCTAGGCCCCATACAATATCATTGATCTGCACACTGTCATTCTTTATAAACAAAGAGGTTTTAGTATACATACTGTGATCACATGAATGAAAAGCCTTCCAACCATGACAAGGTAACCCCAGTCTGGAAGGTCCTAACGTCTAACCTTTTTAAATTCTGTTACCTCAATTACGATTAGCAAACTTTTGCATTTCTCATTCTTACACCACAGGATCCATATAACAGGCTCTCTCACTTCCCCCCACCCTTCGGCTTTTTAAATGTGGGAAGAGACCATCCAGTACTTTATATTAAGGCATAGGACCTCCCATAAAAGGGGCGGTTGGGGTGCTATTACCACATGGAGGCTTGACCAGGCCTCCCAATAAATACATACAATACAAGGATGTGGAAGCACTCCAATTAGGCTAATTTACAACTACATTTAGCGGAAGTGCTACTGATTGTCAAACATTTATACAAACATAGAAAAGATAATCAATGCACATTCCTAGGCCCCATACAATATCAATTATCTGCACATGGCATTCTTTATAAACAAAGGGTTTTAGTATACATTACTGTGATCACATGAATGAAAAGCCTTCAACCACGTCAAGGTAAACCCCAGTCTGGAAGGTCCTAACTTCAACCTTTTTTAAATTTCTTGTACATCAATTACGATTAGCAAACTTATCCATATAACAGGCGCTCTCTCACTTCCCCCCAGCCCTTTGGCTTTTAAAAAAATAACTGCAGGGTAAAAAGCAGCTTTCAAAGTCTATCAGGGACTTCCATATACCATTATTTTTTCTTTCCGGGTAAGCACCAGGTTTAAAAGTAAGCAGTTCAGAAGGTCACAAGTTCAATACCCCAGTCTTATTTTTTTTGTTTCTATTATGTTCCAAGCAAAAGATAAAGCTTATAATGTACACATCTCTTAGCTTATTCAGTGGTAGTGCACCTGGTAAGACACCTGTATTAGAAGCACACAGTCAGAATGTTGTAAGTTTGAATCCCCGGACTTACCTAATTTTTTGTTTCATTATGTTCATAGTAAAAGATTCTACATATACAAGCTTTCTATGTATTATTTCTGTTAACCTAGAGGTAAGAGCTCTACTTTTTTTTTTTTTGGAGATTACTATATATTTTTCAGGAAACATTTGCCAGAGCAAAGACATGGGTGAAAGAGCTGCAGAGACAAGCAAGTCCGAACATTGTCATTGCACTATCAACAAGGCTGATCTTACCAGCAAAAGGATGGTTGAATATGAAGTAAGTTTCTATTTTCATGACCTGGTTCACACACTGTGAGGTAGAACAAGGAGGAAACACACAAGTCCCCATTGTGTATTGGTGGGAAGCCTTGCCTTGTTTAACTTATGATATACATTGCGTGTATTAATAATGTCTTGTTTGAAAGCTGAAACTTCTTCGCTGGTTGGGCTTCACATTGGGTATGTGAATTTATGGCTGAATAAAGATGGGTATACATGTGCCGATCCTTGGTCCCGACTGACCGTTCGGCTCTTCTGATCTGTCGTCCAGGACTGTTTGTTACGGCAAAAGTAGCCACATCCGACAGAGTGTCTGGTCCATAGAGGATCGCACACTTGGTCATGGTTTTCAGAAGCATTTGGTTCGGACAAAACTAGCGGTCGGTCGGCCAATATTTAGGCCCCATTGACCAAAACACTGAAATGTCGGTCGGTTGGCTGAATTATTGGATGGTGTGTACCCAGCTTAAGTTTAATAACCAATCTAGCCTGACACTTCATAAAATGTAGACGTCTTTATTGTCTAAATATTTCATATGGTCCCTTCCAATGGGAAATACAATGTGGTGTTGGGTTTTTTGCAAATATAATTAAATGTCAAAAGTGTTCTCCACTTGTTTGCTGTGGCCAGGTATTCTGGTTTACCCTCCTCTCTATGCAAGGGCACAAAAAACTGGATACCTCTCTCCTGAGTTTATCCAGGCTCTAATGCACACACAAGATGGGAAACAATTAGTGCTAATGGAACGACATTTCCTAATGTAAAGGAGACTGGTGAGTTCTTTGCAAAAAAAAAAAAAAAAAAAAGCTCAAGGGAGTTGGAATAGCAGCACTTACATTCCATAATTAATAGAACATGGGTAGATTATTAAAAAGGTTTTTAGAGTATACAATTATACTTGACTGATGTACTTTATTGAAGTGAGTTTAATTGTAACTAATGTAGAAACCTCAAACTTCTCATATATAATGTATGTGCTTAATCTAGGCTCCCTGCAGTGTCGGACTAGCCTAAAAGGTTCGCAGGAATCCCCCATGTGAACCCACAGCCCATTTACCCCAGAAAACATAGAAAACTGCTAGAATTTAAATACAAAGCCAAAGGACAGTAAGAAATGTATTTAATAAACAACAGGAGTCATTAGGAGTAAGATAGATGTGTAAAAAGTGATATAGATATATGTGTTAGGTGGGCCCTAACTCATCCTGGTGGGCCCCTGTCTCAGAGTTTCCTGGTGGGCCCCAACAGTCCAGTCCGACACTGGTTCCTGATCCTCTGAATAACACCTGTAAAATATGTATATAGGTTTCCTATATGCACGAGGAAAGTTTTTGAATATCTAATGCTATCTATAAACCTGCCAACGTTACATCAATTTACATTCAATCTGACCGGAACTGATTATAACATTGGGTCCAGTTACTGATTTTGACCTTGCGATGTTCCCTTAAGGATCTAACCCCGCATAATGGCTATGCCTGTAATGTTGGTTTGAAGGTGGTTTCAGAATGTCATACAAATAAGTCTTACAAATAAATGGGCACATTAATCTGTAGCTGCAAATATCTAAACTGACTGTATGGTAAGATAAGATGAGCAAACTTCTGGGTATCCCTAAGAGTCTACATAAGTGTGATGCAGTCAGTGTTCCCTATAAGTTGTTTGCTTGTCCTAAAACATCACAGAATGTTATAGACCAATTAGCTTAGTAGGATTGTTATGTTTGCAAACATATTACTAAATATCAACAGGATATGAAGTTAACTCAATAAAGGTTTATCAGTCCCCATGCTCCGTTTTCTTCATTTTTCCTTTCCAAAGTGGCCCATTCAGTCCTTTTTATGATTGGACCTTTCCCTCTACTTAGTATAGCCATAGACAACAGCACAAACCTAGAACTTCTGTGTCAAGGAATTATAGAATATGGCACTTTGACTATATGCCTAGGAAAAAAGGTTCTAGAATGGGAAGACTGATTTCCTCCACACATAAGGCAATGGCAAGGCCAACGTGAACAATTTCAGTATTGCTGTTGCCCACTGTGCATTTGAATTTGTCTTCTTTTTCTTAAATTACACGGATAATGTAGAGGAAATGTGTTTCAATGACACTTTCTTTCAAGAGATCAGTATTATATTAAGACTTAAGCTCCACTGGCTTGTTCTGCAGAAAGATTTACAGCATTTGCAGTTCAGCTAAAGCATTCATCTTGCACGCATATTCCAGAGGGCTCAAGGTGGCCATACACATGCAATTCCATTGTGAGAAGGCGCATACGACAGCATGGAACCGACCGATCCCCATATGCGGTATGAATTGGTTGGCCGTGCGCCATACACAGCATGATCTGTATCGTCTCTCTACTAAAGTAAAGGGAGCCGATGCCGACCAAACGGAAATGTTCCGTCTTTCCCGATCGACGCGTAGTGCTCACTACGGTGTGTTTCGCCGGGCACTCCATGATCGGTCGGGACTACCCCTTACACACGAGCGATAATAGGTAAATCCTCTTCGTTCCACGACAGAGATTACCTATTGTTCGTATATATGTCCCCCTTCAGAGTCACACAGAGTAAGGCACACTGCAGATTGTAGAAGATCAGAAAACAAGCATCAAGATTGTTTCATGCATGTAAGAAATCAAATATCTTACAGTGAAATTCGCTTGCACCAATTGGATAGTGACAGTAGTAACTAAGGTGGGTATCTTTAAAATGTTACTTTCAACTTTTTAGATGCACTCAGAAATCCCCTGAATTTTATTATTGTTTTATTTAATTATTTCTGAAAAACAATCATGGTTAATGTGTAAGACGAGGCAAGTGCAATTAAAACCACTGTTTAGTGTGACAAACACAAATAAAAAATTCTGTTATTTTAGGGAATTTCTAATATCTTTTTTTTATAAAAATGGAGGAATTTGGACCTTGAGCAATTACAGGAAAAACTGTGAAAAATAAGTTCTCCTGCAAATGTTTCACTATTTATATCTATGGAATCTTTCTATAAACCTGGGGAAGGATCCCATGACAAAAAGAAGCAAAAAAGATAAAGTCAGTGGTGTGCACAATTAGATCTGGTAAGGGTAAGAAAAACTTTAATCAAAAGCAAATTTGGAACAGTATTGTTTGCTTTGGTATCTCCCATAGATTTATACACCATGGGCTGTGCAGGGACTTATACATGTTTATACATACATTTACTTGAGTGCCGTGAGGGCCAGGTATTAAAAGCCTGGGTCCTTTGCTTGATAATTCACTGTTTGTGTTTTCCTGCATGTCCTATTGCACGATTTTGCATCAAACCTTCATGTACAGGTTTATAAACTCACCCACCCTTCTGTGCTCAGTTGCTGAGGTGCTCTGGTTCCCTCATTTGATCCGAATATCACATCCAGCTGCACTAAGGTAAAGAGGACAAGGATAAAGAGGAGACCTGTACTGTATGGTTCTCCCAAAATACATAAGGACGATAACAATCCACCCTTTCAGACCGATTTGTGTCTGCAATTGGGTTAATCTAAGGGAGAACTAAAGCCTCCAGATAAACATTGTCCCAATAGACAGAGCACATCTCACAAAACATACAACAAGCTGTGTCTCACCCTCCATTTGGTGTTGCCATGGGTGATTTATGAAAACAACCGTGAGTACTAGGGTCAGCTCCCACAATCACCTCAGGTGGATAAACCCCAGCTAAGTGTCTGCGTACAAGCACAGCTCTGTAGTGCTCAACAGATCAAAAACAAGGAAGTTGCAGCCTTGCTTCCTAAAAGCCAGACAATCACAATACAGCACAGAGATCCTCCCTCTCCCAGACACAGAACAGGGATTTCAGTTTTTTGTTTTCAAACACATTCAATGCTCTCCCGTCCTAACAATTATACTTTTCAACTCAAAAAGTAATCTTGCAGTGTATTTCAAGATAGCATGGATGTAAGAAACGGAATACATTTCAGCAAAAAAAAAAAAATAAAAGTCTGGGGAATAAAACCTGCAACTGTACATTTACTCTGTCTTGCTAAAAGTAGAGCTCTTGGGGGGCGGAGCTTGACCATCCTGCAAGATGGACGCAGAGTGAGAGAGCTCCGGGCACAGGGATCTATATTTAGCTCACGAAAGCTCAAATTCTCTTGGGAAACTACCTAAAAGTGTGGGGACCCCTACAAAATGCCTCCCATGCACCAAGTCGATCCAAGACCAATCCCAAGGATTTTGGAACAAGACGGAAAGCTCGCGAAACCCCAGAAGGAGACACACGAAGCTCGACAAAAAGGACAAGTCCTCTCAACAAATCACGAGAGGGGACTTAGAGAAACTGTACCAGGACTTGAATCTGTGATCAAACGGCCCACTATAATACCATACAAGAGGTCTGTCAGGAAATCAAGGCCTAGGCAACAGAGTTAACCAACTTGAAACTAACAAACGCCACGTGCCCAGTACTGCACCCAACTAGAGCAGGATGTATTGAAACTGCAGCAGCCACCTCCACACTCTCCACAAGCAGGAAGACGCAGAGAACAGGAGCCGCAGACAGAACCTGGGTATCCGTGGAGTACCAGAAGAGGTAACTGACTTAAACCCTTACCTTGAGCACTTTGTTCCATTGGCTGGCTCCAGACCTTCCGCCAGGGACATGAGACTGACAGAGCACATCGAGTCCTTAGAGCACCCCTGGCCCCAACAAACCGCCCAGGACGTAATAACTGTTTCCACATATTTTACAACAAGGAAGAAATACTGAAGTTGACAAGGGGCAAAACCTCCATCCAGCACAACGGAGCCCTCTCCAATTACCAGATCTCTCCCCACGCACCCTGGACCGAAGGAGAGAAATGAAGCCTATCCTAAAAACACTCTCGGACCAAGGCCTAAATAAATCGCGGGGTTCCCGTTCCGCGCTGCTGGTCCAACACAACGGTAGACCACACACTCGATCACTACCCCGAGGCAGAGGTCGAAGTCCTCGCAAAACCGGCTTAGAGATCACGGTCCACTCCCACCACAAACAGAGGGGGACAGGATCCCCCCCAACCGATGAATGGGAGCTGGTCCAACCGACCAGTCAGGACGACTGCACTCACCTTCCCCTGGTCGAGACCCTCAGTGAAGGCCATCGGTCCAAACAAAAATTAAACAGGTATGGCTCCCAAAACTACTAGCCGCAGCCTGGTCAAGGTAAGAAATGGGGGAACGGGACCCGGGAAACCCACTATAGAAAACAAGACGTTAACACCATAGACAAGTTAATACAACTGATCTGACCCAAGATCCCTCCAAAAAACACCAAGCAACTAAGCGGCCCCAACCCCAAAACACCTAACAAACCAAATGGGGACCTACAATCCCGATAAAAACCTTCCACCCAGCTACAACTACAACTCCCATTGGAACCAACTGTCCCGGAAATTACCCCAGCGGTTAACGGCAGAAAATAAAGAGGGGAACCCCACCAATCACCACTAACATAACACACTCCCCACCGCCACTAAAGCCCACAACAAAAATATGAACTATCTCAATAAGCGGGAAACAAGGGTCACTTGCACTCGCACATCCAAAAACACTTCTCCCACGACCTGACCTTTGTTGGAGGTCACTTCAGACGAAATGGTACAGTGGATGTCTCAGGGGGACATAGGCCCACACTTACAAGACCTGATACCGCTCTGGCAGGCCTAGGTGCGGGACAGGCGAAGACCGGCTATTTGCGCCCCTGCTGCACAAACCTATAAGACCTGATACCACCAGGCGGAAAGGGACAGGCGAAGATTATAGTAATAGGAGAATTTTATAACACAAACTGATGGCACACATAACCTGGGCCCCCCACAACACACCCTTTCATGCTCCCCCCGGCCAAGGACTCAGACGACCCTGCGATCACAAACAAGTGACTATGTCTCTGAACCTGGTTTCTTAACCTACTAAAAGGCCTTTTGACAGAACCACAACTTATTCCCCCTAAACACTGGAAGACAGATGGAACTCTTCTACCGCTTCGCTGCGACTACTTCAACTCATGATATGTGACCATACCTCTCAACCAACTACTGTACAATCTAAACTCTGAATGTATATTTATCTGCACTAGGTAGTATAAGCTCTTATATCATATGTCTTCTTCCATACCCACAGAATAACTACGGAAGGGAAGCGACTATTATATATTTCTCACCTAAGTTAAATGGTCACCAATAAAGGCGAAATCAGACACCCCTTGGAACAACCCCTAGGGGCAGGTGAGGGGTAATATACCACATATCAAGGCTAGGTCAACCCACCACCAGAAAAAGGTAAAATTCCAACCACCGAGCAATACACAAGGACTACTAAACACAGCCTGGGGATATACCTATAAATAATAGCTGGGCGCCCCGACACCCTATAGACTCAGTAACCGCTAACCAGGCATTAACTAGAGGGGACGACCCCACTATTGGTAGCACACATTAACAGACCATCCCCCCCACCTAAGCTACTCCCCAGAACTTGCCAATACCCAGGGAAAATATGCAACCAAAATAAGTAAGCACCTTATATTAAAAACCAGTCTAGTCCCCTACCACCGCCCCTTAACCCCACAGAAAAATAAACAAAGACAACTTAGAACAATATCTTTAACCCCAAGAGAACTACAATAGAATCAGCCGAAGATCCTTAATAACGGTGAGACACAATGTCTGACCCCCCCCCTATAACGGCTCTATGAGCCGTGTTTTTGATACTATGGAGAGTCTTGTACTCTCTGTTTGTTATTGTAAATTTAATGTAATTGTCTTGTATAGTTTAAATTCCAGATCTCTCCTTCCGCTGCCGCCCGTCTACCCACGCTCTACTCATACCACCCAGAATCAACCAGAGCATTACTGCAACCTCTCACCAAGACTATAACCACACTCTCCAGCATCTGCCTCAGCACAGGTAAGCATACACTTTATGATAGCCTGACCTCATGATGCCTCCACCAGCTTTAATAACTAACGCATAACACCAAAGGCCTGAATAGCCCAATCAAACGCAGATTAGCCGCCAGGCAATGAGAAAGAAACACACCATGTGGTCTGCCTTCAAGAGACCCACTTTGTGAGGGGACAGAGCCAAAGTACTGGGGCAAACACTTCACATCACACTACTATGCCTCTAACAGAACTAAAAAAGGAGGAGTAGCTATACTCCTCCACAAATCAATCCCATTCACATTAGAACAATGTTACCGACACCCTGAGGGCTCATATCTGATACTCATGGGCAACTAATGCAGGCTAGAGTAACAATAATCAATATATATTCCCCCACGAAAGGGCAAAAGAAATTTTACAACGAATTGAGAAAATCGCCTTCTCGCCATGGACCTAGGCAGACTAATTGTCACCGGAGATTTTAATCTCACATTAAGTCCAGACAAGGACGTTCTCCAAACCCTCTACAACCAAACACCCCTAGAAAAAAGTTCACCTTTTTCTCATACCCCAACAAAGTATACACGAGATTGACTATATTTTCCTATCAGCCCAACTCTTGCCATTATTAAGAAGATGCAGATATATCCACAATACGTGGTCAGACCAGCGCACATTACAGCACAACTAACAGGATTCTTAAAAACAAAACCCAACTACCACTTGCGCTTAAATGAATCCTGCTCTCAGATGAGAAACAATATCTCAACTCTCTCAAAAGTTGTCAAAGAATATTTTGAACTAAACGAAACCGAAATATGGCACATACACTCATCTGGGCAGCTCATAAAACAGTTTGTTAGAGGTCACATAATTAAAATTGCATCAGATAAAAGAAGAGCCCAAGAAACTGAACTAAATACCTTACTTCACAAACTTAAGTTTCTTGAAGAAACACACAAGCTCCCACTCTGACTCCCAGTTCTGACAGAACTGACCA
This sequence comes from Hymenochirus boettgeri, assembly GCA_019447015.1. Taxonomy (NCBI): domain Eukaryota; kingdom Metazoa; phylum Chordata; class Amphibia; order Anura; family Pipidae; genus Hymenochirus; species Hymenochirus boettgeri. The sequence goes on along the minus strand of CM033474.1, from coordinate 101,991,697 downwards.
ACCTCAGAGGTAGAATTAACCTACTACTTTCCACTAAATCAGAAAAAGAAATAAGGCTCACCCGACAAAAATTCTACAACAGAAGAGACAAACCAGATACTATGTTAGCTCGGAAACTGAACAACAAAATGACCCAAACAGACTACTACACCCCTGCAAGCTCCCAACTGTTCCCTATCTACGACCCCCATACAAATTCTCCAACAGTTCACAGCAATACACATCAACCTTACAACGGCACAACAGTAGACACCACAAAAATAACACAAACACATATAGATCAATATCTACAACAAGCATCCCTTCCGAAACTCCTAAAGAACAAGCAGCTAGCCTCACAACCCAATTACCACAACAGAAATTCACAAGTTATCAAAGTACTAAAATCAGGAAAAGCTCCAGGTCCCGACAGCTACACAATAGCATACTATAAAAAATTTGGAAAACTGCTGGTACCCAAACTACAGAAAACATTCAACGCCATACTAAACGGTTCGGAAGATATCCCCCCAGATCTCTTACGTGCCAATAGTGTGTAATCCCAAAAGAGGGTAAAGACACCACACAATGCGGCAGCTACGCCGATATCGCTGATAACACGATATCAAAATATTTACAAAATTTTAGCCTCCAGAGTAAATCAAATTCTACAAGAATTAATACATACAGACCAGACTGGCTTGTACCAGCACAGAGACCCACAGATAGCATCCGCAAAATCCTACAACTCACCCACCATTCCAATCTCTCAAAATCCCCTCAGTATCCTTCAATTGGATCAGGATAGACTGGCGCTTTATAAGTCAACCCTAACCTCATTCGGATTCGAGGTCCCTTTATGTCTGTCAATGCCCTCTACTCCACCCCCACGGCGACAGTCTCTAACATGGTTTCTCATCCAAAACCTTCCCAATTCTCAACGGCACAAGGCAGGGCTGCCCTTTATCCCCCTTAATCTTCGCTCTAGTATGGAACCATGGCCAGAATTATCCGCAGACCCACAATACATGGTATCCCAATAGGCCACAAAGATTACAAAATCTCACTTTTTGCAGACGACACTCTGTTCACTCTCACCAAACCACAACTTCTCTACCACATATTTGCTCTCAACTCCAGACCTTTAGTAGAATCTCAGGTTTCAAAATAAATCACTCCAATCAACTATACTTCCCATACATCTACCTCCCACGACAATGAAGCTACTACAATTAAATTTTGACTTCCACTGGGTATCGTCGCACTTACATACCTGGGAATTAAGATATGCTCAGACCCCATCTCACTATACAAAGCCAATTCACACCACTGATACAAACCTTAACGCAACAACTAAAATGGACTACATATAACCTTTATTATTCGGCAGAGTCAACAGCATTAAAATGACGCTACTGCCTAAACTCCTTTATCTGTTCCGATCATTACCAATCCCTTAAACCCCCGATCTCCACCAACTACAATCCAAAATAACAAAATTCCTATGGGCCAATAAAAACCCAGGATAAGCAGGAAAACAATGCAACGCCCCAGGGAATTAGGGGGAGCCGCTCTCCAAGCCTCCAACACTACTTTATTGCTGCCCAGTATCAGACACTCCAATGGAACAAAACTCTAGAAACACCCGATGGATAGAAATTGAACAGCTCTCAACCCTGCCATCCCCTTAAAATATATCTTATGGCTCCCTAACAGCAAATCAGCCATAACACACTGCAGCCCCATCCATTATATACAGTGGGACTCTGGTACGATACTATAACAACTTACCATCTATGTAACAAACCCTCATTATTAACAACAATATTTCACAGCCCAGAGTTCCCACCAGGAATAAACACATTAGGCTGGACACATTGGATAAACATGCATCACCAATATAAGCCAGCTAATGTCGGTGGCAGGCTGCTGCCATGGGAAGTGGCGAGAAGGCAATTTAAATTACCAGATCAGAATGGTTCCACTACCAGCAAATCACATTTACATCCAAAAAACTATGAACACTAACAAAGACTAGACAAAACAACTTTTGAATCTCTCTCCAGCAATTTAGATAAAAACAGACGCTTAATCACACAACTATACTCAATACTGAACAACACCAGACACACATTCAAAATAACCTTTATGACAAAATGAACAATGGCTGAACAGCTCATTAGACATACACAATGGACAACATTTTCAATCTCTCCGACATGCTCGGCCAACATTATCCTCCAGGAGAAAACTTTAAAATTCTCCACCACTGGTACCTGTCCCCTCACAGACTGAACCACATATTCCCAACAGCTTCCCCTTATGCTACAGGACTGCGGTACAAGAGCGGATCTGAAGCATTGCTGGTGGGGGTGTCCTGAGACACAAAGATATGGCGATATTGCGAAACACTAATACACAAAGTGCTACACAGGACGGTCCAACTGGACCCCTGGTCGGCCCTATCGATAAATTATATATCCCTCTCCTCCACCAGCAACAAGCTAGTCCACAGCATATGTGCAGCACGACGCAGCCTACTGGCAAGCTCTTGGAAACAACCGCCCCCATCTGAGCACAACTTATAGCTAAAATCTGGTAGATTTGCGAAAATGAAAAAATAATCCCACACTGTAAGGGGTACATAAAGACCTACAATGAAGTGTGGTCCCTGTGGATATCTGGTATGACTGACCGTGGGGGTCTACCCTAGGGGACCTCAACCAAAGAACGGGGATGAAGCGGAGAGTGGAGACGAGGGACACAAGGAGCCGTGGCGGCGGGCAAACCGATCTAGAGCCTCAGGTCAGGAATGTCTAATGTTCATAGACCTCCACGTAAACGGAGATATATAAGTCAGTAATTAAACTTCTTAAGGTGTTTATTAAACGAATATGAAAGGAAACAAAAAAAAAAAAAAAAGGAGAGGGAGAGACGAGCTGAATAAAAAAAACAAAAAAACAAACAAAACTAGCTTGGAAAAAAAAAAAAAGGAAAAGGCGGATGGACATCGGTGAACAAATGATTGGCATCTCTTAAAGATTGGAGAGTCCATCTGCACTTATTCTGGAAAACACTCTCATGGTAATATATAAACCAGTAGTAATACATGGGAAGATAATAAACTCAAATGTGTAAAAATATAGAGAGTATAACTATCACCCTCCTCGATATGGAACTACTATGCAATGTTTATGTTTCAGAATAAGACGGAAATTCACAATAATTACAAAAACAAGACAGACAAATTGGTTGTTAAATTGTTTATATTTATGTTATTTTTACACTTTCGTTACAAAGTTGAATAAGAAAAAAAAAAAGAAAAAACAAGCGATGGTATATCTTGTTCTTTTCTCCCTTTATATGATATCCCAACTCATGTAAACAAAATGCCTCAAATGAACGAAAGAATGTATTTTATTTATTCTGCCTCACCCACATCAATAAAATCTATTGAAAAAAAAAAATGAAACAAAACCCTATCAACCTCCATGGATGGTGATGTCACATTTATCCCAAACAATGGCAACTGGTAGTAGGGATGGACACCAGACGAAAGGATAATGGTAATGGACCAAAAAGGGAAGGGAACCCATATGAAATTTTAGACAATAAAGACGTCTACATTTATGAAGTGTCGGCTAGATTGGTTATAAACTAAGCTGGGTACACACCACCAATAATTCAGCCAACCGACCGACATTTCAGTGTTTTGGTCAATGGGGCCTAAATATTGGCTGACCGACGCTAGTTTTGTCCGAACCAAATGCTTCTGAAAACCATGACAAGTGTGCGATCCTTATGGACCAGACACTCTGTCGGATGTGGCTACTTTTGCCGTAACAAACAGTCCGGACGACAGATCAGAAGAGCCGAACGGTCAGTCGGGACCAAGGATCGGCACATGTAACCCATCTTTATTCAGCCATAAATTCACATACCCAATGTGAAGCCCAACCAGCGAAGAAGTTTCAGCTTAACAGACATATTAATACACTGTAAGGATCTTACGCCGGCTCCCTCGCGTCCGGGACTGGTGACGTTGCCGGCGCCGGACGTCGGCGTCGTGACGTCACCACGTCCGGACGCCGGGCGGCGCGAAGATTCAAATAGGCACCGCAGAGGGTGCGAGTGCCTATTCGTAGTCCTTGCTACCGGACAGACTGTTTATTGCCTGTGTAGCATTTCTGCCTTCGGCTCCAGCCTGCCTTGATTGTGCCTCAGCATTGTTCCAGTTACCATCCCTTCAGCCTGTGCCTCAGCCATTGTTCCAGTTACCATCATTCAGCCTGTGCCTCAGCCATTGTTCCAGTCACCATCCCTTCAGCCTGTGCCTCAGCCATTGTTCCAGTTACCATCACTTCAGCCTGTGCCTCAGCCATTGTTCCAGTCACCATCCCTTCAGCCTGTGCCTCAGCCATTGTTCCAGTTACCATCACTTCAGCCTGTGCCTCAGCCATTGTTCAGTTACCATCCTTCAGCCTGTGCCTCAGCCATTGTTCCAGTTACCATCACTTCAGCCTGTGCCTCAGCCATTGTCCAGTTACCATCACTTCAGCTGTGCCTCAGCCATTGTTCCAGTACATCACTGCAGCCTGTGCCTCAGCCCTTGTTCCAGTTACCATCCCTTCAGCCTGTGCCTCACCATTGTTTCAGTTACCATATTCAGCCTGTGCCTCAGCCATTGTTCAGTTACCATCCCTTCAGCCTGTGCCTCAGCCATTGTTCCAGTTACCATCACTTCAGCCTGTGCCTCAGCCATTGTTCCAGTGACCATCCCTCAGCCTGTGCCCAGCCATTGTTCCAGTCATCAGCTCTTCAGCCATTGTTTCCAGCCTGCTGACAGCCCTCCTCCTAAAAGGTACAGTGAACTTCGTCCCTCCGGGACTTATTCCTTACAGTACGAATTGGCCATGGAAGTACCTGAGGAAGCTACAGCCAGTTTAGGCAGACATTGCAGACTATTTCCCTCCGTATGGACGCCCTTGAGCACCAGCAGAATCAATTAGCTCAATTTCTGGACTCCATTTCAGCTCGTTACTCCGGGCCCAGCTCCTCCGGTTCCGCCTGCTCTGCCTAGAGAACCCGTTCCCCCCAGAGAGCCGGTATACCGCTCCTGTGCGGTATGAAGGGGACGCTCAAGCTTGTCGGGGATTCATTAACCAATGCCTTATACATTTTGAAAACAGCCCTCTAACTTTGCCTCGGACCGTGCCAAAGTCGGTTATGTTATTGCTCTATTGGGAGGCAAAAGCCTTGGCCTGGGCATCCCCCTGTGGGAGAAGAATGACCCTGTGGTGAACGATATCTCCTTATTTTTGGAAACTTTCCGGAAGATTTTTGACGCCCCGGGCAGAACTATTGCTGCTTCCTCCGGCTGATGCAATTACGTCAAGGCTCCCGTTCGGTAGGGCAATATGCCATCGAGTTCCGGACTTTGGCTGCCGAGACTGCCTGGAACAATGAGGCTCTGTTAGCAGCCTTTTGGCAGGGCCTGTGGATGTATCAAGGACGCACCTGGTGTCCCGGGAACTTCCCACAATGTTAGAGGAAATGATTTCGGTGTATACGGGTGGATACTCGTATCAGGGAAAGGCAAGCCGAAAAGTCCAATAACCGTCTTGTTCCCCCCAAGTTTGTTCCTCGTCCCCAAGGGACCGGATCTTTGACAGCTGCTCGCCCTTGGAGGAACCCATGCAGGTGGGGGTACACAATTTCGGCCGAAGGAAAAACTCAGGAGGAGGACTCATGGGCTTTGCCTGTATTGTGCCGCCAGGGACACTTCGCTAAAGGTTGCCCTTCCAAGCCGGGAAACTGAAACCCCTAGACCGATAAGGAGTCTCTTCTAGGCAAATTCAAATCTCCTTTCCACAAGAATTCCCTGAAGTCATTTCTTCCTGCTACCCTCATTTTCAAATCCGAACCTTCTCTACCAAGCCTTCCTAGACTCTGGAGCAGCGGTAATTATTGATGCCACCTTTGCTTCTCTGTTAGGTATTCCGTTATTTTCCTTGACTCATCCTTCCGAGTACTGGCTATTGACAATCAACCATTATCCAAGAATTTATTCTATGTCCTCTACAGAAATTCTTCTTCAAATTGGCTGTCTTCATCGGGAATTAATTTCCTTCTTGGTCATACAAAGTCCCCCGACCCTCTCATTCTAGGACTCCCTTGGCTTTGACTTCATAACCCCATCATCAACTGGACAAAAACGAACTTGTTCTTGAGTCCATCCTGTCTTTCCAGATGTCTTTCCCACCCCAAAATCTCTTGTTCTTCTGTTTCCTGTGAAGATAAAAAATTAAAATTTTTACCTCTCAGTATCTGGACTTTAAAGATGTCTTCGACAAAAGTCTTCTGAGATTCTGCCTCCCCACCGGCCCTATGATTGTCATCGATTGTTGACCGGTACCTCTCCCCCCGAGGTCGCACCTATCCTCTATCTCCTACTGAGACCACCGCTATGGAAGATTACATCAAAGAAACCTGTCCGGGGCTTCATCAGACCGTCCATTCCCTGCCGGTGCGGGGGTTTTTTTGTGGGAAAAGAAAGACGGAGGACTACGTCATGCAATCGACTATCGGGGTCTCAATAAAATCACTATCAAGAACCGCTACCTCTACCCCTCATCTCGGAACTTTTTGATCAATTGAAAGGGGCTAAAGTATTCTCAAGCTTGATCTTCGTGGAGGCCTATAATCTGGTTCGCATCGAGAAGGAGACGAATGGAAAACGGCCTTCAATACTAGAACTGGACATTATGAATATCTGGTGATGCCCTTCGGTCTTTGTAATGTCCAGCGTCTTTCAAGAATTTGTTAATGACATTTTTCGAGAACTCTTAGGTATTTCAGTAGTAGTTTACTTGGATGACATTTAATATTCTCTCAAGATCTTTCTTCTCATCGTCGCCATGTATGTCAAGTTTTATCCGACTACGAGCCAACCAACTGTACGCTAAATTGGAAAAATGTCTCTTTGAATGCTCCCAAGTACCTTTCTGGGTTATCTGGTCTCTGCTCAAGGCTTCAAGATGGACCAAACAAAGTCTCAGCTATTGTCAATGGACGCTTCCCATTGGCACAAGGCTATCCAACGATTCCTCGGATTTGCCAATTATTACAGACAATTTATTAAAGGGGTTTCTTCATCATGCTCCTATCTTGGCCCTTATCCGGAAAGGAGGCAAACCTAGAATCTGGTCTCCAGCCGCCTTAGTAGCCTTCAAGAAATTAAAAGATGCTTTTCTTCTGCCCCAGTACTTCTGCACCCTGACCCCAGTCTACCATTCATCACGAAGTTGACGCCTCTAATTCTGGAGCAGGTGCCGTCCTTTCCCAAAGGCAAATAGGAATGGGAAACTCCACCCATGTGCATTCTTCCTAAGAAATTTCTGCCCAATGAGCTGTTATGATATTGGGAATCGCGAACTTCTTGCTATCAAACTCGCACTAGAAGAATGGCGACACTTACTGGAAGGGGCAGTACAGCTATCACCATCCCACCGATCACAAAAATCTGGAATATATCCAAAACTTAAGAGATTGAATCCTCGTCAAGCCCGTTGGGCACTGTTTTTCTCTCGTTTCAATTTCATCATTTCCTTTCATCCGGTTCCAAAGATAAAAAAGCAGACGCTCTCTCCAGGTCTTTCCTTGCAGACGATTCTACTGATAAAGATAAAGGCCCCATTATTCCCTCCTCCAAGATCCTAGCCACTATTACCCCTCAACTTTGCCATCGGATTCTATCTGCTCAGGATTCTGTTCTGCTGCCTTACCCCCCTATAAGACCTTTGTTCCCCTCTCCCTTCGGAAGAAATATTACAACTAACTCATGAGTCCAAACAGGCCGGTCCCCTGGGGTTCATAAGACTTTCAATCTTTTAATCGGTCAGTATGGTGGCCCTCCATGAGGACAGATGTAAAAAACTTTGTCGCCGCTGTCTGTCTGTGCTACTTCCAAAAACTTCCCATACTCTTCCTGTGGACTACTCCAACCTACCTATTCCTTCCTACGTGGACCCACCTTTCTATGGACTTTATTGGTTAACTTTGTTCGAGAAAAATACAGTCATCTGGGTTACGTAGATCGTTTTAGCAAAATGGTCATTTTGTTCCTCTTCCTAAATTGCCTCCTCTGTGAACTTGCTCAATTGTTCATTTCTCATATTTTCCGTCTGCATGGATTACCTATGGAAATAGTGTCCGATCGAGGAACCCAATTCATCTCCAAATTCTGGCGGGCACTTTGCAAACTACTTGGAATTAAACTCCAATTTTCATGGCTTATCATCCTCAGTCTAATGGAGCCGCAGAGCGCACCAACCAATGTCTGGAACAATTCCTTCGATGCCACATTTCTTACTCTCAAGACAATTGGACTGAGCTTCTGCCATGGGCGGAATTGCCCATAACAATGCCGTCCACTCTTCTACCGGAAAATCTCCTTTTTTTTGTGTTTTTGGTCTTAAACACCAAAGGGTTTCCACAGGATTTTTTTTGTTCATCAGGACCAGTTCCGGCAACTAACAGTTAGTTGCAGAAATGTCAGCCATCTGGCAGGCTACAAAGAAATGTCTTGAGAAGTCTGCTCTGGTACAAAAGACTGCAGCCAATAGGCGTAGACGTAAACCTCCATTATATTCGGTGGGAGATAAAGTTTGGTTATCATCAACTCACATCAACTTACGTGTTCCTTCTCCTAAATTGGGTCCTAAATTTATTTGGTCCATTCCCTATATTGGAATTGGTGGGTCCTACGCAGTACGACCTTATATACCTACACATCATGAGAACCTAATGTGGTTCCATTGTTCTCTTATTAAGCCAGTGGTGCTGAATCGATTTCTTCCCCTCTTCAGTCGCCTGACCTATTATGATCAACGGTCAACAAGAATGTTGAGGTGGAGAAAGTCTTGGATTCCAGATTCGTCAGAAGTTCTCTTCAATATTTGGTCCATTGGAAAGGATTTGGACCAGAGGAAAGATCCTGGGTTAAACAGTTGGATTACATGCTCCCAGTTAATCAAAACCTTTCATAGAAGATTTCCTGACAAACAGCTTCAAGTGGTCCTGAGGGCCCCCTGGGGAGGGGGTGTCAGGTACTGTAAGGATCTTACCTGCCGCGCTCCCTCGCCGTTCCGGGACTGGTGACGTTGCCGGCGCCGGACGTCGGCGTCGTGACGTCACCACGTCCGGACGCCGGGTGGCGCGAAGATTCAAATAGGCACTCGCAGAGGGTGCGTGGTTTTTCTTGGGGAGTTCCTATTTCGTAGTCCTTGGCTACCCAGAGAAGGACAGACTGTTTGCTGCCTGTGTAGCATTTTCTGTCTGCTTCGCGCCTCGCCAGCCCTTGCCTTGATTGTGCCTCAGCCATTGTTCCAGTTTACCATCCCTTCACCTGTGCCTCAGCCATTGTTCCAGTTACCACACTTCAGCCTGTGCCTCAGCCTTGTTCCAGTCACCATCCCTTCAGCCTGTGCCTCAGCCATTGTTCCAGTTACCATCACTTCAGCTGTGCCTCAGCACTTGTTCCAGTCACCATCCTTCAGCCTGTGCCTCAGCCATTGTCCAGTTACCATCACTTCAGCCTGTTCCTCAGCCATTGTCCAGTTACCATCCCTTCAGCCTGTGCCTCAGCCATGTTCCAGTTACCACACTTCAGCCTGTGCCTCAGCCATTGTTCCAGTTACCATCACTCAGCCTGTGCTTCAGCACCATTGTTCCAGTTACCATCACTTCACCCTGTGCCTCAGCCATTGTTCCAGTTACCATCCCTTCAGCCTGTGCCTCAGCCATTGTTCCAGTTACCATCACTTCAGCCTGTGCCCAGCCATTGTTCCAGTTACCATCCCTTCAGCCTGTGCCTCAGCCATTGTTCCAGTTACCATCACTTCAGCCTGTGGCCTCAGCCATTGTTCCAGTGACCATCCCTTCAGCCTGTGCCTCAGCCATTGTTCCAGTTATCAGCTCTTCAGCCATTGTTTCCAGCCTGCTGACAGCCCTCCTCCATAAAGGTACAGTGAACTTCGTCCCTCCGGGACTCTATTCCTTACATACACCAATGTATATCATTAGTGATAACAAGGCCAAGGCTTCCACCAATACACAATGGGGACTTGTGTGTTTCCTCCTTGTTCTACCTCACAGTGTGTGAACCAGGTCATGAAAAGGAAACTTACTTCATATTCAACCATCCTTTTGCTGGTAAGATCAGCCTTGTTGATAGTGCAATGACAATGTTCGGACTTGCTTGTCTCTGCAGCTCTTTACCCATGTCTTTGCTCTGGCAAATGTTTCCTGAAAAATATATAGTAATCTCCAAAAAAAAAAAGTAGAGCTCTTACCTCTAGTTACAGAAATAATACATAGAAAGCTTGTATATGTAATCTTTTACTATGAACATAATAAAACAAAAAATATGGTAAGTCCGGGGATTCAAACTTGCAACATTCTGAACTGTGTGCTTCTAATACAGGTGTCTTACCAGGTGCGCTACCACTGAATAAGCTGAAGAGATGTGTACATTTATAAGCTTTATCTTTTGCTTGGAACATAATAGAAACAAAAAAAAGTAAAGACTGGGGTATTGAACTTGTGACCTTCTGAACTGCTTATTTTTAAACCTGGTGCCTTACCCGGAAAAGAAAAAATAATGGGATATGGAAGTCCCTGAAAGACTTTGAAAGCTGCTTTTTACCCTGCAGTTTATTTTTTTAAAAAGCCAAAGGGCTGGGGGGAAGTGAGAGAGCCTGTTATATGGATAAGTTTGCTAATCGTAATTGATGTACAAGAAATTTAAAAAGGTTAGAAGTTAGGACCTTCCAGACTGGGGTTACCTTGACGTGGTTGGAAGGCTTTTCATTCATGTGATCACAGTAATGTATACTAAAACCCTTTTGTTTATAAAGAATGCCAGTGTGCAGATAATATGATATTGTATGGGGCCTAGGAATGTGCATTGATTATCTTTTCTATGTTTGTATAAATGTTTGACCAGATCAGTAGCACTTCCGCTAAATGTAGTTGTAAATTAGCCTAATTGGAGTGCTTCCACATTCCTTGTATTGTATGTATTTATTGGGAGGCCTGGTCAAGCCTCCATGTGGTAATAGCACCCCCAACACGCCCCTTTTATGGGAGGTCCTATGCCCTTAATATAAAGTACTGGATGGTCTCTTCCCACATTTAAAAAGCCGAAGGGCTGGGGGGAAGTGAGAGAGCCTGTTATATGGATCCTGTGTGTAAGAATGAGAAATGCAAAAGTTTGCTAATCGTAATTGAAGTAACAGAAATTTAAAAAGGTTAGACGTTAGGACCTTCCAGACTGGGGTTACCTTGTCATGGTTGGAAGGCTTTTCATTCATGTGATCACAGTAATGTATACTAAAACCTCTTTGTTTATAAAGAATGACAGTGTGCAGATCATATGATATTGTATGGGGCCTAGGAATGTGCATTGATTATCTTTTCTAAGTTTATTTACCAGAAACTGACTGGTAAATAAATGCAGGGACTTCCATATTGGTGTATAGAAAACAATCTGTGCATAGAGACAGTAAATACTGTGGTCAGGGGACATGGCTCTTTGATGACTTCATGGGCTGTGGGTTATACTGGCAACAATATGGAAACCTTATTTACAGAATCTATTTCACACATGTACTAAATGCAACTTGCTAGAGAAGAATCTTACAATGTATAGATTATTCTGGGGAGAAAAACTTTCACATCAGGTTTTAAATAATTTACGTTTAGTTCTCCTTTAAATCATTGGCCCAATATGTTGATTTTTTTTCATAAAAGAATTGTGTCCTCACTTGCATCATATGTGAGGGACACAGGGTATTTTTTGGAAAAGCTGCACAGTACAGGTCCCTGGCAGAGTAATAGGTACATGATCAGTGGTGATATTACGTTATTGTACACCAGCATTGGACATAGTAAGGGACTTGCTGCCATACAGTACCATCTGGCAAGTAAACATAGAGGTAATCCACCTGCTCAACATCTTTTTGAGTGTCTTGATTTAATTCTGCATTACAGCTATTTTAAGTTTGAATGTGATTTTTTTCTTACAGTTAATTGGGACTGTGATGGGCAGTTCCATGGCGCCATTGTATGCCAACCTGTATGTTGGCTTCCTGGAGGAGAGTAGTGTGTACCAACATCCATTTTTTGTGCCCATGTGGTAAAATTTTGGCATTACATTGATGACCTGTTTATCATCTGGTCAGGGTCCCTTGAGATGGCAAATGAGTTTGTACAGTTTTTTAATTCAATGGATGACCGTATTAAATTAATTGTGGAAGTCTTAAATGAGACTATTCATTACCTGGATGTAAAAGTACATGATGATTCTGTACACACAACTCACAAAGCCAATAGACCGAAATACTCTTTTGCATGGGAGGAGCATCCATCCACAACTTTATTAAAGGGTCTTCCAAAATCGCAATTAACACAAGTTTCCAGAATCTGTTCAGACCCTATTGACAGGGTGGTTCAAGTTAAATTTAATTGTTGAACAGGGTACTTAAAGATATGTCTGTACCCCAGACTGGCTGTAAACGAGTCTCTGGGGTTCCATTTCTACAGTTAAATTATTTGTGAGCCACTGGCTCACAAATGATTAAACAGAAACTGAACAGATTCTGGCCATCTATAGAAGGTAATCAATCCCTAGGAAGAAAGACCAGGTATAAACCATTGTGTGTGTATGCCAAGGGACATTCCATATAGAGTACACAGGCAGACCCAGTTTCTAAGTATAAAAAATCACCATTCTCTTTCTCTTCCTGAAAGGGATGTTTTAGATGTAGCAATTGCAACATTTGCAATGTTCTAGTTTTTGGGACTCTTTCACTCACCCATACCCATACTCACCTATATTTCTTAACATCCAATAGTGGTATGTACCAAGGGTTAACTTGACTTTTAAGACATAACTTATGGTGATTACGGCAGTACGCCAAAACTGTGTCGCAGCCGCTGCAAGGGATATACCGAGCTGATAAGGGCTCATTAAGACAGAATCTTTAACACCAACAGATAACTGGCATGAAAAATTTGGAATGGGTAAACCCCATTCGCTATGCACTGTGAGCCGCTATCGGCTCAGTGCATTGCCTAGAGGAAGAAACAGAGAGCGATACCTGCTCTCAGTGCATAGCCATACAAGTCTCTGATCTGCAAGGGAAGGTAATTGACTATGTCAGCTAACACGATACATGGGGAACTGTATTGCGCACACCGGAATCCAAGAAGTACAACCTCGTTCGGTATAAACCGCAAAAGTTTATTCAGGCAACATCCGCCATAGACAAACAAGCACAAGAAATCCCGCCTTACGCGTTTCAAGTCTTGAACGGCTCTTACTCATAGGCTAATTGACCATGTCCCACCATTACAGCGAGGTGGTGACTGTCAAAATGCCCTCCTACGCAGAGAATCATATTGGATATTCACTTTAGAAGCTGTATAGCCCAAGGGTTTAAATGTTAACTTAAGTCTTTCATGTTTTTTCCCCACAAAAAAAGGAGTACATAAATAATGATGGTATATATAAAATAATGTATACAAAATAATGTAGAATAGTCCCTATTTAGCAATTGTGTGATCAGAATATGGTTTGTTTGTTAGTGAACTTATCTTTGCACATTAACTTGGATACTTGCTTTTATTGATGTGTAGCCACTAGATGGCAATAGTGGTTTGTCTCTAAAATCCTCTTTTAAAAAAAAAAAAGGCCCATAAAGATACATACCAACCTTGATTCCTCTAGCGCTCTGCGTCCAGCTCTCTGCCAGCCAGAAGCAGGGGAGAGGGGCTTGACCGGCAGTTGCGTCTGTATATGGCTAGCCGGCAGCCAATCACAGACGCGGCTGCCAGCTATGCACACAACCGAGGGAACAAAGGTCGGTAAGTATCTTTCTGGGGCTTGTTTTACAAAAGTAAATTGCCGTTTGGCGGTGGGATGGGGTATCTTACATGCAGAAAAGATTTAATAGGTAGGGGATGCAGAAGACTGAAGGGAGGGAGGGGGGGCTCCCCTGCTTGTCACAGTCCTAATTGAGGTCAAGGAAGCAGCAGGGACCAGATGACTCACTGACACCTTCTACTCTTCAGTTTTTTCAACTTTGAACAGGCACTGCAAGAGAGCCATGAGGAGCAGAGATGTAAGGTAAGGATTTTTTTAACACTATACAGTAGGGCCAGTAGTGGGATAAATTTTAGCTTTGCGGGTGGACAGAGGGGGGAAATTCAATATGCTTCAAAGCCATGTAAAACCCACGTTAACCTTAAGTAATACAAATTTTCTCAATAGTTATTCAATATTATATCTGTTGTATTCAATTAGATCAACTGGACTTGAAATGTAGTTCTTGAAGACGTTTCGCTAGTCATCCGACTGGCTTTCCAATTCAGAATGACTTGTACAAAATCTGTGGCAATTATGTACCCTGGAAAATCCCAATTAGCATATCACAGCCAGGTGTTAAGGGTGTGATTATAGTGGCTAAGAGGTGTTATAGGAAGGCCCAGAGTAAGGTGTTAAAACAGCAGACAGTTGGTGTCGAACCCCCCCACCTCTATTTAGGCTTGGTTCTTTATTTTCACAAAATGGCCTCCTAACACCTCTCTTGAACCAGTCACGTTCCTTCGCCAGTATGTTAACATTACAATCTTCAAAGGTATGTCCTTTATCCTTAAGATGCAGATACACGGCTGAGTCCTGACCTAGGAATTGGCTTTTGTGCTGGGCCATACGTTGATGCAGTTGCTGTTTGGTCTCCCCCACATACAAATCAGAGCATTCTTCACTGCACTGCACTGCATTATGAGGCAGACACCAACTGTCTGCCATATACATGCTGTTTTAACACCTTACTCTGGGGTTCCTAAACACCTCTTAGCCACTATCTATCACACCCTTAAACACTGGCTGTGATATGCTAATTGGGATTTTCCAGGGTACATAATTGCCACAGATTCTTGTACAAGTCATTCTGAATTGGAGAAAGCCAGTCGGATGACTAGCGAAACGTCTTCAAGAACTAATTTCAAGTCCAGTTGATCTAATTGAATACAACAGATATACCATGACCTGGATGAATGAGAACCTTCACAAGCTTATTCAATATTACTTTTTAATATCTATAAAACAAAAAGGATTTGCTTGTTTTGTTTACATATTTGTTTGACTACCAGAACTGGATATTCCAGTGGATATACACTGTATTTACTAGTGTATATATACTGAGTGTATTAAAAAAAAGATCACTTTTTTATATATGTGCGTCATCTCCTTATTTTTTGTGTTGTCTTTTATTCGTGTATTTTTATTTTTTATTACTCATTATTTGTTTGGACTTTTCTTTATTACCCTTTACGTTTCTCCAATATCTAGATGTATCTTGCCTTTATTCGGTATTTACCCAAAGTAACATGTAACATTTACCCAAAGTAACATGTAACATTTACCCAAAGTAACATTTTGCAAAAATGGAGTTTTGTCCCTTGATTATCCGGTTTCCATTGGGTAAGGAAACATTTTTAGAAAATTAGCAAATAAAATCTTCAAGGTCATATCTTCAAGTCTTTATTATTCAAAGTGGCACTGTAAGGAAAATCTAGATTGTACAAAATTATCTCTAATGCTGGCCATACACTACTACACTACTTCTGACAATTGAGCAATGTTCCAGCAACCACCTGGCCCATCATTTTAATCATTTTGCAATCGATATTATTTACATGATCTGGACCGGAATTACCAGCAGGTAAAACTGCTGCTCAACTCATTCACTCAACCATTTTGTGCAAATCTTAACACCTTTCCTATGGAGGCGTTAAGTCCACTTCTTACCTGACCAGGATCCTTCAATGGAGTTTACAGCATCGCGGGATGACAGTTGGGTAAGTATCACAGGATTTCTTATTACATTAGCCTGATAATCTAATCCTGACAATATTGGCTTATTATCAGTACTGTACTGTATATAACAAGCAACATTTACTGGGAAAGACCTGTCACTCACCCCAGTAGTAGAAATTATAATAAGTTCTCTATCCCAGACCTCCTACTAGGATCTTTAGCTAGTACCAGCATACTTTCTGCAACATTTAAGAGATTCAGCAGAGGGGGGAGATGTGTAAGCACAGCAGTGTCCATGGTGCAGGGCTGGCATCAGAATTTTCAGGGCCCCAGTAAATTACCGAGTATGGGGCCCTGAAAATTCTGATGCCCATACTACGTAATTGACACCGCCCTGGCCGGAACCCCCCCCCCAAAAAAAATGGCACATGGATGCATTAAAAATAAAACAAACATTTTAAACATGATATAAAATCATTAAATTCTTGAAATATGAGTGGATGGATGGGGTAATGATAGACATGACAAAATAGCCCCTTGTTTTCCCCTACCATCTGGATGATTCCACCTTCCAAGTTCCATAGGCACACAGTCAGCACCCCACAAGACCCCCTACCCCCTTTACAACCCCAAGCAAAGTTGGCAAAATAAATATTATATTTTATTCTACATACCGATGTGCAGCACAGCTGCTGGGCTGTCTGGCAGTGGCACTGTGTGGCATGGCTCAGGCTCTGATCCTCCTTCCTACCTCCATCCCCTGCGTCCTGAATCAAAAGGAGGAGGAGAAAAGAGGAGGCTTGCAAAATGCAGGTCCGTCGATGCGCACCGTGCCGGACGGCCTTAGAGATTGGTGTTGCAACATCACAGCGTGGCCATACGCCATGGCGTCACATCATATCGGTAGTTGGGGGCTTGGGGCCCGATCTTCCGTATTTGGCAGTAAGTCCTGCTGCTGACAGCTGCAATAAAAAACTTAAACACACAGCAGACCCCACTCAGTAGACTGTGGTCTCCTCTCCGGGCCCCAGAAGCCCTTGGGCCCGGTACAGAAGTATCTCCTTTACCCACCCTGCCATGGTGAACTTGTGCAGAACTTATAAGTGTCACAGACACTACAAGAGGGCAATGAGTAAGGGAGGTGGGGGCAATTGGCAGTACTCATTAAACATTAATAATTTAATGACAAAGCAAGCACAGATAAATATGCGAGTACCACAATTTTACTTGTCTCAAATTGTAGTTTCAGAAAATTTTTGGAGTCAACCTTTAATTAGTAAAGCAAAGAAAACACCAACCCTAAGTAATAACAAAGTGAAATAAAATAATTTCTACTAAAAAGAATGCAAGTGTTTAGTGTAAAGACATGCAACACCATTCTTTTATCATCTGTTAGTAATCAGAGATCATCCATAAATGTAGTCTGATAATTCAGTCTGATCGACTGCCACTTAAGATATTTAGGTTCTATAAGGCCAGAATAGTGGTAAGGACACATTAATTCCTTTCCAACATACTAATAGGTCAGGCAGTTCTTCTTCATTAGCTTTCACTCATTGGTATAAAACACTAAAGCACATATAATTTTTTTGGTGTATCCAATAAATGGTGACAATTTATGAGTGCCTGTTAAATAACAATTCATCAATGGGTTGATACTGCACCGTAATAAAATATTATACACAGTTATATTATATTCAGTATAAGCCACGGACGGTAATTACAAGTGAGGGTTTTTACTGCGACACAGGATCGATATTGGAAGGTACAATTATCGATCCTTTATAAATAGCACACAAAATCCTAGAGAACACTAATAGGGCTAATCCTGAATGGGTCTAACAGCAGCAGGACTTAAGTCACTGTAAGGAATTCATATGAAGAAAAAAAAGTCAGACTGCAGCACTGACTAAAAAAACTGTAAAACTGTCCTTTATTAATAGCATTTCACATAAGGACATAAGTTAAAAACACTTAAAAACATTGTAGAATCCCTACACAAATTACAAGCCTCATATACAAGTCTTATATATATAAGGGCATCTATAGTGAGAAAATGAACTTTTTTTCCTTTCCTTCCATGTGTTCTATAATTCTCCCCAACCCCCAGAGTGTCTTCACTCTTTTCAGATTCTCTCTCTGTACTGAGATACACAAGTTAGAAGTGATTGCATTCCTCTACTCCTACTTGTACTGTCAATCAAATCTGTGACATGATCCTCTTCCCTGCTCAAGTCCCTCCCTCCTCCCTGCTCTGTTTGCCAACAAACATAGAGATAAGAACATTAGCAGGGGGGGAGATGTAGCTTTGACTGCAGAGATAAGGCTGCACTTGACCCCCCTTCTTTATAGCTTTCACTGATTGATGATGGGTCACAAAGAGAGAGATCGTATTGCAGTAGTAACTGTATTTTTTTCCCTTCTCTTTAGTGTCTTCAAGACAGCTTGCTTTCTATTGGCCACTGTGCGTGGGTGTGTTTTTCAGGATGTTGAACTTTTAACTCCTACTGCACATGATAAGCTTGTCGGTTAGCCGGAGTTGAGACATGGAGGAGGTAACAGAGGGGAGGGGGAAGGGAGGAGTGCTGCACAGAGATAGATCTGACACCATGGAAAAACAAAGTCACAGACAGAGGTAGGAGAAAGGCAGCACAGAGTAAATGAATTTAACTTTGCAATGGGCCAATGTGATTTTTTCACTATAGATGCCTTTTAACCAATACACTGCAAATGCAATATAAAGTCAAGCATACTAGTACCGGTCTGAACGTGTTTCGCTACCTGACGGTGGTGCACGGAGCTTCTTCAGCATTTCACAAGCAACATTAAGTTGCTTCTGCCGGCTGCACGGGTATCCATTGCGATAGCCAAGCAACCAGAGCAACTCCTAGCTTAAAATTCACACTAACTGCTGGTAAATCGGTTAGCCTGGCTTTAAGACAAGAAGAGTGCTGCAGCTCTCTGTATAATTGCCCATTAAATATTGCCATCATATTATGGGCTGCGGTCGTACATTTACGCCGAATGTTCGTTAATTAACGAACGTTCGGTTGTAGAATACCATGCAGTAGTAAACTACCACAATGGTATTCTATAGGGTTCGTAAATCTATGATTCCATTATCTTAGATTTATGATTAGTTTCTGTCATTTAGATCGTTATTGTAGATTAACGATAACGATCATAAATTAACGATCTTTAAACCAATCAGAAATTAAAGGGCAGTCCACCCCCAGAACTAAAATTTAACCCTTACTGCCCCATCAAGTAGTTTAAAACGAGCCTTACCTTACATTTCTGCTCAAAATAGTTCCCCTGCTGTGCCCCTCCAAAGTCCAGAAACTGCTGTGTAGGAGCAGTGTGTGACTCATGCTGTCCTGAGTCTGCCTCAACCTCGTCAAGGTTTGAGGCATGGTCATGCAGCCCTCCCCCCCCCCTCCCCTCCTTCCACTCCTCCTCTCCTCCGTCCCTTCCCTCCCTCCCCCGTTTTTTTTTTATCTTTTTTTTTTTTTTTTTCCTCTTCTTCTCCTTTTCTTTCCTTCTATCTTCTTCCCTATTTCCTTCCTTTTCTTCTCTTCCAAAAACAGAAGAAAACAAAAAAAAAAAAAAAAAACTTTTCTCTGCCCCCTCCCCCCTAACATAAACCCTTTTTGGGAAGAATGTGGTAGGGCATGCTCCCCCAGCCCCAACCGCATTAATATAATTGTTAGAAAGTCCCCCAATCTTTACTTACCTTCCCTCTCTCCTCCGCTGCCTCTCAGCCAATCACAGACACTGCTGCCGGTCTCGCCCCCTGCTTGCAGTTCCATGCAAGCAGAGGGCTGGAACACTGCATCGGAGGAGAGAGGGAAGGTAAGTAAAGATTGGGGCACTTTCTAACAATTATATTAATGCGGTTGGGGCTGGGGGAGCATGCCCTACCGCATATCAAAAGTTTTTATAAGGGGTGGACATGCCCTTTAACTATTGGTTTAAAGATCGTTAAACTGATAACGTTAAAGGCATGGTAAAAAGCGATACTGCACCTTTATGAATATGGCCCCATGAATCAAAATCACCTTGAAGGCATGTAATTAAAAAAATCAGTTTTACGCAGATAATCTCTAAATAAGCTCCAAGTTGATGTGAATTTCTTACACCTCCACAGGAAAAAACTACAATAAGAATTGTTTATTGTATTGATTATGATGAGCACTGAATCGTTTATAGCAGCATATATTTATATGATTTTAGGGTATTCATTGAGTACAGAAAATATATCCTTCAGATTGGAAATTGTTTTTTCTAAATTGATTGAAAAATCCATTCTGTGACTCAGAAGCTCTGTAAATAATCAATGCCAGGGCTAGAAAAGTTTGTTTAATTTCAGTCTTGAAGTAGAATTCAAACAGAGTTGAAAGAGATGGTTCCGTTGGTGGGCAATTTTCAGTTCAGAATCATCGTCTATAATTTGTTTTCCTGTGCTTTTAACAAAATGAAACACCCAAGTACAAAGAGGCAACATTTTACATGCTATTTGTAGATTTTTATGTTGTGTGACAAAATAGTTTCCACATCTGTAGAAGCCTCAGTTTGGAATGAAGATTTATGGTAATTTCAAATACCATTCCGTGTATTCAGAATACATTTTTTTATAACTACTAGTTTTATTTAGACATTTTAATACCCCTTTCAAAACATTCAACTAAGAATTTTATTTTGTGGAGTAAAAATTGTTCCTGTTGAGCTTTTCAGCCAACTCTAAACTTCTCTTAAACACAAAGAAAGCCATCAAAGGGAGCTTGTTATCAAGACTTTTAAAGGTGGCTTAAAATCTGAAGTTATTATTATACTCTATACCATACAGAGAACCATTAAACAGTAATAATAACAACTTTCAATCCAGAACACCTTTAAATCACACAGAAAAAGGTATTTAAATGAAATGTAATTTCGTAGTTGGCTTTTTAGAAACTTTCTGGACTGAAGCCATATGATGGAGCTGTAATTATGTATTAGTCACCAATAATGTTTCAGTTTGAAATTCTGCACTTTCATTGTATGTCATAGTAAGAGGAATGTTTACCACCTAAGCGCAATTCAGAAATTAATCAAGCAGACATTGAACTTAATTCATTACGGAGCCACATGATGAACATTGCTGCAACCCAATACATTTTCTTTATTGTAAACTTTCTTAGTACCAACATGGTCAACATTCCATGCTCATACCCAAAAGCTGTCCCTTGGTCTCTTTCCAGGGATGTTCTGCAGTGGCCTTGCTGAATACTGCTCGATTGAGGGCCCTAACTGGGGAGAGGGGATTGGTGTTGGTTATGCTGAATTATGCTGGCAGGGGGGCCCAAACACAGCGTTGGCCATGCTTGTTAGTTCCTATACATCTTAATGATACCGACGTAGCGATAGCGCAATCACAGTTTACTCCTGACTATAGTAAGCTGTCACCCAGTAACAGCTTACTATAGTATTTATGAATGAATCCAAGTGATATATTCACAAATAAAGGTTTGCAAACAAGGCATAAAACAAAACTATAAAGGGAGCATTAAAGTATAAACTTTGAATTTGGCTTGAAAGGACACATTTTGGAAGGGAATGTGTGTGTTTGTGCTGCAGATTTTAAAACTCAATAATAGCAATGATGAGGACATTGTTGTTTTTTACTTTAAATATGGCTGTCACTTTACTTTAAATATGGCTGTCACTTGAATGAATGGGTAGGTCAGTTGGTGTGTATACTCCTGTCAGTTTGGTGGATAAAAGACTAACTTTTTTTTTGATGATTGGTCAAAAGGTGTTTTTTTGACTATACTTACCCTTTAAATATGGTTGCCACATGAATGAATGGGTAGCTCAGTTGGTGTGTGTACCTGTGTCAGGTTGGTAAAAAAAACAAAACTTTTTGATTATTGATCAAAATTTGTATCTATGTCAGGTTGGGGGTTAAAAAAAACAACTTTTTTATGATTGGTCAAAATTTGTTTTTTGACTAGAGTTACCCTTTAAGTATGCTGCCACTGAAATGGGATCGTAGGTCAGTAGGTGTGTGTATCTGGGTCAGGTTGAGTTAAGAGTTTGAACAAACTCGAACTATTCAAACTAGTTGGGGTTCAAACTCGTTCGCTAACCCTCAAATGTAGCCTTCAATTTTCGGTAAGTCTCGAAAGTATTGTTAGTTTTTCGATAATCCTCCAAAGTATCATTCAATTACGGTAACCCTCAATTTATCGTTCTATTTTCGGTAACCCTTGAAAGTATCGTTCAGTAATATTCAAATTGGCTGTAATCCTCGAATGTAGCTTGCGCAAAACCCAAAAGGGGGCTGTGGGAGCACTCCTCTGGCAAAATTACTTTATAACAAATAGTGGAAGTGCTACTGATCTGACCAAAACATTAGAACAAACAAAACAAACAAAGAGATGATCAATGCACATTCCTGGGCCCCATGTATCATAATATCTATGCTAGTGCAAACAGTAAAAAGTGGGTTTTAGTTAAAATGTTATGATTAAAAGTGAAAAGCCTTCCAACCACGTCAAGGTAACCCCAGTATGGAAGGTCCTCACAATTTACCTTGGGTAATTTATCTGGGCTGACACTCCCTGCTTGGTTGCATTTCTTGGAAGGGTGTCTCCCTGACCTTGCATTGGATAGTATTAAAGGTATCACTTCCCCCCCTACTGGCTTTATCAAGAGGGAAGAGGCGGATCAAGACTCGTAACAAGGCCTCGTTGAGGCCACCAGCGCCGGAGGTACCCCTGGCGGCCGCAGGGGTACTTCTCGGGGTCGGTGGCCTCAGAGGAGTTGGTGTCACTGGATAGAAGACAGAAGATGCCGCCCAAGGGCGAGCTGCTGGACCCCCAACAAAGGAACTTATCAGTGCCACGGGTAGGGGGGTCCCGGTTCAAGCTGCGGGACCCCTTAAGCCCCAAAGGGCCCTTCTAAGGGCCGCAAAGGCCCAGTTTGAGCTGTGGGACCCCTTAAGCCCCAAAGGTCCCTTAGTCCCGGACCCCAGTGGCTCTGAAAAGGCAGGGGTGGGTGTGCCTTTCAGCTCGGGACCCCTTAAGCCCCAAAAGGCCCTGGTCAGGGCCACAAGGGCACTTCTTAGTCTGCAAGGGTCCTGATAGGGCCTGGGAGGGGGTCCCGTTCGAGCTGCGGGACCCCTTAAGCCTCAAAGGTCCCTTGATAGGGCCACAAAGGTCCTTGTAAAGACCCAGGAGGGGGTCCCGGTTTCGAGCTGCGGAACATTTGGAAGATTGAACCTTCGAGATTACCGAAGTGGCACGCGGAAACCGGAAGTAGAATGCGTGTGCACTACTTCCGTTTTTTTATGCTGTTTCCCTTTCTCCCCTCCCGGCACTGGATGTGTCCCCATACCATCTCCCAGGTCCCAGGGGCCTGTAAGGTAAGTTTACACTGCAATATTTCCCCTATTTACCCCCCATTGACTTTAATGGGTCTATTTTCAGACTTTAAAACTTTTTTAGAAGCTTGACTTTATAAACCTTATATTACACTGTAAGGGGCACATTATTTCTTATAATACATAAGGTTTAATTATCTTAATAAAAAAATCGTACAACTTTAAATAATAGTTGTAGTTTCTTAAAGGAGAACTAAACTTCAGTTTTTCAGGTCCTAATGTGAAAGTTTTTCTCCCCAGAACACCTACACGTTGAAAGATTTTTCTCTAGTTATTTGCATTTAGTAGATATAAGTAATAGATTCTGTAACAAAGGAGGCTTCCATCTTGTTGCCAGGACAAACTCATAGCCCATGTTGGCTTCAAAGAGCCACGCCCCCTGACCCCAGGATTCACTGTCTCTATGTGCAAGTTTCTAACATCCTTTCTAGTGAAAGATAAAGTTTCTAAATGTACCTGTGATCACAGTTGAGTTGCAGGTGGCGCACCATGTAAATGCTGTTTGATTAGGAACAAACACCAAGAAGTCACAGTTCAAATCCCCTAGTTTATTAAGAAACAATATAGCATAGTCTACTGCATGAATTTAGTGCTTTTTTTTGTTTTTTGTTTCAATGTTTCTAGAAAAATATGTACAAACTTATATATAGCAGCTCTGTTATTTATTTACCAACCAACATGAATTGCTGACAGTCTTCCAGTAGCAATACAAAATAGTGTACTGATTTTACTTGCATTTACTTCTATCGATTGAGAGTTCACCTGTGGCGTGTTCTGCTAAAGGTGGGTTAGGGAAAAAATAGACTATTGGGACACATGTTCGATTCCCCATGTTCCCTTTTTTTGTTTCTATTATGTGTCTAGCAAAAGATAAAGACTCTTCATGTACAGGTTCATTATTTGCAATCCCTTGTGGCCTAGTGGTAGAAAGCTTTCTTTTTAGAAAGACACAGTATAGAAGGTTGCTGGTTTGATTCCCCATACTGAATGCTGAAATGTTAAATGTTCCGTTTCTTTCATCCATGCAAGCAAAGACATACACTGCAAAGATAAGTTTTCTTTTTTTGTATGTAAAGCAAAGGAATTTATCATTGTAGGGCAGGAGCATTTCTAATGTGTTTACACAAAAACTGCACTGATATGTGTTCTGTGTCAGAGGGAGGGATCTCTGAGCTGTAACATGATTGGCTGTCAGCTTCCAGGAACCAAGAATGCAGTTTCCTGTGAAGTGTCCGGCGGACACTTAGCTAGGTGTTCCCAGATAAGGTGAATTATGGGAGCTGACCCTTAGTACACACAGGTTTTTTCCATTGAAATCACCCAGCATCCACAGCAAAGGGAGACATGAGACACAGCTTGTTGTTCGTTTGTGAATGTGCTCTCTCTATTGGGACAATGTTTTCTTGGGACTTTAGTTCTCCTTTAACAGCTTTGTACACAGCCTATCGCTATTAACAATAAAGGACTCCACTAATTTAACTAAAAGTTAAAACAGATAGCAGGGCACAGACCTGAACACTAAAAATCCCAGCAGCACAGCATTATTTCTTCTTCCAGTCAGTGTAACTGCCGGTGTCTGTGAAGAGTCAATGTTCAGTGCAGCCCAGGGGTGCCAGATGTCTTTCCAATGAGTCATAGGAAGGGATTTGGTCTCCAGGGCTGCACTGAACTTCATCACGGACATCATTGGTAATGGCAATAGGCTTTCAATGGGGAGGTGCAGTGAGATATATTCTTTTAAAAACCTCTTAACTATGTAGTTGAGTGTTTTTTAATATATTTCACTGCACCTCCCCATTGAAACTCCATAGCCTTATGTATTATAATACACTATAACATAGACCACCAATCCCACTACACTGTACCTGAACATCTCTACTTTCTGGGTTCACCTGCTGGTCAGGCATTGAAATAACTTCTTCAGGTTGGAAGTTCTCAGTTATTGTATTAACCACAAGGTCTTCAGATTTTTCAGGAATTGCAGGAACGTCCACATTGTCTGGGACTGACACTGAAATCCTGAAAGTGTTTGTTAATTGAAGAAACTAGATAAATAAATGGTGATAATTAATGTACGATTTGTGTTTTGTGGCTGTGGAGGGTCTAATGTTCTTGGTCTTATTGCGAGGGTATCTCATGCACTTTGTCCCAGTTCAGCATTAATACATTAAAATAGAAACTTTATTAAGGTTGGTTGAGTTATCAATGTTTCACTTTCTGGTATGTGATGTGGTACTGTACAATGGAAATAAACTTACCATGGAAACATCTTCATGGGTACCAATGATGTTGTTCACATCCTCTAGTTCTGCTTCCTGTGTCTCCTTTATTTCCTTTATCATTGACAAACATTTCTGATTCAATTGTAGGAAGTTCTGATACAGGGAAAATAAATGATTATAACATGAGCTCTCAGTATAGATGTGCACTAAGATCATATATAAGGAAAGGTTTCAGTCTGCAGTGATGATGGAATCCATTCAGACCCTTTTGTAATTTCCCTTCAATTTGTTTTTAGTAACTTGAAATAAATGAAAGTACCGTAATCTGGTACCTGGTCTGTCCTCCACTTCCTGTTCTTCCTCGTTTCCTACTTTGGAACTTCCTTTGCAATTTTCAAATGTAGAGATTTTCTTCAATCGCCGTTTGCATTTCTTCCAGCGGGAGACATTGTTCTTAGTAGGGATGATCTGCTCCTCTACTTTTATATCTACATGTTCCAGGGTCTCTGCAACAATCTGAATAAGAAAAACCGATCATGCAATATATTTGTAGAGATGGGATGCGGGTCCGCCTCGGACCCGGATTTGACATGGACCCACTCAGTTCTGAAATTCGAATGTTCTGTTCGAAACTGGACGGATCGTTTGGATTTCGGGACTTCGGACCACGGTTTCAATTCTTATAGAACGTTTGAGCATACATAGAAAGCCCCCCCATAAAATCAATATTTTGAGTGATCCGACAGATATCAAAACCAGTTTTCAGATTTCCTG
This sequence comes from Hymenochirus boettgeri, assembly GCA_019447015.1. Lineage (NCBI taxonomy): Eukaryota > Metazoa > Chordata > Amphibia > Anura > Pipidae > Hymenochirus > Hymenochirus boettgeri. Next base: position 101,965,416 of record CM033474.1, on the reverse strand, counting down.
ATTAACAACTACACGATATTCGGAAAAACGAAGATCGAGGAACATCTGCCCATGTATGTCTAGCTAAACACATGGAATAGTAAATAGCATCAGTAGGTGCGGCTCAGAATGGGTGCAGTAGACAACAACTAGAAATATCTACTGACCCTTTCTGATCCCTGCAGAACTTTATTCTTTTGTGCTTTTAATAAACTAACTTGATATCCAGTGATAATTATTTATGTTAATTGTTACTGTTCCTTTAACCTCTATAAGTTATAAATACCAAATACATAATATTAACGAGAACAATGTGGAAGCAGTGGTGGTACACGGGAGGGGCGCGGGTGGCGGACGGGACCATGAATGGGGTCCGCCAACCGACCGACATTTCAGTGTTTTGGTCAATGGGGCCTAAATATTGCTGACCGAACCGTAGTTGTTTTGTCACGCGAACCAAATGCTTCTGAAAACCATGACCAAGTTGTGCGATCCTCTATGGACCAGACCCCTCTGTCGGATGTGGCTACTTTTGCCGTAACACAGTCCTGCCGACCGATCAGTAGAGACCGAACGGTCATCGGGACCAAGGATCGTCGCACATGTATACCCATCTTTATTCAGCCATAAATGGGTCAAATACCGCATGTGAACCAACCAGCGAAGAAGTTTTCACAGCTTTAACAAGCATTATTAAACACGGTAATGATCTTATCCTGCCGCGCATCCCTCGCCGTTCCGGACTGGTGACGTTGCCGCGGCGCCGGACGTCGGCGTTCGTGGACTTCACCCGGCCTCCGGGACGCCGCGGCGGCTAAGATCAAATCGTCACTCCGCAGAGGGGCGAGTGCCTATGGTCGTCCTTGCTACCGGACACGACTGTTTTCTGCGTGTGTAGCATTTTCTCGCCTTTCGCTCCACCCTTGCCTTGATTGTTCTCAGCCCATTGTTTCCAGTTACACCCCTTCAGCCTGTGCCTCATCCATTGTTCCCGTTACCATCACTTCACTGGGTGCCTCAGCCATTGTGCCGTCACCATCCCTTCAGCCTGTGGCCTCAGCCATTGTTCCGTTACCCATCACTTCAGCCTGTGGCTCAGCCATTGTGTGCATTCCATCCTTCAGCCTTTGCCTCAGCCATTTGTTCCCAGTTACACTCACTCAGCCTTGTTCCTCAGCCATTGGTTCCACGTACCATCCCTTCAGCCTGTGCCTCAGCCAGTGTTCCAGTTACATCACTTCAGCCTGTGTCCTCAGCCATTGTTTCCGTTACCATCACTGGTCCGCCCTTGTGCCTCAGCCATTGTTCCAGTTACCACCTGGCGCCGTGCCTCAGCATTGTTCCATTACCATCCCTTCACGCTGTGCCCATCAGCCATTGTTCCAGTGCACATACTGCGCCTTGCCTCACCATTGTTCCCAGTTCCATCCCTTCAAGCCTGTGCCTCGCCTTGTTTCCAGTTACCATCATTCACCTGTGCCTCCAAGCCATGTGTTCCAGTGACCATCCCTTCAGCCTGTGGCCTCAGCCATTGTTCCAGTCATCACTCTCGCCATTGTTTTCCACTGCCTGACAGCCCTCCTCCAACAAGGGCAGTGGAACTTGTCCTCCCCGGTCTCCTAAATTTGTCCGTACAGTACGAATTGGCCATGGAATACCTGAGGAAGCTACCCAGTTTAGGCAAGACATTGCAGCACATTTTCCCTCCGCATGTGACGCCCTTGGAGCACCAGCCGAATCAATTTACTCAATTTACTGGACTCCTTTCAGCTCGTAGAGCTCCGGGCCCAGCTCCTCCGGTTTCCCGCCTGCTCTGCCTAGCTGAACCCGTTCCCCCCCCCAGAATGCCGCGTATACCGCCTGCCTGTGGCGGTATGAAGGGGACGCTCAAGGCTTGTTCGGGGCTTCTTAACCATGCCTTATACATTTGAATACACCCTCTAACTTTGCCTCGGACCGTGCCCCAAGTCGGTTATGTTATTGCCGCTATTGGGAGGCATGCGTGGCCTGGGCATCCGCCCCCCTGTGGAGAAGAGGACCTGTGGTAACGATCTCCCTTATTTGTTGGAACTTTCCGGAAGATTTTTTGACGCCCCGGCCGAACTATTGCTGCTTTCCTCCCGGCTGAATGCATTAGTCAAGGCTCGCCGTTCGGTAGGCAATATGCCTCGAGTTCCGGACTTTGGCGGCCGAGACTTGCCCTGGACCAATGAGCTCTGTTAGCAGCTTTTGCAGGCCTGTCCGGATCGTACAGCAGGAAGCCCTGGTGTCCCTGGGAACTTCCCCCACAATGTAAGGAATTATTTCTCTGTGTATACGGGTTGATACTCGTATCAGGGAAAAGGCAAGACCGAAAAGTCCCAATAACCGTCTTGTTCCCCCCAAGTTGGTTCCTCGTCCCCCCAAGTGGACCGGATCTTGACAGCTCTCCGCCTTGGAGGAACCCATGCAGATTGGGGTACACACATTCGGCCGAAGAAAAACTCAGATGAGGACCATGGGCTTTGCCTGTATTTGTGCCGCCCAGGGACACTCGCTAAGGTTGCCCTTCCAAGCCGGGAACGTGAAACCCCTAGCCTGGAATACAGTCTCTTCTAGGCAAATTCAATATCCTTTTTCCCCAAGAATTCCCTGAAGTCATTTCTCCTGCTACCTCATGTTTCAAATCCCGACCTCTCTACCCGCACTTCCTAGATCTGGAGCAGCCTGCGGTAATTTTATTGATGTCCACCTTTGCTTCTCTGTTAGGTATTCCGTTTATTTTCCTTGAACTCATCCCTCCGAGTGACGGCTATTGAAATCACCATTATCCACAGAATTTATTCTATGTCCTCTACCAAGAAATCGCTTCTCATGGCTGTCTTCATCGGGGAATTAATTTCCTTCTTGGTCATACAAGTCCCACACCCTCTCATTGCCTAGAGTACTCCCTGGCTTTGACTTCATACCCCATCATCCAACTGGACAAAAACGACTGTTTCTTGGAGTCCATCCTGTCTTTCCAGATGTTCTTTCCCACCCCAAAATCTCTTGTTCTTCTTTTCCTGTTAAAGATAAAAATTGAAAATTTTTCCTCTCTCAGTACTGTGACTTTAAGATGTCTTCGACACAAGTCTTCTGAGATTCTGCCTCCCCACAGGCCCTATATTGTCCCATCGATTTGTTGACCGGTACAACAAAACTCACTCCCCCCGAGTCGCACCTATCCTCTATCTTCCTACTGAGACCAACCGCTATGGAAGATTACATCAAGAAACCTGTCTCGGGCTTCATACCAGACCGCCACTTCCCCTGCCGGTGCGGGGTTTTTTTTTGTGGAAGAAAGACGGGGACTACGTCCATGACATCGACTATCGGGGTCTCAATAATCACTATCAAGACCGCGAATACCTCTTAAACCCCTCATCTCGAACTTTTTGATCAATTGAAAGGGCTAAAGTTTCTCCAAGCTTGATCTTCGTGGAGCCTATATCTGGTTCGCTTCGAGAAGGAACGAATGGAAAACGGCCTTCAAGACTAAGAACTGGACATTTGAATATCTTGGTGATGCCCCCCTTCGTCGGTCTTTGTAATGCTCCAAGCAGTCTTCAAGAATTTGTTAATGACATTTTTCGAGACCTCTTGGTATGTTCACGTAGTAGTTTACTTGGATGAACAATCTAATATTCTCTCAAGATCTTTCTTCTATCGTCGCCATGTAATGTCAAGTTGTTTCCCGACTACTAAGCCACCAACTGTACGCTAATTTGGAAAAATGTTCCTCTTTGAATCTCCCAAGTACCTTTTCTTCTGGTTAATCGGTCTCTCGCTCAAGGCTTCAATGGATCCAACCAAAGTCTCAGCTATTGTCAAGGGACGTTCCCATTGGCATCTAAGGCTATCCAACATTTCCTCGGATTGCCATTATTACAGACAATTTATTAAAGGGTTTTTTTCTTCTATTCATTGCCTCCTATCTTGGCCCTTATCCGGAAAGGAGGCAAACCTAGAATTGGTCTCCAGCCGCCTTATATCCCTCAAGAAATTAAAAAGATGCTTTTTTCTTCTGCTCCCAGTACTCTGCACCTGCGCCGGAGTCCCTACCGGGGTTGCTCATCGAAGTGTGGACGCCTCTAATCTTGGAGCGGTGCCTCCTTTCCAAGGCACATAAGAATGGGAAACTCACCCCTGTGCATGTTTTCTCTACAAATTTCTGCCCATGAGCTAATTATGATATTGGGAATCGCGAACTCTTGCTTCAAACTTCGTCCTACGAAAGAATGGCGACCCTTACTGGAGGGGCAGTAGGCCGAGGGTCCTATCACCATCCTCACCGATCAAAAAATCTGGATATATCCCAAACCTTAAGAGATTGAATCCTCCTCCAAGCCCGTTGGGCATGTTTTTTCTCGTGCTGTGTTCGCAAATTTCATCATTTCCGTTTCATCCTTGGTCCAAGAAATAAAAAGCAGACGCTCTCTCCAGGTCGTGTTCCTGCAGACGATCTACTGATAAAGATGAAGGGGGGCCCCCAGGTGATGCGCGTCCTCCTCCCAAGGATCCTAGCCACTATTACCCCTCTACCTCCTTTGTCATCGGATTCTATCTGCTCAGATTCTGCTTCTGCTGCCTTACCCCTAATAAGACCTTTGTTCCCCTCTCCTTCGGGAAAGAAATATACAACTACCTGAGTCCAAACAGGCCGTCACCCTGGGGTTTCATAAGACTTTCATTCTTTCTAATCCGTCCAGTATGGTTGGCCCTCCATGAGGACAGATGTAAAAAAACTTTGTCGGCCCGCTGTTCCTGTCCTGTCTACTCCAAAACCTTCCTTCCCATACTCCTTCTTTGGACTACTCCAACCTCTACCTATTCCTTCCCTACGTGGACCCCACTTCTATGGACTTTATTGGTGAACTTTTGTTTCAGAAGAAAATACAGTCATCTGGGTTCTGTGATCGTTTTAAAGCAAAACGCTCATTTTGTTGCAAAACAAAAACCTTCCTAAATTGCCCTCCTTGCTGAACTTGCTCAATTGTTCATTTTCTCATATTTTCCGTCTGCATGGATTACCTAGTGGAAATAATGTCCGATCGAGGAACCCAATTCATCTCCAAATTCTCTGGCGGGCACTTTTGCAACTAATTGGAATAAACTCCAATTTTCATCGGCTTATCATCCTCAGTCTAGATGGAGCCGCAAGCGCGACCACCATGTCTGGGAACAATCCTTTCGATGCCACATTCATTTATTCTCTCAACCATTGGACGGAGCTTCTGCCTGGGCGAATTTGCCCATACAATGGCCGTCCCTCTTCTTTACCCGGAAATCCTCTTTGTTTTGTGTGTTTTTGGCTTAAAACCCACAAGGGTTTCCACATGGAGTTTTTTTGTTCATCGACCAGTTTCCGGCAACTACAGTCAGTTGCAGAAAGTCCAGCCATCTGGGTCAGGCTCCAAGACTGTCTTGAGAAGTCCTGCTCTGGTACAAAGACTGCAGCCAAAGCGCGTAGACGTACAACTCCATTATAATTCGGTGGGAGATAAAGTTTGTTTCATCAACTCACATGCAACTACGTGTTCTCCTTCTCCTAATTGGGTCCAAAAATTTATTGGTCCATTCCCTATATTGAATTAGTGGGTGCCACGGTTCAGTACGACTTCTATTACCTACCATCATGAGAATCCTAATGTGTTTTCCATGTTTCTCTTATTAAGAGCCAGTGGTGCTGAATCGATTCTCTTCCCCTCTTCAGTCGCCTGAATCCTATTAATGATCAACGGTCAAACCAAGAATTTGAGGTGGAGATCTTGGATCCAGATTCGTCAGAAGTTTCTCTCTTTCAATTTTGGTTCCTTGGAAAGGATTTGGACGCAGCGGAAAGATCCTGGTTAACAGTTTGTGATTTACATGCTCCCAGTTAATCAAAACCTTTCCATAGAAGATTCCTGAACAACCTGCTTCAAGTGGTCCTGAGCCCACCGGTGTGGAGGGGGGTACTTGTTTTAAGGTCTTACCTGCCGCTCCCTCGCCGTTCCTGGGACTGGTGACTCGCCGCTCCGGCGCGCGCGTCGTGACGTCACACGGTCCGTGACGCCGGGCGGCCTAAGATTCCAAATAGGCAACTCGCAAGGGTGCGGTGCCTATTCTAGTCCTCTGTACCGGACAGACTGTTTTGTTCTGCCTGTGTAGCATTTTCTGTCGCTTCGGCTCCCCCTTGCCTTGATTGTGGCCTCACCATTGGTTCAGGTACATCCCTTCAGCCTGTGCCTCATGCCATTTTCCGTTACCATCACTTCGAACCTGTGCCTCAGCCATTGTTCCAGTCACACATCCCTTCCGCCTGTGCCTCAGCCCATTGTTCCAGTTACCGATCACTTCGCCTGTGGCCTCCCCATTGTTCCAGTTCCCATCCCTTCAGTCCTTGCCTCAGCCATGTTCCAGTTTACCATCAACTTCAGCCTGTTCCTCCGCCAATTGTTCCAGTTACCATCTCCTTCAGCCTGTGCCGCATCCATTGTTCCATTACCATCACTTTCCGCCTGTTGCCTCATCCATTGTTTCCAGTTACATCACTTCCAGCCTGCTTCATCAGTTCCAGTCCATACTTCCGCTGGCCAGCCATTGTTCCTCAAGCGTGCCTACCATTGTTCATTCTCCTCAGCCTGTGCCTCAGCCATTGTTCCAGTTACCATCCCTTCCGCTGTGCCTACCAGCCTTGTTCCAGTTACCATCACTTATCGCTGTGGCCTCAGCCATGTTCCAGTTGTACATCCTTCAGCCTGTGCCTCGCTTTCCTACCATCTTGCCTTGCCTCAGATTGTTCCATACATAGCTCCTTTGTTCCAGTTATAGCTTTCAGCCTTGTTTCCACCTGCTGCAGCCCTCCTCTAAAAGGTACAGTGACACTTCGTCCCTCCGGACTCTATTCCTTACTACACGCAATGTATATCAATAGTGATAACAAGGCAAGGCTTCCCACCAATACACAATGGGGACTTGTGTGTTTCCTCCTTGTTCTACACCTCACAGGGTGTGAACCAGGTCATGAAAATGGAAACTTACTTCATATTCAACCATCCTTTTGCTGGTAGATCAGCCTTGTTGATAGTGCAATGACAATGTTCGGACTGCTTGTTCTGCAGCTCTTTCACCCATGTCTTTGCTCTGGCAAATGTTTCCTGAAAAATATATAGTAATCTCCAAAAAAAAAGTAGAGCTCTTACCTCTAGGTTAACAGAAATAATACATAGAAAGCTTGTATATGTAGAATCTTTTACTATGAACTAATAAAACAAAAAATATAGGTAAGTCCGGGATTAAACTTGCAACATTCTGAACTGTGTGCTTCTAATACGGTGTCTTACCAGGTGCCTACCACTGAATAGCTGAAGAGATGTAATTTATAAGCTTTATCTTTTGCTTGGAACATAATAGAAACAAAAAAAATAAGACTGGGGTATTGAACTTGTGACCTTCTGAACTGCTTATTTTTAAAACCTGGTGCCTACCCGGAAAAGAAAAAATATTGGGATATGGAAGTCCCTGATAAGACTTTGAAAGCTGCTTTTTACCCTGCAGTTTATTTTTTTAAAAGCCAAAGGGCTGGGGGGAAGTGAGAGAGCCTGTTATTGGATAATTTTGCTAATCGTAATTGAATGTACAAGAAATTTAAAAAGGTTAGAAGTTAGGACCTTCCAGACTGGGGTTACCTTGAGTGGTTGGAAGGCTTTTCATTCATTGATCACAGTAATGTATACTAAAACCCTTTTGTTATAAAGAATGCCAGTGTGCAGATAAATGATATTGTATGGGCCTAGGAATGTGCATTGATTATCTTTTCTATGTTTGTATAAATGTTTACCAGATCAGTAGCACTTCCGCTAAATGTAGTGTAAATTAGCCTAATTGGAGTGCTTCCACATTCCTTGTATTGTATGTATTATTGGGAGGCCTGGTCAAGCCTCCATGTGGTAATAGCACCCCACACGCCCCTTTTATGGGAGGTCCTATGCCCTTAATATAAGTACTGGATGGTCTTCTTCCCCATTTAAAAAAGCCGAAGGGCTGGGGGAAGTGAGAGAGCCTGTTTATAGGATTCCTGTGTTAAGAATGAAGAAATGCAAAAGTTTGCTAATCGTATTGAAGTAACAGAAATTTAAAAAGGTTAGACGTTAGACCTTCCAGACTGGGGTTACCTTGTCATGGTTGGAAGGCTTTTCATCATGTGATCACAGTAATGTATACTAAAACCTCTTTGTTTATAGAATACAGTGTGCAGATCATATGATATTGTATGGGGCCTAAATGTGCATTGATTATCTTTTCTAAGTTATTTACCAGAACTGACTGGTAATAAATAGACAGAGTGAGCTTGGACTTCCATATTGGTGTATAGAAAACATGTTCATAGAGACAGTAAATACTGTGGTCAGGGGACATGGCTCTTTGATGACTTCATGGGCTGTGGGTTATACTGGCAACAATATGGAACCTTATTACAGATCTATTTCACACATGTACTAAATGCAACTTGCTAGAGAAGAATCTTACAATGATAGATTATTCTGGGGAGAAAAACTTTCACATCAGGTTTTAAATAATTTCGTTTAGTTCTCCTTTAAATCATTGCCCAATATGTTGATTTTTTCATAAAAGAATTGTGTCCTCACTGCATCATATGTGAGGGACACAGGTATTTTTTGGAAAAGCTGCACAGTACAGGTCCCTGGCAGAGTAATAGGTACATGATCAGTGGTGATATTACGTTATTGTACACCAGCATTGGACATAGTAAGGGACTGCTGCATACAGTACCATCTGGCAAGTAAACATAGAGGTAATCCACCTGCTCAACATCTTTTTGAGTGTCTTGATTTTTCTGCATTACAGCTATTTTAAGTTTGAATGTGATTTTTTTCTTCAGTTAATTGGGACTGTGTGGGCAGTTCCATGGCGCCATTGTATGCCAACCTGTATGTTGGCTTCCTGGAGGAAGTAGTGTGTACCAACATCCATTTTTTGTGCCCATGTGGTAAAATTTTGGCATTACATGATGACCTGTTTTATCATCTGGTCAGGGTCCCTTGAGATGGCAAATGAGTTTGTACAGTTTTTTAATTCAATGGATGACCGTATTAAATTAATTGTGGAAGTCTTAAATGAGACTATTCATTACCTGGATGTAAAAGTACAGGATGATTCTGTACACACAACTCACAAAGCCAATAGACCGAAATACTCTTTTGCATGGGAGGAGCATCCATCCACAACTTATTAAAGGGTCTTCCAAAATCGCAATTAACACAGTTTCCAGAATCTGTTCAGACCCTATTGACAGGGTGGTTTCAATTAAATTTAATTGTTGAACAGGGTACTTAAGATATGTCTGTACCCCAGACTGGCTGTAAACGAGTCTCTGGGGTTCCATTTCTACAGTTAAATTATTTGTGAGCCACTGGCTCACAAATGATTAAACAGAAACTGAACAGATTCTGGCCATCTAGGAAGGTAATCAATCCCTAGGAAGAAAACCAGGTATAAACCATTGTGTGTGTATGCCAAGGACATTCCTATAGAGTACACAGGCAGACCCAGTTTCTAAGTATAAAAAATCACCATTCTCTTCTCTTCCTGAAAGGGATGTTTTAGATGTAGCAATTGCAACATTTGCAATGTTTCTGTTTTTGGGACTCTTTCACTCACCCATACCCATACTCACCTATATTTTTTAACATCCATAGTGGTATGTACCAAGGGTTAACTTGACTTTTAAGACATAACTTATGGTGATTACGGCAGTACGCCAAAACTGTGTCGCAGCCGCTGCAAGGGATATACCGAGCTGATAAGGGCTCATTAAGACAGAATCTTACACCAACCAGATAACTGGCATGAAAAATTTGGAATGGTAAACCCCATTCGCTATGCACTGTGAGCCGCTATCGCTCAGTGCATTGCCTAGAGGAAGAAACAGAGAGCGATACCTGCTCTCTGCATAGCCATCAAAGTCTCTGATCTGCAAGGGAAGGTAATTGACTATGTCAGCTAACACGATACTGGGGAACTGTATTGCGCACACCGGAATCCAAGAGTACAACCTCGTCGGTATAAACACAAGTTTATTCAGGCACAATCCGCCATAGACAAACAGCACAAGAAATCCCCCTTACGCGTTTCAAGTCTTAACGGCTCTTACTCTAGCTATTGACCATGTCCCACCATTACAGCGATGTGGGTGACTGTCAAATGCCCTCCTACCAGAGAATCATATTGGATATTCACTTTAGAAGCTGTATAGCCCAAGGGTTTAAATGTTAACTAAGTCTTTCATGTTTTTTCCCACAAAAAAGGAGTACATAAATAATGATGGTATATTAAATAATGTATACAAAATAATGTAGATAGTCCCTATTTAGCAATTGTGTGATCAGAATATGGTTTGTTTGTTAGTGAACTTATCTTTGCAATTAACTTGGATACTTGCTTTTATTGATGTGTAGCCACTAATGGCAATAGTGGTTTTGTCTCTAAAATCCTCTTTAAAAAAAAAAAAGGCCCTAAAGATACTACCAACCTTATTCCTCTAGCGCTCTGCGTCCAGCTCTCTGCCAGCCAGAAGCAGGGAAGGGCTTGACCGCAGTTGCGTCTGTATATGGCTAGCCGGCAGCCAATCACAGATGCGGCTGCCAGCTATGCACACAACCGAGGGAACAAAGTCGGTAAGTATCTTTCTGGGGCTTGTTTTACAAAGTAAATTGCCGTTTGGCGGTGGGATGGGGTATCTTACATGCAGAAAAGATTTAATAGTAGGGGATGCAGAAGACTGAAGGGAGGGAGGGGGGGCTCCCCTGCTTGTCACAGTCCTAATTGAGGTCAAGGAAGCAGCAGGGACCAGATAACTCACTGACACCTCTACTCTTCAGTTTTTTCAACTTTGAACAGGCACTGCAAGAGAGCCATGAGGAGCAGATGTAAGTAAGGATTTTTAACACACTATACAGTAGGGCCAGTAGTGGTAAATTTTAGCTTTGCGGTGGACAAGGGGGGAAATTCAATATGCTTCAAAGCCATGTAAAACCCACGTTAACCTTAAGTATACAAATTTTCTCAATAGTTATTCAATATTATATCTGTTGTATTCAATTAGATCAACTGGACTTGAAATGTAGTTCTTGAAGACGTTTCGCTAGTCATCCACTGGCTTTCTCAATTCAAATGACTTGTACAAGATCTGTGGCAATTATGTACCCTGGAAAATCCCAATTAGCATATCACACACAGGTGTTAAGGGTGTGATTAGATAGTGGCTAAGAGGTGTTATAGGACGCCCAGAGTAAGGTGTTAAAACAGCAGACAGTTGGTGTCGAACCCCCCCACCTCTATTTAGGCTTGGTTTCTTTATTTTCACATAAATGGCCTCCTTAACACCTCTCTTGAACCAGTCACGTTCCTTCGCCAGTATGTTAACATTACAATCTTCAAAGGTATGTCCTTTATCCTTAAGATGCAATACACGTGCGTCCTACCAGAATTGGCTCTTCTGTGCTGGGCCATACGTTGATGCAGTTGCTGTTTGGTCTCCCCCACATACAAATCAGAGCATTCTTCACTGCACTGCACTGCATATGATGCAGACACCAACTGTCTGCCATATACAATGCTGTTTTAACACCTTACTCTGGGCGTTCCATAACACCTCTTAGCCACTATCTAATCACACCCTTAACCCTGGCTGTGATAGGCTAATTGGGATTTTCCAGTACATAATTGCCACAGATTCTTGTACAAGTCATTCTGAATTGAGAAAGCCAGTCGGATGACTAGCACGTTTCAAGAACTACATTTCAAGTCAGTGTCTATAATGAATACAAGACTATATGACCGGATGACATGAGAACCTTCACAACTTACAGACTTATTCAATATTACTTTTTAATCTATAAAACAAAAGGATTTGCTTGTTTGTTTACATATTTGTTTGACTACCAGAACTGGATATTCCAGTGGATATACACTGTATTTACTAGTGTATATATACTGAGTGTATTAAAAAAAAGATCACTTTTTTATATATGTGCTTCATCTCCTTATTTTTCGTGTTGTCTTTTATTCGTGTATTTTTATTTTTTATACTCATTATTTGTTTGGACTTTTCTTTATTACCCTTTACTTTCTCCCATATCTAGATGTATCTTGCCTTTATTCGGTATTTACCCAAAGTACACATGTAACATTTACCCAAAGTAACATGTAACATTACCCAAAGTAACATTTTGCAAAAATGGAGTTTTTGTCCCTTGATTATCCGTTTCCATTGGGTAGGAAACATTTTTAGAAAATTAGAAATAAAATCTTCAAGGTCATATCTTCAAGTCTTTATTATCAAAGTGGCACTGTAAGGAAAATCTAGATTGTACAAAATTATCTCTAATGCTGGCCATACCCTACTACACTACTTCTGACAATTGAGCAATGTTCCAGCAACCACCTGGCCCATCATTTTAATCATTTTGCAATCGATATTATTTACATGATCTGGACCGGAATTACCAGCAGGTAAAACTGCTGCTCAACTCATTCACTCAACCATTTTTGGCAAATCTTAACACCTTTCCTATGGAGGCGTTAAGTCCACTTCTTACCTGACCAGGATCCTTCAATGGAGTTTACAGCATCCGGCGGATGACAGTTGGGTAAGTATCACAGGATTTCTTATTACATTAGCCTGATAATCTAATCCTGACAATATTGGCTTATTATCAGTACTGTACTGTATATAACAAGCAACATTTACTGGGAAAGACCTGTCACTCACCCCAGTAGTAGAAATAATAATAAGTTCTCTATCCCAGACCTCCTACTAGGATCTTTAGCTAGTACCAGCATACTTTCTGCAACATTTAAGAGATTCAGCAGAGGGGGAGATGTGTAAGCACAGCAGTGTCCATGGTGCAGGGGCTGGCATCAGAATTTTCAGGGCCCCATACTAGGTAATTACTGGGCCCTGGCCGGAACCCCCCCCCCCCAAAAAAATGGCACATGGATGCATTAAATAAAACAAACATTTTAAACATGATATAAAATCATTAATTCTTGAAATATGAGTGGATGGATGGGGTGTAATGATAGACATGACAAAATAGCCCCTTGTTCCCCTACCATCTGGATGATTCCACCTTCACCATAGGCCACAGTCAGCACCCCACAAGACCCCCTACCCCCTTTACAACCCCAAGCAAATTTGCAAAATAAATATTTATTTATTCTACATACCGATGTGCAGCACAGCTGCTGGGCTGTCTGGCAGTGGCACTGTGTGGCATGGCTCAGGCTCTGATCCTCCTCCTACCTCCATCCCCTGCGTCCTGAATCAAAGGGAGGGAGAAAGAGGAGGCTTGCAATGCAGGTCCGTCGATGCGCACCGTGCCGGACGGCCTTAGAGATTGGTGTTGCAACATCACAGCGTGGCCATACGCCATGGCGTCACTCATATCGGTAGTTGGGGACTTGGGGCCCGATCTTCCGTATTTGGCAGTAAGTCCTGCTGCTGACAGCTGCAATAAAAACTTAAACACACAGCAGACCCCACTCAGTAGACTGTGGTCTCCCTCCGGGCCCAGAAGCCCTTGGGCCCGGTACAGAAGTATCTCCTTTACCCCACCCGCCATGGTGAACTTGTGCAGAACTTATAAGTGTCCACAGACACTACAAGAGGGCAATATAAGGGAGGTGGGGGCAATTGGCAGTACTCATTAAACATTAATAATTTAATGACAAAGCAAGCACAGATAATATGCGGTACCACAATTTTACTTGTCTCAAATTGTAGTTTCGAAAATTTTTGGAGTCAACCTTAATTAGTAAGCAAAGAAACACCAACCCTAAGTAATAACAAAGTGAAATAAAATAATTTCTACTAAAAAGAATGCAAGTTTTAGTGTAAAGACATGCAACCCCATCTTTTATCATCTGTTAGTAATCAGAGATCATCCATAATGTAGTCTGATAATTCAGTCTGATCGACTGCCACTTAAGATATTTAGTTCTATAAGGCCAGAATAGTGTGTAAGGACACATTAATTCCTTTCCAACATACTAATAGTCAGGCATTTCTTCTCATTAGCTTTCACTCATTGGTATAAAACACTAAAGCACATAATTTTTTTGGTGTATCCAATAAATGGTGACAATTTATGAGCCTGTTAAATAACAATTCATCAATGTTTTGATACTGCACCTAATAAAATATTAACACAGTTATATTATATACAGTATAAGCCACGGACGGTAATTACAAGTGAGGGTTTTTACTGCGACACAGGATCGATATTGGAAGGTACAATTATCGATCCTTTATAAATAGCACACAAAATCCTAGAGAACACTAATAGGGCTAATCCTGAATGGGTCTAACAGCAGCAGGACTTAAGTCACTGTAAGGAATTCATATGAAGAAAAAAAGTCAGACTGCAGCACTGACTAAAAAAACTGTAAAACTGTCCTTTATTAATAGCATTTCACATAAGGACATAAGTTAAAACACTTAAAAACATTGTAGAATTCCCTACACAAATCATACCTCATATACAAGTCTTATATATATAAGGGCATCTATAGTGAGAAAATAACTTTTTTTTCCTTTCCTTCCATGTGTTCTATAATTCTCCCCAACCCCCAGAGTGTCTTCACTCTTTTCAGATTCTCTCTCTGTACTGAGATACACAAGTTAGAAGTGATGCATTCCTCTACTCCTACTTGTACTGTCAATCAAATCTGTGACATGATCTCTTTCCCTGCTCAAGTCCCTCCCTCCTCCCTGCTCTGTTTGCACAAACAAGAGATAAGAACATTACAGGGGGGGAGATGTAGCTTTGACTGCAGAGTAAAGGCTGCACTTGACCCCCCTTCTTATAGCTTTCACTGATTGATGATGGGTCACAAAAGAGAGATCGTATTGCAGTAGTACTGTATTTTTTCCCTTCTCTTTAGTGTCTTCAAGACAGCTTGCTTTCTATTGGCCACTGTGCGTGGGTGTGTTTTTCAGGATGTTGAACTTTTAACTCCTACTGCACTGAAGCTTGTCGGTTAGCCGAGTTGAGACATGGAGAGGTAACAGAGGGGAGGGGAAGGGAGGAGTGCTGCACAGAGATAGATCGGACACCATGGAAAAACAAAGTCACGACAGAGGTAGGAGAAAGGCAGCACAGAGTAAATGAATTTAACTTTGCAATGGGCCAATGTGATTTTTTCACAATCCTACCAAACCTGCAAATGCAATATAAAGTCAAGCATACTAGTTACCGGTCTGAACGTGTTTCGCTACCTGACGGTGGTGCACGGAGCTTCTTCAGCATTTCACAAGCAACATTAAGTTGCTTCTGCCGGCTGCACGGGTATCCATTGCGATAGCCAGCAACCAGAGCAACTCCTAGCTTAAAATTCACACTAACTGCTGGTAAATCGGTTAGCCTGGCTTTAAGACAAGAGATGCTGCAGCTCTCTGTATAATTGCCCATTAAATATTGCCATCATATTATGGGCTGCGGTCGTACATTACGCCGAATGTTCGTTAATTAACGAACGTTCGTTTGTAGAATACCATGCAGTAGTAACCTACCACAATGGTATTCTATAGGGTTCGTAAATCTATGATTCCATTATCTTAATTTATGATTAGTTTCTGTCATTTAGATCGTTATTGTAGATTAACGATAACGATCATAAATTAACGATCTTTAAACCAATCAGAAATTAAAGGGCATGTCCACCCCCAGAACTAAAATTTAACCCCTTACTGGCCACATCAAGTAGTTTAAAACGAGCCTTACCTTACATTTCTGCTCAAAATAGTTCCCCTGCTGTGCCCTCCAAAGTCCAGAAACTGCTGTGTAGGAGCAGTGTGTGACTCATGCTGTCCTGAGTCTGCCTCAACCTCGTCAAGGTTTGAGGCATGGTCATTGCAGCCCTCCCCCCCCCTCCCTCTCCATCTCCTCCTTCTTACTCTAGCCTCCCCTTAACATAAACCCTTTGGGAATGTGGTAGGGCATGCTCCCCGCCCCACCGCATTTTATTGTTAGAGTCCCCCAATCTTTACTTCCCTTCCCTCTCTCCTCCGCTGCCTCTCAGCGAATCCAGACACTGCTCCGTCTCGCCCCCTGCTTGCAGTTCCATGCAAGCAGAGGGCTGGAACACTGCATCGGAGAGAGAGGGAAGGTAAGTAAGATTGGGGACTTTCTAACATTATATTAATGCGTTGGGGCTGGGGGAGCATGCCCTACCGCATATCAAAAGTTTTTATAAGGGGTGGACATGCCCTTTAACTATTGGTTTAAGATCGTTAAACTGATAACGTTAAAGGCATGGTAAAAAGCGATACTGCACCTTATGAATATGGCCCCATGAATCAAAATCACCTTGAAGGCATGTAATTAAAAAAATCAGTTTTACCAGATAATCTCAAATAAGCTCCAAGTTGATGTGAATTTCTTACACCTCCACAGGAAAAACTACAATAGAATTGTTTATTGTATTGATTATGATGAGCACTGAATCGTTTATAGCAGCATATATTATATGATTTATGGGTATTCATTGAGTACAGAAAAATATCCTTCAGATTGGAAATTGTTTTTTCTAAATTGATTGAAAAATCCATTCTGTGACTCAGAAGCTCTGTAAATAATCAATGCCAGGGCTAGAAAGAGTTTGTTTAATTTCAGTCTTGAAGTAGAATTCAACAGAGTGTGAAGAGATGGTTCCGTTGGTGGGCAATTTTCAGTTCAATCATCGTCTATAATTTGTTTTCCTGTGCTTTTAACAAAATGAAACACCCAAGTACAAAGAGGCAACATTTTACATGCTATTTGTAGATTTTTATGTTGTGTGACAAAATAGTTTCCACATCTGTAGAAGCCTCATTTTGGAATGAAGATTTATGGTAATTTCAAATACCATTCCGTGTATTCAAATACATTTTTTTATAACTACTAGTTTTTATTTAGACATTTTAATACCCCTTTCAAAACATTCAACTAAGAATTTTATTTTGTGGAGTAAAAATTGTTCCTGTTGAGTTTTTCAGCCAACTCTAAACTTCTCTTAAACACAAAAAGCCATCAAAGGGAGCTTGTTATCAAGACTTTAAAGGTGGCTTAAAATCTGAAGTTATTATTATACTCTATACCATACAGAGAACCATTAAACAGTGAATAACAACTTTCAATCCAGAACACCTTTAAATCACACAGAAAAAGGTATTTAAATGAAATGTAATTTCGTAGTTGGCTTTTTAGAAACTTTCTGGACTGAAGCCATATGATGGAGCTGTAATTATGTATTAGTCACCAATAATGTTTCAGTTTGAAATTCTGCACTTTCATTGTATGTCTAGTAAGAGATGTTTACCACCTAAGCGCAATTCAGAAATTAATCAAGCAGACATTGACACTTAATTCATTACGGAGCCACATGATACATTGCTGCAACCCAATACTTTTCTTTATTGTAACTTTCTTAGTACCAACATGGTCAACATTCCATGCTCATACCCAAAAGCTGTCCCTTGGTCTCTTTCCAGGGATGTTCTGCAGTGGCCTTGCTGAATACTGCTCGATTGAGGGCCCTACACGGGGAGAGGGGATTGGTGTTGGTTATGCTGAATTATGCTGGCAGGGGGGCCCAAACACAGCGTTGGCCATGCTTGTTAGTTCCTATACATCTTAATGATAGCGACGTAGCAATAGCGCAATCACAGTTTACTCCTGACTATAGTAAGCTGTCACCAGTAACAGCTTACTATAGTATTTATGAATGAATCCAAGTGATATATTCACAAATAAAGGTTTGCAAACAAGGCATAAAACAAAACTATAAGGGAGCATTTAGTATAAACTTGAATTTGGCTTGAAAGGACACATTTTGGAAGGGAATGTGTGTGTTTTGTGCTGCAGATTTTAAAACTCAATAATAGCAATGATGAGGACATTGTTGTTTTTTACTTTAAATATGGCTGTCACTTTACTTTAAATATGGCTGTCACTTGAATGAATGGGTAGGTCAGTTGGTGTGTATACTCCTGTCAGTTTGGTGGATAAAAGACTAACTTTTTTGATGATGGTCAAAAGGTGTTTTTTTTGACTATACTTACCCTTTAAATATGGTTGCCACATAATGAATGGGTAGCTCGTTGTGGTGTGTACCTGTGTCAGGTTGGTAAAAAAAAAAAACTTTTTGATTATTGATCAAAATTTGTATCTATGTCAGTTTGGGGGTTAAAAAAAACAACTTTTTTATGATTGGTCAAAATTGTTTTTTGACTAGAGTTACCTTTAAGTATGCTGCCACTGAAATGGGATCGTAGGTCAGTAGGTGTGTGTATCTGGGTCAGGTTGAGTTAAGAGTTTGAACAAACTCGAACTATTCAAACTAGTTGGGGTTCAAACTCGTTCGCTAACCCTCGAATGTAGCCTTAAATTTTCGCTAAGTCTCGAAAGTATTGTTAGTTTTCGTACCTCGATGTATGGATCGTTTCGCTAACCTTGAAGTATCGTCGTAACCTCGAAGTATGTTAGTTTTTCGATATCCTCCAAAGTATCATTCAATTACGGTAACCCTCAATTTATCGTTCTATTTTCGGTAACCTTGAAAGTATCGTTCAGTAATATTCGAATTGGCTGTAATCCTCGAATGTAGCTTGCGCAAAACCCAAAAGGGGGCTGTGGGAGCACTCCTCTGGCAAAATTACTTTATAACAAATAGTGGAAGTGCTACTGATCTGACCAAAACATTAGAAAAACAAAACAAACAAAGAGATGATCAATGCACATTCCGGGCCCCATATATCATAGTAATCTATGCTAGTGCAAACAGTAAAAAGTGGGTTTTTAGTTAAATTTTATGATTAAAAGTGAAAAGCCTTCCAACCACGTCAAGGTACCCCCAGTATGGAAGGTCCTACATTTTACCTGGGTCATTTATCTGGGCTGACACTCCCTGCTTGGTTGCATTTTCTTGGGAAGGTTGTCTCCCTGACCTTGCATTGGATTAGTATTAAAGGTATCACTTCCCCCACCTACTGGCTTTTATCAAGAAGGGAAGAGGCCGGATCAAGACTCCGGTAACATCGGCCTCGTTGAGGCCACCAGCGCCGGAGGTACCCCAGGCGGCTGCAGGGGTACTTCTCGGGGTCGGTGGCCTCAGAGGAGCTGGTGTCACTGGATGGAAGACAGAAGATGCCGACCAAGGGCGAGCTGCTGGACCCCCAACAAAGGAACTTATCAGTGCCACGGGTAGGGGGGTCCCGGTTCAAGCTGCGGGACCCCTTAAGCCCCAAAGGCCCTTCTAAGGGCTGCAAAGGCCCAGTTTGAGCTGTGGGACCCCTTAAGCCCCAAAGGGCCCTTGTCAGGACCCCAAGGGCTCTGAAAAGGGCCGGGGGGGGGTGCCGGTTCAAGCTGCGGGACCCCTTAAGCCCCAAAAGGCCCTTGTCAGGGCCACAAGGGCACTTCTTAGTGCTGCAAGGGTCCTGATAGGGCCTGGGAGGGGGTCCCGGTTGGAGCTGAGGGACCCCTTAAGCCTCAAAGGTCCCTTGTTAGGGCCACAAAGGTCCTTGTAAGGACCCAGGAGGGGGTCCCGGTTTCGCGCTGCGGAACATTTGGAAATCGATTGAACCTTCGAGGATTACCGAAAGTGGCACGCGGAAACCGGAAGTAGAATGCGTGTGCACTACTTCCGTTTTTTATGCTGTTCCCTGCGCATGGACGTGTTCCCCATACCATCTCCCAGGTCCCAGGGGCCTGTAAGGTAAGTTTACACTGCAATATTTCCCCTATTTACCCCCATTGACTTGAAAGGGTCTATTTTCAGACTTTAAAACTTTTTTAGAAGCTTGACTTTATAAACCTTATATTACACTGTAAGGGGCACATTATTTCTTATAATACATAAGGTTTAATTATCTTAATAAAAATCGTACAACTTTAAATAATAGTTGTAGTTTCTTAAGGAGAACTAAACTTCAGTTTTTCAGGTCCTAATGTGAAAGTTTTTCCCCCAGAAACACCTACACGTTGAAAGATTTTTCTCTAGTTATTTGCATTTAGTAGATAAAGTAATAGATTCTGTAACAAAGGAGGCTCCATCTTGTTGCCAGTACAACTCATAGCCCATGTTGGCTTCAAAGAGCCACGCCCCCTACCCCAGATTCACTGTCTCTATGTGCAGATTTTCTAACATCTCTTTCTAGTGAAAGATAAAGTTTCTAAATGTACCTGTGATCACAGTTGAGTTGCAGGTGGCGCACCATGTAATGCTGTTTGATTAGGAACAAACAGACCAAGAAGTCACAAGTTCAAATCCCCTAGTTTACTTAAAACAATATAGCATAGTCTACTGCATGAATTTAGTGCTTTTTTTTTGTTTGTTTTTCAATGTTTCTGAAAAATATGTCAAACTTATATATAGCAGCTCTGTTATTTATTTACCAACCAACATGAATTGCTGACAGTCTTCCAGTAGCAATACAAAATAGTGTACTGATTTACTTGCATTTACTTCTATCGATTGAGAGTTCACCTGTGGCGTGTTCTGCTAAAGTGCTGGGTTAGGGAAAAAATCAGACATTGGGACCATGTTCGATTCCCCAGTTCCCTTTTTTTGTTTCTATTATGTGTCTAGCAAAAGATAAAGACTCTTCATGTACAGGTTCATTATTTGCAATCCCTTGTGGCCTAGTGTAGAAACTTTCTTTTTAGAAAGACACAGTATAGAAGGTTGCTGGTTTGATTCCCCATACTGAATGCTGAAATGTTAATGTTCCGTTTCTTTCATCCATGCAAGCAAAGACATACACTGCAAAGATAATTTTCTTTTTTGTATGTAAAGCAAAGGAATTTATCATTGTTAGGGACAGGAGCATTTCTAATGTGTTTACACAAAAACTGCACTGATATGTGTTCTGTGTCAGAGGGAGGGATCTCTGAGCTGTAACTGATTGGCTGTCAGCTTCCAGGAACCAAGAATGCAGTTTCCTGTGAAGTGTCCGGCGGACACTTAGCTAGGTGTTCCCAGATAAGGTGAATTATGGGAGCTGACCCTTAGTACACACAGGTTTTTTTTCATAATCCACCCAGCATCCACAGCAAAGGAGACATGAGACACAGCTTGTTGTTCGTTTGTGAATGTGCTCTCTCTATTGGGACAATGTTTTCTTGGGACTTTAGTTCTCCTTTAACAGCTTTGTACACAGCCTATCGCTATTAACAATAAAGGACTCCACTAATTTAACTAAAGTTAAAACAGATAGCAGGGCCAGACCTGAACACTAAAAATCCCAGCAGCACAGCATTATTTCTTCTTCCAGTCAGTGTAACTGCCGGTGTCTGTGAAGAGTCAATGTTCAGTGCAGCCCAGGGTGCCAGATGTCTTTCCAATGAGTCATAGGAAGGGATTTGGTCTCCAGGGCTGCACTGAACTTCATCACGGACATCAGGTAATGGCAATAGGCTTTCAATGGGGAGGTGCAGTGAGATATATTCTTTTAAAAACCTCTAACTTGTAGTTGAGTTTTTTTAATATATTTCACTGCACCTCCCCATTGAAACTCCATAGCCTTATGTATTATAATACACTATAACATAGACCACCAATCCCACTACACTGTACCTGAACATTCCTCTACTTTTCTGTGGTTCACCTGCTGGTCAGGCATTGAAATAACTTCTTCAGGTTGGAAGTTCTCAGTTATTGTATTAACCACAAGGTCTTCAGATTTTTCAGGAATTGCAGGAACCGTCACATTGTCTGGGGCACTGACACTGAAATCCTGAAAGTGTTTGTTAATTTAAGAAACTAGATAAATAAATTGGAGTGATAATTAATGTACGATTTGTGTTTTGTGGCTGTGGAGGGTCTAAGTTCTTGGTCTTATTGCGAGGGTATCTCATGCACTTTGTCCCAGTTCAGCATTAATACATTAAAATAGAAACTTTATTAAGGTTGGTTGAGTTATCAATGTTTCACTTTCTGGTATGTGATGTGGTACTGTACAATGGAAATAAACTTACCATGAAACATCTTCATGGGTACCAATGATGTTGTTCACATCCTCTAGTTCTGCTTCCTGTTCTCCTTTATTTCCTTTATCATGACAAACATTTCTGATTCAATTGTAGGAAGTTCTGATACAGGGAAAATAAATGATTATAAATGCTCTCAGTATAGATGTGCACTAAGATCATATATAAGGAAAGTTTCAGTCTGCATTGATGATGGAATCCATTCAGACCCTTTTGTAATTCCCTTCAATTTGTTTTTAGTAACTTGAAATAAATGAAAGTACCGTAATCTGGTACCTGGTCTGTCCTCCACTTCCTGTTCTTCCTCGTTTCCTACTTTGGAACTTCCTTTGCAATTTTCAAATTAGAGATTTTCTTCAATCGCCGTTTACATTTCTTCCAGCGGGAGACATTGTTCTTAGTAGGGATGATCTGCTCCTCTACTTTTATATCTACATGTTCCAGGGTCTCTGCACACATCTGAATAAGAAAAACGATCAGCAATATATTTGAAGAGATGGATGCGGGTCCGCTCGGATCCGTTTTGACATGGACCCACTCTTTTCTGAATTTTTTGAATGTTCTGTTCGAAACTGGACGGATCGTTTGGATTTCGGGACTTCGGACCACGGTTTCAATTCTTATAGAACGTTTGAGGCATACATAGAGTAAAGCCCCCCCATAAAATCAATATTTTGAGTGATCCGACAGATATCAAAACCAGTTTTCAGATTTCCTGATTAACAACTACAAGCGATATATCGGAAAAACGAAGATCGAGGAACATCTGCCCATGTATGTCTAGCTAAACACATGGAAGTAGATAAATAGCATACAGTAGGTGCGGCTCAGAATGGGTGCAGTAGACAAGCAACTAGAAATATCTACTGACCCTTTCTGATCCGCTGCAGAACTTTATTCTTTTGTGCTTTTAATAAACTAACTTGATATCCAGTGATAATTATTTATGTTAATTGTTACTGTTCCTTTAACCTCTATAAGTTATAAATACCAAATACAATAATATTAACGTCCCATTCCCCAACACGGCATTTAAATGAATAATGTTTTTATAATAAAGAGGTTCTGCAGCAGCTTTACCTTCTTCTTGCTGAAGAAATTGCGGACATGCTCTTTAGATCTCTCAAACATGGTTGTCACCCCTGTGATATAAAAAGTAGATTTGAATTAGTTTTACTGTATCTGAAAGTAAAAGTAAATTTCTACCATTGGAATATCTGACCATAAGTTGTTTCATATCAGATATGGAAACACCAAGAAACCTGGATTAAAATTTCTATAGGCTGACGAATTATCATGAAAATCACTTTCCCAGTCCGATAAAGAAAAACCAATGACCAACAGTAGAAATAAATAATGTAGATCAGTGCAGGCTTAGTCACTGGTTTTAAATGGCATTTTCACTTCCCATACAAACTTTTGTACTTAATAACCTCCACCAAAAAAAAGAAGAAATTCTAATATTTAACATTAAACTTTGTCGGTCATTGGAGGAGATATATAAAAAAACTTGTTGTTTATGAGAAATAAGTATAGTATGTGATACTTATTTGCACTATCAATAGTTTACTTAACAGATCAGCTTTCTTCAGATCTTTACATCATCTGGCAACCGTTTTTGTTCTGTGTAACATTATAATTATCGCAGACATGAATGACAGCTACAGAAGAGCTCATATGGTTCATTGTATCTGTGCAAAGCTATGAATGAAATGTTTATTCCATGGTTTCAATCCTGTATTTCTTTGTATAAAGACAGGAATAAAAAAAGCTTCTTTAATCCTCCTGCAATGGTACAAAATCACTATGTGATCATAGCCTTAGGCAGCTTATTTGTGTGCAACATCAGCATATCATGTGAAGCTTTAGGGACATCAAACTCTTTGTTTGAATGATCTGCTAAGCACTGCTGCTGTTTGCACCATATTTAAAGAACTCTTACCTTGCAGTTTTACTCCCTGAAGTCAATAATGTTCTATTTCTTAAGAATTTCTTTACAACAAAATTCGATAAAAAGGGTAAGGTCAAGGAGCTAATCTAAATAAGTTTGAAATCTACAAGACAAGTAAGACTGACAGGTCAAATAGATTAACAGCAGGCTAAAGGCAGTAGAATCAGGCAAGATCATTCCAATGGCTTCTTACATTCAGAAGGGCTGCAAACCTGTGATTTCGGCATTTAGACACTTTAGGTAGAAGATATGGATATATGGTTGGGTATTTTGAATTCTTCTGCATATTAAATTGCGGGTCCTGTAGTAACTAATTTTTTAACTAAAACAGAAATATCCAGCTTCCCTATATGTTTTCCTGGACTCTGCACTTTAATGGTATCAATATAGGTTAACTATTGTCTTAATAGTCCTTTTTGATTTGTATTCATAGCTCCAAAGGACATGATATATAATTGCCGTTGCGTGTCTTTAGGGCTGCCTCTGTCACTTCCAAGTACCACTGAAGTCTATAACCCCAGTTTGCTTAATAGACAAAGCATTGCCGAGTTTATACTGTATACTAATTATTCAACAATCCCTTATAAGGTACACTTAGACCGCTCAGAAAACAGACAAACAACTGTAAAAGTAGGCTTAATGTGTCTGTTTGCGTGTGCAGTGCACTTAAAATTTCTAGTTAACACGTATTTTTATTGTGCTTTTATTTTGTAAATGTAGGCATTTTATTAATATAATTTTATTAATTAAGGACAATCTTTCAATTGTACTGGCATCCGAATCTAATCAAGAAAATAGTAATCAGTATTAGGCCACTGGAGCATTTCTATTAAAGTGGCAGGTGGGCTTTAATACATGTCCAGTGAATGGGCAATAAAATGTCCAGAAATGTGCAGCTCAGGGAGGCTTCCATATATTCCTTTTCTAGACAATAGCCTACTTCTCCGATATGTCCCCCATGTCTGTACTACATTTTGTGTCTCGAAAACCATAGGGGAGATAAAGTTAAAAAAATAGAAAGAATAAAATAGAAGAAATAGAAAGATATTTGGCGGTAATTTGGCTTTTTAAAGTAAAATTATTTAACATGCTGAGAGGACGGTCAGTATTTCCATTAGAAGTATGATACATTATGCATGCAGCATTGATTTCAATGTAGCCATATTGCATTGCATTTAATGAACTTGTACTTGGCCTTGCTGCATGAAGATTCAATATATGTTTGATTTTTAAAGGGAGGGTTGTCAATTGGAGATAAAACCATGTGGTTTCCTTTTTCAGCAAAGTCTATTAAAGTCTCTGGGAGGCACATTTTTATATTAGCAAAGGCTGATAACAATAACAAAATATAACAATGTCCAAAAAATGTAAGAGAAGAAAAGTAGAGCTGTGATACCTTTTATTGGCTAACTAGATAAAAAAAAATTAAGCAAGCTTTCGGGATCCGTAAGCCCCCTTAGTGGAAGGGGATGGGGGGAAAATAGTAGAAGTAAAAAGTAAAAGTAAATAGCTGTAATAATGTGAGAACAGTGTCCTTTGAAATGGAAAGTGTCTTCAGAAATGTATTAAACAGTACAAGACAGTGTCCTGGTGAGTGGGTTTAGTCTGGATGGTGATGTAGAATAAGTTGATATTTGGCCATAAAACTATTAAGGCAATCAGAAAAAAATCAGAATGGTGATCTTGAGGTCTTTCATATACTGGGCTCTTTAACAAAAGTGCTCAGCCACAGGGGCATCTGTTAATCCATGCATGATGTTGAATCTAAGGGAGTTTATCCATTTCCCGCAGTGTTTGTCCTGTTTCTCTCACATAGAAACCTGTGTTAGGGCACTTCATGCACATTATTAGATACACCACATTGGCGGAACCACAGGAGAGTCCCTAATTTGATGAATTTGCTTATTTATTTATTTTTATCTAGTTAGCCAATATAAGGTATCACAGCTCTACTTTTCTTCTCTTACTTATGGCTAACACGGCACAAACCTCAACTAATGCAAAAAATGTAAATAATAATTTTCAAGGTTGGTCTAAAGCTGCCCAAACACTAATTGTACTGATGTCACGTTGATTTGATGTTTGATCTGACATGAATATGGAACCAGTTGTAACTGTGAAGCAGCAGTCTCAGCTGCCAACATTCCCGCAACAAGACACAATAAAATAGCAATGTTAGCTCGTGGACGCTATTAAGCTGACTGTAGAACTGGCTGGAATGCTGACTGGTGGGCTGGCTGGCAAGCTGGTCACGCATGTGAGCAATATACAGCATCGTTTACGTCTTCATTTTCAAACTACTGATGTTCCCTAACACATTTCAACACATATGTCTGCTTAAAAAGCTATTTTTGTAGTCAGAGGCCTGAACACAGAAAAACAGTCATGATTGGTTGTCGAAGTTTTGCTAACTGGCCTGTGATTGTCGTACAGGGAAATATGGTTTTGTTAAAATCCAAAGTTTTATCACATCGGAAAAAACCCCCAGAACATTCCTTGAATTTCAGTTATAATGAGACTGAAAACCCTAAGTTTGCTTTGTGATAAAACTCAGTCTGGTTTGTGTAAGGCTTAGGCCACACTACATTGCACAGAAATATGCAGTGCGTTCACATACTTTTATTGCTCTGCCCTGTGCTGCAGACAATCCCAAGGGATTGTCGGTATAACAAAAAAAGCACAAACGTATGTAAAATATGTTTGTTTGCATTGTGCTGTGTGATCTACACCGAAATGGAACAAAAATTGTCTACCCTCAGGTTCACTTCATTATCCTCCCCCTGCAGTCATTTCTATGTGTACCTGTTACATGTTACAATATTTTTAGAGACCCTGAACTAGAAGGAGCAGCATTTAAGTTTCTGCTTCCAATGTGACATATTGACTACAAACCCTGATGTGTTGTTTTCTATCAGGGGGAGTTTTTGGCTGTAGATATAGGCTTCAGCATATTTGGCAACAATGCAAAAGGGCTTAATGTAACGCACCTGGTGGCAACGTTTTGTTGACTCAGCAATAACACAAATATAATTGCTGGAGAAATTAAGCAAAATCTACATAATATCCTTTATTATAGCACATCAAAGAAAATCATAATTGACACACAGGGGCTGATACATTAAAAGTTGCAAACATTTGCCTGTGCCTGTAGTAACCAATCGGATGTATTGCTGCAGTATTCAAGTAAAAATCTAACATCTGGTTGGTTGTTGAAAACTGGCAAATTTTGCATTTGCCTCATAGTTACATTATGTTTAACATGATTAATACTGGCATTTCCCATAAAATTATCAAACGCATTAACCTACCCTCCAACATTCCCCACTATATAGGTACATTATCTAGAAAAGAAATGCACAGAGCTGTTCTAAAATCAGCATACACACTATACAACACAAAACACATGGGAAAAGGTGAACGGGACCCTAAACAAACACATATGCTGCAAGCCTTAATACCAGTTATTAAATCCAAGGCTGTATGGCTAATTTAGGCTTCAAACACTTTTATTAGAATATCTGTATACTTACTTATGAATTTATTAATTAGTTATGGATTTTATCTCTAAAACCCATGTTTTAGGGCTAGGCCAAACTGGCGTGATTGCCGCAAACTTTCGATCGTTTTTTGTGTTAGTGTGTAAGAATCACATGCCAGTGCACTGAGATGTGGCAGGCCACACTTTGCGCGGTGCTCCAACCCATTATTGAATCGCATTTAATCGACAGAATATTTAGGGAATCGCAGTGTAAACGATTTTCACATGTGTTTCTGTGCGTTGTAGTAAGGCCACAGCCTTATTGTACATTGTTCCATAGGTCCACACAATTATAGTTAAATAGGAGAATTGTGTGTCTTGCCATTTTCCATCAAACAAAATTGCGAATCTATACTGATGCCTTATAAATAGGATTCAAGAGAAACTAAATAAAGGTAGCAATACCTAATTGTTCCATAAGATGGCAGTGTTTTATAGCATGGCTGGAAGGGCAATGCAGAAAAAGTCTTACAGGACTGTAACAGGTAAAAAGAACCCATGCACTAGAGCATCTCAGTGTAAATCACTGTGCTAAAAATAATACATTTAGTGGGGTGGGGTCATATTTATACTATGAAGACGAAGATTAAGCATTTGTGTCTTTGTAACTACCCCTGGGAGTTTAGGATTTACCTAGAAGTGCATTTGCCGTTTGGGTTGTTTTATTGTGAAAAATCTTTACTTGGTTTACAAAATGCACCTGGCATTACTGCAGATGTCTAAAAATCTCCCACCCAGGGGTTTAAAGGGCATGTCCACTCTAAATAAAAACTTTTGCCAGGTAATAGAGTACTGCCCCCCAGCCCCAACCGCTATAAAATTAATTTAAGAAAGTACCCAGTTCTTTACTTACCTTCCCTCTCTCCTCCGGCGCCCGGCCCGACCCTCTGCTTGCGAGACACTGCAAGCAGGGGGCGGGACCGGCAGCCGCGTCTGTGATTGGCTGAGAGGCAGCCAATCACGGACACGGCTGCCGGCTTCTCAGAATTTTATGTGGTTGGGGCTGAGAGAACATATTTTATTAGGTGGCCAAGGTGTTTTATGGTAGGGGGGAGGGATAGCAAAACGGGAGGGAGAGGGAGGGGGAGGGAGGAGGAGAAGGGCTGCAGTACGCATGCCAAACTTCTCCCGGAGGCCAGGTAGGAGGCAGAGTCCTATATGGACTCTGCTATATCCTGGGGGCCGTTTGGGACTTTGGGGGGGGGGGACTACAGGAGAACCATATGGAGCTGGGATGTGAGGTATGGATTAAACTACACTACATGATGGGGCCATTACTGGGGGGGATTATAGTTTTGGGGGTGGACATGCCCTTTAAGTTATGCATCCACTCTCCCTTCCACAATAGTACTGTCTGCATTGCTTTGTGGGTCAGGAAAGGGAAAAAATGTAACAATACCAATAGAAGTGAGTCTGGATACATAAATTAACCCACTGGGTGTGGGATTTATAAGGGCCTACAGTTATATGCTCTTTTGAAGGGTTTGACAGTCTGAACCCATGATTGGTCTGTCCTCGAATCCCTGAAACACTACAAATTGTACCACTAGAGTGATGACCTTTACAAGAAGTACGTCATAGGCAGCTTATCCCGACTTATTGGCCATGGGGAGGGGACAGCACTGAAGTGCAGGAGCAGCGTGGAGGTAAGTGTCCTAACTTTCTGCTGTACTCCCAGGAGTAAGGAAATAACATTTAGGTCCTCATGCTGGGTTCAGCTAATGTCAGGGTTGCTATACTCAGCTGGTTTCTAACTTACCAGTACATTCTGTTTATGAGAGGATAGCTATGCCTTGTGCCTTGTCTCCCAGAGACAGCAAATTACTAGCATAGGCAAACTTTTGCATATATTTAATTGTATCAGCCTTTAGGTGTTTTATATAAACGTTTCTTTAAAGGGGAACTGTGGTCCAAAAATGACTTTATGTAAATTGATAAGAAATGCTCCCCTGAAAATTTTTGCAATTTATTTCCATTGTTTATTTTGCATAGTTTTGAAGATATTTACATTTTTGTGTGTGATATGGCAGCAGCATCACCAGGTCCTCTACACTTCCTGCTCTGAAACTGTCAGGCAATCTGTCCTTTGTCTCCTCCTCCCCTTTGCAGCCCCCCTGGTCCATCCCACTCAAGGACCCCATGGTCCCTCCAGTTGCAGGCCCCCTATGGCCCATTATCTTACAGACCCATGTGGCCACGCCCACTTGTGGGTGCCGTGGCCCTGCCCACTCGCTGGTGCCATGGTCCGCCCACTTGTGGGTGCCATGGCCCCTCCCACTCGCAGGTGCCATGGCCCCGCCCACTCGCAGGTGTCTATGCCCCACCCACTCGCGGGTGCCGTGGGTTACTCAGACCCCCGATGACAGAAAACTCTGTGGAATCAGCCTTTTCAGGCAGAATGAGAACAGAGAATGCGAAATTATAGAATGCTAAACTCTGCCATACATTAACATATCTTACATAGTCATACATTAACATAACATATCTTATATATCCATACATTAACATAACATATCTTACCAACTCAGTCATACATTAACATATCTTACATAGTAAAATATTAACATATCTTACATAGCCATACATTAACATAACACATCTTACATACTCTGTAATGCATTAACATAACATTTCTTACATAGTCATACATTAACATAACATATTTTACATAGTCATACATTAGCATATCTTACATAGTCATACATTAACATATCTTACATAGTTATACATTAGCATATCTTACATAGTCATACATTAACATATCTTACATAATCATACATTAACATATCTTACATAGTCATACATTCACATAATATACCTTACTTAAAGGGCATGTTTACCCCATTAGTAATATTTTTCTGTAGTGTATGGCTCCCACCCCCAGCCTCAACCACCATATTAATTTTTGCAGAAACATACATTAACATATCTTACATAGTCATACATTAATATATCTTACAGTCATACATTAACATATCTTACATAGTCATACATAAACATATCTTACATAGTTATACATTAACATATCTTACATAGTCATACATTAATATAACATCTTACATAATCATACATTAACATATCTTACATAGTCATACATTCACATAATATTTTTCTGTAGTGTATAGCTCCCACCCCCAGCCTCAACCACCATATTAATTTTTGCAGAAACTCCCCAGATCATTACTTAACTTACCTCTCTCCTCCAACGCCCTGTGCCGGCCCTCTGCTTGCATGAAACTGCAAGCAGGGGGCCGAACCGGCAGCCGCGTTCGTAATTGGCTGAGAGGCAACCAATCACGGATGCGGCTTCCGGCTGCACAGAACGTTGGGGGAAAGAGGTAAAGTAAGTAGAGTTTGGGGGAGTTTCTGCTAAAGTATATGGTGGTGGGGCTGGGGGAGGGAGCCCTACTCTACAGAAAAGGGGTTACACACTAGAGAGAGCAAAACATGTGGGAGAGGGAGGGAGAGGGAGGGGGAGGGCTGCAGTGCACATGGCAAAATTCTCCCGGAAGAGAGACAGGACTCTGCCAGGCTCCCGGTGGCCAGTTTTTGGGACTTTGGAGGGACATAGCAGGAGAACCATTTGGAGCTAGGATGTAAGGTAAGGATTTTACTACACTACACTATTACAATAGGGGAGTTTTACTTTTAACCTCTATTGCTGTTTCTTTTAACATTAAAGTTGAAATACTTTCCCTTTCAGTTGTTCCCTTTTACGCGTTAATGAAAAAAACCTACAGCCTTGTAATACAATGATCAATCTGGTTCATTAAAGTGGCTGAAGTTATTTTACACGGCCCCGCTGAGATATTTCTGTTTCAGACACCAGGCAGGCGAAATTCTCTACCTAATGAAGTGACAGGCTGCCGCACAGGGATTTATCTTGGTGACCCCTAAAAGGTCTTGTCTTGGTGTTAGCGTTCTCTTTTAAATCTCGTGACCCTTTTGGCAGAAAATGGCTTATTAAAGGGAGATAATGGCAGTTTAACCAAGGTTCCTTCTATCCTAATAATTCCTCTTGTCAAGATTCAGTATTGTATCATGTCTGAGGTAAAAGCCTAAGTGCTTCGAAAGCTTGCATTTTCAATCATTTTAGTTAGCCAATAAAAGGTATTATTTTATATCCAAGATGTCTTCACTTTCATCAATGGCTAACACGGTACAATTCTCTGCTACTATACTATTAATGGAAACTTCACTATAAAATCTTTCCCTCAAATTTAACCAATGCATCTCATTTCCACTAGATGGCAGCAAGGGACATTGCTACCTGAACCTGATATAGTACACTTCTGCCTGGACAGACCCGATATTATTTTAAATGTGCTTCAGATTAAAATATTATACATCACATGATATCACAGAAATAATGATATCATAGAAATTAGGAAAAATAAAATGGACCTTGCCCTATTTTTTTAAAAGGGAAACAATTGTCTCCAAACAAGTTATGTTCAGTGACAGTTTTACCCAGTCAAACCTCACAATGAATACCGACAGCATTAATATAATATACTACTGCACTACTAACTACCCCACAGTTGACAATCATTGTTACAGATAGAGATCAGCCTGAACAGGGATTGATCCCTTGCCCAGAAGCATGATGATTTGAAAGAACATTGTAAAAGGCAAGCAATTGCTGTCTGAGGTTCCCTGACCACACAGCCCAGTACCAGTTAAAAAGTAACTCTCCTGTCCTCTGTAACCACTCCCCAGCTGTTCCTTGACTGCAGTCCATTTACCATGATAACCCAAGATTTGCAGAGATGGTTAAAAAATAGCACTGAGTGGATGTCCACAGGATATTGAAACACTTGCCTGTTTTTTAGCTACAGCTGAAAGCAATCTCTGCAAAGAGGTTCTAGTAAATGAGCTACAGGGAAGGAATGGCTAAAGATAAAAATAAATTCTAGGAAAGATGATTGTAAAACTACTTTTGGAGCTTTAAGGTAAAACCAAGTTAATGCATCCCTTGTATAAAGGATTACTGTGGGACCTGCAAGGAAGGGGCTGAATGAAGGAGGAGGGCAGCAATAAAATGAAGAAGAGGGGTGATAAATGGAAGCATATTGAAAAGAGAAAGTAAGGACAGCTGAATGGATTTAGAAAGAACTCAGTGATAAAGGTAAAAGGGAGAAGAGGGAGCAGAAAGCCTTAAAGGGCATGTCTTACCCTTTTTTAATTTTTTGCTGTAGTGTAGTGCTCCCTCCCCCACCCCCAACCGCTATAGTAATTTGTCTAAAAACTCCCCCGATCATTTCTTACTTTGCCACTCTCCTCCGACGTTCTGTCACAGCCATCTGCTTGCATGAAACTGCAAACAGGGGGCTGGACTGGCAGCTGTGTCCGTGATAGGCAGAGAGGCAGCCAATCATGGCCGCGGCTTCTGGCTGTACAGAACACCGGGGGAAACAGGCTAAGTAAGTATAGATCGGGGGAGTTTTTAGACTAAACTATAGCGGTTGGGGTTGGGGGAGGGAGCACTACACTACAGAAAAGGGGTTTGTATTTTGGAAAGTGTTAGTTTATATCTGTGTGCAGCAAAATTATAGCTCAATATTATTGCTATGGCAGTGAAAGAGACCATTTAAATTGTATAATTCATTCTGATTAAATACATAAATGAGAGCACTAAGTTCAATAACTTGGCCAAATTCTTAATTTCACTTCAAGGATTGCTTTCTTCAGCTAGGTCTTTCTCTATCAGTTCTTGATATCTCCCCTTACTCTGGGAAACCTGAGAGTGATAATGACTTCTTGGTTCTGGGGGCAATGCTATTCATATAGCATGGGACTGCAAGATACCTTGCAAGACTCAATTTGTATGTGTTTTCTGTGGAGGGCTTTTTGCTCCTTTTGGCCCACCTTACCTTAAGCTATATCGCTGCCTGGTATATTGCCTTTTATGAGCAGACAGTACTTGCTGCTCTGTGGCTAGATTCCTTTAGACTAACTCCTGCTTTAAGTACTTTACTCACCTGAGCATATGACCTTTCCTTGAGTGGAGTACACAAACTCAGAAACTCCTTCATGGATTAGTTAGCTAGAAAAATCACACTGAGGGCACAGCCACACTGCAACGCAATCGCACACGGAATCGCATGCGATTTCGTTGCATTTGCGCATGTGTTTTTTGAAAAACGCATGCGATTGTGATTTAAAATGCGGAACGCAAATCGCAACGCACCCGAAAACGTGCATTTTTGGTGCATTGACACATTTTCAATGATATGGAAAAAACGCATGCGCAGAAAAAGCACAGCAGTGTGGCCTAGCCCTGATATGTCTTGCAGAAACACAATTATTTAATCTATTCACATCAGATCCTGCCCTCAAATAGTTTACAATCTAATCACTTTATTACATACACAATGTGCCTTTATGATTGTGGGGGAAACCAGAGTACCTGGAGGAAACCCAGGCAAGCACAGGGAGAACATAAAACTCCTTGCACATGTGTCCAAGACTTCAGAGCTGTATCATTGGGACAATGATGTTTTTTTTGTAGGGGCCCTATAAGCTAATTGGCCCTGGGGCCTATAATGTAGGGACAAAAAGGAAAATATGCCTTCACATTAGGGATGGTATTTCTATTTAGAGGCCGTGTTGACTGTTTTAGCTGTGATCATAACTTTAAATTTTTATCTTAATTTTGTAAATTATGTTTTCAAGAGCTTTAAACTTTTATAGGTGCTATTTAGAGTATTGTGAGTGGGCACCACAATGGAACATCAAAAGCTTTTTTTGCTGGCAAGTTTACCATACAGCACATTTGTGTTCAAATTACACATTCACGCTCCTTTCTTTTTAGGAATCCTGCAATTCAGAAGAAATGACTTTTTTTTACTTTGCATCCAAACAAATGTTCCTGAAAGCTTTGTCTCAATCGATGGCTCGGTATTAAGTAGTTTCAAATATTGGAGGTTCAATAAAGCTGTACATCCATATACTGTAGTCCAACCTTTTAAAAGGCATGTCCACCCCTTTAAAAACAAAATTTCTGTAGTGTTGGGCTCCCTTCCCCAACCCCAAAAGTTATTTGAAGCAAAACTCCCCCGATCTCTACTTACATTGCATCTCTCCTCTGATGTTCAGTCCCTGCCCTCTGCTTGCATTAAACTGCAAGCAGGGGGCCTGGCCGGCAGCCGCGTCTGTGATTGGCTGAGAGGCAGCCAATCACAGACACGGCTTCTGGCTATACTGAACATCGGGGGAAAGAGGCAATGTAAGTAATGATCAGAGAAGTTTTGCTTTAAATTACTATGGCGGTTGGGGTTGGGGGAGGGAGCCCTACCACTACAGAAGGGGATTTGAGCTATGGGGAGGGAGAGGAAAACGGGAGAGAGAGGGAAGGTTGGAGGGCTGCAGTGTGCATGTAATTTTTCTCCCGGAGGAGAGACAGGAGGCAGAAACAGAATGGGACTTGGCCAGGCTCCTGGTGGTCAGTTTCTTAGACTTTGGACGGACATTACAGGAGAACCATTTGGAGCAGGGATGTAAGGTAAGGATTTTACTACACTACACAGTGGGGCGAGTAATGGGTTAAATTATAGTTTTGGGGGTGGACATGCCCTTTAAGCCTACCCATGAAACTTGCCTATTAGTAGAGGCAAAAAAAAACCAGCATGAAGGCAACTTCAAATGGCGACCAGGAAGTATTACCGGATCAACAGGAACTAGCAGGGAGATTAAATAAAAGTTCTTATTGTTAAAAATGGTGCTAATCTTGCCCCAACCAATCAGATCTTATTTAACATTTTAAAGCTAACATCTGATTGGTTAGGGCAAAATTAGCACCATTTTAAACGATAAGAACTTTTATTGAGTAACCCTGCTTATTGTTAAAAATGGTGCTTATTTTGCACCAACCAATTTTCATTTGAAGCTAACATCTGATTGGTTTGGGCAAATAAAGCACAATTTTTAACGTTAAGAACTTTTATTGAATAACCCTATATATAGGTATTATTACCAGTAATTTATAATAATTTAGAATTTTAGAAACGTATCCAGCCCACTTTTGAAACTATCTAGTGAAATTGCCATTACCACTACCATCTACTAGGAGACTGTAATAAAACGTTTTCTAAAATGAAGATGAAATGATTTTCTTCTAATCTTAAATGGTATCTCCATCCTGGAAAAAATCCTTTTTCTGTAGATTAGCCCACCCCCAACCGCATGGTGCTCTGTTTCCGGCCCTCTCTTTTGCTGGAAGGGGCCAGAGAGGCAGCCAATCACAGACATGAAAATGCAGAGAGACGAGGGAACGAAGGATCTTAACTACATTTCTGCTGCTTCTTTTACAAAACAAACTGGCGGTGGGCTACACTACAGAAAAAGCTTTTTTAGTAAAGGTGGCCCTACATATACCCGATATTACTTACCCAACCGAACGCTACTGCGACCTTGACCGATGCTGCCGGAACCGCCTCTCCTGTTCTTCTATGCGAACGACATGCGATCGCAAAATTAATGGGATTTTGAGAACGCATGTCGCTCGCATAGAAGTATTTGAGAAGCGGTTTCCGGCAGCATCGGTCGAAGATTGCAGGAGAGCTCGATCGGGTAAGTAATATCGGGTATATGTATGGCCACTTTTAGGAGATTGAAGAAGCCAAGATGGGCCCAGAGGGAGTGAGGGGGGGGGGGGGGGCTCTCTTGCGCATGCCATAAACCTCAAAGAGAACAAGGAAGAAGCAGGGACCAGATGACTCACAGACACCTCCTACTTTCTGGAACTTTGCAGGAGCAGAGTTGTAAGGTAAGTTTTTAACATTACACAGTGGGGCCAGTAGTGGGTTAAATTTTACTTTTGGGGTGGGCATGCCCTTTAAGGGATGTCCATGTGACCTTTGAAATGAACTATTTGCGAAAAATGCACCCAAGTGTTGTATGGCCGATTAATATATTTGTATAATGAGACCATATTCCCTTGTAAGTGCCGAGTCTCTAAGGTTAAAATGCCTATTTTTTCTGCATAATTAAGCCCCTATATTCCCCTTATTAATTTGGTTGACATTCTGAATTCTTTTAATTTCCAAGATATATATGTGATTCCAAAACTGTATCACATATCTCAAATGAGGCCTTAAAAGAGCTTTGTGAAAAGGAAGAATAATAATTTTTCTTCCATGAATTTATACCACGTGTCCTGATCACAATTAGGCGTGGCCCCGGGCACTTTACTGCATATTGCCCCTTTAAGGCAGCTAGGGGCAATTGGGGGGCAGCATTCAAGTGCCCCCCTAGGCCCCTCAATCGCCCTTTGGTTTAGTCCAAATCCGATGGGGGGATCAGGAGCTAGCAGCCCTAGAAGTCGTGACTGCATAATGGAAGCCAGTTTCACAAAGATACGAAGAGTTTTCCAGTAAGGGAGACCCCAGTGACATCACAGAACTTCCTACTTCACCAGGATCTTCCCTTAGTTTTCCCCCTCTGCTGCCTCTGGTGGTCCACACCATTCAGATTGCGATGCAGTACCTTATATAATAAGCAGTCAGTGTGTAACTGTTTGCTATACTATTTGTGAATGGAGCTCAGAGTTCCTTTCACAAATAAAATTTTTTTTGCTACTGAGCAAAGACTTAAAAAAAAATGGGTGCAGAGATCAAAATTAGGTGATCAGTTTCCATTCACCTTATATACTCCATTCCCCTCCAATTGCTAGCCCCTGCACTCCCCCTAGGTTTGCTGAACCCTGCAGAAATGCAAGCTTCCCCATTAGATTCTGCATCTCGGATATAAAATGGGCAACACACTCGCATATGAAACAAACACTGGTAGTTTGGAATGGCTGCTCCAAGATCCCATACATGCACCAGGATGCCTATTGCGTGGCACCAACAAATTGTCCATCTTTAACATTAAACACCCTTCATTTATTTAGCATCCTTTTTACACAGCTCTCCTTAATACAGATAACAAATACTGTATATATAGTGAGGCTCCAAAACAGATACCACAAAGTGTGTAGACTACTTAAAGTAGTTCTCCTGTAATGTCCCCCCAAAGTTTAAAAAAACAGACCACCAGGAGCCTGGCCTCCAGTGCAATGGTTTCCGCCTCTGAGCTGTCCTCTCAGAGGTTTTTGGCTTGCTCAGAGCAGCCCTTCACTCCCCCCCCCCCCTCCCTCTCCCTCTCCCTCTCCCACCCATTTTCCTCTCCCTCCCCCTAGTGTAAATCCACTTTCTCACATATTAGAGATAGTTCCTCAAGTCCCAAACGCAATAATATATTTATAAGAAAGTCCCCCGATCTTTACTTACCTTCCCTCTCTCCTCCGGCATTCTGAACAGCCGGTAGCCACGACTGTGATTGGCTGCCTCTCAGCCAATCACAGACACGGCTGCCGGTCCGGCCCCCTGCTTGCAGTTCTGTGAGAGAGGGAAGGTAAGTAACGATTGGGGGACTTTCTTACAAATATAATATAGCGGGTGGGGGGAACTAGCCCTACAACATATAATTTTTTTTAAAGGGGGTGGACATGCCCTTTAACCAATTAACCAAACCTTTTCAATCAGTAAACAAAAAAAATGTGCCTTTTAATTCTACCAACAAGTTACAAGAAACTTCCACTTTATGACATAGTTTAAACACAGACTTGCCATTTTCAATAATTTTATATCTTTTTATTTCTTGATTTCGTATTGTTGTGCTACTTTTATTGCACTTTCCCTATTCTCCAGTAACCAGCAAAGCATGTGCAGCACTGAATTAAGTTCAAAGGGTTTCAAATTCTTATTAAATGCTAAGAAACTCATTGATACTAATTACAATCAAAGGTTGTCAAAAAAGGCAAAGGCATAGTAACTAAGTTACTTCACTTTCAATGCCATTGCTACCTGTTTGTGTCATCTGGAGAGTGAGCTCAAGCATTCAAGGGTAGCAAATCCAGGGTTAGAGTTTGTGACCACATCATGTGTGGGCAGGTGTGAATCATTTCCAGCTATTTTCCTGGGAGGTACTTAGGCAAGGTACACACAGGCTAACTACAACCTTTTCAGTGTAAGTAGAAAAGAAAGGTGTACAGGTTATCTTTTGGCCTAACGCTTGAGAACAAAATTACATTTGGGCAATATTATTTCGTAGTATTAGAGAATTATTTATAGGCTTAGACAATATACTTGGATGTCCCATACTATTGTACTGAATTAGGATCTACACAAGACAGGTGTAATGTTCTATCCAACCCTGAGTCTCCTTCAGTCCCAATACCACAGTTTTCACTGCTGTCTTTGCTTATAGTCAAGCCCCCATTTTCTAGGACGCTGGAGACTGACACAGTTGCCAACAGGAATTAAAGCACAAGGTATTGAGATCAAGGAGACCAAGACCTGAGAGACCCAAAAGTTGGACTGAGCACAAAAGTAAAAAGGCGGAGAAAAGCAGACAGCAACAAGTAGAGAGATAGAGGTAGAGGTTGAGCTAGGTAGAAAGAATCATAGTCAGAAACAAGCTAAATCTGTAAGAAAGATCAGGCAGGATAACACAACACTTAGTAAAGAGGCAAGCCAAAATGCTTTATCAGACAACAAGCGGACAGGTTTGATTACCGGCAACAGGCATTAAAAGCAATAGAAGAAAATTGCAATTGTCATTAGACAAAACATTCCTCAGAATTTTAGTTGCGACTTTATTTTTTGCAACGTCCAGGAGGAAAATCAAACCAGGTCCTTTTAATAATCAACAACCTTTAAGATCAACTGCCCCACTAGTTACATGTTCCACATTATTTGCAGCTCAAAAACAAACAGGGGGCAGTGACTGCTGGGCTAATGCAAAAAAACAACAGCAAATTAGAAGTTATTTGCAAGTGTTTAGTATTGGTTCTCTTCTCTTCTGGAAGAGAGGGGGTCTGGGTCTGGGAGAGAGGTGGGCCCTGGGTCTGGGACGGGGGGCTGGGTCTGGACAGAGTGGGGGACCCTGGGTCTGGGACAGAGTGGGTGACCCTGGGTCTGGGACAGAGTGAGGTAACCTGGGTCTGGACAGAGGGGGCCCTGGTCTGGACAGAGGGAGGGGACCCTGGTCTGGACGAGGAGGGACTCTGATCTGGACAGAGTGGGGGGCCTGGGCCTGGGACAGAGTGGGGGACCCTGGGTCTGGGACAAGGGGGGGTCCTGGGTCTGGGGCAGAGGAGGGGCCCTGGGTCTGGGACAGAGGGGGGGATGTGTCTGGGGCAGAGGGGGCCCTGGGTCTGGGACAGTCGGGGGACCCTGGTCTGGGACAGAGTGGGGGACCCTGGGTCTGGGACAGGGGGGTCTGGGTCTGGGAGAGAGGTGGCCCCTGGGTCTGGGAAGGGGGGGTCGGGGACAGAGTGGGGGACCTGGGTCTGGGACAGAGGGGGTATGGTCTGGGGCAGAGGAGGGGTCCTGGGTCTGGGACAGTCGGAAGAGAGGGGCAGGGTCTGGGAGAGAGGTGGCCCTGGGTCTGGGACAGGGGGGGTCTGGGACAGAGTGGGGGCCCTGGGTCTGGAGAAGAGTGGGGGTGTCTGGGGCAGAGGAGGGGCCCTGGGTCTGGACAGTGCGGGGGACCCTGGGTCTGGGACAGAGGGAGGGGACTCGGATCTGTGACAGAGGGGGGGCTTGGGTCGGGACAGAGTGGGGGGCCCTGGGTTTGGGACAGAGTGGGGGACCCTGAGTCTGGACAGATGGGGGCCCTGGGTCTGGGACAGAGTAGGGGACCCTGGATCTGTGACAGAGTGGGGGTCTGGGACAGAGTAGGGGACCCTGGATCTGTGACAGAGTGGGGGTCTGGGACAGAGGGGGTGGACCTGGGTCGGGACAGAGTGGGGGACCCTGGGTCTGGGACAGAGAGGGGGATGTGTCTGGGGCAGAGGAGGGGCCCTGGGTCTGGGACAGTCGGGGGACCCTGGGTCTGGGACAGAGGGAGGGGACTCTGGATCTGTGACAGAGGGGGGGCTTGGGTCTGGGACAGAGTGGGGGGCCCTGGGTTTGGGACAGAGTGGGGCCCTGGGTCTGGGACAGATGGGGACCCTGCTGGGACAGAGTAGGGGACCCTGGATCTGTGACAGAGGGGTTCTGGACAGAGTAGGGGACCCTGGATCTGTGACAAGTGGGGGTCTGGGACAGAGGGGTGGGACCTGGGTCTGGACAGAGTGGGGGGTCCTGGGTCTGGGAGGGGGGGGATCCTTGGTCTGGAAGAGGGGGTCTGGGAGAAGGTGGGCCCTGGGTCTGGGACAGGGGGGAGCTGGGTCTGGGACAGATGGGGACCCTGGTCTGGGACGAGTAGGGGACCCTGGGTCGGGGACAAGGGGACCCTGGGTCTGGGACAGAGTGGGGGACCATGGGTAGGGCAGAGTGAGGTAACTGGGTCTGGGACAGAGGGTCCCTGGGTCGGGACAGACAGGGGACCCTGGGTCTGGGACAGAGGGAGGGGACTCTGGATCTGGGACAGAGTGGGGGGCCCTGGGACGAGTGGGGGGCCCTGGGTCTGGGACAGAGTGGGGACCTGGGTCTGGGGCAGAGGAGGGGCCCTGGGCTGACGAGGGGGGGGCTGGACAGAGGGGTGACCCTGGGTCTGGGACAGAGTAGGGGACTCTGGATCTGTGACGAGGGGGGGTCTGGGACAGAGGGGGTGGGACCTGGGTCTGGGACAGAGTGGGGGGTCCTGGTCTGGGAGAGGGGGACCCTGGGTCTGGGACAGGGGGGGTCTGGGACAGAGTGGGGGGCCCTGGGTCTGGGACAGAGTGGGGGACCTGGGTCTGGGACGAGTGGGGGTGGGTCTGGGACAGAGGGGGGCCCTGGGTCTGGGACAGGGGGGCTGGGTCTGGGACAGTGGGGGGCCCTTGGTCTGGGACAGAGTGGGGGACCTGGGTCTGGGACAGAGTGGGGGACCCTGGGTCTGGGACAGAGAGGGGGGGCCCTGGGCAGAGGGGGGCCCTGGGTCTAGGACAAAGGGGGGACCCTGGGTCTGGGACACTAAGAGGGAACTGTGGCCTTGGGACATGGGGGATGGAGGCACTCTGGGCTTCTAGCGCCTGTTATTGTAACAGGCTTAATTTCTAGTAACCAATAATATGATCGGTCGGCCCCTTTACTACGTTTACAAAAGTCATAAACTGCAACTGCTAGTTATACTCCACTGACAACTTAAGGTGGGGCCATACACATGTGATCCTACAGCATGTGTGCAGACAGATCACATTGGTATCTGTCAGCACACATGCTGTGGAAACCGCACACACGGACCTGACCGATCCACACACCGCACAATCATATCGGCTCCCTCTACTTCAAGTAAAGGGAGGCGATGTCGACCGATGGAAATTTTCCGTCATTCCCGATCGATCAGAGTGCTGACAACAGTTGTTCGTCGGCTTCACCTTATGTTTCATCCCCATCTCCTCTAGACGGTAAGCTGTCTTGGCCAGGGCCTTCCTTCCTATTGTACCACAGTAATGCTGTAACTTACCACACTGAATGCTTCTGGACCACCACTTGAATTATTTGCACTTTGTATTACTTGCACTACCCTTGTATGTAACATCTATGTTTTCCCCATGAATATTAATGCCACTGTGAAGCGCCACGGAAAATGTTGGTGCTATATAAATCTATAATAATTGTAATAATAATAATACACTGCTGTGCGGTTTCAAAGTGGTTCTCTAACCCCTAGAATTGTTATTGTATATTTAGCATGTTTGTTTCATTTTCCGGTTTCTAAGGTACTGAGTCATGTAAATAGCTCTCCGTTGATGGTTTAATAATATACTCAGCTGCTATAAAAAAAATAGCTTTATTAAAAATGATGTCTCTGTAAGTTTCCCCTTCATTTTAACTTTCATTTGCTGTATTTCCTATTTCAGTAATTTCGGTAAATGCTTTTATGTATCATATTGTGCTGAGTACACTCTTCTATTCCATTTCTTTTTCACTTTAGTTGGCAATAGCTGGAAATGTTTCTACTTTTTATAAATGAGGAAGTAATTATTCAACCACAAAGTCTGTTCAAACTTTAAACTAATTATCCTAAAGTTATATGTATTCATATGTATTTATATGTATTTATATATTTGCACATGGTCAAATGGAGCTAGAAAGAGTTGTTTCCTCTCCGTTTCTTCTCCGGGGCAAAACTGCAAATCAGTCTACATATTTTTTGTCTTTTTCAGGATGAAGCTAAGTACAGATGTTAGAAAATTGTCAGCCGAAGTGCCGTGTTAGATCGACCAACAATCTAACACGTATGCAGGTTTGCACCAACATTGTTAAGATTTCTGTCCAGTCGTCACATTGCATAAACATGTTGGGAGAAGAATCTTATTGTTTTCCTTTGTTATAGTTCCTCTCACTTCTTCATTTAAACATATCAGGCTGCTGGCCACTATTGGGCAGCCTGTCTGTACAAGAAGCCTTAGATGATTGTGTTTTTTTTAATGTTGCTGCGGATTTTACATAAATAGTCACCCGGGACAACGGGGGAGTGGCTAACACAGGTGAGAAGCAGGCACAGACACAGACCAAGTGGACAAAGTGCAACAATGAAGCTCATCTGGGAAACGCAACACAGCTACATGATCATGCTTCATGTTTTTTATTATAGCAATGATTACACTTTAGTTAAAATTTGGGTATAGATGCCCTTTAATATAATCTAATTTAGCTTAGCTTTAACCCCAATGTCACAACTGTACATTTATTTACACTGATTTACATTACCGTTCAGCTGTAAATCTTGCTAATCTATCTAGATGTAATTAAAACAAAGAAACATTTGGTATAAATTTATTGGCCTATATAATTTATGCTGGCCATTAATAAGCAGGTGTACCTGCCAATGTTTCTGAGGCCTGTAATGTCCATTGCAAAAAAATGGTCCAGACTAGGGAACGGCAAAGGAACATAAGTATATAGTACTATAGGAAAAGCCAATAATAAAAGCCTGTCCCAATATCAGGCCAGATGGGATGTTTTTCACCTTACTGGGCTTCCATGATTCAGAAATCAATAAGTAACAGTTACTGCATTGTGAGGGTATGTTACGATAAGAAGGAATCCTGGCCCAATCTGACTGTTATATTGGGCATGGGTAGTCAGTCAATCAGGCTAAAACATTGTCTGGTGTCCACACAATTAAATCCTATGTAGCACTAAATAAACAAATCCATTCCAAAATTGAAGTACATCTATTATTCACTATTTATGACATTCCCCAAAATATTATCCGGAATGCAATCACATAATAAATTTCTGAACATTTTCCCCTACCATGTGTCACTTTTACCAGGTTATTTAGATATTATTATTTCAGATCATACTCCATTAAATGCAGTTAAAAAAAGGGCAAAAACATAAAGGACACTAATAGGGCTCCTGAAAAAAAAAGATATTAGTATTGTGGAAGCATTTATTTATGTCCAGACAAGTTGCTGGATGGGCAGATTAATATCATTAATATCATTAAAATGGGAAATAACTGCTTTTTTCTTAAAAGCAGATGTATTTCCGCTGAACTTCACCTAAAAAATGTCAGATTCTATGCATTTCCATATGTTGCATTTAACTTCTTGGTCCCTAGAGGCCACCTTTTAAAACATTCACAAAAGGGAAAAAATAAATACTTTGCTTCATAATAAGGTATGGCCCATCTATATTTGTGCTGTTATACACTCAATAGTACCTTTTCAGGGAGATATAAAGGGCATGTCCACCACCAAAACTATAATCCCCCCCACTACTGGCCCCATTGTGTAGTGTGGTTTAATCCTTACCTTACATCCCAGCTCCATAAGGTTCTCCTGTAGTCCCCCCCCCCAAAGTCCCAAAAACTGCCCACC
Source organism: Hymenochirus boettgeri (assembly GCA_019447015.1). Lineage (NCBI taxonomy): Eukaryota > Metazoa > Chordata > Amphibia > Anura > Pipidae > Hymenochirus > Hymenochirus boettgeri. The sequence continues at coordinate 101,921,092 of CM033474.1, read as the reverse complement.
ATGAGGATAGCAGAGTCCATATAGGACTCTGCTCCATATCTTGCCCTAAGGGAAGAAGTTTGGCATTCGTACTGCAACCCTTCTTACCCTCCCTCCCCCTCCTCCTGATTAGGATTCCCTCCCCTAGCGTAAGATCCTTTATAGTAACATTCCCCCTGTCCCCCAGCCCCAACGCTCTATTTTAATTTTAGAAAGTGCCCCAAACTTTACTTACCTCCCCTCTTTCCTCCGCCGCAATGAACTCCCGGCAGCCGCGTCCGTGATTGGCTGCCCCTCAGCCAATCACAGGCGCGACTGCCGGACCCGCATTTTATCACAAGCAGAGGGCCTGGCAGCGCGGCAGAGGAAAGAGGGGAGGTAAGTAATGTTTGGGGCACTTTCTAAGATTAAAAATAGAGCGGTTGGGGCTGGGGGGACAGGGGGAATGATATATGAAAAAAAAATTTTAAGGGTGGACATACCTTTTAATAAAAGTTCTTATGGTTTAAAATGGTGCTAATTTTGCCCCAACCAATCAAATCTTATTTAATATTTGAAAGCTAACATCTGATTGGTTAAATTAGCACCATTTTAAGCCATAAAAACTTTTATTGAATAACCCAGTTTATACCTTACCAGAAAAACCCTCATTCTTTAAAGAATCCCCCCCCATCTTCACAAAAAGCTGCAACAAACTTACCGTCTGGTTAAGATAGCTTTCTCTAACGTGCCCCAGTAGAACACTCAGTTTAATTGTAGGGATGGGTTTTGGTTTTGAACAATTATCAGCTACTGTATTCAATAGCGATTATACAATATCGAATATCCAGCTCCCATTGACCTTTATTGGTTTCATTTTAGAGTTCTCTATACTTTCCAAAATTTCAAAAAGCCGGTTTCAGAAGGAAACACAGTTGTCATCCTATTAATGGTTGATATGAATATGTTGTGAAGGGTCTCATTCATCCAGTATGGTATCTGTTGTATTCAATTAGATCAACTGGACTGACAATGTAGTTCTTGAAGACGTCGCTAGTCATCCGACTGGCTTTCTCAATTCAGAATGACTTGTAAAGAATCTGTGGGCAATTATGTACCCTGGAAAATCCCAATTAGCATATCACAGCCAGGTGTTAAGGGTGTGATTAGATAGTGGCTAAGAGGTTTATAGGAACGCCCAGAGTAAGGTGTTAAAACAGCATTGTACATGGCAGACAGTTGGTGTCGAACCCCCCCACTCTATTTAGGCTTTGGTTTCTTTATTTTCACATAAATGGCTCTTAACCACATCTCTTGACCAGTCACGTTCCTTCGCCAGTATGTTAACATTACAATCTTCAAAGGTATGTCCTTTATCCTTAAGATGCAGATACACGGCTGAGTCCTGACCGAGGATATGGCTCTTCTGTGTGGGCCATAAGTTGATGCAGTGCTGTTTTGGTCTCCCCCACATACAAATCAGAGCATTCTTCACTGCACTGCCACGCATATATGATGTCGCTTTTCCTTGTGCTTGGTATGGGTATTTTGGATTGTACAAATTGCTGCCTCAGTGTGTTGTTTCGGTTTTAAAGCAGACAGGGATACGATGTTTTTGAAATTTCTTAATTTCTCGGAGACCCCTGATACATATGGGATGACCATGTTCTTCCTCCTGTCTTGCTTTTCCCTTCACTGTTGGTATTTGTGTTCTTTTCTTTTCCTTATACTTCTTTTACAAAGGCCCAGTCTGGATATCCACAAGTTTAGGGCTCCTCTGAGATGTTTCTTTCTTTTAGGCCTTCGCCTCTGTGACTAGTGGGGATGTCTCGCTCTGTTGTTGCAGGGTTCTGATGACCCCAGCTGTGATCTAAAGGGTGGTGAGGAGGTAAACATCAAATATATGATCTGTGTGTGTTGGGTTTTCTGTACAACCTTACTCCAGTTTACCATTTTCCTAACTTTCTACCAAGCAGTGCAAGAAAGCCAGGTTTGTTGTTTTGTACCTCTTCCTTGTGAATTTAATGTTTGGTCCATCAGCTATTAATGTGTTCTGTGAAAGCTGTACTTCTTCTGGTGGATTTAACCCAGGTGCATCAAATATCTGAACAGTGGCCGGTGGTTGCTAGCGACTTAAAGGTATTAGACGGCCTGTGTTTCTACCCCTTCCATGTAAAGGGTTGGCCACAATGAGGTGAAACTGGAGACCCATAGACACATCGATTGTTTTGACTTATAGAAACTTTCCCTGTCTTGAAAATAGGTGGTATTCAGGCACAAGTAACCAAGCCTAAATAGAGGGGGGGGGTTCGGAACCCAACTGTCTGGCCATGTACAATGCTGTGATTAACACCGTTTACCCTCGGGCGTCCTATTAACACCTTCTAGCAACTCTATCTAATCACACCCAGGTGTTAAGGGTGTGATATGCTAATTGGGATTTTCCAGGGTACATAATTGCCACAGATTCTTGTACAAGTCATTCTGAATTGAGAAAGCCAGTCGGATGACTAGCGAAACGTCTCCAAGAACTACATTTCAAGTCCAGTTGATCTAATTGAATACAACAGATATGTTGATATGAATATTCCAGGGGGCACATATAAATGAGATTCAGAGGAAAGGATAAAAGTTTGTAGGAAACTATAATTAGTGTAAGGAAAAAAGTAGGGGCATCCAGTATAGTTACAATTGATGGGGGCAGAAAGTTGGAGAATGGAAAAAATGGAGACATTGGGAATCAAAAGGGAAGATAAAGATTTTGAGGAAAAGCTTGAAACTGTCCAGATTATTTTATAAAAGACTAATTACACTGGTGGCTAGTAGTAGCAATAATGTTGTAAAAAGGGTTGAGGAACATGTAGAAGATGTATCAATTGTAAAAATGTAATGTCTGAGGTGGAAGTGAACCAATTTATTAACACTAATGGGTGATTAGTAAAAGTTTCAAACTAGAAATGTTATTTGTGTTGTCCTTCTTTTTATTTTTTGCACAGAGCACCTGTGCAAAAAATATGCATTAGAATCAGTTTTATCACCATATTCTACTAGCAAAAAACTATAGTTGAAACATTTCAGTAGGGACAGCCCGACATACAGTATATATATTTGCTCACTTTCAGCCTATTGTCAGCCTATCTGGTGTTTCCCTCTAATACACACTTAAGCACTAATAAGACCTTTATTTATGAGTTAGCAGTATGTGTGGGTGTCTCTATGTAGGCATCTAATTAGCATGAGGAATTGGAATGTGCCTGTTGGCAAACTCGTTGCACAGATTCCATTGGGAAACAACCAGAATTTTTTATTCTGCCCACTCTGAAATGGATCTATAGCATACAGCAACAGATTATTGCAGAAATATTGTAGAAAAGCTAGCTTCATGTAATAACTATAATTTATGTTCAAGAAGACAACAAGGAAGCCATAAAGATAAAGGGGCTTATTTAATAAGAGGTGCAAATTTTGCAGGTGCTATTAACCAATTAAATATTTTCAAACTGAAGTAGACCAGTAAAAATGTATCAAATGAACAGCACAGAAGAGCCAATTCCTCGGGTCATGTACCTGCATCATAAAGGGTATCTCCACTGCTCAAAATAAAAAATAATTTTTCATTTTCGGCAGTGAAGATACCCTTTAAGGAAAAAGGACATATGTTTGAAGATTGTACGTTCAAACACCTCTTAGCTACATTGCAAATAGGGTTTGTGCGCGCGCCACAGTGACTGGCTGCTGACTTCTGCTGCCTGCAACATGGGACGTCACCTGCCATATATTCTGACTTTGTGTGCTGCGGATGGTGGTGAGTACCTGTCTGGTTCTTCTAACTAAGTTTTCACAAAACATTAAATTTTCACAAACGCAAGTAGTGGTCTTTTTGTGATACTGCCATCTGTGCTTTGTCTTCTTTTTTTGTCAGCTGCCAAGAGCCAACCATTTACCAATGTCTTTATGCCAACTTGATATACAGACATTGGGACTAAATGGTTTGCAAATTAGCTGTGGTAAATAGCACTTGATGATCAAGTGCCATTTACCATTGCCATTTTGCCAACCATTTACCAATGTCTGTAAGCCAAGTTGGCATACAGACATTGATAAAATAAAAATGGTTGGCATATGTACATCAAATGCCATTTACTACTGCGCCAGGTGGATCAACGAACGACCCCCGACCGAGCGCATACACATGGACGATTCTCGGCCAGAATGGACATTCGTCGGGTGTACTGCTCTGCTGTCAGGGGTCGTGTCTCACTCGAAAATCGAGCGTGTACGAGGCTGAAGAATTGGGATTTAAGTAAGCTCGAAAAGATGTTTTTGGGATGAAAGTTGTTTGGTTTGCTATATAGGTTTGCTATATAATAAAGTGAGTGGTTGAGTATTATATTTCTGTCAGTAGGTTTGCTATATAATATAGTGAGTGGTTGAGTGTTATATTTCTGTCAGTAGGTTTGCTATATAATATAGTGAGTGGTTGAGTATTATCTGTCTTCACACAGACATCTTTTTTTGCAACCTCTTGTAACATAACTGCATTAAACCAATTCATTGGTGATATAATTAAGTAGATCAACAAATTCCTGTGCTTGTATCATCTTTCCTTCCCATTCCAAGAACACAGTAGTTCATCTATGTACAGTATATATTTAATACATTGGGTATTAAATAGTTCACGCAGATATTAGTCCTGTAAAAAAAACAACATAAAAGTTTGTGTATGGGGCGCTGTTGGACTGCCCACTGCTGTCTCAATACACTGCATTAAATACTGCATCTCAAACATGAAATAATTATTGTAAAATATCAGAGATTGACATTCTATAATAAAATCCCCAGACTGGAAGTCCAGTATGTTCCATTCCCAGAAAATGTTGAGTAACGTTTACACCCTTTTCATGTTTGATATTGGTATATAAAGATGTGATATCAAGAGTTAAGATAATCCAGTTGGGAGTTCTACTCCCCAACTGATTTTAGTTGGTCTAAGAAGTCTTATGTGTCCCTTAAACCTGTAGGTAGGCGTTTAACCATTGGATTGAGGAAGAAATCAATGCCACCGCCTGTATTATAAATCCAATGGCAGAGACCAAAGATCTGAAAATCAGAAGTATTCTTTAAATGATTTCTACTCTAAAAGGCTAAATTCAGAGGTGAGAGATAGATGGTTTTACTAAGTGACAGTTTTAGAAGATCTGTGAAGCTGCCTTTATATTTTAGGTTTCGTTCTCCTATCATTCATAACCAGGCTCTACAAGCATGTACCTCTACACATACCATGAAACTATTACATAAAGTCTTTGTAAAAAAAAACTTCATAGTTATCCTTACTCACAATATGATGCAACAATCAACCTCACAACATGTAAAGCAATTCTATTTTCTAACATGGTAATTTGTCCCCAAATTTTAATCTTGATGATACAATAAAATGAGTTTTTGAGGATTACTGGGCAGTGATTCATTTACCCTGATGGTGCCAAGTCCATGTTGAATTGTTTTAATTGGTAAGAAAGAGCAGCAGAGGGGTTGAGGCCACAATCGATGCTTGCAGTGCTGTTGGATCTAAACTACACAAGAATTAATTATTGACGGCTGAACTCTTTTTTTTCATTTAATTCCCCCCCCAATATGTTTTAAATGCTGATTTAGTTTAGTTTAAGTTCTTTGTAAAAAAAAAAGTAATATATATGTATATTATTCTGTAGGTAGTATATTATTCCATATAATACATAAGGTCAAAAAGAAAAATCCACCACAGTCTGCCCCCCCCCTCCCTATATCCCCCTCCTTTTATTAGTAATGTAGCTAAGAATCCTGTTTTATTAAATACAAACAGTTAACTGTCGTTTGTACTTCAAACAAAAAGAAGAGACTAAACATCGTCTTTCACCCAGTCCAGTACTGAGCAAGAACATTTCTGTGAGTCATAACTCGACTGCTCGCTCCTCCTTATCTGCACAGCAAATTCAGTCAGTCAGTGAAACAAACCGGAACTGCACTCGGTGAGAGACGATGTTTAGTCTCTTCTTTTAGTTTGAAGTACAAACAGCAGTTAACTATTTGTATGTACAAAAACAGGCTTGTTATCTTCATTACTCATACAGGCAGGGAGAGAGAAATGGGGAGGGGCAGCAGCAGACAGAAAGTCACTCTGTGACATCACTAAGTGACTGATTATATAGATTCTCATCACTGCACCTCCCCATTGGAATGCCAGAGCCTTATATCTTTTACAATTGAAGGAGCTTTATAACAGTATAATGCACCAGTATCAAGCACAACCTTATCCTACCAAGCAAGAATTGTCCTTGGGATGCAGTTCCAGGGATCTCTGGGCTCCACTGCTTTGTCTCCAAGCAGCTCAGCTTTCCCTTCTGCCAAGCCCTAGTCTGCTTCCTCCTGCAGGCTAGCATCCTGTATCTCTTGCTCTCAAGCTAAGGGGCTGGATAGAGTTAATCAGCTCTTAGCTACAGGATACTGCCTCAGCATGTATCCTAGCTCTTCCTTTGTCTATGTTCTTCCCCTCATGTGGACTAAAGCTGCTCTTTTTATTCCCACATTCCCTTTTAAATGTAAATGACCAACCTTCAAACATTAGCCAATCATCAGACTTACTTAACAGCAGATTAATTAGTATTTCAGTATACTCAATCCATCCGCATAGCCAAGTAGGCACCGTCCTAATGACTTTACAACAGGCAGTCCCAGGAGTTTTACCCATTGACCCATCTTGTGGACAGAGGACTAACTGCATATTCCCAACAGTGCTTGGTACTTTTTACATAAACATTATTTACACAAGATATAATACTGGGAGAGGTGTTGCCTCGATGAAACAAAGTTGTTACATATATATATAGCAGACAAAACATTACTGCAGTCAAAGTAAATTGATCCAACAGGCCTCTAATAGAAAAATCCAGAAAATTAAAACAGGATTGGGTAATATTATTCCAAACATAAACATTTAGATTGTCTTTTTAAACAGAAGAAAAACATATCAACAAATCTAAAATATATTTTCTGTCACATATAAGAAGAAAGTGTTTGTACATCCATTATCGCCCGAGGATGAAATTTGTCACCTTCTGTACTGCTGTGACCATCACACCCTGCAGTAGAGATTATTGTCATCCAAGTCAACATTATTCACTGGCTGATCTCAAGAAGGGAGGAATTTCTAAAAAGATAAAATATACCACACATTAGCTGATTGTTGCACAATTGGTACCTGTGCTACGCATACACTCCTCATGCATATTCTCTTTGCACCTTAAAATGAATGCTCATGTATCAATACTATTATACTACGTCCTACTAATGCAATTTGTTTGTGTTGCAGCCATACAATCTGTTTGTGGTGCAGCCATGAAGTCTGTTTGCAGTGCAGCCATGCAGTCTGTTTGTGATGCAGCCATGCAATCTGTTTGTGGTGCAGCCATGAAGTCTGTTTGTGATGCAGCCATGCAATCTGTTTGTGGTCCAGCCATGCATTCTGTTTGTGGTGCAGCCATGCGGTCTGTTTGTGGTGCAGCCAATCTGTTTGTGATGCGGCCATGCAGTCTGTTTGTGGTACAGCCATGCAGTCTGTTTGTGGTGCAGCCATGCAGTCTGTGGTGCAGCCATACAATCTGTTTGTGATGCAGCCATGCAGTCTGTTTGTGAGGCAGCCATACAGTCTGTTTGTGATGCAGCCATGCAGTCTGTTTGTGGTCCAGCCATACAGTCTGTTTGTGGTGCAGCCATACAGTCTGTTTGTGGTGCAGCCATACAGTCTGTTTGTGGTGCAGCCATGCAGTCTGTTTGTGGTGCAGCCATACAGTCTGTTTGTGATACAGCCATGCAGTCTGTTTGTGGCCCAGCCATGCAGTCTGTTTGTGGTGCAGCCATGCAGTCTGTTTGTGGTTCAGCCATACAATCTGTTTGTGATGCAGCCATACAGTTTGTTTGTGGTCCAGCCATGCAGTCTGTTTGTGGTCCAGCCATGCAGTCTGTTTGTGGTCCAGCCATGCAGTCTGTTTGTGGTGCAGCCATGCAGTCTGTTTGTGGTGCAGCCATGCAGTCTATTTGTGGTGCAGCCATACAGTCTGTTTGTGGTGCAGCCATGCAGTCTGTTTGTGGTGCAGCCATACAGTCTGTTTGTGATACAGCCATGCAGTCTGTTTGTGGCCCAGCCATGCAGTCTGTTTGTGGTGCAGCCATGCAGTCTGTTTGTGGTCCAGCCATGCAGTCTGTTTGTGGTCCAGCCATGCAGTCTGTTTGTTGTCCAGCCATACAGTCTGTTTGTGGTCCAGCCATGCAGTCTGTTTGTGGTGCAGCCAATGGCCGTCTGTTTGTGGTGCAGCCATGCAGTCTATTTGTGGTGCAGCCATACAGTCTGTTTGTGATGCAGCCATGCAGTCTGTTTGTGGTGCAGCCATACAATCTGTTTGTGATGCAGCCATGCAGTCTGTTTGTGGTCCAGCCATGAAGTCTGTTTGAGGTCCAGCCATGCAGTCTGTTTGTGGTCCAGCCATGCAGTCTGTTTGTTGTCCAGCCATACAGTCTGTTTGTGGTCCAGCCATGCAGTCTGTTTGTGGTGCAGCCATGTAGTCTGTTTGTGGTGAAATACAGTGCATTTTAAAAATCCACTGCTGCACCCATTCATATACGGGAACCTACATGTTTCCTTTTTATAGATACGAATGTAAAACGCACAGGAAAAAATTACTGTTTGTGCATTTGCATTGTGAGCTAGATATAGTGTAACTGTAGCCTAAAGAATATTGCCTAGTGTTTTTTTTGTCAACACAGATCCATCTAAAGCTTTCCACACCTTCGATCCAAGCAGAGATTTTGGAACGCATGCGTTACCAAAACGCGAACGGACGCGCAATCTCATGCGCATCGGAAATCGCAGGAATTTTTGCGTTCCCGCGATTTCCATTTTAGCGAAAATTGCGGACGCAACCTTACTTCATTAAGGCTAAGACCACACTAAAACGCATACTAATACTTTGTGTGCACATTTCCAGTGTGCCTTGTCATGCACTGTGATGTTGCATAATCAGAGCGCATGCGATTGCACAGAAAATGCTGATAGCATGCGCTCCAAACAGCAGATTGCAGTGCCCTAACTAGGCTTGAACATTTTTATTATATAGTGGATAATGCAATCCCAACTGTAAATTATAAGGATATTAGATGTCACCAAGGAGTTCTGGGACCATATAAAAGCACAAGGCCGCAGGCCGAGTACCTTTTATACAGTGCACGGAGCTCCAATGTGATTTCTAATATCCTTATAATTTACAGTTTGGATGCATTATCTATTATAACCTACCCCTTTGTGTAACCTACCCCTTTGTGGCTTCTGGTTTCCTTCTCCTCCTGGAACTGTAAGATTATAGGGCTACAATCTTACAGTTCCTCCCACAGAAATCCACTACAGGAGTAGGTTATAGATAAATATTGTTACAAATGCCATATGGGGATTTGTGATAATATAACTGTACTATGGTGCCAGGTGCATAGGATTATTCTTTTTGACACTTAATGAATTGACTCCCTTAAAACGTTCTAATCACCCCTAGAATTGCCTCATTGTCCCCTAACATCATACACAATACAACACATTCACAATACATCCACCCATAGGGTAGGATATTTATTAATACATTTAGATGTATATTGATCTGTTCTTTGAGTCTATTACAATGGGCAAATACAAAGCAATCTGAAAAGGGTTACACATCATTACATTTACATTTTAGCCCCAGAGGAGCATTTTAGCAGTGAATGATCAGTGAGCAGAGAATGTGCCTCTATATCCTGTATAATAATCAGACAAAGAAATGGAAACCCCGAATGATCGTGTATGTGTTCCACAGTACCTGCCAGGGAAGAACTGGAATGAAAATACAGTCTGTAGAAGGAATAGAAATAACATGGGGGTGGTTTAATGGGTGGCAATTCTCCTCCTCCTAATAATCCCCTCCTCTCCCTCTGATCTCCTGGCCCTCACCGTTTCCATCTATGAAATCCATTTCCATAAGGCAGGGACAAGGATCTGTATAGCCCCCCCCCCCCCCTGTGTGTCAGTGCAATCCCTTCCTGCAGGTCCACCCTCCTCTGTGTTCCTTTTTGTCATTTTCTCCCATACGATAAAGCATCATCATCACCTCCTTGTGCAGTAACAGTGAATGGAAGGGACCCACCCACCGTCCTGTCATCTGCTGCCAGGGATGAGATAATAGAAGCTTTAGGAGTTTCCCCCAAATCGATCTGATTTCCCTGTGATCAATAAACCTTCATTACCAGGTTCCAGCATGTGAGTAGAAAAACTCAACCAGACAAGTCACTGAACCTTTGGGGTTTGTTTTGTCTATTGTGAAATTATCTGGATCGCTACAAGGAATTAATATATCCCTGGATCTCTATAAATACCCAAGACTAAAGGTCTATGTCCTAGGGAAGGAGGAGAAATGAAGGCTTTGCAGTGTGTGGGATTGTACCTTGTGTCACTGCTATGGCAGGTAAGTGCCCCGGTTACTCCCTGTCTGCTTTTATGTACAGCAAAGTGTATGTCTGGGAATTATGCAGTTAATTCTAATCTAGCATTATGAGGATATATATAAGCTGTATGTCCCTGTAACCGGAGATACCCAACAAATAGGGTGCACCTCCTTCATGGTTTCCAACCTACAGTTATTGTATAACAACTTTTACCTCCCTAGCAAGCAAAGGCTGTAAAGTCATTAATGACAGTTTTAAAAACAACTGGAGGACCATGGCCAATACCTGCCCACCTGCCAAGTGTCAGCAATAAACACTTATGAAATCTCATTATTCTGGAAGTGATTCTAGATCTCAGGTGTTTTGAAGGGATGAAATACATTATCTATCACTAGTGTCTGTTAAAGGTACACCCAGTGCTGATGATCCTTTGTTCCTATGTTTTTTTTGTTGTTTTAGATCAGCTGTTTCTGCCTTGCCTGTGTATTGAATTGTGGGTGGTATTTTGTTATGGTTGCCTTTATAGTATTGAATTGTGGGTGGTATTTTGTTATGGTTGTAAATTTGTTAATTGGTGCAGATTTATATTTTTCTCTGTCTTATTCTGGAATGCTACTTCTCTTTTAAAACTTAAATACTTTATTAACATTAAAGGTTTTTCACAAATAAAACACAATTGAACCACTGTAACTGTCATATTGAAAAGTCATTGTTAGTTAGCACTTGCTGTACATAATTCTGTACATTTTCTATAGGTCTGGTATTTCGTGATCACTGCTGGCAGCCCAAAATCTTGTATGGTAAATGGGATGGTAATAGTCTGGTAGCAGAAACTAGAAGGCTGTGGCAAAGCTACAGCTGGAATTAATGATCTGATTAGAAGTAAAAGGTCAGGCCAGAAGAGTTTGCAGTAATCCATAACCTGCAAACTTCATTTGTCCTAGGGAAAAGGACAGCCGCCTAGCGACAGCTTGTGGGCTTGGCGGCTGCCTACTGATGCGCCGATTGAGAATCAAAAATGTTCGTCCGTCTCGTGCATGCATGATCTCGGAAGTGCAGAAATCTCGCAAGATTTTGCATTCAAATTGATTTTTTCATGGGAAGCAGATGCCATCCTATTTAAGATAGAGGTGGACAATGCATACATGTATGAATATAAGGTATCTGTATGTGAGTACATCTAAATGTATACACATGCAGCTATGTGCTCATAGACATTTGGGTGAACATTCGCTCCTCTGCGGTGTTCCCCTTTTATTATTATTATTTTTAAATTTTTTTTTAGATAAACGGAGGAGTCAGAATGAGTTTGAAAGTTTTTATTGAACAATGAGTGATCTGGTAACTGTTGATTATACCAACAGAGATTTTACTTAAACAATAACTGATCTGGTGACAGTTGATTATATCAACAGATATTTACATAAACAATAACTGATCTGGTGACAGTTGAGTATACTAACAGATATATTCTTTAAACAATAACTATCCAGTAACATTTGAAATACTGGTGCAGGAAGGGTCGGAGGCTAGGACTATAGCCAAGGGTGCCAGGTTTATGGAAGAATATCTAACTTGCTGAGTTCCCGTTTTTTTTTTTTTTTAAACATTTGAAAGAGTCTAATTAAATAACTGAGCATATATAATAATTTTTGAAATATGCCACTGTGTTTTACTTTAAATGTACATTTCTTTCCCTTTGGGGGGGCCTGAGCAGGAATAATGTCCTCCTCAGAGACATTGGAAGTGTCTGAGGGAAGTTTGTGGGTGGAAGACTTCTTACTTCTTTTATAAATAGGCACCTCATCTGAAGTTATCTCTTACCACCCATTTGTGAGGAGAAAAGTGTCTAGCTAAAATAGTTCACTGGCAGTTGCTAAGACACTTACAATGGAGTCCTCCTCCACTGCGCCACTGCAAAAAAAATTTCAGCGGCGCAAGCGCAAAAATTTTCCTTCTTAAGCGCTGTATCAGGAGGCAACCGCCAAGCCCACAAGCTGTTGCTAGGTGGCTGCCTTCCATGGGACAAATCCTTTGCTGGCTTATTTGCTATGTACAGTTCAGGAGATAGAGCTCCATTGTTCTCCTGTAGCCAATTATAAGGAAAAACAAAATACAATGGGTGATGTCTTTTCCATGATCCAGTTCTTTTGTTTGAAAGTTACCCACAGGACTTCTAATATATATCCAGCGCTGTCCATAAACTGTATGTGATCTGCACATTGTACTAAAGTCAATTCAAGAGACAAATCGCATCCCTCATGCCTTTTGTCATTTTACTTCTAAAGTAATATAACTAGAAAAAACAGATAGAGGAAAAACGGCTAATATAAAATTTAGTATTTATTTATCTTATTAAAATCTATATCAAAAAGTATCAAAAAGTAAATTCAGCAAAGTGCAAATATCATTATATAATCAGTGTGCAAATAGTCAAGTACATCAGGCATGCTAGTAAGGCAAGCCTATACCCCACCTACACATATATGTAAATTCATACAGACTCCCATCCTCCCCATATACTTATCAGTCACAAAAGTCAGTTTCGTCCTTGCACGGCAGTCAGGACATTGAGTAGAGTAACAAGGTGAGGATTAAATGGACAATGCCATAGTTTTCGAGAGAGATACGAGGGAGACCATAGGTGAGGGAGCACCCCAAACGCGTTTCGCTCCAAAGGGGCTTTTTCAATGGCGCTACTTTCGGCGTTGACACGCCGAGTTTAAATGTACGAGATACGGTCAGCTGATCAGATACGTCACGGATCATGTGACCGTGGCGTCCAATCACGCTGGAGCCAATCCAAAACACTCTGCAGAGTTAACCCTTACTTCATAATAATCAAATCAATATGTATCTTTACAAAATACCTTGTAATATAATGTGTTACATAGTACTTTTAACGCTAATTCATCATAGCATAAAACAGACAAGACGTTCCTTATAATCAGGAAAAGCACACGTTACAATGAAGACTCTATACAATGGTAATTACGCTGAAAACATAACATCGATAGTTGTATATACTAAGTATTTCAAGGTCCATTATAATCAGATATAGTTCGTCAGTATATATCCGATCTATTGTCATTGTATCAAAAGACATAGCTCTCTATTCTTCAACCAAATAAGTCAGAGAAGTGTACCAACGGGAGAAAAACAATATAATAACAAAGATAAAGATAAATGCGTTGCTTCCAGCAATTAGTCATATGGGAATCAGTGTCACATCGTATCCATAATCAGCGTCGCTGTAAGTATGTACAGGAACCATATTCCAGAAAATCCAATCAAATCAAAAAGGTTGATCCGAAATCAAATAAACGATCCATATTCAGTGTTGCTATGAGCTCGCCAAGGAACCATATTCACAGGAATGCACGGGAACCATATTCCAGAAAATCAAATCAAAACAGGGAGGTTGATCCGAACTCAGGTAAGCAATCCATCCATATTCAGCATAGCTGTAAGCTCACAAAGGGACCATATTCCAGATGCTCAGATCATGGACAGTTAGAACTCGGATAGCGATCCAATTTTAGCACCATCCAAACAAAGAGTCTATGAAGAAAAATCAGCAATCAGACAAAGGGGATAAAGTCCATTTCTTCATTTAAACCACCGGGATTTAGAGTTTTTAGGGTGAAAATACATCGAGTTTCTGCTCGTAATAGTGCATTTTCCAGGTCTCCCCCTCTGATACTCATGCTCATCTCTAACAAACCCATACACCTTAGACTTTTTTTTTTACTTCTAAAGGGCAACATAAACAGAATGGATGACATTTTATACGAAGCAGATTTGTATGAAGAATCTGTTCTGTATAATAGTTAATGATGGCTTTTTCTGATGGCTACAGTGATACAGACTATAAATGCTATATTTCTTTGTTTATGTCACGTGTCCTTTTAGTTACTGTACATTGACATCCTATAGTCTATAAAGCTGCTGTAGTAACCATGCAAATGAGGTCGGGAGTAAAAATTAGAAAAATAACAGACATGAATGCCTTGTGGCACTGACCCACTTACAGGCGATCGATGACGTGGTTTGGCTTCAGTTAATGAACAAAAAAAACATAAAGAAATCTGCAGATTTTAAAAACTACAGTAAAGTTACAACACATTTTGGAAAAATAAATTTAAAGGAAATACAAATAACTGGCACAAAAAATTTTAATAATTTAACAATGGCTACATGAGCCTCTTCCTTCATTCCAAACGTATTGCAAAAGTAGGGTTTTGGGGTAGAAAACTTGTCATGGGAGTGTATGTACTCCTTTAAAAGTGCAACAACATATTAATAAAGCGATGTAGGAAGTCCACCTCCTTATATAATGTTCTTACTTTATATGAGCAGATAGCTGCATGCTCCTAACAGCTCTCCTAACCCTCCTCACCTACCTCCCCTGAAGCTAAATACTAAAGCTGGGCACACACGGGCACATTTTTCAGCCGAATCAGCCAATACTTCCATGTATTGGTCAGTCAGGCTGGAAATTCTACGCTGGTTTTCGGCCGTGGCCGAACTGAAAGTTTGGTAAATAAAGGCTGATTGTGTGATTTCGTGTAGGACCGCTTGATCGGACATGCGAACTGTTGTCTGTGGCTACTAGTTAGCGGATGATTGGTCAGGACAAGTTGTCAATCCAATATTCCCCACTTGTATCTGGAACTCTCTCTACCTTAATGCATATAGAGACTAATTATAGGGGGGGCATTTACATATGCAAATTGATGACATTGACTATTGCTGCTATAGGTACTTGATATATATGTGCTTTTTAAATTATTTTAACTTCTCTTTTTGAATGGTCTATATATACAAGATTTTCCCCATGAAATAAAGTATTTTTATACTTTTGCAGAGACCTTTATGGGATACTTTCTTTATTTTGATTTACCCTAATGCATGCAACAGATTCTCAACTTTTTGACATTAACAAGTTGCAAGTTATGCAGTCATTTTTAAGACGGGAATTGCATGATTTTATTGTGGGAAAATGTACTGACTTTTTATTTAAGTTCTTAAAGGGTAACTGTGCTCTCTATACAATTGTCCTATTTAAAGAGCATG
Source organism: Hymenochirus boettgeri (assembly GCA_019447015.1). NCBI lineage: Eukaryota > Metazoa > Chordata > Amphibia > Anura > Pipidae > Hymenochirus > Hymenochirus boettgeri. The sequence continues at coordinate 101,905,558 of CM033474.1, read as the reverse complement.
TCCACCCCCCAAACTAAAATTTTTCCAACTAACAGGTAGCACTGTTTATTAAAAAAAAAATGCTTACTTTACATCCCTGCTCTTTGTGGTTCTCCTGTTATGCCTCTTCAAAGTTCATGAAACTGAATAGTAGAAGCTGGCAGTGATTCATCCGGTGCCTGTTTCTCTGCTAAGTGCAGCTAGGTCTGAGGCATGCGCAGTAGAGACCTTTCCCCCCACATTCCCTCCCTCCCGATCCCTCCGTGGCTGGCAGTCTTCTATCTATTAAAGCTTTTTATATCATGCAGGGCATACCCTCCCACCCCTAACCGCTATTTTCATAACTGTAAAATCCATGGGTGGAGGGTGGCATTTTGAATAGGGAAGGCTAAGCAAGTATCATTTCATTTTTTTAGGCCCCACCCCTTTCCACGCCTCAGGCCACTCCCACCATATATGTAAAACAACCCAAAATGAGTGTCAGTGTAAATTTGTAAGCCACGTCCCTTTTCACATCCCAAGGCCACACCCACTTTGCATTTTACACAACATAAAATGGGCAATATGCCTGGCACAGAGAAATGGGCAATATGCTTGGCACAGAAATGGGCAATATGCTTGGCACAGAAATGGGCAATATGCTTGGCACAGAAATGGGCAATAATATGCTTGGCACAGAGAAATGGGCAATAATATCCTTGGCACAGAAATGGGCAATATGCTTGGCACACACACAGTACACATAACTTACAGTTACTTTTCTTCTTGCTGCTTGCTGAGGAAAGGCTCCAGACGTCCAGGGAAGCTCTGGGGAAGCAGGGGGTGGAGCTCTGTGTACTGATTCCCTTGCCCAGGCGGGAAGTCCCAGGCTCAATAAAGTTTTTGTTAAAACTGGAACTTTCGGTTATTGAAAAAACTTTATTTACACTGACACTGCCTAGTCGGACAGATAATAACCCCCACCTGGAAATGCATCAGAAAACATACATCTCAAAAGGTACACTACTTTTTTTCCAGCTTTTTTTGGGGGGGCAGATTTCACTTGGGAAGGCTAAGCCTTCCTAAGCCTTATCCACCTATGGTAAAATCACTTACAATCTCTACTTACACCTCCTCGTTCCAGCACTGTTCTACATTGATGGCAGCCGTGGCTGTGATTGGCTGCCTCTCAGCCAATCACAGCCTGTGGTTGCCGGTCCGCTTGCAGTTCCGGTGGGCAGAGGAGCCGGACCAGAACAGCGCAGGAACGAGGAGGTGTAAGTAGAGATTGGAAGTTTACAGTTATGAATGTAGCAGTTGGGGGTGGGAGGGTATGCACTGCATGATGTAAAAAGTTTTAAAAGAGGGTGGACATGCCCTTTAAAAGCCGTCCAAGCCAAGAATCATGTCTATAGTTCTTAAGTTATAGGCTTTTAAATTTACACTCAGACAGGATAAACAAGAAAGTGTGTAATAGTCCCCCCCTCCCCCAAAAAATCTGAAGCTATTTAAAGGACAATTATACTTACCATTTCCCCGATCCATTCCCCGATCCATTCCTGCAAAGTACCCAGGGTGAGGACCTAAAATGCTAAGTCCGGACCTCTGGGTACATTACAAAAGTCCTGCACTACTTACTTGTAATTTCCCTCGTCGCTCCAGTCAGATCCTCCCCACTGGCACTGTCAGTGACAGTCCAGGAAGACGCGCTTGCAGAGCGTGTCTTCCCATTGGCTGCCTCGCGACCTGTCACTCAAAGTGCCAGTCGTGAGGATCGGACTGGAGCGATGAGGGAGATTACAAGTAAGTAGTGCAGGACTTTTGTAATGTACCCGGAGGTAAGGACTTTGCGTTTTAGGTCCTCACCCTGGGTACTTTGCAGGAGTGGGGGGAAAGGAACGAGGGGGAGGTGAGTATAATTGTCCTTTAAAGACAATTACAACAGTAAAATACAACTAGGCATGCTCAGTGCCTGTGGCAGTGGGGGCAGAGCAATGGTGCTGGTGATGTCAAACATCGCATGCGATTGTGCATTAAAATGGTGATCGCATGCGACTGCGTATCGCAAACGGAATCACAATCGTATGCGTTGTTGCGATTGCAATGTTAGAAAAAAAATGTATGATCTCTTGATGAAGGAGACATAGCGATCTCCGAAACGTTGTTTGTTTGTGTGATGTGAATAAACAGATCATTCTGAGGAATAGTGTGCGCTTCCATCATCTTTTTGCTTTTGCAAAAGTCATTTAACCCTAAGAAATCAAACTGTACTTTTACAATTTCCCCAAGTTTCAAAATACCAATAATATGATTAAAATACTTTCAGGGAGATTCAATAAAAGTTCTTAGTATTTAAAATGGTGCTAATTTTGCCCCAACCAATAAGAACTTATTTAACATTTAAAAACTGATTGGTTGGGGCAAAATTAGCACCATTTTAAACTATGAGAACTTTAATTGATTTACCCTGAATATGTCCTTATACTTTTGCCAACATTAAACACGTTCTCTAGGCTATATCTAACGTTAAAGGGCATGTCCACCCTTAAAAATTGTTTTTAATATGATGTTCCCCCATGTCTGGCAGCCCCAACCGCATATATTTTATTTTCCAAAAGCCCCCCAAACTCTTACTTACCTCCCCTCGTTCCTCCGCCGCTACTGCCGGCCCTCTGCTTGCGAGAATGCAAGCAGAGGGGCAGGACCGGCAGTCACGTCTGTGATTGGCTGAGCGGCAGCCAATCACGGACGCGGCTGCAGGTCATTCAGTGCAGCGGAGGAAAGAGGAGAGGTAAGTAGAGTTGGGGAGCTTTTGGAAAATAAAAAAATATGCGGTTGGGGCTGCCGACATAGGGGAACATCATATTAAGGGGGTTTTATGCTAGGGGGAGGGATAGTAGAACGGGAGGGAGAGGAGGGAGAGGAGGGGGAGGAGGGGGGAGAAGGGCTGCAGTATCTAAGGCCCTAAATATCTACCGGAGGCAAGGTAGCAGGCAGAGTCCTGCAGCCTCCTGGTGGACAGTTTTTGGGACTTTAGGGGGGGTCTACAGGAGAAACCCTATGGAGCTGGGAGTGTGAGGTAAGGATTACACTACACTACATGGTGGGGCCATTACTGGGGGGGATTATAGTTTTGGGGGTGGACATGCCCTTTAAAAGGAAGGTTTTATTGCAAAAGATTCTAGTTTTACTGATTTTGGTTTGTAAAATACAAATCCCATTCAGGCTTTACATTCTGTTGAGGAAAATCAGGAAATATTTGTACGTTTTTGTAGGCAGATATTTTATTTTCTACCATTGATGTCTCGCATCATTTTCAATTTCAAAAGATCAAATTGGTAATTGAGATACAAGCATTAATTCAAGCTTACTGTATGTAATTCTTTATTTGTAGTTTGAATTCATGATTTGTGCTACTGTCTAAATTAAAATGGATTTTTGAATGATGTCAACTCGATTTACTGTGAGCCAGTATAAGACAGCCAGCATTAGGCTATTAATTATACAATGATAGAGGTTCTGGCTAAAGGGTCATAAAGCTGTAACTTTGCATGCCTCCACCCTTAAGTCTTGTAATTGGTTAAGAAGTTCTAAATTATAACATGAGCAAGTAAAGTACTTTCTGTAATTCAATTGTCGATTGGTTTTACCTCATGGCAGAATGTGAACTGCAAAATAATTGGGCAAGGCTGTTGTCCAAATATCATGTTGACACCGCGTTAGAAGTTAAGTCTTGAAGTGTGTGGCCAGCATTATCTCAAAGTAGTTACCATATAAATTGTACAATGTAATGGAACATGTGACACTTATTTTATAGATACTTTCTCGTGTGAATAAAGGGTCCCTCGCCACCTAGATGCTGCCCCCTGCTCCTGTTGCAAGCTCCTTTTGAGCAAAAACAGGAGCAGCGTGACTCTGTACTGACAGCCACTCTACTTCCTGGTGGCGACTGTCAGGCGATTGGGAGTGACATCACGTTGTGTCTTCACTGACAGCCGCAAACAGGAAAGGGGCGGCTGTCAGACACTCGGCAGAGGAGGAGCGGGGAGGGACCGGGTCAGGTATGGAACTTCAGGGGCATCTTTGGTAAATTTTGATAATGCAAGAGTGGGGTTTGGGGGGGGGGTGGAGAACATTTATAGCTAAAGTTATTTTTTGACAGGAAAAAAAAAATAACTTTTAAGTACTGAAAACATACTTTTTTGTAAATCCTGCTTTCATGTATTTTAAATGGACATAAACGTACGAAAAACAAACATTGTGACATACAAGCCCCAGATATATCCAAAAAGTACATATCTGCTGTGATTACTTTAGGGGTATAAGGGCAGGTAAGAGAGAAGGAAGGGCTAACAGGAGTAAAATCAAAGGAGTCCAACCTGGGTTGTAAAGTAAGACAGGATAAATGAGAATGTTCGCAGTATGCTGCAAAAAGCATGGGTCGGACCAGATTTGACATGAAGGATATTAGGGGCAGTATTTAAAAGGTATTAAGGTATTGTTAATTTGCAATCATAGTCACAAAATATTACTGGTAACAGCATTTTGGTGTCAGACAATGAATTATAGCTGTTGTATTGAATGAAATACTGTATCTCAGCCAGAAAATATTCTCTCGTATAGGAGAGAGTCTCTAAATATATATAGGAATTCAGAAATACAAGTTGAATATTTTATTTTATATTATCAGGTAATGAAATCTGCTGTGTAATAGAATATCTGGTATTTAATGATTACTAGAACTTAACCAGCAGATGAAAATAATGTAAATGAGTGTCCTATAGAGAACATAGCACCCTATTTATAAAACCGCTATATTGCTAAATATCCTTTAACGATCGGCAATATTACGACATGCAATTATGATCGCAATCGTACATTTACACTCACAATCGTAATAGAATGATTCCCTATAAAATACCATTGTGGTATTGTATGGCTCATAAACAGACCCTTCTATTTGTACAAACTGTGGCACTCTTGTATGTGAGCGAATGTCTAAAATATGACAACCAAAGAGAATGTACTTGGTGACATACTGCACAGTAGCCTCTCTCTACATTTTTAAAGATGAACACACAAAGGTTGCTACTCTGACGAAGATGGGATGACTTGTAATTTAAAATTAAATTGTTGGCACATTTTATACTTTACAATGAAATTCTTAGGCATTCTAAAAATGTAATAATGGTTTTCATAAAACAAAATAAAAAGTGTATAACATACCTGTACCTCTGTACAGAAACAACGTAAAAACTAAAAGGGAAAGTTTAATAATTAACTTTGAATTTGGCTTGAAGGGCTGCATTTTGGAAGGGAATATGTGTGTTTGCTGCAGATTTAAAAACTCAATAATGGGAATGATGAGTTTGTAGTGAACGCTGTGTGGGACAAAAAAACTTTTGTGTGTACCCAACCCAAAGTGGTGCTAATTTTGATCCAATCAATCAGAAAGCTAACATCTGATTGGTTAGGGCAAAATGATAAGAACTTTTATGAATCTCTCTGTACTTTTGATGATTGGTCAAAAAAATTTTTGACTAGTTACCCTTTAAGTATTGCTGCCACGTAATGGATAAGTAGATCAGTAGGGTGTGTACCTGGTCGGGTGGTGGGGTTAAAAAAAACCTTTTTTATATTAATCAAATAAAATTTTTTTGACTTTAGTTACCCTTTAAGTATGGGCTGCCACAGTAATGGATAAGTAAATCAGTAGGTAGTGTGTACCTGGGTCTGGTTGAGGGGGTATGTCTTTTTTTGTGTTACAACCATAAAATTATTTTTATTGAGGATAAATCTAATTAGTTTTTTTGACTTTAGTTACCCTTTAATATGGCTACCACCATAATGAATTAGTAGATTAGTAGGGTGTGTGTACCTGGGTCTGGTTGAGGGGGTATGTCTTTTTTGTGTTTATAACCATTAAACTATCTTTTTTGAGGATAAATCTAATTTGTTTTTTTGACTTTGTTACCCTTTGAATATGGCTGCCACAGTAAGATGGATAGTAGATTAGTAGGTGGTGTGGTACCTGGGTCTGGTTGAGGGGGTATGTCTTTTTGTGTTTATAGCCATAAAGCTATCTTTTTATGAGGATAAATCTAAATTATTTTTTTTTTACTTTAGTTACCCTTTAAATATGGCTTCCATGGGAATGGAAAGGTAGGTCAGTAGGTGGGTGTACCTGGGTCTGTGTGGGGGGTTGGGGGTATCACCATTTGTATTTATGACCATGATAAAAACTGTTTTGAAATATCTACATTTGAGGATTGTTACCATTATAGTCTATGGGAAAAAATGTCTGGAAATTCGCCGATAACGCCATAACGCTTCCGCAGGTTCCTTAGCTAGAAGATAGCACACTTCTCCTATATGCCCCGCACGTCTTTACCGAATTTCATGTCTCTAGCTCAAAAACTGTGGGAGGAGATTCGGTCCAAAAAAGCGGAAGGATAAAATGGAAGAAGAAAAGGAAGAAGAACAAATAGAAGGAACAGTAATTTGGCTTTTTCAAGCCAAATTAATAATACATTTTAGTAATGTTACTGGTCTGGTCTAATTATTGTAATAAAATAGATGACTAGTGGACTCCTGTTCCTGTAGTCCTACAAGGACAAGTGCACGTTTTACAACATCAGGGTTTTATATGCCCCTAATGATCCTAGATATACAATTTAAACATCAGGGTTTTATATGCCCCTAATGATCCTAGATATACAATTTAAAGGGCATCTATAGTGGGAAAATGAACTTTTTTTTCTTTCTTTCCATGTGTTCTATAATTCCCTACAACCCCCAGAGTGTCTTCACTTTTTTCAGATTCCCTCTCTGTCCTGAGATACACCAGTTAGAAGAATACGTGATTGCATTCCTCTACTCCTACTTGGACTGTCAATCAAACATCAGGGTTTTATATGCCCCTAATGATCCTAGATATACAATTTAAGAGATACTTACCTTCATAGCTAGCTGGTCTTTCCCCAAGAAGGAAGTAGGTAGAGCTGGACTGCGCATGTATCTTGTCCCATTTTGACTATAAAATTTTTACTTTCTGGCATCCAAGAACACAATGGAAAATCCTAAATCAGACTTGCAGTAGAGCATAGATTCAGTCCTTCTCTTTTGTATTTTGCAAAGAGGAAGAATAGTTACCTAGCAGCCATTGTAAAAAATTAGGTCATAATTATTTCTTTTTATATTGTTGGTGTGTCATTTTTTTCTTTTTATGTAACAGAATGTGTACGGTGACGGGTTGTGTGACCTACAGTAGATCACTCGGTCAATAGCACAATTCTACTAAAGCAGGTAGAGGTAAAGGACAAGCAAAGGAAGATAATGTGTTCATTAGCCTTTAAATCAGGTTAAAACAACCTTTCCCCTTCGGGAGATAGAAACAAAGAATGTGTCATTAAATATTTATATTATGCTTTTACATTAAATGAGAATGTATTGGGCTGAGAATTGGAAAAGCTTGTGCATGGCTGATATATATGCTATATTGCTATAGCATTATACCGTATATACTCGAGTATAAACCGTCCCGAGTATAAACCGAGGTACCTAGTTTTAGGTAAAAAGGAGGAAAAACCACACTGACTCGAGTATAAACCGAGGGGGTAGTATTTCCACTAAAGATGTTTGGAAACTACAACTCCCAGCATGCTTTATTGCTGGGAGTTGTAGTTTTCAAACATCTTAAGTTGCAAATACTTACAAATAAGACAGTAAAACCTTCTTTATTTGTGCATACTGTATGCACAAATATAGGAGGATTTACCCCTATGCAAGTATTTGCCACTTAGGATGTTTGAAAACTACACTCCCCACAAAAGCATGCTGGGAGTTGTATTTTTCAAACATCTTAAGTGGCAAATACTTGCAAATAGGGGTAAATCTCCTATATTTGTGCATACAGTAGCACAAATAAAGAAGTTTTACTCCTATTTGTATGTATTTGCCACTTAAGTGTGTCCCTTGTTAATAAAGTAATTTTTCCCTTACCTTGTCCGGAGGCTGCGCAATCCGCATCCTCGCTCCACAGCCTCTGCGCATCCGGATGATGTCACTACCCCGGCCCTCTCACTTGCGGCGCACGGTGTAGTGACATCATACGGATGCGCAGAGGCTGTGGAGCGGGATCGGATCGCGCGGCCGCCGACAAGGTAAGGGAAACATTGACTCGAGTATAAACCGAGGAGATTTTCAGTTCAGGCTTTTTTTAATCCGTGACACCTCGGTTTATACTCAAGTATATACGGTAATAAAAATACATTTTAATTCCGAAAAAATCCCTAATTTACAGCTCAGAAACAGCTTAATTAGAACAATGTATCACATTCTGTGTAGTTCCTTGCCAAAGATACACCTTTAAAATCAACAAAATATTTTACAACAGAAAGCACAGGGAGATGCAAAGCAGTTTATTTGAGAGTTCCCCTGACTTATCCCTGGTTGAATCACACTAAGCATGCCTGAACTCTGTGAGCTAGGGAGGAGGGCAGTAACTGCAGGTATTATTGTACTGAAATATATTAGTGTGTATATTTGGTTAGAAATTACTTGTGAAGACAAGTTATACATGGCTTTAAAAAAAACATGTATGGAATATTTGTCAGGGGTAAATGTGTTTAAGCTGTAGTTGTCCTTTCATGTTCAGTACTGGCTGCTAAAAAAAGACTTCATCCTGATTGCAATGCATAAAAAAAAAAAAAAAAAAAAGATAAAGATTTATATCCAGATACATTTTATTTTCATTATGCAGTTTGCATAATTACATGCTATTTTCTTCTTCTTATATGTAGTTGAGAGAACAAGGAATTTCAATGCCTGCTGATTCGTGTTTTCTAGCTTCTGGATACTGGTGTTTGGTATATTAGATGACTGAAGATGTGAGCAAAGGGGATTTTACAACAAAACACTTATTGATTGTCTGACATTGTAATGAAGCTGTTAATAGTGAGTAAAATGTTAATTTGGGTTCTACAAGCGTTTTAAAAATCCTGCATTTATTAAAAAAGTACCTATGTACTTTAAGCCATTACATTTCCCTACTAGATTAAAGTGAACAGCCTTGTCAAAATCAATGAATGATGTTAAATGGAATAGGATAAGAAGCTCAATAGACATCTACTGTGCAGTATTAAAGTGAAACTGTGTTTTCCATACATGCCCCCCCTCAGTACAAGTACCTACCTTTTTAAACAAGCCTAAAATGATGTTGGTAGCGGAAGTGAATCCAAAGCTACAGTCCAGGAAAGTGAAGAGTAGGAGCCTTTCCCGTTTCCAACTCTAACGCGTCCTCCTAGTGGTGTCTGCCATGCACATTGATTCCCATCCTCCCTCTCTGTTGCCGCTCCTGAAGTTTAATTTGGCTAAAATATACTATTGTAGTTCTAATGGCTGATAATCTAGACCTTGCTAGGTCAATTCACAATGTAAACTTACTTACAGGAGATGTTGCCAGACCAGCAGCCGCTCAGTGATTGGCTGTGTCTGCGTCTGCCAGTCTGGCCTATTCTGCTACTTTTGCAATCAGGAAAAGCAGCAGTGTCTGGCGATGGGATGAGGGAAGGTAAGTAAATATACATTGCGAATTGGTGAAAATAAACATAGTGAGGTCTAGGTTATTGCCCATTAGAAGTGCAATAGTAGATTTTTGTGAGGGGAGTGGAGATGCCCTTTAACTTCCTGGTTTTTAACAGAGCTGATTATGTAAGTTCAATTTACATACTGCTGCATCATCAGCCATGTCACTGGGTGATGTCATAATAGTGTTATGATAACACCCAGTGTAAGCAGGAAGAACTGTAAGAACACAAAGCAGAAACACAGGAAACAGGACATTCTGCAGCATTTCTGGTAGGTCTTGTATCATTTAGCTTTGTAACTTGCAATTTCAAGGTTGGGGGGGTGGGTGATTTACCTATATACTATTTTTATTTGAGTGGTGGACTTGTCCTTTAAAACAATACTCTAAACAGCATAAAGTTTTCAAAGTTCCATTATCATTACATATCCCTAACTATCCATTTTTTTGGGTTGTCCTGCGGTGGGCTTGGCTAGAACTCAAGCATGTTTTTGGTGGGGCTGGGGGATGTAAAGTGGGCGATGTAAAGTGTGGGATGTAAAATATCACCAGTTGTTGACAACTAAAAAAAAATTCTACCTTTTGTTGCTTATAGAAGAATAGCTGTGCTGCATTTAAGAAATTTGACATGGCTTCACAAGTAATTTCAAGCATGAAATTAAATGTAGCAAAATCCTTGCAAACAAATGCTGAGGAAGAAATATAATTAATAGATTATACTGAATTACCTCTGGTGCACAACACATTTTAAAAATTATTTTAAATGTCTATTGGTCGAACTACAATATTAGTTCTTGTAATACTGATAAACAAACTGCTATAAAATATTTATTTTTACAGACATAGCAAATGCTTGTGAAGGTTCTCATTCATCCAGGTCATGGTATATCTGTTGTATTCAATTAGATCAACTTGAAGTTTAGATCTTGAAGACGTTTCGCTAGTCATCCGACTGGCTTTCTCAATTCAGAATGACTTGTACAAGAATCTGTTGTCACTTATGTTCCCTGGAATGTCACAGCCAGGTGTAAAGGACCTTCTGAATGCAAGGCGTGATTGCATTGTGAGTAGGGGTGTTATAGGAACGCCCAGGGTAAGGTGTCAGAACAGCATTGTACATGGCAGACAGTTGGTGTCGAACCCCCCCCCACCTCTATTCAGGCTTGGTTTCTTTATTTTCACATTATAGCAAATTAAAATAGCAAATGTATGAAATCAATAGCGCTAGAGACCTCTAGACTATAAGAAATGTAGAGTTAACTTTGTTACAATGATGTTGTTTATCTTTGTGGAACATAAATAATATGCAGCAAAATGTAGAAATATGACATCAGAGCTGTTAGAGATGTTTAGTGAGATAAGATCTTCCTGTAGTGGAAGACCAAATCTCTAGAGAATCAGCAGGGTCCCCCCTGCTGGTCCTGCATGATCTCCCTTCAGTTAAAGGGCATGTCCACCCCCAAAATAAAGTTTTATATACAGCCAGAACACCCTCCCAAAACCTAGAAAACGTTATACTAAAGGTGGCCATACATATACCCGATATTATTTACCTGACCGAGCGCTCACGCAACATTCGTTCGATCCTACCGGAACTGCTTCTCCCGATCTTCTATGCGACCGAATGCAATAGCAAAATCTCACTCTGGAAACCGGGAGAAGCGGTTCCGGCAGGATCGAACGAACATCGCCTGAGCGCTCAGTTGGGTAAGTAATGTATGGCCACCTTTAAAGATAAATACCCCTTTAGCATGCAGGAGAAAAACCCATCACGGGCATGATTGCAGTATACCTGGAGCTGCAGAAGGGGAGTGAGGATAAACCTGCAATTTGTAGGTTTTGGAGGTGTTCTGTCTGTATACAAAATATAGTTTTGGGGTCGGCATGCTCTTTTGAATGCTAGAATTTATTTTAAAGAAGTGGGAAATATGCACCATGGTAGTTCATATTCATGTTCACCCCCCCCCCCCACACACACAAAAAAATTTTGACTTTAGTTACCCTTTAAGTATGCTGCCACAGTAGTAATGGATAAGTGATCAGTGGGTGTGTGTACCTGTGTCGGGTTGGGGGTGGTTAAAAAAAACAAACCTTTTTTATTATTAATCAAAATAAATTTTTTTTGACTTTAGTTACCTTAAGTATGGCTGCCACAGTAATGGATAAGTAAATCAGTAGGTATGTGTACCTGGGTCTGGTTGAGGGGGTATGTTTTTTTTGTGTTCAACCATAAAATTATATTTATTGAGGAATAAATCTAAATTAGTTTTTTTGACTTTAGTTACCTTTAAATATGGCTACCACCATAATGAATTAGTATTAGTAGGTGTGTGTACCTGGGTTGGTTGAGGGGGTATGTCTTTTTTGTGTTTATAACCATTAAACTATCTTTTATTGAGGATAAATCTAAATTTGTTTTTTTGACTTTAGTTACCCTTTGAATATGGCTGCCACAGTAAGGATAAGTAGATTAGTAGGTGTGTGTACTGGGTCTGGTGAGGGGGTATGTTCTTTTTTGTGTTTATAGCCATAAAGCTATCTTTATTGAGGATAAATCTAAATTATTTTTTTTTTACTTTAGTTACCCTTTAAATATGGCTCCATGGGAAGGAAAGGTAGGTCAGTAGGTGGGTGTACCTGGGTCTTGTGTGGGGGGTTGGGGTATCACCATTTGTATTATGACCATGAAAAAACTGTTTTGAAATTATCTACATTTGAGGATTGTTACCATTATAGTCTATGGGAAAAAATGTCTGGAAATTCGCCGATAACGCCATAACGCTCCGCAGGTTCCTTAGCTAGAAGATAGCACACTTCTCCTATATGCCCCGCAAGTCTTTACCGAATTTCATGTCTCTAGCTCAAAAACTGTGGGGGAGATTCGGTCCAAAAAAACGGAAGGATAAAATGGAAGAAGAAAAGGAAGAAGAACAAATAGAAGGAACAGTAATTTGGCTTTTTCAAGCCAAATTAATAATACATTTTAGTAAGTTACTGGTCTGGTCTAATTATTGTAATAAAATAGATGACTAGTGGACTCCTGTTCCTGTGTCCTACAAGGACAAGTGCACGTTTTACAACATCAGGGGTTATATGCCCCTAATGATCCTAGATATACAATTTAAAGGGCATCTATAGTGGGAAATGAACTTTTTTTTTTTCTTTCCAGGTGTTCTATATTCCCTACAACCCCCAAGTGTCTCACTTTTTTCAGATTCCCTCTCTGTCCTGGGATACACCAGTTAGAAGAATACGTGATTGCATTCCTCTACTCCTACTTGGACTGTCAATAAATCCCTGTGACTTGATCCCCCCTCCTGCTCTGTAATAAACATAGGATAACAGCATTAGCAGGGGAGGAAAGGTAGCTTTGATGTTAGATATAAGTCTGCACTTGACCCCCCTTCTTAATAGCTTTCACTGATTGATGATGGGTCACAAAGTGAGAGATCGTAAAACTGTAATGATCTCCTTCTTCCGTGTCTCCAGGACAGCTTACTTTCTATATGGCCACTGTGCATGGGTGTGTTTTCAGGATGTTGAACTTTAACTCCTACTGCACATAAAAAGCTTGTCGGTTAGCCGGAGCTGAGACATGGAGTGAGGTAACAGAGGGGAGGGAGAAGGGGGGAATGCTGCACATAGATCTGACACCGTGTTTAAACAGAGAGTCAGTGACAGATATAGGATTAAGGCAGCACAGAGTACATGAATTTAACTTTGCAAAGGGGCAATGTGTTTTTTTCACTATAGATGCCTTTAAGAGATACTTACCTTCATAGCTAGCTGGTCTTTCCCCAAGAAGGAAGTAGGTAGAGCTGGACTGCGCATGTATCTTGTCCCATTTTGACTATAAAATTTTTACTTTCTGGCAGTTGTAGGCAGAAAATCAGGATGTTGGATTGTTGTCGCCATAAGTTTAACTCTCCTTTTAGAACCATTTGAAAGAACATTTTTTGTTACAATTCTGCAAATATTTATTTAGGACTGTACTTGTAATGACATTTACAGAGCGTGATGGAGCTAAACTAAATAAAGAAAGTATGGGTACAAGGCCACATTTTGTTCTCATATATTCATTTAAAAAGTCAGTTTTGTATGAATCCTCATTATCTTTTGATGTTTACAATAACCTAATTATATAAAAAAAAAACAGAATCAGCTTTTGAGCTATTCCAAGAACACAATGGAAAATCCTAAATCAGACTTGCAGTAGGCATAGATTCAGTCCTTCTCTTTTGTATTTTGCAAAGAGGAAGAATAGTACCTAGCAGCCATTGTAAAAAATTAGGTCATAATTATTTCTTTTTATATTGTTGGGTGTCATTTTTTCTTTTTATGTAACGAATGTGTACGGTGACGGGTTGTGTGACCTACAGTAGACACCTCGGTCAATAGCACAATTCTACTAAAGCAGTAGAGGTAAAGGACAAGCAAAGGAAGATAATGTGTTCATTAGCCTTTAAATCAGGTTAAAACAACCTTTCCCCTTCGGGAGATAGAAACAAAGAATGTGTCATTAAATATTTATATTATGCTTTTACATTAATGAGAATGTATTGGGCTGAGAATTGGAAAAGCTTGTGCATGGCTGATATATATGCTATATTGCTATAGCATTAACCGTATATACTCGAGTATAAACCGTCCGAGATAAAACCGAGGTACCTAGTTTTAGGTAAAAAAGGAGGAAAAACCACACTGACTCGAGTATAAACCGAGGGGGTAGTATTTCCACTAAAGATGTTTGGAAACTACAACTCCCAGCATGCTTATTTGTGGGAGTTGTAGTTTTCAAACATCTAAGTTGCAAATACTTACAAATAAGACAGTAAAACCTTCTTTATTGTGCATACTGTATGCACAAATATAGGAGGATTTACCCCTATTAGAAGTATTTGCCACTTAAGATGTTTGAAAACTACAACTCCCACCAAAAGCATGCTGGGAGTTGTAGTTTTCAAACATCTTAAGTGGGCAAATATTGCAAATAGGGGTAAATCCTCCTATATTTGTGCATACAGTATGCACAAATAAAGAAGGTTTTACTCTATTTGATGTATTTGCCACTTAAGTGTGTCCGTGTAAAAAAGTAAATGTTTCCTTACTTGTCCGGAGGCGCGCAATCCGCATCCTCGCTCACAGCCTCTGCGCATCCGGATGATGTCACTACCCGGCGCCTCTCACTTTGCGGCGCACGGGTAGTGACATCATACGGATGCGCAGAGGCTGTGGAGCGAGGATGCGGATCGCGCGGCCGCCCGGACAAGGTAAGGGAAACATTAGACTCGAGTATAAACCGAGGTAAGATTTTCCGGCTTTTTTTAAAGTGAAAACCTCGGTTTATACTCAAGTATATACGGTAATAAAAATACATTTTAATTCCGAAAAAATCCCTAATTTACAGCTCAGAAACAGCTTAATTAGAACAATGTATCACATTCTGGGTAGTTCCTTGCCAAAGATACACTTTAAAATCAACAAAAATATTTACAACAGAAAGCACAGGGAGATGCAAGCAGTTTATTTGAGAGTTCCCTGACTTATCCCTGGTTGAATCACACTAAGCATGCCTGAACTCTGTGAGCTAGGGAGGAGGGCAGTAACTGCAGGTATATTGTACTGAAATATATTAGTGTGTATATTTGGTTAGAAATTACTTGTGAAGACAAGTTATACATGGCTTTAAAAAAAACATGTTATGGAATATTGTCAGGGGTAAATGTGTTTAAGCTGTAGTTGTCCTTTATGTTCAGTATGGCTGCTAAAAAAAGACTTCATCCTGATTGCAATGCATAAAAAAAAAAAAAAAAAGATAAGATTTAATCCAGAACATTTTATTTTCATTATGCAGTTTGCTAATTACATGCTATTTTCTTCTTCTATATGTAGTTGAGAGAACAAGGAATTTCAATGCCTGCTGATTGTGTTTTCTAGCTTCTGGATACTGGTGTTTGGTATATTAGATGACTGAAGATGTGAGCAAAGGGGATTTTAACAACAAAACACTTATTGATTGTCTGACATTGTAATGAAGCTGTTAATAGTGAGTAAAATGTTAATTTGGGTTTACAAGCGTTTTAAAAATCCTGATTTATTAAAAAAGTACCTATGTCTTTAAGCCATTACATTTCCCTACTAGATTAAAGTGAACAGCCTTGTCAAAATCAATGAATGATGTTAAATGGAATAGGATAAGAAGCTCAATAGACATTACTGTGCAGTATTAAAGTGAAACTGTGTTTTCCATACATGCCCCCCTCAGTACAAGTACCTACCTTTTTAAACAAGCCTAAAATGATGTTGGTAGCGGAAGTGAATCCAAAGATCAGTCCAGGAAAGTGAAGAGTAGGAGCCTTTCCCGTTTCAACATCTAACGCGTCCTCCTAGTGGTGTCTGCCATGCACATTGATTCCATCCTCCCCTCTGTTGCCGCTCCTGAAGTTTAATTTGGCTAAAAATATACTATTGTAGTTCTAATGGTGATAATCTAGACCTTGCTGGTCAATTCACAATGTAAACTTACTTACAGGAGATGTTGCCAGACCAGCAGCCGCTCAGTGATTGGCTGTGTCTGCGTCTGCCAGTCTGGCCTTTTCTGCTACTTTGCAATCAGGAAAAGAGCAGTGGCTGGCGATGGGATGAGGGAAGGTAAGTAAATATACATTGCGAATTGGTGAAATAAACATAGTGAGGTCTAGGTTATTGCCCATTAGAATGCAATAGTAGATTTTTGTGAGGGGAGTGGAGATGCCCTTTAACTTCCTGGTTTTTAACAGAGCTGATTATGTAAGTTCAATTTACATACTGCTGCATCATCAGCCATGTCACTGGGTGATGTCATAATAGTGTTATGATAACACCCAGTGTAAGCAGGAAGAACTGTAAGAACACAAAGCAGAAACACAGGAAACAGGACATTCTGCAGCATTTCTGGTAGGTCTTGTATCATTTAGCTTTGTAACTTGCAATTTCAAGGTTGGGGGGGTGGGTGATTACCTATATACTATTTTTATTTGAGTGGTGGACTGTCCTTTAAAAACAATACTCTAAACAGCATAAAGTTTTCAAAGTTCCATTATCATTACATATCCCTAACTATCCATTTTTTTTGGGTTGTCCTGCGGTGGGCTTGGCTAGAACCAAGCATGTTTTTGGTGGGGCTGGGGGATGTAAAGTGGGCGATGTAAAGTGTGGGATGTAAATATCACCAGTTGTTGACAACTAAAAAAAAATTCTCCCTTTTGTTGCTTATAGAAGAATAGCTGTGCTGCATTATGAAATTTGACATGGCTTCACAAGTAATTTCAAGCATGAAATTAAATGTAGCAAAATCCTTGCAAACAAATGCTGAGGAAGAATATAATTAATAGATTATACTGAATTACCTCTGGTGCACAACACATTTTAAAAATTATTTTAATGTCTATTGGTCGAACTACAATATTAGTTCTTGTAATACTGATAACAAAATGCTATAAAATATTTATTTACAGACATAGCAAATCTTGTGAAGGTTCTCATTCATCAGGTCATGGTATATCTGTTGTATTCAATTAGATCAACTGGACTTGAAGTTTAGATCTTGAAGACGTTTCGCTAGTCATCCGACTGGCTTTCTCAATTCAGAATGACTTGTACAAGAATCTGTGCACTTATGTTCCCTGGAATGTCACAGCCAGGTGTAAAGGACTTCTGAATGCAAGGCGTGATTGCATTTTGAGTAGGGGTGTTATAGGAACGCCCAGGGTAAGGTGTCAAAACAGTTGTACATGGCAGACAGTTGGTGTCGAACACCCCCCCCCACCTCTATTCAGGCTTGGTTTCTTTATTTTCACATTATAGCAAATAAAATAGCAAATGTATGAAATCAATAGCGCTAGAGACCTCTAGACTATAAGAAATGTAGAGTTAACTTTGTTACAATGATGTTGTTTTTCTTTGTGGAACATAAATAATATGCAGCAAAATGTAGAAATATGACATCAGAGCTGTTAGAGATGTTTAGTGAGATGATCTTCCTGTAGTGGAAGACCAAATCTCTAGAGAATCAGCAGGGTCCCCCCTGCTGGTCTGCATGATCTCCCTTCAGTTAAAGGGCATGTCCACCCCAAAATAAGTTTTATATACAGCCAGAACACCCTCCCAAAACCTAGAAAACGTTATACTAAAGGTGGCATACATATACCCGATATTATTTACCTGACCGAGCGCTCACGCAACATTCGTTCGATCCTACCGGAACTGCTTCTCCCGATTTCTATGCGACCAACATGCATAGCAAAAATCACTCTGGAAACCGGGAGAAGCGGTTCCGGCAGGATCGAACGAACATCGCCTGAGCGCTCAGTTGGGTAAGTAATGTATGGCCACCTTTAAAGATAAATACCCCTTTAGCATGCAGGAGAAAAACCCATCACGGGCATGATTGCAGTATACCTGGAGCTGCAGAAGGGGAGTGAGGATAAACCTGCAATTTGTAGGTTTTGGAGGTGTTCTGTTTGTATACAAAATATAGTTTTCTGTCGGCATGCTCTTTGAATGTAGAATTTATTTTAAAGAAGTGGGAAATATGCACCATGGTAGTTCATATTCATGTGTCACCCCCCCCCCAAACACACACTCACTTTATAAATTACAAGCAGCTCTCTATTTTTATGATACTGGGATCTGCTGTACAAATGGATAAGGTTGTCAGGAACTGAAACTAGACTGTATTACACTCAGGGTGTGTAGCTGAGTGTGGTCTGATGAAGTTACAAATTAAAGGACAATTATACTCACCTTTTCCCCGATCCACTGCAGCATAGTACCCAGGGTGGGACCTAAAACGCTAAATCCTCACCCTGGGGTTCTTTCTCTAACTCCTGCACTACTTACCGCAAATCTGCTTCGGCGATCCAGACTGTTCCACCTCTCCTACTGTCAGTGACAGTCGCGAGGCAGCCAATTGGAAGACACGCCTCCTTGCAGAGCGTATCTTCCTATTGGTGCCTCGCGATCTGTCATTGAAGCAGGAAGAGCGGAGGAACAAAGCGATCGGCGAAGCAGATTTGGGGTAAGTAGTGCAGGAGTTAGAGAAAGAACCCAGGGTGAGGATTAGCGATTTTAGGTCCTCACCCTGGGTACTATGCAGCTATGGAGGAAGAGGAGCGAGGGTGAGGTGAGTATACTTGTCCTTAAATATCATGAATATCAGAAGTAGAATTTTGTTAGGTGTGTACGAAAGCAGGCTCTGGCTAAAAGCAATGTCATATCTACGCAAACATTCGAACTGAGAAGTTTATAGACACAATGGAAAAATAAGGAAATAAACTAGTTATAGCTCACTTATTACTGCCTCTATGGAAGGGCTATATTTAAAAAACATTTTCAACATTGACTGGCAGAGACAGAGGCATTTACAGGGAGATGCAATATCCCATGGATAACGTGTGAAAATAACCGCAAATTCACACAACCTATGTACTAACGTGTTTAGCAAAGGTTTTGACGCTGCCTGTGCCATGTCAATTTTTTTTTTTACTTTGCTCAGTGCAAGCGATGCAATACATTTTTCACAGTTTTTGCGCTTTTTTGCACGGAAATTAACACCTTTTCAATTGTGTCTTTAAAGCCATGCAAAAGCTCACAACTAACCCCTAGCGTTTTCGCAGTGTATTAACAGTGCAGGTACAGTTGCGAATGCGAGATTTATTGCATCATTATTATTCTGCCCTGTAACATAACACTCTAATTCCACTTGTAACTGAAAGCCCTTAGAAGCAGTTCTACAAACACATATGGGATGTAAACAAAATGAACCAATAGTGACATAGGGTAACATATTGGACGAACACCGAAGAATAATTTGTTATCTAATGTGCCTTCCTCTTTTCACTCACTTCTGTTATGGCTAAAGCAATGATTCTGCTTTGCTGGGCACATGAACAGGTGGTCTGTAAGTTAATCTTTCAAATTCCCATGAGGCTGTCAGTGATACCTCCATGAACTTGAAATCATTTAGTCATCACTAAAAATGTCAAAGTTACCATCAACCTGCAAGTAGTTATTATTTTAGAAATATTTTCATACCAGCACAGATGGATATGTCAGAATAGCTGAGCCTATTAGAAAGGAATGTTTAACTAGCAGTCTAGTTTACAAAAATGTGTTTACGGTACTGTTTTACTAAATTATTATTTTTAGGAATGGGCAACTACCTTGAAGCAATCTAGCATCTTCAAGGTAGTTGGTCCATAGCCATCAGTAGAAAAGCCTATTAAAAATTAGGCCTGATCAAAATCTTTACTGCCTACGCCTGTGTATGCTGCCAGCATCATTATGTTACAAACAAGGACCTGGAATGTGATTTTTGCATGCCAGCAGACAGCAGCCCTCATGGATGTGTGTCCCAAGCCTCAATCCTATTGAATAAAGGTGTCTGGAAGGCTCAGCTGTCGTTTCCATCTGTATATAGAGACAGAGCGAGAGGGTGGGAGGGTCTGCGGGCTGCGGCAGACAGGCTCTCAGTCCTGGTAGCAGTTAATGTTATTTTTTAAAAAGTTTCTGGGGGCCTCATGAGGTGGAGAGAAGAGCCCACTAAGGAGATTTCCCCAGAAGGCCAGTCTGACCCTATTGGGACAGGAAGATGTTGGGAGACAAGCCCTGTCTTTGTGGTCTATGGCAGTCTTTTAAGGTAAAAAATTAAAAGATGAAATGTGAATGTAATTGACATTCCAAATATAGAGCAAAATAATTGAGGGAACAATAGCCCAAATCGTCTCAATGGTAATTAAAAAAACAAGCACGTTTATTTTTGCCATTTGACAGACAACAGACATTCAAAAACATATAATGCTTGCATTCTGCTTATTTAATGTACAAATATTAGCAGTTTGTTGTGCTATTTATAACATAAAACCGTATAATATAAATAATAATAATAATAATAATAAGAAGAAGATTGCAGTCTTTAGAAGTAAGTTTTCCATGCACTTGTCATGGGCATAATGGCTTCTATGGATAAACCATTTGATTTTCAGAGAATGAAAATTAATTCAGACCTGTTATCCAGTTGTATAAAAGGGATTGTAAATATCAGGCAGTTTGGAGAAGGTATAAAGTAAAGACTTCTACCTGCTGCTATGTAGAGAGAGCTTTTATCCATTAGTTAACCTGTCCTTTTTGCTTCTCATTAAGTTACATCTTCTCTTTACAAGTGATAAGTTTGCAATTTAAGTTCAGGTGTAAATGAAACCTGCCTGAAATTCCAAGATGAAGGATCCCATTGGTAGGATACTCTGGCAGAATGTGCTGCTAAACATGAATTACTGGTGTGATTTGTAGTGCAAAATGATTTTGCATTGCAGGGCTTGCGCGGAGCTATTAAAATACTAAAAAACTAAAATGTTTTTGACATCATGCACACCTTGCAAATTCAGTGCAAAATGTGCACTAATGCAATATATATCTTTTCCCTCTTTGTCGCTCTCACATTAATTTAAGGAAATATTTTGTTGTGCCAGAAAAGTCAAGTTTAAATGGACACAAAATGGTTAAATCCACCAACCCCTATCATCTGTACCAATGATAAGTCCTCACACCTTGGTATACAACATATATCTAGAAAACTTACATACAAAGTCCCACTAAGAAGGGGGTTAATTTAACATTTTATTGTCTGTTTAAAAAAAAAAAAAGTTGAAATACATAGCCAGATGACCTCTTTATAAATATAGCAAAAAAAGAAATAAAAAATTGTTGGAAAGTCAGACGGAAAAAAATGCAAAAATAGCTCTGCTTTATAAACATGGCCCATACTGTTTATTTTACTTCTGTTTACATTTCTTATTGGCACGGCTGGCTGTTGTCCAGAATTTCCTTGTACAGCTGTAAACAGATTGTGCACATATTTTTTACAGAAATCCTCTTGCTGCCGAGCTAAAACTCTAAGCACTGAGCAATTTTTTTTCACAAAAGTTACATGTTTAATGGGTATGACCACCCCTCCCTAAAATGCAAATTATATGAAAAAAACCCTTCAACTCTGAGAACATAATAAAACCTGTTTAGTATTTGGTGTTGGACTGGGATGCAGGACCCCACTAATAATTATAAGACCAGGTCCCAGCAGTCTGTATTATATCAGGCACACCCATTTCATCTAGAAACCCTAACCTTAGATTGTGGCAAAATAGCAAGTGGTGATTTATGACTCTCCAGTTTATAATTTGATCTTGGCTTTGTGAGCCACATTTTGGAAATATCTACTGTATATAGAGCTACTGATGAATGATCTATTTTTTCTAAGTATCTCTCCCTTAGTGAAGGGTCTGTTATGCTCATGGAATTCAGTAATGTGGCCTGATAAAAATAATCCAGGATTTTCGCAAAAACAACCATGTCCAGGCCTATCCATTAAAAGGCAAAAAATCTTTATTTTTTACCTATTTTGCGATTCTTCATAATAAAAAGGATTTGCCGTTAAGTTTAATTAAGGCAAACCTAATGAGAAGGACCCAACATTTCCCATTGATTCTATAGTACAACTTTATACTCAGATTAATTAAACCCTTCTTGGGTTTAAATAATTTAGGATTGGAACTGGTTTAGCTGGGGATTGGGAGTTGCATGTGCACACAGTGAATTTCTCTTAATCATTAGTTAGGTTACAAGGAAGAATAGGAGGTAGGCATACTTACTCCTACCTTCCAAAGAAATATAAAGAAAGTTTAAAAAATGTTTATTATCTATGACAAATGATGTCTCAAAGAGAATATACTGTATAATCTGTTGTTATATTGCCATTTTACTGATGACACCTATTGGGTACAGATGTATTCAGTAGGAGAGGAAATATCCACTGGTCCACTGATATCCTGAAATAGATTAAGCCATTTTTAAAGGGGAAGTTCAGTGCAAATACATGTGCTTTTAAGATTTCAATCTAAGATTTTCAATCCTAATGATCTTAACCTGCCCATTCAACATTTTGTCTGTGTATAAATAAATGCAACTGAAATACTGACTTCCTGTATGCATGACCCCTAGTAGAGACCGTTATGGTCTTGCCCTTGACCCAGCACCTGGGTTGATTCAGTTGCTCAGTAGAGATCTGAGCATGTTTGACCCATCCAACAGCCAATCAGTAGAAATTACTGTTAGGAACATTCCAAGGAAGTGGTGCATCCTGGGAAGAAGAATGACCGTTAGAACCTGAAATCTCAGCTGACTAATGTCAAAAGCAGGAAACAGCTAACGGTATGAAATCAACAGATTTTTCAAAACGGGAAAGAATATGTAGAATAGCTAGGTATGCATAATACAAACCAAGAATTTTTAAAATATTGATATTTTCCACTGAACTTTCCCAGGATACATAACTGGAAAATGTGCCTTGTTAAAATTGTCTCACATTTAAGAGGTCTGTTTGTTTGCTCTGTAGTACTGGCCATACACTGGCTCGACATTAGATAGATAAAATGTTCGATCTGACATGAATGTCAAGCTGATCTTTACATTGACTTTACATTGTTTCCCGTTTGGATCATGGTTTTTGTTTGATACAGTAATGTCAATCTCAAAATCATTGAGTATTTTAGGAGACTGGCTACGAGAAATGAATGCAAAGAGAGTACAGTATGGATGCAAAGAGAGACATACAAATCATTTCTAGAGTCTCAGATGGGACCCCTTGTACTTTACTAAATAAATGCTCAGAAAATTAACTTCCGATGTTTGCTTGCTTCCAGTTTTATTTTTGCATATTTCAAATATAACGGCATGATTTATATTTTAGGGTGTAAAGTTCCTCATTCAGATATCTTGCTCTGCTGCCCATATAGAGTAGACCTGGACGATTGATAAAACCACCCCACTCAAAACATTAGGCAGTATGGATAATAAAGAGTTGAGAAACATTTTCTGTGGCTGCAGGTTTTGCTTTTAAATTGATAATTATATTTCTAATGAATATGCTCCCAACTCCTTATTTGTAATCCAGCAATGTCTGTTGTTCAACATAGGTTTGACCAGTTGTGGGCTGTGTTAAAACTCTCACATAAAAAGTTTCCGTTAGAAGTTGGCCTGAGAATGACTATTAATCTGTGTGAGAAATGAGCGTGCCATTCCTACTATATTGGTCAAGAATACGTTAAAGGGTATGTCCACCCCCAAAACTAAAATGTAACCCTATACTGGCCCCAGTGTGGTGTTCAAAAACATCCTTACCTTACTGTACATCTCCGCTCCTTATGGTTCCCCTGCAGTGCCAGTTCAAAGTCCACCCTGAAATATAAATCATGGCAGTTATGTTTTAAATATGCATTCTGCATCCAAGGCATGCTGGGATTTGTAGTTTCCAAACATCTTGAGTTCCAAAGTTCAACATCATTGGTAGACTATCACTTTCTTTCTTATAATTGTAGGGACAAAGTTTATACATGCAGAAAATAAGTAACATCATTAAAGGGCAGGTACACCCTTAAAAAAACTGTCAGTTGTCAGCTACCTGCCCCCAACCCCAACTGATATATTTTGCACTTTATTATCTACTTTACTAACCAGATATTTTAGGATAATTACTGTCTCCATTCTGGCACAGTAAGCTGAACCCTTCCTCCTTGCAGTCAATCAAGGATGAGACAACCAATGAATGGCACATATGCTCAAGCCAATAAAAAGCAATTAAAAGAGGGAGGAGGCAGATACCTTTGCCAGAAAGGACTAGAACTTATCATGAAAGGGTCTACCCCTTTGGGAAAAATTTAGTATGTTATGCAGGACCCGCCAAAACCTTATTTACATTGTGCTTAAAGTGGTCAAATATGCTCCTAAACAGAGACGGTATACTTACAAGCTCCACGATCCACCATAGCAGCTCCCCTCTGCCTTCTGGTATGGCCATCAAGTCAGTGACATCATGGCCAATGTCTGGCCATTACCAGACTAGCCTCTACTGCTGCTGCTTGTGAACGTTAAAGGGACCTAACAGCAGCAGTGGAGAGGGAGACATGGCGGTGGATCATGGAGCTTGTAATTATAATGTCAATGTCTGGAAGCACAATGTAAATGAGGTTTTGGAGGGTCTTGTATAACATACAAAATTTTTCCTGGAGGGGTGGCCATACCCTTTAAATATCTGGTTACAAATGCATGTAATAAACTGGTAAAATTGCAGCTGGGGTTGTGGGCAGATAACTGATAAGTCACCAGTTTTTAGTGAATGTGTTTGAAAAGCTGCAGGGATGTATTATTAATACATTGTGAAATATGGATTAGGTTTATAAAAACCCCACAAAGCAGAATAAAGAAATCTAAGCTGGATTTGTTGAACTTGTGTGACCTGCATAAAGTATTTTGACAGTGACAGTTAATGACAGAAATAGTAATCTGGATTTATGATCTACTTATTGCATTTCAGCCTGCTTACTATATCAGTAAAGAGACAAACCTTAGCTGGTGAGAAGCAATTAATTCCATAATTTCATGGAATGTGTTTTAATAAATTCAAAAATTGTAAATATGCATTTGTGCAGTAAGTGTTAAAGGCTGCTTCCAAATATTGAATAACATGTATAATAACATGTATGTGGATGTTCTAAATAAATTGTCATTCATTTGACTGCCCTAAGGCACAGGTATTAGGATAAGTATTGCACCAGCAGACAGAAGCATAGCCCTCTTTAATTGGATGTCTGGCCTGGAGAATTTCTGATAGATCATATGTCCCTATTCACGGTCCTAATAATAATAAAAGTACATCATCTTACCTTACCTAGACTCAAAAAAATCTTTGCAGGTTTTATTACTAAACAAATTAAATTTAATGAGGCCAGACTGGTATAATTACCATACAAGGAGAGCAGGAGGGGTCCATTTTCTTGTTTTTCCAAGGACTGATACAGCCCCCCCCAGAAAACCACTGTAGATGAAGTAGGGAGGGGGGGGCGCATCATAGTTTTGCTGGGGGACCAGTGATTCCTAGTTCGGCACTGAGGCCAGAATGTGTGGCTCATAACTACACTAAGCAGAAATAAAAACAAAGCCACAAAGTCATTCTCACTGCATTCCAGTAAATTATTTATTCATTTTGTGTATGGCAGTGAAAAGAAAAGATAAGTGCTTGTCAATACAGTGGGCTTTTAGGAAGCAAATTGTCATTGGATCAGTAGGTGTTCTTTTGCAAAATTCTGGATCTAGGTGGTTAGGCTATTGGTAGGTTCATACAATGTCAGGGTTTTCTAGACTGGCAAGATTATACAATTGACTCCTGTATGTTCAATTTCACTCAATGCAAAGAGCCATCTCACTAATGAGCCACATTAAGACAATGCAGCAGAGTGGCATTGACTCAATGTGGCTGAGGAAGCGGCATTTTAGATGGGGGGAAGAAAAATAACTTTCCGCTGGGTAGAGAAGGAGGAAGCGCCTCCCTACCGTCTGAATCCACTTCCACGTATGGCCCTCATGTCAATGCCCTTACTCTTTAATACTATTAGCTTTTACAGAGTATTGTGTGTTATGATCATTTTTGTTAATAGTAACAGTTACTGATCAGATAAAAGAAAATAATGGAAATAGCTTGTTGGTAATGTATCTCTTTCATAGCCTCATACATAATAGAAAATAACTCCTATGTGTGTCTACATTAATTTTTCACATGATAGTCACATGTACCAATAAAACATATTGTTAAATTGGAGATCCAAAGTCTTCGGATCATCATTAGGTTATGGAGGAACAGATGGAGTTCCGGAATTTGGCCAGTGTGTCCAACCTTAGCAAAGTCATTTTATATCGGAGTAAATGTTTAATTAACTCATCACTTTCACAGCCCCACATGCAATATTTCAGATCAATGCATAATTACCTGCTTGTTTCCCTGGGAAGCAATGTGCTGTTTAAAATGCTTATTTTTGCAGATGGCACAATTTAATCTGTGCATCCAATGCTATCTATTACCTCAGCCTCCAGCAAGCTTTTTAAGCACAAATAGTAAACATGGGCTTTTATAAAATGATATTAGTACGTCTGAAAAAGTGGGCTTTTTCCACAAAAGGCATTAAGCAATTACCCTGATGGGGGAATTGCCCCTTCTACTTACCTGTATTGGATTCTATTGAGTCTTCCATCCAGAGGTTGGTGGTTTTGGGGAAGGAGGCATCACAAGGTATGGAGCGCTATACTTGCTGTTCGGCTCCCTTGTTTCCCCACAGGTATTTTGCTTGTACGTCAATCTCTTTATTATATAGATATATTATATGATTTCTTAACAGTGAATAGCAACCGTGGAACCATTTCAAAAATTACTCAGCATACAAAGTGCTGTTAAGCTGGAGAATTGTGGGGTTGTGAACTTTTAGAATGTTACACATAGGCTATAATGTGTGGTTTTTACACACTGTGTGGCAAAAACAAAGCACAGCTTGTTAGCTAAAATTTGATGTGAATACCTGCAATACATCCTTAGTGGCCAGATTTGAAGCCTTTTTGTTCAATTACCGAAACTTTGTTATTTTGCTGTAGTGTACAGTACCTATAAAGGCCATATATTAATGTTTTAATTGTTTAGTTTCCCCAAAATGACTGTCCTTAGTGTGTATTTTTTTATAGATATAGATAACACAGAGGGGAAGTGATGTTTGTGGCATCATTTTCCATGTCTTTTTAATAAAACCTCATACAGTATTTCTTTTAAGGATAAATTACCACTAATCTTAAATTTGATTTTTCCCCCTTCCTTCTCTGACCTCACCTTTCTATTACTTGTTTTTAAGCTCTAGGAGTTTACTTTGTAAAAGTTGTTGGTAAAGAACTGTCAATCACCAACTCCTTTTGCAGATCTCAGTCCCTTCCACTGATACACTTCATGTAGAAACTATCCATTCTATATAGGTAAAGCTTATTTCTCTGTCATTGCATGGCTAATTGACTCATCATTAAAGGGGAACTGTGGTCTCCAAATAAGTTAAGTTTAAACGAAAGGCCAGTTTTCTACCTTTAAAACGAGCCATCAACCACCTCTCTACATGCTCCACAGCCCAAGATATACAGAAATGACTGACCAGAAAGTTAATGTGTGGGAGGCTTCTCCTGCACAGTGCCGCCGGCGAGCACAGCCTCAGACTCCCTCAGTGAGTTTTCTGTGGGGGGTGGGGTCTGAGTAACCCACGGCACCTGCGAGTGGGTGGGGCTTAGGCACCCACGAGTGAGGTAAACATCTGTTGCTCTTTCTGTGCCTGCAGCTAACACCCAATCCTAAAGTAAGCTGCTGTTTATGCTGTCTGTGTGACAGGAGTACTAATGAACACACACTCCCCTTCAAACTCCTACAGCTGAAAGAAAATCTTGTTTGATTCATGCAGTAATTACAGCTACCAGTGCTGCTTATCTTCCCATAGCAAATCAGTTTCACTTTCACTATAACACAAAAATTCAATAAAAGTTCTTCTTGTTAAAAATGGTGATAATTTTATTTAATATTTGAAAGCCTAAATTTAATTGGTTTGGGAAAAAATTAGCACCATTTTTCATCATAAAAACTTTTATTGAATAACCCTGGAAATCACTGGGTGAATGCTATTGGCTGTTTGAAGGCACACATTCATTTCTACTGCACATGCTTCTCACTCTAGTGAGTTTTAGATTGGATATCTAAAGAAATAGGGGGCAGATCAACCAAAAAATTATACAGTGGTGGTTGGGAAGAATTATAGTTTCCAGTTATGGTAAATTTAAAACTATTTTTCGGTATAGATGCCCTTTAAAATCACCATAACAAATAACACTATAGAAAGTATAGTACTACTTACTGAATTACTTACTTAAATTTACCTAAGTTTGAATGGAAAACTCAAAATGATAGTGTCATGAACGCCAGTTCGCTGGGTACGTGATCTGACCAATCAATCAGTACTCGCTGCCACCACTTTAAGTTACAGCCTTAAAGATGCCCCAAAAACACTCTTGACTCTCACTGACTATGCACACCCATTCTTGCCAAGTCACTACACACTTTCCTGACAGATAGGTTTAGCCACACCTCTAAGAGTGCTACAGGGACTCCATGTAGACACTAAAAGGAAGTGGAATTTTACTAATATCCAATGAGGTTCTGATCTTACACTGTTAGCAAATCAAAAAATTCTTTAAGGCATTGTACATGACAAGACAGGAAGTGTAAGGAAGTTCCTGTATTACACCGAATAATGTGCTATTTGTAAAACATGTGAGAGTCTTAGCTGATTACAAATTCTTCATACTTACATTTACTTCTCCCCTCTCTTCTCAATAGAAAGAAATAAAACAACCCAATTTCTGTTTGCTAGACAGGAAGTGACATCTGTATATGATAACATGACTTTGCATGGCTTGGAAACTACCCAGCATTCTTAGAGAAATGGCTAGTTTTTCCTTTCCCTCCCACTATTGATATATTAATAACATGAGGCTGTGAGATACCTTCTGTTATAAGAAGGCTCTACTTAATTTATACTCTCTGTGGAGCTGTTCGCTCCTTTATCCCCACCTTTCCCTAACCTATATAGCCAATCAGTATCCTGTGCTGTCCTAACCCCATAGTGACTGTAAATCTGGAACTTGCTGTGGTATGTTATTATTATTATTGTGGATTTATATAGCGCCAACATCTTCCGTAGCGCTTTACAATTACATGCATACATTCACATCACTCCCTGCCCTGAAGAGCTTACAATCTAAGCACATTTATTTGACACATACAATCCAATCAGTATGTCTTTCTTATTGTGGGGGAAAACTGGAGTGCCCGGAGGAAACCCACGCAAGCACTAGAAGAACATACAAACTCCTTGCAGATGTGTCCAAGGGTGGAATCGAATTCAGGACTACAGCGCTGCAAGGCATCAGTGCTAACCATTGAGCCACCGTGCTGCCCTTACTACTAAGTATGAACCTGGCATGTTAATCTGGATCCTGTATAGGGTCTCAGGTTGTGCAATGGCACTGTTTAGTTTGAACTGTACATTGTGACAGGATTGCTGGGGTTTGTTCTCAGACTTGCAAGCTTATTCCACTTAGACTCAAGGATTATAGTTGTCAGGATGGTGGAATATGGAAGTGAGGGAAAGTTTGGTAAGGTTTATGACCAATGTGATCCTTCCCTAATCCAAAAGTGTAATAGCTATAGATGTAACGAAAGGGCAGATGGATCACTTGCATGTTCAAACCTTTGGGTAGGAATCGCTTAACACAAACGTGGGTTTTAATGTCTGTAAGTCAGTCAAGTTTTCCAGCATTCTGTGCAGAAACGGAATGCTGGGAGTTGTAGTTTGTAAACGTGAAAAGTTTGACACCCATGTTATATCATTACAATGTATTGGATCTTAATAAGTTCATTAGCCAAAGGACATAAAGAAGAAACTTACTGCTAACAGAGAAGGCTGGGAGTTAAAGTTTTCAAACACGTGAAAGGTCCCAACTTTAACACCTCTGTGCTATACCATTAGCCAGTATTATATCTGGACACATGCCTTAAGTACAGGACATTAAGAAGGAACTTACTGCAAACAGAGAATCCTGGGAATTTGTAGTTTTCAAACATGTGAAAGGTTCCAAGTTTAACACCCCTGCTCTATACCAGTAGACAGTATTACATCTGCACACATGCCTTAACTACAGGAGATTAAGAAAAATCTTACTACAAACAGAATGCTGGGATTTGTAGTTTTCCACCATTAGGCTGAATTACATCAAGACACATGCCCTTAGCTACAGGCAATTAATGAGATACTTTGCATGTCCCTACCCATTTTTCTGAGCGTAAGAAATATGTGACTATATGTTAGATTATTAGGGCAATGCTATTATAATAACGTGAGGCTGTGAGGTACATTCTGTTATATAATAAGGCTCTATTTCATTTTATACTCTGTGGGGAGCATTCAGCTCCTTTAACCTCTCCATAAACTATATAGCCAATCAGTATCCTGTGCTGTCCTAACCCCATAGTGATTGTAAATCTGGAACTTGCTGTGGTAGATAATAATAAGTATGAACCTAGCATGTTAATCTGGATCCTGTATAGAATATTGAGTTGCCCAATGGTGCTGTTTAGCTTGAACTGCAAGGCAGGATTGGTTTATTCCACTAAGACCCTTTGGATTCTAGCTAGCAGGCAGGTGGAAAAGGTAAGCGAGGGTATGTGTGTGTGTTTGTCCTTGTAATGTGGTGGGATTGCCTGAGTCTTTTTTAGGATCTACAGGCTTATCTTATTTGAGCCTCCCCCTTGGATGCTTGCTGGGAGTGGAAATGGAAAGTTTTGAATAGTTCCTGATGCCTACTAGCTGAAGGGATAAAGTAGCTTCTCTCTAGCCCTACAGGGAAAGGCAGACAGATCCCAAACCACTTGCATGTTTGTGCACTTTTTGTTGGCATCACTGAAAGCATGACCCCGAGCTTTCAATTAAAAAAAAAAAAAAATGGTGCTGTTTAGGTTGAACTGCACATTGTGGCAGGATTGCCTGGGTCTATTCCTGGTTTCCCTGGAAGTTCCCCTGGAAGCTGATGACTGTTTTAATAACAGTTTAAAATATCCCTGTATAAAGATTTTATTTTCAAATGTGTTTGTAGTATGCACTCCAAACCATTCCAAAGTTGTAGTATGCCCTTGTGCTACAAACTTAATCCATAATAATGGGTATAAGTATAAAGATGTTAGTGCAAACAGGGTCTTCTTCAATTTCTTTATTCAATCATAAAGTGCAAATACTATGCAAAATTAGCAACATTCTCAACTTTCTCAAGCTCGAGAGGAGAGACAGTCATGCTTGGAGCGCAGATGCGGTACAAGTGGAGTATTAAGGCTTATCACTCTCAGTAGGCTTTCCTAGCTTCCTTGGAAATAGACATTCATTAAAAAAAATTCCCTATATTTGCCCTTTTAATCAGTGCACTATTTTAAGGAAATCAATGATAAAATGTATCTGTATATATAGTGTACTACTTTTTAAAATGTAGAGGTTAAATGTTATGTGACATATGATATTGTTATTATATTACATATTATATATTGTAGTAATGGTTTTGAAAATGTTTCTCCAGATGGGATCTTTATAGACCCATAGAATGTCATCTTGTTAACTGCGTTTCATGTAAGGAGTCACGCAATCTGCGCTTACTGTAAGAATTCACAAAGTCTCAGTATCTTTCTGTACACAGTGAAATCTGTTCTCACAGTAGGGAACCTAATTGTGTCCTGTAGCCAATGATGCTGTGAACCAAGAATCCACCCACAGGGACAATCTCATATGATAATTGCATATATTTAGCTTAGTAAAATCCTGTTCTTCCTTTACGCTATTCCTTCAAATGTCACTCTGTGTAGTTTTCTGCTTTATTCAAGTCTCAAATTACAGATGCCACTGAAATTGCATTTAGCTACAGTATTTATTTCAACAGAACAGAACTCTTCAAAAATGAAGCTAAATACCAAACCAGATATTTGCACTTCTACCCTACCCTATATATCTGTTATGTTACCCACCTAACTAGATTGCAAGCTCTATGGGGCAATGACCTCTGTTCAAAATAAAAGTGTGTAGTATAGAGCAACCAAAAACTCAGGCAACCCCACAGGTATTGCTATAAACAAACATACATTTATTGTGCACACCATAACATGTTTCGGGCAGTCTAGGTCCTTTCTCAAGTGTACTTTAGGTATACTTTAGGTATGTAAATAAACATATCCTGAACACACTTGTAAATGTATGTATGTATTGTAAGAATGAAGGAGGAAAACTCAATTTCACTGGTCCAGGCTTGGTTTTGCTGGTGGTTTCCTATCAAGTTGTGTGGGTGTGGTCTTGAGGAGGGGGTGAACTGTTTTGGAGTGGAGACACAGCCTGCTGAGGAGTTCAGAGGGAAATACAAACTGAAAGAAAGAAATTAGCCAAGGTCATTTTGGTTGGTGGTCCTAAAAGCCTCAGGACTGACCTAAGAGTGAAAAGGTACAGAAACGGACTCTTTTGGACTGCAAGTTTTCAGTATTTGCTTATACAGTATTGAGCTGTTAAAGTGATGTTAACAGACACCCTGCCGTTCTGAATAAAAAGTGTGCTGTGTTTGAACTTTGGCTGTCGCTGTTTTACCTTTGATAGCCTGTGGCGGGGCGTCCACTGAGCTAATCTCCACATATAGTGTTTCGGATGCGGGCACGTTCGTAAAGATGGATGAACTTATAAAACAATTGGTGCAGGCTAATGCAAACCTGCAACAAGCCAATGCTAATCAGCTAAAAATGAATGCAAGTCTACAGGAGGCCAGTGCTATACAAAGAAGAGTTCATGAGGAAGCCATGAGGGCACAGAGTGAAACCAATACACTGCTGGCTGAAACAAGCAAAGTTGCTTTAATAGAGCAACAGCAAATAAACCACCAATTGCACCTGCAGATGCAAGCACTGGCAGAGACTGTTCAAAGGTCCCCATTGAAACTCCCCACAGGTCGTGGAGCAGTACAGGCTTCTATGCAAAAGATGACCCCCACAGACGATGTTGAGGCCTACCTGATGGTGTTTGAAAGGGTTGCTGAGAGGGAGAAACTGCCTACTGAGCACTGGGCAGAGGCCCTTGCACCTTTTCTAACTGGTGAACCGCAAAAGGCTTACTTCGACCTCCCTGAACGGGAAGCTGCAGATTATGGGAAGCTTAAAGGGGAAATACTAGCAAGGCTGGGAGTCACTACAGCAGTACGGGCGCAACGCGTGCACAACTGGGTATTCTCTGCTGAACAGCCTGCAAGATCACAAATGCATGCTTTAATACACTTGATAAAGAAGGGGCTTCAGCCAGAGGTGTCCACTCCAGCACAGATGGTGGAAAAGGTTGTCATGGACAAGTTTATTCGGTCTCTACCAGCCAGACTCCAGCGTTTGGTTGGGCATGGAGACCCCCAAACCGCCCAACAGCTGGTTAGTCTTGTAGAGAGATATGGTGCTACCGAGGGTGTACTTCAAGAAAAACCTACCGTGCGCTGACCAAGAGCCCCAAGCCTTTTGGGTTGTTTGGTAAGACTGCTAATGTTGTAAGGGGTAGGACTGAAGTGCTTAAAATGGCAGAGGGTCCTAACGAGGAACGTGAACATAAATTAGAACCTGAGTTAAAGGCGCCAGTATACCCCAAGGTGCGTTGGTCTGGCAGAGGGACCAGTCAAATACAATGTTGGCGCTGCCGTGGGTTCGGCCACATTGCATCTACCTGCCCCCTTACTACTGAGCCATTGGAATGCAATATGGCTCGTCGCTTATCCTTATATGCATTGCCAGTGTGTTCTGCAGAAGATACGGCAAGAGAGGACCGACAAATGTGTGACCTCAAGGTAAAGGGTTTTTTTGTTCATGAACTGTTGGACTCTGGGAGTCTAGTGACTTTAGTTCATGGAAACTTTGTAAAGTCTGGAAAATTTAATGGACACTGTCTTGGAGTCCTGTGCATTCATGGTGACACTAAGGACTATCCTACAGCTAAAATAAATTTGGATACGCCATGTGGGACTGTAGACCATGTTGTGGGGGTAGTTAAAACATTGATGTATGATGTAATACTTGGCAGAGACTTCCCCCTGTTCTGGAAGTTGTGGGGTAGAGGGAGAGAAAAGCCTGGAGTCAAAAATGTTTCAGCCCCAGTGCCATTTGATATAGGAGAGGAAGAAAGGGCTGTAGGGGTGCTCACTAAAGAACCCACCAATTTACCCTTTGCCCTGATTACAGGTGACAGTGATAACTCTGCCATACCTGATGACATGTCTCGGTTGAATGTATCATCTGATAATTTTGGGACTGCTTAGTTAAGAGACCCAACCTTAACTAAAGCTTGGGAAAATGTACGGGTAGTCGATGGGATAGCACAGTTGACAGGGGCCGAACAAATGTTTCCACACCTAGCTGTTACCCAGAACCTGCTCTATCATGTAGACCAGATACGAGGTGAGCAAGTAGAACAACTGGTTGTCCCACAAACTTACCGTAAGATGGTTCTAGACATGGCTCACAAACATGTGTTAGGGGGACATTTAGGAAGCGAGAAAACAAGAGAGCGAATTTTACAAAGGTTCTTTTGGCCATGGGTACATTCCGAGGTGAAAAGGTATTGTGAATCATGCCCTGAATGCCAGCTTACAGCTCCTAAGACTCACTTTCGTCTGCTAGGGGGCACCAATATATATTGGCTATATTAGATTATGCCACATGCTACAGTGAAGCGGTACCCCTAAGAAACACTGCTTCTAAAAATATTGCCAGAGAATTGTTTCTTATGTTCACTCGAACTGGAATCCCAAAAGAAATCCTTACTGATCAAGGCACTCCCTTTATGTCCAGAATAATTAAGGAGCTATGTAAATTGTTCAACATCACACATTTGAAGACATCAGTTTATCACCCCCAGACAGATGGACTGGTTGAAAGGTTCAATAAGACCTTAAAGGGCATGTTGAAAAGAGTTGTAGCTAAAGATGACAAGGATTGGGATTGCCTGTTACCCTATTTAATGTTTGCAATAAGAGAAGTACCTCAGTGTTCAACAGGATTTTCACCCTTTGAGCTGGTTTATGGCAGACATCCCTGAGGCATATTAGATATAACTAAAGAAACCTGGGAACATGAGGCTACTCCATACCGGAGTGTAATTGAACATATTTCTTTAATGCAGAATAGAATCTCTGAAGTCATGCCAATAGAACATTTACTGGAGGCTCAAGAAACCCAAAAACGAGTATATAATAGGTCTGCCAAAACTAGAAACTTTAATCCTGGAGATAGGGTACTTGTTTTAGTACCCACCATTGAAAGTAAGTTTCTTGCTAAGTGGCAAGGCCCTTATGAAATTATAGAAAAGGTTGGAGAAGTAAATTACAGGTAAAAGAAAGCCGTATCAAATTTACCATGTGAACCTGATTAAAGCTTGGAAGGATAGGGAGACCCTAACTACCAAGAAAATGTCATCCTCTAGGGAGATCCCACCTGTAAAAATAGCAGAATCCTTGTCGGTGGGTCAAGTACAAGAATTAAGGGAGCTACTTGCTAAAGTAACTTTGGATACGCCATGTGGGACTGTAGACCATGTTGTGGAGGTAGTTAAAACATTGATGTATGATGTAATACTTGGCAGAGACTTCCCCCTGTTCTGGAAGTTGTGGGGTAGAGGGAGAGAAAAGCCTGGAGTCAAAAATGTTTCATCCCCAGTGCCATTTGATATAGGATAGGAAGAAAGGGCTGTAGGGGTGCTCACTAAAGAACCCACCAATTTACCCTTTGCCCTGATTACAGGTGACAGTGATAACTCTGCCATACCTGATAACATGTCTCGGTTGAATGTATCACCTGATAATTTTGGGGCTGCTCAGTTAAGAGACCCAACCTTAAGTAAAGCTTGGGAAAATGTACAGGTAGTCGATGGGATAGCACAGGGGAAAGGGGCTGAACAAATGTTTCCACCCACCTAGCTGTTACCCAGAACCTTCTCTATCATGGCTCACAAACATGTGTTAGGGGGACATTTAGGAAGCGAGAAAACAAGAGAGCGAATTTTACAAAGGTTCTTTTGGCCAGGGGTACATTCCGAGGTGAAAAGGTATTGTGAATCATGCCCCGAATGCCAGCTTAAAGCTCCTAAGACTCATTTTCGTAGCCCACTAGTTCCCCTTCCCGTAATTGAGGTCCCCTTTGAAAGGATTGCGATAGATATAGTTGGGCCCCTAGTTAAGTCTGCTAGGGGGCACCAATATATATTGGTTATATTAGATTATGCCACACGCTACCCTGAAGCGGTACCCCTAAGAAACACTGCTTCTAAAAATATTGCCAGAGAATTGTTTCTTATGTTCACTCGAACTGGAATCCCAAAAGAAATCCTTACTGATCAAGGCACTCCCTTTATGTCCCAAATAATTAAGGAGCTATGGAAATTGTTCAACATCACACATTTGAAGACATCAGTTTATCACCCCCAGACAGATTGACTGGTTGAAAGGTTCAATAAGACCTTAAAGGGCATGTTGAAAAGAGTTGTAGCTAAAGATGGCAAGGATTGGGATTGCCTGTTACCCTATTTAATGTTTGCAATAAGAGAAGTACCTTAGTGTTCAACAGGATTTTCACCCTTTGAGCTGGTTTATGGCAGACATCCCCGAGGCATATTAGATATAGCTAAAGAAACCTGGGAACATGAGGCTACTCCATACCGGAGTGTAATTGAACATATTTCTTTAATGCAGAATAGAATCTCTGACGTCATGCTAATAGTTAGGGAACATTTACTGGAGGCTCAAGAAGCCCAAAAATGAGTATATAATAGGTCTGCCAAAACTAGAAACTTTAATCCTGGAGATAGGGTACTTGTTTTAGTACCCACCATTGAAAGTAAGTTTCTTGCTAAGTGGCAAGGCCCTTATGAACTTATAGAAAAGGTTGGAGAAGTAAATTACAGGGTATATCAGCCAGGTAAAAGAAAGCCGTATCAAATTTACCATGTGAACCTGATTAAAGCTTGGAAGGATAGGGAGACCCTAACTACCAAGAAAATGTCCCACCTTGTCACCCTTGCATTCTTTCTTTATTTTGACATATCCAGGTAAGCGGAGAGTGATCAGTATAAGTCTAAACTTCCGACCTAGTAGGTAATATCTAATGACTCAAGAGCCCACTTGATGGCCAACACTCCCGTTCAACTATGGCATAGTTTTTCTCCCAGATGTCAGTTTTCTGCTTAGATATGCAACTGGGTGTTCTTCGCCCTGAACTACCTGAGAAAGAACTGCTCCCAGTCCCACATTAGAGGCATCTGTTTGCACTACAAACTCTTTAGGTAGATGGGTTTCCCAGTCTTTACTAAAATG
Organism: Hymenochirus boettgeri; assembly: GCA_019447015.1. Taxonomy (NCBI): domain Eukaryota; kingdom Metazoa; phylum Chordata; class Amphibia; order Anura; family Pipidae; genus Hymenochirus; species Hymenochirus boettgeri. Next base: position 101,868,159 of record CM033474.1, on the reverse strand, counting down.
ACCACGTCATCCAAATATGCAGATGCATAAAGGCGATGGGGCTTTAATATTATGTCCATCATCCGCTGGAAAGTGGCTGGGGCTCCAAGCAATCCAAAAGGTAACACTGTGTACTGATATAACCCATCAGGAGTGAAAATGCAGTTTTCTATTCAGCTCTATCCGTAGGGGAACCTGCCAATACCCTTTTGTTAGTCCAAAGTAGTCAAATATCTGGCCTGTCCCAACCTCTCAATTAACTTGTCTACCCGGGCATAGCATAAGAATCAAACTTTGACTTTTTGTTTAGTTTCCGGAAATCATTGCAGAAGCGCACGTACCATCAGGCTTGGGAATTAAGACTATAGGGCTAAGACGTCGCTTTTGGACTCCTCTATAACCCCTCTAGCATTTTGTTAACTTCGTCCGATATAGCCGTTTGCGGGCTTCAGGAATTCGATAAGGTTTCATATGCACCGTACAGGGGTTCTGTTATTATGTCATGTGTATTACCTTAGTCCTACCAGAAAACTCAGAAAATACGTCTCTGTTTCTTTGAAGTAGCTCCCTTCATCTTGTACTTTAACCCTTTACTTTTCCCTAGAAGGAGACATTAAAGCTTGGAAGGATAGGGAGACCCTAACTACCAAGAAAATGTCGTCCTCTAGGGAAAAGTAAAGGGTAAAGTACAAGATGTAAGGGAGCTACTTCAAAGAAACAGAGACGTATTTTCTGAGTTTTCTGGTAGGACTAAGGTAATAACACATGACATAATAACAGAACCCCATGTACGTGTGCATATGAAACCTTATCGAATTCCTGAAGCCCGCAAACAGGCTATATCGGACGAAGTTAACAAAATGCTAGAGGGGTTATAGAGGAGTCCAAAAGCGACTCGTCTAGCCCTATAGTCTTAATTCCCAAGCCTGATGGTACGTTGCGCTTCTGCAATGATTTCCGGAAACTAAACAAAAAGTCAAAGTTTGATTCTTATGCTATGCCCCGGGTAGACAAGTTAATTGAGAGGTTGGGACAGGCCAGATATTTGACTACTTTGGACTTAACAAAAGGGTATTGGCAGGTTCCCCTACGGATAGAGCTGAATAGAAAACTGCATTTTCCACTCCTGATGGGTTATATCAGTACACAGTGTTACCTTTTGGATTGCTTGGAGCCCCAGCCACTTTCCAGCGGATGATGGACATAATATTAAAGCCCCATCGCCTTTATGCATCTGCATATTTGGATGACGTGGTCATTTTTAGTAAAGACTGGGAAACCCATCTACCTAAAGAGTTTGTAGTGCAAACAGATGCCTCTAATGTGGGACTGGGAGCAGTTCTTTCTCAGGTAGTTCAGGGCGAAGAACACCCAGTTGCATATCTAAGCAGAAAACTGACATCTGGGGAGAAAAACTATGCCATAGTTGAACGGGAGTGTTTGGCCATCAAGTGGGCTCTTGAGTCATTAAGATATTACCTACTAGGTCGGAAGTTTAGACTTATAACTGATCACTCTCCGCTTACCTGGATATGTCAAAATAAAGAAAGAAATGCAAGGGTGACAAGGTGGTTTTTGGCCTTACAAAACTTCAACTTCACAATCGAACACAGGGCAGGGAATTACAAGGTAATGCAGATGCTCTGTCTAGAACACATTGTTTAATAACTGAATATGTTCTCCCCCACAGGTTCGAGCAGAGGGGGAGGGTGGGTAAAGAATGAAGGAGGAAAAGTGCTAGAGGGAAGGTATGTGTCCCCTAGGTTCTTGTCTTTTGCTGCAATGTTCTAGGTGATTCTTTTCCCTGCAGAGTTTTTATTTTTATACCTTTTGTTTTCTAGTTAAGATAAACCAGAACTGGAGTAGGTATTTGTGGAACGGAGTCATGCAAACAGGGTCGAACTCAATTCCATTAGTCCAGGCTGGGTTTTGCTGGTGGTTTCCTATCAAGTTGTGTGGGTGTGGTCTTGAGGAGGGGGTGAACTGTTTTGGAGTGGAGATACAGCCGCTGAGGAGTTCAGAGGGAAATAAAACTGAAAGAAAGAAATTAGCCAAGGCCATTTTGGTGGTGGTCCTAAAAGCCTCAGGACGACCTAAGAGTGAAAAGGTACAGAAACGGACTTTTTGGACTGCAAGTTTGCAGTATTTGTTTACAGTATTGAGCTGCAGTTATGTTAAAGTGATGTTACAGACACCCTGCCGTTCTGAAAAAAAGTGTGCTGTGTTTGAACTTTGGCTGTCGCTGTTTTACTTTGATAGCCTGTGGCGGGGCGTCCACTGAGCTAATCTCCACAGTATGTATTTTATTTCTTATATAGTGCTATATGTAATTTATGTATGTACGTATATAGAAGATCAAAGCTTGCTTGCTTTGATCCTATTATAAAGTTATCCTTCATTTTGATAGAATATAGCTAAATACTGTACCCTTTTGATGCAGTTTCTAAGCCCTTCCTGCAGCAGTACCACCCTTCCTATCCCTAGGATGAATTTGGTCACTGGCTGTGGGATTTTGTAATGTCTTTGGGAAGTTAAAGACACAAATACTGGGTACTGGTTTGCTACCTTATCTTATACCAATATTTGAATATTTTGCTTTAAGTATTAAAGCTGTTGGGCACACAGTGAAATACAGATACAAGGAGGAAGGATAATGTTCATTGTATTATACAATTCTAGGAAACATTCTGTAGCTAGTGGGATTTTACGGATTGCTATTATTATAGCTACCCTTAGTTTAGTGGTTTTCATCAGACCTAACCCAGGAAGCCCTCAAACAATGTTCCCTCTAATTTAAAATCCTCTGTGTGCGCAGAAATAAAATGTCAAAATAAAATTGTGTGTGCTACACATTGCAGCACTCATATTCCAGCAGAAATAAACTTTACTTTTATAGAATGGATAGTTTCTACATGTAGTGTGTCAGGGGGAGGGTCAGGGTGATTGACAGTTCTTTACTGACTAGCTGTGCCCTGCCCCCTTTAAAAAGTAAAACTCCCAGAGCTAAAAAACAAGGGATAGGAAGGTCAGAGAAGAAAAAAACAAGCAGATTTAAGATTGGTAATTGCCCCAGTTTACATGTCCTTTAAACATTTTTCCGTAATGTAGCCTCCCCCCTCCCAACCGTAACCGCATGGGTTTTTGTAAAAAAAAAAGTGAGAGATAATTTACTTACCTGCTTTCGTTCCTGCGACCTTTGCTTGTAATGTTACTTCCCCCCGAAGGAAGCAACATTAGGGGCCGGACTGGCAGCCGCATCTGTGATTGGCTGAGATGCATTCAATCACAGACGCTGCTTCCGGATATTGAAACAGCCATTGGAATGAAGGCTTGTTAGTAAGTTATCTGCTATTTTTTTTTACAAATATACCATGCAGTTAAAGGGTATGTCCACCCCTAAAACACACTTTTAATATTCTGCTCCCCCATGTCCCCCAGCCCCAACCGCATGTTTGTTTTTTTCAAAAAGCTCCCCAAACTCTTACTTACCTCCCCTCGATCCTCCGCCGCACTGCCGCCCCTCTGCTTGCGAGAATGCAAACAGAGGGGCGGGACCGGCAGTCGCGTCTGTGATTGGCTGAGCGGCAGCCAATCACGGACGCGGCTGCCGGTCATTCAGTGCACCGGATGAAAGCGGAGAGGTAAGTAAGAGTTTGGGGAGCTTTTTGAAAAAAAAACCATGCGGTTGGGGCTAGGGGACATGGGGGACAGCATATTAAGGGGGTTTACGCTAGGGGGGAGGGATAGTAGAACGGAGAGAGGGAGGGAGGGGAGGGGAGGAGGAAGAAGGGCTGCAGTCGCATGGCAATTCTACCGGAGGCTAGATAGCAGGCAGAGACCTGCTATCCTCCTGGTGGTTAGTTTTGAGACTTTGGGGGGGGGGGGGTTTACAGGAGAACCCTATGGACTGGATGTGAGGTAAGGATTAAACTACACTACATGGTGGGGCCAAGTTGGGGGAATATGAGTTTTGGGGGTGGACATGCCCTTTAAGGTTGGGAGGGGGGTAGCTACACCATAGAAAATAGATTATTTGCCTACCACCCTCACTGCAGGTTGGAGGGAAGGAGTGGGGAGAAAGGGCTCCCATTCCTTCCTCTTGGAGGACAGTTAAGTGGTAGAAACCTTTTCACACAAAGACAGCTCCTACTCTTAACTTTCCTGGTGTATGAATAGGAACTGTAAGAGAACCATAACGAGCAGAGGAGAAAGGTAAGGATTTTTAAACACTACATAGTGGGTCCAGCAGTGGGTTGAAGTTTAGTTTTGGGGGTGGACATGCCCTTTGTATCAATGCACTTCCCTCTTATGTCTAAAGGATATTCTTTTACCTACTCATTTTACAAGCTATTGCTTGATAAAATGGGAATCTTTTCCAAACGGTTTTTCCTGTTAGATTTCAGCTTTTTTTTATTTCACATTTAAAAAAAAAATCTCAAATTTAATTTTATATTTAAAAGAAAAACCTTTGCTATAATAGTAGCATTGCATAATTTGCATTATAAAAAGGATGCTTTGATCATAGTTACTCCACACTTAGTGTTTTGCATTACCTGTAGATTGGTAACTTGAACAAATGTCACATCACACCTACATATCACATCGTCTTGAGAGGTAGATCTATTTACTCTGCATCTTAGCTGAAATTTTTTCCAGTGCATCTCTGCATGCAGTCTCCAAGGACCAGTCTTGACTTAAGATTTAACTGCGTTCTGACAACAGCTTTTCATGTTTATGCCACGAACTCGCATTGTCTTCCCCTGAGACTGATGTAGCAGTTGGAGTTCTGGCAATATCACAGTGAACAGGAATTCCTCCTCATGCTAAGCTTGAGTTGGGTTTTTATTTTAACATCTCTTGTGTCTGAGATTAAAGGTACACTTAATTCAAAAAAATGACTTGCCTCTTATTTTTTTCGATATTTTTAGTGCTGCCAGGAAATTGATCCCCTTTTGTTCTAAGTGCTCCCTGTCACTAGATCTCCTCATGTTCTCTCTTTGCCCACCCCTTCTCAAAATCTGAGGCACAGCTAGAGTGGGGAGCATGTGCAGTGAAAATGATCTGTGCCTTCTAACAGCCAATAGCATTCACCCAGTGATTTTGTATTATAGTAAAAGTGAAACTGTTTTGCTATGGGAAGGTAAGAAGCACTGGCAGCTGTTAACACTGCTTGAATCAAATTCAAATTTTTTAGCTGTCAGAGTTTGAAGTGGAGGAGTACTTTGGTACTCCAGTAACACAGACAGCACAAACAGCAGCTAACTGTAGGATTGGGTGTTCTCTGCAGGCACAGAAAGAGCACAGGGTAACAGCATAGAAGTGATACTGGAATCCATATGAACTAATGCGTTATCCAAAACCAAAGGTGTAGAAAGAGAAGACTGATCCTTATAGTACCCCTACATGATGGGGGCCAGAAGAGAAGAGTTAGTGCCAATGTAGGAAATGATAAACTTCAGTCTGACTCTGGAGAAGTAAGAGGACAGCCAACAAGGTGGAGTACCCTGGATAGCTAGGAAGGTCTGAAGTACTGTAGTTGAGGGTGATCGTATTTTCAACTGCTAAAGACAGGTAAAGGAGAATGAGTTTGCATACACATGTCTTCCAGTAGTTTAGATGAAAAACAGTAGAAAGACTAGCCTTTATATGGATAGGTTAGAAACACGAAAGATAATATTTAAAGTTGTACCCTTCCAGCATTCCTAGTAATTGTATCAGATGTGTGTATGTGGGTTGTGCATATTTTGTATGGCCTCCAATCAGTTATTTGTCCCAGCACAAAGTGATAGATACACATTTCGTGATGGGCAACCAGACAGATTATGTGGATTGTGTGATGCCCTATTATTGAAAAATATTTTTAACAAATCACATAATAATAATAATAAAATTCTATCCCCTTTACAGTAACCCCAGTTATCTACCTGTCCCTTTACAGTAACCCAGTTATCTACCTGTCCCTTTACAGTAACCCCAGTTATCTACCTGTCCCTTTACAGTATCCCCAGTGTGTGAACCAGTGGATAAATATAAATTGAAATTAGATACTGAGCCTTTTTTTTTCCTTACAATCTCCAGCACAGCTAGTAAGAAGCCATTTAACAGCCGATATATTTCCTAAACCTTTCTGCTCGGATAAAAATATTGATGTTCGCAAATTATAGGCTTATTATGGGCTTGTTATAGGCATATTATAGGCTTATTATGGGGACAATAGAAATAGCCTATACAAGGTCTTACTTTTCCTGAAATAATTTTATCCTGTAATAAAACATTTTGCTTTGCTTGAGAACGTTACATCTTTAACATTGTATTATCTACATTGTAATGTACATTGCGAAGGGAATTTCAGTGCTCTGGTAACATTTTATGTAAAATATTAAATCAAATGTGCATTGATCCGAATATTCAACTAAATGTGTCTTTTTAGGATATTGTAGCCAGAAGTAATCAAAGCCATTTCTTTCTCACGTTAATGTGCGATTTCTCATGAAGTATTGAATATTCAAGAACAGAATGGGCTCATTATAAGGCCATATTCTGTTCTTATTCCACAAACTGCTTCCTATCATTAGTGACCCTAATAACAATATCATTTAAAGGTGAATTAAAGTATAAAAATAAAGGCCAGAAACCCTTGAAACAACCTGTTAATATTTCTGTTAGAGGGATCACCTTGTAAAATAATGTATGTATCCAGCCTCACTTTTATATTATTATTATAACTGTAATATAAGTGATACCGGATACATAAATTAACCCTCAGCGTAAAATAAAATTTTAACTGGATATTCCATTATACAGTATGTCAATCATGTCCGTGTTAATCTGGGTGGGTTATCCTCCTATTCTTTAATTTTATAAAATGTTATGGTATGTTTGACAAAGGGGTGACGGACATGTATCCCAATTACGCTATTTGGCCGTCCTAAAGGGTACTGGGGCAGGCGGAGCTACATTACATTGTCCAATCCCCTTGAAGCTGATGCTAGAGGCCCTTATGGTTGACTAAGTTGGGCAGCCCTGGTTTATGTAATGTTTAAATATTTTATTGGTTATAACCATGGCCGCCTGTAACAATGTGATTTTTGTCGAAATAATGGGAAATTATTGGAAAATGCTCAAAAAATGCACAAGATAAAACAATAAAGAATGCAATACAGCAGACGAACTGGATATGTACAGTATTGCATTTATAATAGGAATCTATGTACAGTGACTGCTATTGTGGTTATTTTGCAGGACGGCATTAAAGTGACAGGAAGATGTGGAGGTTACTGCGGGAAGTGTGTTCCGTCCTCGGTGACTGGTCTCAGTGTTCAGGTGATATAGAACTGGTAAGGGGAATTCCGTAATTGTGTTACTGTATCATTGCAGGTTGTTCTTCTTGCTTATTTTGCTTGATACTTTATTAGACTTCACCAATGCATTTGCTGAAACGTGCTCCTCATGCATGGCAGGTATCCCACCCCTCCTGTGACTCGCCCGTATTCTGGGTTGGTCTCAAATTCCCGCCAGGAGGAATCTCTAATCTCCTTGGCCGCCACGCCCCCGGAACAGCCCTAACCCCGCTTCCATCCACCCCTAAGTGACGTCACAATCGTCACATCCCTTCACCATGCCCCCTTCCTCCACCCTGCCTGGAAGCCTCAAATGGCATGGTGGGATGTCTTCCATGAGTTCCTCTTATAATGATAAGTCTGAGTTCAAATTATAAGTATTAACACCTTATGCTTGTGAAGGTTCTCATTCATCCAGGTCATGGTATATCTGTTGTATTCAATTAGATCAACTGGACTTCAAGTCAACTAAACTTCAAGTCCAGTTGATCTAATTGAATACAACAGATATTAACACCTTAGAGTGGAAATGTTTTATGTATAGTAAGAGGTTTGTTTGAAAAAAAACTAAACAATCAATGGATCGGGCCTGTAATCCACAGCAACCAATTGGATATTTCCTTTCATTGTTCTGACTGTACTAGTTCTATAAATGCTGACTGCTGATTGGTTCCTGTTCCATGCAAGATATTTTCCCACCATTCTCATAAATGGGGCTTAGAATAGGTAGGTTAGTGCTGGGATAATTTTTTATTAAAGACGTGAAGATATCGATGAGAGATCACCGTTGAAAATAATAAATGACATTGACTTATTATATTTCTTATTCTTTGATTTTTCTTTTGTTTTTTTAAATGACAGGTGCTTTAACAGAGATATAAACGGATGGATGAAGAGAATATGTTACAGTACCTCGACGTTCAATGTTTGTATATGTGTACATAACGTATATATATGTAAACCAAATGATGTATATTATATTTATGTCTGAAATTATTTATTTTTGGCTAAATATTTGTGTAGGTTAAATAATTCTTACAAGCCACCCGCGACGTGATCTCCAGTTAATCCGAGTTATTCCAACTCCCATCCAGCAAAGGGATTTTGGCTGGGCGACATGTTTTACCTATGCAGTCAGACCACAAAGTCATCTGTGGCTTGTATACCGACATGATGGGGTGGATCCATAATATCCACTGACTCCCCAAGGTTCCGTACAAGTTGCATAAAATCTTTGACATTTCTTTAAGAAAACAAAATCTATCGGAGAAAAATAAAACCAGTTGTTCTGATTGGTCGGAATTGACATTGAGTGTATATATTGTATCTAGGGATTATAATGTGACGGTGTCATGGAAAACTGAGTTCCATCATTTATTTCCATCAACAGTCACTCTGGCAGCTATAAAATAACATTTATAATGGTGCGTAATGTCTTGGACTATTTGTATCTCGTAGACTGTTAATCCAATGCGTTTCTATTCTTCCTGCATTCAAATGTAAAATGTTAATCCAGGCGTCTGGAATTACTAAGTTCTTTATATATTGATTTGGCATCTTGCTGTATGTGACCTCTATTATTCATTCTCCTTCCTTGAAGCGTTAGTCATCCTTAACAAGTTCGCCCCTCAAACCCCCCGAAACTGCAATCGTTATAAATCTAAAAGGTGTAAGAATAACCTGAAATGGTTCACATGTTACATGACATCCCAGCCAATGACTGAATGCTATACCCCTAGCAGCTTCTTTGAGCCTGTGCGAGCTTGTGACAAGCTCAGAGAAGCAGAGGGAAGGGGTAATAGGACATTTGGCTGTATAACAGGTTAGTAATATATTGCAGTCTCTGGGTTTAGGGGGTGATTTTTCCATAGTGTAACTTTTTTTGGTCCAAACTGATAAAAGGCAAAACATTTAATAGTTTAATTTCTATTTTTATAAAAATGACAAATTGCAAATGACTTTATTAGCCAAACTTACAGTCATATAATCTTGGATTATTATACAAATGCATTTAAAAGTTCCCTTCTGCCATCCATTCAGTAAATCTGACAATAAATATTTAAAGGGATAATTTCACGTACCGTATATAAAACTGTTCCCTGGAACCTATGTGCCATTTTTTTGGGGCTAATACAACAATAAGAAAATTCGTTAGCATTTACTGGGTTACAGCAGTTACAGTAGATAAAATCTGATTGGTGGTTGCTATTTAATTTAATAGTACATGGAACATATTTATTGTTTAATTGGCACATGAAAAATATTTATCCCTTTATTCATTGTATCTCACTGATTGGCTGTTTCTGTGGCTCATTATCGGGGTGAGGAGGATAAATTTGCATATTAACGTAACTACTTTATACTTTCCTGTTTGTACTATTGTGTGTCTGGATATGTGAACTGTAAAGTGTCACTGTTTATGAATCCTGATTTCACAGGACAAGATAGAAAAAAATGGCAAAATTGACCATTTTTGGTGCTGTATATTACAAATATAAGTACACAAATCGGTTCCAGGTACATTAAATTTTTGTTTTGCTTTTTTCTGTGCAAAAAAATATATTATGGCTCTCATTAATATAGTGTGTTTGAACCTTGCATGGTACAAATTTCTAACAATCAGCAATGTCTGTGTTGCCATTAAAGCTAGATCCTGTGTCTCTGTACCATACATCCCAACATTTATAGATGACAAGGTTCTTGCCTAGACTGCCTCAGACACACCCCTGGACCACCCAATCCCTGCCCATTCCAGGACAGCATTCCAGGAACAGAAATGTCCTGGGCAAATCTGGATGGTTGTGTTCTGCTCTATACATCCCATTTATATTCAGATGTTAATGTTCTAAGCATGGTGCTAGATATGGCATGTAAAACTGCAATTTCCGTAGTCTTGCATCATCGTTTCTTGTATCTCAGAGTTTACATTTAAATATTATTTTATTACTGTAATGAATTAGTCTTAGACTTTACAGAACACTATGTCTGTAAGGGACTGGGCTATAACCACTTGTTTTCTAAAGCAACGAGTGTTTTTAAAGGGGATGTAATACAGGTTAATTCTAATTAAAATAAAAGCCAGTCGTGAACAGATTGTACATTAGTTACCCATTAAATTTCATTTGTTGTTTTTGAAAATTAAGAAATTAAATTACTGTCATTTACTTTTTATGTAGCAGATAATAAACTGTGTTAAATGTGCAATTTCATAAGAGGGAAAGAACATACTTTTTTTCCTGATTTACACCCAAGAAACTACTTTTTAAAATAATATATTATTTGTCTTTATAAACAGAGATTAACTCGAGTAAAGTGAAGCCCTCGTAACTCCTCCTTCCTCCCAAGTCACTGATTCAGCCATGCTCAGTGTGCTTCACTCACGTAACAAGAGGCTAGTGTAGATACATTATATCTTCCTATGCTCAAGAGTGTATTGTACTTATTTCACACAGTCAAGAGTTTCATTGTGAATTTCTTGGAATCGTATGTGATGGATCAGTATTTCTTGGTCTGTAGCTTAGAAAAAATATGGAAACGAAAGACTTTTGATAAGATATTCGTGGATAGTTTATTTTGCTGTATAGAATGTTGTTATATGGAGAATGGAAACTGTTTTAAAATGTGAAATCAAGGGGGCATTTGGTAACTAAGGTAACATAAGATATAAAATGTACATACATACATTATATCCATATTAATGGTGCTTATATGTGTCATTAGTTATCTTTGGTGCTTTATGGTGTCATCACTGTCACATGACAAATGATGTAACCCAACGTAATCCAAAAATGTGGTTTAAAGGGAAAGGATGAAGCTATGCCTTCCCATTGGTCAGTTTAGGAACAGTCCCGGATTGTGGGAGGAAGGTGGTAGAGCCAGTCTTTGTATGCTGCATACAAAGACAGCATACAAAGGAGCTAGCAATTTAGTTGGGGGGTGTTTTCTTGGTATAATTACCCTTTAATACATGTAGACATTCTATACCATAATCAAGGGAAGCCTAAACTACTGGGAGTTAGAGATGAACAATAGGTCAAGAATTAAACTAGAGTTGGTAGATCCATATATATGATTTATAATTACATATGTAATGTAGGAGGTGTTATGTACTGGAATAGAGAATGGGAAGATTTACTTTCACTCTGGGGGATGTCGTTTTCCTGTCTGGTTTTTAATATTATGTAGCAATATTGTAACAAAATTTTCTTTGAAGTAAGGCAGGCAGAGTGAGAGTTAAAGCTATTAACTTTAGAAAGACAGCAAAATGGGAAGTAGGAATATTTTCTCCTACCTTCCATAAAATGATAGATCCAGACAGGAGATCGTTAATATGGGGGTTTAGCAGTCCCAATGGGATCCAACCTGTTTCCACTGCAGTAGATCCATTTCAAAGCCATAGATCCCAGATACATGTTAGAATGGTGCATGACATAAAGACTGCATACTAATTTGGTAGGTTTGTATTTAATATAGCGTGTTTATGGTTAAAAGGGAAATAATTGCACTATAGACCTTTGTGAACATAATTGGTGCCTTTTATTGTGCTAACCAGGTGTATTTAATGAATCTATGTGTACAATTTTTATTATGTGATAGAAATATACTAGAGAGTGCAAGTCAGCAGGCAGAGTTTGAAAACTACAAGTTTCAGCATTCATTAGTTGCATTCTGCAACCTAGGAATGCTGTGAGTTGTAGTTTACAAACATCTTGAGGCTCTCAGCTTGTACATCCCTGAATTAAAGTAGAATTATACTCATGTAGTTTTTAAGCTCCTCCCTCTCAGTCATTAACATATGTTCTCCAATGTCTGAGATGGAAGAATTGTCTGTGACAATGATTGTGGGAGGAGCCAGAAAAAGGTTGGTTACTGCATGAGGATAATTTTCTTTAAACCATATGCAATTCACTGTCACTCGTGTATTACATGCATTCAGCACTGTAGCCGATTACTTACTGTATTTGTAGCCATGAGCATTTGCCTGGACTATGTGGGCATTTATTTAAGTAGTAACAGGCAGGATTTCAACCATTCCCAGCATTCCTTACCAGCCAGAGATGTAGCATGAGTTATTTTCTTGCTGATTTATTTATTTAGAGGATTTTATGCTTTTGGCCCTTCCCGCATTCCTTACAAGTTAAAATCCAAACTTTAGTCCGGATGTTAGCATTATAACCTACTGTACCAAAAAATGCAGATAGCAGAATATAATCATTTTATATAGTATCCTGTACGTGATATTTTACGTGATATATTCTGCTGTTCTAATTGGTGCTTAGCTATGTCATCAGTCACATGACACATAGAAAGTTGTGCTTTATAAGAAAATAATGCATCGTGAGGTATTGTGGTCTTACTCCACGGTTAGAAAATTCAGACACAGTGGCGAAATTTTGTGACCATGATAAAGGAGCAATAATAACTGGTTTGCAATCTCCCCCCCCCCCCCCCCAAAAAAAAAAATAGTCATTAGTTCCCTTCATAACAAACTCTTGAGATGATCTTCTATCTTTCCAAGTGTCAACATTTTCCTGGGACATTTTTTTTTATTTTGAGGGGCCTTGATTATTGTGCTGGAGAGCTGATCCAAATCCCTGGTTTATTTATAGCAATGTCCCTGCCCCTTTATGTTTATTGGCTGAGGAAGAGAGGATTGTGTTTTATAATACTGTTACAATGTATCTTGCTTAGTTAAAATGTATAGCGGTTGTTTGGGGTGTATTTGTGGTTCGAAGCAGGGGGTAACAATGCAATCCAATTATCATCTTGACTTCTCTATATACCAAACCTATGAAGGTTCCATTTCCTTATTATTTATGAAATGAGAACATATAAAAGTATAATGGAGATTTAGATCCGTCCATATATAGAAGCAAGTTTAGTGCCTTCTTAAGGAATAAAAGAATATGAATATACAACAAACTTTAAATGCAGTGTACTCGCACTTTAAAAGATGTTTTAATTCTCAGAAGGATGTTTCCTTCTGATTGGTTTGTTAGTTTACTTGCTCGTGTTTTCGATTGGTTGGTCTGTGATGATGTCATAATGCAACCAAGGCATGCTGGTAATTGGAGTGCCAAGGTTCGACATTTGGCATTGTGTTGAACTATACTATCTATCTAGTTGTTATAGCTGGAAAAAATCTATTTATTAATTTTAATGGTTTTGCCACAGGTTGGTGGCTATATGATGAAAGATTTCGTAACCAAGTACATACATAAAAATCACTTATAGATACATTCTCGGCTCCCTTATTATTAAGTCTTTCCATTTATGTATGGCTATGTCGGAATATACACCTTATGTGAATTAATTCGTACTCTAGATAAATCTAATGAAATATACAGGGTGGGTTGGTTCTTTATATTACTATAGAATACATTATGGGGAGGGGAAAGACAGTTACATTTGTTGGTGGCATGGATGGAAAATGGGGTCCAGTGATCACTTTAGATAACTGGAACCCCTGCCAGCTAAACACGAATTAGTAGTCCACCCTAAACAAGTTTATTTCTGATCATCAGAAACTACAGATTAAAATGATAAATAGCACTCTTCCTTCTATTTAATTCCTAAATTAAATAGGACCCGCAACACACATGCACATGCGCATGAGCGCAGTTGCGGCAAACAAACTTACCGTGTATGTGCACTTTGTTGAGCCTTTACACTACGGAAAGCCCTTCAGTAAATTTCCCTTTCAGTTTAACTTCAATTTTGCACAAGGAGATCGGAGTAGCTGATTGGAGAATTCTCTCTGTCACTAAGTGAGCATGTCGGAGCTCACTGAGTTAGAGGAGAGAGCAGTAACTGCAGGGATTGCTATACTGAAATGCTTTTCCATGTGTATCTTTGGTTTGGAAATTGATATATTGTTTAAATCAGCATTGTCTGGGCTGTAAATCAGGGAAAATGTGGTTTATGGTGGACTACTCCTTTTAGAGCTCTGCCCAATAAATGCGTAAACAAGTATGAAAATTAGCATGAAAATGTCTACATGTAAGGAAAATGAACCGTGTAGTCCATGTATTGCTGAAATATTACTCCCCCTGAGAGCATGCTGGGACATGTAGTTCTTAAAACCACTGAAATACTGAAGGCTTCTAGATTCTGATTTTTATTTTTTGTGGAATTGTCAAAAATGATATGTAGCTTTGTCCGCTCGGTGATTTACATGAACCACTAACATTACAACCAATATTTTGTCATATTATGGAATTCATTACAAAATGTTAAAAATTCCCTCCATTTATTTTTATTGTGACCTATAAATCTATTGATGCACTGTATCTACTCACTTAAGGGTTGGTATCAATCAGGCAGGGTCGACCCGCAGCCCTACAGATGATGTCCGACTCTAGCCTAGATTGCTGGGAAATGTAGTCCGACATCATCAAGTTGTCCGTGCCTGGTATAAATTATATTAATTTCAATGATGCTACACATGTGTTATATTTGCTTTTTTGTAAGCATTCTATAATGTACATACCTCACCGTACGGGGCCGGTGCTAACCACATTCAGTTCAGTTTTTATATTTCTTGTTCAGTTTTCTTATCTCTTGGAGAAGAATAAGGTTTTTTTTTACATTCAATCGTTAACATTAAAAGTATTTAATATGCACTGGTATTAGCTTTGTACTGTGGCTCACATATTAACAAATAAATTATTTTTATGTCTTACCTACTTGTGATTGGTTTATTTCCGGACTGTACCAACTGAAGAAACAGGTGGATATAAAAACACGGAGAAAAGGATACATGGGAAAAGGAAAAAATTAGGAAACATGGTCAAGCCTCCATGTGGTAATAGCACCCCCAACATGTCCCTTTAATGGGAGGTCCTATGCCTTTAATATAAAGCATTGGATGGTCTCTTCCCTCATTTTAAGAAGCCAAAGGACTGGGGGGAAGTGAGAAAGCCTGTTACATGGACCCAGTGTGTAAGAATGAGAAATGCAAAAGTTTGCTAATGGTTATTGAAGTAAAAAAGGTTAGAAGTTAGGACCTTGCAGACTGGGGTTACCTTAATGTGGTTGGAAGGCTTTTCATTCATGTGATCACAGTAATGTATACTAAAACCCCTTTGTTTATAAAGTATGCCAGTGTGCAGATAATATGATATTGTATGGGGCCTAGGAATGTGCATTGATTTTCTTTTCTATGTTTAATTGTTTGACCAGATCAGTAGCACTTCCGCTAACTGTAGTTGTAAATTAGCCTAAGGACACGGTGCTTCCACAATCCTTTTATCGTATATAAAAACAGGGAAGTTGGATTGATTACTCCTACTTCTCAATATTGTTTCTGTGCAGAGCGCCGACACAAAATGCTTCTCTCAGTCTTGCTCAGTCTTCAGTACAGGAAAGTCCAAGACAATAGCCACACAGACTGTACGTGCTGATTCTCCTGGATGAAATGATATTGGTAGGTAGGAGTAATCAACCCTACCTCTCTGCCCTGATATTTTTCATTTTTAAAAATGTATTTTTTACAGTGGGGTTGTCCTTTAAAGGGGAACTGTGGTATCCAAACAAGTTAAATGAAAGGCCAGTTTCCTACCTTTAAAACGAGCCATCAACCACCTCTCTACGTGCTCCCACAGCCCAAGATATAAAGAAATGACTGACCAGAAAGTTATTGGGTGAGAGGCTGGCTTGTGACATTCCTGAGGCTTCTCCTGCACCGTGCCGCCGGCGAACACAGCCTCAAACCCCCTTAGTGTGTGAGGGAGACAGGAAGTCCCTCCTCCTCTCTGCTGTATGAAGTCCTGACAGAGAAGGGGGCTGCAAAGAGGAGGAGGAGACACAGAAGATTGACAGTTTCAGAGCAGGAAGTGCAGGGGACCTGATGATGCTGCTGCCAAATAACACACACAAATGTAAATATCTTCAAAACTATGCAGAATAAACAATGGAAATAAATTGCAAAAATTCTCAGGGGAGCAATTCCTATCAATTTACCTAGTCATTTTTGGACCACGGTTCCCCTTTAATTATCAGTTTTACACACCAAATGGCTGATTAAAACTCACTTTCCTTTCTGTGATTTCTACAAATAACTGTGACATAAAGACATAAAACTCTTAAATCAGGGTTATCAAACTAACAACAACTACATTCCCTGGCTGGAATATGCAAAACAATGCTCTTACCCTTTTCTTCTGCCTCTCAAAAGTATCTGCCTCGTCTTCAAGCTCACCAAGCTTTTTTTACAAGCTTGCACATGCTCAGAGGAGGCAGCTAGGAGAATGGCATTCAGTCATTGGCTGTGATGTCATCTGTCAAATCCATGTCTGATAGCAGGTGCATAACTGCAGGGGCCTAGGCCTCCCTGCGGAATTGGAGACCGGGCCCCTGACCCACCCCCCTCCACAATCAGCTGTTTAACACCTGATCTAGCAAATGAATGAAACATACACTTGATCAGATGTTTGAAAGACCGGATACGAACTTCCTTTTCTTTTAAACAGCTGTGTTTAAATTCATACATGCGATCAGCTGTTTTTAAGCAGGTAACGGGCTTGTGGCGGGCCCTCCTACCGTCCATCCATTGTTATGCCACTGACTGACAGCTGTTACCTGGGAGAACCACTAAGCACAAAGAGAGGTAAAAAAACATCAGGCAGTATTTCAGGTTAGACTTACATCTCTCAACATTCATACTATTGCAGGTTTGGGGGTTGATTCACCTATTTAAAGTTTTTCATTTGAGTTGCTCTTTAACATTTCCACACATCTAGAGCTGTACTTCTTAGAATGAACAGCTGAGGGCGCTCTCTTCCTACACATTTACACTCTTCCTGCCCTGGTAGCAGATAAAGACCTGAATTATTACAACGTTGTCTCTCTTTTTCATTGTCTATTTTCTCCTTCCTGATGTGACTCCAGCGAACAGCCTTAGCGTTACGGCAGAGGTGATCAGTGCGTTTTATTGCCTTCCAATTGTGAGAGATGTAAAAAAAAAAAGAAAGAAAAGCGAGAAATCTTCTCGGAAATGAACAATAGTTTCCTATTAATCTTAATCAGTTCCCAGGCAACACACAATAGAAAATGACTCAGAAAAGAGGAATTAATGGGAATACCATCTGCTCTGGGTAGGGATAACATGTAAATGGGGGTGTCAGATGAATGGCTGAGAGGTGAAGACCAGAGAGTTAACCAGCAGGGGGAGCTCTATGGAGAATTTAATGTTTGCACCAGTCGGACATTGGTGTAATAGACTTTAGGCCCCTGTATTGAGTATTTGATGGGCCCTGGTAATCTTAATTTACCTAGTTACATTATTTTCCCAACTTTGAGGTTGAAGAGCCAAATTCCTGTTCTTTCTGATCCTTCAGCTTTGTTTTCAGTCTTCTGCTTTTTTGGACTGTATCTCCTCCCACAGTTTTTGAGCTAGAGACATGAAATTGGGTACAGACGTGCGGGACACATAGGAGAAGTGTGTGATTGCCCAGCTAAGGAATCCACGGAAGTGTTACATCGTTATCCATGAATTTTGGAACAGGTTTTCCTATTATAATGGGTACAATCCTCAAACATGGACATTCCGAGGTTTCCGTATGATTTTACAGCAGGGATGTACATTCTGTGGTCCTCCAAGTGTTGGAGTTGGAAACTACAACTCCCAGCATTCCCTACTGTCATCTGCTGTTGGTGAATGCTGAGAGTTGTAGTTTTCCAACATCTGCGGTGCCCCTCATAAGCCAACCTACCCTTCTGTTTCCATGGCAACCATGGCAAAAATCGTTGAGAATTTGCCGCTTTCGGCTAACCCGGTGCAAAGTCGCCGGTGATGTTATAGATGCCGATATCGGCTCTCCGCTGAGTGGCGGAATTTATTTCAGATCTTTTAACACCAGCTAAATGCTGGTGTTTAAAGTGCCGCAATAGTGCCACTTTCAGCATATAACATTGTTTGCGGCGACTAACTTAGCCACGCAGGCACCGTAATGAAGGAGTTTAAGTCCCGATACCCAATATAACATCGGTTAGTGTGACTTAAACTCAGGAGTGGTGCCTGTTGGTGCATCGCCCTCTTAGTTTAAAGGTCTGAAATGCAAAAAAACATACCCCCCATAAAACTGCACAGACACGGGTACACACACCTACTGATACACCCTTACAATACAACCTGCCTTCTTTTTCCATGGCAACGATACCAAAATCATCAATGGTTTGAAAAGCAAAAACATACCTCTAACACCACACAGACACAGGTACACACACCTTTTTCATGGCAACCAAACCTAAATCATTAATAAAGTTAGTTTTAACCCATGTACTCCACAGAGACACAGGTACACACACCTACTGATACACTCCACCCACCCCGCCTTTCTGTTTCCACTTCATAATCCATTTAATCAGAATGGATTATGAAATGTAAATGTACTTTCATTACCATAGGAATATTATTGAATTTTACAACCTACGTTACCAACCTGGAGCCTTTCGATCCAAATTCACAGTTTATAAATAGACCAAACACAACTAAAAAATAAGTATAAACAGGTTGGTACCGACTGTTATTGACATCTGATATTGACATCCGGGGGGGCGGGTTCTGAGGGTCACAGTAAGGTCAGACCTGGGGATACCTGGGAAATCCCGGATGGCCCACACCAGGGTTGGTCCATTTTAGCCATTGGTCAAGGTTAGGACAGCTTACTGTAGGTACAAAAGTAGATACAAAAGCAACCAATCAGATGTGGTCTAACTGCAGTAACCCAGTAAAATGCCAACATCTGATTGGATGGTAGAAATGAATAGCACAGGCAAACTTCTGCTCCATTATTGCCCCTGGTTTATTGTTTCAAAAACAATAAATGATCATAAATTAACAATGGTTGAAATTATTGGAAATTAACGATCATTAAACCGATCGTTAATGTCATGGTATCACTAAAAAGCAGGAAAGGCATCGCTATACATCACATGTGACTGTCCTGGTTCCTAACAAAATCAACTTATTAAAAAGTTATTGGGACTATATAGTATATAGGGAATATTAACTGATTGGTCGATTCTACACTCATAGATCATCATGTATATTTTACAAGAATCTATAATTGTCATAACTATCTTGAGTGGTGTAAAAGTTTGACTTGTGTCAAGCCTACAATTACTTTTCATTTCCTTTCACAAAACCACTGGTTTAGACATGCTCAGTCTCACTTCATTATTTTAACCACTGCTTTCTGGACTGTATCTTAGGAAATGTGTTTTAGTCTAAACTTCTTTAAAGAACAATTACACTTGATTTTAAACCACTCCCACATTATTAGTACTCTGGATCATAGCCTTGAGAACTAACAGGGTTATTCAATTGAAGTTCTTATTGTTAAAAATAATACCAATTTTGCCCCAACCAATCAGATGTTAGCTTTCAAATGTTAAATAATATCTGATTGGTTAGGGCAAAATTAGCACCAATTTTAAAGATAAGAACTTTTATTGAATCTCCCTATAAGTCCTAACCACTGGGTTTGTAATATTTACTGAATTAAGGCTCTCAACGTTTCAGTGCTTCTGCTGGCCTTGACCCAATTCCCTCTCCAGTGTAGAATTTTGTATCTTCCCATTGGACAGTCCTGGAAGAGTCATGGACTTAAAGAGGGGGTGGGGCAATACCAAAACTAAAACTGAGACTTTGGAAGCCCAAGGGTTAAGATCTAGCCTGTTAGGTCTTCATCCTGGGTTCTATGAATTTGATTTAGAAAAATACATGTGTATAACCTACAAATTGATGCATGTTAATTTTATTATTACCTACCCCTGTAGTGGATTTCTATGGGAGGAACTGTCAGGTTATAGCCTTATAATATTTCAGTTCCAGGAGGAGAAGGAAACCAGAAGGCACAAAGGGGTAGGTTATAATAAATAATGCACCCCCAACTGTAAATAAAAGGGATATTAGAAGTCACCTTAGAGTTCCGTGCCCTGTATAAAAGGTACCCGGCCTGTGGCCTCATACTTTTATATGTTCACAGAACTCCTTTGTGACTTCTAATATCCTTATAATTTACAGTTGGGGGTGCATTATCCACTATATAAAGACTTCTGTAATTAGAGGTATAAACGTTTAGCTGTGCTATTAATCTGTATAAACCAATCAGATGTTGGCTATTTACTGGTCTTTTTCAATAAGATGTTATTCGTGGATGCAGATTATCACCAATGACAAACTTTCGCACATCTTATTGCATAAAATATTTTTAGAAATAACTAATTACGCGTGGTATGATGGAATTCACCGCCAGATTAGACATTGTGATATTGTTATTAATGATCTGGAAGCTGATTTTGACAGCAGCCCACCTATATAAATGGGAATTAATTAACGGCACTGTCTGTCAGCCAAGATTCATTGGAGAATGTCAGGGAAATGGTCAAGGAAATGACAGATAGAGAACAGTGTAATCCAAGGTCATTCGCTGGGTGAGTCATACATTAGAAAGTAATGGATAAAATAATGTAAATAACAATCTGAAAGGATAAATATTCCAATAAGGGTTCGAAATAATATGTAGGATTTCTACCATGATCCTCCGATAAAGTGGAAAACCAAACCAAAATAATCCATGTGATGTCAAACCTGTGAATTGCCCATCGAAACTGCTCCAAATCTATAAACTTTTAACATTGAAACCAGTTTAGGCCAGTGACTACGTGACCTCTGCTTTTCCCCTTCACTGTTGGTATTCGTGTTCTTTTCTTTCCTTCTACTTCTTTTGACAAAGGCCCAGTCTGGATATCCACAAGTTTTAAGGGCTCCTCTGAGATGTTTCATTTCTTTAGCCTTCGCCTCAGTGCTAGTGGAGATGTTCTCAGCTCTGTGTTGCAGGGTTCTGTTGACACCCAGCGTGTGATCTAAAGGGTGGTGGGAGTCAAACATCAAATACTGATCTGTGTGTGTTGGTTTTCTGTAAACCTCTACTTCCAGTTTACCATTTTCCCTAACTTCTACTAAGCAGTCCAAGAAAGCCAGTTTGTTGTTTTGTACCTCTTCCCTTGTATATTTGATGTTTTGGTCTACCGCATTAATGTGTTCTGTGAAAGCCTGTACTTCCTTCTGGTGGATTTTAACCCAGGTGTCATCCACATATCTGAACCAGTGGCTGGGTGCTATGCCCTTAAAGGTATTAAGCGCCTGTTTTTCTACCTCCTCCATGTAAAGCTTGGCCACAATGGGTGAAACTGGAGATCCCATAGCACATCCATGTTTTTGCTTATAGAACATATCCCTGTATATGAAATAGGTGGTATTCAGGCACAAGTCCAGTAAGGAACACACCTGTTCTGGGTTGAGATCAGTTCTGCTGGTAAGAGTGCTGTCTTGGCCTAGCCGTTTTCTCACCATGTCAACAGCCTCCTTTGTGTGTATACAGGTGAAGAAAGATGTCACATCATAGGACACCATAGTTTCTTCTGCACCGAGTACTATATCTTCTGATATTGACTCGAGTATAAGCCCATTGACTCGAGTATAAATTGAGGGTAGAAATGATGACCACTACTGCCTTCTGATTTAGTATTGTTTTGTAACTTAAGATGCCCTTTAAATGGACAGCAGAATTCCCATACAGTTGTCCCATACAGTAATAGCCAATTCCTTGGCACTCTAGATGTTTGGAAACTACAACTCCCAGCGTGCTTTTTAAACATGTGGAGTGGCAAAGTTCAATAAACCTTTAATTAAGCTTACCATTGAAGCTTACGAGTACTATATCTTCAGTCTTGTTGGTGAAATCCTGAGCGTTCTGGATGTGATGCAAAACTAAACTTCAAGTCCAGTTGATCTAATTGAATACAACAGATATACCATGACCTGGATGAATGAGAACCTTCACAAGCAATATAGTAAAGTGTATTTACTATAGTAAGTAATTTACTATCAAATAATGTAAGAGGCTTGAATTCCCAATTTAAAAATTTCAGATATAGAAATATACTGTATAACCAAAGCAGACATATATATCTACAGGATACATTATTCCCTAATACTGTGTTCTCATCTCATGTTCAAAAGAAAGAGTTATAATAGCAATTAAAAATACATTAGCCTTTCAACTCCAAAATTCAATTATTGACCCATCATGAAGATATATTAACCTGTGTTTTTGAATTAATAATGTACACTACACATTAGCTAATTTATATGTTTCCAACAAAAAACAAACTTAATTAGAAAACATATTAATAAAGCATTATTACTGTATCCTAAAAACCTTAAAATAACTGGTGATTTGAATATATTTCTTAATTCCAACTTCTAGTTACATTGTAATAAAAATACTCATGACATATCACAACTTGAATTGTGACTTATCACAACTTAACAAAACTGGATGATGAACTTGACCTCTTTTCTGAATGAATGAATATGTATAAACTCCCCCCAAAAAACTATTCTTCTTCCTTTCATGAAAAAAAGGCATATAAATGTTTTATAATAATATATACTCAAAATCTACTGTATATTTCCTCGAGCATAAGTCGAGGCACCTATTTTTACTTGAAAAATTTGTAAAAACTGATTGACTTGAGTATAAGCCAAGGGTAGAAATTATAACCACTACTGCCTTCTGATTTAGTATTGTTTTGTAACTTAAGATGCCCTTTAAATGGACAGCAGAATTCCCATACAGTAGTCCCATACAGTAATAGTCAATTCCTTTGCACTCCAGATGTTTGGGAACTACAACTCCCAGCATGTTTTTTAAACATGTGGAGTGGCAAGGTTCAATAAACTTTTAATTAAGCTTACCATCATTTACAATTTTCCTGCCCCCAATAGTTAAGTGTCACCTGAGAGTTTCAAGTTGTCACTTGCATTGAACTAGCAGCCATGTTTTGTCCCAAACTGAGAAGACCCATCAGATTTACAGCATCCAGATAAGCAGTGACAGTGCTGAGTGAGTCCAGCAGCCTGACTACAGGAAGCAGGAATGAGTGTAAAAGCAGATCAGCTCTTGTAACTTTCTATGCAGATGAATGATTTTCTAACACCTACAGGTTACTATCCACAATTGCAGCATTTGGATCTAAATTAGGACTTGACCCAAGTATAAGCCGAGGTTAGGTTTTCAGGCTAATTTTAAAGCATGAAAATCTCAACTTATATTCAAGTATATACGGTAAATGTCCAATGCTCCCTTATCTGACAAAATGGGGAAAGAATCTCTGTAAGAAATGTTCATTTTCACAAAAGAAACAATCACTTCTAAATTCACGTTTACAGTCCAAGTACACGTTTCACAGTCCAAGTTTACAGTCCAAGACAGCTCCTGCCCAGCAGTTTCTTGAATTTTGAAGAGGCAGAATTGGAGAACCACAAGGAGCAGGGATGTAATGTAAGGATTTTTTTTTTTACAGTGGAGCCAGTAGTTGGTAAGATTTTAGTTTGGGGGATGGACATGCCCTTTAAATGTGGAAGGGGCTGGGGGCCAGTAATGCATCCTGATGGGCCTCAAGTGTTATATTTTCTAGTAGGTCATTCATCTGACACTGTCAATTTAGCGGCTGACTTCCTATTTTGCCATTTATATACAGAAACCTAGATCTTATCTCAGGCCATGCTACACTTTAGCATGTCACTAACCCACACAGGTTGATTGCCAGGCCGCATATTTTTTTATATCAATAGTTAACATCAATAAAGCCCCAGGACCGGATGAAATACGTCCTCAGATCATAAGAGAGCTTATGCTTGTGAAGGTTCTCATTCATCCAGGTCATGGTATATCTGTTGTATTCAATTAGATCAACTGGACTTGAAATGTAGTTCTTGAAGACGTTTCGCTAGTCATCCGACTGGCTTTCTCAATTCAGAATGACTTGTACAAGAATCTGTGGCAATTATGTACCCTGGAAAATCCCAATTAGCATATCACAGCCAGGTGTTAAGGGTGTGATTAGATAGTGGCTAAGAGGTGTTATAGGAACGCCCAGAGTAAGGTGTTAAAACAGCATTGTACATGGCAGACAGTTGGTGTCGAACCCCCCCACCTCTATTTAGGCTTGGTTTCTTTATTTTCACATAAATGGCCTCCTTAACACCTCTCTTGAACCAGTCACGTTCCTTCGCCAGTATGTTAACATTACAATCTTCAAAGGTATGTCCTTTATCCTTAAGATGCAGATACACGGCTGAGTCCTGACCCGAGGAATTGGCTCTTCTGTGCTGGGCCATACGTTGATGCAGTTGCTGTTTGGTCTCCCCCACATACAAATCAGAGCATTCTTCACTGCACTGCACTGCATATATGATGTCGCTTTTCTTGTGTTTTGGTATTGGGTCTTTCGGATGTACCAAAGCCTCAGGACTGACCTAAGAGTGAAAAGGTACAGAAACGGACTCTTTTTGACTGCAAGTGGTTGCGTATTTGCTTATACAGTATTGAGCTGCAAGTTATGTTAAAGTGATGTTACAGACACCCTGCCGTTCTGAATAAAAAGTTGTGCTGTGTTTGAACTTGGCTGTCGCTGTTTTAACCTTTGATAGACTGTGGCGGGGGCGTCACTGAGTAATCTCCACAGTATGTATTTTATTTCTTATATGTGCTATATGTAATTTATGTATGTACGTATATAGAAGATCAAACTTGCTTGCTTTGATCCTATTATAAAGTTTATCCTTCATTTGATGAGAATATAGCTAAATACTGTACCCTTTGATGCAGTTTCTAAGCCCTTCCTGCCGCAAGTACCACCCTTCATCCCTAGATGAATTTGGTCACTGGCTGTGGGTATTTTGTATGTCTTTGGGAAGTTAAAGACACAAATACGGTACTGGTTTGCTACCGTTATCTTATACCAATATTTGAAATTTTGCTTAAGTATTAAAGCTGTTGGGCACACAGTGATATACAGATACAAGGAGGAAGGATAATGTTCATTGTTATTTACAATTCTAGGAAACATTCTGTAGCTGTGGATTTTACGGATGCTATTATTATAGCTACCCTTAGTTTAGTGGTTTTCATCAGACCTAACCCAGGAAGCCCTCAAAACAAGTTCCCTCTAATTTAAAATCCTCTGTGTGCGCAGAAATAAAATGTCAAAATAAAATTGTGTGTGCTACACATTGCAGCACTCATATTCCAGCAAAATAAACTTACTTTTATAGAATGGATAGTTTTACATGTAGTGTGTCAGGGGAGGGTCGGTGATTGACAGTTCTTTACTGACTAGCTGTGCCCTGCCCCCTTAAAAAGTAAAACTCCCAGAGCTAAAAACAAGGGATAGGAAGGTCAGAGAAGAAAAAAAACAAGCAGATTTAAGATTGGTAATGCCCCAGTTTACATGTCCTTTAAACATTTTTCCGTAATGTAGCCTCCCCCCTCCCAACGTAACCGCATGGGTTTTTGTAAAAAAAAAAGGAGAGATAATTACTTACCTGCTTTCTTCCTGCGACCTTTGCGTGTAATGTTACTTCCCCCCGAAGGAAGCAACATAGGGGCCGACTGGCCAGCCGCATCTGTGGATTGGCTGAATGCATTCAATCACAGACGCTGCTTCCGGATATTGAAACAGCCATTGGAATGAAGGCTTGTTAGTAAGTTATCTGCTATTTTTTTTACAAATATACCATGCAGTTAAAGGGTATGTCCACCCTAAAAACACACTTTTAATATTCTGCTCCCAGTCCACACATTCCCCCAGCCCCACCGCATTTGTTTTTTTTTCAAAAAGCTCCCCAAACTCTTACGTACCTCCCCTCGATCCTCCGCCGCACTGCCGCCCCTTGCTTGCGAGAAGCTAAACAGAGGGGCGGGACGCGCAGTCGCGTCTGTGTTGGCTGAGCGGCAGCCAATCACGGACGCGGCTGCCGGTCATTCAGTGCAGCGGAGGAAAGCGGAGGAGGTAAGTAAGGAGTTTGGGGAGCTTTTTGAAAAAAAAAACCATGCGGTTGGGCAGGGGACATGGGGGAGCAGCATATTAAGGGGGTTTAACGCTAGGGGGAGGGATAGTAGAACGGGAGGGAGGAGGGAGGGACGAGGAGGGGAGGGAGGGGGGAAGAGGGCTGCAGTGCGCATGGCAAATATCTACCGGAGGCTAGATAGCAGGCAGAGACCTGCTATCCTCCTGGTGGTTAGTTTTGAGACTTTGGGGGGGGGGGGGGGGGTTTACAGGAGAACCCTATGGAGTGGATGTGAGTAAGGATTAAACTACACTACATGGTGGGGCCAGTAGTAGTGGGGGGGAGGGAATAATAGTTTTGGGGGTGGACATGCCCTTTAAGTTGGGAGGGGGGTAAGCTACACCATAGAAAATAGATTATTTGCCTACCACCCTCACTGCAGGTTGGAGGAAGGAGTGGGGAGAAAGGGCTCCCATTCCTTCCTCTTGGAGGACAGTTAAGTGGTAGAAAACCTTTTCACACAAAGACAGCTCCTACTCTTAACTTCTACTTCTGGTGTATGAATAGGAACTGTAAGAGAACCATAACGAGCCAGAGGAGAAAGGTAAGGATTTTAAACACTACATAGTGGGTCCAGCAGTGGGTTGAAGTTTGTTTTGGGGGTGGACATGCCCTTTGTATCAAAATGCTTCCCTCTTATGTCTAAAGGATATTCTTTTACCTACTCATTTACAAGTTATGCTTGTATAAAATGGGAATCTTTTCCAAACGGTTTTTCCTGTTAGATTTCAGCTTTTTTTTATTTCACATTTAAAAAAAAAATCTCAAATTTAATTTTATATTTAAAAGAAAAACCTTTGCTATAATAGTAGCATTGCATAATTTGCATTATAAAAGGATGCTTTGATCATAGTTACTCCACACTTAGTGTTTTGCATTACCTGTAGATTGGTACTTGAACAATGTCACATCACACCTACATATCACATCGTCTTGAGAGTGTAGATCTATTTACTCTGCATCTTAGCTGAAATTTTTCCAGTGCATCTCTGCATGCAGTCTCCAAGGACCAGTCTTGACTTAAGATTTAACTGCGTTCTGAACAACAGCTTTCATGTTTATGCCACGAACTCGCATTGTCTTCCCTGAGACTGATGTTAGCAGTTGGAGTTCTGGCAATATCACAGTGAACAGATTCCTCCTCATGCTAAGCTGAGTTGGGTTTTTATTTTAACATCTCTTGTGTCTGAGATTAAAGGTACACTTAATTCAAAAAAATGACTTGCCTCTTATTTTTTTCGATATTTTTAGTGCTGCCAGGAAATTGATCCCCTTTTGTTCTAAGT
Organism: Hymenochirus boettgeri; assembly: GCA_019447015.1. Classification (NCBI taxonomy): domain Eukaryota; kingdom Metazoa; phylum Chordata; class Amphibia; order Anura; family Pipidae; genus Hymenochirus; species Hymenochirus boettgeri. The sequence goes on along the minus strand of CM033474.1, from coordinate 101,840,632 downwards.
GCTCCCTGTCACTAGATCTCCTCATGTTCTCTCTTTGCCCACCCCTTCTCAAAATCTGAGGCACAGTCTAGAGTGGGGAGCATGTGCAGTGAAAATGATCTGTGCCTTCTAACAGCCAATAGCATTCACCCAGTGATTTTGTATATAAGTAAAATGAAACTGTTTTGCTATGGGAAGTAAGAAGCACTGGCAGCTGTTACACTGCTTGAATCAAATTCAAATTTTTTAGCTGTCAGAGTTTGAAGTGGAGGAGTACTTGTACTCCAGTAACACGACAGCACAAAACAGCAGCTAACTGTAGGATTGGGTGTTCTCTGCAGGCACAGAAAAGCACAGGGTAACAGCATAGAAGTGATACTGGATCCATATGAACAATGCGTTATCCAAACCAAAGGTTGTAGAAAGAGAAGACTGATCCTTATAGTACCCTACTGATGGGGGCCAGAAGAGAAGAGTTAGTGCCAATGTGAAATGATAAACTTCAGTCTGACTCTGGAGAAGTAAGAGGACAGCCAACAAGGTGGAGTACCCTGGATAGCTAGGAAGTCTGAGGTACTGTAGTTGAGGGTGATCGTATTTCAACTGCTAAAGACAGGTAGGAGAATGAGTTGCATACACATGTCTTCCAGTAGTTTAGATGAAAAACAGTAGAAAGACTAGCCTTTATGGATAGGTTAGAAACACGAAAGTATATTTAAAGTTGTACCCTTCCAGCATTCCTAGTAATTGTATCAGATGTGTGATGTGGGTTGTGCATATTTTGTATGGCCTCCAATCAGTTATTTGTCCCACAAAGTGATAGATACACATTTCGTGATGGGCAACCAGACAGATTATGTGGATTGTGTGATGCCCTATTATTGAAAAATATTTTTAACAAATCACATAATAATAATAATAAAATTCTATCCATACCTCAGTGTTTAACTGTTCAAGGACAACTATACTCACCTTATGCTTGTGAAGGTTCTCATTCATCCAGGTCATGGTATATCTGTTGTATTCAATTAGATCAACTGGACTTGAAATGTAGTTCTTGAAGACGTTTCGCTAGTCATACCGACTGGCTTTCTCAATTCAGAATGACTTGTACAAGAATCTGTGGCAATTATGTACCCTGGAAAATCCCAATTAGCATATCACACCAGTGTGTAAGGGTGTTGATTAGATAGTGAGCCTCAGGACTGACCTAATAGTGAAAAGGTACAGAAACTGACTCTTTTTTGATGCAAGGGTTGCGTATTTCCTATAACAGTAGTGAGCTGCAAGTTTATGTTAAAGTTATGTTTACAGACACCCTCCGTTCTGATAAATTGTGGCTGTGTTTTGAAACTTGGCTGTCGCTGTTTTAACCTTTGTAGCCTGTGGCGGGGGCGTCCACTGAGCCTAATCTTCCACAGTATGTATTTTATTTCTTATATCGTGCTATATGTAATTTATGTATTTACGTATATAGAAGATCAAACTTGCTTGCTTTGATCCTATTCTAAAGTTTATCCTTCATTTGATAGAATATAGCTAAATTACTGTACCCTTTTGAATGCAGTTTCTTTCTAAGGCCCTTCCTGCGCAAGTCCCACCACCCTTCCCTATCCCAGATGAATTTGGTCCTGGCTGTGGTATTTTGTATGTCTTTGGGAAGTTTAAAGACACAAATCTGGTACTGGTTTTGCTTACCGTTATCTTATTACCAATTTGAAACTTTTGCTTAAGTATTAAAGGCTGTTTGGGCACACAGTGATATCGATACAAGGAGGAAGGATAATGTTCATTGTATTTACAATTTCTAGGAACATTCTGTAGTCTGTGGATTTTTACGAGTGCTATTATTATGCTACCCTTAGTTTAGTGGTGTTTCATCAGACCTACCCAGGGAGCCCTCAAACATAGTCCGCCTCTAATTTAAAATCCTCTGTGGCGAGAAATAAAAGGTCAAAATAACAATTGTGTGTGCTACACATTGCAGCACTCATATTCCAGGAAATAAACTTACTTTTATAGAATGGGATAGTTCACAATGTAGTGTGTCATGGGGAGGGTCCATGGTGATTGACCAGTTCTTTACTGACATGCTGTGCCTGCCCCTCTTAAAAAGTAAATCCCAGAGCTAAAAACAAGGGATAGGAAGGTTCAGAGAAGAAAAAAACAAGCAGATTTAAGATTGGTATGCCCCAGTTACATGTCCTTAACATTTTTCCGTTAATGTAGCCTCCCCCCCTCCCAACACGTAACGCATGGGTTTTTGTAAAAAAAAAAGTGAGAGATACATACTACCTGCTTTTGTCCTGCGGACTTTGTGTGTAATGTTACTTCCCCCCGAGAACGCAACATTAGGTGCGCAGACGGCAGCCGCATCTGTGGGATTGGCTGATGCATTCAATCACAGACGCTGCTTCCGGTATTGGAAACGCATTGGAATGGAAGGCTTCGTTAGTAAGTTATCTGCTATTTTTTTTACAAATATACCATGAGTAAAGGTAATGTCCACCCCTAAACACACTTTTAATATTCTGCTCCCATCCCACCCATCCAGCCCCAACGCATGTTTGTTTTTTTTCAAAAGATCTCCCCCAAACTACAAACTTACTTACCGTCCCCCCGTCTCCGCCGCAATTGCGCCCCTCTGCTTGCGAGAATCAAACAGAGGGGCGGGACCGCAGTACGCGTCTTTGATTGGCTGAGCGGCAAGCCAATCACGGACGCGGCTGCCGGTCATTCAGTGCGCGTGAGGAAAGCGGAGGGGGTAAGTGAAGAGTTTGGGGAGCTTTTTGCAAAAAAAACCATGCGGTTGGGGCGAGGGGACCATGGGGGAGCAGCATTTAAGGGGGTTTTAACGCTAGGGGGGAGGGATAGTAGAACGGGAGGGAGAGAGGGAGGGGGGAGGGGTAGGGAGGGGGGAAAGGGCTGCAGTGCGCATGCAAATCTCTACCGGAGGCTAGTATAGCAGGCAGAGACCTGCTATCTCCTGGTGGTTTAGTTTGAGACTTTGGGGGGGGGGGGTTACAGGGAACCTATGGAGATGGATGTGAGGTAAGGGATTAAATACACTACATGGTGGGGCCATAGTGATAGGGGAGGGACGGATATAATAGTTTCTGGGGGGACATGCCTTTAGTTGGGAGGGGGGTAGGGTAGCTAACCATAGAAAATAGTTTATTTGCCTACCACCCTCACTGCAGGTTTGGAGGGAAGGAGTGGGGGAAAGGGGGTGGCTCCCGAGTTCCGTTCCTCTGGAGACAGTTAAGTGGTAGAAAACCTTTTTCACACAAAGACAGCTTCTACTCTTAACTTTCAATCGGTGTATATGAATAGTGAAACTGTTAAGAGAACCATAACGAGAGAGGGAAGGTAGAGGATGTTTTAAACACTACATAGTGGGTCCATCAGTGGGTTGAGAGTTTAGTTTTGGGGGTGGACATGCCCTTTTTTGGTATCAAATGCATCCCTCTTATGTCTAAAGGATATCTTTTACCCTACTCATTTACAAGTATTGCTTGTATAAAATGGGAGAATCTTTTCCAACGGTTTTTCCTGGGTTTAGAGGTTTCAGCTTTTTATTTCACATTTAAAAAAAAAATCTCAATTTACTTTTATATTAAAAGAAATACCTTTGCTATACTAGTAGCATGCTAATTTGGCATTCTAAAAGGATGTTTGATCATAGTTTTTACTCCACCTAGTGTTTTGCATTACCCTGTAGATTTGTAACATTGAACACAATGTCACATCACCACCGTACAGATCCACATCGCTTGAGATAGTAATCTATTTACTCTGCATCTTAGGCTGAAATTTTTCCAGTGCTCTCTGCATGCAGTCTCCAAGGACCAGTCTTGACTTAAGATTTAAAACTGCGTTCTGACAACAGCTTTCATGTTTATGCCACGAACTCGCATTGTCTTCCCCTGAGACTGATTTAGCAGTTGGAGTTTCTGGCAATATCACAGTGAACAGAATTCCTCCTCCAATGCTAACGTGAGTTGGGTTTTATTTTACATCTCTTGTGTCTAGATTAAAGGTCCACTTAATTCAAAAAAATGACTTGCCTCTTATTTTTTTCGATATTTTTAGTGCTGCCAGAAATTGATCCCCTTTTGTTCTAAGTGCTCCCTGTCACTAGATCTCCTCATGTTCCTCTTTGCCCACCCCTTCTCAAAATCTGAGGGCACACTAGAGTGTGGAGAGCTGTGCAGTGAAAATGATCTGTGCCTTCTACCAGCCAATAGCATTCACCAGTGATTTTGTATATAAGTAAATTGAAACTGTTTTGCTATGGGAAGGTAAGAAGCACTGGCAGCTGTACCAACTGCTTGAATCAAATTCAAATTTTTTAGCTGTCAGGATTTGAAGAGGAGTACTTTGGTGACTCCGTAACACGTCACAGCACAAAACAGCAGCTAACTGTAGATGGGTGTTCTCTGCAGGCACAGAAGAGCACAGGGTAACAGCATAGAATATACTGGCATCCATATGAAGAATGCGTTATCCAAACCAAAGGTGTGAAGAGAAGACTGATCCTTATAGTACCCCTACCTGATGGGGGGCCAGAAGAGAAGAGTTAGTGCCAATGTGAAATGATTAAACTTCAGTCTGACTCTGGAGAAGTAAGAGGACAGCCAACAAGGTGGAGTACCCTGGATTAGCTAGAAGTCTGAGTACTGTAGTTGAGGGTGATCGTATTTCATACTGCTAAAGACAGGTAAAGGAGAATGAGTTTGCATACACATGTCTTCCAGTGTTTAGATAAAAACGTAGAAAGACTAGCCTTTATTGGATAGGTTAGAAACACGAAAGTAATATATTAAAGTGGTACCCTTCCAGCATTCCTAGTAATTGTATCAGATGTGTGGATGTGGGTTGTGCATATTTTGTATGGCCTCCAATCAGTTATTTGTCCCACAAAGTGATAGATACACATTTCGTGATGGGCAACCAACAGATTATGTGGATTGTGTGATGCCCTATTATTGAAAAATATTTTTAACAAATCACATAAATAATAATAATAAAATTCTATCCCATACCTCAGTGTTTAACTTTCAAGGACAACTATACTCACCTTATGCTTTGTGAAGGTCTCATCATCCAGGTCATGGTATATCTGTTGTATTCAATTAGATCAACTGGACTTGAAATGTAGTTCTTGAAGACGTTTCGCTAGTCATCCGACTGGCTTTCTCAATTCAGAATGTACTTGTACAAGAAATCTGTGGCAATTATGTACCCTGGAAAATCCAATTACATATCACACCAGGTTTAAGGTGTGATTAGATAGTGGCTAAGAGGTGTTATAGGACGCCCAGAGTAAGGTGTTAAAACAGCATTGTACATGGCAGACAGTTGGTCGTACCCCCCCACCTCTATTTAGCTTGGTTTCTTTATTTTCACATAAATGGCCTCCTTAACACCCTCTTAACCAGTCACGTTCCTTCGCCAGTATGTTAACATTACAATCTCAAAGGTAGGTCCTTTATCCTTAAGATGCAGATACACGGCTGGGTTCCTGACCCGAGGGAATGGCTTTCTGTGCGGGACCATACGTTGAGCAGTTGCTGTTTGGTCTCCCCCACCTACAAATCAGAGCATTCTTCATCATGCACGCACTGCATATATGAATGTCGCTTTTCTTGTGTTTGTATTGGGGTCTTTGATGTACCAATTGCTGCCTCAGAACAACACACCTTACCTGGGCGTTCCTATAACCCTCTTAGCCACTATCTAATCACAACCCTTAACACCTGGCTGTGGATATGCTAATTGGATTTTCCATCGGTACATAATTACCACAGATTCTTGTATAAGTCATTCTGAATTGAGGAAAGCCGTCGGATGACTAGCGAAACGTCTTCAAGAACTACATTCTCAAGTCCAGTTGATCTAATTGAATACAACAATATACCACCTTATGTATGTATATTTGTTTTACATAGCGCGACTTGAGTATTCAGCGCTGTACATTATACCTTATCCACCTGTCCATCGAAGTTTAGTACCAGGGCCGGAGGACCTAAACCACCAGTCCTCACCGCTGGTTTGATTTCTATCTTCAGTAATACTTACTACTTTACTTAAAATCCCCATTCAGTCGCTACTCTGGCTAATAAAGACACACTTGGTAGAAGTGTTGTTTCATATTGGCTGAGATCGCGGAAGTGGAGTCGGAGCCACAAAGGAAACTTTAAGTAAGTATTGTAAAAAGATGAAAGCAAAAACTGTGGTGAGAACCTCCCAGTTTAGGTCCTCATTCTGATACTTTTAACTGCTGGGTTTGGTGGAACAGGGTGGTGGTAGTAGTTATCCTTTAAATAAAACTGGTCTTGGGGGGCCATTAAAAAAAAAAAAAGTACTTTTGAAAAAGAGATACACTAGACACCTACCTCTATCACCGTGAGTTGCTTACAGCAGCCAAAATAAGTGAGTGAAAACTGGGTGCAGCTGCTGTAAGCAACTAATATACTCGCTCCTATCTGGCATTTAATAGTACTTTCTTTAGTTTTTTTTTTAGTGACCCTAAGATTTTTTTCTTTCAATGTGCCCTAAAGCTTTATTCAAAATGAATTGTCCCCTGCAGTAATCCTTACTTAGAAATGTTTATAAGCAGCATTGGCATGATTGCACTGTAGACACCAGGGAAACCATAAGGTTTGTTCTAGCTCTAGGTTTTCATGGAATCAGATTAGCTGTTGTGCTGCTGGATCAGCATGTGTGTATCTGTGCAATTAAGGTCAGAATTCCTCTGAGAGACATAATTATGCTTAAAGCTTTGAATTTCTCATTTACTGCTGGGAAGATGAGAAAATCTTGACTAATGCACTCCATAGCCTTGTATCCATACTCCTCTTTTTATATGTTCTGTTTACTTTGTATATACATATCATGCTGTAATAAAGCTGTTTCTAAAATCTAAATCAAATATATTATAATCCAATCCCTTTATTAAAAGGTAATTTAATAAAAAGAGATTTGTTTTTCTTTTTTAAGGATGTTTTTGTAGCAGTGGGGCTTTTTCGAAAAGAAGCAGATTGGGATGCTGAAGTGTAACATGACATGTTAGGGCAGTAAGGGGGAAATGCTTAAAATGTGCTTCTGCTATTTATTGCTTCAGTTTTTTGAGAGCATGGCGGCAATTTAGCTTTGCTGCAGCGACAATTTTCACATTATGAGCCAGTGGATTATGCTGCTCCCAGTAGACATCAATATAAACCCCTTTAAAAGTTGTTATCAGGTTTAAATTGGAACTATGGTTAGGGTCATATAAAGCCCTTTGTCATAACTTTTTACTTTTAGACTGTAAAACTTGTGAGACTAAATTACTCCGAATACTTCCTCCTCTTCACCACTTGTGCCATGTGAACCACCTCTGTCTGCATTAATAGCCCAGCCCCCTCTCAGGCCAAATTCTGTCTGTGTAGTTATTTCCTATCTTTCCCTGTATTTAGTCTTAAATGAGCAAGCTCAGACCCGGTACAGGATATAAATGAGGGTCAGGTGATGTCACTCAAATGTTGATTCAGGTTCATTTAAAGGAAGGACTTTGTTTAGTGATCACATTTGCCTTTAAATTTGTAGATTACTACCTTTATTCTGGTATTTGTCTAGCCTTGCCTTTCTAAACTCTACCTTTCCCTATATTCCATTCTACCTGTTTTATCCTCAAGCTATGTACAGATGTTAGAATACTTTTTTGTTGAAAGACCATTTTGATAAAAACCATTTCAGTTGATTATCTAACATCTGTACATGCTCTTACAGAGTGTAGTTAATTATTTTTCTCCCATATTGCGGGAGTTCTTGGGATCACAACCCTTCCTTATTATTGTCAGTGACCAGCAGCCTGTTTTTACAGAAATCTGTAGATATCTAAAAAAATCTAGAAAATCAGTGTATGTGTATGGGTAGGCAGCGAAGGTGTGTCATCATATATTTTTAGACTTACTATTCATCTCTTTTTATATTTTGGACTTTTTAGCTCTATTTTATTGAGAATTATTTTACCCCTCTTATGAGTCTTACGAGCTTTTATCTTTTATTTTTTGCTTATATGAATAGTAACCGTTCTTTTATATATTGATACATATTTTTTATTGCTTCTGTGTGATCTGTACAATATTTTTTTGCTGGCCAGCTATAAAATGTTTTACTTATGTGGGGGTTGTAAGATATTAAATTTTATTCTTGATATAGATTGGTGTATGTCTTTTATGTAGTGTGGATATTATAGGGTGCTTTTTTGTTATTGTTATTACTGAGTTGATGCTTTGTGGCTCCTTTTGGGTTATATTTACTCCTGGGGTGGGGTACCTAGGTGCACCTATCTGAGAACGTGTGGCAATACAGTATATATATTTTGGTCTTATGTGAAAGAAGCCTTACACTCATTTTATGTTGCCATCTCCACTACTTGGTGTAGTAGCGCAAACTGTGCAATACACTTTTGTCCATTTTTATTCTGCTTTGATGCCTTTTTAATCACAACTTCAATGTCCTGTAAAGAGATCGCAAATTACCACACTCAATTTGCGATATGGAATTTTATGCATCTCCTTGAGATTATTCATAATGAGTGAGATCTTGATCTTGCTAGAGCAAAATTATTTAATAAGAGCATTTATTTCAGTTACTTAGGATAAAATACGCTAGTCTCACATAAGCAGATCAGGCTTTAAAAAATGTGAAACAAAAGCCCAGCAAGTCACATATTGCAGATCAAACAGATATACATGTGTGGTTTTGATTCCCTTTCTTTTCTTCAATTACTCAAGCCATTGAGCAACATCTGCTTGAAAATAATAGAAAGTACATGGCATCTCTATAAAAAGCCCATATTTCCAATTCCCAGGCTCTTTTAGTTTTCAGGTTCAGATGACTCTGAACTCTGATAAATCACAACATCACAAGTCTCTAAAGAGCCATTGTAAACCTGCTTGATAAACAAAAGACCACAACAGAATATTTACTATTATCTAATAAATCAGTATGATTGCTAAGAACAAAGTTACAATATAAAATATACAAATAATGAATCTTTGAATATTATTCAAATTCATATATATAATGTTATTGCAGAGACACACAAAGGAATAAAATCACTGTAAACGTTATTGTAAGTGATAAATGTGAAATGTTGCATATTCTTTTTCATTCCGATGGATCTGATGTTCCATCAGCAAGTAAGGTTTTCCTTTTTACCTTATACTGATGAATGAAGATATAGTGTAATAAATTAAGTACTACTCTTTTAAAATCCCATTTTTTAATTATCAGGGCCAGATGCTATTCAGCACTTACATACAGTAGTTTACTGAAGTGGTTGATGGATTACAGGTTTAAATCTTATAAGGTTCTTTGATGACTGACACAATGCCGAAGTTTTTTTTTTGTCTGCAGTAGGAAAACTGGTGAGAAACAGGCATGAATTCAATCCTGCATTGCCCAATATAAAAGGTCTCAATAAGCTTACCAGCAGATAAGTAAACAGCATGTATGTAGGTTAAAAAGATTTTCAATATGTTTTATTTTGCAAACCAATTAAGCAAAAACTGCAAAGTGAACAATCTACAATTTTAATATATTCAACAAACCTAGACATTCATATTAGATTACAAAATGGGTATCAGAATAAGAATTATTCCTGAAATTCAAGAAAATGTATTTGCTAATTGGCAGTAGTGTGTTTAAGGAAGTACACGTCATAGTGTGGCAATGTATTTTGTAATAGAATAACTCCAGAGCAGAATATTGCTTACAGGGTTTGTTAACCATAAACTTTACCACACATTGTGCTTAGTGAGATGATTACCTATTTGTTGTGTTTGATACAGAAATAAAACTCCCTGAAGTGGGTGCCATAAAAAATGAGACATGCGTTTCCCAGCTACTACTGCAGCCATGATTCAACTATAAGCTTGAAGGAGAAGCTTAGGTCTAAACTGATTACCCCTAAATTATAGAACAGAAACTGTAAGCTAAGATATTACATCACTTGCCTTTTGGAGTTGTAGCTAACCAAGATAAAATAGTTTACAACAGCAAACCCTTCTGAGTAGGAAAGTGAAACTTGTGATTGAGGAGGTGTAGAATGAATGGAGGGCTTGGAAAAGGGCGTAGAAAGACAATTAGGTAGAAATAGGGGCTGCTACCAATTAAAGAAGTTGTATTTTAAATTACAAATATCTACCAAATAGAACGTACAAAATAATATTATATAACTTATTTTTTAGGGGGGTTTATGTGATTTATGTAATTAGCTTGATTTTGCCAAACTGTTCCCTTTTCTCACCCTGAGAAGCCATATTAATTCAATGTCACTGGGTGATTCTCCTTTTCACCAATAGTGTCCATTCTCAGTCAGTTGGTTGACATAGATACAAACATGACCTCTTCACTGTCAGTGTGAAATAGAGGGTGAAACAGGATTTATAGAAGGAAATAAAATGTAAAGTTAACAAACTGGCAATTTAGGGTTAAATTCCTTCTTTCTTACCAGGACTGGCCTATGTGGTGTGTATTCATACAAGATGAATTCATGAGGGAGGTGCCCTCATGACATCAGAAGGGTGCAGGCAATTATGGCTTCTTAGCTTCATACACTTTCGATCGCGGTGCTGACCCTCAGCGCACGATGTGTATGCATGGCTGTTCAGACAATAATCGTAGCTGTTTGGGCACCTTGACAAAGTGTCCATACACGGCACAATTATCGCCTGAAACGCCTGTGCATACACATCGTGCGTCATGGGTCAGCACCCCCTATCGCACATGCGTATAAACCTTTATTTTTAGGGTCTTTGTGTCGTTGAGGTGTTGCCAGTGGTCACACTGCATCAGAGTGGGGATGAGGTTTCTGGAAATAGTGCCTAGGGGAGGCATACAGGGTGACATTTAACCAAAGGCCACATTTTTGTTGCACAATACCAAACTTTTTTTGATTGTACTTGAGAATGTAGAACAACTCAGCTGGTTTTCTGTAGCCAACTTTTTTTTTATTGTTAAAGGGTACTAATATACTTACCAAGACCCGTTCCTCGGCTCTCTGCTGCTGCTGCTTTTCCATGCCTTTTCCGTGCACAGCAGCAGCAGAGGGATCAAGACCGGTCAGCATCAGTGATTGGCTGAGACATCTGTACTGGGATAATTGAAAATGTCATTCCGATATAGTGTTAATATAACTACCGTATATACTCGAGTATAAGTCGAGGTTTTCAGGCTGTGAAAACAGCCTGAAAACTGAACCTCGACTTATACTCGAGTCAGTCACTTACTGGTGGAGGAATCCGGCTGCCGCGTCCACTGATGGTCGCATCCTGACGTCACGACTCGGTGCCGGGAAATTAGACCGGCGCCGAGTCGACGTCAGTGGATGCGACCATCAGTGGACGCGGCAGCCGGATTCCTCCATCAAGTGCATGATGTTGGGGGCCCGGACTCTCCTGCAAAGGTAAGGTTGCAGCATTATGATGTACGGTAGTAGTGTAGTGTACTGTAGTAGTGTAGTGTAGTGGCAGGGTGAGAAGATGGGTGCAGGAAATAGGTTTTATTTCGAGGCTGGACCTGGGGCTGGAGGGGAGAGTAAGGAGTCAGGGACAGGGTAGTGTGTTTTGGGGTTAGTGTGGCAGGGTGAGAAGATGGGTGCAGGGAAATAGGTTTATTCCTGGGGCTGGACCTGGGGCTGGAGGGGAGAGTAAGGAGTCAGGGACAGGGTAGTGTGTTTTGGGGTTAGTGTGTGCAGTTCCACTCCAGATGTTTCTACTCCCTACTTCCACTCCCTTCTACTACTCTACCCTCGACTTATAACCGAGTCAATTGGTTTTACTCATTTTTGAGGTAAAAATTGGTACCTCACTTATACTCGAGTCGACTTATACTCGAGTATATATACGGTAAATATACACTAATATAGACTGTTCCCATTGGCTCTGATGTAATGATACAGGCCTATTATTTTTGCAACTTAGTTCATGTCTTCTGTTTCACTGCCAGTTGACACTGCTTGTAGTTCGTATTGATATGGAATATTTGTATTATAATTAATCAATGGGTTATATTTTAGCTTTGTAAGTATACTACATACTTATGCAATGACTGTGTAGACGTGGCATGAATATAGGATGTATATGTTGCATGGGCCCCTTGGATCTCTAGTATCAAAATGGATAACATATGTTTCTTGTTAAAGTTGTGTAAGGTAACAAATGGCCATATAAGTTACATGTCTAAGTAAAAGGGGACTGCAAAGTCCTTTTCTATAGGATATGGGCTTGTGACTTAGTTCAAGATTGTGTATAAGAAAGGGGTCTGTGCAAGCTATCTTTGTTACTCACTATCCAGGTTGGGTGCATACGCAATACATCTCTACTATCGACTTTCAAGACTGGTGTGGCTCTACTTAATTCCTCAACAGTATCTTCAATAATGTAAATGTAAGAGTATTTTTATTATACTACTTTTTTTCCAGTATAGATCTCTGCTAGTGTTAGCAACTCCTGGTACTCCAAAGTTCTACCACATTAAAAGAAGGGTCTGCGTACCAATTTGTTGCTGGTATATGGTGGAACTTATATTGAATTATTGCACATGCACATGTGAACTGTATACAATTGGTTCTAACTATGCCAAGACTTCTACCTACCCTTGTTACTTTCTTAAAAAAACTTTTTTAATTGTCGGAGCTCTGTATACTTTTTATATAAATTTTCTGTAAGTGCCTCATCGTGTATTACAGTAAGAATTTAAATATACTGTAACAGCAAATCATTATGATTTACACGTGTCCCTGACCCATATACTGATCCCAGTGCTTAAGAGATTTACTGCTTCAAACTGGGTCTCAGAGACTCTCAGTCAGAATAAAACAAATACTCTTAAAAAGAGCAACAGTCTAGTCAGGCTGTAAAATCAGTTAAATTGCACTGTGCTGTTGTTTGATGGGTGGTTTTGGACAAAGGGAGATTGTAAGTTTGCTTTAAAATATTTAAAATAATTACGTATATATCTAATTAACAATTCCTTTACAACCTACATAGTAGGTTGCTGGTAATTGCAACAAAGGGCAGAAACTTCAGACCAGGTCTGTCCTAGCCAAACCAGGACCTTTTGAGAGATGAGACTAATTATTACACTTATCAGTTACACTTCTTCCTTTATATAATTTTTAACAATGAAATTCTTTACCTTTCCCTATGTGTCCCCGGTTAAGCAACTGTAGCACACCTGTAGGAGTTGGCTTGTAATAACTTTTGCCTTGGAGCACCCAAATACCCTAAAGAACACAAAAGGACATTTCCCAAGCTATGCAATTCCTATCTTTAGTATTAATAGCTCACTTCTGTTCTAAACAATTTACTGGATATAAGTATAACAACTAACAGGGTTATTCAATAAAAGTTCTTATCATTTAAAATGCTGCTAATTTTGCCCTAACTAATTAGATGTTAGCTTTCGAATGTTAAATAAGATCTGATTGGTTGGGGCAAAATTAGCACCATTTTAAATGATAAGAACTTTTATTGAATCTACCTGTAAATATACTAAACAATTGTATGTTCACTTGCTTTGAAATTCAAATATTGGTTCATATTGAGTCTTACAAAAAGAATATCACTTTAGACACTTTTAAGTGGGAATATACCCCTCAGTTTTTGTAAGATGTTTGCCCCTGAAATGTTGCGCAAGTACAAGGTGCATTGGGACCTGTGTTCCAAATCTTCTCACCTGGATCCTGCAGGTTTTATTGAAGAGCGGGAGGTAAGACACAGCTCCTTTAGCTCCTTTTCTTCAATAAAACTGAATTAATTTACCAGTGGAGATACCATTTAAATATGTTCTCAATTTAGATGTAGCCATAAACAGGCATGAACGCAAAAAAATCGCGCAAGTGTGGCCTAGCCCTAGTCTCTACTTTTTGCCACATAATTTTGGATTTTGATGAAAATTCGCCTTTTTTAATAACTTTGATAAGAAGAAAAGTTGAAAGTTTAAAAAATTGTGGTAAAGGCTGGCGGGGAAAAAAAGCAAAAATAATGCCCCTTTATAAATATGTCCCTCAGACCCCCATTTGACTTTATTGGTAAAAAAAGAAAATCATAACCTTAAAAAAAAATCTTAAAAAAGCGAAAATGAAACCTTAAAAATTAACTCACCGATCCTATTACAGTAAATTTTGGAAAATAGTCTAATTACTTATTAGTATTAGTCTAAATACTTATTAGTATTGAGAAACACTCCACAATGTACTGACACTTTCCAGGGACTCATTGGTAGGCTAAATAAATGGCCACTTACCATAAATACTCGAGTATAAGGCAATCCGAGTATAAGCTGAGGTACCTATTTTTACCTGAAAATTTTTTGACTTATACTGATTGACTCGAGTATAAGCCGAGGAGAGGTAGAAATTAGTTGCCCTTTAAATGGACAGCAGAATTTCCATACATGAATCCCATAGGTAATAGCCAAATCCAGTACCAGTAACCCCCAATTCCTTGGCATCCCGATGTTGGAAACTACAACTCCCAGATGCTTTGTTGTGCTGGGAGTTTCAGTTTCTAAACATGTGGAGGGCAAGGTTCAGTAAACTTTTAATTAAGCTTACCAAGCTTGTGAAGGTTCTCATTCATCCAGGTCATGGTATATCTGTTGTATTCAATTAGATCAACTGGACTTGAAATGTAGTTCTTGAAGACGTTTCGCTAGTCATCCGACTGGCTTTCTCAATTCAGTCAATTTCTCAATTGACTTGTATAAGAATCTGTGGCAATTATGTACCCTGGAAAATCCCAATTAGCATACACAGCCAGGTGTTAAGGGTGTGCTTGGATAGTGTAAGAGGTGTTATAGGAACGCCCAGAGTAGGTGTTAAAACAGCATTGTACAGGCAGACAGTTGGTGTCGAACCCCACACCTCTATTTAGGCTTGGTTTCTTTATTTCACATAAATGGCCTCCTTAAAACCTCTCTGAACCAGTCACGTTCCTTCGCCAATTGTTAACATTACAATCTTCAAAGGTATGTCCTTTATCCTTAAGATGCAGGTACACGGCTGAGTCCTGACCCAGGAATTGGCTCTTCTGTGCTGGGCCATACGTTGATGCAGTTGCTGTTTGGTCTCCCCCACATACAAATCAGAGCATTCTTCACTGCACTGCACTGCATATATGATGTCGCTTTTCTTGTGTTTAGGTATTGGGTCTTTCGGATGTACAATTGCGCTCAGTGTGTTGTTCGGTTTAAAGCAGACAGGGATACGATGTTTTTTGAAAATTCTTCTTAATTTCTCGGAGACCCCTGCTACATATGGATGACCATGTTCTTCCTCCTGTCTTGCTTATCCCCTTCACTGTTGGTATTTGTTCTTTTCTTTCCTTCTACTTCTTTTGACAAAGGCCAGTCTGGAATCCACAAGTTTTAAGGGCTCCTCTGAGATGTTTCATTTCTTTAGGCTTCGCCTCTGTGCTAGTGGGATGTTCTCGGCTCTGTGTTGCGGGTTCTGATGACACCCAGCTTGTGATCTAAAGGTGTGGTGGAGTCAAACATCAAATACTGATCTGTGTGTGTTGGTTTTCTGTAAACCTCTACTTCAGTTTAACATTTTCCTAACTTCTACCAAGCAGTCCAAGAAGCCAGTTTGTTGTTTTGTACCTCTTCCTTGTGAATTTAATGTTTTGGTCTACCGCATTAATGTGTTCTGTGAAAGCTGTACTTCCTTCTGGTGGATTTTAACCCAGGTGTCATCAACATATCTAACCAGTGGCTGGGTGCTATGCCCTTAAAGGTATAAGCCTGTGTTTCTACCTCTCCATGTAAAGGTGGCCACAATGGGTGAAACTGGAGATCCCATAGCACATCCATGTTTTTTGCTTATAGAACTTATCCCTGTATTTGAAATAGGTGGTATTCAGGACAAGTCCAACAAGGAACACACCTGTTCTGGGTGAGTCAGTTCTGCTGGTAAGAGTGCTGTCTGGCCCAGCCGTTTTCTCACCATGTCAACAGCCTCCTTGGGGGGTAACAAGTGAAGAGAGATGCACATCATAGGACACCATAGTTTCTTCTAAACCGAGTACATATCTTCAATCTGTGTGGTAAATCCTGAGAGTTCTGGAGTGTGATGCTTAGAACTTCCCACCAAAGGTCCTAAGATGTTAGCTAGATATTTTGCCACCTTGTATGTTACAGAGTTGATGCTGCTGACTATAGGTCTTAGTGGGGCCCCTTCCTTATGTATCTGGGTTAAAATCCACCAGAAGGAAGTACAAGCTTTCACAGAACACATTAATGCGGTAGACCAAAACATTAAATTCACAAGGGAAGAGGTTAACAAAACAACAACTGGCTTTCTTGGACTGCTGGTAGGAAGTTAGGGAAAATGGTAAACTGGAAGTAGAGGTTTACAGAAAACCAACACACACAGATCAGTATATTGTGTTGACTCCCACCACCCTTTAGATCACAAGGGGTGTCATCAGAACCCTGCAACACAGAGCCGAGAACATCCCCACTAGCACAGAGGCGAAGGCTAAAGAAATGAAACATCTCAGAGGAGCCCTTAAAACTTGTGGATATCCAGACTGGGCCTTGTGGTTCTTTTCTTTCCTTTTACTTCTTTTGACAAATACCACAGTGAAGGGGATAAGCAAGACAGGAGAAGAAAACATGGTCATCCCATATGGTACAGGGGTCTCCGAGAAATTAAGAAGAATTTTCAAAAAACATCGTATCCCTGTCTGCTTTAAACCGAACAACACACTGAGGCAGCATTGGTACATCCGAAAGACCCAATACCTAACAAAGAAAGAGACACATATATGCAGTGCAGTGCAGTGAAGAATGCTTGATTTGTATGTGGGGGAGACCAAACAGCAACTGCATCAACGTATGGCCCAGACACAGAAGAGCCAATTCCTCGGGTCAGGACTCAGCCGTGTACTGCATCTTAAGGATAAAGGACATACCTTGAAGATTGTAATGTTAACATATTGGCGAAGGAACGTGACTGGTTCAAGAGAGGTGTTAAGGAGGCCATTTATGTGAAAATAAGAAACCAAGCCTAAATAGAGGTGGGGGGGGGGTTCGACACCAACTGTCTGCCATGTACAATGCTGTTTTAACACCTTACTCTGGGCGTTCCTATAACACCTCTTAGCCACTATCCAATCACACCCTTAACACCTGGCTGTGATATGCTAATTGGGATTTTCCAGGGTACATAATTGCCACAGATTCTTGTACAAGTCATTCTGAATTGAGAAAGCCAGTCGGATGACTAGCGAAACGTCTTCAAGAACTACATTTCAAGTCCAGTTGATCTAATTGAATACAACAGATATAAGCTTACCATCATTTACAATTCTCCTGAACCCAAATTGTAAAGGGCCCTCTGACCCCCTATAGTAAAGGGCCCTCTGACCCCCTATAGTAAAGGGCCCTCTGACCCCCATATACTAATATACTAAAGGACTCTCTGATCCCAATAGTTAATGTCACCTGAGAGTTGTAGTTTCAAGCTGTCATTTGCACTGTACTAGCAGCTGTTTTTTGCCCCAAACTGAACAGACCCATCAGATTTACAGCATCCAGATGAGAAGTGACAGTGCTGAGTGAGTCCAGCAGCCAGACTACCGGAAGCAGGAACTATTGTAAAGGCAAGAACATTCGCACTGAAATTGAACCAGATTTTTGGAAGTTTGGCCATCTCTAGTTGCCCACTGCTGCATCAGTTTTATAGTATATGTTATTTTATTTCAACAATTGACTGGTGTTGGTTCATGTGGTCATTTTCAAAGCTGTCTAGATTTGAATGTACAGTCTCTCAACTTAATATTAAAACATCAACCTCAAGTACATTCATTGCCCTCCCCATGCAGCTAGGCACTATGTTGATTCTATAAGTGTTCCAAATTAAAATATGCCTTTAATCAGATGGTAAGGTATGAACAAATACAAGCTTTTTCTTGTAACATATTCATTATTGAAAAATGCAGTTTTTATACAGCTTTTTAACCTTTATAAGTTAATATTATTTGTAAAGGGTGCAGAGAATAATATTTCGATATCAACTAAGATTGATTAACAATGTGTTGTGACATAATTATTGCTGACTTAAGATATGCAGTTTTGATTTTACTTAAAGGGCATGTCCACCTTGAATATTAACTTTTATTATATTGTAGATCCCCCCCCTGCCCACTGCTGAGTTAGATCTTTAAAAAATACAACCAAAACTGTACTTACAGCACTTCACTCCCCTGGCGCACTGATCAGGCTCCCTGCTTGGAACAACTTGCAAATGGGCCGTGCTGGACTGGCTGCTGTGTCTGTGATTCGTTGAGAGGCAGCCAATCACAGAGGCTGCTGCCGTCAATGGAGAGTGCAGAGGGCGTGAAGGGCTGTAAGTATGATGCTGATGTTTTTTTTAAAGATCTAATTTGGAGGTTGGGGTGGGCAGGGAGGCTCTACAATATATAAAAAGAAAATTATGCTAGCTGGAAGGGCAGGCATGGGGTATTGGAAGGTTGGGAGGGAGGAGGGGAAAGTGCATGCCATTGTGCATGCCACTAGCAGACAGAAACCTTTTGAAAAGGAAGACACCTCGCACTCTTCAGTTTCCTGGACTTTGGACAAGCACTGCAGCAGAACCATAAGGAGCAGAGATGTAAGGTAAGGATTTTTTTAAACTACACAGTTGGGGCCAGTAGTGGGTTAAATTTTAGTTTTGGGGTGGACAAGCCCTTTATCTCAATTTTAAAATTGTCCTGGTTGGTGGTTGAACTACAATTCCCATCATACCTTATCAAAGTTAGATAAAGACAATCATTTTAGACCAACAATTAATGCCACAACAATGCAAGTTATCCCGCTTGACGTTTAAACTACACCACCCCCCATCCCTTACTGAACAAAGTCATGTAGGGCTAGGCCACACTGCTGCGTTTTTTTTTGCGCTTGCGATTGCGTTTTTTAAAAATCATTGAAAATGCGGCAACGCAAAAAAACACGCGTTTTTCAGTGCGTTGCGATTGCGTTCTGCATTTTTTAATCGCAATCGCATGCGTTTTCCTATACTTATTGAAGAAAGCGCAAACGCAAAAAAATCGCACATGAAATCGCATGCGATTGCGTTTGCGTTGCAGTGTGGCCTTGCCCTTAAAGGACAAATATACTTTCCTCGTTCCATAGCTGCATAGTACCTAAGGCGAGGACCTAAATCACCCTAAGGCTGAGGCCACACTATCACTATGATGCATTTAAAAACGCGCATGATCCGCTTTTTCAATGCGTTTTGTGCAGAAAAAACCCTGTGATTTTGTTTGCATTTTTTTTGCGCGCACGTTTTTACATGTGTTTTGGGGCATGTTTTTAGGCGCGTTTATATGCGTTTGCATTTTGCCGCCAGATTTGAATATAAAACTCTGATGTGCCTTCCTGTGGGTGTGGGTGTTTTAGGAGAGAGAGATTATTGTGTTTTTGAGGAGTAGGTAAATTGCGTTGGGATTGAATTTTTGAAAAATGGTTGAAGTGGATTATTCCTTGGAGATCATTGCATTGGTGCTTATAGGATTAATCATAGAGCGGCATACAAGAAGGAACAGGAGGTTCTGGATCCATCCTTTACTACAGGAGAGAGAGCAGAATGGATAGTTTTGGACCTTGTATGGCGACCTGCGTCAGCATCCTGACAAGTTCATGTCATACGCCAGGATGTCCATCCAGAGGTAAGATTTATTGTTATTTAATTTCACCACTTCTCACTTTCTGGCTTTTGAATACATGTGAGTTAAACAAAATGTTACCAATAGTTTTTCTGTTCCTTTTCAGTTTTGACATTCTTCTTGATATTTTGAGTGATGACCTTGAAAGGGAAGATACAACCTTCAGGAGGAGTGTGTCACCTACTGAAAGACTTATGATTACACTCAGGTAAAACTCAAATGTTTGAAATCGTTTTTCAGTTGTGTAGTGTGTTTGCACTGGGGTGTGTAATGCTTGTTTGCACCGGAGTGTGTAGTGTGTTTGAACTGGACTGTCAAATGTGTTTATTTGCACTGGGGTCTGAAATGTGTTTTTTTGCACTGGAGTGTGTAATGTTTGTTTGCACTGGGGTGTGAAATGTGTTTCTTTGCACTGGAGTGTGGAGTGTGTTTGCACTGGAGTGTGTAATGTTTGTTTGCACTGGGGCGTGAAATGTGTTTCTTTGCACTGGAGTGTGGAGTGTGTTTGCACTGGAGTGTGTAATGTTTATTTGCACTGGAGTGTGTAGTGTGTTTGCACTGGATTATGAAATGGCTTTGTTTGCACTGGAGTGTGTAATGTGTTGGTTTGCACTGGAGTGTGGAGTGTATGTTTTAAAATAATTATTGGCCTTTTTAGTAATGTAAATGTATGTTGTACTTCAATAGATTTCTTGCAACTGACCACTCCATGAGGTCCTTTCACCAGGAGTTCCGCATGGGGAGGTCTACAATCCAGATGATTATTCACCTGACCTGCAAGATTATTTGGGAGAAACTCCAGCCAGAGTTCCTTCCCTTCCCTAACCAGGATAAATGGGAAGAAATCAGTCAACATTACTGGCAGAAGCACCATTTTCCTAACTGTGTGGGGGCGATAGACGGAGCATATTCGTCTTGTCATGCCTCCATGTACTGGGAGTAGGTACTTTAATTATAAAAAGTATTTTTCCCTTGTTCTGCTGGCTGTGGTAGATGCCGATTACCGCTTTACTTACATTGACGTTGGAGCATATGGAAGTTGTAGTGACTCTGCCATCCTCCAGCACAGCAGATTTGGTGCCAAGCTCCGTCAGGGTAGGTTGAACCTCCCCCATGCCAAACCATGGCCTGGTACAAACTCCCCATCATACCCATTTGCCTTTGTGGCTGATGAGGCATTTGGACTCTCCGAACATCTTCTGAGGTCTTTTTCTATAAGGTCTCTGAATGATGTGAGAAGAGTGTTTAATTATGTGCTTAGCAGGGCCATAAGAGTGGTGGAGTGCACATTTGGCATACTGACCAACAAATGGAGGATTTTGCACACTGCCATCTGCATGAATAAGAAGAATGCTGTGTCTGTGGTGAAAGCAGCATGCATACTGCACAATTTTGTCCGGGACAAAGAAGGATTGATTTTACCCCTCCAATCAGAATCCTTTCCTGCTACACCATCTAATGTGCCACGAGGAGGAGTATCTGGAATTACCTTAAGAGACCAAATGGCACAATATTTCTTGACCCCTGCTGGTTCTGTCCCTTGGCAAAGTCAGCAGATTTAATGTGTGTGTTTAGTTTTTGTGCCTATATATTAAAATATTTGTTTGGACATTTTTTTGCTATTGGTGTTTTTCTTTTCAAACATCCCTTGTATACCAGCTTACCTAACAAGCAATATCCAAAACTCCTAATTTCCTATGTCTATATGTAAATACTGTGTGTGCAAGATATATTTATACATTCCAAGTTGACAACAAAATGGTGAAGTATAAATTGTTTACACCAAATGCAAAAATTCCTTAAAAATCTTTGATACATAAAAAATTATACTTCAATAAGAAACACGCTGTATTTAATAACCAAGGATACTTGTTTTAAAAAACTATTTTACTAAATTAATGAGGAGTAGCATTAACAAACATTTGTCATTTGAACATAATACTTTCATTGGTTTAACTTAGAAAATATACAACCAATATTTAAAAACACATAATACAAAGTTTTTTAGCAAGCAGGTAAATGGCGCTTTGTTTTGTAATAAATGACATGACATACATTGCCCAAAATGGCTGCATACATGAAGTAAAGTGGACAAAATGGCTGCATATATCAGGTAAGGTGCACCAAATGGCTGCATACATGAGGTAAAGTGGACAAAATGGCTGCATATATCAGGTAAAGTGCACCAAATGGCTGCATAACATGAGGTTAAAGTGTCCAAAATGGCTGCATACATGAGTAAAGTGGCCAAAATGGCTGCTATATCAGGTAAAGTGCACCAATGGCTCATACATGAGGTAATAGTGGCCAAAATGGCTGCATATATCAGGTAAAGTGCACCAAATGGCTGCATACATGAGTAAAGTGGCCAAATGGCTGCATATATCAGGTAAAGTGCACCACATGGCTGCATACATGAGGTAAAGTGGGCAAAATTGCTGCATATATCAGGTAAAGTGCACCAAATGGCTGCATACATGAGGTAAAGTGGCCAAAATGATGCCTAATTCAGGTAAAGTGCTAAACTTTATGTACCTAAATGTTAGCCAAGAGATGTTATTTTTTTGAATACAATTCCATACAATTTATGTTTGCAGTGTATGAACCACTGTCAAAAACATTTTGGCTCATGACTTGTCCGTGTTGAGAAATGTGTGTGTACTGAATAATTAATAACATTTTTCACATATGCCCCAATTAATAGACACAATGTAACAGCTAAAATTCGTGTGAAATCAAAATGACTTAATTGTTTGGTCTTCTGTTTTTCCCAAATGGAGACTTCAAATCCTGGAAGTTGCTGACTTTTGCTTCTCCTGCTTATGTCAGTGTCACTTTTCCAAATGTCTTCTTGTTAAAATTAATTTCTTCTAATTTGCAGAGAATGCAATCTAAAAACAAAAACCACCAACAAATGTTAACTAATCATTGATAGACACATACACGCATTTCATTCCAATTGTGATTACACTTACATCTAAATTTGCCATGTATCCACATAAATATGACTTCAAAAAACACGTGAAGGTCACACAGTAAACACACTACCGTATTACTTATCAGTTTCAAAGATGCAGCTTAGTAACCTTTAATGCTAAAATGTCAACTCCTAAGTAGGTTGTAAAAAAAGGGATAAACATACATGTACTATGGCTTAAGCTAGGTACACACAGTAGTGATAAAGGCCGGATAATGTCACCAACAATGGTCTTGGGGCTTTAGCGATACTGTGTGTACCTTGTTTTCACCAACGAGCGTGGACACATGAGTGGACGTTCACAAAGTGCTGCACCTGTATGTACAATTTAGAATTATGGCTGTACATGCCCTTTAATTTGTGGAGATATCTTCAGCATTTGTAGCTAAATGTGTGTGAAACTTGAGAACTCGGTTTATTAATGATATCTCCATAATAAATGTATGTCCTGTAGAAAAGAGGGGGAATTACCCTAGTCCACGGTACACTCCCTATACAGTCATCCGTCATCTTTTATACAGCTGGCATGTGTAAATAGCTTTAAAGATGTGCCATTGTAGGTACTTACATTGAGAGTGCCATTGCAGTGTTCTGCAAACCCATTTTTTAAATTTGAATATTTGTTTTTCTGTTCTTCTCACATCTGCTACGATGCCTTTTGTGTGTGTGAATTTTCATTTTTATGTTGAACATTTGGGTCACTCATCTTGTCTTACATTTATTTCTGTGTAAAGAAATTGTAAGGATTGGAAAAAAAAAATACATGCAACTAACTCCATCAATACATATATCCTAGCACAATTTGAGACCTAGACAAGCTACATGAAAAGCTACGGCAACATTAATTTAAAGGCAGGGTCTGGTTTGACACATTTATTTGTAAAACACCACTAAAATTACAATGTTAACAACATACACATATATTGTACTACAAACTAACATCACAACTATGACCGCTAATTAGAAAAGTTAACTGTCATTCTTGCCACATTTACAACATCAAACTACATATATGTTTTAACACTAAATAAAACAAAACATGGCTTACCTTTGATTTGTAAATACAGAGAAAGTTGATATATTCAATCACAAGGCGATTCCCAGGTAGCAGTATGTCTATTGAGTTTTGTACATTCAAACATTTGTGTTTCACAATGTTAGTCAACTTCTATGTTGTTTTGATCTTGAAAATTTGAAGGAAAGGCTATGTTATCACTTTAGTATCATAAATGGAAAGAAAAGGCCATGGTATCACTTCGGTATCATAAATGGAAACAAAAGGCCATGGTATCACTTCGGTACCATAAAAATTAGGAAAAAATATAGGGTTTTCTCCAGTACCATAAAAAAATCAAAAACATTTACTGTATCTCTCCGATACAGTAACTTAGAACAAAATACCTATATGTTATCGCACCGGATACATAAATTTCCCCCAAAAAATATTGGTATCTGTCTGGAACCATCCAAAAAAAATAAAAAATTTCAGTATCACTCCGGTACCACTTTTTTAAATTTTGGATTCTTGCAACAAGGGTGGCCAAAAATTAGTCTTCCTCAGGGAACATACTTTCCGCAATGGCCTGGGATGTATTGGAAAATATGGAACTTGGGTCACTTTGGAAAGAAGTTGAGCCAGATTCTGTGGAGGGGATAGGTTGCCACGGAATTGGTGACAGTTGTGGAGTATGCATAGGCTGAGGTTGCCTTTGGAAAGAAGCTGGGGCAGACTCTGTGGAGGGGATAGGTTGCCACGGAGTTTGGGACACTTGGGTATGCATGGCCTGAGAAGGTGGCCTTTGGAAAGTAGCTGGGGCCGACTCTGTGGGGGGATAGGTTGCCACGGAGTTTGGGACACTTGAGTATGCATCGACTGAGAAGGTGGCCTACCATGCATACCGGCATATTGTGGATGGGAGTGCTGGAACCGAGGCAGCTGATAAGATGCATGTGGAGGCATCTGTTGCTGGTAATGCCCAAATGAGAGATGCGGTGGATGTTGTGAAACAGGCATCACTGGCTGCATATACATGCCTGATTGCATTGGCTGCATTGACATTGAAGGGGCAAATGGTTCAATTGGTTGCTGCACTGGTGGCACTTGGGGTATTTTTGACTTTAGGACATCCAGCAGCTCAATAGTCGTTTCCAACAACTTGTCCTCTGGCACCTTCTTCATGATTGGAATTAAACTCATGGCAAAGAGATATTTCTTGCCACTTTCTAGACTTTCAGCACTCTGTACCTGCTGCTTGGACGTAAGTGAACTTATGACTGACTGCAGTGATGTCAGCAACTCAGACTCATCCTGAGTCATCTTCTTGCGTCCTTTTTGCATGCGGCGGGTAGGTAGTGCAGAAGAATGAACTGATGATCCAACAGACATTGCTGAAGTGCCTGGTGGGGCATGGCTTGCTTCATGGTGGCTGGCAAGGCTACCCTCTTCCACACTAGAGGATATGGGTGTGGTTGGTGTAGCAGCCACTACAGCTTCCTCCTCTTCTTCAATGTTATCCTCAGTACTAAAAAACAACAAGGAGAGTCTACATTGAGAAAAATATTCTCTTATTTGGGCTTGCCACATGTGTAATTTGCTAAAAAAAACTTACGCAGATAAAGCCATGGCTGGACGAAGGAAATCCAGGATACCGGAAGTGCCTGGTGGGGCATGGCTTGTTCATGGTGGCTGGCAAGGCTACCCTCTTCCACACTAGAGGATATGGGTGTGGTTGGTGTAGCAGCCACTACAGCTTCATCCTCTTCTTCAATGTTATCCTCAGTACTAAAAAACAACAAGGAGGGTCTACATTGAGAAAAATATTCTCTTATTTGGGCTTGCCACATGTGTAATTTGCTAAAAAAAACTTACGCAGATAAAGCCATGGCTGGACGAAGGAAATCCAGGATACCGGAATATCTATATTTGGCCCTCCGACAAGCAGCTGCACCACTATGGCTCTCCTCCGGCTCTGCATGCAGCTCACGCTTAAAGTTGTCTTTAACAGACCACCAGCGTGGTTTCATTTCTTGCACTGTAATTAAAAGATATATTTTTACACTTCTAACAAAACAACACAGCTACACATATAACCATAGATGTACATATCCATATAGGTATATAGATATCAATTTCAGAAATTACCTTTCTTATCCCTCTGCTTGGGGGTTAATTGGATCCAAAGGTCTTCATAGAGCTCCTGCCCTATCTGCAGCCAGACTTGTTTGGCCCTGTAGACATCCTTGTACAGATTATTTGTTTTATCATAAAGCTCAGGATAAGCCTGAACTTTATTGATTAGCTCCTCAGTGGACATGATTTTCTTAAGGCCAGACATTACAAATATGACTACCACACCCTGAACCAAAAACACCACACCACACAAACCCCACACAGCTCACACAATACACAGCTTAAAAAATAAGCCACAAAAATTTATACAAAAATCACTCAAAACGCCTAAAACACTTCCAAAAACACCTAAACACTTTTTCCTCTCCACAAACCACACCTGCCTCTCTCTCCTCACTACACCCTCAAAGAAACAGGATGTGACTCATACCGGATATGCTATAAAAAATCGCAAATGCATGCGTTGTATCCGCTGGTATCCGCTTTTTTAGCGCATCCATAGACTTTCATTGACATGCGATTTAGCAAAAAGCGGATAAAAAATGGTGAGCGCACCCGCTAGGAAATCGCAAGCGCATGTAGCATTTCACAACGCCTCTTTATATTTTCCCTGACATTGCGATTCGCACATCGCAAGCGCAATGCAAAATGTGTGAAAAACGCGCTAGTGTGACCTAGCCCTTAATGCCATCTCTGTATCTTCCTGCAGTACACAAAAGTGGGTATGGCTTGTGGAGGTGGGTGTGGTGTGGGTGTGGCTGACAAACACTGACTGTTGATCTGGAGGGCTGACTTTACACAGGCTAGTGAACTGGAGGGCTGACTTTGCACTGACTTAAACTGGAGGGCTGACTTTGCACTGACTGGTAAACTGGAGGGCTGACTTTGCACTGACTGGTAAACTGGAGGGCTGACTAACAGTGGTGAACTGGAGGGCCGACTTTACACTGGGTGGTGAATTGGAAGTATGACTTTAAACTGGCTGGTGAATTGAAGAACTGACTTTACAATGGATGACTTAAAGGGCAAGTCCACCCTAAAAAAGTTTGCTTTAAAATGTTTAACACCCCCCCCCAAACCTAGGTTTCGATATATTCTAAAGTTTCAAGGATAAGGAGTCTTACTCCAAAGTGAACAATCAAAACCAAACATCACAACGTTTCAGGGGTGCGGGCCCCCTTCATCACCTGAAACTTAAAAATATTGCAAAACCTAGGTTTTGGGGGGTTGTTAATAAGAATATTGTATCCCAGTCGCACAGTCGCTGAGAATAGGCTGTTGTGTAACACCCTACTGTGGGTGGTGCTTCCAGTATTACATATAGACTAGAATCAAATATGACAGGGAGCCATGCATCCCCTCCCTAAGTATACCACACAGAGCACAACACTATAAAACAGCTATAATGAAAAGTTATTTATTCCGCCACAAAGAGCCCCCTTCCAAAACACCAATAAGATAGACTGAATATGGGTAATACATAATAATCCTAGTTATCCCACACAAGTCATAAAACACCGGGTCGTCCCCCGTATAATGAAGTAAAAACAGTTCCCAGGGTAAAGCTCATGGTCCCGCTTTAGCTGATGAATAAAGCTTAAAGGAGAACTAAAGTCCCAAGACAACATTGTCCCAATAGAGAGAGCACATTCACAAACGAACAACAAGCTGTGTCTTATGTCTCCCTTTGCTGTGGATGCTGGGTGATTTATGAAAATAACCTGTGTGTACTAAGGGTCAGCTCCCATAATTCACCTTATCTGGGAACACCCATCTAAGTGTCCGCCGGACACTTCACAGGAAACTGCAGTCTTGCTTCCTGGAAGCTGACAGCCAATC
This sequence comes from Hymenochirus boettgeri, assembly GCA_019447015.1. Taxonomy (NCBI): domain Eukaryota; kingdom Metazoa; phylum Chordata; class Amphibia; order Anura; family Pipidae; genus Hymenochirus; species Hymenochirus boettgeri. The sequence continues at coordinate 101,812,980 of CM033474.1, read as the reverse complement.
ATGTTACAGCTCAGAGTTCCCTCCCTCTGACACAGAACACAGATACCAGTGCAGTTTTGTTGCTGTGTGTAAACACATTAGAAATGCTCCTGTCCCTAACAATGATAAATTCCTATGCTTTACATACAAAAAAGAAAAGTAATCAGTGTATGTCTTTGCTAGCATGGATGAAAGAAACAAAACATTTAACATTTCAGCAAAAAATAAAAGTAAGTGTGGGGAATCGAACCAGCAACCTTCTATTCTGTGGCTTTCTAAGAAGAAAGCTTTCTACCACTAGGCCACAAGGGCTAATAAGTAATGAACTAGTACAAAAAAAACAAAAAAAGGGAACATGGGGAATCAAACCTGTGTCCCAATAGTCTGATTTTTTTCCTAACCCAGCTCTTTAGCAGGACACGCCACAGGTGAACTCTCAATCAATAGAAGTAAATGTCAGTAAAATCAGTTCACTGTTTTGTATTGCTACTGGAAGACTGTCAGCAATTCACAATGGTTGGTAAATAAATAACAGAGCTGCTATATATAAAGATTGTAGATGATGAAACATGGAAACAAACAAACAAAAAAAGCACTAAACTCAGGCAGTAGACTATGTTATATTGTTTCATAAGTAAGCTAGGGGATTTGAACTTGTGACTTCTTGGTCTGATTGTTTCTAAACACACAGCATTTACATGGTGTGCCACCAGCAACTCAACTGTGATTTCAGGTACATTTAGAGGCTTTATCTTTCACTAGAAAGAGATGCTAGAAACTCTGCACATAGAGACAGTGAATGCTGGGGTCAGGGGGCGTGGCTCTTTGAAGCCAACATGGGCTATGAGTTGTACTGGCAACAAGATGGAAGCCTCCTTTGTTACAGAATCTATTACTCATATCTACTAAATGCAAATAACTAGAGAAGAATCTTTCAACGTGTAGGTGTTCTGGGGAGAAAAACTTTCACATTAGGATCTGAAAAACTGAAGTTTAGTTCTCCTTTAACTAGACCCCTCAACCGCAATGGTAACAGATCATATTACCCATCCAGATGAACAGCTATCCCCGTGTTTATACTGGAATCCGACGGGACTTACTGCAGGCACGTAGTCCCCGGTGTACCTCCGAACTTCTCAGCGTATGGGTCCTTACCAGTCTCCAATTCCCTGGACTGCAGGTCACTATGGGCTTCACCCGCCGGATGCAATGGTCCCGCACAGGGGTTGCTGTTCTCAGAGTTACACCAATTCCTTCCAGTCAGCGGCAAATGGCAAAATTACATCTGGGCAGTGAACGATGATACATGCGGACTAGAGTCAGCCTTGGGAACCCACACCGACGTGCGTTTCACCCTCGTGGTTGCTCCACACACGGGCTTCCTCCTTCACTTCCTCTCTTTTATGTGCGGGGTTTAAAGATACAATGTTGCAAAGTAACCACCCAATAAACCCAATAAATGTTGGCAACTTGTAAATACATATATTAAGTGCCTAAATACACATATTAATCACTACAGTGATATCAATTGGGGAAAGTAACGATCCCACTATAATCAATATTAATCCTAAAAAGCATCAATTTGGCCAGATACCCAGCCACTGGACTGATGTTTATTGCTGGTTCTTCCAAGGGAACACAATGCCAGTTGGTGGGCAAAATGCATAGACAGATTACAAAAAAACTCGCATGTGAGATCTCCTCATTCAGCCCATTAGGGGTGACTGTTTTTAAATTAAAGATCCATCTTGTCTCAGTTTGTAGTAGCTTCTTATCTACATCGCCACCTCTAATGCCCATTCGGACGGTTTGTATGCCCATAAATTTGAACATGGGGACTTTTTTTTTGCCACACTGCTTCGTAGTATATCTCCATTTTTGGTGGCCCTTATGTGTTCTTGTATTTGAACGCACAGTTTCCTTCTAGTCTTACCCACGTATTTCTTGCCGCACTCGCAGGTGATCAAATATATCACCTGCGCTGTCTGTCAAGTTATGAGTTCCTTAATCCAAAAAGTGTACCCATTTGGGAATATCACTTTATCTGTTTTGTCATTCATGAATCTACAGCATGTGCATTACCCACACCTATGGTTGCCCCTTATGGGATTGTAACCAAGACTCCAGCGATTGTTTCTTTTCACAAAAATGGCTTTTGGATAAGTCTCTCCCTCAGGTACCTTGCCCTTTTTGCAGTGAGAGTGGGAAAGCTCCCTACTTGCCCACTGATCTCATCATCCTCTGATAACAAATACCAGTGCCTGTGTAGGATATATTTCAGCTTATCCCACTCCTGATTAAAAGGAGAGATAAGTCTGATTTTGCTACCTTCTACATTCTTGGGAGACTCCCCCCCCCAAAATAACAGATCACCTTGTGTTGTCCCCAAGGCTTTCTTAAAGCCATCATTAATGTCTCTCTTACTATAGCCTCTTTGCTCCAACCTGCTTCTTAATTCACTTGCTTGATCCCTAAATTCACTTTCCATGGAACAATTTCTTCTCACTCGAAGGAACTGTCCCACCGGGATCCCTTTTATCGTGCTTGCAGGGTGGTGGCTAGTGGCATATAAAAGAGAATTTACAGATGTGGGTTTCCTGAAGGTAGATGTAACTAGTCTCCTCCCTTCCTTTCGAATGTTTAGGTCTAAAAACGTGATCTGTTTATTATGAACTTCATAAGTTAGACTTATATTTCTCCTATTGCAATTCAAACACTTAATGAATCCTTCCAATTGTTTATTGAACCCATTCCATAGCATCAAGACATCATCTATGTAGCAGATCCACATTATTATGTGGTGTTCCATACCCATTTTTGATGCCACTTCAGGTACATCCTGATGCTCCCATAGGCCCAGGTGGAGGCACGCGTATGAAGGCGCACAGGCCACCCCCATCGCCGTGCCTCTCACCTGCCTATAGTACTTGCTATTGAATACAAACACGTTATTCTTAAGTATGAATTGCAACAGGGACAACACAAATTACATTTGGGGAAGGCTGTTTTGACCTGCACTCTCCAGAAAATGGCTGCAAGCCTGGAGACCAATCTCATGGGGTATGGAGGAATACAGACCCTCCACGTCTAGGGCCACCAGCAAAACAGTTTCCTCCACCTGCAGATTGCTTATAATGTGCAGTACATCTGAGGAATCCAATATGAACTCAACTTTGAACGTGTGGCACTGAATCCACAAATTTATTTATGTTTTCAGTGGGTCCCCCTTGCCCTGAAATTATCGGGCGACCCGGGGGAAATCTCTTTCTTTTGTGCACCTTGGGGATGGTGTAAAAAGTAGGAAGTTTGGCATGTTTCACAAACATAAAGTCTCTTTCAGCCTTATTGATTATCCCATCCCCAAGGGCTTTTTACAGGATATCCCAAAGATTTCTTTGGATATCCTTAATCGGGTTAGAACTTAAGATCTCATATTGTTCTCGGTGGGAAAGTTGTCTGAGGACCTCAAGTTTATATTGACCCTTAGACATCACCACCACATTACCCCCTTTGTCAGCCACTCGGACTATAATATCATCTTTCACTTTCAATTTGTCCACTTTTGACATATTACCTTTAATAATGCATTCTTCAGGTAGGGATTCAACATCCCGTGTAACTAATTTAAGGAACATTGCATTATTTGGTGCCATTTGGTATAAGGGGCACCATAACGACTTGTTGGGGGGTTGTTAAACATTATTAAGGAAATTTTATTTAGGATGGACATGCCACATGAACACTGGCTTGTAAACTGGTATAATAATAACAATAATAATATAAGATGCCCACACAGGCTTGTAAATATAAGATGCCCAGTCCACACAGATTGCCCAACAGACTGATAAATATAACATGCCCTGTGTGGTTTGGGCATGAGAGCATCTTATATTCACAAGTCTGGGCTGGGCATGAAGGAATTTTAAATTTACAAGTCTGTTACTATTTCTAATCTTATCTTATTTTTAATATTATACTTGCAATGAGTTTGCAATTTATCCTCAGTTCCTGAGTGATGGCTATTGGGCATTTGCAATATCCAGTACTGAACAAGTTTAAGTTGCCAGGAGAAGCCTCTTCTAACATGACTGCATGTGTTAGGTTTGCCAAGTTGCATCTAACATCCTTTTTTTACACCACAGTCATTTCCTATTCCATGCTCTATATTGCTACCACGTGGTAACACCCATGCAATGCCACATACGTTTTCGTACATTTTCCATCACAGGTACTGTATATAAGAACAAGCTACCATTAAAGATCAATAATGATTGCTACTTATACAAACTGTCAAACCCAGTGGTAGAGGGGGATGATTTTGGCTGGTTGGATATATTGTATTCATGGAGTTGTACATAAAATTCTCTGTATACAAATATATTCAAGAGCCAAATGTGAGGCCATCTGTCCAAAAGCAAAACTTTGTTTGTATGATATGCAATAGAAAAATGATGACAATCACACCAGAAAATTTACAAAAATTTAGCGAGATAGAGCTGGCAAATGCAAGAAATAGCCACCTCCTCTCATTGGTGTGATGTATATGTCTATACATGTTTCAGTGCAGTTATTTGCCTACAGTGTAGCAACAATTCCCTTTAGTGTCATTCCTGACCAGGGATATTCTAATTTTATGCAAGTTCCTTTTATATTTATATTTATATAATTATATAAAACTATATAATCCTTATACTCTTTTATAGTTTTAGTAGGTAACAGATAAATTATTTTACTCTAATCCCCACTTTTTAACTAGTCACATTAACCAAGTTAGTCACAGTTATTTTAGGCTAGCTAAAAGTTTAAAACATGACACCCCATCGTAATCTATCAATGTAATAGTTACTTATTTATTATTATATCTGGGGTTTTTTTGTAGTGATTTTTGTATCTAGATCTCCTTTTTCATGTAACCAGGGTGAGGACCTAAACTGCTAGTTCCTCAACCCTAGGGTTTACCTTAAATCACTGGCAATACAGTACTTACTGTACCTAAAATTTTGCTTGCTGCTACTATACCTTCTGCTTTTGTGTTCAGGGGTCTGTCCTGTGGGGAAATTTACTCTGCAAGAATCAAGTTTTCACATTGGCCAGACCATGGACTGAGGTAGGGGGCAGAGCTGGACTGTACTGGTAATTGCAATATTTGATAGGATTGCCAGTAATGTAATTTATACTCACAAATGTAGACCTAGCATTGTTGGTTCTCACCCAGGGTACATCAAATGGAGGGTGGTGGTTGGGTGGTTACATAGTTAAAGGGTATGTCCAGCAAAAAAGTAAGTATGTTTCTAAATGATTTACTGAAGAACAGGAGGTAAATGCCCTATCTCTTACCTCCCGTTCTTCAGTAAATCTTCCAGGAGAGGAGGAGACAATTAACTGCGGACCCGCTCCTGTGCTGAAATCCCAGACGCCCCCGACGCGTCCTCGCTCCTTCGCACTGTGTGTGCATGCGCGCACAGTGCAAAAGACTGGAGATGCATCGGAGGCGTCTGGGATTTTGTGCATTTACCTCCTGTTCTTCAGTAAATCATTTAGAAACTTACTTACTTTTTTGCTGGACATACCCTTTAAAGAGTCCATCTAGTCAAACTTTTGTAGTCTATCCATGAGCCCTACATAACATTTGATCCGATGGAAGGCAAAAAGAGTGGACAAAGGATTCCTGGATCAACAAGGACTACATCATACCAGTAATGTTCAACACTTAAAGGGCAATTATAGTGAGAAAATAGTTTTTTTTTAATTTCTTCTAATGTATCCTATAAGTCATCCCATCCACCAGGGTACCTTTAGTTTCTTTAAATTCTACATAGTCCCCGAGATATAAGCCTTTGAATATGCTGTGATGTGTAGGAGCTGCTACACCTCATCTGTCACTCAAAGGCACACACCCACACAATCCAAAGCTCCCCTGCAGTACTGTCACACACTCTCTCACCCACACTATATGTACCATGTGCAAAACATAGTCAAATGCTGTAGTGCTAAACACAATCAATAAACCATTAACCCAGCAATATGAGCATAACACACTATAAAACAGCCCCTCCCCCCCCCCAAAAAAAATCTTATATACATACAAAACCAGTGACTCAAATGGAACACTAATACAGTATATATAATACAGTAATACAGACTATATACCAAACAAGACACACAGTGCAATCTATGAAATATATAGACTAAAGCAACTGAAATGTAACAGGACAACAAGCAGTGTCACTGTGTTTGTGAAGGTCTCACTACAAGCTGCTGTTACACTGACTCTCTCTTCAGTGATTATGATCTCAGCTAAGCAGGGGGAGAGATATGAACTTTAGGTAAAAGGTAAATAACAATTAGCAAAGTTAGAGAACAGGCAGAGTTCAGTAACTTACTTGTAAAGAATCTCAGTACCACTTGTCCTCCTCTCTCCCCCTCTGCCCCTCCCTTCAGCATATTGCTACTTTATTCCACTTTGGTTGCTTGCAGTCTAGCTCTGGAAGGGAGGGGTCAACAGGATGGCAGCACTTCATTTAAAGTCCTTTCAACTGACAATGCTCGGACTCTGTATACAGCCCATCACTGCTTGAGGGGGAGTAGACAGAGAGGGGAGGGGGACTACACAGCTTGGTACAAACTTCTGCCAGTGTGAAGAAATGAAGCCACACAGAAACATGAAAGTAAGGCAGCTTATACTAAGTGATCTATACATTGTATACAGACAAAGTTTTTTTTTCACTATAGTTGCCCTTTAACTTGAAGTTATCCAATGAACTCGCCATTACCACATCTGCTGGAGTTTTACTGTGCTCACTGTAAAGAAACCTTGTAATGCCCAGAGTCCCCGAGTATACCTTCAGCGCCTATACCCCAATCTACAGCCGCTGTCTTCACCTATAGACAAGCCCCGATCGTCAGGAGACTTGTTGCGCCTCGCTGTACACGGTTACCCCCAGGCCTTAGAGCGCTATAGCGGTATAGACACTGAGACCGGGTATACTCTGGAAAACTGGAACACCAATGGAAATCACAGGAACTGGAAGACAAAGAAAATGACAAGAATACAAGGATAATAATGAACAATGAGAAGAACAATGAACAAGACTAGGCTACAAGGAACTAGACTTGGCTGCTATAAGTAATAGCAGGGACCACTAGCTTGGCTGACCAAAACTATAACAGGCAAGGGAGAAATAACTGAAAAAGGCTTAAGTAGAGCAGAGGAACCAATGGGGAATGGAGGACAAGAGTCTGATGCAGGGATTGGCCCATTCAAACTAAATTGTATCTCCTCTGCCTCCTTTGAGAACTACAGGAGTGGTGGAGATAAGTAGAGGTGTCCGTGTGCGTCTGCAAGGCACCAGAAGTCCGGGCAGCACGAGCAGGAAGAGGAGACGCGAAAATGTCCGACGCCAGATGATGACGTCACATGCTGAGGACACTGTGGCTGACTCTGGAGGTTCCCGAGTATGGAGAGACCCGCCACGGGAGCGTGAGGCAGATAAGCGTGAGACTCTGACATTACCCCCTCTCTCACGAGGGGCCACTGGACCCTTTAAGGCAGGTTTTTCTGGATTAGCCTTGTGAAATTGGTCAATGAGTTCTTGAGCATGGACCCGATAATGAGGGCTCATACCCCAACCATCAAGGCCAAGGCCATGCCCCCAAACATCGCAACTGTGCCCCCAAATGTTGTGAGCATGCTAACAGATATTGTGATCACCCCCCCACAAACCATTATGATCTGCCCCTATACATCATGGCCAAACCCCAAAACATTACAGGTACATGCCCACATCTACAAACATCCTGTCCATGCTCCCAAACATCACAAGCACACTTTCAAACAGCACACACCCATGCCCCAAAATATCATACCCACGCCCATAAATGACATGCCCATGCTTTGAAACAACGTGGCCAGGACCCCAAATATTGCAACCACCAAATGTAACGTGCAAGCCTCCTGGACACAACATCACAGACACACCCCCATACCGTCCACACCCTAGAATGCTGTGCCCCCACCCACCGCAACATTGCAGACATGCCCCATCCACCTACTCAAACAGGGACGGTTGTGGGGTATGGACTACATGGGAATTACCTGCATTACCTAGACTTTAGCACCAGACACACACTGCCCACATGTCACACACTTCACAAATAGTTACAACTAAAAGAACAAAGACATCATGGTACTTTCAATTAGGACCAGAAAGTAACTTAATTGATTGGGATCTAATAGTCAATATAAAGTGGTCCTTGAGCAAGGATAAAGTTTTAAATTGCAAACAAAGTGACATACTGCTAACTAATGTGCAAAAAATAGAGCACGCTTAATAAAAACACACAGCTTAGACAGTGCAACAGAATGAAGCCCCACTTTAACAACAAAGATAAAGAGCCGCACGTCACATGCTTCACAGACACTGATGCCTGTCAGTCACTCAAGTGCTGTGGTTTTCAGTTGCAATCAACATGTTTTCCCCACGGCAAATTCCATGTAGCATGTTCACCACAACATTTTTATATTTAAGCTTCAAGTGGAAAAACGTTGTATATAAAGTTTTGCTATAAACATATGTGTTGTATGTCCCTCAAGCAATGTCACCTCCTCAACCTATAACTATTTAATACTTGACGTAAATTACCAACTGTGCACTTCTTTCCCCCCCGTCTCTTCCATCTAAGCCAATCAAACACCTTCACGTAAAAAATACTATACCCACAAGTGTACACGGCAACGCCGGGTAATTACTGCCCTGCTACCTGAGAAATTTAATGGAGAATTACTGCTAGTAATTATTATTAAAGGGGACAGAATTATGGGCTACAGGTTCTCCTGGGACAAAGACTGAGACCTAGAAATATATATTAAAGGGCATGTCCACCCCATTTACTAAGTTTTGGTGTACTGTAGTGCTCCCAATCCCACCGCCATATTAGTTTTTGCAGAAACTCACCCGAATTGTACTTACATTACCTCTTTCCTCTGATGATCTGTCCCGGCCCTCTGCTTGCATGAAACTGCAAGCAGGGGGACAGACCAGCAATCGCTTCTGTGATTGGCCGACAGGCAGCCAATCACGGATGCGGCTTCTGGCTATCCAGAACGCCGGGGGAAAGAGGTAAGGTAAGTACAATTTGGGGGAGTTTCTGCAAATATAACTATGGTGGTAGGGGCTGGGGAAGTGAGCCCTACAGTACACCAAAAGGGATGTTTGCTAGGGGGAGGGAGAGAAAAACGGGTGGGAGAGGGAAGGGGGGGGGGGGGCTGCAGTGCGCATGGCACTGCAAAAATATGGACTCTGCCAGGCCCCTGGTGGTCAGTTTTTGTGACTTTGGAGGGGCATTACAGAAGAACAATTTGGAGGAGGGATGTAAGGTAGTGATTTTATTACCCTACACAGTGGGGCTAGTAGTGGGTTAAATTCTAGTTTAAGCATCTGTGTTCATAATCCCTAACAGGATAAAATAGATAAAAAATATAGAAACCATAAGGTCAGGGAGTGTGTCTCGTAAAATATGCCAATAAACAATTCTATCATAGGGGATTGCTAATAATATTCCATTTTATACCTGTGTTCTGAGACTTTTTTATGATAAAACAATTCACACATCTGACATTTTTTTTAACTTCTGTTTGGTACAATTAAAATCTTTTACAACTGATCAGGAAGCTTTAGCCAGACATTACAAATTCACACCTTTCAAAGATCTCATGAACTGCAGCAATGGATGGTACTGGGAAATAATGTCTACAGCTGTAAGTTTGACATATCAACACTGTGTATTGTTTTGAATGGGTGGTGTTTTTCACAAGCTTGCTATCTATCAAAAAATGTCAAAACAGATTTATTGATAGCACGCGTTTTTCAATTCTCAGAAGGCAGATCCTAATTTGATATCCTCCTAAAACCTTGCCACTCTGGCCCCAAAAGGAAGATGATAAAAATCTGTTTCACGCAGAAACAATTTTTCCACTTTTGAATTCATGGCCAAAATGGGAAATCGCTCCCATGGGATGTAAAACTCAAATGGCAATGCAGCTCTAGCAATCAGCCGAGGAGAGAATGAAAGTTAATAACTGATGGGAAATGCAACGAAAGTGATTAAACTCCCTTACTTCTTACTTGTATCTTTTATCTTATTGTAGCTATCCTGACAAATACTTTATGTGAACTTGTACTGAACTGCCCCTAATCTCAGCTAACATATACAGGGCTATGTACCGAGAGCCGTTATCGGCTATTTGTGTCTTAAAGTCACGTTAACGTGACTTTAAGACACAACTAACGGCAGTTATGACGTTACGCAAAATTTGTGTTGTGCAACGGTTGCAACCAATGTACTGAGCCATTAATGGCTCTTTAAGACAATCTCTAATGCCAGCAGATACCTGGCGTTAAAGATTCGCAAAAGACAAACTCCAGTAACAATGCACTGAGAGCTACTATCAGCTCAGGGGGTAATTTGGCTTGAAGAGCCAAATTACTGTTGTTTCTATTTCTTCTTCTTCGGTTTTATTCTTCCACTTTTTTGGACTATATCTCCTCCCACAGTAGTTGAGCTAGGAACATGAAATTTGGTACAGACGTGCGGGGCACATAGGAGAAGTGGGCTATTATCCAGCTAAGGAATCTGCGGAAACGTTACAGCGTTATCTGCGAATTATGGGACATTTTCCCCCATAAACTATAATGGTAACAATCTTCAAATGTGAATATTTCAAAACAGTTTGTTTCATGGTCATAAACACAAACGCTGATACCCCAACCCCCCACACTGACACAGGTACACCCACCTACTAACCTACCTTTCCATTCCTATGGAAAACATACTTAAAGGGTGACTATAGTCAAAAAACAAATTTTCATCACTCATCAATAAAAGTTAGTTATATGGTCATACATGCAAGACACATACCCCCAACCTCACACGGGTTCACACACCTACTGACCTACCCTTCCATTCCTGTGGCAAACATACTTAAAGGGTAAATGAAGTAAAAAAAAATAATTTTGATATATCCTCAATAAAAGTTAGTTATATGGTCATATATGCAAAAACATATACCCGCAACCTTACAGGGGTACACACACATACTGACCTACCCCTCCATTACTGCAGCCATACTTAAAGGGTAACTATAGTAAAAAAAAATTGACCAATCCTCAAAAAACTTTGTCTTTTTAACCCCCAACGTGACACAGGTACACACACCTACTGATCTACTTATCCATTTCTGTGGCAACCCTACTTAAAGGGTAACTATAGTAAAAAAAAACTAATTTTGATCAATTATCACAAAATTTTATTTTTTTAACTTCCAGTCTGACCCAGGTACACACGCCTACTGAGCTACCCTTCCATTTCCATGGCAGCCATATTTTAAGGGTAACTATCTCAAATATTTTTTGACTATATCAACACTTTGTTTTTTTTAGGCCCCAACCTACACGGTACCACACCTACTGACCTACCTCCCCTCCATTACTGATGCAGCCATACTTAAAGGGTAACTAAAGTAAAATAAAATTGACCAATCATCAAAAAAGTTTATCTTTTAAACCCCCAAGGTGACACAGGTACACACACCTACTGATCTACTTATCCATTTCTGTGGCAACCTACTATAAGGGTAACTATAGTAAAAAAAACTAATTTTGATCAATTATCACAAAAGTTTATTTTTTTTAACTTCCAGCCTGACCCAGGTACACAAACCTACTGAGCTACCCTTCCATTTCCATGGCAGCCATATTTAAAGGGTAACTATAGTCAAAAAAACTATTTTGACTAATTATCAACAAAGTTTGTTTTTTTTCACCCCCAAACTGACCCAGGTACACACAACTACTGACCTACCCTTCCATTTCCATGGCAGCATACTTAAAGAGTAACTATAGTCAAAAAACAAATTTTGACCAATAACAAAAAATGTTTTTTAACCCCCAACCTGACACAGGTGCACACACCTACTGACTAACTTTCCATTACTGTGACAGCCATACTTAAAGGGTAACTAAAGTTAAAAAAAAAACAAATTTTGACCAATCATCAAAGAAGTTTGTTTTTTTTAACTTCCAACCTGACACAGGTTCACACACCAAATGAGCTACCCATTCATTCACATGGCAACCATATTTAAAGGGCATGTCCACCCCAAAACTAAAATTTAAAAACCCATACTGGCCCCACTCTGTAGTTTAATAAAATCCTTACCTTACATTTCTGCTCTAAATGTTTCTCCTGCTATGCCCCTCCAGGAAACTGCAGTGTAGGATCTGCCCTGCTCCTGCGTCTGCCTCAACCTCTACAAGGTTTGAGGCATGCGCAGGAGAGCCCTCCCCCCCTCCCTTTCCCATACGCTTTGGTCTCCCTCCCCCTAGCGTAAATCCGTTTTTATATAATATAGTTCATTTCCCCCAGCCCCAACCGCTATATTATATCATCAGAAAGTCCCCCGATCATTACTTACCTTACCTTACCCTTTAAAGGGTAAGTAGTCAAAAAAAACACATTTTGACCAATCATTAAAAAAGTTACAGGGAGATTCAATAAAAGTTCTTATCGTTAAAAATGGTGCTAATTTTTCCCCAACCAATCAGATGTTAGCTTTCAAAGATCTGACTGGTTGAGGCAAAATTAGCACCATTTTTAATGATAAGAACTTTTATTGAATCTCCCTGTTAGTCTTTTATAACCCAACCTGGCATGAGTACACACACCATCTAACCTACCAATTCATTCCTGTGAGAGTTATATTTAAAGGGCAAGTAAAAAACAACAATGTCTTTGTGATTGCCATTATTGAGTTTTAAAATCTGCAGTACACATATATTCCCTTCCAAAATGCGACCTTTCAAGTCAAACTCAAACTTCCCTTTCTAGTTGTACGGTATATTACTTGTTTTAGATCTTCACAACAACGTCCTTGTGAATCATTCAAGAAATGATGTAAAGTTATGTATTTATATTTTCATGTTCACTCAAACATGAAAGTTGACTCAAAATTGACTTTGACTCAACTGATCTTGCAACCTCACTTTGAAGAAAATCTATGACTTGAAGGCTCATTTGGTCGGTAGAATTGCAGACATCCCACCCTGCCAATTTGTGTTTCCGGGCAGGGTGGGAGAGAGGGTGTGCCGAGGGGGCGTGACAACACTGTGTGGCGTCACTGATGTCACGCAGTGGGCTGGGTATGTGCGTGAGGGGAAGGTGGGGTTATGGGCATTATGGGGCTTGGCATGGGCGGCCCGTAGGATTAATGGGGAGATTTAGAACTCCTCTATATTGCGGGAGATTGTGGTGGCCTCACGTTGACTCAAAATTGACTTTGACTCAACTGATCTTGCAACCTCACTTTGAAGAAAATCTATGACTTGAAGGCTCATTTGGTCGGTAGAATTGCAGACATCCCACCCTGCCAATTTGTGCTTCCGATCTTGCAACCTCACTTTGAAGAAAATCTATGACTTGAAGGCTCATTTGGTCGGTAGAATTGCAGACATCCCACCCTGCCAATTTGTGCTTCCGGGCAGGGTGGGAGAGAGGGTGTGCCGAGGGGGCGTGACAACACTGTGTGGCGTCACTGATGTCACGCAGTGGGCTGGGTATGTGCGTGAGGGGAAGGTGGGGTTATGGGCATTACGGGGCGTGGCATGGGCGGCCCGTAGGATTAATGGGGAGGAGATTTAAAACTCCTCTATGTTGCGGGAGATTGTGGTGGCCTCGCGGGAGACCACCCCAATTCACAGGAGACTCCCGGAGGATCCAGGAGGGGTGGGATACCTGGAATTGTTAAAACCTTTATTACTTAATTCTGATGCTTAGAAATAAACCATGCAAGATTTGTGGAAATACGCTGTATAATCTATCACTTTCTCAATTAGACAACATGCGAACTGGCTAATTAGAGAACCACTTCATTCAAGCAACATCTTACTGCTAAATACCTACAGCAAAAGACTGCCCAGCTGTGGACTTAACATTTTAGATTGCTAAGCAGTGGAATTCAGTAAGAGCAATTGGAGGCACTAATGGGGCAATTAAATTAATATCAAATCAGATTCCGAATGGAATGTTTATGTTTGAATACATGTTCCTCGTGTTGTAATTTAAAGACCTGACTGTACTTTCTAGCATTTCAAATTTGCTGGCTTTGTGAGCTTGTTTATTAACTTACAAAGCCACAGAGGAGGAGGCTCAGGTTGCAGCCGTAAGTCATTGAAAGTAGTGGCATGAAGAGGAGAGCCCACACAGGGGATCATGGTACATAGTTTAGGAGCACTTGGGAAAAGAGTATTGCATTTGGGGGATCTCCGTTTTTAGAAATGGGGGTAGACATGTCCTTTAAATCATGGAGCATGTAGGGGGAAGTTTGAAGTAAATTAGGAATATAACAAGGACAATTTAACACTAGAATTACCAACTTTTTTAGTTTCTGGTGCAAGGCTCACCTCTGCTGAGATTTTCACAGGTCTTCAGGTTGATTATCTGCAATCTATTGTTGTGCAAATCACCCATTACCTGTAAGGCCTGGCACATTTGCATTTTACTCAGAGTAGCTCAGATCCAAACCTGTGTGTGAGACGTGGAAACCTTCAGAATCTATACAAAATGTCCCCCACATGTCAGACACACATTCACAATATATGGAAACACAAGTCTTTTATAAAAAACAGTGTGAAAACAGAATAAAAACTTGCTGATACAATGACATGAATACAATGAAAACTTCCTAATACTTCAGTCTCCAATGTATGTTTGTACATGTTAGAGCAGGCCGCATATTTGCGCCCGCTCGAACTGGTCGGGCCGCCCGCTTATCGAGGTCTGACACTGCTGACTGCGAGGTGAGGGGGGGCCTGTCACTCACTACCTAATGGGGGTCCCTGTCACTTACTACCTAACGGGGGTCCCTGTCACTCACTATCTAACCTGGGGTCCCTGTCACTCACTATCAAACGTGGGTCCCTGCTGTCACTCACTACCTAACGGGGGGCCCTGTTGTCACTCGCTACCTAACGGGGGGTCCCTGCTGTCACTCACTACCTAACTGTGTGCCTTTACTGATTGTAAACCAGCTGTATTGTATGCTGATCCCTGCTACTTTCAGTAAGTACAGTATTAGCCAGGGGCGTAGCTAGAAATGACTGGGCCCCATAGCAAAAAAAAATGATGCCCCCCCCCACGACCTTCCAACCCCACGGACCTCGGACCTCCCACCCAAACATTTTGTGGGGAAATCAATGTGGTGTAGATGAGTTGGACCAAATGGCACGGATGTATTCCGTAAGAGCAGCAACACGCAGGTGTCCAGTAGCAGTTTTTTACAATATGTTGGACCTGGCAGCGGTGAATGCCTACATTTTGTACAAGGCATGTACAGGGTGGACAGGCAAAAGAAGATTGTTTCTGAGTCTTCTAGCTAAAGAACTCCGTTGCCGATTCATGCAGCACAAGGAAATATTGGCACTGGGCTTCTGAAGCTGTTGCAGCTGCTGTGCCAGGGACTGTACAGACAACACAGTGCCAGGTCCAAGAGAGCTGCAACAGGAATCGCAGCAGGTTTACCTGTGCAACATGTCAGAAATTCACCTGTGCCAAATGCAGGGACGATGGACACTAGGGGGCATATTTATAAAAGAGCGAAAAGTAGCGAAATGTTTTCGCATTCGCTTTTCGCATGGGTTTTCGCCAAAAAGACAGTTAACGCTATTTATAAAGGTAGCGTTAACGAATGGCGAAACCGTTTCCGCGAGCTATCGCTAAACCCTTTTCGCCTTACTTCGCAATGGAAATTTTAGCGAAAAGGCATAACGCGATTTATAAAAGAGCGAAAGGTGGTTTTTGCGTTAAAAAGAGCGAAAGATTAGCGCGACCCTGAAGGTGGTGAAAAGTCATTGTTTGAGCGAAAAGGCATTCTAATGGGTAATATGCCTTGAAAAAGCGAATCATAAATTATAACAGGACAATAAGTGAATGGTAATAACAGTTATTACATATTTTATAATTGCATCTAATGTTTTTCATATATAATGGCTATTATGTGATATGTATAATATCACAGATAGATTTACATATTTTCACCATATTACAATAATAAATTAATTCCCATGTCATACACTTGGTTTGGGAACTGTTTAATACCCTATAAAGCCTTTTAACGGGCAATATCTTACAATACATTGCAGACCTTAATTCAGGGGTAGACTTTTTTTTACATTAGAAGCCAGTTAGACATCTTTAGGAGCCACTTTTACTTTTGGGTAGCCAGTCCCATAGATATCAATATAAAACTCTAAAATCCAAGTAGCCAGCAGTAAATTTCTAGTTGGATTGGCTACTTGGCTTATTGGATTTGTCCAGCCCTTCCTTAAGGATCGGTCTATTAATTTATGTTTGTAAGCCACTGTGACTTGAAAACTTCTCTTAATATCAGCATACATTTTAACCCATTGGTTAATAAATAGAAATATTCATAAATTATAACAGGACAATAAGTGAATGGTTATAACAGTTATTACATATTTTATAATTGCATCTAATGTTTTTCTTATATAATGGCTATTATGTGATATGTGTAATATTACAGATAGATTTACATATTTTCACCATATTACAATAATACATGAATTCCCATGTCATGCACTTGGTTTGGGAACTGTTTAATGCCCTATAAAGCCTTTTCACAGAATACAATATAGACCACCAATCCCACTATACTGTACCTGAAGGTGCCTCTGTTTCCTGCAGTTCTGTGTGTTTCACAGACTTATCAGCCACGATTCTAACCTGTTAACAATCAGATTCATTAGGTGTTGTGGAGTACTAGAAATATTCATAAATTATAACAGGACAATAAGTGAATGGTTATAACAGTTTACATATTTTATAATTGCATCTAATGTTTTTCATATATAATGGCTATTATGTGATATGTGTAATATTACAGATAGATTTACATATTTTCACCATATTACAATAATAAATGAATTCCCATGTCATGCACTTGGTTTGGGAACTGTTTAATGCCCCATAAAGCCTTTTGACAGGCAATATCTTACAATACATTGCAGACCTTAATTTAGGGGTAGACTTTTTTTTACATTAGAAGCCAGTTAGACATCTTTAGGAGCCACTTTTACTTTTGGGTAGCCAGTCCCATAGATACGTATGAATATAATACTCTAAAACCCAAGTTGCCAGCACTAAATTTCTAGTTGGATTGGCTACCTGGCTCCTTGGATTTGTCCAGCCCTTCTTTAAGGATTGGTCTATTAATTTATATGCTTGTAAACAGAGATCATTTGTACTAAGGACTAGTTAATTTATCTCCTTTTCAGGCTATGATGTCTCATGTGCTGCAATTTATCCAGTGATATAGAATGGTAAAGTACTTACTATGCCAAGATCCTCTAGGATTTTCTTCTTAATAATAGATGTTAATTCTATTTCAGGAGGTGGTGGCAGTACATCACAAACTGCTAAAAAACAGAAAAAAATGTTTGCTCTGTTTATTTGCACAGAATAAAAGTACAATATAGACCACCAATCCCATTATACTGTACCTGAAGGTGCCTCTGTTTCTGGCAGTTCTGAGACATGCTCCATTTCTTTTTCCTGTTCCTCCTTTAAATTGATTTTTTCTGTAATTTTATCATTGACAGGAATTTCAATTTCAATTCTGACTTCTGGTACAGGGGGAAAAACACAAAAATTAACCTCTCGCCCTAGATTTGTACTAAGATCTGGATATGTACTCAGATATCCATTAATGAATATATATATATATATATATATATATATATATATATATATATATATATATATATACATCCTATCAAGGTAGGGCTGCTTCTCCCATGAGGCAGAGTGAGCCTCTTGGCTCAGGCAGCGCTCATACACTCAGAGGAGTGGTGGCTGGAAGCAGGTTAAAAAAAACATGAGATGCGTGACAGCAGTGAATCTAAATCTTCATACACAAGATGGTGTACTTAATGGCTATTTAGTCCGAGTACTGTTTAATATATTGGAGCTCTGTCGGGCCTAGTTAATGCTCCAACCCAGTGGATTACCAATGAGACCTGACCGAACGTCCGTTTCACCCATCCGAGGGCCCATACATTATAGTATAGTCAAGCAAAACAGCCTTTCTGTACAACAACGTGCGTGACAGGTCGGTCCATTGATCGCACATGTGAATGGACCTTAAAACAATTACATGACAAGTGCTAATTTCATAGCTAATAGACAAAGTTGATACAATTTATTAGATATATTAAGGACCTTTTATATTGTAGAACAATACATTTCCTAATTATCTTACCTGGTATATTCTCTGCTTCCTTCTGTTTGATGGTTTGTGGTTTGGTATTTTCTTTGCAATGGCCACAAAGAAAGATTTTTTTGCATCCATTTTTATATTTCTTCCATCTTGAAGTCTTTATTTTTTCAGGGATTATCTCCTGTTCTACTTTTACTTCCATTATTTCATTTCCATTGATGCTGTTGGAATTCTAAATAAGAAAAATAGAACCAAAATGTAAAAAAATGATATAACTGATCTTTGATAGGTTAAAGATACTCGTCTGAAATAGACATTTGGTACACATTGTCTGACGTGCCCACGATCTTACGTGTGTATCGTGCTCCTCCGCTGTTCTTCTGATGGGTCCCAAAGGAGTTTGTACTGTATGCGGCACATTGATATACAGTACAAATTGTGACAGTCAGGGCCTGTCACAAGAACAGCGGAGGATACCAGGTAAGCTAGGTAAGGTAACTCTGTTCCTGGCTCGTGCTGGTTTAATTGAAGAATGGGAGGTAAGACATAGCTCCTTTACCCATTCTTCAACTGAAAAACCCCAAACTCAATTTCGCCAGTGCAGATACCCTTTAAAGTACTTTTACCTTTGTATACATTTGAAGACAAATCCATTTGTACTTTTATGCAAATGGTGGTTCTACTCTTCAGGTGGGTACACACTTCTTCCTCCTGGATGACCAGGAGCAGCCGCGTCCGACAGTAGCCACGAACGATCGTGCGGTCCATAGAGGGCCGTACGATTGGCAATGGTTTTCCGACCCGTCTGATCTTGCTTTCACCCGATTCGGATGAAGAAAAGGTCGGAAATCGGTCAGGCCGAATTATTGTTTGGTGTGTACCCAGCTTTACAGGAGTAATATTTTACCTTGGGAATCTACTGCACCCAAACTATTAACTTTTTACTTTTAACATGTGCATTTCACAATGGAAACATCAGCTACAGATATAAAAATAACTTTCCATTCCACATCCTAAAATTCACTGCCTGAGGCCTCATCAGCTCATCAAATTCAATGTTCATTTATTATTATAACAAAGAAGTTCTGTAGCAGCCTTACCTTATTCTTCTTCAAGAAGATGTTTCTGACACGTTCTCCAAACTTTCTAAATCGATCCATATCGTCTGCAGTATGAAAAGTAAATCTGAATTTTAATTTATGTTCAAATGCAAACATCTCAATAGAAAAACAGATTAAAACCAGTAAATATATTATAATTTATATGTTAATGGCAGTTTATTTTTAATAAACAATGAATGACCAGGATTAGAGATTTATAATAAAATCAATGTATTCTTGGCCTTGGAGGCAACGCATCTTGGTCCATAAAGTGTGTGTGTGTTGGGGGTGGGTGAATGTTTATGGATATAAAATACATCTTGATAACTACAAATCCCATAATTCATTATAAGAATTCAAAACACGGTTACCATAGCAACCATGACATCTGGTCTGTTTTCTATAAACAAATTGCTTACTATAGTCAAATCCAAATAAATATATTATTAAAAAATATCAGTTTTAATCATGGCAGCTCCTGATTTAACGTATTGTGTTGGGGGTGGGTACATGTTTATGGATATAAAATAAAGCTTTATAACAACTACAAATCCCATAATTCATTATAAGATTTCAAACCATTACATCAATTCCATTGTCCATCTTTATTTCATCTTCATCCTTCACATAATGTATTTTGTCTATGGAAATACCTTCCTATTTTATAAACAAACAAGTTTTTTATCTACTTACTAATAAGCTGAAATCTGTTCAGTCAAAAAAGGGGCTAAGGAATTGACGTGTGTGGAATATCGGACTCGGCCCACAGGGACACAACTTGGAAAATAAATCTCAAAAAACGCTTTTTGGTCGCTGAACAGAGCAGACACTGGGACCGATCTGCAGCTCAACAATCTGAAACCAATCGCCAGTGATTGTATTTACATCAAACACATCATCATTGCTAGCTGTAAACAAACATGGTTGCCATAGCAACCATGGCAACTGGTTTGTTTTCTATAAAAAATAATTGCTTGCTGTGGTCAAATCCAAATTAATATTAATAAATAAATATATTATAAAAATATACCAAATGTAATAATGGCAGCTCCTGTTTTAACTTATTTACAATAAATAGAAATAAATGTGCAACTCTCTACTTACCAATTAGTTGAAATCTGCTGTTCAGTTAAAAAGTTATGGAATCAACCTGTGCAGAGTATTATACTCGATACACAGGGACTCAACTTTTATAACCTTAAATGTTTGAAAAAAGTCCAAAATAGCGCTTGTTGATTGCTAAACAGAACAGACACTAGGACTGATCTGCAGCTCTGCAACAAACTGCAACAAATCGCAAGGGATGCTATGTTATTATACAAAAGCATTATGACATCATCAGGCCATCTGCTCAACAATTGTTACCATAGCAACAATAACAGGTGTTTTTTTAACTAGATTACTATGCTATGTGTACTATAGTCAAACCCAAATAAATATAATATTAAAATGTTTAATTTCTGTTATTTAAACATATCAGAGTTGTGCGTGCTTATGTAAATGTACACTGGATATTGGAGCCTGCCATTGTTTTATTTCATATAGCACTTCCAATAAAATTCAAATCCCCTAATGCTTTGTAAGTCGTTAGGGCATCAAAACATTTCATAATAAATTATATTTTAGTATAAACCCTCTTCCCCAGTCTTCCAGCTTCTTTCCAGTGTATCAGTCAAAAATAAAAATGGTAGTTAGGTAGGGTAAGTAAAGTTGGGAAGGTAAGGTTTGCAAATTCTGGGTTATTTTGGGTGGGAAAGGTAAGTTTAACATTTTCATCTAGGGGTGGACTTGTCCTTTTATCAAATCTTTCAAAACTATCTAGTATATTTCCAGTTAGTAAATAGTAAGCACATGTAGGGACAGGAAAATGTTTTTGTAACAGTTTTTTTCTTTGAAGTAAAGAGAGAATGCCATGACGTGCCTGTATTTCTGCTCTGCAGCTATATTTCAACTACCCCTGCTCACCTCCTTGCTTATCAGTAGCGTGGGCCCATAGAGGGAAAGGAGCAGGAAAAGATGGGTACAGAATATTAGACAGGTGTATAGCAGATGACAGACAGATTCCATTGGAAGCTATACGAACAGCCGTGGGAACGAAGGCGCGTAAGTATGTTTCTGCTGCTTTTTTACAAATCTAACTTGGTGGTTCGGGATGGGCAATGGTGTCCTACACTACAGAAACACATACACACATATACAATACATTTATTGGTAGGGGGTGAGGCAGCCATGTAGGGATCCGGAGGGTGGGAGGGAGGGGGGGGAAGGGATCCCCTGCGCTTATGTCAGAGTCCACAGTGAGTACATGGAAGAAGCAGGGACCGGATGACACACAGACAGCTTTTACTCTTCAGTTTCCTTACCATAAGAGGCTGAGGAGTAAGGTGAGGATTTTACACTACACAGTGAGGCCAGCACTGGGAAAATTTTAGTTTTGGAGGTGGACATGCACTTTAAAAAAGCATTGTTTTTATTATCAGTTTCTGGACTTTAAGTTGCTAACAGACCTAAAGCTTGGCCTTGGAATTAGGTGGTATTGAGCTGTGGTAGCATGTGTTCATTGTTGCCCTATAGGGGCCCCAGGCTTTCTATGGCAGATCTATCTCATATAGATCTGCCCCCCTATTTGATTTTTTAGGTTGTGTTTTGTATCCAACGACGGGTCTGGGGGGGCTACACCTGGACCACCAGCATTGTCGGGTGAGCAGTTTTCACTTGTCATATTTAAGTTTGGAAACAGAAAAATATCAGACCTGGCCAATAACTATTTCTAATTTAGATCCCACCAATCTTAACTCAGGGCAGAAAGCCCCAACGCTGCCACTCATATTGATCTTGTAATAAAACAAACCTTATCAGCCCCATTTCTAATTCCTGCTAATCTAATGGATTACTGTTACAGTGTTCGCCCCAGAAATTATTTCCAGCTGGGTGGCAAGAAAAAGTAGCCAGATGGGGCAGGACGGGGAGATGTAATGTTCTGTAGTGTGTGATGTCCCCACACGCACCCCACCAAATTCAATGGCTCCATTAGCATTTAAATATACACAGACTATTAAACACACAGACACACACAGTCTCTCTCTCTAACACACACAAACTCCTACCCACACACAGCTCTCACACATATTCTTATTATTATTGATTTATATAGCGCCAACATCTTCCGTGGCGCTTTACAATGACATAGTCATACATTACATACAGGGTAATACATGTTATACAAAGTCATACATATTACATACACAGGTTAATACATAATATAACTAAACAGAATGAGGAGTTTCTTACAGCAATACTGCCCTATTTGCCCCCTGCTTACAGTCTACAGAGCTTACAGTCTACAGGATATGGGGGTGAGACACAAGTTGATGGGAATCAGTAGGCTGTAAGTAGATTGGCAGTGGAGTGTGAAAGGCGGGTTGGATCATATTGGGTAGTAAAAGGGGTAAGTTTAGGCAAGGTTATATGCTAGCCTAAAAATATGGGTTTTAAGGTTACGTTTGAAGGTTACGTTTGAAGGCAGCATGAGTAAAGACCTGAATGCGGACATGGGAAGAGGTGACAAGGGTGGATGAGAGGAGGGTATCGTTTGTGGAGTGGAGGTTGCGCGTGGGGCGGTATCGATGGATCAGCTCTGAAATATATGGAGGGGCTGTGTTGGATAGTGCTTTATTGGACAAGGTAAGCAGATTGAACTGGATCCTTTGCGTGATGGGCAACCAGTGGAGGGACTGACAGAAAAGAGAGGCATTACAGAAGTGAAAAGAGAAATGAATGTGCCGGGCAGCAAAGTTGAGAATGGATTGAAGCGGAGCCAGGCGGTTGTTTGGTTAACCACACCGGAGTGTGTTGCTGTAGTCTAACCAGGATATGATTAGGGCATGGACTAGGATTTTTGTAGCTTCATTTGAGTGGAATGGTCGAATGCGGGAGATGTTTTTGAGTTGGAGCTGACAGGAGTTGGCAAACAAATTGACATGAGGTTTGAAGACGGCGGGCATGAGGAGATGGGGATATGGGTGAGTTGTTATTATTAATAGTAAAACTAGGGAGGGGAACAGATTGTAAGGGTGGGAAAAGGACAAGTTCAGTCTTGTCCATGTTTAGTTTGAGGAAGCGGGAGGACATGAAGGCAGAGATGGCACTAAGGCAGTCGGGGACCTGGGATGTCAGTGTTGGGAGATCTGGGGCAGAGATCTGGGGTATCGTCCGCATACAGGTGATAACGAAACCCAAATGAACTAATGAGCTGTCCAAGGCCATAGGTGTAGATGGAGAAAAGAAGAGGACCGAGTCCTGAGCCTTGTGGGACCCCCACAGAGAGGGGGCAAGGAGTGGAGCTAATTTCAGAGTAAAAAACACTAAAGATCCTACTAGAGAGAAAGGAGGATAGCCAAGAAAGTGCAGTGTCCTTGATACCTAAGGAGGCCAGAATCTGAAGGAGTAGAGGGTGATCAACAATATCAAAAGCAGAGGACAGATCAAGAATAATGAGCAAAGAGTACTGACCTTTAGATTTAGCACTAAATAGATCATTGGTTACTTTAGTGAGGGCTGTTTCTGTGGAGTGGTTAGGGCGGAAGCCTGACTGGAGGTGGTCAAAGAGAGAGTTAGCAGACAGGGGACAAACCAGGTCAGCATAGACATGTCTTTCCAGTAGTTTGGAAGCAAAAATTAGAAGGGAGACAGGCTGGTTGCTGGAAAGACGGGTCAAGGGAGGGTTTTTTAGGTATAGGGGATACAACGGCATGTTTAAATATAAAGGGAAATGAAGAAAGAGGAGATCAGGGAATAAGATGAGAGGGAATGGGGTCGAGGGGGCAGGTGGTGAGACGTGTCCTGGATAGGAGTGATGAAAGTCCCTGTTTTGTTATAGTGGTGAAGCTCATTAGGGGGTAAGTAAAGGGATTAATCAATGAAGGGAGACTAGACAGTGCAGTGGTAGGGGTAGAGATGGAGGGGCGAGCAATGAAGGGAGGTTGGGCAGTGCAATGGTAGTGGTTGGAAGCTGTAGGGAGAAGCTAGGGCACACAGGAAAACCACTTCAGATGTTTTAGATTTTCTCTGTGAAATATGAGGCTATTTCATTAGCCGATAAATGGGGTAGGCGGAGAAGGTGGTGAACAGAGCAGGGAGTTGAATACTTTAAAGAGCTGTTTGGGGTTATGGTATTGGGAGGATATGAGTGAAGATAAGTAGTTTTGTTTGGCTAAGGAGAAAGCACTTCTGATCCGACAAAGGGCACTTTCAAATTCGAGAAAGCCGATATTTTTGTTACTTTTGCGCCAGCAATATGGGAGTGACTTTTCAACTTTTTAATCTGATCCGTAAACCACGGTTGTGGGTTCTTGCGACCAAGGCGACGGGTGGATAAGGGATAAGGATACAGCTTATGGTACAGTACAGAGCCATTAATCTGACGTGCAGACATGACATGTTTTGATCTTGTCAGTGCAAGATACAGATTCATGGCTCTATGGCAGTGTTTCTTAACCTTTATATCAGTAGGGACCCCCTTGAACCAATTTTAATGTCTCGGGGACCTCTACATAAAATTATGATTATATATACAGTATCATTATTTTCTTTGTCAGTCATCAAATCATCAAAAAACCTAATCTATACAAATATAGATAGATCTATAAATACATCTCTATTGAACAAAATGCACTCTAATTCACACCAGGGTGGGAACCCTTACATTAAAACATTACTTATTTTTATTTATCTCTCAGACATCAATACACCAAACACAGACTTTATACAGAACATTGATAAATATGTAGAAAAATATATCTGCATTCATCAAAATTGTGGATCTATACAATATCTGTCAATGTTTTGAGGACCCCCATTCAACCTCTCAGGGACCCCTAGGGGTCCCCGGACCACTGGTTGAGAAACACTGCTCTATGGGGTAAGACTTGGGAGCACAATATACCAGACAACTATATAGCCTAAGGCGAGGTGGGCCAAAAGGAGCAAAAAGCCTTCCACAGAACATAAAAATGGAACAAAGCCTTCTTATAACAGAAGGTATCTTGCATTCTCATGTAATATGAATAGCATTGCCCACAATGCTCACTCCCAGGTATCCCAGAGTAAGGAGTGGAGATTTGCAAAATTTCCCCTTTATGTCCTATGGCTAAAGCATGTTTCCAGAACTGCAGGTTTATTAACATGCAATACATTTGATGTAATATAAGACCAGCAGTGGCGTAACTAGGAATCATTGGGCCTCCAAGCAAAACTATGACGGGGCCCGTATCTATGCTTCATCCACAGTGGTTCTCTGGGAGGAGGCTATATCAGTTATAGGACAAATAAAACGAGGCCCCCTTGGCTCCAGGGCCCCCTTCTCCTATGGTAGTTACGCCACTGAAACTATAGAACATCAACCATCTAGTTACTGTCATGACACATTAATGTTTTCGCTCTTTAGTGTTTATATTCAACTTTTAAATAGATGGTTATGAGCTGATGGCTGATATTATGAGTTGCTTTTCTATATAACTATTAAATATTTAGTAGCAATAAGTTTTAATGACAAACACAAACTATATTAATGAAATAAAGGCAATGTTGGGAACATTAGAATATTTTACAGTACTTGAGGTCTTCTGACATAAATATGACAAATAGGTCAATTGTCGTCATAAAAAATTATAAGAAGCATGCAGAGTCATTTGGACTGATGCAAATAAAAAACATTCTATGTGTGCTCTCACAGAACATGTTTCTAATATTCTTATAATTTAATTTTATAAAGGGCAACTAAATGTATAAAAAGGATGGAGAATATTAGATAAGTTATTATATATTTTATAGTGCTAGGATGTCCTAAAACTTTTTAATTCTTCTAATTTCCCATATTATTATAAACATAATAACATCCACTCCATTTTTTCCTTCTATCATCTTTTCTTTCTGGGGCCTGCCCCATTTTGTGTAATGTCCTGCCTAAAACAAACTTAGCTTAGAAACCTCATGGGTAATGTTGTTGGTATAGAGAGCTTTTACGTTGTGGCTAGAATGGATGTAGAAGCTCTCTATACCAACATTCCCCATGATGATGGTATTTCAGCTTGTTTGTAATATCTACAGGAACTGGAGATACCTGCACTACCAAATGCCAAATTAATGGAATTTATACTTACCCACAATTACTCTTTCAATCAGGATTTATACCTTCAACAAATGGGAGTGACAATAGGAACACGTTCTGTGCTGCAATATGCAAATTTGTATATGGCAAACATAAAAAACGTCCTTTCAACATGATCCACGGCCTACTTTCGCTATATAGATTAGATCCTGAGGACCTACTGCAGTTCCACAAAAGATACAACGATTTCCACCCCGGATTTTAAGTTAAATGAACCATTCACCAACCGAAATAAGCAATACCAGGTTCCCAACATTGGTTTGAAATAAATGGAACTCTCTCCTACAAATCACCAAATGTGGTATACCTGATTTTATGTTCTAAGTGCCCCTCTGGACTATATGTAAGAGAGACAGAACAGACCCTGAGGCAAAGGATGAATAGATTTATAATTAATAACAATAAAATAGATAACTCTGTGAGTGCCCAATTCTACAGCAAAGGACACAGCCTGAAAGACCTAAAAGTCACGGTGCCCATGGGAAATTTTAGATCCCAAAAGGAGTGGTTAGAATGAGAATATAAACTTAATTAAAAATGGAATTCTGGACTCAATAAAGATCTAAACTTCATGTGTCACTATGTTTCTAATTTAAATGTCATGTAGAATTAAAGGAGAACTAAACTGACATTTTTACACTCCAGAATCTGAACATATAAGTTCTAAAAACACCAATAAACTGTAAAATAACAATACAGTAAATAGCATTAAAGTAAATGTTACCACTTGAAGAACTGGACTGTATAACTGTGTGTATATACAGTGACTGGCCACACCCCTGATGTCAGTCACATGCTCCCTGTCCTAAAAAAAGGATTGGCTAAAGGCTACTAGTGGGTTTGGCCAACTGTAACAAGTTCCTGCAGTATCTTAGGACTGATCATGTGTAAAGAACATAATGGTCAGTGACCACACTGTGCGCTACTGGAACACTGGGAAATAAGACACAAACCTCATGTTAGAAAGTTCAATTTCTCAACAACTGTATTAAAATGAGAGGAGACTTATTACTGCTTTTATAACAAGGAGATCTGCCTTCTAATTCTACGTTGTTTAGAGACTTTAGTTGTCCTTTAAACCCGAAATACATCAACTTACATTTATCAACATTGAATCTCATCTGACATTCTGATAATCTATCTAGGTCTGCTTGCAGCACTTGCACATCAATTGAAGTCTGCATAGTTTAGTGTCATCAGCAAACACAGAGACCTTGCTCTCAATGCCCCCTTCTAAGTCATTTATAAACAGATTAAATAGAAGTGGCCCCAGTACAGAACCTAAGGCACTCCGCTTAGAACTTAAGCCCACATTGATGTAGCTCTGTTGACCACCACTCTCTGCGATCCAATAACCAGTTCTCTATCCATGTACAAATGTTTTTTTAGGCCAAAAAACATTCACCGCTATGCTTGAATCTAAATTCTTACTCACTTATTCATAAAACCAAGCAAATTTGTTTGTCATGATCTATTTCTCATAAATCCATGCTGACTACTACTAATAAGATCAGTTCTGGAGACAAAGTCAAGGATATGATCCCGTAACAAAGTTTCCAGCACCTTCCCTACCACTGAAGTTACATATTTATATATATATATATATGGCAGCTTACTCAAGTGTTGGCTGAATCTTACAATGTCCAGACAAGTAAGAGAAGTGTAAGTTCTTATCATAAGCACACTTATCCTGCAACAATAAATTAACAGCTTTTACCTTAAAGATACAGTGGTCAATCTTTTATTTTACAGCGGGTTACATTCACCCCTCCCTTTAAATGACACGTTCTCGGGTCACACAAAAATATAATAAACAATTATATAAATACAGTTGAGATTTAACAAACAGGTTAACTTTGTGAACTTGCAATAATGAATATATATTAAACAACAAATGTGAAATTCTTGATATAATGCGCCCCAAACTTCTAGGGGAAGGTGTCACTATTTAAACCTGTAATGTTATTTAGGCAGGCTGTATGGAAAGCTGAGCCTTTGAGGGGCTTTAATCAATCTTGGCACTTTTTGAGCAAATGTAAGTAGAGCAAGACAATCCATCTCTTGCGGAATTATAGGAGATCTCTCACTTAGCTCCAATGAATGGTCAAGCTCAGGCTCTGATGGTTCACACCTCTGAAAGCAGTCCTGCCGATTACCTCCCTCTTCAGATTCAGAGGAATCATTTTGAATGAATTCAGAAGTTGCAGCGTTGAGTGGACGAAAGGGTGCTGTAGAATTTGGCTGAGGGCTATCCCACTGAAATACATAGCCCCAAATCATCTTCAGTGTCGCTGTCTTTGAGGGGCCCATCTTCATTATATAAGGCATCTGTAGACGAAAATTTAACTGGTCTACCTGGCACCCGCCTTGATCTTCTGGGTTGATTACTAGAAGACGCAACAGCAGATACTGACTGTGGCATCCGGATAATTTTGTCTAGAGGCATAAGATGATTGCGATGCCAGGTCTTGATGGGACCATGTCTTCCTTTATGCTGAATTTCGTAAACTGGAAGTCCTGGGAGTTGTTTACCTATGATGAAAACTTGGGAACCCCAATGGTCGCCAATTTGTGTTTTCCTGCTGGCCCCAAGTTTTGAAGTAGAACTTTATCTCCAGGATGCAGGTCATGCCGTTTAAACACCTGGTCGTATCTTTTTTTTGTTTTGACTATTCTTGTTTTCAGCATTGACCTGTGCTCTATCATAAGCCTGTCTGAGATTTTTCTTAGGTCTTTCTACATAGCTCGTATGTGAGGTAATTGGCGTATCATCAGATGTGGCTTCAAATGCAAGGTCCACAGGTAGTCTTGTGTCTTTCCCAAACATGAGATAATATGGTGAGTAACCAGTAGCATTGTTTTTTTGTGCTATTGTAGGCATGTACTAAGGAGGCCAAATGTCGACTCCAGTGGATCTTCTTGTCTACTCCCAAAGTACCCAGCATATTAAACAGAGTTCTATTGAATCTCTCTGGCTGAGGATCACCCTGGGGATGATAAGGAGTGGTATGAGACTTTTGTAGACCCAAGGAAGAAAGTAATGCCTGAATAAGCTTGCTCTCAAAGTCCCTACCTTGATCTGAATGTATTCTTTTAGGGAGCCCATAATGTACAAAGTAACGTTCCACTAAAACCTTGGCAACAGTGAGAGCTTTTTGATCTCGAGTAGGAACAGCTTGTGCATACCGAGTTAAGTGATCTGTGATCACCAGGACATTCCCAATTCCTCCTTCATCTGAATCAATAGACAAGAAGTCAATGCAAACCAAATCCATAGGCCCTTGACTTTCCAAATGTCCCATGGGTGCGGTTCTGGGTGGTAAGCATTTTCACGGTAAACACCGAATGCATGTCTTGCAGTAGCTCTCCACATCAGCTTTCATCCCTGGCCAGTAAAACCGATCCCTTATTAGGCCAAGAGTCTTCTCAAACCCAAGATGCCCATGGTCATCATGCAAAGCTTTGCATTCTACTTCCAGATTTTTTTTAGG
Organism: Hymenochirus boettgeri; assembly: GCA_019447015.1. NCBI lineage: Eukaryota > Metazoa > Chordata > Amphibia > Anura > Pipidae > Hymenochirus > Hymenochirus boettgeri. The sequence continues at coordinate 101,782,956 of CM033474.1, read as the reverse complement.
CAAAAGTAACTGCCACTTATCTTCTGAAAACTCTTCACCTCTTCATCTGAAAATGAGGCCATCACGAAGGACAAGGCTTTCCTACTGTTTAGCTAACAACTTGGCCTATGGGGGTTGATCTGTTTTAAGAATTTCTACTTTCTTCTTTTTCTAAAGCCAGCTGACCTAAAGCATCTTCTTTCTGATCCTTTTTCAAAAGGAAGACTCAAAAGTGGTAACTCAGAAGGTGTAACATGCCCCACATTACAGTAACCTTTCGGGAGACCATAAGAAGGCAATCCCAAGACTTTAGCCAATACTAATCCATGGCCATTGCACCTTACTCCTTGGCACAAAGCTCTGACCTCAGGGGCTGGTATCTCCACCCAGTCTTCATCTGGGTAGGGGTTGTCATGAGGTCTACAGGATAACCCATCTGCATCTCCGTTATTATGACCCGGACGATTCTTTAGTCTAAATGTAAAGTCTGTCAAAGCAGCTAACCATCGGTGCCCAGTGGCATCAAGTTTAGCAGTAGTTGTGATGTAGGCGAGGGGATTGTTGTCCATGTGTACCTCAAACTCTGCCCCATACAAATAGTCGTGTAGTTTGTCTACAACTGCCCATTTGAGTGCCAAGAACTCCAACTTGTGAGTGGGATAGTTGCGTTCCATGGGTGATAAACCTCTGCTGACATACGCCACTGGTCTCAGCTCTCCTTTCTGTTGCTGGTATAGCACTTAGATTGCGGGCCATAAAAGTTGATGAGGCGCAGAGGTGAACCACCCATCAGGATGTCCAAGACCATGCAACATCCCATCTCAAGCTCAATTACCCGTTTGACTGTTACCTGATCTGTTTTAAAAAGTACAGCCACTCCACTGAAAGGCTCGGCCGCAAGAGACCAAAAGGAAGGGCCACAGGACCACTCCCTCTTCGCTTGATGTAACACAGCCAGCTTGTTAAGCCTGGTCTCTTGCAAAACTAAAATGTCTGCCTCAATTTGGCAGAGCAAAAAATAGACCATTCTACGTGCACTTACAGACTTGATGCTGGCAACATTAATTGGAGGGGGCATAGCCATTTACAGGGTAATTGAAATTATGGGGAGTTTTCATTTCCCCTTTTTTACCCTCCTTCCCTCATCATCGGACCCTTCTCTCTTTGCAGATAAATCTAAAGGTAAACATTCTGTTTCCTCCAAACCAATTTCCACTAAGACATCATTATTATCAAGTTCTCTTTCTAGATGCCATGTTACCTCATTGATGTCTTGCTCATTTTCAATATGGATTGTCTGTTTCATTAGGGTTGTTGTTAACAGCAGTTTTTTTTTTTTTTGGTTTTGGGACCCCCACCTTTCTTTTTCACTGTCACCCAGCCTCCTTCCTCTGCAGGAGGGGGCTTCCTATTGGAGGATGTGGGTCTGACAGGAGAGGAGGGTCTCAAACCATTTGGTTTCCGCACAGATCCTATGGACTTGACACTCTGGCGAGTTTTACTTGACAGGTGTTTGGGTTTAATCTCAGCTGGGGTTTTTCTCTGTGTAGATACTGCTTTATTCTCCACAGGTGGGTTGGATATTACAACAAGTTCAGGTGTTTCTGGGGCCAGTTCAACTACAGCATCCACTGCTTCCTCCATTTCCTTTGAAAAATCTTTCTCAATTTGCTGCCAGGAGACAAGGCACGAGGTATAGGAATGCCCAGTCCCCCCACACAGGTTGCAGCAGATGCTGTTGGGACATTCTTTAGCCACATGCCCCAGATTTAAACAAAAAGCACATTTCAGCTTGTCACAAAACATACTTAAATGCCTAAAGGACCCACACTTCCAGCATTGCCTTGGCTGGCCTGGGTAGAAACATTGTATGCGATCTTTACCAATATAGGCAGAATTGGGAATGTGCTGGTAAACATTGCGTATAACATGTAACTTCATATTACATCTCCAGCATCCATCCCATATGCCATTGTGGTCAAGGTTCTTTGACAGATCATTCTGGACAGTGCCGTATCTACCAAGCCAGGTTTTCAGGTCAGAGGGTGGAATGCTCTCATTAAAGACCTTAATGGTCACCCTTACAACACCCGGCTTGGAGACCGCCAATGCCCTGAAATATTTCCACAGTGCAGGAAAGCTGTAAAAACTCTTCCAGAAAGTGTCAAGTTCCTGGGCTCTATCAAAACTCACAATAAATTCCCCAGGATTGGGACCAGAAATAAATGCAAAGATGTCGGCAGCATTGAACCCAGCCCAAAATAGCTGATCAATAACATTGTCCCTCCCTGGCGCAGGACCCTCCCCCGCCCACTTCAAATTGACAACATTACTCCTAGATGGTACATTGTTAGGTACATATGGACGGTGCATAGGAACAGTATTGGGATTTATTGTAGCCATATCTTCATATTGCATAAGAAACTGAAGGCTGTATAAGAGTGGGTAAAATAGGAACAGATGTACCAGTAGGGTTACCAGCAGGGACAGGGTTACCAACAGGGACAGGGTTACCAGCAGGGACAGGGTTACCAGCAGGGACAGACCTACCAACCGGGACAGAGTTACCAACCTGGACAGGATTACCCGTAGGGACAGGGTTACCAACCAAGACAGGATTACCCGTAGGGACAGGGTTACCAACCAGGACAGGATTACCCATAGGGACAGGGTTACCAACCAGGACAGGATTACCCGTAGGGACAGGATTACCTGTAGGGACAGGGTTACCAACCAGGACAGGATTACCCGTAGGGACAGGGTTACCAACCAGTACAGGATTACCTTTAGGGACAGGGTTATCAACCAGGACAGGATTACCAGTAGGGACAGGGCTACCAGATAAGCCAGGGTCAGATAAAGGGTTGCCAGCAATGACAGTGTTACCAGCAATGACAGGGTTAACAGATGATACAGGGTTACCAGTAGTTACAGTGTTAACAGCAGCAGATACAGGGTTAATAGCAGCAGCAGATACAGGGTTAAATACAGTATTACTGGGGGGTATGGGATGAGTAATGGGCACAGATACAGGGTTAAACACAGTATTACTGGGGGGTATGGGATGGGTAATGGGCACAGATACACAGAGCCATCAGAAACCAGGTGTTTGAACTTACCCCCACCGATTGGTGGACCTTCCATCTCTTTGGCAATAGGTTCAGTAAATTTAGATATTACAGTTCTTTCACAGGGTCTATTACCACAGATTTTTTGAATGGAGTACAGGGAATGATGTCACCAGTGTTCGCCGTACACCTGGAGAAGCATGGTGCAGCCTCTTCCTGAACCACATCACTGGAACTGATCTCGGTGGCCATCTTGGATTCCCTCTCAGCACTGGGAAATGGTGGAACAGGTGTTATTTTCTCTCTGCAGTTTAGGACCATCACAGCTATCTACACCACTCAGGATTGTCTCAGGTATTACCTCCTTTCCTGTAGCAGGTAAGTGTCCATCCTCAGTATTTCCAGCACTGGGCACCGCAGGGTTAATTCCGTCAGCACTCGACATCCCACAGTATACAAACTTGGAGATTGTTTGTTTCTTTGTTTCCTTTTTTATTTTCCTTTCCATTTGGTTCATCAGACAGTTCGTCCATAGAGAACACAAGATGTTGTTCCTTTATTGGGGACTCCAGCATTACAATCTCCCTCAGGAGACCTGTGGTATTCTGCCCCTCCTGGGACCAGTCGTCCGATGTTTCTCCCTGCTTAGGTGCAATCTCAGGTGAATTGGACTCTGGAACCACCTCAGGTAGGCCTTGCTTCTCCCCCTGCTCAGGTTGTACCTCAGAGGACACAGAGGCCTGGGACTCCACAGGTAAGTGTTCCTCACTGACACACTCTCCGCCATGCGAAACACTCTCCTTCCCTCTTTCTTTCTCTGCAAGGAACCGGTCTCTTACTGCGAAGGCCTCATGCATAGGCCCGATTGCATCAGACAGTTCCATTTCTTCCTGGATCAGCTTTTCCAGCTTCACTTTCATAGTCTGGATTACAATTTTAATCTTTGGCCCTTGTGTGCTCATCTTTCTTTTCTTTCAGCTTGGAACGCAGACGGCAAATTGCTTCTCTCACAACATTATACCTCTTTAGGTCTTCCACCAAGGCCTCTGCAAACCCCTGATCCCCAGGCTCAAGTTTTTTTCCTAGCACTGGGGACCGAGGTGGAAGGCCCAGGCACTGGATCTCCACTGGGAGGCTTCCTAGGGCTCCTGGAGGCCATGCAAGGCCCAAAAAACAGCTCTCACAGTAGGAAAATCAGCAAACTCACACACTGGTCAGGAGCTCTGCAAAATATGTCCTCTCACCACAATGATACCAGCCCCCTGATGCTCCTTCAAAAGTTTCCTGAGATCTTCCAGGTCACTGGCTGCAATTCGCTGAGATCTCTCCCTGAAGGGACTATCATCGTTCAGTCTAATGTGGTACTGTGTACTGACAGAACAACCCACATCAAAATCATCCTTAGATAACATGTCTGCTCGGGCCACTAAGTGTTTCTTAAGACGAACCTTCCATTCTTCGGGTATAGGGGCCTTTTCCAATGAACTCCATTTATCTTTGTGCAGATTATCACTCTTTAAATTGGGAGTAAGCACTGGTGTGGCTGCATACACTTTTCCCACCAACGTCTTAGGGGAAATGACCACGGATTAATTTGTAATATTCTGGAATCCAACATTAATGTTACCCTGAGCTCTTCTCAAATTGTCTACAGGGATAGCTTAAGGAATAATTTTCACCCCTGGAAGGAGATTTACTCTCTTCCCCCTCTAACACTATATGGGTGCCAATATTATCATGGTTGAGTTTGACTTGTGCCCGCATGCATGTGACTTTTCCAGGAGGTACTGTCAGACCTCGCTTCCTCAGGAACCAAACATTTTCAATTGCATTATCTGGAATCTTGGCCTCCCGAATCAGGGAAATTAGTTGATCCTGCAGCAGAGTATGAACAACCGTCTGGACCTCGTATTCAGTGGTTACTGCAGGGGCAAGTAACCTCTTCACTAAACTGGTATTGGTTCCCACAACCAATGCATTCTTTCCAGCACCGAGGGGTTTGGGGCAAACTATTGCCAAAGCTTCTGTGCTGATGATGGCCTGACGATTTGTAATTTTAGGTACCCTAGGTAAGGTAGCTTGTTGTTTCCCAAGCCCTATATTTCCAAATGCTCTAACTTCTGTAGTGGGATATGCTGCAGATAATGTTTGTAGAAGTCTTCAGCATTCAGTAGGGTCACCTGAGCTCCAGTATAAAGCAAAGCTTTAGCCTTAATGCCCTCTTCCACCACCGATACTATGGGAGAAGAGCCTACCAGACCCTTGGGGCCATTGAGAATTTGAGGATGTTCTGCTCCACCTATATTTGCTTGAGTAGCTCCCGCATACAGATCAGAGGTGTATCTCAATTGCTCAGGGTAGGGTGGTTTAGCTTTTTTCTTAAGCTTTTTGGAGCGGCTCCCTTGTGGGTTCCCAGTTTGCTCCTTCACTGGGACCCTTTGTTGTTTCACTGATTAGCAGGGCGATCTTGTCTATAGATCCACCCACTTGACTCTGATGGGCACTCTCGTGGGGGTCTGTTGGGTCAGGTCTAACTCTATTTTCTCTAGCCTGAAGAATGGCTTCTTCTTCCCTAACCAGTCTTATCAAATCTGGGAATTTTAATGACTCTCCGCCGCCCATTGTTTTTAACTGAATATTTATAGGATCAAGAGGATTGGCCCCCCTTAGTATTTGCTTGATTCAAGAATGATCTTTCGCAGACGATTCAATCCCTTTCTTTAAAAGGCGTCAAGGCGTCAAATATACTCTGACATCTTTTCCCCTTCTTCCTACAGTGTATGTTGAAGCTTGTACTGTAATTCAGCAATAGACTCAGTGGGACCAAATACTTTCTGTAGGATCTCTAAATAATTGTAAGCAGTGCAGTTTTGTTGACTGTGCTTTAAGCTCCTTACTGAATCAGCAGCTGGGTCCCTTAAATGTTCAACAATTCTCTGCTTATCTTGTGACTCGGGTGCATCCTGACAAGTGCTAATTTCATAGCTAATAGACAAAGTTGATACAATTTATTAGATATATTAAGGACCTTTTATATTGTAGAATACATTTCCTAATTATCTTACCTGGTATATTCTCTGCTTCCTTCTGTTTGATGGTTTGTGGTTTGGTATTTTCTTTGCAATGGCCACAAAGAAAGATTTTTTTGCATCCATTTTTATATTTCTTCCATCTTGAAGTCTTTATTTTTTCAGGGATTATCTCCTGTTCTACTTTTACTTCCATTATTTCATTTCCATTGATGCTGTTGGAATTCTAAATAAGAAAAATAGAACCAAAATGTAAAAAAATGATATAACTGATCTTTGATAGGTTAAAGATACTCGTCTGAAATAGACATTTGGTACACATTGTCTGACGTGCCCACGATCTTACGTGTGTATCGTGCTCCTCCGCTGTTCTTCTGATGGGTCCCAAAGGAGTTTGTACTGTATGCGGCACATTGATATACAGTACAAATTGTGACAGTCAGGGCCTGTCACAAGAACAGCGGAGGATACCAGGTAAGCTAGGTAAGGTAACTCTGTTCCTGGCTCGTGCTGGTTTAATTGAAGAATGGGAGGTAAGACATAGCTCCTTTACCCATTCTTCAACTGAAAAACCCCAAACTCAATTTCGCCAGTGCAGATACCCTTTAAAGTACTTTTACCTTTGTATACATTTGAAGACAAATCCATTTGTACTTTTATGCAAATGGTGGTTCTACTCTTCAGGTGGGTACACACTTCTTCCTCCTGGATGACCAGGAGCAGCCGCGTCCGACAGTAGCCACGAACGATCGTGCGGTCCATAGAGGGCCGTACGATTGGCAATGGTTTTCCGACCCGTCTGATCTTGTTTCACCCGATTCGGATGAAGAAAAGGTCGGCAATCGGTCAGGCCGAATTATTGTTTGGTGTGTACCCAGCTTTACAGGAGTAATATTTTATCTTGGGAATCTACTGCACCCAAACTATTAACTTTTTACTTTTAACATGTGCATTTCACAATGGAAACATCAGCTACAGATATAAAAATAACTTTCCATTCCACATCCTAAAATTCACTGCCTGAGGCCTCATCAGCTCATCAAATTCAATGTTCATTTATTATTATAACAAAGAAGTTCTGTAGCAGCCTTACCTTATTCTTCTTCAAGAAGATGTTTCTGACACGTTCTCCAAACTTTCTAAATCGATCCATATCGTCTGCAGTATGAAAAGTAAATCTGAATTTTAATTTATGTTCAAATGCAAACATCTCAATAGAAAAACAGATTAAAACCAGTAAATATATTATAATTTATATGTTAATGGCAGTTTATTTTTAATAAACAATGAATGACCAGGATTAGAGATTTATAATAAAATCAATGTATTCTTGGCCTTGGAGGCAACGCATCTTGGTCCATAAAGTGTGTGTGTGTTGGGGGTGGGTGAATGTTTATGGATATAAAATACATCTTGATAACTACAAATCCCATAATTCATTATAAGAATTCAAAACACGGTTACCATAGCAACCATGACATCTGGTCTGTTTTCTATAAACAAATTGCTTACTATAGTCAAATCCAAATAAATATATTATTAAAAAATATCAGTTTTAATCATGGCAGCTCCTGATTTAACGTATTGTGTTGGGGGTGGGTACATGTTTATGGATATAAAATAAAGCTTTATAACAACTACAAATACCATAATTCATTATAAGATTTCAAACCATTACATCAATTCCATTGTCCATCTTTATTTCATCTTCATCCTTCACATAATGTATTTTGTCTATGGAAACACCTTCCTATTTTATAAACAAACAAGTTTTTTATCTACTTACTAATAAGCTGAAATCTGTTCAGTCAAAAAAGGGGCTAAGGAATTGACGTGTGTGGAATATCGGACTCGGCTCACAGGGACACAACTTGGAAAATAAATCTCAAAAAACGCTTGTTGGTCGCTCAACAGAGCAGACACTGGGACCGATCTGCAGCTCAACAATCTGAAACCAATCGCCAGTGATTGTATTTACATCAAACACATCATCATTGCTAGCTGTAAACAAACATGGTTGCCATAGCAACCATGGCAACTGGTTTGTTTTCTATAAAAAATAATTGCTTGCTGTGGTCAAATCCAAATTAATATTAATAAATAAATATATTATAAAAATATACCAAATGTAATAATGGCAGCTCCTGTTTTAACTTATTTACAATAAATAGAAATAAATGTGCAACTCTCTACTTACCAATTAGTTGAAATCTGCTGTTCAGTTAAAAAGTTATGGAATCAACCTGTGCAGAGTATTATACTCGATACACAGGGACTCAACTTTTATAACCTTAAATGTTTGAAAAAAGTCCAAAATAGCGCTTGTTGATTGCTAAACAGAACAGACACTAGGACTGATCTGCAGCTCTGCAACAAACTGCAACAAATCGCAAGTGATGCTATGTTATTATACAAAAGCATTATGACATCATCAGGTCATCTGTTCAACAATTGTTACCATAGCAACAATAACAGGTGTTTTTTTAACTAGATTACTATGCTATGTGTACTATAGTCAAACCCAAATAAATATAATATTAAAATGTTTAATTTCTGTTATTTAAACATATCAGAGTTGTGCGTGCTTATGTAAATGTACACTGGATATTGGAGCCTGCCATTGTTTTATTTCATATAGCACTTCCAATAAAATTCAAATCCCCTAATGCTTTGTAAGTCGTTAGGGCATCAAAACATTTCATAATAAATTATATTTTAGTATAAACCCTCTTCCCCAGTCTTTCAGCTTCTTTCAGTGTATCAGTCAAAAATAAAAATGGTAGTTAGGTAGGGTAAGTAAAGTTGGGAAGGTAAGGTTTGCAAATTCAGGGTTATTTTGGGTGGGAAAGGTAAGTTTAACATTTTCATCTAGGGGTGGACTTGCCCTTTTATCAAATCTTTCAAAACTATCTAGTATATTTCCAGTTAGTAAATAGTAAGCACATGTAGGGACAGGAAAATGTTTTTGTAACAGTTTTTTTCTTTGAAGTAAAGAGAGAATGCCATGACGTGCCTGTATTTCTGTCTCTGCAGCTATATTTCAACTACCCCTGCTCACCTCCTTGCTTATCAGTAGCGTGGGCCCACAGAGGGAAAGGAGCAGGAAAAGATGGGTACAGAATATTAGACAGGTGTATAGCAGATGACAGACAGATTCCATTGGAAGCTATACGAACAGCCGTGGGAACGAAGGCGCGTAAGTATGTTTCTGCTGCTTTTTTACAAATCTAACTTGGTGGTTCGGGATGGGCAATGGTGTCCTACACTACAGAAACACATACACACATATACAATACATTTATTGGTAGGGGGTGAGGCAGCCATGTAGGGATCCGGAGGGTGGGAGGGAGGGGGGGAAGGGATCCCCTGCGCTTATGTCAGAGTCCACAGTGAGTACATGGAAGAAGCAGGGACCGGATGACACACAGACAGCTTTTACTCTTCAGTTTCCTTACCATAAGAGGCTGAGGAGTAAGGTAAGGATTTTACACTACACAGTGGGGCCAGCACTGGGCAAATTTTAGTTTTGGAGGTGGACATGCACTTTAAAAAAGCATTGTTTTTATTATCAGTTTCTGGACTTTAAGTTGCTAACAGACCTAAAGCTTGGCCTTGGAATTAGGTGGTATTGAGCTGTGGTAGCATGTGTTCATTGATGCCCTATAGGGGCCCCAGGCTTTCTATGGCAGATCTATCTCATATAGATCTGCCCCCCTATTTGATTTTTTAGGTTGTGTTTCGTATCCAACGACAGGTCTGGGGGGGCTACACCTGGACCACCAGCATTGTCGGGTGAGCAGTTTTCACTTGTCATATTTAAGTTTGGAAACAGAAAAATATCAGACCTGGCCAATAACTATTTCTAATTTAGATCCCACCAATCTTAACTCAGGGCAGAAAGCCCCAATGCTGCCACTCATATTGATCTTGTAATAAACCAAACCTTATCAGCCCCATTTCTAATTCCTGCTAATCTAATGGATTACTGTTACAGTGTTCGCCCCAAAAATTATTTCCAGCTGGGTGGCAAGAAAAAGTTGCCAGATGGGGCAGGACGGGGAGATGTAATGTTCTGTAGTGTGTGATGTCCCCACACGCACCCCACCAAATTCAATGGCTCCATTAGCATTTAAATATACACAGACTATTAAACACACAGACACACACAGTCTCTCTCTCTAACACACACAAACTCCTACCCACACACAGCTCTCACACATATTCTTATTATTATTGATTTATATAGCGCCAAAATCTTCCGTGGCGCTTTACAATGACATAGTCATACATTACATACAGGGTAATACATGTTATACAAAGTCATACATATTACATACACAGGTTAATACATAATATAACTAAACAGAATGAGGAGTTTCTTACAGCAATACTGCCCTATTTGCCCCCTGCTTACAGTCTACAGAGCTTACAGTCTACAGGATATGGGGGTGAGACACAAGTTGATGGGAATCAGTAGGCTGTAAGTAGATGGGCAGTGGAGTGTGAAAGGCGGGTTGGATCATATTGGGTAGTAAAAGGGGTAAGTTTAGGCAAGGTTATATGCTAGCCTAAAAATATGGGTTTTAAGGTTACGTTTGAAGGTTACGTTTGAAGGCAGCATGAGTAAAGACCTGAATGCGGGCATGGGAAGAGGTGACAAGGGTGGATGAGAGGAGGGTATCGTTTGTGGAGTGGAGGTTGCGCCTGGGGCGGTATCGATGGATCAGCTCTGAAATATATGGAGGGGCTGTGTTGGATAGTGCTTTATTGGACAAGGTAAGCAGATTGAACTGGATCCTTTGCGTGATGGGTAACCAGTGGAGGGACTGACAGAAAAGAGAGGCATTAGAGAAGTGAAAAGAGAAATGAATGTGGCGGGCAGCAAAGTTGAGAATGGATTGAAGCGGAGCCAGGCGGTTGTTTGGTTAACCACACCGGAGTGTGTTGCTGTAGTCTAACCAGGATATGATTAGGGCATGGACTAGGATTTTTGTAGCTTCATTTGAGTGGAATGGTCGAATGCGGGAGATGTTTTTGAGTTGGAGCTGACAGGAGTTGGCAAACAAATTGACATGAGGTTTGAAGACAGCGGGCATGAGGAGATGGGGATATGGGTGAGTTGTTATTATTAATAGTAAAACTAGGGAGGGGAACAGATTGTAAGGGTGGGAAAAGGACAAGTTCAGTCTTGTCCATGTTTAGTTTGAGGAAGCGGGAGGACATGAAGGCAGAGATGGCACTAAGGCAGTCGGGGACCTGGGATGTCAGTGTTGGGAGATCTGGGGCAGAGATCTGGGGTATCGTCCGCATACAGGTGATAACGAAACCCAAATGAACTAATGAGCTGTCCAAGGCCATAGGTGTAGATGGAGAAAAGAAGAGGACCGAGTCCCGAGCCTTGTGGGACCCCCACAGAGAGGGGGCAAGGAGTGGAGCTAATTTCAGAGTAAAAAACACTAAAGGTCCTACTAGAGAGAAAGGAGGATAGCCAAGAAAGTGCAGTGTCCTTGATACCTAAGGAGGCCAGAATCTGAAGGAGTAGAGGGTGATCAACAATATCAAAAGCAGAGGACAGATCAAGAATAATGAGCAAAGAGTAGTGACCTTTAGATTTAGCACTAAATAGATCATTGGTTACTTTAGTGAGGGCTGTTTCTGTGGAGTGGTTAGGGCGGAAGCCTGACTGGAGGTGGTCAAAGAGAGAGTTAGCAGACAGGGGACAAACCAGGTCAGCATAGACATGTCTTTCCAGTAGTTTGGAAGTAAAAATTAGAAGGGAGACAGGCTGGTTGCTGGAAAGAGCAGACGGGTCAAGGGAGGGTTTTTTAGGTATAGGGGATACAACGGCATGTTTAAATATAAAGGGAAATGAAGAAAGAGGAGATCAGGGAATAAGATGAGAGGGAATGGGGTCGAGGGGGCAGGTGGTGAGACGTGTCCTGGATAGGAGTGATGAAAGTCCCTGTTTTGTTATAGTGGTGAAGCTCATTAGGGGGTAAGTAAAGGGATTAATCAATGAAGGGAGACTAGACAGTGCAGTGGTAGGGGTAGAGATGGAGGGGCGAGCAATGAAGGGAGGTTGGGCAGTGCAATGGTAGTGGTTGGAAGCTGTAGGGAGAAGCTAGGGCACACAGGAAAACCACTTCAGATGTTTTAGATTTTCTCTGTGAAATATGAGGCTATTTCATTAGCCGATAAATGGGGTAGGCGGAGAAGGTGGTGAACAGAGCAGGGAGTTGAATACTTTAAAGAGCTGTTTGGGGTTATGGTATTGGGAGGATAAGAAGTGAAGATAAGTAGTTTTGTTTGGCTAAGGAGAAAGCACTTCTGATCCGACAAAGGGCACTTTCAAATTCGAGAAAGCCGATATTTTTGTTACTTTTGCGCCAGCAATATGGGAGTGACTTTTCAACTTTTTAATCTGATCCGTAAACCACGGTTGTGGGTTCTTGCGACCAAGGCGATGGGTGGATAAGGGATAAGGATACAGCTTATGGTACAGTACAGAGCCATTAATCTGACGTGCAGACATGACATGTTTTGATCTTGTCAGTGCAAGATACAGATTCATGGCTCTATGGCAGTGTTTCTCAACCTTTATATCAGTAGGGACCCCTTGAACCAATTTTAATGTCTCGGGGACCTCTACATAAAATTATGATTATATATACAGTATCATTATTTTCTTTGTCAGTCATCAAATCATCAAAAAACCTAATCTATACAAATATAGATAGATCTATAAATACATCTCTATTGAACAAAATGCACTCTAATTCACACCAGGGTGGGAACCCTTACATTAAAACATTACTTATTTTCATTTATCTCTTAGACATCAATACACCAAACACAGACTTTATACAGAACATTGATAAATATGGTTCCATATGGGGGCCGCACGATTGATCATCCCCCCTTTGGCCGTGGCCAAATTTGTCACGACCGACAGACATTTGTCCCGGCCGAGCGCTTGCTCATAGCGAGCGCTTGGTCGGGACAAATAGTCCCTTTGTGTATACCCAGACATAAACGCAAAAATGGACTCCGAAACCCGATTTGATGAACTCCTTTTGTTTACAAGACTGTTCACGGACATCAGTCAATGGCAAAATAGAATGATTCCAGTATTAGATACTATGCCACTGCTAATATTGGTGGTAATATTCAGCTGGAGGCCACAATGCTGATGGTCTAGGGCATAATTTCAGAGAGCTTTAGAGTCTATTGATAAATGAGCCATCTTGTACAGGAAATGAAAATCCTGATGTCCACATAATAACTTTTGTGACGCACAATAAACACTGCACAATCCTGGCACAGAAAATGAAATAATGGGAATGTCAAGTTGAAAGGGAAACATAAGATAAAATGATTTCGTTTGGATTTCTTAGTTCTTAATCCAGGACTAACCTGACCAATGAATTTTTAGCTTAGGACACAGCGGCAATATATTATTTTTTACAGCTGTACTGTGTAAGTGTAAGTTTTACACTTTGCTGTATGACTGGTTTAATGCATTTTCTGATGTCAGAAAAACCTGTGTGTGAAGTTACTCCAAAATTGTACCATATGTGAAGTATTATTAATAAAATCTTGTATATCTTATACCTGCAAAACACACATTGTGTTTATTTGACACAAGAAAACAAATCTGAGCAGAGTTTTATACCTCAGTTTCTCAGGCTAGGCACACCTAGCGGGAGAGTCCGTCCTTGAAAGGAGACTGGTAACTCCCGAAACAGCAAGCATCAACGCAATAGGAAATATTCAGACATGGGAAATAGGATCCATCCCTCTGATTAAGTGACGTAGAGACGTCACGAAACGCGTCAGGGCGTTTTTTTGTCAGTCCTCTGTGCATCTGTTGTTTTTAATGTGCTAATAAAAGTAAAGTTTTATCGGGCGCTGGATCGAGTCCATGTTTGAATATTTCCTATTGCATTGATTGTGTTTATTTGACATTTAAAGGGCATCTATAGTGGGAAAATGAACTTTTTTTTCTTTCTTTCCATGTGTTCTATAATTCCCTACAACCCCCAGAGTGTCTTCACTTTTTTCAGATTCCCTCTCTGTCCTGAGATACACCAGTTAGAAGAATACGTGATTGCATTCCTCTACTCCTACTTGGACTGTCAATCAAATCCCTGTGACTTGATCCCCCCTCCCTGCTCTGTAATAAACATAGAGATAACAGCATTAGCAGGGGGAGAAAGGTAGCTTTGATGTTAGATATAAGGCTGCACTTGACTTTCACTGATTGATGATGGGTCACAAAGTGAGAGATCGTAAACTGTACTGATCTCCTTCTTCCGTGTCTCCAGGACAGCTTACTTTCTATTGGCCACTGTGCGTGGGTGTGTTTTTCAGGATGTTGAACTTTTAACTCCTACTGCACATAAAAAGCTTGTCGGTTAGCCGGAGCTGAGACATGGTGGAGGTAACAGAGGGGAGGGAGAAGGGGGGAATGCTGCCCATAGATCTGACACCGTGGTTAAACAGAGTCAGTGACAGATATAGGATTAAGGCAGCACAGAGTACATGAATTTAACTTTGCAAAGGGGCAATGTGTTTTTTTCACTATAGATGCCCTTTAAAAATCAAGTGAACAAGTGAAAAAAAAACAAGTAAAAAGAGGATAATAATATGCTCATTGGCATAATATGCTAAAGGGAATGGCATGTTGAACGAGCTGGTATTATCCATTTCTCTTTACATTCCTTCCCTTATTGAAACGGGAGCTCTGGATAAAGAAAGAGAAAACTGAAGGTAATCACATTTCCTCTGAAGCTCAAGGGACTCAAGCAGATATTTACTTCCAGTTGATCCCCTTTCTGATAAATTGATCATAATATAGGGGAATGGGAAGCGAAATTAACATAGGACTGTTTGTATCCATCTTTTCATCGTCCTTTATTTGTAGATGATCAAGGATAATCTTTTGGGCATAACTTTACGTGGCTAAGATTATTTGTGTAGAATATCAGTACACTTCTTTTGTACTCCTGACCAACAGATTTGCAATAGATAGGGTATATTGATTGTTGTCGGGAGCTACTGTAAATGGCTATTGGATGTGTTTGTGTCCGCCCAGAGAAAGGTTTGCTCTGAGTTTTTAAGGGAATCAATAGAGCATTTATATTGCTGCCAGCTCCCAGTGTATCTGCACAAATGAATTGTTGGTAGATGTCAAGACATTTGGAATATGTAGATTTTTTATAAAAAGCTTGTGCTTGATACAAACACGTATAAAAACTCTTTACTTGCCAGATTAGTGTCCAAGTAATATACAGTATATATATATATATATACATATATTAAAGAAATAAACCAGTTGACGTTTTGCTTCTTCAATAAAAATGCTGAGCAGTTTGTTGATCCTCCTCTTATACCCCATCCCCATCTGTTTGAGAAAATGCATTCACTTGCATTAGGTGATGCTTGTGACATTATTATCAGCATAAGAATGGGGCATTTTCTTGATGTTTTCTGAGATTTTCATTCAGGTTCATCACTATGCAGGAAAAAACACAATTTACATCTTCCAGGCCAGAAAGTAAGACTAAGCACATTGAACATGAAGTTTTACAGCATATATATTGACAACTACATGTACATTGACACCAATAGCCATTGATATACATTGTGTAGATAAGATTTGATTGTACAGTATTTAAGCAGTAAATGCATATTTACTCAAAAAAAAAAACTTTTCAAGGGCAATTAAACTGCTAATGCCCCATTCCCCATAATAGTACCCATGGTAAGGGACCTAAACTGCTTAGTCCTCACCCCTAGGTACACTGTCCATCAGCTTTAATACTTACCAAAAGTCGGGTCTAGTCTCTCTGCCTAACAAGACTAAAAAGAAAATGGAACCACTTAGGCTGAGTACACACAAGCAGATTTGGTCGGCCTTAAAAATCACTTGTTTTTGCAAGTGACAGCGGAACAGACGATCAGACATTGTGTTGAATTAAGGCTAAGATTTATTATTTGTGTATGTGCTTTATCTATTAGGACAATGTTGTCTAATGACTTTAGTTACCCTTTAACACAGCTAAATTTTATTTTCTCTTTGTCTTTACTGCAACTCATTGTAATAAATTCTGCAGTTCCTAATTAGAATCTAGGGTGTGTGGGAGTTGCTTATTCAAAGACCTCATTCATTGCTTTGAGCTGGATGATTTCATCACAGCGACAGTCATCTTGCAGAGCTAAAACCCGACTGCTCAAAACCATTAAGTGCAGAAACAAGACTGATGTTAGTAAAGAAAAATAATGTCAGTATTCATTGAACGCTAAAACTAAGTTAGTAAACTAAGAATAGGTGAAACTACAGTTATATATGAAATCCATAAATAGATCCGAATGTACAAGCATCCATTAAACATGTGCACCCAGGGTCTCCATTTAAACATGTTTATTGCAGGTTCATTACAGGTGCATCATCGCAACATTTTGGTTGCTATAGGGTGGCATAGTAGTAGGAAACAAACATCTGATTGGCTCTCTTGTGTACAATATATATGGTATATAAGATTTATCTTTCATGTGTATTATTAAGTATTGTCAACAAATTAGTTCTTATTAATCAATAACCAATAATTATCAAGTTCTTGGTAATAAATATGTAATTTTTTTTATTTGCTATTGTTTCAGGTTACAGAGGCCAAAAAACACTGCTGGTACTTTGAAGGATTATATCCTACATATTACATGTAAGTGGCTATTATTTAATCTTTTGGAAATTCCTTGTTAATACTTTCTAAAGCTAAACTACTCAATGATTCAGTTCTCCTAACAGTTAGGACCCTTGACTTAAGGTGCCCATACATTAGAACTCACCTTCCACAATTCCTGCGACATTTGAGGACGTTCTGAATGAACTGCCTTACCCGTCCTTTTTTGCGACCGACAATGAATGGGCCAGACAGGACCATTGCGGGAAGGTCAGAAGGTAAGAAAACGTCAGTCTATAGATAAAGGTCTAATTCAGTTTTTCTCAACCAGGGTTCCCTGAGAGGTTGCATGGGGATCCTCAAGAGATTGTGACAGAGATTAATAAAAATAAGTGATAATGTTTTTTTGTAAGGGTTCTCTGAGATAAGTATAAAAAGGTTGAGAAACACTAGTATAGACAGACCTCTCCCCTGCGGTGAATTGAAAAATAGAGATACATTATAGCTCTATCATTTATATTTGTATACATTATGTATTTTGATGATTTCATGACCGAGAATAGTACATAATAATTATTTTATGTAGGGGTTCCCCGAGACACAAAAATTGTTTCAAAGGTTCCTAACAGATAAAAGGGTTGAAAAACACTGGTGTAATTTATCTAATATCTCAGTAGTGTATGGGCACCTTTAGGCTTTGTTCACACTGTCATCTGAAAGACGTTGCAAACATAAAAGAAAAACCTAGGGGTAATTTTTTGTGTGTTTGTGTGTTGCTTTCATATTTTTTGATTTTATTGAGCTATCCAATTTATTAAAAGGGCAACTATACCCTAAAACATGGGAAGGCGCACAGCTAAAGACAGCGGTGGTAATACATGTATAACTGGCTCGATCTGGGAGTACAGCTCCCAACAAGACCCCAATTCAAGGCACAACCACTTGAATTATATTAAAACTGTTTATTGGCCACTAGCAGAGTACCTTGTTGCCTTGTTTCTTCCAATCAAACTTTTGTTGAGCTTAGTTGTTTTTTAGAGAGACAGCACAATGGTCAAATTAGAGTCCTGCGGGCAACAGCAAAAAAATTTTCCCGCATCTGAAATTAAACAGACACCCAACCTGCACCCGCAAAACCGTACTCGCTTTGCTGGTAGGTTCTATAACCCGACCTGCAAGTAGCCAGACCCGCAACCCAACCCGCACCTGAAATTAAATAGACCTGCAAGCGGACCTAAAGCCACTACATGATCCGACATAAGCCGCACCTGCTACCTGTCATGACCAGCACCCGCAGCTTTCTAACCGAACCTGACCTGCAACACATTTAAACTTCGGCATACCCAATCATGTAAAGTTCATAAGTAGGCACACTCACTTAAGTCTTCAAGAAATATTCATTTATTCTAGTGCTGAAAAACAAAAACGCCAAATATACACACAACGTTTCGGGGGGTTTAGCCCCCTTCCTCAGGTGTATACCCAACCCTGACCTTCAAATTTAGTAAACCGTGGGTACCCGCCCCAACACAGGACTCAAAGTCAGCCTCTCGGCCTCAACCCAGGGGTGCCCAATCCATGTGATCTAAAGGGTCTCATGTGCACACCACTATTAACTTATACACAAATTAAATAAAAAGGGGTAAAAAAAAGGGTTGTGGGACAGTTTGTAAAAGTTAAAATGTAGCCTATGTTTTTTTTCAGGTCCAGATATGTATGTATAGCAAGTCTCATCCAAATTGCCTGTGCCGTTCGGAACATACATACATACATTGACTTTTATATATATATATACAGAATACATAACCAAGATAAACTCACCTCAAAACTGTTTTCAATAATTATGGAACATTCAAACATTTTTACATTTAGAAATCAAATATTTTTCTAAATATTTTGAAATTTTGAATTTACAAATTGACAATTTTTAACGTTTCTACATAGGTTGAAAATGCTACACGTAATTCCAAAACAGGAAGCTGTTTCCGGTAGTGGATGGTGTTTTTTAAGATTGTGAGGAAAGTTAACACAATGGCAAAAGTTTTAGATGTAGGAGTAAAGTAAATAACAAAGGGGGTGCACACTTTTTACGTTTAGGGTATGGTGACATCTTTAACTATAAGGTTTATTGCATTAGCCGATTTGTTTGACTGCCTTATGTATAATTATGGTTGGTGGAATAAGTTAACCAATTGATACACTGATTATGCAGGGGCGTGTTTAGGGGGGATTACTGGTGCCTGGAATCCCCCCTTTCTGCCTGCTCAGTGTAGTCTGTTCTACTTCTCCTGGTGTCCATAGATTGTTACATAGACAGTTACATAGACAGTTACATAGACTGTTACATAGACTGTTACATAGACTGTTACATAGACTGCTACATAAATTGTTACATTGATAATTAAGCTGTGATTGAGAAGCAGCATTTGTATGTTTCAAAAATGTATCCAGTCTGCCCTGTGATTGACAGCAGCAAAACTAATAATAATAATAACAAAACTGTATCAACATTAACCCTGCAGTTGCCTTAAGTGATTGCTGATACTGGGTTTGTATACATTAATTACTGTCCCTACTTGCATTAAAATATATATAGTAGTTTGTAGTAGACTGCACTCTCGTACGAACACCAACAACCCGGGTGCCATCCGCACATATAATGACACAAAGATACTGCAAACACGGAGCATTCCTCAGGATTTCTTGAAATAAAACGTAACTTTTATTCAACTTCCATAGTCATATGCATTTCGGCAAAAATGTAAATATCTTCAAAACTATGCAAAATAAACAATGAAAATACATTGCAAAAATTCTCAGGAGAGCAATTCCTATCAATTTAACTAAAGTCATTTTTGGACCACAGTTCCTCTTTAAGTGGAACTTTTGGACTTGACTTTAATGGGTTCGGCCATCTCTATCTACAAAACATCTCTATCCATCTCTATGCATGACCAATAAAAGTAATAAGTTTTGCAGTGTTTACAGCCTTCATTCTCCCTGGCTGAGTTTATTGAAAAATATTATTTCAAATTCTGTAATGTTAAAATTTAGGAGTAAGGGAGGCAAATGGCTTACCTAGCTTGTAACACTATTTGTAACAACATTTTTCTTTTATGTTCCGCCATGATCCCAAAAACTGCAAACACTCACTAAATAAACTTCTAAAGATAATTCATTTTATATGAAAAGAGAATGAAAGGTAGGAATACTTGCACCGACCTCCCATACTTCTCTTTTGAGAACATGCAGGATGTTACAATATAAAATCAAAGTGCATACACTTCCTCAGCAAATCTCTAATGATGAATGAGACAGTGAACTTTTATGGGCTAAAACTAAATCTGTTTTCTATC
Source organism: Hymenochirus boettgeri (assembly GCA_019447015.1). Taxonomy (NCBI): domain Eukaryota; kingdom Metazoa; phylum Chordata; class Amphibia; order Anura; family Pipidae; genus Hymenochirus; species Hymenochirus boettgeri. Next base: position 101,762,842 of record CM033474.1, on the reverse strand, counting down.
CTACAGATATCCTTATAAACATGGCCTAGTGCGGTTTCTTAATGTCAAGCTCTAGGTCCCTATCCCAGGATTTTTTTCCCACCTAGATCCCTTGAAGATGTGCTCATTGTCCCAGTTTGGCCCCTGCCCCCTCCTATAGTCCAGGCAGAAGGTATCTAGGCAGAACCCAGGGGCGAGGAGCATTTTAGGCTGGGTACATTTTGGAGGGCAGCAGGATATTTAAACACATGTGTTAATGTGATAACTGTATATTTGAAGCAGACCCAGGAGGGCGGACCTTAGTGTCTTAAAAATCATACTTCATTGTCACTGCTGGGGGGGTTGTGAGTGTTACAGTTAGCCCTCCATTTGACAGGCCAGTGCTAGTCAGCCCTCCATGACTACTTACACAAGCCATGTCCACTGCTACCATTGCAGTGGCACACACAAGTTTGCCTCAAAGTCTAGAAACACCCCTGGGTCTAGGTCCTCTTTAATGGCTAGTTTTAAGAGAAGGAGTTTTTTTTAGGGAGTATAATTACCAGGGGGGCCAGGAAGTCAGTGGTGGTCCCAACTTCTTACTTTACCTTTGAAAGATACAGACCCCCCCAGAAAACCATTGTAGATGAAGCAGGAAGGGGGGCCTCATCTTAGTTTTGCTGGTGGGCCCAATGATTCCTATATACGCCAATGATAATTGTCCATTAAACATCATGAGTCATGCAGTATTAGTTATATTTTTATGAAACAACTAAAGGGGAGGTAAAGAGAAGTGAAAAAGAAAGGACAATTTAATTTAGAATCTTGTTTGTGTAAATGAATGGCAAAGCAATGTTTCAGATCAGACTATACCTTAAAATGTGTAGATCTTTAACTAATCTCAAAATGAGACAAAATGTTCTCTTGAGATAAGAAATAAATAATCACATTGACTGTGCAACACCCCTCCCCCATTGACACCTGTGCGATTATTTTAAATAGATAAAATGCCCATTGAAATGTGTTTAATTTAGTTTTCTTCTACTAAAGTATCTTTCGATCATTTCATAATCTACACTATACAAATATTCACAGTTTAACATTTTCATGCCCTCTTTTCTGATTAAACAAAATGATGTTAGACATCTACATAATGAGAACTATACTTAAGGAAAAGAATGGCAATTTTATTTTACATGTTGAGTTAGGCTGGGTACACAACAGCAGATATTTTCGGCAGATCAACTGATTCACGGCACTTTCGGTCGGTCGGGCGAAAATATCTGCTGGTGTGGGGCAACCAACCTCGATTGTTTGTTCATCCAGATTGGTCGAACGGACGATCGGCCGTGTCGGTAAATTCCGATCGATAGTGCGGTTCCCCATGGGACCGCACGATCGATCGTTCTCATTTTCGGCCGTGGGCAAATTTGACACGACCAACAGACATTTGTCCCAGCCGAGCGCTCGCTCGTAGCAAACGTTCGGTCGCGACAAATAGTCCCTTTGTGTGTACCCATCCTAAAGGAGGTAGGATTGAGTATTCTTATCTCCCAATATTATTTTTTAGCAAAGCAGCAGCCTTTGCAAGATCTGTTCTTACCTTCCATAATCCTGAAGTCAATATGTAAATATTTTAGTAATCCATAATCAGCATTTTAGTTCTCCTTTAATAAATGGAAATCTCTATTGGCGTACACTGGACCAGTGATCATAACTTTATGTTTTCCATGGGATCCAATGTACCCCCAAGATCTAGCATTTCTTGTCCTCACCCTACAGCTGATTTGGGGAAAAGATGGCTAGAGGGTTGGAGAAGATTTTAAATTACGTATGGGGGGAGGGTACTGTGAAAATCGCTGGGGTAAATACAGTAGCAGAGTAAGGAATCAGTTTAAATCAGATAATGGATGAGGAGAAAAGGGAGGGGTAGCATAGATCAGAGGAAAGCATGTACTTAAAAATGTGTAAATAAATAAACAAAATATAAGGTATTACAATATAATCATATTAATATAATGCTTTACAAATGCAAGAAGCCCTTCTGGAAAGAGGCCTCAGCTTTCCAAATGCTAGATTATATTATCAGGCTTCCTTACTTGCACAATCACCTAAACGTTTTAGGCCAGATAATAGACCTACATGGACTACCATTGAAAACAATCACCTCTCTTCAACACATCTCATTAGATCAATTACTATGGGCTCCAACCAAATTAAAAAAATCTATTTCATATATATTACCTACTACCCTGGAATACCCTGGTCTACCCACCACCTTCCAGACAAGGTCTATATCCTAACCTCCCTCTCCAATTTCTAACTCTTTTAATTTCAAATCTAAATCTCTCTCTTTGGGTTCAATATAATATTTCTAAGTTATCTGATATTGTATCAGCAAAGGGTCTCCTTACATTTAATGATTTGAAATTACATTACAACATCCCTAACAATTCTTTTCTTACTTATCTTCAAATCTCTAGTTACTTTAGAGTTGATAAGACAATGAAACTTAATAATATGTCATTGCTAGAAAAAACTCTCAAGAATATAACCTCTTCAGAATCTGAAAACAAAATCTCTAATTTTTACAAGTCTTTGCTGAATCTGACACACACTGATACTAATAAACACATAAAGAAATGGCAGGAAGATTTAACGAACGAACCATGCTTTTCTTTCACTTCATAAAGCTATATCAGCGTAAACTTTTTAGAAACTAGTATCAAAGTTATGTATAGATGATACAATGTGCCAACCAAACTTGCAAAAATGTATCCAACAAATGTATCAAATAGGTACTGGAGAGAATGTGGACAGGAAGGATCTCTTTTACATATCTGGTGGAAATGTACTAACTTACAAACATTTTGGCATTCTGCTATAGCTTTAATTAAAGAAATCTCAAATATACATGTCCCACATTCACCTGAATTAGCTCATTTAAACATTGGTATAGCTGCTATTTCACTCTTTATTAGAAAACTAATACTGCATATCCTTGCTGTAGCCAGAATATTAATTGCAAGAAACTGGAAAAAGACTAATCCTCCCTCTATGAGCGAATTGAAACAAAACATTAACACTGCATCCACTTCAGAATATCTCACTGCTAAAAAAAATAATAAAATATGGTTTTATAACCAAAAATGGGATGTATGGAAAAATAGCCAATATTGTATATCTGCAAAAGGAAAATTTTCCCCTTGGATGAGTAAGAATCTAGTTTCCTTCTGATTTATTACAACTTTCTTTTAAATACTATGGGACTACTGTGATACTTTCTTTTGTTTATGTACTGATTTATTACATTTTTCTTGTGTTATCCTGATTAGTTCTTTTGTTGTTGTATTAATTTACTTAACAATCTACTGCATATGTACTGTAACAGTGTACAGTATGTATAATGACAAAATATATAATGCAACATTGTATGTAACCACAGCTGTAACACTTTTATTCATCTGTTTATTTGAAAATAATAAAATTGTTAATAACAAAAAAAGAACTAATAGCTTTAAAATGAAAAGTATGATGTTATTTGTGTAGCTGAAATGTGGCTAAATGATTCACCTGACTTGGCAATATATTTAGAAGGTTTCTCTTTCTTTAGATATGATAGAAAAACAAAGACAAAGGATATTTATGTGTATTAAAGAAGAGTTAAAGCCAAATTTAAAAGATGAAATAACTATGTGCACGTAAAGCAAAATGTTGGAGAATGTTCTAGTCCTGTTTTTTTTTTTAATTACCCTGACATTGATTGGAGATGGGGAACTGCCAACACTTCAAAAGATATCAAGTTCCTAAATTTGTTACATGAACATTTTATGTTGCAGACAGTATAGGTTCCTACTAGAAAGCTTTGTTGGATCTGGTAACATCTGAGCTCATTATGGAGATGAAAACAGTGGAAAGCTTAGGGAACAGTGATTATAATATATTGCCATTTAAAATGTGTTGCAAAAAAAACCAAAAGTGCACTAGGTTAACAAGGGCATACAACTTTTGAAAAGCATTTTTTATGCTACTAAATAAATCCCTTCAGCTCATATGCTGGAATAGTATGTACTCTGGTAAACATGCTGAACAGAAGTGGACTGCTGTTAAAGGAACACTAAATCCAAAAAAACCAACTATTTGCCATTCGTTTGTATTATTCACAGGGAGGTGAGAACGCTTATTCTCACCTCCCTGTGAATATTACGCTCAGGGTACCTGGAACTTACCTTACCGCCACTCCACTCGCAGCCGCTCCTTCACTGAACAGCTGTTCTCTCCCAATCGCGCGCCCTATCTTTTGTATTGGCGCGCATGCACCTAAGATAGGTCGGGACAGAGCGGCTGTCAGTGAAGGAGTGGCTGTGAGTGGAGCGGCGGTAAGGTAAGTAGACTATGCATTAGTAGATGGAAAATGGCTCAATATATATAATCACTTGAATACCTTCCCAGGGGGATCACTCCCCACTATACTTACATCTGACACTCCTTATAACCCCACCTAAACCAAAACCATGGAAACTCAACCCATTTTGGCTATTCCTGTTTACCAACCAAGATTAAATAGAAACACAAATAACTGAATTCTTTAACATACATGAGGAGAAAATCTTTAAATCTTACTGGAGGGGGTGTCTCCATTCCTCAATATCCTATTATAAATGAACTGGCAGAGAATCAGAGGAACAACTTCAATCTTAATTAAACCAAGCTGAAACCACATACACCATTCACCATTTTACACTCCTCTCTTCCTAACCTGTGTACATTACAAGTAGCCCTTAGCGAACCCTGATAATAGAAAAAAGAGGCGTGACCCTGCACTACAGAGGATCCCCTTTAACTCTTCCAAAGCCTGTGGTTTCCATGTCTTGGCAGGAGATGAACCTGTAGGAAAGGGGCAAAAGGATTAAATCCGATGAACAGTCACTTCCAGGAGAGGATGAATGAGCAGTGCGATCTGCGGGCAGTGCTGTCCAGGAACCGGGCTCGTTGTGTAGAGATAGAGGAACTGGGAGCAGGAGGAGGCTGGGACAAGTAAGGAAACAGCCATAAATCAGAGGTAGCACGATCACCCGACTACCAGGATGGATTAATATGGCTGTGTGTGTGTATGGGATCCTGCATTGTTTGCTTCTCTCCCGTCCCTACACAGGGAACCTGTACCTAATACAATAATGGCTGGTTCTATTCCTGGACTACAGCGACCAACACGTTCTAAGTTGATTTCTGGGAGCTGTAATCCATGAACAGTAACAAGGAATTGCTATAAACAGTGTTACATCCTCCAACTGTATATATACTACATATCCCAGCGTCCTCTTTTCAGGTTGAGTCTGCTAATTTTTTATTTATATATAGTTTACTTAATTACAAAACCATCAAAGTCACATGCTTGATTATACAATATCAGCCAAAATGTCTGAAGAAAATAGTCCATAATAAAGGATTATTTACTTAATGGTGACACTAAATAAAAGTACAAAATGTTCAAAATAAACCCAAATAAACAGCCATATAGGTCTTCTACCAAGGCTATCCTATTTTTGGGACAGACGGGGGACTCTGGATTTGGGGCAGAGGGGGGACTCTGGATTTGGGACACTGAGGGGGGGCTCTGGCCTTGGGACATGGAGGAGGGGGCTATAACCTTGGGGACGCATTACATGTTAGACCCACACTACAACATGCCCTAACAGACACATTTTATACATATAGAAATACACTCAGACAGAATCACTGTTGGCTATTCTGGGGGAAGCGTGTTGCTAAGTATCGGCTTTTGGAGAATCTTAAGTGTGCGGAAGTTGCGGTCAGTCAATTTTACTGCTAGTGCTTCTGCAAAGTGCTGTCCTCTTCCCCAAGGCTCTTCCGGATGAATTTTTAAAGGCAACTTGTAAAGCTGACACCCGCTATGGCAGAGCCCCCAGCAAGTCTGGGTCCCTCCTTTCACCCCGATGGTGGCACTGCCGAGAAGGCCAATGTGCTAGACCATAATTTCCTCTATATATAGACTATAGAGAAACCTAGTCCTAATAGCAGAGACTGTAGTAATAAGAATGATATAAAAGAATATTAGGCTATAGTACAAAATCAATGAGACAACATTAATATCAATAAAGCAAATTAGGGCTTTTTACACTGGATAAGCTGCATTTGTGTGTGAATATGATCACTTTATTCAAGTACATGAATATTTCTAAAATCTTGAAATTTACTGGTATTAATTCATAGAGTTCTGATTGATCCAGGGATCATTTCCAATTGCCATTTGGCATCAGGACACATTTTTTCCCCCATCACATTGTTTTTTTTTGTGTGCCTTCCTCTGAATTAACTATTCTGTAGGTATGACTGCAAGTTGTCCGCCTGTTTAAAACAAAATGTAAACATTGTCATTGATTACATGTCAAACTGTGTCAGAAAATGCATAGTGATTACATTTGTGGTGTATTAGATTTTGCAACACATTTCATTCGGTTATTCTTTGTGAATTATGTTTCGCTGGTAGTAAATTCACATTCAATTTGGATGATGAAAAAAAGAACAAATCACACGAGGCAGATTCATCACAAATTGGAGATGCTGCAAATACTATAAATGAATTATTCATTTAGTTGGTAACTCTTTTCTGTTTGGCAAATGACTACGAAATCCTGGGAAAAGGAATATAATTTTTTTCTATATGTACAGTCAGGCTGAACTAGATATAGCAGGCAGTCCAGTAGATGATCCTATCACAAAACCATTTTTATCTCACAGGGAAGACTAAAGCTCCAAACAAACCCCCTGCCTTTTCAAGTACCATGGGTACCACTAGGAGCATATTTATAAAGGTTTGTTACATTGTTCGCTGCCTTTTCGCCAAATTTGTACTTTTCGCAATATATAAAGCAGTGATAACCAGTGGTGAAGTCATTACCGCTAATTTTCGCTTTTCGCCATACAACGCTGCAGTAACAACTCAAACATGTTTATAAAATGGCAAAGGGTGTTTTATTGCGTTAAGTTCAGCCATTCCAATTCGCCAAGTCTGAGGTGGCGAAAACGCATAAGTGGACATTTATTTAGCCTGCCAATGGGTCCATGGAAGGTGTCAGTACATTGTGGAGTGTTTCTCAATCCTAATAAGTACCATGGGGAGTGTTAAGACTATTTTCCAGAATTTACTGTAATACTATCTGAGATTTTGCTTTTTTAAGGTTTTTTTTCCCCACTTTTTTAAGATCGCTTTTTTTTAAGGTTCCAATTTTCTTTATTTACCAATAAAGTCAAATGGGGGTCTGAGGGACATATTTATTAAGGGGCATCAATTTTCATCAAGGGGAAAACTATGTTGCAAAAAGTAGCTCTAATAATGCTGAAAATGTGGCAAAAAGTTAAGTTCAGCGTAAATGATGGTACAGTAAATAGGTAATACTCCCTGGTGGATTTTCAAATTGGTTAATACACACTAAACACCTACAAGTAACTTTGTTATATAAAAATAACCTAATGCATGTGGTGTTTTTTGCAGCAAAAAATATGATAAATAGTGCAAAACTCACCCAGGTGAATTTTCTCTATTTTACTAATAGGACAAATTTTTTAGTATTGCTTATTTTCAGCAAACTGCAGCTAATTATCAAACCAGTTCCATTAATATGGGAACATACCATAGTGCTGTGTAAGAAATAGTCATGCTAATGGACCATTCCAGTAAGTAATGATGTTTGGCAAAATTCTGGTAACACTGCAACAAAAAAAGGCAGAAAAGGGGCAATAAGGTGAATTTTCACCTATTTATAAATAGCTTTACATTTTTTTTACAAAAATAACTCTGAAATTTTACCTTCTCTGGTCTGGTAATAGCCAACACTAGAGAGCAATTTCTCTTTTCACCGTGATACCACACATAACACAGTGAATAAGGCGAAGACTACGTCACACATCGCCACAGCAACACCTTTCCGCGAAAGCGAAAATGAGCATTTTTAGAAATACGACGAAAATAGTGCTCTTTGTCATTTGTCATTTAGTAAAATGTCAAAAATAGTGATTGTTTATAAATATGCCCCCTAAAATGCTAGGTCCTCTTCCTAGTCTGTTCTTGATTGCCTCTATTAATGGACTGGTGGGGCAGCCTGTGGGAAGGCGAGAAAGGTGTATGGGGCTTTTAATCTGCAGCAACCAATCAGATGTTATCAACTATTTTCTAACTGTAGTAGACCAGTAAAAAGCAAGGCAAACATTCGCACCCCTTTCAAGCACACCTAACATAGTAATCCAGGAATATCATAAAATTTTGGAAAATTGACAACCTAGAGAATTAAAATGTAATTTCTGAATTGGTGTATTTCTATGTTCTATAACACTTGGTAGGAGTAAACTCATAAAGAGATTTCCAATGTATTTACATATGGCTGATGCAAATTTCCCTTTTTTTTTTTGAGTACTGTTGCTTTGTGTACATTTTTATGCTAAATAAGTCATGCATTTTTTCTGCTAAGCATTGATTCTTTACTAAACATAGCTGCCTTCAATGTTGGATTGTGGAGCTGAGGCTTATCGGGAATTATAAGACTGGGAGCCTACCAAAAAGCCACTCAACAATTCAGTCTCCTTTTTTACAAATGTAACTAGCTTTCCTACTCACTTCATGACTCATTATAGTATAGTATAGTATATATGTTGTATTCAATTAGATCAACTAGACTTGAAGTTTAGTTTAGCACTAAACTTCAAGTCCAGTTGATCTAATTGAATACAACAGATATACCATGACCTATACAAGCAGTATAGTATAGTATTTGAGGTTAAATAAAGACATATGTCCATTTAGTCCAACCTAATCAGCAATACCCACATTTCCTTCCTTACTGTTGATCCAGAGGAAGGCAAATAAAACCCCACTAGAATTATGTAGGGGGAAATTCCTGGATCAATTAGAATCGGAAATACCCCTGGATCAAGTTTTTGGGAAACTCATCCAGTTTTTACTTTTTAACTTTCCAATGAACTTGCTATCACCATGTCCAATGGAAGACAGTTCCATAGTTTTACCATTCTCTCTCTGTTGCTGCCTGGCACTGATTTCTAACTTTAAGTTTGTTATCCACTAAAACTCCAAGATCCTTTTCCAACAGAGATTCACTTAACTCAGAGCCATTTACAATATATTAAAAGCAGCACAAATATTTTTTATCTCCAAAATGCACCTCGTTACATTTATCTGCATTTATATACATCATCTGCAGACCAATGTGACAATCTACCTAGATTCACCTGTAAGGATTGCACATCATCTTAAGCTTTTAATGGTCTACAAAGTTTTGTGTCATCTGCAAACACAGATACCATGCTGACAATACCCACTTCCAAATCATTAATACATAGATTAAATAGAAGTGACCCCAGCACAGGTCCCTGTGGAACCCCACTTAGAACTTTAATACATATTGCCGAAGCACCATTAACAACTCTCTGCATGTTCATCAACCAATTTTCTATCAATGTACAAATGTGCCACCCCAGCACAACAGACCTTAGTTTATACACATGTAATTCGAGAGACTGTATCAAAAGCCCTAGCAAAACCCAAGAAATAAATATCTACTTATCCAGTCGAGGAGCTTTATTGATATTAACCTTATTTAGTTGTTTCTGAACCATATACTTAGTGAACCAAACTGCAACTACATATTTTATACCATAATTGCTGCTATACTCTATGCTATCTGTACTTGATGTTCTATAGTGTATACGGAGGGCGAAAATTGTTCAAGACATTTGCTTTATTGCCATCCTATGTAACTACCATATATACTTGAGTATGTCGATCCGAGTATAAGCCGAGGTACCTATTTTACCTGAAAAATTTATAAAAACTGATTGACTCGAGTATAAGCCGAGGATAGAAATTAGTTGCCCTGTAAATGGACAGCATAATTCCCATACATGAATCCCATACAGTAATAGCCACATCCAGTACCAATAACCTACAATTCCTTGGCACTCCAGATGTTTGGAAACTACAACTCCCAGCATGCTTTGTTGCTGGGAGTTGCAGTTTCTAAACATGTGGAGTGGCAAGATTCAGTAAACTTTTAATTAAGCTTACCATAATTTACAATTCTCCTGACACCAATATAGTAAAGGGCCCTCTGACCCCCATATAGTAAAGGGCCCTCTGACCCCCATATAGTAAAGGACTCTCTGACCCCAATAGTTAAAAATGTCACCTGAGAGTTGTAGTTTCAAGCTGTCATTTGCACTGAACTAGCAGCTGTTTTTTGCCCCAAACTGAGGAGATCCATCAGATTTACAGCATGCAGATGAGCAGTGACAGTGCTGAGTGAGTCCAGCAGCCAGACTACAGGAAGCAGGAAGTGTAAAGGCAGAACAGCTCCTGTAACTTTCTATGCACCTACTGGTTACTATCCACAATTGCAGAATTTGGATCTAAATTAGGACTTGACCCGAGTATAAGTCGAGGTTAGGTTTTCAGGCTAACTTTAAAGTATATACGGTAACTAATCCCTATTAATTAATAGCCCCAAATTTTCAGTCCTTATCTATACTATAAAAAATGCTTAGGGTTAAGATTCAGACACATGTGCGAACTGCCATTTCGGGCGATAATTGGGACGTATATGGGCACTTTATGACGTTTGGAGATCAGTGCCCGATCTGCCGGCGGATCTCCGAACAAGCGGCCATTTAGGCCTTTAAAGTTCCCATACAGGGGGTGGTTATCATCTGAAACAGCCGTTTGTACACATTCGTACACACAATCACACGTGTGTACAAACCTTTAGTCTTGCTTCGTTTAGCCATCCTTATTTGTTTTAGCTAGCTTAATTGCTTTCTTACAATCCCTGTTACAGTTTTTATAGTTCGTAAAACCCCTTTAAAAACAGTCCACTTCTGTTACCTGAGTATATTTCATCCCAGTTGATATGCTAAAGAGTTCATTGTATCTAGGGAAAATTTGCTTTCCTAAAATTAAAAGTCTTTGTTAACCCAGTGCACTTTTGATAACATATGTTAAAACAATGACACTATTTCATGGTCACTATTCCTTAAGCTTCATATCTATAATACGCTCCACAACGTTAGATATTACCAGATCCAACAGAGCTCCTTTTCTAGTAGGAACTTCAACCACCTGTGAGAGAAAATGATCATGCAGCAAATCCAGGAACTCATCCCCCTTTACTGTGTTGGCAGTTCCACTACACCAATCAATGTCAGGGTAATTAAAGTCCCCCATAATCATAGTGTTTCCAAAACTTGCAGCCCTTCCCATCTGCACATGGAGCTGACTCAATTCCTCATTTGGTGGCTTGTAGCAAACACCAGCAATAACTTTATCCCTCTTTCTGTTGCCCAATTCCACTCATATTGCCTCTGCTTTAACATCCATATCAACAGTTATCTCTTCTTTTAAAACAGGGGGTTTAAACAAGAATAAATATATACAATAAACATAATTGAATTGATGACAATAATTTTACAAAGACTGAAATAGTGAAATAGTTTTTATTAAAATAGCATTCCAGTTGATATGTTGTGCGAAGTTGACAAATTCACATTACAATAATAAGACATCTAGTATATAGAATTATCAGCTAGTTATTTTGTTCAAACAGCATATCAAGCATAGGATTTATGTTATTTGATTCTTTACAATAATACAGAGCTTAAGGAGTTTGTGGCCTCCTATGTATTGGGGTAGGTTTGTTAGTAGGGGGTATGGTTGGGGGGGTTAGTGTCTGGTAGCTGAATCATGTTGAATTGAGTTAGTTGGGATGGAATTGTTCAGTAGGTTAGGTGATAAAGGTGGGGGGGAAGGGTTATGGATAGTTGGTTTCCTTATTCTTGCTCCTTTAGTTTAGGGTGGAAACAGAAAAAAGCTTACCGTTTTCCCTGTCCCCCTCCCTCTGTGTTGGCAATTAGGATTGACTAGATTGTGTCAACTTAGGAACACATTTATTTTAACATTTTAAGATAAAACCATGTTTTCCGCAACTGTGCGGATTTGTGATGGTCCATAGTTGTCTGTGTTTTTTTTCCCACCCGTTTCTCTTTATCTAGGCTGGCCTCAACCCAATCCATACGGAATAAAAATATGAATTTTGTTTTGAGTCAAAAAGTCATAGTGAGGGAGTTGTTGGGTTTATCCAGGATTGTAGGATGGCCTAGTAGTTTCCTGGCTCCTGTTGTATTTTTTTCCAAAGAGTGTCCAAATTGGGGTAGGGGGAATATAATTTACTAGATGTTTCCATGTGTCCAAAGAGTGCCCACATTGGGGTAGGGGGAATATAATTTACTAGATGTTGAGATGTGTATTGTATTACTTTGGACTTGTGGGCAGTTCCAAAGACAGTGGAAAAGATGTGGTTTAGGGTTTTGGCATTTTGGGCATGTGGTATTCGTTTGACCCCTCATAAGACCAAGTCTATGAGGGGAGATATATCCTCTGTGTACGATTTTTAGTGGCATTTCGTAGTATGATGCGGCGGGTAGAAGTTTTAGTTGGTATTTTAAGGCTGTTAAAAGTGTGTCTTCTTCGATTTCTGGTGCCTCTTGTTTCCATTTGGATATCTTTTGTCGGGAGAGGGCTGATCCTTCATTTGTCTGCAGGATTGTTTGGTAATTTGAAAGTTTATTGGTTGATGGGTCAGGGGATGCTAGTTGAATATCTAGAGGGTTGTGCCAATCGTCTTGTTTTAAATTTGTGATTGTTTTTTGGGCAAAGCTACAAGCTTGTAAATAGTGGAAAAAATTGAGATTGAGGGATGGGGATTTTGATTTGACCTGAGTGTAGGAGAGAGGTTGTCTGGTAACTTTGTCTATAATATGTAATATTTTTTGTATTTCTCCTCTATGCCAAATTGTAAAAATCGGGTGGGCTCTCCCCTCCTGGAAGTCCGGGTGTTTGATAAAAGGACTCCAAAGATTTGTGGCTATTCACTCCGAGTATTGATCTGGCCTTACCCCAGGCTTTCCAAGTGGATAGTAGTAAGGGGTTGGTTCTGACTTCCTCTGGCAGGTCTAAGTATTTTAGATGTAAAATGGCTGTGAGAGAGTACTTGGGGCTGAGTTGGTGTTCCAAGGCAGTATCAGTATGGGTAGAGGTTCCACATATCCAGTTTTTTACTATGCGTAGGTGTGCTGCAATTGTGTATAATTTAGTATTGGGAAGGGTGATTCCCTTTTTTGGTTTTGTTAAAATATGTAGGCTAATTCTTGATGGTTTATTGTTCCAGATAAATTTGCAGAATTCACTGTGTAGTAGTTTGTCTTCTAGTCTTGTTAAGTTTATTGGCAGTGTCTGGAGGTAATATAATAATTTGGGGACAATGTTCATTTTAATCAGGTTTGCCCTACCGTTAAATGTAAGGGGGAACTGTTTCCAGGCTGCCAATGTGTCTGAGATTTTTTTAGTAAGGGGGTTATGTTTATTGCATAGAGTTGATCAATGGTTTTAGGAAGTGTAATTTCCAGGTAGTTGATTGATGATTTAGCCCACCTGAAAGGATATTGATGTGTGCAGTTTATTTGAGTGTGGGTTCCTAGAGTTAGGGCTTCGGACTTAGTGTAGCTGATTTTGAAGCCTGCAAGTGTTTCGAATGTGGAGAGTTCTGATAGTATAGTAGATAATGATCTTTCAGGGTTGGAGATGTATAACAGAACATCGTCTGCATATGCTGTTATTTTGGTTTCTAGATTGCCTTGATGCCGGTAAATAATGTGTTGTTTTGCAGGTGTCGTAATAGTGGGTCTATGCTGAGGTTAAATAGGAGGGATGGATAGGAGGCATCCTTGTGTTTGAAAGGGGGTAGAGTTGAGTTGAAATAGTGAAATAGTTAATGTGCCCCTGACTACATAGCTGGGCCCCTAAAGAAATAGCAGCCCAGGCCTAGGAAAGATAGAATTTGATCTGTCCTAGAGCAGGAGTAGCTGTTATAATCTTCCAGAAGGTTCTCCTATGAGGCTCTCCTCTGGACGCGAAGTCTAAGCACTTGCTGGTCTTCCTCAGAGTCTCTGATGGTGAGGATGTTGTGTGGCAAGGCAGTTGCCTTTTGTTTTAACAGTTTCATTGGGGTGTGAAGATTTGGAATAGTAATAGTAGATGAAAAGTCAGTAAGGAAAGTTGGATTATATCCATAATTTGCATAGAACAGCGAACTCTTAATGGAAGAATGTATTGCATTGTTGTAGGTGAACTCAGCCAGAGGGGTAAGAGAACACTTCTCCTGAGAAGTGGAAGAATAACATTGAATGTACTGTTCAAGAGTTTGGTTAGTCCTTTCTGTTTGCCCATTGGACTGAAGATGATATCCAGATGAAAAAAAATATGAATATGTAATGATTTACACAGTTCTTTCCAGAATTTTGAGGTAAACTGTACCCCTCTGTCTGAAACTATATCATCAGGAACCTCATGTAGACGAACAATATCTTTAATGAATACTTCAACTGGTAATGCTGCCGAAGGAATCCCTCTTAACAGAATAAAATGAGCCATTTTAGTTAGTCGGTCAACTACCATGAAAATTGTGATGAAGCCCTTGGATTTAGGTGGTTCCACAATCAAATCCATACTAATCATGCCCAAAGGGCAGCTAGGAATAGGCAATGGGCACAGTAATCCATAAGGTCTTTGTTTAGATGATTTAAATCTTGCACAGGTTACACAGGAGGCAACAAAGCCTTGACAGTCTTTAAACATGGTTTGCCAGAAAATATTTCTATTGAACAAGTCGAATGTCTTGTGGAACCCAAAATGGCCAGTCAAAGGATGACTATGACAATAATGTAACACTGAAGATCTCACTGATTCAGGAATAGATATCTTGTTTTTGTGATAAATGAACCCATCCTGGGAAAGAATATATTTGAAGGAAGACTTTAGACAGATTAGATATAATATCTTCAGAGAACTGTCTGGAAAGGGCATCAGCCTTGCCATTCTTAGAGCCCGGCCAGAATGTTATATGCCTTACCTTTTTGCTGTCTGTAAATATTCTAGATTCTTGAGGTCTGTAAAAATAACTATTGATAAGCACCTTCCAGTAGATACCACCACTCCTCTAAGGCTGATTTAGTGTGTCTCCTACATCATAATTTCTTTCTGAAACTGAAAGTTTTCTTGAAAAGAAAGCAACCAGATGAAGTAGAGAATTGGGACCAACCAGATGTGACAGTATTTCTCCCAGGGCAGGCTCGGACGCGTCAACTTCTAAAATAAATGAAAGAGAAGGATCAGGATAAATTAAAACAGGAGCAGAAGTGAAAGGGGTCTTCAGTTGTTCAAAGGCCAATTGGGCTGAGTCCATCCAGCTGAATGGAATACGAGTTCTAGTCAGTAGTGTCAGTGGAAGAATGATGATGGAGTAGTTCTTAATAAATCTACGTTAAAAATTAGCAAACCCGATGAACTTTTGAACTTTCTTGTGGTTGGACGGAATAGGCCAGTCCCGAATAGCGGAAATATTTTGAGGATCCATAGTTAATCCTAGTGAAGAAATTATGAACCCTAAAAACGGTATAGAACTTCAAACTATCATACTTTTCCACCTGGCATATAATCCATGAACTCTGAGACGAGATAATACTTTTCTAACTTGAACACAGTACTCTTCAAGTTTAGAGGAGAATATTAATATTTGTCATTGAGATAAACAGCTAGGAAATCATCCACAAAATCACGGAAGATGTAGTTTACAAAACGCTGGAACGTTGCAGGGGCGTTACATAAACAGAAGGGCATAACAAGGTATTCAAAGTGACCGTATCTAGAGAAAAGCTATCTTCCTCTCATCTCTTTCTCTTATTCTGATCAAGTTATAAGCTCCCCAAAGATCAAGTTCAGTAAAAACCTTGGCAGATCTCAGACGTTGGAACAATTCTGGAAAGAGCGGAAGGGGATATCGATTCTTGACAGTGATATTGTTAAATGCTCTATAATCAATGCAGGGATGAAGTGAGCCATCTTTTTTTCAACAAAGAAAATGCCTGCTCCAGCTTGAGATGTAGAATGGCGTATGAATAGATTGTAGATTTTCTTCTATGTACTTTTTAAGGACCTTCTGTTCTGGTTCGGATAGAGGATAAACATTTCCCAGGGGCGTAGGGATCACTGTACAGCCATAGCAGTTGCTATGGGGCCCAGAGCCAAAGGAGGCCCTGTACAGGTACCCTGCATGCATGTCCAACCCTCTAAGAAAATTTTTACCTCACGAATTTCATTCCCAAAAACCCCATTTTTGTTTTACTTTTCAAATATGCCCCCAGGTTTAAGTTAAATGAAAACAGGGTTTGTGGGGCTTCTGCGTGAGGTAATTATTTTCTTAGTAGGGTGAACATACCCTTTAAAAAAGCCTTGCTGCAGTTTGGCTGGGTTAGGTTGAAACTCATTTTTATGTTTGGGGGCAGGGGGACCTGGGAGAAGACCAGAAACTGTAGCGCCCAAGCCTGTGAGTAAACAACGGCGCGCACGGCACGCTGGCCAAACCATGACACACGCACACCCACGCAGGGGCACGTCCACGGGACAAGGTAGGACCAGGACCCTGACAGTAGCTAATATTAAATTAAAAGTATTCTGTCTGTATTTGCCTACAGTGTTTCACACAAGTTGGGGGAATTATGTCAAAGTCAATGAAACATTGACAGCAAAAATAACTTTTTAAAAAAAATAAATATACCCCTTAGTTCAGGAGAGTCCACACAAATGAGTGCTTCAGCTCATAATAAAACTTATAAAACACTTTAGGGAACTAAAATATCAAAACTAGCTGAAGTTAATATATAAAAATGTCTTCATAATGAGCTATTCATATTAACCCTAGCCTTGCAGGGCTATGTAGACAAGAGGCCAAATCTGAAAACATTGCATTGTCTGATCAGGCTGTGTTATAGGAACAGGTTAGGCGACAGACCATGAACAAAGCCTTCAAAATAACAATTGTGTGGTTTGTTTAATTAATCCTTAGCTGAGCAAGAAAAATATTCTTTATGTTTATAGATAGGATAATTAGTGATGTAGATTGGTTATTATTCAGATCATAATTGATTAAAAAGCCAAATGAATAATGTGTTAAATGCACTCCCTAAGATTTGCCTGATGAATGAAAAACCATGAACTTTCATTGTTACTGTTACTCTGAGCTTGTACAGAATGAATTATGCATTACCTGTTTAACTTCACTCCTCTGGAACAAATTGACACTAGACAGGTGCAGTAACTGGCAAATTCATGTCATTGGTACTAAAAACTGGGAATTTCATGATAATTGTACAGCAAACTGGGAATTTCATAATCTTGGCACAGCAAACTTGGAATTTCATGATACTGGAACAGCAAACTGGGAATTTTATGAAACTGGCACAGAAAACTGTAAATTTCGTAATATTGGTACAGCAAACTTGGTATTTCATAATATGGATACAGCAAACTTGGAATTTCATAATAATGGTACAGCAAACTGGACAATTCATAATACTGGTACAGCAAACTGGGTCATTTCACAATACTGGTACAGCAAAGTAGGACTTTTATGATAATGGTACAGCAAACTTGGTATTTCATAATATGGATACAGCAAACTTGGAATTTCATGAACTGGTACAGCAAACTGGGCATTTCATAATAATGGTACAGCAAACTGGACATTTCATAATACTGGTACAGCAAACTGGAAAATTTCACAATACTGGTACAGGAATTTCAGAAGGCTGGAACAACTAGAAATTATGTGATACTATCAAATATTAAATATATGAAATATATGAACTGGTACAGCATGAACTGGTACAGCAAACTGGGCACTTTATAATAATGGTACAGCAAACCTGGAATTTTATAATATTGGTACAGCAAACTGTCAAATTCATGATACAGGCACAGCAAACTTGGAATTTCATCACACGTGTACAGCAAACTGGGAGTATCGCAATTCTAAGACAGGAAACTGTAAATTTCACAATTCTGGTACAGGAAACTAGAAATTTCATCATACCAGTAGAGAAAACTTGGAATTTCATCATATTTGTACAGCAAATTGAAAATTTAATGATATTGGTATAGGAAACAGAATTTTAGGATAGTGGTACAGAAAGCTGAGAATTTTATGATAATGATACAGCAAACTGGACAATTCATGAGACTGTTAAAGCAAACTGGACAATTTCATAATACTGATATAGCAAACTAGGAATTTCCTGAGACTAGCACAGCAAATTGGGAATTTCATGATACTGGCACAGCAAGCTACAATTTCATGATACTGGTACAGCAAACTAGAAAAAAACATGATACAGGTACAGTAAACTTGGAATTTCATCACACTTGTACAGCAAACTGGGAATTTCATGGTACTGGCACAGCAAACTGGAAATTCCATGATACTGGTACAGCAAACTAGAAAAACATGATACAGGTACAGCAAACTTGGAATTTCATCACACTTGTAGAGCAAACAGGGAATTTCATGGTACTGGCACAGCAAACTGGAAATTCCATGATACTGGTAATGCAAACTGGAAAATTCATGATACGGATACAGCAAACTTTGTACATTATATCACACTTGTACAGCAAATTGGTAATTTCATGAGACTGGTACTGAAAACTTGACAATTCATGATACTGGAACAGCATACTGGACAATTCATGATACTAGTACAGCAAACTGGACAAATAAACATACCACTTGCTGCTAGCTGGACTCCACACTTCGGGGACGCTACTTTGCAGCTTAAAGGGCAAGTCCAGCCCCAAATTTAAAACTTACATACAGGTAAATCACCCCCCAAAACCCTAAACGGTAATAGTTTGAAATCTGAAATATATAAGTCTAACCTGAAATCATGCACAATGTCCTGTTTCCCCTGTTTCTGCTTCCTGGTTCTTCCAGTTAGTAACTGTCAGTTATGGATTTGACAGTTGACATCACAGCCAATGACTGAATGCTAATCCCCTATCTGCCTCTTCTGAGCATGCCCAGGCTCAGTACAGGCTCAGTACAGGTTTCTAAATGGCTCAGTTTCCATGAGGCCTCCAGAAGCATAGCAGGCATACAGTAATGAATTCATAGGACAAAGTATGATATATCAACGTATTATAAAGAGGCCATTCTTTCTAAAAGATGTTCTTATGAGGGTGGAGTTGTCCTTTAATCACCAAGTTTTTTAAATTGGTTTGTAAAGTGGAGACAATCATGCATTGAGCTTATAATCCTGCACAATTTAGTATCATCAGCAATCACAGAGATCATACTCACAACGCCCAACACTAGATCATTTATAAATAGGTTAGAGAGTGCTGAAATTAGGACAGACCCATGAGGAACACCACTAACAACACTGGACCAACTAAAAAAAATGTTCAATTAATAACCACTTTGTAATCTATCCTTTAATCAGAATCTATCCTTTAACCAGAATCCTTTAACCAGATGTCACACAAGAGCCAGGTCAGCAGTGTATATTGTAATTTATTGGAGATATCGCACAACATTTTTCAGACCCATGCAACCTTTCATCAGGTGCAGTTTTGCACCTGAACTGCTAAGTCCTCACCTTTGGGTACTTTACAGAAGTCCTGATGCTCTCCACTGGCACCGTCAGTGACAGTCTGCGAGGCAGCCAATGGGAAGACACTCCTCATTGCAGAGCGTGTCTTCCCCTTGGCTGCCTCACAGACTGTCACTCACAGTGGCTGAAAGGAGGATCAGACAGTAGCGCCATGGGAGTCTTCAAGTAAGTGCTGCAGGACTTCTGTAAAGTACCCAGAAGTGAGGACTTAGCAGGAATGGCAGGAATGGAGGAAGAGGAACAAGGAGGAGGTAAGTATAATTGTCCTTTAATATTCTTTCTTAAAGCTTTTACCAACACAGATATCAACTTGACAGACCTATAATTACCTGGCTGGTAAATTTTAAATAAAGGTACAACATCAGCTATCTGTCAATCACTTAGATTTCAAAAATATTAAATACTGTGGTCTGGCAATCACTGAGCTTGTACAGCTCGATGCAGTGATTTGCATTTCCTCTTTGATGGATGTAAAAACAAAGATAAAGGGTAGCTAAAAAATCCAGTGCAGTACATTCATGGTCCTGAAGGTTTGCACACTTGAAATAAACCAGGACCGTGGTGAGAAGATAATAAAAGAACCAATGAAAATATTTGATAAAATATTCACATCTTAACTCAGAACATTTTTTTCATACAAAAGTTTTGTATGAGGTAAGAGGTAAAATGTCAAGAAGCACTAGTCAGTTGCACTGGATAATAGCAAAACAACCATTGCCTTTTTTAGTAACTAGTTAATAAGTTAAAATCTGTAGAAGGTAATAAAAGTAAATAAGAAGTCACTGTGACAAACATCTGACCCAATAGATCTGTGGGGTATCAGGGCAGTACACAAGTCTGATTTGGCGGACAAGGCCCAACAAAATTCGTCACAGCAAATCAGACGTGTGTATGTAGCTTTTTATAGTAACACCCTACCTGTTGATGGTGGTGGTAGTAAAGGCTAGATGCTAGTTTACTTTGGCATATATAAATGGTTTGTCATTGAAAATATTACTCCACAATCAGTTTTATCATTACATTATGACTTGTTTATAATGCCATTTCCAGCCCCACTGTGAGAGAGTTTCATCAGCCCACGTAATACATTTCCAGCCTGCCTTATTTCAGTTTAAAAATATTTAAAAAGGAACAGACTAAAAATAACCTGTTTTTCAAACAAGTTTGGAGTTTTTCCAACGCAGATGTTATTTTTACTGTATGCAGTATGTTAGTACTGAGGCTTTTTGGTTTATATTATCTCTTCTGCTCTTTAGATTTCTATTGAACAGAAATGATTTCTTAAAAGGGAATTAAAGTCTCCAGACAACATTACCCCAATAGACAGGGCACATTTACAAAGATACAAAAAGCTGTGTCTCACCTCTCCCTTTGCTGTGGCTGCTGGGTGATTTATGAAATTAACCTGTGTGTACTAGGGGCCAGCTCCCATAATCTACCTTAACTGGGCACACCCAACTAAGTATAAACTATACACTTTACAGAAAGCTGCAGCCTTGCCTTCCTAGAAGCTAATAGCCAATTATGTTACAGCTCAGAGGTCATCCCTCTCTCTGAAACAGAACAGGAGTTTCAGTGCAGTTTTTTTTGTACATATTTAAATGGGGTTGTCCCTAACGATGAAAAATGTCTTTGCTATTCATACAAAAAATGAAATGTAATCTTTGTTTATTTCTTAGCTAGCATAGATGTACCATAAGTAACATAATATTAACATATAAGTCAAAATTATTTCTGGGGAAATAAACCTGCAATCTCATTTACTTTCTACCACTATCCCAACCTAGATGCTATATATAAAATCTGAACATGAATCACTTATGTACATTTATGGATACATGAAAAAATACTGTCCAAAGATAACATTTATTTTTTATTAAAAACACATAGCATGTAACTTTGGAATATCATAGATACAACTACTTTAGTGATATATCTGAATAGACAGAAGTTTTACCATTCATGTTTATTTGATATATACTGTATATATTTATTTATTGGCTTTTGCTTAAAAAATGATGGCATAAAGTATTGCTCAGACACAATTTTACCAGCTGCCTAAGAATCAAATATTCCTAATTAGAGAGATTAAACGTGCTGTACCCTTTTATCCCCTAGAGTTGTATTCTCCTCTTAGAGCTTCAACGATACATAATAATCTGAACAATGTGTTTATCAGTCCTTGTTGGATCCATAAACAGTTTAAGTAAACAGAACAGAAATGAATAGTTTGTGTGCCTAGTCAAATAATGTGAAGTTGTATGGAAACAGTAGTGGTCTATTTTGTCATGGAAAAATATCACATTACAGTTTAAGAGTATGGAAAATGCAATTTTCTGCCCAAAGGGTGTCAATAAGTGAATTAATGGAATTGCAAGCATCATCAGTACCATCATCTAAGTGTCATTTACCTGCTGATTTCTGGGTAATGCAAAGCAGGCACAGGAAGGAAGTAGATAATAGATAGATCTCCAATGTTATAGTGCAAAGGCTTTATCTCCCTGAAAAAAAATCTCACACAGTTTTAACTAATTCAATGAACTAGAATAATGTATTAAAGTGGAACATTATACAGCGTTTACAGATAGTATCATAGTTAAAGTACTAGGAAACCAATTTCCTTTGGGGTTCTTTCCATTACCACAGAAAAAAAGCACTGAAACAAAAATGACCACCCCTTTGTCAATTATTCATACTATCATTTAGAAGCTTTGTTTTTCTTAAAAACTAGTCTAAAGGCAAAATGACTGTATCACTTGCATTTCTAAATGATTGAATGATACACATGCATTGGCTTTACTAGGAATCACTGGGCCCCCCAACAAAACTATGATGGGGCCCCTATCCATGCTTCATCCACAGTGGTTTTCTGGGAGGCTTTATCTGTCATAGGTAATATAAGAAGATGGGGGCCCCCTTGGCTTCTGATCCCCCCTGCAGTTTCTCCCCCTGCTCCCTGTTGTATTTTGATGTGTGGCTTTCAATAAAACACTTTAAGTTCACCTAAGGTGTGCAACTCCAAAAATCCAGAATTGGTTGATATTCACCTCCCTTGGAAGTGGGGAGAATTCAGGAGGTCAGCACCCACCCAGGTTTGTGTGCATAAGGAACCCGAGTAACATTGATTTTCTTTAGACCCCACTACCTTCCCTTTAATAAGGGGTGATGCAAAGTAAATCATTGGAAAACATTGGAGACGGGGGAGGAACTGTAAGGCTTGATGTAGTGAAGGTTTCTGATTCCACACATGTATCTTGTAGTATGTCTTTTGAAAGGCAGGTGAGACGCCATGTATATTATTTTTTATTAGTTTCTGAGCTAAAAAATTGTACAAGGTCTACAAGGAAGAACTTCATGGGGTGCACCTTACTTTACCCCCTTCTGCGATGCAGTAACCATTTTTTGTGACCATTCCTGTGTTATGGGAATGAGTAAGGTTAGTTTCTCTACACCCTGATAAAACAGTTTAGCACCAAACTTAATGCAAATGTCATTGCATTGGGTTAATTTTGGAAAGTTTTAGACACAGTGCTGCCACCACAAAAGGAGTGTAAAACCCACCAAATACTGTATTACATTGGTTAACATTAGTTTTACACTGATTTGGGCAATCGTGCTCTTTATTGCATTACCCCCACAGTGTTTTAACCTGCCTATGTGCATCAGACGAGCCTCATTGCTCATTCATTTTACTTTCTGGGATATGGGTTCTTGTTCCAGTTTGCGGAGTGTTTTGTATTGTTAACCCGACTTTGTCCTTTAGTGCAGGCCATGTTCAGGGTAAGTTACTTTTAGAGTATGTTTACTTTAGCAGTGGTATCACCTATTTAGCACACCATACATGAGGCAGAGACATATTTTTTACATGGCATATGCACAATTTTATATGAATAACTGGATTCAACTAAAAACAGTTTTCTTGCTACATAAGAACCGAAGAGTAATGCTTGCCATACACTGATGTTACATTGATCGACTTGACCAAACTTCGAAATGATAGTAATTTGGTCACAAAATGTTTTTTTACATCATTCCTGCGATGTTCCTGGCCAGATAATTCAATTTACATTCTCTTTCTCATCCCCACTGTGGATCTCTGAACGTTGCAGGGACTGTCCTGTAGATTCTGGGACTGTTGGTTAGTATTTTCAGGTAGTCCATCAGGGCTGAGAGTCCCTCATTTTTTCCTGACCTGGACCATTATTTTGCAATTTATGTTAGAGCATAATGATCATCCCACACAGGTTGTAGAAGCATCATGAAAAGTTGGCAGTTACATTGAATAGCGTATAGCTAGTATTATTTAGATTACATACATTTTTCAGATGGCTTTCCATTTTCCAGACGCCCCCTACCCCTTATTACTCTTTTGATACTCATTTGTGGTTATCACTGATATTTTTTCTATTCATGTTAAATGATACAATTTGAATTGATTTCATTCAGGTTTAACTACAGGATTCTCTGGAAATTATAAGAGATGTTTCATTTCCCGACTAGAGCAAAACAAAAGAATGAAGAAAAGCACATAAATTGTACACAATTTTTAACATACACTTTCTAAGTTACTGTTTTTTCATTTGCCATCCCATCATGCACAGGAAAGGGGATTGTTCCTAAATGCAAGACTGCCACACATGAATGAAACAATTCTTTATTATTAAAATATTTAAATTCTAAATGCTGTGATAAGCACCAGTCAATTGCAATTATCTGTATTGTGGGTTCTGTTTTGTGCTTCTACATCCTGAACTTGGCAGACTCATTTTATATTAATTCATACATCGCGGTGTACCACATTCTGGAAGTGCTCAGTCCACAACGATTAAGCAGAAATAGATGGAATATTTTCGTAACTCTGTTGGCAAAGGCAGACATTTAATAGTGATTTTGTATATGTGTGTTATCTCCTCGCACTCCTAGATTACTTCAAATCTTCAGCGGTGCTGCATCCACATACTGCTTAACCACTAGCAGTAAGAACCATAAGCAAAATATGATAGCAGGGAGACGCTCTCAAAAAAGACACCTGAGTAAGGGGGAAACCCCCGAAACTTTGTGCATTGCATGTCACAATAAAAGTCTCCCTGCTATATTTAAAAGTGATTGTTTTTTCAAGGAACTCAATTCCCCTCTCTCAGCTTTTATTTTCAATTATAATAACAGTATGTGTAAACATTTATAAATGTAAATGAATTGTGTCATTTAGACTGCTATAAACAACATCTTCATCCACAATTCTGAGTTCTGGGCAGTATACAATAGATAGGTCACAGCGCACACTGGATAGTACGCCTCCGTAGGTGGACCGGTGAATATGTTTTCTGTGTAATGGTGATTAATAAAGATTGTTTATTCATGAAAACTAACTGATGTGGATGCATTATTCAGTGTGCGCTGTGACCTATCTATTGTGTATCTTGTGCTTACCCGGAGTGATGGACGAAGCGAGGGACCCGGGGCCGGCTGCACCTGGACCACCCGATATCAAGGGTGAGTCTGTACCATGAGTGGATATTACAGCACGAGCTTTGAAAAAAAAATTGTGAAGGGTCTGGGGCAAGTGCCTCCGGACCACTTGTATTCTAAAGTAAGCCAATCATAAATCTATGATAGTGTCTGTAAATGTACGAGAGCAAACGTAAATCTACGATCACAGTCGTTAATCTACAATCGTGATCATAAATCTACAACCACAATTTACAATTCCGTTAAAGGAGAACTACAGTGGAAGAACCATCTTTAGGTTTGAAGGCTAGAAATCCTTCACTTTACGCATTACACATAATTTATTGACCTATAGATGCATCAGTAGTTTCATAGTTACAATATGCTCATCTGAAGTTTATAAACAGATTTTGGGAATTCAGTTTTATTGAAGAACGGGAGGTAAAGGAGCTCGTTCACTCCCCGACGCGTCCTCTGACAGGTCCCGACGAGTCCATCGGGACCTTTCAGACTACACATCGGGGGAGCGAGCGATCGGGTAAGTTCCTTACCTTCTCTCCTGGCATCTGATTTTTTTTTATTGAAGAACGGGAGGTAAGACACAGCTCCTTTACCTCCTATTCTTCAATATGAGTAGACAGATTAAAGACCCACACCTAACCAACTAAACTTTTGTCAGGGCCCATGTCATTCAGGATGTATTAAAAAAATATTTTTGTCTTTACAGATGCCGTGCATATGAAGACTGCTGTGGCTCTAGATGCTGTGTACGAGCTCTTTCTATTCAGAGGCTATGGTATTTCTGGTAGGTCACCTTATGGCACTAGAACATTAGGTTGCAGATAATGTGGTCTGTCATTATAACACAAGTAAATATATAAAGTACACGGAGCACACATTACTGTAATATGTCTTCATATACAAACATTTTCCTCTGACACATTGTTGTCATTTTATTCTCTTTCTTACTATTTGCCGACAGCATGTACACATTTTCTTCTATGAATGAAAAAGAGAAATAAATAGTAATAATAAATTGCACCCTTAAAACAATTGGTGACTTGTCAGTTATTTGCCCAAAACAGCTATTTTTATATAAATAATTTTATATTTATTAAGGATCAGGCGATTGTATTACACTGCATGCTGGAAAATAATCTAACACCACCATAATGGCAATAAAAAATTAAGGAACCTTTTTTAAATTTGCCCCATAGCATTCCCCCACTACATGGGAAATCAGTTCACCTACAGTTATGGTGCATTTAGTTGTCCTTTAATTTGTATTGTAACCTTACTAGTGCTGTAGTTAAACAAGAGTAGAGCAATCACAAGCATTAAGGCAATATGTTCAATCCTGCTGGAGTTGAAAAAAAATCCTTAAAATTCCATTACATGGCAGCGCGGTGGCTAAGTGGTTAGTATTGATGCCTTGCAGCATTGAAATCCTTGGCCATCTGCAAGGAGTTTGTATGTTCTCCCATGTACTCTGGTTTCCCCTACAGTAATAAAGACAATACTGATTGTCGTATGGGTGAGATTAAATGCTTAGATTGGAAGCTTTTAGGACAGTGCCTAATGTGAATGCAAAGAGCTGTGTAATATTTAGCACTATATATGAAAAACAATTATAATATGTTGTATGTTCCATTGCTTTGCACTAAAAAAAATAAAAACTAATATTAAGAATATGTTACTGTAATTTCTTCAGGTTCCTATTGATGATGGGTGTTCTGTTTTGTTGTGGGGCTGGATTCTTTATTAGGAGAAGAATGTACCCACCTTTGCTTGTTGATGAACCAACATTCAATGTGTCATACACCAGGCAACCTGCTGGGCCTTCTGGAGGTCAGTACACAGTATTATCAATAGATCTTCTATTTATTTGATAATGTCACAAAAAGATAAGACACCATCCGAAATGGAACAATTATTAGATATAGATGCGGTATATTTTCCAACGTACTGTTTCCTACTAATATTTCGTACTGATGTACACTGGCATATGGTAAATTGTGGTACCATTTCCAGTTATTCCTTTAGCTTATTTAAAGTTTTTTAAACTGGAGAATAGTCACAATATTGAAACTACTTAAGTATATATATATTTTATGTATGTTAGTTTAAATATACACTTCTTGAGGTCTGATAGAAATATAATTTAAATATATGCTCCTTGTTAATAAACCCTTATTATTGTCTTCATATTTTTACTATTTATTGTTGTATGATGTTTTATTACATTTTGTTTGTGAGTAAGCCCAACACACAGACACACACTCTCTCTCTTCCTCGCCGCCTTCTTTCTGGCCCCTAAAACAGCATTGACTGTGATTTTGATCATTACTCTTTTTCTCCTTTCCCTACACTTTTTACTGTTCTAATGGTCCCTTGGCCCTTCTTTGATGTTTAAAAAAATAGTAATTTTAATTGATTCCCCATATAATATATACCTAGGGGCTCGGGGGTAAAGGAACAGTATTGCAGTTTTGTGATATCTATATAAATATGCCTCCTAAAGACATCTAAAAAAGGCTACTAAGCTGATAAAATTAATCTTTCCTTTTCAGGTCCTCAGCAACCAGGAATGCCATATTATTCCGACCCTGGAGGAGCTGTAGGAAATCCTGTCCCACCATCCTTTCACATTCAGCCAAACTCTCCGCAAGGGAATCCAATTTTTCCTCCTCCTCCTTCGTACTGCAACACACCTCCACCTCCCTATGAACAAGTGGTAAAATCCTGCAAATAAAGCACATTTACTGTGCAGTTTTTCTTATACCTGACTGTAGACAACTGCTCTATTTTACCACAAGGAGAACATTTCCTTGGCATTGCACTCAGTTGGCTTCAAAGCATTGCTAACCTATTTGGTGGCTTGATGAACAGAAAGAAATGTTTTTACAGCAAAAAGTTGCTATTCAACCAGTGTGTGAAACTAGTGTAATTTCTACTGCCCCTGCAGCACCTGACTGGGGTTGGATGAGTAGACAGATGAGGTAAACGTGTCCATTTTGGTGCTGAAGAGGTCTGATTTTTTAATTAATCTTTCATAGTATGTAGCTACTATGTTGTATGTATGTTTTTTAGCTGGTGATGTACAGTACATATCGTTGCCTCTTAGTTTTAAGAGTGCCAGAAGATCATGGAGTATCTTGGGTAAAAAAGGCATGCTCTTGATGGAAACTCAATTTGAATAAATGTGTTTTTCACCCCTATCGATAAAATAAACATGATTGTCAAAAATCTAAGTTATTATGTTTTTTATATAGTTTTTATACAGTCATATGGGACCACTATTACTAAAGGCAGCTATAATACAGATCTGCAATCCGCTATATCTCCATTATAAAGATTTAATACTGCTTTTGTGGCTCTAGGTGAATTCCAAACATGATTAGCTCCGTGTGACCATTTAATGCCAGTTGTCAGTCAAAAATAGTCATGCTGAAATCACAAAAACGATATTAAATCAGGTGTCTTTTGCAATACCCTTGCAAGTAAAGGGTTAAATTCTGGCTAACTAGAGAACATTTTATTTTATATTGAAACAGTGGAGTGGTCAGGGCTCATTTCCAATAAGGTAAAAAAAAATGCCCATTGGAAGAACATCAACTTATTGCCACTAATAGAGATGATTAAAGGTGAAATAAAGGGCACAAACAACATTTTAAAATTAAATCAACCAGTAAACCAATCATGTCTCTTTTAAATTTTGTGCTCCAAAGTGGGACGTAAAGACTTCAACCTCCAGATTTTACTTCCCAAGCTGGACTCCTTTAGAAATCCATAGGTTATACCAGTATGATTTTATATCATCTCATATCAGCCCTCCAATGTCCTTCTATAGGGCCTATAAAGGGAAATCCAAGAGCTGCTATAAAGATGACATAAAATCATGATGGCCACCATAGACCATTTTCTGCATTTGAATAAGTAAAGGAACACCCCAAAGCTATTTGTATGCCAAAACATTCCACCTAACCATATGCAGACACAGGTACAAATACTTATTGGTGCACCACTTCACCCATTCCACCCTTTCGTTTCCATAGCAGGCATACATAAATCATGAAAAAAAGTTAATTTTAAGACCATGAACATACATACATCTTAACCACACAGACACAGGTGCACACACATACCCTTGCACTAACATACCCCAAGTAAAACCTCCAAAAATGGACACTGGTGCACAACGAAAAGGTTCACACCCAGTGTATCACGTTAAATGGTAAACAGCTTTTACTTAAAAAATATGAACATATTGGACTCCCTAAACATACCCCACCCTTCTGAGTGGTGGGCTCCATCAAGCTGTGCTTGATGGAGCACAGGCTCTGCTCCAGGGCCCATGTAAAGGGATTAAAAGTCTTGTTATTGATTGCCCTTATGGAGTTGGTTTCAGTGCCGAACAGGCTTTGATTTAGTACCTTTTTATGTGTGCTTAGTCTGCCAAGACACTTCCAGGGGGAAAATGACAGACAGATATTGAGATGCTGGATACTGTTCTCCAGGTTCTCTATTGGAGGTTGCATACTTAACAGGCTTTGTTTCATGGGTTTTACAGCAATTTGTTATTCAGTGCCTAGCAAATGGCAGCTAATTGTCTAACAATTGGCAAAAAAAAATGTTAAAAAAGTATAAAATAGAACATATTATAAAATAATCCCTTAAGACATTTTTTGAAGAGGAAGTTGACTCCATAAAGCATTGACCTTTTTGAAAGGCAGCACAGTTTACCTTCTTTGTAGATTACATTTTCTATCATTAGAGAATAGATAAATCTGTGATTTAAAAAAAAAAAAAAAACTGTTATAACCATGATCTTAGGGACAAGTGGGACTAGTAATAAAATGGCACCTTGTATGGGATTCAAATAAAATCCAAAAGGTGTATTCTAACAAAAAGAAATGCATACTCTGTGTCGATCTGGTGTATTTTAAAGGGAAAGTTCAATTCTTAGTTTATATTAAGCATACCTAGTTATTCTACATAATATCTTCCATTTGGAAAAATCTGTTAAATTTATACCCCTTGCTATTCTGTTGTTGACTTTAGTGAGCTGACATTTCAGACTCTGTAACGGTCCTTCCCAGAATGCACACTACCTTGGAATGTTCTTTCTATTGATTGGCTGTTGGATGGGCCAAACATGCTCAGATCTCTACTGAGCAACTGAATTAACCCAAGTGCTGGGTCAAGGGCAAGACCATAACGGACACATAACGGTCCGTAGAAGCATTTATTTATACACAGAAAAAATGCTGAATGGGTAGGTTAAGGACATTAGGGTGGAAAAAGACTGTTCATTTTCCCTAAAAGTATATTGCATTGAACTTTAACCCCTTTAGCATTAGGATGATTGATAAATGGTTTTTCTGCATCTAGCAGATAATCAGTGGCCATCTTTGCTTTTTTTAATGCAGATCCATCAGTATCATTTTCATTCTCTCAGTTCAAAATTAAACCTGAATTAATAAAAATGAAATAGCAAAACTTCTAAGGACCCTTTTTATAAATACTCAGTATCGTGGGTAGCAGTATCGCACCTTTAACAATCTGCAATTTTATGACCGCAATTGTACATTTACGACCGTGACTATAATTGTAAGATCAACTATACATTACCATTGCAGTAGTTTACAACCACATATGGTCAGGCGATTGTAAATATACGACCGTGGACGTAGATGTATTTTCATTCTTTTAAAATGTATATTAACGATGACGCTCAGTATCGGAAGTTTTCAATGCCACAGGTTAGTTAATATGCCCCTAATTCCCTGTTCTACCTTGCTATTTTTACTATTTCTTTGTTAGTGGATCTTGTGTAAAATGTCTGAAATACCAACTTTGCTTAAAGAAGTCCATGACTGCTTGTTTCGAGGTGGGTCTTACCATTGTTAATAAAAAACTACAAAAAAAAGGAAATGGATACCTAAAAAAAATTAGCAACTGAGGAACTGCAACAACAAAATTTAAAATAACACTGTTCGGAATCCTTATATATACACTTAAAGCCTATCCCCTAGTGCTTGTGAAGGGTCTCATTCATCCAGGTTATGGTATATCTGTTGTATTTAGTTAGAGCAACAGGGCTTGAGGTTTAGTACTTCAATATGTTTTGCTATTAATTTGACTGGCTTTCTCAATTCAGAGTCTGTTGGCAATAAATTGGGACATGTTCCAGGGTATTTATTGCCAACAGATTCTTAAAGGGACACTATACTGAAAAAATGACTTTGCCTCATCTTAATCTATAACTGAATACATGTAAGTAGCACAAGTAGCACTCTGATTTGTGTGTGTTGCTGCATGCCTTCAATCCAGCACACATTTTGTTTAGGAGCAGTATCCCCCCTCCCTCTTTTAACCCCTCACACTTACATCCGACCTGACTTTTTCCCCACAAACCAACTGTCAAGCCTGCACACAGCATTCCAACTGATTAAAAAGAATGATACAGTGGTGGTTGGAAAGAATTATAGTTTCCAGTTATGGTCAGTTTAAAATAAACTATTTTTTGGTATAGATGCCCTTTAAGTCATTCTGAATTGAGAAAGCCAGTTGGATGACTAGTGAAACTAAACTTTAAGTTTAATACAACAGATATACCGATCAGCTAATAATATTACCATATCCTATGGAGAATTCTGACCCAGAATCCAAACTACAGAGAATCTTAAACAATAATTAATAATCAGCAACTTTAAAAGGTCCCCAGTTTGCGGTTTTGTTTATACACAGTATATTCAATGTAAGGGACCTCAAAACAGAGCTGTCTAATTGCTCATCATCTGTTTTCCATCTTTACTAAAGCCATGCAATTTAACATTTTCCTAGCAATGAGATTTAAATATCATTTGAATAACTGTCTGTAGATTGTATTCACCAAAGTTGCAATAAACTATATAAACAGCAGTGTAATTCACATGCCTTATTTAATTGAAGTCAATAGGCAGTAAGTGGATAGCATCAGTGTATGTGATTTGATTTAAACCTGAAATGAGAAATCTGAATATGCAGTTAAATA
Organism: Hymenochirus boettgeri; assembly: GCA_019447015.1. NCBI lineage: Eukaryota > Metazoa > Chordata > Amphibia > Anura > Pipidae > Hymenochirus > Hymenochirus boettgeri. The sequence continues at coordinate 101,730,816 of CM033474.1, read as the reverse complement.
GAGAGGCACATATCTATATACAGTATTAGAATACGTTTAAGATGGAAACTCCCCCAGAATATATGTTGAAAAAAATACAGAGCAAGATGAATACAGAGCAAGTATCAGAGCAATGGATGAATCATTCAGATTTCGGAACCGAGGGGTTCTGTGTCGGATCCGGATCCCATCTCTACTGTTTAAAAGCTTTAGATGAATATATTGTCACTTAAGATCAGTAATTACAGTGTAATATGTTAAGTGCAGTTTTTCTAGTCTTTAATCCTAAAGGTGATTTTTTTCCACTTAAGTTCCCCATTAAAATGTGTGTTTTAATTTTGTATCTGGGATTCATTTTTCTCTCTCCTTTTACCGGCTGAAGGGGTGTCATAAACTAATTCTGTATTTGGTGTTGCAACCAACAATTGCCACATTAATTTGCATTTGGAAAGGTTGTGTGAAAGGACTATGTGCAATTTATAAAAGGTCAGTTGATTAGGAATATTAATTTTAAGTCATTTGAAACCAGGATGGCGCAGCTCAATGCACCTACAGTTTGGTAGGCTTACCTGGCCTTTATGTTGTCCCCCTTTTTTTTTTCATACTATAGTGGTCTGTAAATATTCAGGGAAAGTTTCCAGAGCATCAGTCCTTTCTGTATACATAAAATCTACTTGAAAACAGTGTTTTAGAACGTTTAATAACACAGGTGTAGAACATAAACAAGACAGTGGCAATAAAATGTATGAGATAGATTGAAATGTTAAGACATTTCCTACAAATGTAGATATTCGGTACATGTTATTTATATAACATATCTATATAACATGGTCATGGTCATGAAAAAACATACATCTTGCAGATTGTAATTTGCTGTGTGTGTGTGTGTGTGTTAACATCAACACAATACAAAATGAAAAATGTAATTTTTGCTCCCATATATTTAAAGGGCAATTATAACCAGCATGGGGCATGGCCTATGGAAAGCCAGGATTCTTGTAGAGTTCATCTTCTTAATGATTTCTCCCAGACTGAGGGAGGGGGCAGAGCCTGTCCGTGAAGTGTAACTGTAATACAGAGGCACAGAAAATTTAGGCAAGCCCAGGGATGAGGACCAAATGATTTAAGTCCATATCCACTGTAGGGAGTTATAGAGAGTGCCTTTTAAACTACTCTCGTATTTACATTTCCATAGATATGTTGTATCAGCCATGCAGTATTACACAGCTGATGCTTCCCCCATATTAATTTATTTCAATAGTATCATCAATTTTTTTATCCAGAAGATATGTTATTGCTTATCAGAGTCCATGCAGAATGCATCAGTCATCCATTGAATAAAACCCACATTTTTATATGTTTGAGTATAACATAATTTGGCCTTGCTTCATAGAGTAGTGAATTCACTCTACACTGACCCAAGTCCATGTACAATTATTTAAAAGGGCATGTCCATTCTAAAATCTGCCCATTTGTATTTCTTTTGATACAAATACCAAACACTCAATTCTTAGCCTTCAAAAAGAAGTCGGACATGCAAAATTGACTCTTCAGTATTATGCCTGGTTTTCTTGAAGTTGCTTCCTCTGCCCCCTACCCCTACATCATAGCCATGCACTGACAGAGCTTCCTGGATTCTCCCATGTTCTGCTGCACATGAGTGTTCATTGAAGGCTGTGCATGTGGTTGATGTTTGTATAACAGGAAAGTCAGGTGGCAGATATGCCCGTTATTATAAATTACATTAGAGTCTTGCTACTGGCCGTTTCTCTCCTTTTGGCTAATTCAAGGAGGACAGAGCAGGTCAACTAACAGCAATGAGCTCATGAGTTGAGTTGGGGATGCATAGTCAGAAAAAGGAACTGTCTAGATGAGGAATACGGTAACTAAGCCCCAGTTAATGCAGGTGAGAAAATCTTTTCAACAGAGGCAATGCAGGCAAGCATAATATAAAAAAAACAAGTGGTACATAAAAAAAAACTGACCGTAATTAATCATTTCCTTAACGAGTTACACATAATGTTTTCAGCTTTCAATAAAAATAAATTGAAAAAAAAAATAATTTCCTTAATTCAGAATCTCAGTATATTTTTAAAATTGGGACAAAAATATCAGTTCTATTGTGTTTTCAAGCAAGTGTACCAGAAACAAAAACTCTTGCTTTTCAGATTTATGTTATTGGCATGCAGCAGTTGCTAAACAGTACAACATCTATTATACTTGGTACTTAATTTTTTTTTTGATAATGGAATGTTTTCGGTCAACTTGTCCTTTTACAAGAAAAAAACACTTGCTTATTTAGGAATCACAATAATATTTTATCTGTTAATAATGCAAACAAAAAAGTAGTCACCTATTACTCTGGTGGAGTTGATGAATTAATATTGTGAACAGCAAAACAAATATAAGTAATTGGTGATCAGCAGTCAAATGAGAAGGGGTGTAATTTCTGCAGCAATTATGAATTAAAACACATTTAATATGAAAACAAAGTTTAATTGAAAGTTTCACTCTACCTGCAAGGCCTTACAGCGCCTTATACAGCTCCTATTATATCTTCTTGTCTTCCAAACCACACATTAGAAACTTTGGTGCTGAACATGCTTCCTGATAGGCATGTGTAAGCTCACATAAAAGAAAGTATTTACTAGATGATGTCATAAGTGTGATGGATAAAACAAAAATAATCTGGTTTGTGGTTAATAAAAGTCAGCAGGGAGCATAAAGAATGAGATGATATAGACAGTCACATGATTTTAAAAATCCCCTCTAAGGAGGCCAGGATAGGAAAGCTGAGTTATCTATGTGTGGTGATGGTAAAGGACAGACAGTGTGTTGTAGGCACTGTTCTCTTGGCTCCTTAAATGACAAATAATGATTTTATTGTTTTCTTCTACCAAATGATCACAGTTCAAATGCAGGGAAACGAGAAGTCTCTGGTGTCATCATGTCAGAAAGGAAGTGTATTGCCCCAGCCATTCCTGAAAAAAATCAAAGTAATTCTGTCATTGTGTACTCCCCTAAGCAAAAAGAAAACACTCTAGGAGATTTACCCAGAGCTGCAGTTGCTTAAATTATTTATACCTGCCAATGACTTCATATGTTTTGCAAGTGATTAGAAATCAAACCTAAAGTAAAGCTGGGTGCACCCAGTATCAATCTTTGACAGATGATAGGCCGAATCTGTAAGATTCTGTCTGTCAAAGATGTGGCAGCACACAGTCTAGAACGGTCTACCTAGATAAAGTATAGGGAGATCTTTTGGGACTGCTACACACCCTAGCGATCACAATCACCTCCCAATACTACAGACCAGGGAGCGGACTGTGACCAAGGGAAATTTAGGTCTACAACTACTGTTTATGATGCTGAATACAGAGCACAGGAATCTTTAATCCCATGCCAGTTCACAGCAATAGGAAGTTTCTTATGAAATGTTGTGCCTGCATCTTTATTCTTGTAAAAAGGTTCTGTTCTTTGTGCCAAGTCTCCTGAATTTAGGAGAGAACTGCATTTACATTTGGTATATTGGTACATTTAGTATAAGATTCTGACAGCCTAATTTACCAGTTGTGCTAACTGATTTACGATTGGTTAGCGCAACATTAAGTCTCACTTTGTGGCGGCTGCGCAAGTACCGGAAGAGGCACTCGCGCAGCCATCGCAAACCAATTTACCATAGGCTGTGCGGCTGTTTGAGCGGAAGTATTTAACGGTAGCTAATAGGTTGTGGCGCAGCCTCTGGTAAATTTGCTACAGGAGATTTGCAGAGCGCTTGCGCCTCTCCGTGAATTCCCCTGTAAATGTTAAAAATATGTGATAGACAGACCCTACATCTTATAATGATATGTAAATATATTCACCCTTCTCTAGCTTCATCCACAAATGACTTAAGATCCTGGTAGGTTGTACTAGCCTTAAAAATGCATGCTAAATCAGGCTAGTTAGGCCAGGTTTTTAATAAAAATACATTTTAATCAGATAACCATCAATCCATATAGACTTTGGGCTTATTTAATAATAGGTGCAACATTTTGCATGTGCTGTTAATCTGTAGCAACCAATTAGATTTGATCAAATGTTTTCTTACTCTAGAACAATAAAAAGGTAATATCTGCTGTACATTGACAACACATAAACATGTTTGCACCTCTTATTAAAAAAACCTGATATATTGTTTGTATATTTGGATTTTTTGAGATCTCTTTCTTCTTATTTATAATGTTTACCTTCAAAGAGAGAGTAAGGTCTATCAGGGATTCGACATCCATGTTTTCCATAATCTAAACACCACTCTGCAAACTGAAAATAAAAACACAAAGTAAAAAACAAACAAACAAACAAAACTGTTGTAGAGGTATCATCAAATAATTTAATTTATATTTTTTACTAATATGTTAAAGATTAAAATTAAAACAAGTCCTTGAAATCGGATTGTAGCAAAAGGAAAAATGCAATCCATCTTTTAATTGCCATTTTCAGATTATTATTTCAGAATTGGTCTTTAAAGGGCATGCCCACCCCAAAATTTAAAATTTGCCCCAGTGCTGGCTCCACTGTGTAGTGTGAAACAATCCTTATCTTACTCCTCTGCTCCTTATGGTTCTTCTGCAGTGTCTGTCCAAAGTCCAGGAAACTGAAGAGTAGGAAGAATCTATGCGTCATCCGGTCCCTGCTTCTTCCTTGTCTCACTGAGGACTCTGACATGCGCAGGGGAGCCCCTCCCTCCCCCCTTCGGATCCCTAAATGGCTGCCTTTTAAAACATTTTTTAAAGCGTCAAACCCATTTGTCTATTCTGACCTTCAAACTAGCCATGAAGAGAACACATCCAAACATCCAAGGAAACATAAGCTTTATGTTTCCAGGGTCATGTCCTAATCATATCCAATGATAGTGAAGCATACAGTAGCACTGGGCATGTAAGTGTGCAGTTCTAGGCACAAATCAGAACAAGAAAAAATAACATGACTGGGCAGAGGAACATCAGTTATTTTCATTGTTACAGCTTCAATGCCTTAATGAGTAGACAAGAATAATCAAAACAGAGTGCCTCCAATGTAATCAACCATTAAAAATGTAATTTTTATAAAAATCCCTGTATTTCAGCTTATCCCTGTCCTTTGTATATATGTTGACACTTTCTAGACTGAAATTGGATGAATTTGTAATACAGCAGGGAAACTAGACACAGGTTAATGGAACTTGATATTCAAGGATGACTGCAGTAACAAGAATCTTGTACTGGAGAAGATCAGAATTTCCCACAAGACCTATTTGGCTGATCATTGAATAAATCCCCTAAACAGGAACCACTTAAATCTGTCAAGTGGTGTTGGACATTAGTTGTTCAGCTGAACATTTAGATCCACATTATCTTGTTGGAGGACATAGTTCTCCTGAGAGCACAAAGCACACATGATGAAAATGATGTAGTAGTTTTATATATAAAATGGTCCACTTGACAGTGTATATTGAATTAAATGTGCATTTAAATGAAAAAATATCAGATAACTTTGTAAGTTGGTTTGCACAACCACAAAGATGTCCCATTGATAAAAGCATATATATATGCCGCCTTTGTTATAGGTTAGTTCTTTTCACTATTGTCTAAATTGTTTGGACTGTTACAAAATATATTTCTTATAGGTCACCCCACAATTTCAGTCTCTCACAGTTTATCCTCTAAATGAAATAGGTCTAATTATTTTAGCATTTTTCATTCTTTGCAACTTTCTTCTCTACATCTATTGAATAAAAAATATTTCTGCAGATTAAAATTATATCTGTTGTATTCAATTAGATCAACTGGACTTGAAATGTAGTTCTTGAAGACGTTTCGCTAGTCATCCGAATTGAGAAAGCCAGTCGGATGACTACGAAACGTCCTTCAAGAACTACATTTCAAGTCCAGTTTGATCTAATTGATACAACAGATATACCATGACCTGGATGAATGAGAACCTTCATATGCAGATTAAAATTGCTTCAATTTTATTTTAAAAATAAAATAAAACCAGATCAAAATAAGATTTAGATTTCCAAAGTGATACATGTAAAAAACAAATTTGCACAAATTTTACCAAAGCAGCCAAGGAAAAAGGAATAGGATAATTTATCATAAATTGGTCCTAGAACTAGATACACATGTTAAAGTTAAACTAAAAGGCTAATAAACCCTATTAATGCCTTTTACCCCTAATGGGACCCGTCTACTGGCTATAATCTAGGGTTGCCTGTCTCCAGTGTCCTTTTGTCAGTATAAGGTGTGGTATTATCCGAGTAATATTTGTCAAATTTTGTAGTAAGTATATTAAGTAAGTATATTTAAAAGCCATAAATAAATAAAGCCACAACAACATTTCCTATAAATATGCCAGTCTCCCATGGATAATAACTGGACCTATATTATAGGTTTCAAACAATGATGCTTTATAACGCCATTCATGGGGGGAAGAAAAATCCATCGAGAAATATATATTCTTGGAACTTAAAGCACTATTATGCCAAAACTAAAACATGAAACATCTGTTTACCTTGCAAGCTCTGTAGAGATATTTCTTATCTTGGGTATGCTTGTAAAGAGATAGGAAAGCATATCCATTACCGGATGTACCATGGCAGATACCGTAGCCCTTTCTCAGTAGACCTCTCTGCCAGATGACATCACTGCATTCCACGGCATCCTTCAGGTATTTCTCTTCCTTAAAGACCTAAAAAACAATTATGTCAATTCTTATTGTACATTGAAGCAAATAAACAAAAATATAATCTAAACTTATGCTAGTAAATGTATTTTTGCATAACATTCCACTGTGTAATGCAGAACAAGTAAATCCTTCAGTAAATTCACTGTCCATTACAGTGGGAGCAATGTTGCTCAGTGTGAAAAACATCGGGACACTGTAGAATGCCATGTAGCTTGTGTTACTTTTTCTGCCTTTTTTGTCTCTTCACTGTGTATATATAATAAAGGAATTTATCAACCTATTCAACTAGTAAGCGTTCCCTATCTCTGTCTCTTTATGTATGGTTATTAAGTATAATTTAGTCAATTAAACTGGACTTGTTTAGTAATTGAAGACATTTGCCCACTCGTCCAAGTGGCTTTCTCAGTTCAGGTATTTTTTAAATGTCCATGTTACATACTATAACAGCAGCTGTAAATATATCCATTTAACATAATCCAGTCAGCATGTGAAGTAAAACTACTCAGGTGAAACTATCTGCAGTTCTTTTTCGGCCATGAGACATATATGTACTGAGCCTAATACTGCAGTAAGGTGTGTGGTGAGTAACTTCATGTACCAATCAGGGAATGGATTCTGGCATTTGCCTTTGCAGTATGTTGCATAAAATGTCACAAAAATTTAGTAATATGCATTATTCAACGCAAACACCGTATAGTATTCCACCAGGAAATAAAAAATGAATGCAAATTCCCACAATTCCACCAGCATATCATGACTTTATGAATATGGACTTTTAAATGGCACAACTTCACAGTATTTCCAGCATTGAATAAAATAAATAAATAAAGGTCTAAAATACAATGCAACATTAGATTGCATCCTTACAACATTCATTCTACTATTTCACAGAACTCTCTTGTAAGACAAATAATAAAACCATTCAATTCTACAAATAAAATGCAAACAGTACTAAAACTGCATGACAATAATAAATAATACTTTTCTACATCATTCTGTTATGTGTATGGGTGTGTGTTAAATGTATTACTAGACTTGCAGCATGGAAAGCCGTAACATATTAGGCTGATCCAGGAGTGTAGCATTACTTTATTACCACAGAGAAGTGTTTTATTTAATTTGGAGAACCACATTGGAATCACAATAATGATGTCCAGTTTAAAGGGAAATTGTAGCTTCTGAAACTGTTCCCTACCTAGCCACACATTTTTTATTTATGCTGTTAATGACCCCCCAGGTTATAAAACACTACCTAGCTGCCACCATTACCGTACTTTCTAGAAGGATTCCTTAAAGGGATTTGACAGCTGAATTAACAAGCATTGGTACACAAGCATTAATTTGTATTATGTGAGTTAATTGCTTTCTGCAAAGCAACACAAGGTAGAAGATGTGAAGATAATTGCTGTCTTAGTGACAGCAGCTAATTAACAAAATCAGGGTCGCAAAGCTCTGCTAAACTAAGATGTGTCAAACAAAAGGGGACCTTTTCAGCTCAGCAAGTAGCAGTATTTTACACTTCTAAGGCTATTTTTTCATGGGTGGTTACACATAAATAATTTTGATAAAGAACAAGCAGTGCCAAATAGGTAGATAACTTGTTGACCATATTGCCACTTAAATGCTGTAGTTTGCAAGGGCAAACTGATGGCAATTACTACTTATTGTAAACAATGGGACACTCCAGAGAAATGACCTATGGTAGTCAGAGTTTACTAGAAAGGGTAACCAGCATGTAAGCCAATAAATTTACATACAACCAAGCCAAGCCTCAGTAAATCACTGTATATTAGCCAATAGGCATTCTCTTTAACTTTGCAGATCTTACCTGACTGGGACATACAGCATATAAAAGACAAAACATTTACAAAACCCATATAAAAAAGATAAAGACATCAACAAAATGAATTATTAAATAAAATCCCAATCAATTAGACTAGCCTTTTACAGCATCGCTCCTCAGGACCACACATTACTATCTGCCATTCAACAACATATCTTTTTGAATCTGATTCTCCCGTCTCAATGCACAGTCACAATGTGCAACATTCTTATCCTCTAGGTCTATACATGGAAGAAAGTAATGCTTAATTGATTGCTGCAATTTCGGCTCACAAATGTCAGATCCACTGGTATCGTCCTTTTATCGTTAGTGTGTGTAGCGCATTTCCGATTGCTTCAGAGACGGACAGTTGTTCACTGTTGGGTCTCGCAATCGATTGGAAATGCCTGAAAATTTCCTGCGGCCGTCTTCCTGTACTTAAATTGTAGGGAATCAGCCACGGCTGAGGGAACTTTGCAGTCTTATACTTTAACCCAAAACTAAAAAATGACCCACTGCTGGCTCCATTGTGTAGTGTTCAAAAATCCTAACCTTTCCTCTCAGCTCCTTATGGTTATCTTGCATAGTCACATAGTAATTGAAGTTGAATAAAGACATATGTCCATCTAGTCCAAACTTTACACCCTACTCTTTAACCATAATTAACAGTTGATCCAGAGGAAGGCAAAAAAAAAAAAAAAAAACGGCTAAAAATGGGAGGGAAAAAAACGGCTAAAAATGGGAGGAAAAATTGGGAAATGGGATGAAAAATTCAATTGGATAGTATCGCTGGATCAACCAGAACTACGGTATATATATTAATACCAGTAATTCAATTATTAAATTGCAGTGCTGCAGTGCCTGTTCAAAGTCAAGAAAAGTGATGAGTAGGAGCTGTCAGTGCCTGCTACTTTTTGTCCTCATTGAGTACTCTGGCATGCGCAGGGGAGCTCTCCTCTTTCCCGCCCCTCCGGATCACTTGGCGCTGCCATACTGTTTAAAAAAACAAAAAAAACTTTCTGTAGTGTAGGGGACCCCCCTCCCCCTCCACTTTAAAAAGTGTCCAGATTTACTCAACCTCATTCTTTTGGCTCTCTCAATAGGCGGCAGCTGTGTCTGTGATTGGCTGATTCTCAGTTTCGACGACAGTCTGGACCTTATTGTTACTCTGTTTCCAGAAGTAGAGGCAGAGGGAATGAAGGTAGGTACGTCTATTTCTGGGAACTTTTTAAAGATAAAACCCTGGCGTACAGAACAATTTTGATTTTGGGGTGGAGATACCCTTTAAAAAGCTTTCATGTGTGTACCCAGCTTTACTTGAGGTCAACACTATAAAAGTTTAAAATAAATATTAAAATAAAGTTCAACTAATTGCTGATGTTGTGAAACAGATTTACCAGAGGGGCATATAAGCCCCAAAAGGATGATGTATTTATTAGAAAAAAAAAAGAAAGAATCATAATCCTTACCTTGTGTGCTTGTAGAAGCATGTGTATAACCCCAGGCGCTCCATGGCACCAGTGAACCAAACGGTCTGTTTCATTGCTTAAGGAGGATGGATAATTACCAGATCTAAATTTTTTATGCCGTAAATAATCTATGCTTGGCTTTAGCAGCTCACTCAGTGTTTCTTGTTCCACTTTTGACAAAGGCTGTACAAGCAGGAAAAAGTTTTTTATTTTTTTTAGAATTTTCTGCCAATAATAAACTTAACTAAAATTGACCTTAAAACACAATTATTCATACATGTTACGATAGTCCATTAAAGGTAAACTAAAGCTAAAATAATAAATTAAGTTCACTGCTGCTCTCTAGCACCTTCTCCAGGACTTTGGAAGGAGACAGAGAACAGTCAGTTACTTCACTGAAGGTTATTTAAAGTATTATAGCAAGTTATTTGTAAAGCAAAAGACTACCTTTAAAAAGAGCTGTGTTATTTGGATGTCAAAAATACATTTGCTAAACTTTCTGTCCCTTTTGTGTTGGCTCTTTCTGATTCACTGTGTTCTCGTTTCTGGGAGTGAAGTAGTGAGATCAGGGAGCGGCGCATCCTTTATAATCTCGGTTTCCTCTCGCCTCCTCTCATTCAAATAACGCAAGAGGAAGGTGTGAGAGTGAACCCAGATTATAAAGGGGGCGTCTCCATAACTTTCTTCCTTACTTGTGGGAAATTTGCCCAGCAAATCTCAATACTTCACTGCCAGGAATGAGAACACAGTGAAGCAGACAGAGCCAACACAAAATGGAAGTTTAGCAAATGTATTTTCAACATGCAAATAACGCAGTTCTGTTTTTAAAGGTAGTCTTGTGCTTTACACATAAATTGCATTCACACTATACATAGCCTTTAATTTATCACCTAAACAATGATAACAGTGAATTGCCCATGATTAGATTGATTTATTTAATCTATATTAATCTAATTTCACTTAAGGTGCCCTTACATTGGGCCGATATTTCGATCAATCCGACATGTGAGTAGACATTTCCATCGATGGCCCAAAATTGCATGTTTTCCTGATCTTATTATGCTGACATTAGATCGAAATATTGATCGTAATTACAATCGGGAAAGTCCTTTTTTTAAGTTGTTCAGTTAAAGGATCGTAGTATTTTCTGAAGTTCAGATTAAATGCAAATGTAATGTAACCTCACAATAGACCCATTAGACAATAATCGCCAAACGAATTCAATGTCAAACAATATGTATGGTACATCTACTTACAATTAACATTGTACATCTGTCTATCAAAGTATCAGTTTACAATCGCAATAACCTTTTATAGTGTATGGCCAACTTTACCTGGATATTCCAATCTGTTTTTGAGATTCAAAAATGTAAAAAGAAAAATGTTGGGGGTAAATGATCCTTCAGCACAGACTCAATATCCTGACATTAAATAAGGCTAATTATTTAAATCTATAAAGAAGATCTTTAATCTTTATGATTTAAAAATAATTTAAGCTAAGTTTCTAAGGAAAGACTGGCCATAAACAACAAACTTACCACCCGACATTCGAGAAGTTCTAACAACATGTCCCGGTCATTTTGTGATCTATATTATGATTATAATTAATCAATTGGTGTAATGTCAAGGTAGTGTATGGCCAGCTTAACCTTGTATAATTACAAGCAACTACGGATGTGTCCATGTTTCAAAATGAAACTGGTTTCTACGCTGAACAGCTGGGTATCCCTTGAAATTTTCCAGATTTTCCAACAATTTAAGCTTGAAAATCACAACTGAAAACATTAAAGTTAAACATCATTCTGCTCTATGATGTGATTGTAAGGGTTAAAAACATACAGTTTGCTATAATTATATAATCTTGCTGCCAACTACTGAACAGCTTGCTATTTTATTCACACTCTGCTTATCTAGGGCTCCAGTAACAAGTGTTTGGTCTTTATTGGACAAGGCAGCTAGAAAGCTTAGGGATAGGGGAGCCAAAAGGATATCTTTGCCCCTTACTCTGGGGAATCAGGGACTAAGAAATTACTTCTTGTTTCTTAGATTTTGTGGGAAATGCTATTCATATAGCATGAGCCTGCAAGATGCCTTCTGTTATAAGAAGGTGTTTCTCCATTTTTATGCTCAGTGGAGGGCTTTTTGCTCCTTTTGGCCCCCCTCTCCCTGAGCTTTCTAGCTGCATTGTCTACTGTACACCCAAGTCCTACACCATAGGGCCATGAATCTGTATCTTGCATTGACGAGATCTAACAAGATCGAACATGTCATGTCTGCAGGTCAGATGATTGGCTCTATATATTAGGCTATATTGCATGTTATTAAGCCAGCGGTTCTGGACACATGCATAAGCTAAAGGACATAAAGGAGTATTTTGCATATCTCCGCCCCTTACTCTGGGGAATCTGGGAGTAAGAAATTACTTCTTGTTTCTTAGGCTTTGTGGGCAATGCTATTCATATAGCATGAGACTGCAAGATGCCTTCTTTTATAGGATATTTATTGGAGAAATTCCTGTAATGTTTTAGCTTTTGACAGCTGTGCATGCTGCATGAAGGATTATTTGTGTACATCTGCAGCTTTGAGGTGGTTAAAGATTGAAAACATATTAAACTTTATTAGCTGACAGGTGGACTAGGTTTACCTGAAGTTGTCAGTGATAATAAAATAGGAGTGTCAGCTTCATCAAGAAAGAAAAACTAAATTTAAAATTAAAAAAAAAAATATTTACCTGCTGAGTATAACTGTGCAGCAGTAACCCAATTCCCCCATGTTTTTGATTTTTAAACCACAACGGATTGGAATATTCAGGTAAGGGACATAACATTACAGTCATCTAACAACTGGCAATTTACAGTTTGATTTTTGATTTCCCCTATCTTTTTTTTTTAGAATTGTGGCGAAAACATGCAAAGTTATGTGGATTGAAACATGCAAAGTTACTCCTTAATGTATCAATGCAAGGGTCCAGAACTGCTGCCATTGTAACATGGAATACAGCTTACATTGATTCTATCCCTAACTGACAGTTGAAACACTGCAGAACTTCCTTCTTCGTTAAAATTGGTCAAAAGAAATTATCAGACAGGTACATTTCGGCTGATCACATGGTCTTCAATAGATCACCTGATTGGTCGCACCCAAATTTTGATGGTAACAATTTCGCTACAACCCTGCAAAGACTACAAATCAGTTTATTGAATGGCAGTCTGAGGTCTGGGAATATATGGTCAAAAGTGACCAATTTATACCAGGCCTGATGGTGCACATACACTGGGCCAGTATTACGATAAATCCGACATACAACTAGACAATTCCATTGATTTTCCCAATCTTATTATGATGATATTAGATGATTGCAATATGATCGGGAAAATAATAAGTTGATCAATTAAAAATTCGATCATTTAAATAGTAGTATTTTCTGAAGTTCTGATTAAATGTAATGTAACCTCACAATAGACAACATTAAACATAAACAAATTAAATGTCAAACAATATGTGTGGTGTGTCTATGTACAATTACCATTGTACATCTGTCTATCAAAGTATCGCTCGATGTTACGATAACCTCAATAACCTTTTGTAGTGTAAGGCCTACTTACCTGCATGAGCATGTAGTAAATTCCAGCTAAACCATGTGCTGCCCCTACATACTGCTTTTTGTGCCACTGGTACAGAAGAGGGCAGCGATCTGTTTTGTGCTCTTCTTTGGAGAAATTTTTTCCAGATTCAATGATGGCATCTACAACCTGCAATAAATAAAGAAGAAAGTTTAAGCTAAAAACAATAAGTTTATTCTGAAAAAAGACTTGTGTCAGGTAAATATTGATAGTTTACCTGGCCCTCTTTAAGGTCACACATAAGGAATTTTTACTGCAGCGGCTTTCCCTGAATAAAGATGTGGCGGCAAAATTTTGCTTCCCACTGCAGTGACTGGGAATCACGTGAAAAGTAAATGTTTACGTTTTTAGAGAAAACTGGTCCACAGAATGTCGCTACTGGCAGTCCAAGGAAGCAATTACATTAAAATATTACCACTGGCAATTTTGCATACATTCCGTTCACTGCAGGACAATGGTGTGCCAGGATTTCACCATTCTTTCTTGCTTGCATTGTGATACCAAATACACTTTACTTAGTGACTGCTCTTTTTACCATGTCAAATTTGTTGGCAACCAGGGTGATTTTAGGACACAACAAAGTGGGAATATGTCCTTAGTCTACAGGTGCAGGGAGCCAACTGGCTAAAAATTAAAAGGTAGCTCTATTCGTTATAGAGGTTCTGTCTGCAACCCCCATGTGTCAGGCACATTGTTTTCAAGGAGGTCCCTAAAACAGTTAAAATACTGTCTTGCAATGTTATCTCTTTGAACAGAAATAAAGAAAATTCGAAGTTTTACCATTAAATTACCATAAACATAATAATTAGATCAGAGAAGGGAACACAGTATTCTGTATTTTAGGTAAAATATCTTTTCACTGCCCAATCTGCCTTTTAACATTGATACTTTGTTAGCCACTGTAGACACACATTTGATATTTAGCCCCTCAAATGCTAGTTACTAATCAACAAATAAGCATAACATGCATATAGGTAGTTCTCCATTTTTAATCCAGACAAAAAGATGACTCCAATCACAAAGGCTACTTTTTAAGTTCTGTAAAAGGGTTAAAATATAGTCAACTTTAAACAGCACACGGAAATCAATGTTTTCATTCATTCATTAAATAAAAGGCTTTAGTAACATACTTATTATTAGAAATGAAATATTTACTGTAGTTTTCCTTCAAGCATAAATCTTCTCAGGAAGTGGCCACAAATGCACCAAGTGGATGACTTGGGTGGCTCCCCAGCAAACCCGCCTTATTTAATATGCTGGTTTAATTGAATAATAAATGCTAAGTTTTAGCTTTATTCTCTGTAGTGAGTATATTATGTCTCTATACAAGCATAAATCACTAGATGTTCTTTCTTTCTTAAATAGATGTGTACAGTAGGCTGTACAAAGGTAATTACTGTACAGGTATAGCCCAACCACATTGGCATAATGTCTTTGCTTTTCACAGTAAGGTTAACCTCAACCACTTTAAGTTCAGGCTTTAAATGTCAATCTTACTTCCTGAGTGTGATATAATGTAAATAATCATCTAAATTAGTAAAATACATATTACTTTACAGAGTTTAAATGGCGGAGAATTTTGCAGTGTAATATCCATTCTTGGAATCCCTTGGTGAGGTATAATACATAACAAACTAAATAATGGAGAGCAGCAGTATTTTCATCTTGTTATGTTACAATGACATATGATACAAATCAGACCTTTAACATAAACAAATTAGTATTCTGAATAATTAGCACAAATACATTTATTCATTGAAAAAAAGTAAATTATTTTTTTAAAAAAGAGCCGAATATTAAAAAAGACAAAATTCAAAAAGTTAAATAATATATGGTCATGACACTCCTATAAGACTTAAAGGGTATCTCCACTGCTTAAACTAAGTTTGGACATTTCAGTTTTATTGAAGAACGGGAGGTAAAGGAGCTTTTTCTGGCAATCAGGAGCGTAACAACACCCCTGCTCTGGTCCAATCAGCTGTTTTTACAGATAAAAAGTAAAAATATGCACAATCAGCTGTTGAAAAGACTGGTACTGGTATTTAAAACAGCTGATCGTGCTCATCTTTACTGAGGATGCGCGATCAGATGTTTAAAAACAGTGGATGGGTCAGAGAGATCTCCTCTTTCAGGGCAGGTTGTTACATACATAGTAACATAGTAATTGACGTTGAATAAAGACATACATCCACTAAGTCCAACCTTTTCATCCTCCTTTTAAACCCTACCTAACAGTTGATCCAGAGGAAGACAAAAAAAACGCTAAAAAGGGGGGGGGGGGGATTCCTTCCTGACTCCAAATGGCCCACTTTTTAAGCTATTTAGTGAACTTGCCATTACCACACATCTCTCCAGAAAAGTTCCACAGTTTCACCATTCTCACTGTAAAAAAACCTTTCCTAACTGAAGATGAAACTTCTTTTCTTCCAATCTTAAAGGATGTCCACTTGTCCTCTGATATGACAATTAGTAAACAATGCACCAGAGAGTGCACTGTATTGCCCATTAATATATTTGTATAAGGTGATCATATCCCCATGCAAACATTGCTTCTCAAATGTAAACAGCCCCAACTTGCCTAATCTGCTTGTATAGTCAAGCCCCTCCATTCCCTTTATTATTTTAGTTGCCCTTCTCTGAACTGCTTCCATTTCCAAGATGTCCCTTTTGTATATGGGATTCCAAAACTGCACTGCATATTCCAAATGAGGCCTTACCAGTGCCTTGTAAAGAGGGAGAATAACTTTCTCTCTTGAATCTATTCCCCTCTTTATACAGGACAATATCTTGCTAGCTCTAGCCGTTGCTACGTGGCATAGTTTGCTACAGCTAAATCTGTTATCTACCAGAAACCCATTAGAGATTTACTTAAAGGGCAACTGTGGTCTCCAAACAATTTAGGGTTAAATGAAAGCCTTCAGTACAATCACATCTCTGGCTACACCCTGTGAGAAATGATATCGAGGTGAATGTTCATCACCTTACCTCTGCTAGCCCCTATGCCCCAGGGGAGAAGCATGCTCAATAAAGACTTAATGCTGGGGAAAACAGGAAGTACCTGGGGAAAAAACTGACAGTTGAGAAGGGGAGCCTATTAATGCAGACAAGCTGGTCACATGGCTGAAAACAGAAAGAGTTCAAGCAGGAAGTAATATTGCTTAATCTTTCCAGCAATAACTTCTCACAAATTTGAACTAGAGATGTGATTTCAGTTTTATTTTGAAGGTATGATGGAAGGCTTTTTATATAATTTTTACTAGTTTGGAGACCACATTTATCCTTTAACAAAGAGTTATTTATGGTGTAGGTGGCACCAGGTTTGTTAAACCCCAAATGCATCACCTTACATTTATCAACATTGTATCTCATCTGACATTCTGCTGGCCATTTTGATAATCTATCTAGGTCAGCTTGCAGTAATTTCACATCATTTGAAGTTTCCAAAGCTCTGCATAGTTTAGTGTCATCAGCAAAGACAGAGACCTTGATCTCAATGCCCCCTTCTAAGTCATTTATAAACAGATTAAAAAAGAATTGGTCCCAGTACGGAACCCTGAGGCACTCCACTTAGAAATTTAGCCCACATAGATGTAGCTCCATTGACCATCACTCTCTGCGATTCAATAACCAATTCTCTATCCATGTACACATTTTTTTTCTAGGCCAACAGTCCTCAGTTTATACATTAGTTGTCTATGTGGCACAGTATCAAAAGCTTTAGCAAAATCCAAGTATGGAATTCTGGAATGCCAGAATCTAAATATTTACTCACTTCTTCATAAAATCCAAGTAAGTTTGTCTAGCACAATCTATTTCTCATAAATCCATGCTGACTACTACTAATAAGATTAGTTCTGGAGACAAAGTTATGGATATGATCCCGTAACAAAGTTTCCTTCCCTACCACACCTAAATTATTATTATTGTGGATATATATAGCTCCAACATCTTCCATAGCACTATACACTATATGGATAAATACACATCAGACCCAGCCCTGAAGAGCTTACAATCTAAGCACATTTATTTGACACATACAACCTATCAGTATGTCTTTATGATTGTGGAGGAAACCAAACTGCCCAGAGGAAACCCACGCAAGCACGGTGAGAACATACAAACTCCTTGGAGATTTGTCCAAGGGTGAATTTGAACTCACGTTTGCTGAAAAGCAACCAGTGCTAACCACTGAGCCACCGTGCTGCCTTTAAAGCCGGCAGAGTTGAATCTAGCAGCAAAGTTGAGAGGAGAAGGTTTATCCAACTAGGTCTTCTAAAGTAGTTTCCACTCTGATAAGTTCCTATATCAGTAGATGTGATACAATCTGGGATATATTCTCCTCGTTGGCCCTTAGTCTTGAGTTAAATCCAATGCAACCTTCAGTCCCCCAGATAATAGTGTTCCTTCAAGGAGAGCTTGACAGGGGGGTATCCTTTAATACTGTTAAGCTTCAGTTTTCAGTAATTTCTGCTATTAGAGGGAAAACTCTTTTCTCCGAATCCCTAATTAAAAAAAATCTCATTGTTAGAATAAAGCCCCCAAGGAGGAATATATGTCCCCAATGGGATTTGACAGCGGTGCTGAAATCTTTAATTCTTCCACCGTTTGAACCCTTAGAGAAAGCATTCTTAGCAGATTTATCTTATAAGGTAATTCTATTAGTAGCTTTAACTTTGAGCCGAAGAATTTGTGAGCTCCATGCGTTATCCTCTGATGCAGATCACATCATTTTTCAACCTCACTCTGTGGCCTTATACGGGGTGGAAGGATTTCTTCCCACACTTTTCAAATAAATCATTAAAAATATGTAATATGGCACCACCTATTTATTATTTATTATTATTTGTCAGTTCAGATAGCTTACCCTTAGGTAACACTTAGAATTTGGGTGGGTCTTGGAGTACAGACTTAGCTGTAGCAAACAATGCCAGGTAGCAACAGCTAGAGCTAGCAAGATATTGTCTGTTATAAAGAGGGGAATGGATTCAGAGAGAAATATTATTCTCCCTCTTTACAAGGCACTGGTAAGGCCCATTTGGAATATGCGTGCAGTTTTGGAATCCCATATACAAAGGGACATCTTGGAATGAAGGCAGTTCAGAGAAGGGCAACTAAATTAATAAGGGGATGGAGGGCTTGAATATCAAGCAGATTAGCAAGTTGGGGCTGTTTACTTGGAGAAGCGCTTTGCATGGGGACTGATAACCTTATACAAATATATTAATGGCCATACAGTGACTCTCTGGTGCATTGTTACTAATGGTCATATCAGAGGACGTGGACATCCTTTAAGTTGGAAGAAAAAGTTTCATCTTCAGGTTAGGGGAGGTTTTTTACAGTGAGAAGGTGAAACTGTGGAACTGCTTCGCAGAGGTGGTAATGGCAAGTTCATTGAATAGCTTTAAAAAAGGCCTGGATAAGTTTTACAAACTAAAAAATATTGAGAATTACTGGTATTAATGCATATAGATCTGGTTGATCCAGGTACTTTCCGATTGCCGTTTGGAGTCAGAAGGAATTTTTTCCCCCCTTTTTAGCTGGGGTTTTTTGGCCTTCTCTGGATCAACTGTTAGGTAGGGTTAAAAAAAAAAAAAAGGGAATAGGTTGGACTTGATGGACGAATGTCTTTATTCAACCTTAATTACTATGTTACTATGTTACTATGTTATCATATGGATATTGCCCAGAGATGCGCCTATTTCCCATTCTGGCACAGTATCATCATCCTGACATTTTATATCACAAAAACAAACCATAAATAAACATGATATTAATATCAATCACCCAGGCCTTTAAAAACCATATCCAATCACAAAATACCCTAACCACATCACCGACCAACATATACACACTGTTAAAAGAAATATTCATACACCGGCACTCATGCATACACACATTGGGCCACTTAAAATAAGATTTTTTCTTAGGGAAAGGTTCGTACACACGTGCGATCGCGGGTCCCGACCCGCGACGCACGATGTGTCCCACCATTTGTTTCGGCCGATAGCAGCCAGTGTATGGGCACTTTATCGGCCGAGACAGCCATTCGGTGGGGGATCGTTGCCTGACCGACCGGGCGGATCTCCGAATGACCAGCCGTTTTGGCCAATAAAGGGCCCATACACGGGCCGATTATTGTCCGAAACGAACGTGTGTACGAGGCTGAAGACTAACTAATCAAGTGTTTGCTGTACTGGGAGGAGCGGCATCAAGTCTTTACTTACCTAGCACTTAAATTACTGCCTCTTAATTGTAAACAACTAGTTATTTCTTAGTCCATTCCTGGAAATATCTTATAACTCCTTCTAACATCTAGAGATTCCCTATCTATAGTCAATATGCATGCATGCAGTGAAACAAATTTAATTAGCTTTGTTGTTGTTGAGTGACCATGGCTTTTTGAATTTGTTATTGCATATGATACCCAACCGGGAGTTTGTAGTTGTTCCAGAGCCAAAGTGGTGATAAGTTTTCAAACAGCCGTGGCAATTAGTTCTTCGTGGTCCTGTGATGAGTGATGACGTCCGTGTTAGCAAGACCAGCGTACGTTTGGTCACCCACATGTGACTTTTTCACGATGACAGCAGGATGCATATGGACTATAGATGGGGGATCTCTAGGTGTTAGAAGAATACTTCCAGCAGTTCCAGACGAAAAGGGTTGACAGACATTTCAAAGATGGATGTCTGCAGTTGTCTAAAAAATCTACATTGAAAGAACGGCGGTGTTCAGGAAATCTGAAAGACTATTTATTATTGCAGTGGGGAGTAACAACGGGGAGGTGGCATCAACTGTAACCCTAAGAAGATGGATAGTCAAAGCCACCCAGAAAGCCTACGCGAATCAAAACTTGTCCCCACCATTAAAAACTTGAGCACCAAGTGATACAAAATGGGAATATTATCCCCTTTGTCGACCCACAAAACACCCACAAATACCCAATACAATGCATTGTAGATACCTACAGCTCAGTCATGCACTCAAATCCTGTCTCCGCCACCATATGTCATCCATTACAAGACACCCAATAATTGGTGTTGTGTGTACCCAGAGCCCATGGGGATTAATCTCTTAATTGTACAGCTGCCTCATACAAGCTAAGTCTCAATCAAACACAACACACATACAATCCAAATGGTCTAATTGCCTGGGCAATGTAGCTCACATGGGTCAAACTCAAGTCCCTTCTGGCTGTTGTTTGTGGCCCCCAGTGATTGTACAGAATCCAAGACATACTACATTGCTATTTATTTTCAGTCCCAAGTAGTGGCATAACTATAGATCTGCCGCGATCACACGTACCTTTACTAAGATAGGTGATCGCGGTATCTAGCAGGCAGATGTAGAGTAACAACACTGCTTGTGACTGCACAAATAAATAGCAGTGTAGTAAGGCTTGGATGCAGTCACTGCAGTAACAACTGATCGTATATTTGGCCAATCACTTAGCCTGTCTTTTTGATTATGGCCCCTAATGTGATTGAGTTTGACACCCCTGATGTAGATAGTGACCAAATGGCAAGATATTTTTAATTCACATACTGCAACTTCACCATCCGTTAACAATAAGCTAATACAATACTAAATTCTACACCAGGCATACTAACACCTAAACAAATATGACACTTTGAACACAAGGAACCTGAATGCCCCAAATGCCACCAAGTAGAGGCAAATTTTAAACACCTCATAAGGCAATGCCCCGGAGTTGCTTTGTTTTGGAAGGAGGTGAATCAGTTTCTGGGTCGCCTCTCCTCCCATCCAATCCAACTCTCTCCCACAATGTGTCTGTATGGAGTACCTGAGACAGATGACTGGTCCAGTCATGAAACACAATTTATACAAGTGGCATTATTCTACGCCTGGAAAACGATTGTTCTCTGATGGCTCTCTCATAAAAAACCCAAAACAAACACTTGGATCAAACTAATCAATGAAGACTTACCATTAATGAAAATAATATACAAGCATAGAGGATGCAAAAATAAATTTGCAAAAATCTGGATGCCCTGGATTGAATCCCCTGATACTGGTAATCCCTTAATGTTAAAATGTTAAATACTTCGCAGGTTGCGACTGGTGCAGGCCCCGGGCGGCCGGATGGGAGGAGACCTGGACAAAAACTCCAGGTACTACATTAAAATTACAGCAAAGTTTATTCATAATGCTTAATTGAAGCTTGAAAGTATAAACCAATACCCATTTATATGTACAACGCTACAGTTCAAGAATCATCTGTACGTTGCTTATGTATAAACTGTAATGTGCGCAAGAACTATTGGGTTTGTTAATAAAACAATTTTTTTTTAAAAAAGGCATGGCAGCATAATGGGCAGCAAAAGCAGGGGCAACAGCTGAAGAAACTTGCAGAGTAGCCAATTGTGGCAACCCGTAATACTTTCATTACGCATTATAAACTAGATTTAAGAAGTTCTCAGAGGGCAGATTTTGGTCATAGAGTATTAAATGCTATGGCTGAAGCGTCTAATTAAACATTTTATTTTACTCTCTTTTTATTTGCCCCCCATGTTTATCGCTTGGGTACTTACCCATTATGTTATTGCTGTGCAGACATGGCCAGGAAAATAGAAACTCATATCAAACTTACCGAGAGTTTCTTTTCCTGGCCATCCTCTGGACAACAACCCTTTCCTTTTCTTTTTTCCTTGAAGCTTTAAACTAACTACACCGGAACAAGAGAGGAGGAGCTATTTGTAACTGTAACCAGTGGAGTCTGTTTCTTCTGATTGGAGGGGGTGGGGAACTACCCATTATGTTATTGCTGCCCAGAGGGATGGCCAGGAAAAGAAAATCTAAGTACATTTGATATGAGTTTCTATTATCCCTTACCTCCCGTTCATCAATAAAACCTACAGGAGCCAGGAGAGAAGAAACGGAACTTACCCGGTCTAGTGCTCCTGTTTTTCTAACAGTTCCTGATGGAGTATGTACTCTATGCTCATATGCACTGCGCATACCAATAGAGTACAAGCATGAGGCTGCAGGCCATGCACCTAGAACTGTGATGTCTAACCTGCAGACCCCCAAATGTTGAAAAAACTACAATTTCCAGCATTCTCCAAAAAGAAGAAGGGGAACAGATTAAACATTCTTTACCTAGAAATGTTGTCCAGGTGATTAAAAAGTATTTTCTGCTATAGAACATGATATTTCCTGGGCTCCTATAGTTAAATAATCAATATATTTTAGTAATTATTCAGGAATGAACTTTATAATAAGTATTTGTATCTGTGTTTAAAATGGCTTCTTACATATTCAAGTGTGTAAGATAGTCCTGTTGTTCTTATGCAGATTATACCAGACAGATGAAAAATGCAGATAACTGAAATTTAAATTACAACCGAGAAGCCTAAAATATGGTGCAATGAGATTATTCAAACCAGGCCCATATTATAGGCAATAATGGTCTTAAGAAATCACAAACCTCTTTTATAGAAGCTTGAGGTACAGTGTCTGGGCCAATTTCTGCATTTAGGTAAAGCAGTGAAAAGAGGTAACCAGCTCGACCATATAGTAACTCATCAGGTATATCCGAATCCATAGTAACCACTCCTTTCTGCAGCTGCATCAGTCTGAGGGACAAAAAAAAACAAAAAAAAAACAATAAGGGCTCATTCACACAAGAAACTGACAAAAACTGACAAATGCACAGCATGCGTTTGTGTCCATTTTTCACAATGTGTTTCTATATATTTATTTAGAAAACGCACATAAAAATGGACAGAATTGCAGCATGCATTTTTTAAATGCAACGGACCGGAACCATTGGAATGCAATAGTGGGAACGGTACTATTGAATTCGACGTATCCTTGCGTTTTTAAAAACCGTCCGTTGCAAAAACTCACCAAAAAATGTGCTTAATGTCAACGAGCCCTAAGGGCAAATACCAATTAAATAATGATAAGTCATTCTCTTTTATTGTATATCAAGAATTTTGCCTTACTGTGGATTTGACATGGATTAAATGCAAACTATGCAGCAGTACCAGGTAAGTGACATGAAAGGTGCAGACACAGCATTTTAGGCACCATGGAAGATACAGAGACTGTATGGAATGTGTTTTGCATGTAAATTAAAACTAATTGCTTGTTTTCACTGTTAGACCTTCGGGGGATAGCTTTCCTTAAAAAAAGTAATGAGTACAACTGTCATTGCTTTTTACAAATTTACAGCTGTTATCAAAATAAATCTTCATCAATTCACTTCCACTCATCTCTCACACAATTACTCAGGTGCTTCCAGTCTGAAGATACCTCCCTTGGCATAAAAATTCATCAGCAGCAATTCCAAACAATAAGATTATACTTGAAATGGTGACATTTCAGTTCCACGTGCAACCCGTATACCATATGACATCATGTGCATTTAATTCATTTCTAAGAAGAAAATGTAAACAGTGTTGGCTTTGTGGTTAGGGCATTTGTTGTTTGGAGTTTAGGGTTAGACACAGAAAGGTAGGAAAACTTACTCCTACCTCCTTGGGTAGCAATTTGCAGATGCAGTGACCTGTAAAATTAGAGCTCTGATATCTAAAAACACTGGTGGATTTACCTCCCAATATTCCCATACTGGCCCAACGATTGTCTGAATTTTCCTAATGTATGATTAGCTTAATTAGGAAACTATTTCAGTTTCTTTGGAAAGCATGTGCAGGAGAAGTAAGAGAAAATGTAGAATCAGTGAATGAACATAAATGGGAGGTAATTCAAAGTAGCCACAGGGAAGTGGGTAAGATAAAGGAAGACATGAAATAAAATACTCATGTCAGAGTCTTTATTTTCCCTTTAGGAAATCTGGGGCAATTTATTATATTGGAAATAAGAAATTTGTAATAAAACCAATATAAGTGCAATATACAGCAATAATTACAATAATAACTACCACATTTGTAAAAGGCTTTGCAATGCATTAAAAAAACAATTTATTCACTTATTCTTTGCTGGCATCTATAATAGAAGTATCTTAAATCTCTTCTTTGTTCTCAATTTGAATACATTTTGGTGACATTTATGTTTTACTCTGTACAATGCTATAAAACCTACAATTAGAGCTTAGGTGTAAATACCTTACATATCAAAATCCATCCAAGTTTTCATTTGGCCATTTCAGACACAGTCATTTTAATAGGGTGACATTTATATAAAAGAGTCATTTAATTTTAAATGCTATTTGTTTTTTTGATCTGATTCATTTAAAGCTGCAACCACCAAATGTCATTACAGCATAACCAGCACCAATGTTTTATATATACTTACTTTGAAATACATTCCTTGGACTCAGTCTCGTTTTGGTACATGTGGTACACAACAGCACTGACAGCGAGGGGACCCGCATCACCACACAAGAAACTGACCCTTCTCCCATTCAAATTCCGAAGGATTCTCTTCACATAATCAAGAGAGCGCTGGAGATGACTTTGTTCTTTTGTAACACGATATAGCTGTAGATACAGGAGGGCTATGCCTGAAACAAGATGATAAATAAAGCGTATATGTTGAAAGTACCAAAATACAAAAAAATGTGCAACATTTATGAATATTAATTTTATATCGAAATTATAAACAGATATGTAAAAAAAATGTTTCTAAAGGCTAAAAAGAATTGTACACTGAGGAAATGACTTTGCCTCATTTCAATCTATAAATACATGTAAGCAGCACTTACTCTGATGTGTTTGTGTTGCTGCATGACTTCAATCCAGAACCTGTTTTGCTCAAGCTTGGCCCCTCAGTCCCCCAGGCCCCTGCCAGACTATCTGACTCTTTGTGGGGGTAAGCATGCTCACTTACCCCTATGAGGCAGCATTGGGAGAGGGAATTTCCCACCATGCAGTTTACATACCCACTGTCACCATCCCAGCTGCAGCAAAACCATACATAACAGAAGAGGATTATGATACTAAGGTACTTGATTGGCAGCTGAAATGTATGATGTTTCAGACTGGATATCTTAAAAAACAGGGGACAGATCAACAAAAAATGGTATAGTGATAGTTGGGAAGAATTATAGTTTCCAGTAATGGGAAATTTAAAAAAACTAAATTCTCAGTATACATATCCTTTAATATATCACCGTATTGCAGACCTCTGTACTAGTAAATAAATCAAGGCTACCAGCTTTGAAATTTACAATTTTGATGCTTAGCTTTTTCAATTTTTTTCCCTGTGAAATTTTAAATTGTTTCCATAATAAAGTGTATGGTTGATGCTGTTTTCAGCATGATATTGCTATTTAATGGAAGTCATATGTTTGTATATATCTACAAACCCCTGACTGGGCCAGCAACCCAGGCGATGTGCTGCCTATGAGAAGACTTTCTGCACATCACATCTTTCCATGGGCTGCCCACCTGCCAATTAAAGGGGGCAAGGCTGGAATGGACTGGGTGCTGTATTTCGAAGTAATGTTTCTACCAATCTTCTCTACACCCAGGTACTGTATGTGCTAGAGATCTATGTCCTCACCCTGGGTACACCAGAAGGGAAGGGGGTTGATTTAGCACTTTAGTTCCCCTATAAACATTTTCCTAATGGTGCTTACCTGAATATCCTGTATAAGCAGAGCAGTCATGTGGATCTGCAGTCTTCAACCCTTCTTCCATTTGCTGAAGTAAGTCACTGATTTTTGACTGCAAATGCCTTAAAAGGCTACCCCTGATCTACAACAATGCAGGAGAGAAAGTTACATTTTTATTTTTCATAGTACATATTTTGTGTGTAAATTAAAACTAATTGCTTGTTTTCACTGTTAGACCTTCGGGGATAGCTTTCCTTAAAAAAGTTGAGTACAACTGTCATTGCTTTTTACAAATTTACAGCTGTTATCAAAATAAATCTTCATCAATTCACTTCCACTCATCTCTCACACAATTACTCAGGTGCTTCCAGTCTGAAGATACCTCCCTTGGCATAAAAATTCATCGCAGCAATTCCAAACAATAAGATTATACTTGAAATGGTGACATTTCAGTTCCACGTGCAACCCGTATACCATAGACATCATGTGCATAATTCATTTCTAAGAAGAAATGTAAACAGTGTTGGCTTTGTGGTTAGGGCATTTGTTGTTTGGAGTTTAGGGTTAGACACAGAAAGGTAGGAAAACTTACTCCTCCTCCTTGGGTAGCAATTTGCAGATGCAGTGACTGTAAAATAGAGCTCTATCTAAAAACCACTGGTGGATTTACCTCCCGATATTCCCATACTGGCCCAACGATTGTCTGAATTTTCAATGTATGATAGCTTAATAGGAAACTATTTCAGTTTCTTGGAAAGCATGTGCAGGAGAAGTAAGAGAAAATGTAGAATCAGTGAATGAACATAAAGGGAGGTAATTCACAAGTAGCCACAGGGAAGTGGGTAAGATAAAGGAAGACATGAAATAAAATACTCATGTCAGAGTCTTTATTTTCCCTTTAGGAAATCTGGGGCAATTTATTATATGGAAAAAGAAATTTGTAATAAAACCAATATAAGTGCAATATACAGCAATAATTACAATAATAACTACCACATTTGTAAAAGGCTTTGCAATGCATTAAAAAAATATTTATTCACTTATTCTTTGCTGGCATCTATAATAGAAGTATCTTAAAGGCTATGTCCACCCCTAAAATAAAATTTAATATCATGCTCCCCCTGTCCCCAGCCCAACCGCATGTTTTTTTTTAAAAAGCCCCCCAAACTCTTACTTACCCCCCTCGATCCTCCGCGCACTGCCGGCCCTCTGCTTTCGAGAATGCAAGCAGAGGGGCGGGACCGGCAGTCGCGTCTGTGATTGGCTGAGTGGCAGCCAATCACGGACGCGGCTGCGGTCATTCAGTGCAGCGGAGAAAGCGGAGAGGTAAGTAAGAGTTTGGGGAGCTTTTTAAAAAAAAAAAAACATGCGGTTGGGGTGGGGGACATGGGGGAGCACAATATTAAGGGGGATTTGTGCTAGGGGGAGGGATAGTAGAAGGGAGGGAGAGGGAGGGAGAGGGAGGGGGAGGGAGGGGGGAGAGAGGGCTGCAGCACGCATGCAGGAATCTCCGGGAGGCCAGGTAGCAGGCAGTGTCCTATATGGACCTGCTAGCCTCTGGTGGGCAGTTTTTGGAACTTTGGGGGGGGACTACAGGAGAACCAGATGGAGTTGGGATGTGAGGTAAGGATTAAACTACACTACATGGTGGGCCAGTAGTTGGGGGATTATGTTTGGGGGTGGACATGCCCTTTAAATCTCTTCTTTGTTCTCAGTTTGAATACATTTTGGTGACATTTATGTTTTACTCTGTACAATGCTATAAACCTACAATTAGAGCTTAGGTGTAAATACCTTACATATCAAAATCCATCCAAGTTCATTTGGCCATTTCAGACACAGTCATTTTAATAGGGTGACATTTATATAAAGAGTCATTAATTTAAATGCTATTTGTTTTTTTGATCTGATTCATTTAAAGCTGCAACCACCAAATGTCATTACAGCATAACCAGCACCAATGTTTTATATAACTTACTTTGAAATACATTCCTTGGACTCAGTCTCGTTTTGGTACATGTGGTACACAACAGCACTGACAGCGAGGGGACCCGCATCACCACACAAGAAACTGACCCTTCTCCCATTCAAATTCCGAAGGATTCTCTTCACATAATCAAGAGAGCGGGGAGATGACTTTGTTCTTTTGTAACACGATATAGCTGTAGATACAGGAGGGCTATGCCTGAAACAAGTGATATAAAGTGTATATGTTGAAAGTACCAAAATACAAAAAATGTGCAACATTTATGAATATTAATTTATATCGAAATTATAAACAGATATGTAAAAAAAATGTTTCTAAAGGCTAAAAAGAATTGTACACTGAGGAAATACTTTGCCTCATTTCAATCTATAAATACATGTAAGCAGCACTTACTCTGATGTGTTTGTGTTGCTGCATGACTTCAATCCAGAACCTGTTTTGCTCAAGCTTGGCCCCTCAGTCCCCCAGGCCCTGCCAGACTATCTGACTCTTTGTGGGGGTAAGCATGCTCACTTACCCTATGAGGCAGCATTGGGAGAGGGAATTTCCCACCATGCAGTTTACATACCACTGTCACCATCCCAGCTGCAGCAAAACCATACATAACAGAAGAGGATTATGATACTAAGGTACTTGATTGGCCGCTGAAATGTATGATGTTTCAGACGGAGTATCTTAAAAAACAGGGGACAGATCAACAAAAAATGGTATAGTGATAGTTGGGAAGAATTATAGTTTCCAGTAATGGGAAATTTAAAAAAACTAAATTCTCAGTATACATATCCTTTAATATATCACCGTATTGCAGACCTCTGTACTAGTAAATAAATCAAGGCTACCACTTTGAAATTACAATTTTGATGCTTAGCTTTTTCAATTTTTTTCCTGTGAAATTTTAATTGTTTCCATAATAAAGTATGGTTGATGCTGTTTTCAGCATGATATTGCTATTTAATGGAAGTCATATGTTTGTATTTATCTACAAACCCCTGACTGGGCCAGCAACCCAGGCGATGTGCTGCCTATGAGAAGACTTTCTGCACATCACATCTTTCCATGGGCTGCCCACCTGCCAATTGAAGGGGGAAGGCTGGAATGGACTGGGTGCTGTATTTCGAAGTATGTTCTACCAATCTTCTTACACCCAGGTACGTATGTGCTAGAGATCTATGTCCTCACCCTGGGCACACAGAGGAAGGGGGTTGATTTAGCACTTTAGTTCCCCTAAAACATTTTCCTAATGGTGCTTACCTGAATATCCTGTATAAGCAGAGCAGTCATGTGGATCTGCAGTCTTCAACCCTTCGTCCATTTGCTGAAGTAAGTCAATGATTTGACTGCAAATGCCTTAAAGGCTACCCCTGAATCTAAACAATGCAGGAGAGCGGAGAAAGTTACATTTTTATTTTCATGTACATAGCCCATTAACAATTTACGTTCACAAATCTGTAGGTGCTAGACTACCAGCATTGTATCAACAAAGCTCATAATAGATTATAAAAAATAAGGCCATAACAGATTATAAAAAACAAAGGCATAATAGATTATAAAAAAACAAAGCCAAATAGATTATAAAAAACAAGGCCATTAGTAGATTATAAAAAAAACAAAGCAGTCCATAATAGATTATAAAAAAACAAGGCCATAATAGATTATAAAAAAAACAAGGCCATAACAGTTATAAAAAAACAAAGCCATAACAGATTATTAAAAAACAAAGCCATAAAATTAAAAAAAAACAAAGCCAATAGATAATAAAAAAAAACAAAAGCCATAATGGATTATAAAAAACAAGGACATAATAGATTATAAAAAAAACAAAGCCATAATAAGATTATATCTACCGAATATCGAAACAAAAAAGCAAGTGAAGATGATTATTTTATATGCTTGAGCAAATAGTATCGTTATTTTATATCTAAACAGTGATAAGTTTCTGACACTGAAGGAGACAGTTAGATGGTAGTATTAAATAGCATATTCTCTTTATTATTTTTCATTGCCTGACTTCAACTCATAGGATAGCAGGCCAGAATCTGTCTCTGATTTTGCACTTCACTGCAGCTTTTAAAAACCAAATAATAATGTACAGATGGTTGTTTGCGGCAACTCTGTGTAAAAAGCAATTTTTTTCCAGCTCCTAAAAAATGCAAAGGAAATTCTGAATACAGCAACTTCTGCCATGTTTTGATAAACGAACCGATTCTGTTTTTGTCTCACACACAAAAATCCATTATTTGTAAACACTTATAGTAATAATAGTTTTAATTCTATAGCAACCCCCCAAAAAATGTAAAACACATATCCGAGAAAGTTGGTTTACCTTAGGCTGCTAATCATGGTTAAGGGACATCTATACCCAGGAACCAATCCCCCTGATGTGCAGAAATCTAGTTATCTCTCATAGCTGATGGCATATATGTGTTTATTTATTAATTTACAGCAACCGATCAGATGTTGGTTACTGCAGTCAATAACACCTGGTTGGTTGTTTGCCACCATAATTGCAGATGCAGAATTTTAAAGTGCATGGCACAGGGATAATGGTGTATAAGACAGGTCGGAGTCCCGTCCACATACAGGAACTGTTTATTTAAAACTGACTATTGGACAGTAGCATAACTACTGCACCCGCTACCCCCATGACCATAGGGGGATCCAGGCAGTAGAAGAGCCCGCCACAACCTCGCGATTAGCTCTTTTAAAAGACCGCAAGTTTCAGGTCGGTCTTTAAACAGGCTGATCGCGCATAAGGGTCAGGGGCCCAGTCTCCAATCTCGCAGGGGGCCCAGCCCTACAGTTACGCCCCCGATATGGTAAATAAAGTAATGAAGTATTTTCAATAGTTAAAAGTATTGCTTACATTGTGTTCCCTTTAGCTGTGGGTCAATGCGTGTTCAAACAACTCAGCTGTACTATTCACGCAAACAGGTTAAAGCAGAGCGCACAAAAAAGTCTGGGTGAATAAAGGTAATACCGTACGTAGCACACAAAATTTGATTTGAGTCCACAAAACAGATAAAGACTTAGAGAGAACATGTGCTTACTGATGATTTATGCGAACATGGGAATTATTGGAAATAATATCCTCTCCCCATCAACATATAGGGTAACAGTGACACTCAGGGGCGTTCTAGGATTAGCCACATAGACGAATAACTAGGGCACTATCAAAGTTTTTTTCTTTTAAAAGAAGTGATTATTATCAGGCAAAAGTCATCAAGGTGTTACCAATCTAGAATCCTCTCTGTTTTTATACAATATCCAGTAACTCCCCAATTCTTTTAAGATCAGCACCCCCCCCCACGTGGTGCATCTCTTCCTGCTACACCTCCACCCCCACCCCTGCGGCAGTCCACAATGTTTGTAGAATGCACCGTCAAACTGGTGGTTAGTATTCTGTTGTATTCAGTTCATCAACTGGACGTAAAAGTTTAGTTCTTAAAGACGTGAGTTAAAGCAAAGACTACTCCAAGTGGTGGTTGGGGAGGTTTTCAGTTGGGAGGGGGCACCAGGGAAGACTTGCCTAGGTAGGGCACCAAAATGGCCAGAACTGGTTTGGTCACACTGAATGTCTATGTCAGTACTAGTCTAGTCACGTAGCAGTGTATGTCAGTACAAGTCTATGTCAGTAGACAGTGTATGTCGGTGACTAGCTATGTCAGTAGCATGTGTAGGTCAGTATAGTCATTGTCAGTACTATTTGTCCAGTACTAGTGTATGTCAGTACTAGTGTATGTCAGTACAGTCTAGTCAATGTCAGTACTATGTTTACTTTATTGTCTAAAATCTCACAATCAGGGATCCAGACTGACATAAAGCCCATCCATTGGTTGCTGTGAGTTTATTAATAGGGATGGGTTTGCACATCATCTGAGAGCCAAGCGTTAAAAACATCTCAAACTCACAGACATGCGCAGAACATTCACAGAGACACGAACCTTCCCATCCCTGTCAATGGAAGATCAAGTTCACCCAGCGCTTCCCCTTCACTCTCTCTTCTTCCTGTCACTGGACACCGGGTACGGGATGAGGAGGCCGATAGTCCGGGAAAGGATTGAACGAAGGATCGTTCCTCATCTCCGCCTCCCCGGCGAGCTGCAGCCTCAGTCTCTTAGACATGCTCTCTCCCATCTCCTACACGGAGAGCCGGCAGGGACAAACACTGCTACTCGCTGGCAATTACCGCAACGCGTCTGGCTCTCGCCACTGTAAAACAGACAAGAAGATTGGTGGCGCCACAGTCAGTGTAATAACCCAGTGTGGTGTTGTGTGTGTGTGGTGTATGTTTGTGTGTATGTATGTTGTGTGTTTGTATGTGTGTATATCGTTTGTGTGTCATATTTAGTGTTGGTGATGTGTATTGGTGCGTGTGTATGTTATCTCCTGCTACAGCTCAAACAACAGCTCTACGGTTTTAGAAAGCTTCAGTGTGGGTATGAACAGAACACAGCTCAGTACGGGTATAGAACACTCAGTACGGTTTAGTTGAACACAGCTTAGTACAGTAGTACAGCTCAGTACGGTAATAAAACAGCTCAGAACACTTGCCTCAGTACAGTGTAGAACAGCTCAGTACGGTATAGAAGCTCAGTACAGTATAGAACAGCTCAGAAACAACAGCTCAGTGCAGTATTAGAACAAGCTAAGAACACAGCTTAGTACAGTAGAACAGCTCAGTCCGGTAAAAACAGCTAAACCAGTATCAGTACAGTGTAGAACAGCTCAGTACAGTGTAGAACAGCTCAGTACGGTATAGAACAGCTCAGTACAGTATAGAACAGCTCAGTACAGTAAGAACAGTTTAGAACACAGCTCAGATGGTATAGAACAGCTCAGTACAGTATAGAACAGCTCGTACTGTATAGAAAGCTTAGAACACAGCTTAGTACAGTATAGAACAGCTCAGTCTCAGTAAGGATAGAAACAGCTCAGAACACAGGCAGTACAGTTAAAACAGCAGTACGGTTATAGAACAGCTCAGTACAGTATAGACCAGCTCAGAACACAGCCCTCAGTACAGTATAGAACAGCTCAGAAACGTGCCTTAGTACGGGTATAGAACGGCTCAGTATGGTATAGAAAAAGCTCAGTACGGTTTAGAAACAGCTCAGACGGTATAGACGGCTCAGTACGGTATAGAACAGCTCATACGGTATAGAACAGCTCAGTCGGTATAGAACAGCCTCAGTACAGTATAGACAGCTCAGTACGGTATAGAGCAAAGCTAGTACAGTATTGAACAGCTCAGTACGTATAGAAACCACTCCGTACGATATAGAACAGCCTAGAACACAGCTCAGTACAGTTATAGAAACAGCCTACGGTATAGAACAGCTACAGTACGGATTAGAACAGCTTAGAACACAGCTCAGTACAGTATAGTACAGCTCAGTGTGGTATAGAACAGCTCAAGTACAGTATAAACAGTCAGACACAGCTCAGACAGGGGAGGACTGGCCCAGTAGGATGAGGGGCAAATGCCCCCCAGGCGGTCCTCCAATATGATTGGGCTGCACAGAAGCTATTAGTAAGTTAAAATGCCTCTACTCTAACACAGGCAAGAAATAGGAAACCCCTCATCCTAGATCGGATTGTTTACCAGTCAGCCCTCCAGTTAATTAGCAGTGTTAGTCAGCCTCCAGTTCATTAACAGTGTAATCACGCCTCCAGTTCATTAGCCGTGTTAGTCAGTTCTCCAGTTCTACCCAGTGTTAGTCCTCACTTATTAGCCAGTGTTAGTCAGCCTCCGGTTCATTAAGCCATTGTTGTCAGCCCTTCAGATCATTAGCCTGTGATAGAGGTATGTGATCCATGTGTGATTATTCATTATTGGTTCACAGAGTTATTTTTATGAGTGAAACTTATTACTTGAATCAGTTGTAAACAGATCAGGTACGGTTAGAACAGCTTAGAACACAGCTCAGTACAGTATAGGAACAGCTCGGTACGGTATAGAACAGCTCAGAACACAGCTCAGTCAGTATAGAACAGCTCAGTGCGGTTATAGACAGCTCAGTACAGTATAGAACAGCTCAGAACACAGCTCAGTACAGTATAGACTAAAGTCAGTACAGTATAGAACGGCTCAGTACGGTATAGAAAAAGCTCAGTACGGTATAAACAGCTCAGTACAGTATAGAACAGCTATTACAGTATAGAGCAGCTAATTTTTAAAAAAGGTGGTGTGTAATATTTTAGATCTATTCCATACAATTCAATTAATCAATTGATCATTTATTTTTTTATAAAATAAATTGCCCAGCAATGAAATTTTTTGTAATCTCAGGAAGATTTTTGGGTCTAGGTTTAGTAGTGTGGGGCCGTCTGGGGCAACCATGGGCATACCATTTCCCAGGTATGATACACAGCTTAGTTCAGTAACAGTGTAGTACAGTACACAGCATAGTACAATATACAGTATAGAACAATACACAGTATGCATAGGACAGCTCAATACACAGCAACACCTTACAGACATTGACCTGTACACACAAAGGACAGAGCTGAGGAAATAAATCCCTTGGGTCATACCAAGGGTTGCAAACTTGTGCCCTCCAGGTGTTTGAAACGCATTCTGCTACCAAGCATGCTAGTTGTACGTTCCAAACATCTGGAATACCGAGGATCGACATCAACTGTCATATAACTTAGATTATTATACAGGCACGCAATCTCTCCCTGAAAGTAAACAACAGTCCCTGAAAAATTAGATTAGAAAAGCTCATCAATTCAGAGTTTACTGAAAGAGAATTGAGTGACTAACATTATGTGAATACATGTGACTGTCCTTCGTGGGTATATTTCCTTTATAGAGATTTACCAGCGGCTTCCATGATTTACTATTACTATTTAATGCCATCTATTAGCTGGCATTTAAATACTACTTTGAGACACTCACGCAGAAACGGGCTATCAAGTCACGCTAACTGGTCATGATTTCCCCATTGCGGATCTTATTTTACATAGTTACAGTATTCTGTAGTTTTTTTTGGTTTGGTGTCGGGAGGGTACCTCATTAAATTGGTTTTGCAATGTGGTGGTTGTTGATTATGGATGGTGTTAGCTATGTCACATGTATCAGTGACTTATAGAAACTTTGTTTCTTTTCCTTTGATCCTCTCGGCTATTCTTAGTAATGGTCCACAATGTAACCAATGGAAAGCATGCTTTTTGGCTGCATCGTGGACTGCAAAGGCCAGCGGAAGAGGACCCGAGTGGATAAGGAAAAATGTAAGTGGGTTAGGATAGTTAATTGTCCTGAAGAGTATAAAGGAGGCATTTGCTTTTGATTTTGGTTCGTCCCCCCCATTTATAAAAATAAACCAGGAGTGATGAAACAATTTCTGTATGTTGAATAAGGAATAATGCACCTTTTATTGTCTAATAGTAAGGAGGTTTGAGGTCAGCAGAATTCCATGACCATGGTAAAAGCACAGGTCACAATTCTAATATCCTTATATTTAAAACAGTTATGTTTATTAACATGATATACAAGTTTCTGGTTAGTTGACTAATGACATAGCTAAGACACAATTATAAGGGTTATAATTTCCAGGATAGGCAAACCTACAGCATAAACAGTCACATTAAAATTGTATTTAGGGGTGGTTACGGTAATACTATACAATTAATGATTCCTGGCACTCTATATTGCAAACAAAAAATATTATAATTTATTATTTATTGTGATTATCCACAATAAATAATATTTTTTGTTTGCAATCCAGAGTGCCCAGGAATCATGTTTTGATAGATTTACTTCACTTTACCTGGAGGAACCTGGGTGGAACTGTATGGAAGAGTGTCAGATGGACATACAGACAATTTTGGGAGTATATATAATTACTTATTGCTGCTGTATTATACAGATCCTGGAAAGTGTTGTGTTGTACAAAAACAATAATGTAGTGGTTAAGCTAATGTCCCTATAGAAATCCAATAGCATCCATCACCTGTTTGAGACCACCATCCTTCCTCCATGACACTCAAGGCAGAGATATTCCAGGGACAGCTGTATCTGATTTCAGCCTTTACAAGAAGCCACCACGCCTCTTCTGAACAGCACATATCCATTTTAATGTCTGGAGCATATAAAAGAGGGTTGTGGAAAATATTGAACAAATGGTTAAGCAAGGCATGGATTTTCATCACGATATCCCAAAGCTCATTATTAGTCTGGGTATAACAGATGCTGCTTAAAAAAAAAGGATTTAAACCACTACAAATTAACATTACAATGCATAGAAATAAAGAAGCCACTGACAGACCAAATTCAGTCTCCCTTCATTAAGCTTTCAGTAGAAAACCGCTGTAAATAGTACCTGCAGGCGTCCATTCCATTCAGCTAACACTGGGCAGTGAAAGAACAAAACAGCAACAGCTACTGTATCTAGAAATCATTCAGAAAAACAAAACATGCATTTAATACCTTTAGCAACCAGCCGTGTAATTTTCCCACTGTCTTTGTCTTGGCAGCAGCGCAGATGAATTGGTGCTACAAACCAATGATGAATTAATAACGTACAGGACAGACTCAGGGGAGGAGCTGCAGCCACACACACGTTGCTCCCATGTCAGCTCAGGCTGCTTTCACCAGACTGTCAGAGAAATCACCGCACGTATACACACACACAATAGCCAACAGGCAAGCCATGTCACAGACTGCTAAGGCAAGAACACTATTTTTCAGCAGTTAAATGCCCTGTTATTTATGGTTGCATATATTATTTATGAACAGTATAATAATTGTGGGGATTACCAACTTCCTTACTGAGCCAGAGACACACAACGAGCTAGAGAATTCACGCTGTTTTTACTATGCAGATGACTCAGACAAAGCAAGCACCTACACTGCCTGAGAACTGACAGCTGCATAGCCCCAGTCTACCTCATTTAAAGGACTATTTATTTACACATTTTTAAAGAATGAGAATAAATGTGACATTCTAACTAATTAACCTAAAATCGCTTAAGAATCGCATGAAATGACTAATGGTGACCATACACGCAATGATCCCGATCATACCATATCGTTTAAATGTGTATGGCCGACCGTTGCAACAAAACATGATTTTCCTTACCTATCAGAGACAATGAAAATTTTTAATTATCAGGTGTTGTGTGTATGGTTAACATTACAAGATAAAAAATTACCAAAGTGTTCCTGGTTATAATCGTCTCGCTCACTCCGCCCGCCCAATTTTAAGCCTATTGTTTTCAGTTTGGTTCCCATTGGGATAAACAGCAGGGGATATTATATAAATGGACTGGTACATTGTTATAGATCCCTATAAAAATCACTCAGCTATGTCACTAAGTGACTCATTCTTATATTCCACTGCCCCCCACCTTTCCAGTTTCCTGTGAATGAAGTTGATCACAGTGCGCATGCCTGTAAAATGATTTGGACCTGTGGACTGCTTCCTGTACACTTCAAACCAATGTCTCTCTCCTCTCCACAAAGATTGGTTTAACTGGATAGCTGGGGCTGGGATGTTCCTTCTACTGCTTTTAAGTTAGCTAGTAGGATTGGGGGTTTAAATTTAAAAATCCTTTTTTTAAATCCTACAGTTTTTAAATTGCAAAAACATTCTCACCGTACAACTATTAGCATGTTTATTTTATATTCAATAATAAATTATCTCCTACAATGCCTAACCTTCTCAATTTATTAATTCTAAAAGAAGCTTTGCTGAATTTGTCCCGGAGTAAAGTGATATGCAGGTACCCCAACCTCCTGGAAGTCGCCAAGAGTCTCCCAATTTTCGGTGTGGTATCCTGCACTTCCGAACTTCAAAGATTATGCAGCCCTCCTCTACCTGGAACTGCCCCTTCCTGGACACCACGCCCATGGAGTGCTCTGTTATGCCCCTAACCCTGCCTCACCCTACCCCATAGATAATCTCACTCAAATCACACACCCCTCACAGTGCCCCCTTCTCCACCACTGCCCGGAAGCCTCAATGGACTAGGGTGGCATGTATGGATATGGGCAATAAGGAGATTGCATTTAAGTATATTAACTCCACTTGGATAAGTTGTCTAGGATTAGAAATACTGCAGTCCAAATCTACTTTAAAGGAGAACTTGAAACTGTAAATTACTTTCAGTAAGACGGGACTTAAAGCAAATGTAGCCCTAAGAAGGATATAATAACTGTGCATGTGCAATGTTGGCCCACCTACTGGCTTCAGTCACCGGTCCACCTCCATAATATGGAATATAAAGAGTTGCACAGACTAGTTGGCGTGGCCTGCGTAAAATGTTCCTTGCACGAACACCTGACCAAGAAACACAATGGTCAGTGACTACACTGTGCGATACTGAAAATGTTGAAAAAGAAAACACAAACCCCATGTTAAGAAAGGTAATTTACCACAACCATATCAAAAGGAGAGATGAGACACAGGTATCTGATTTTATCAAGGTTACTTGCTTCTCGATTTAGTTGATCTGAGGACTTAGTTGTCCTTTTAATTTTCTGAATGCAGCCATCTGCAAAGTACATACAATCTGCAGCATGAATATGAAACTCATTTGTCACAGATGGGCTGAGTTCTATCCACCTGCTTGTTACAGCTCGGGGAACTAAACGAGCTGTAAACAACACGCAGTTTGTTGATTTGATCTTCTATTATATTAGAACAAATGAAAAGATCTACTGGTTTATTCTCCAGAGTTTGTAAAGCAGGTGGATTGCGATTGACTGTATGTAGACAATGTTTCATATTTCAGTTTTTTCCATATTTGATTAAGAACTAAACTACATGTTTACTGCAACATTACAAGACAGAATTTTCTTTGTGATAGAACAAGAAGATTGAGAGGATTCGCTTTAAGTTAATAAGAATCTAAAATCAATAATGAAACTGCACACAAAGTATGCTTCATAAAATTAGGTTACCATAATCCAGTCACCAGAGAAGCAGCAATTGTCAACTGCTGCTTTTAATTTAGTCTGTTTAATAAAGTCTAAACAGCCTTACAAGTTTAGTATATTCTGTATGCGTGTGTGTGAATATTTATTTTGATATATATATTAATTATAATATATAAGTATATGCTTGTAAATAGTCGCACTCAGTCTGCTTATATTGAAGGACCCGGGTCTTGGATATCCTGATGAGCCCCTAACATGGCTGAAATGATCGAACGGACTCTAATCCAATAAAAGTTATGTTTTAAAGGAAACTACAGGAGTGCTCTGCCATGCATCCTAGTATGTAGTATGTATTTATATAAGTTATATATATATATATATATATATATAATATTATATTATATATAAGTAAAAAGCTACTTAAAATGCTATGCATATTTTTTTGGCCATGGTCGATTAAGCGCTGCCATTCATTACATGTGCAAATCAAAGGAAGAATATCCAAATAAACTAAAAACCATTAAAATATACTATTATATTAAAGGGCATCTATACTAAATAAATAGGTATTTAAATTGACCATAACTGGAACTATAATTCTCACCACCACTGTATCATTTGTTTGGACTCGCCCCCTTATTCTTAGATATCCAATCTAAAACTTCTTATATTTTCAGCTGTCAATCAAGTTCCTTGCGCTCCAAAAAACTATTCTTCTGTGAGTAGCTTTTACTGAACGAACTGGTGACAGAGTTTTGTCAGTTGGAAGGTGTATGCTTGTGCAGGCTGACAGTTTGGTTGTGGGAAAAAAGTCAGATCAGAGGAAGTGGGTGTGGTTAAAAGAGGGAGGGGGGATACTGCTTTCTAAAAAAAATGTGTGCTGTATTGAAGCATGCAGCACCACACACACATCAGAGTAAGTGCTACATACATGTATTCAGTTATAGATTAAGATAGGCAAAGTAACTTTTCAGTATAGTGTCCCTTTAACGACAGTTTACTAAATGCTTTATATGTGTTCTAGTGAAAATAGAATATTTAACACTACAAATAGAAAGTAGAAAAAAAAGGAAAAGTAATCAAACAGAAAAAAAGGAGTTAAGTGTTAATTCTTTTAAAGGATAAGGCAATATATAAAAATATAAATGGTAATTTTGATCATAGTGCGATATAGTGATCAGTTCAGTTGAAAACAATAAATGTTGAACTATTAGCCTCTGTAGGACATCATCAGATACAATGTTACCCCTCTGACATAGCATTTATATTCCCACGAACAGCCTACGCATTTAAGAATGACAGATAAAAGGAACAAACATCATGTTGTTCTTCCATAATACTCTAGCATGCTTGTCCTTTTGTTGTAACTAGAGACAACTGGCAATATATGATGCTTTGGTAGTGCAGAGGTAGTTTATAAAAACAGATTATATCACAGAAGTTCAATGGGCAGCTAATAGGTAGAATTCTTGGTTGATTTTATGGCAGTGGGGAAGTCCAATGTCAAATTTTTGTGTATTGTAAATCATCGCTTTTATAATATTAATGCTAGG
Organism: Hymenochirus boettgeri; assembly: GCA_019447015.1. Lineage (NCBI taxonomy): Eukaryota > Metazoa > Chordata > Amphibia > Anura > Pipidae > Hymenochirus > Hymenochirus boettgeri. The sequence goes on along the minus strand of CM033474.1, from coordinate 101,690,255 downwards.
TCACTGGATCAAGCTTTCCAAAGTGAGAACACCACCATTTTGGGCTAAATGAACCTGTGTTACCTCTAAGTTGTGAGAGAGATAGATTATGATAGATAGATAGCAGTACAACAAAAAGCGTAGATTCAATAAAAGTTCTTATCGTTAGAAATGGTGCTAATTTGCCTCCAACCAGTCAGATATCATTATACATTAATTTGAAAGCTAACATCTGATGGTTGGGCAAAATTAGACCATTTAACGATAAGAACTTTATTGATAACCCTGAAAGTATATCTAGAGCTCTATTACAAGGTCTTTTGCTGAAATATCCAAATGTTATTAATCCATACACACCGCAAGTTCCTGTCTCCGCCACCATATGTCATCCATTACAAGACACCCAATAATGTGGTTGTTGTGTGTACCCAGAGCCCAGGGATTAATATCTTAATTGTACAGCTGCCTCATACAAGCTAAGTCTCAAATCAAACACAACACACCATACAATCCAAATGGTCTAATGCCTGGGCAATGTAGCTCACATGGGTCAAACTCAAGTCCCTTCTGGCTGTTGTGTTGTGGCCCCCACCGTGATGGACAGAATCCAAGACATTACTACATGCTATTTATTTTCAGTCCCAAGTAGTGGATAACTATAGATCTGCCGCATCACACGTACCTTTACTAGATAGGTGATCGCGGTATCTAGCAGGCAGTGTGAGAGTAACAACACTGCTTGGTGACTGCAACAAATAAATAGCAGTGTAGTAAGGCTTGGATGCAGTTCACGCAGTAACAACTGATCGTAATTTGGGCCATCACTTAGCCTGTCTTTTGATTATGGCCCGTAAGTGATTGAGTTGACACCCCTGATGTAGGATAGTGACCCAAATGGCAAGATATTTTTAATCACATACTGCAACTTCACCATCCGTTAACAATAAGCTAATACAATACTAAATTCGACACCCAGGCATACTAACACCTAAACAATATGACCACTTTGACACAAAGGAACCTGAATGCCCCAAATGCCACCCAGTAGAGGCAAATTTTAAAAACCTCATAAGGCAATGCCCACGGAGTTGCTTTGTTTGGAAGGATGTGAATCAGTTCTGGGTCGCCTCTCTCCCATCCAATCCAACTCTCTCCCACAATGTGTCTGTATGGAGTACCTGAGGACAGATGACTGAGTCCAGTCATGAAAACAATTTATACAAGTGGCATTATTTCACGCCTGGAAAAACGATTGTTCTTGATGGCTCTCTCAAAAAACCCAAAAAAACATTGGATCCAAACTAATCAATGAAGACTTACCATTAATGAAAATAATATACAAGCATAGAGGATGCAAAAATAAATTTGCAAAAATCTGGATGCCCTGGATTGAATCCCCTGATACTGGTAATCCCTTAATGTTAAATGTTTAAATACTTCGCAGGTTGCAATGGTGCAGGCCCCGGGCGGCCGGAGGATGGAGGAGACCTGGACAAAACCAGGTACAACATTAAAAATTACAGCAAAGTTTGATCATAATGGCTTAATTGAAGCTTGAAAGTATAAACCCAATACCCATTTATATGTACAACAATACAGTCAAGAATCATCTGTAGTTGCTTATGTATAAAACTGTAATGTGCGCCAAGAATAATTGGGTTTGTTAATAAAACAATTTTTTATAAAAAAGGCATGGCAGCATAATGGGCAGCAAAAGCAGGGGCAACAGCTGAAGAAATTGCAGAGTAGCCAATTGTGGCAACCGTAATACTTTCATTACGCAATTATAAACAATAGATTAAGAAGTTCTCAGAGAGGCAGATTTTGGTCATAGAGTATTAAATGCTATGGCTGAAGCGTCTAATTAAACATTTATTTACTCTTTTTATTGCCCCCCATGGTATCGCTTGGGTACTACCCATTATGTTAGCGCTGTGCAGACATGGCCAGGAAAATAGAAAACTATATCAAACTTACCGAGAGTTCTTTTCCTGGCCATCCTCTGGACAACACCTTTCCTTTTCTTTTTCCTTGAAGCTTTAAACAAACTACACCGGAACAAGAGAGGAGGAAGCTATTGTAACTGTAACCAGTGGAGTCTGTTTCTTTGATTGGAGGGGGTGGGGAACTACCCATTATGTTATTGCTGCCCAGAGGGATGGCCAGGAAAGAAAATCTAAGTACATTTGATATGAGTTTCTATTATCCTACACTCCGTTCATCATAAAACCTACAGGAGCAGGAGAGAAGAAACGGAACTTACCGGTCTAGTGCTCCGTTTTCTAACAGTTCCTGATGGAGTATGTACTCTATGCTCATATGCACTGCGCATACCAATAGAGTACAAGCATGAGGCTGCAGGCCATGCACCTAGAACGTTAGTCTAACCTGCAGACCCCCAAATGTTGAAAAAACTACAATTTCCAGCATTCTCCAAAAAGAAGAAGGGGAACAGATTAACATCTTTACCTAGAAATGTTTGTCCAGGTGATTAAAAAGTATTTTCTGCTAATAGAACATGATATTTCCTGGGCTCCTATAGTTTAAATATCAATATATTTAGTAATTATTCAGGAATGACTTTATAATAAGTATTTGTATCTGTGTTTAAAATGGCTTCTTACATATTCAAGTGTGTAAGATAGTCCTGTTGTTCTTATGCAGATTATACCAGACAGATGAAAAATGCAGATAACTGAAATCTAAATTACAACCGAGAAAGCCTAAAATATGGTGCAATGAGATTATTCAAACCAGGCATATTATAGGCAATAATGGTCTTACGAAATCAAAAACCTCTTTTAAGAAGCTTGAGGGTACAGTGTCGGGCCAATTTCTGCATTAGGTAAAGCAGTGAAAAGAGGGAACCAGTCTGACCATATAGTAATCATCAGGTATATCCGAATCCATAGTAACCACTCCTTTCTGCAGCTGCATCAGTCTGAGGGACAAAAAAAAAAAAAACAATAAGGGCTCATTCACACAAGAAAACTGAAAAAACAAATGCACAGCATGCGGTTGTGTCCATTTTTCACAAGTGTTCTATAATTATTTAGAAAACGCACATAAAATGGACAGAATTGCAGCATGCTTTTTTAAATGCAACGGACGGAAACCATTGGAAGCAATAGTGGGAATCGGTACTATGAATTCGATGTACTCCTTTGCGTTTTAAAAAACCGTCCGTTGAAAAAACTCACCAAAAAATGTGCTTAATGTCAACGAGCCCTAAGGGCAAAATACCAATTAATAATGATAAGTCATTCTCTTTATGATATCAAGAATTTTGCCTTACTGTGGATTTGACAGGGATTAAATGCAAACTATGTCAGCTAGTAACCGGTTAAGTGACATGAAAGGTGCAGACACCAGCTTTTAGGCACCATGAGATACAGAGACTGTATGAATGGTGTTTTGTGTAAATAAAACTTGCTTGTTTTCACTGTAGACCTTCGGGGGATGCTTTCCTTAAAAAAAGTAATGAGTACAACTGTCATTGCTTTTACAAATTTACAGCTGTTATCCAAATAAATCTTCATCAATCACTTCATCATCCTCACACATTACTCAGGTGCTTCCAGTCTGAGATACCCCTTGGCTAAAAATTCATCAGCAGCAATTCCAAACAATAAGATTAACTTGAATGGTGACATTCAGTTCCACGTGAACCCGTATACCATATGACATCATGTGCCATTTAATTCATTTCTAGAAGAAAATGTAAACAGTGTGGCTTGTGGTTAGGGATTGTGTTGTTGGAGTTTAGGGTTAGACACAGAAAGTTAGGAAAACTTACTCCTACCTCCTTGGGTAGCAATTTGCGATGCAGTGACTGAAAATTAGAGCTCTGATATCTAAAAACATGGTGGATTTACCTCCAATATTCCATACTGGCCCACGATTTTGTCTGAATTTTCCTAATGTATGATTAGCTTAATTAGGAAACTATTTCAGTTTCTTTGGAAAGCAATGTGCAGGGGAAGAGGAGAATAAGAGAAATGTAGAAGATCAGTGAATGACAGCATAAATGGAGGTTAATTCAAGTAGCCCACAGGGAAGGAAGTGGGAGAAAAGGAGACAGGAAATAAAATACTCAATGTCAGAAGTCTTTATTTTCCCTTTAGGACATCTGGGGCAATTTATACTATTGGAAAATAAGAAATGTGTTAATAAACCAATTAAGGTGCATATACAGCAATAATACAATAATAACTCACATTTGTTAAAAGGAGTTGCATGTCATTAAAAAAAATTTATCACTATTCTTGCTGCTCTATAATAGAAGTATCTTAATCGCTATGTCTCATTGGAATACATTTTGGTGGTGACATTATGTCTTACTCTGGTAAAAATGGCTGTATCAAACCTACAATTAGGCTGAGGTGTAAATACCTTAACATATCAAAAATCCATCCAAGTTTCATTTGGCCATTTCAGACACAGTCATTTTAATAGGGGACATTATATAAAAGAGTCACATTAATTTTTAAATGCTATTTGTTTTTTTGAGATGATTATTTAAAGGCTGCAACCACCAAATGTCATTACAGCATGAACCAGCACCAATGTTTTATATGTATATACTTGAAATACATTCCTTGGAATCAGGCTCGTTTTGGTACATGTGGTACACAACAGCACTGACAGCGAGGGGGACCGCCATCACCACACAGAAACGACCCTTCTCCCATTCAAATTCCGAAGGATTCTTTCACATAATCAAGAGAGAGCGCTGGAGGGAGATGACTTTGTTCTTTTGAACAAGATATAGCTTGTAGTACAGGAGGGTATGCCTGAAACAAAGATGATAAATAAAGGTATATGTGAAAGTACCAAAATACAAAAAATGTGCAACATTATGATATTAATTTTATATCGAAATTATTAAACAGATAGTAAAAAAAATGTTTCTAAAGGCTAAAAAGAATTGTACACTGAGGAAATACTTTGCCTCATTTCAATCTATAAATACATGTAAGCAGCACTTCCTGATGTGTTTGTGTGCTGCATGACTTCAATCCAGAAACTGTTTTGCTCAAGCTTGGCCCTCAGTCCCCAGGCCCTGCCAGACTATCTGACTCTTTGTGCGGGGTAAGCATGCTCACTGACCCCTATGAGGCAGCATTGGGAGAGGGAATTTCCACCATGCAGTTTACATACCCACTGTCACCATCCAGCTTGCCAGCAAAACCATACATAACAGAAGAGGTATATGATACTAAGGACTTCTTGATTGGCAGTGAAATGTATGATGTTTCAGACTCGGATATCTTAAAGGGTATCTCCACTGGTTTTGTAAAAAAAAAAGTTTTTTGATCCAGTTCTATTTGAAGAACGGGAGGTAAAGAGCTGTGCCTACCTTCCGTTCTTCAATAGAACAACAGGAGCCAGGAGAGAAGGTAAGAACTTACCCGCCGCTCGCTCCCCCGGCGCTGGTCGACAGGCCCGACGGACCTTGTCTTCTATGCGCATAGATAGCGCATGCGATTAGAAGACAAGGTCCGTCGGGAGCTGTCAGACGACGTGCAGGGGGGGGTGAGCGAGTGCGAGGCGGGTAAGTTTTACTTACTTCTCTCCTGGCTCCTGTGTGTTCTATTGAAGAAAGGAAGGTAAAGGCACAGCTCCTTTGCCTCCCGTTCTTCAAGAACGAAAATGGATCAAAAAACTTCCAAAAACAAGTGGAGATACCCTTAAAAACAGGGGACAGAGCAACAAAAAAATGGTTATAGTGAAGTTGGGACGAAAAGAATTAGAGGTTCCAGGAATGGGAAATTTAAACAAACTTAAATTCTCAGTTACATACCTTTAATATATCACCGCATGCAGACCTCTTGGTACTAGTAAAATAAATCAGGCTACCAGCTTTGAAGTTTACAATTTGAGCTAGCTTTTCAATTTTTCCCGTAGAATTTGAAATTGTTTTCCATAATAAAGTCTATGGTTGGTGCTGTTTTTCAGCATGAATTTTGCTATTTAAGGGAAGCATATGTTGTAATATCTACCAAACCCCTGACTGGGCCAGCAACCCAGGCGATGTGCGCCTATGAGAAGACTTTCTGCAATCCAATTTCCCATGGCCTTGCCCACCGCCAAATTAAAGGGGGCAAGGCTGCTGGAATGGACGGGGTGCGTATTTCGAAGGATGTTCTACCAATCTTCTCTACACCAGGTACTGTAGGTGATAGAGATCTATGTCCTCACCTGGGTACACCAGAAGGGAAGGGGGTTGATTTACACTTTAGTTCCCGTAAACATTTTCCTAATGATGCTTACCGAATATCCAGTATAAGCAGAGCAGTCATGGGATCTGCAGTCTTAACCTTCTTCCATTGCTGAATAAGTCATGATTTGTGACGCCAAATTCTTTAAAAAAGGCTACCCCTGATCTATACATTACACACAAGCATGAGAGAAAGTTAAATTTTTATTTTTCATAGTACATACCCCATTTAACAGTTTACGTTCACCAATCTGTAGTTGCTAGACTACCAGCATTTTTGATCAACAAAGCCATAATAGATTATAAAAACAAGGCCATAATAGATTATAAAAAACAAGGCCATAATAGATTATAAAAAAACAAAGCCATAATAGATTATAAAAAACAAGGCCATAATAGATTATAAAAAACAAGGCCATAATAGATTATAAAAAACAAGGCCATAATAGATTATAAAAAACAAGGCCATAATAGATATAAAAACAAAGCCATAATAGATTATAAAAAACAAGGCCATAATAGATTATAAAAAAAACAAGGCCATAATAGATATAAAAAACAAGCCAAATAGTTATAAAAAACAAGGCCATAATAGATTATAAAAAAACAAAGCCATAAAGATTATAAATAGATTATAAAAAACAAGGCCATAATAGATTATAAAAACAAAAGCCATAATAGATAATAAAAAACAAAGCCATAATAGATTATAAAAAAACAAGGCATAATAGATTATAAAAAAACAAAGCCAAGATATAAACAGGCCATAAAGATTATAAAAACAAGCCAATAGATTAAAAAACAAAGCTAAAGATTATAAAAAACAAGCCATAATAGATATAAAAAACAAGCATATAGATTATAAAAACAAAGCCATAATAGATTATAAAAAACAAGCCATAATAGATATCTACCGAATATCGAAACAAAAAAGCAGTGATTTATTTTATATGCTTGAGCAAATAGTACATTATATATAAACAGTGATAAGTTTCTGACATGAAGGAGACAGTTAGATGGTATATTCAAATAGCATATTCTCTTTATATTTTCATATTGCCGACTTCAACTCATAGGATAGCAGGCCAGAATCTGTCTCTGATGCACTTCACTGCAGCTTTTAAACAACCAAATAATAATGTACAGATGGTTGTTTGCGGCAACTCGTGTAAAAAGCAATTTTTTTCCAGCTCCTAAAAAATGCAAAGGAAATTTGAATACAGCAACTTCTGCCATGTTTGATAAACGAACCGATTCTGTTTTTGTCGTCACACACAAAAATCCATTATTTGTAAACCTATAGTAATAATAGTTTTAATCTTTAGCAACCCCCCAAAAAATGTAAACACATATCCGAGAAAGTTGGTTTACCTTAGGCTGCTAATCATTGGATATGAGACATCTATACCCACGGAACCAATCCCCCTGATGTGCAGAAATCTATGTTATCTCCATAGCTGATGGCATAATATGTGTTTATGTTATTAATTTACAGCAACCGATCAGATGTTGGTTACTGCAGTACATTAACACCTGGTTGGTTGTTTTGCAGCAGAATTTTAAATGCATGCCACGGGAATAATGGTGTATAAGAAGGTCAGGGAGTCCCGTCACACATACAGAACTTGTTTATTTAAACTGACATTGGACAGTAGCATAACTACTGCACCCGCTACCCCCATGACCATAGGGGGGTCCAGGCAGTAGAAGAGCCCGCCACAACCTCCGATTAGCTCTTAAAAGACCGCAAGTTCAGGTCCGGTCTTTAAACACGTGATCGCGCATAAGGGTCAGGGGCCCAGTCTCCAATCTCGCAGGGGGGCCCGAGCCCCTACAGTTACGCCCGATATGGTAAATAAAGTAATGAAGTATTTTCAATAGTTAAAATATTGCTTACATTGTGTTCCCTTTACGCTGTGTGTTTCATGCGTGTTCAACAACAACTCAGTGTACTATTCACGCAAACAGGTTAAAGCAGAGCGCACAAACAAGTCTGGGTGAATAAAGGTAATACGTACGTAGCACACAAAATTTGATTTGAGTCACAAAAACAGATAAAGACTTAGAGAGAACATTGTGCTTACTGATGATTTATTGAACAGTGAATTATTGGAAATAATATCCTCTCCACCATCTAAATATAGGGATAACAGTGACACTCAGGGGCGTCTTAGGCATTAGCCACATAGACGAATAAAATAGGGCACTATTCAAAGCTTTTTTTCTTTTAAAAGACAGTGATTATTATCAGGCATAAAGCATCAAGGTGTTACCAATCTAGTTCTGAATCCTCTCTGTTTTATACAATACCAGTAACTCCCCAATTCTTTCAAGAATCAGCACCCCCCCCCACGTGGTGCATCTCTTCCCTGCTACACCTCTCACCCCACCCCTGCGGCATTCCACAATGTTTGTAGATGCACCTGTCAAACTGTTGTGTAGTATATCTGTTGTATTCAGTTACATCAACTGGACTTAAAAGTTTAGTTCTTAAAGACGAGTTAAAGCAAGACTACTCCAAGTGGTGGTTGGGGAGGTTTCAGTTGGGAAGGGGGCACCAGGGAAGACTACCTAGGTGGGCACCAAAATGGCCAGAACTGGTTTTGTCACACTGAAATGTCTATGTCAGTACTAGTCTATGTCAGTAGCAGTGTATGTCAGTTCAAGTCTAGTGCAGTAGCAGTGTATGTCGGTACTAGTCTATGTCAGTAGCGTGTATGTCAGTATAGTCTATGTCAGTACTATTCTGTCAGTACTAGTGTATGTCAGTACTAGTGTATGTCAGTACCAGTTATGTCAATGTCAGTACTATGTTATACTTTTATTGTCTAACTATCTCACAATCAGGGATCCAGACTGACATAAGCCCATCCCTTGGTTGCTGTGAGTTTATCTAATAGGGATGGGGTTTGCACATCATCTGGAGAGCCAGGTTAAAAACATCTCAAAATTCACAGACATGCGCAGAACATTCACAGAGACACGAACCTTCCCATCCCTGTCAAATGGAAGATCAAGTTCACCCAGCGCTTCCCCTTCACCTCTCTCTTCCTGTTCACTGGACCCGGTACGGGTGAGGAGGCCGATAGTCCGGAAGGATTGACAAGGATCGTTCCTCCATCTCGCCTCCCCGCCGAGTGCAGCCTCAGTCTCTTAGACAGCTCTCTCCCATCTCCTCCCACGGAGAGCCGGCAGGGACAAAACACTGCTACTCGCTGGCAATTACGCAACGCGTCTGGTCTCTCGCTATGTAAAACAGACAAGAAGATTGGTGGCGACACAGTCAGTGTAATAAACCCAGTGTGTGTGTGTTGTGTGTATGTATGTTTGTGTGTATGTATTGTTGGTGTGTATGTGTGTATATGTTTGTGTGTCTATTAATGTTTGTGTGTATATGTGTGCGTGTGTAGTATCTCCTGCTACAGCAACACGCTCAGTACGGTATAGAAAGGTCAGTGTGGTAGAACAGAACACAGCTCAGTACGGTATAGAACACTCAGTACGTTTGACAGCTATACAGAGTACACAGTACAGTTAGTACAGCTCAGTACGGTATAACAGCTCAAACCGCTCAGTACAGTGTAGAACGCTCAGTAGGTATAGAAAGCTCAGTACAGTATAGAACAGCTCAGAACACAGTCAGCAGTATAGAAACAGCTAGCTAGAATAACACGCTCAGTACAGTATAGAACAAAGAACACAGCTTAGTACAGTAAACAGTCATCAGTAGGTAATAAAAACAGCTCAGAACAACAGCTCAGTACGTTAGAACAGCTCAGTACATTGTAGAACAGCCTAGTACAGTATAGAACAGCTCAGTACAGTAGATAGTTAGAACACAGCTCAGATGGATAGAACAGACCGTACAGTATAGAACAGCTCAGTACTGTATAGAACAGCTTTAGAACACAGCTAGTACAGTATGAACAGCTCAGCTCAGTAAGGTATAGAAAAGCTCAGAACACAGTTCAGTACAGTAAAAACAGCTCAGTACGGTATAGAAACCGCTCAGTACAGTATAGAACAGCTCAGACACAGCTCAGTACGTATAGAACAGCTCAGAACACTGCTAGTACGGTAAAGACGGTCAGTATGGTATGAAAAGCTCAGTCGGTTATAGAAACAGCTCGACAGTATAGAACGGCTCAGTACGGTATAGAACAGCTCAGTACGTATAGAACAGCTCAGTACGGTATAGAACAGCTCAGTACAGTATAGAGCAGCTCAGTACGGTATAGAGCAGCTAAGTACAGTATTGAACAGCTCAGTACATATAGAACACTCCGTACGATATAGAACAGCTAGAACACAGTCAGTACGTAGAACAGCACGGTTATAGAACAGCTCAGTACGGTATAGAACAGCTTAGAACACAGCTCAGTACAGTATAGTACAGCTCAGTGTGGTATAGAACAGCTCAGTACGTATAAAACAACTCAGACAACAGCTCAGTACAGGGGAGGACTGGCCCAGTAGGATGAGGGGCAAATGCCCCTCAGGGGTCTCCATAATGATTTGGGCTGCCACAGAAGCTATAGTAAGTACGCTTGCAAACACATGCCTCTAGCTCTAACACAGGCAAGAAATAGGAAACCCTCATCCTAGATCAGATTGTTTACCAGTCAGCCCTCCAGTTAATTAGCAGTGTTAGTCAGTCCTCAGTTCATTAGACAGTGTCATCAGCCCTCCAGTTCATAGCCAGTGTTAGTCAGTTCTCCAGTTCAAACCAGTGTTAGTCCTCCACTTCATTAGCCAGTGTTAGTCAGCCCTCGGTTCTTAGCCATTGTTGTCACCTTCAGATCATTAGCCTATATATGTGATAGAGGTATGTGATCCATGTGATTATTCATTGTTGGTCACAGAGTTATTTTATGAGTGAACATTACTAATCAGTGTAGAACAGTCAGACGGTATAGAAAAGCTTAGAACACAGCTCAGACAGTATAGAACAGCTCGGTACGGTATAGAACAGCTCAGAACACAGCCAGTACAGTATAGAACAGCTCAGTGCGGTATAGAACAGCTCAGTACAGTATAGAACAGCTCAGAACACAGCTCAGTACAGTATAGAACAGCTCAGTACAGTATAGAACGGCTCAGTACGGTATAGAAAGCTCAGTACGGTATAGAACAGCTCAGTACAGTATAGAACAGCTCATTACAGTATAGAGCAGCTAATTTTTAAAAAAGGTGTGTAATATTTTAGATCTATTCCATCAAATTCAATTAATCAATTGATCATTTTTTTTTTCATAAAATAAATTGCCCATGCAATGAACATTTTTTTTTTAATCTCAGGAAGATTTTTGGGTCTAGGTTTAGTAGTGTGGGGCCAGTCTGGGCAACAATGGGCATACCATTTCCCAGGTATGATACACAGCTTAGTTCAGTACACAGTGTAGTACAGTACACAGCATGTACAATATACAGTATAGACAATACAAGTTAGCAATAGGACAGCTCATACACAGCAACCTTACAGACATTGACCTGTACACACAAGGACAGAGCTGAGGAAATAATCCCTTTGGTCTATACCAAGGGTTGCAAACTTGTGGCCCTCCAGGTGTTTGAAAACTGCACTGCTACCAAGGCATGCTGTTGTACGTTCCAAACATCTGGAATACCGAAGGATCGACATCAATGTCATATACTTAGATTATTATACAGGCACGCAATTCTCCCTGAAAGTAAACAACAGCTCCCTGAAATTAGATTAGAAAAGCTCATCAATTCCAGAGTTTACTGAAGAGAATGAGTGACTAACATTATGTGACATTACATGTGACTGTCCCTTTCTGGGTATATTTACTTATAGAGATTTTTCCAGCGGCTTCCATGATTTACTATTACTATTTAATGCCATCTATTACGTGGCATTAAATACTTACTTTGAGACACTCACGCAGAAAGGGCTCAAGTCACGCTAACTCGTCATGATTTCCCCATTGCGGGATCTTATTTTACATAGTTACAGTCTTGTCTTTTTTTGGTTTGGTGTCGGTGTGAGGTACCTCATAAAATTGGTTTTTGCAATGTGGGTTGTCTGATTAGGATGGTGCTTAGCTATGTCACATGTATCACGTGACTTATAGAAACTGTTTCTTTTCCTTTGATCCTCTTGGCTATTCTTAGTAATGGTCCACAATGTAACCAATGGAAGACATGCTTTTTGGCTGATCGTGGACTGCAAAGGCCAGCTGGAAGAGGACCCGAGGACTAAGGAAACAATGTAAGTGGGTTAGGAAGTATAATTGTCCTGAAAGATTAAAGGAGGCATGCTTTGATTTGGTTCGTCCCCCCCATTTATAAAATAAACAGTGATGAAACAATTTCTGTTTTTGAATAAGGAATAATGCACCTTTCTATTGTCAATAAAGGAAAGTTGAGGTCAGCAAGAATTCCATGACCATGGAAAAGCACAGTCACATTTCTAATATCCTTATATTTAAAACAAGGTATGTCTTATTTAACATGATATACACGTTCTTGGTTACTTGTTACTAATGACATAGCTAAGCACAATTTATAAGGGTATAATTCCAGGATAGGCAAACCTACAGCATAAACAGTCACAATTAAATTGTAATTTAGGGGTAGTACGGTAATACTATACAATAATGATTCCTGGGCACTCTATATTGCAAACAAAAAATATTATAATTTATTATTATTTATTGTGATTATCACACATAAATAATATTTTTTGTTTGCAATCCAGAGTGCCCAGGAATCATTTTTGTATAGATTTACTTCACTTTACCTGGAGCACCTGGGTGGAATTCGTATGGAAGAGTGTAGATGGACATACAGACAATTTTGGGTAGTAATACTATTTATGCTGTGTATTATACAGATCCTGGAAGTGTTGTGTTGTAACAAAAACAATCTAATGTAGTGGTTAAGCTAATGTCCTATAGAAACCATATAGCATCCATCACCTGTTTTGAGACACCAACCATCCTCCTCCATGACACTCAGGCAGAGATATCCAGGGACAGCTGTATCTGATTTCAGCCTTGTACAGAAGCCACCACGCCTCTTTCTGAACAGCACATACCATTTTAATGTCTGGAGATATAAAAGAGGGTTGTGGAAAATATTGAACAAATGGGTTAAGCAAGGCATGGTATTTTCATCAGATTCCCAAAGCTCATTATTAGTCTGGGTAAACAGATGCTGCTTAAAAAAAAAAAAGGATTTAAACCACTACAAATTTAACATTACAATGCATAGAAATAAAGAAGCCCTGATCAGACAAATTCAGTCTCCCTTCATAAGCTTTCAGTAGCAAACCGCGTAAATAGTACCGCAGCTCGTCCATTCCCATCAGCTAACAATGGGCAGTGAAGAAACAAAACAGCACAGCTACTGTATCTAGAAATCATTCAGAAAAACAAATAATGCATTTAATACCTATCAACCAGCCTGTAATTTATCCCACTGTCTTGTCTTTGCAGCAGCAGCGCTGAATTGGTGCCTACAAACCAATGATGAATTAATAACGTACAGGACAGACTCAGGGGAGGGCTGCAGCCACACACGTTGCCCCAATTGTCAGCTCAGGCTGCTTTCACCAGACTGTCAGAGAAATCACCCGCAGTATACACACACACATTAGCCAACAGGCAAGCCATGTCACAGACTGCTAAGGCAAGAACACTATTTTTTCGACGTAAATGCCCTTTTATTTATGGTTGCTATATATTTATGAACAGTTATAATAATGTGGGGATTACAACTTCTTACTGAGCCAGAGACACACAACGAGCTAGAGAATTCACGCTGTTTTTACTATGCGATGAACTCAGACAAAGCAAAGCACTCTACACTGCCCTGAGAACTGACAGCTGCAAAGCCCCAGTCTACCTCATTTCTAAAGGACATATTATTACACTTTTAAAGAATTGAGAAATAAATGTGACATTCTAACTAATAACCTAAAATCGCTTAAGAATCCAGAAATGACTAATGGTGACACATACACGCAATGATCCTGATCATACCATATCGTTAAAATGTGTAGGCCGACCTGTTGCAACAAACATGATTTTCCTCCTATCAGAGACAATGAAACATTTTTAATTGATCAGGATTGTTGTGTGTATGGTTAACATTACAAAGATAAAAATTTACCAAATGTGTTCCTGGTTATAATCGTCTCGCTACTACGCGCGCCAATTTAAGCCTATTGTTTCAGTTTGGTCCCATTGGGATAAACAGCAGGGTATATTATTATAAAGGAGGTACATTGTTATAGATCCCTATAAAATCACTCAGCTAGTCACTAAGTGATCATTTCTTATATTCCACTGCCCCCCCACCTTTCCAGTTCCTGAATGAAGTTGATCACAGTGCGCATGCCTGTAAAATGATTCGGGACCTGCTGGAGCTGCTTCCTGTCACTTCATAACCAATGTCTCTCTCTCCTCCCCAAAGATTGGTTTAACTGGATAGCTGATGGGCTGGGATGTTCCCTTCTACTGCTTTTAAGTTAGCTTAGTAGGATTGGGGGTTTTAATTTTAAAAATCCTTTTTTTAAATCCTACAGCTTTTTAAATTGCAAAAACATTCTCACAGTACAACTATTAGCATGTTTATTTTAAATTCAAATAAATAAATTATTCTCTACAATTGCCTAACCTCTCAATTTTAAATCTAAAAGAGCTTTGCTGAATGTCCCTGAGTAAAGTGATATGCAGGTATCCACCCCTCCTGGAAGTCGCAAGAGTCTCCCAATTTTGGTGTGGTCTCCTGCACTTCCGCAACTTCAAACATTAGCAGCCTCCTACCCTGGAATGCCCCTTACCTGGACACCACGCCCATGGAGTGCTCTGTTATGCCCCTAACCCTGCCTCACCCTACCCCATAGATAATCTCACTCAAATCACACACCCCTCACAGTGCCCCCTTTCTCCACCCTGCCCGGAAGCCTCATATGCAGTGTGGCATGTATGGATATGGGCAAGTAAGAGATTGCATTTAAGTAATATTATAACTCCACTTGGTAAGTTGTCTAGCATTTAGAAATACTGCAGTCCAAATCTACTTTAAAGGAGAACTTAAACTGTAAATTACTCCTTCAGTAGAAGGCATTAAAGCAAATGTAGTCCCCTAAAGAACTGGATATAATAACTGTGCATGTGCACTGGCTGGCCACCTACTGGCTTCAGTCACATGGTCCACCTCCTAATATGGAATATAAAGAGTTGCTACAGACTAGTTGGGTGGCCTGCTGTAAAATGTTCCTGCCGTAACACTGACCAAGAACACAATGGTCAGTGACTACACTGTGCGATACTGAAATGTTGAAAAAGAAAACACAAACCCCATGTTAGAGAAAGTAAATTTCCCAGCACATATCAAAAGGAGATGAGACACAGGTATCTGATTTTTATCAAGGTACTCTGCCTTCTGATTTAGTTGATCTGAGACTTTAGTGTCCTTAATTTTTTCTGACTGCAGCCACTCAAATGTACAATACAATCTGCAGGATGAATATGAAACATATTTGCCACAGATGGGCTGAGTTACTATCCACCTGCTTGTTACGTCGGGAACTAAACGATGAACAACACGCAGTTTGTTTGATTTGATTTCTATTATATTAGAACAAATGAAAGAATCTACGTTTTATCTCCAGAGTTGTAAAAGCAGGTGGATTGCGATTTGACCTGTATGTAGACAAATATGTTTCATTTCATTTTTTTTCCATATTTGATTAAGAACTAAACTACATGTTTACTGCAACATTAAAAGCAGAATGTCTTCCTTTGTGATAGAAAGAAGATTGAGAGGATTCAGCTTAAGTTAATAAGAATCTAAAAATCAATAACGAAACTGCCACAAAGTATGCTTCATAGTAAATTAGGTTACCTAAATCCAGTCACGAGAAGCAGCAATTGTCAACTGCTGCTTTTAATTTAGTCTGTTAATAAAGTCTAAACAGCCTTACAAGTGTTAGTATATTTGTATGCGTGTGTGTGAATATTTATTTTGATATATATTTAATTATAATATATAAGTATATGCTTGTAAATAGTCGCACTCACGTCTGCTATATTGAAGACCCGGGTCTGGATATCCTGATGATGGCCTAAAAGGCTGAAATGCATCGATACGACACTAAATCCAATAAAAGTTAGTTTGTTTTAAAGAAACTACCAGGAGTGCTCTGCCATGCATCCTATGTATGTTGTATGTATTTATATGTATATATATAATATATATATATATATATATATATATATATATATAATACACACACACACACTAAGCTATGCAAGCTATGGCTTTACAATGATGTATGTCAAATCAAAGGAAGAATATCCAAATAAACCAAACCATTAAAATATACTATTATATTAAAGGGCATCTATACTAAAAAATAGGTTATTTTAAATTGACCATAAAATGGAAACTATAATTCTTCCAACCACCATGTATCATTTTTTTTGTTGATCTGCCCCCTATTCATTAGATATCCAATCTAAAACTTCTATATTTAAGCTCCCTTCTTCCATTTGCTGAAGTAAGTCACTGATTTTTGACTGCAAATTCCTTAAAAGGCTACCCCTGATCTACAACAATGCAGGAGAGAAAGTTACATTTTTATTTTTCATAGTACATAGCCCATTTAACAGTTTACGTTCACAAATCTGTAGTTGCTAGACTACCAGCATTTTGTATCAACAAAGCCATAATAGATTATAAAAAAATAAGGCCATAACAGATTATAAAAAACAAGGCCATAATAGATTATAAAAAACAAGGCCATAATAGATTATAAAAAAACAAGGCCATAATAGATTATAAAAAAACAAGGCCATAACAGATTATAAAAAAACAAGGCCATAACAGATTATAAAAAAACAAAGCCATAATAGATTATAAAAAAACAAAGCCATAATAGATAATAAAAAAAACAAAGCCATAATAGATTATAAAAAACAAGGCCATAATAGATTATATCTACCGAATATCGAAACAAAAAAGCAGTGATTTATTTTATATGCTTGAGCAAATAGTTACATTTTATATCTAAACAGTGATAAGTTTCTGACATTGAAGGAGACAGTTAGATGGTATATTCAAATAGCATATTCTCTTTATTAGTTTCATATTGCCTGACTTCAACTCATAGGATAGCAGGCCAGAATCTGTCTCTGATTTTGCACTTCACTGCAGCTTTTAAACAACCAAATAATAATGTACAGATGGTTGTTTGCGGCAACTCGTGTAAAAAGCAATTTTTTTTCCAGCTCCTAAAAAATGCAAAGGAAATTCTGAATACAGCAACTTCTGCCATGTTTGATAAACGAACCGATTCTGTTTTTGTCGTCACACACAAAAATCCATTATTTGTAAACCATATAGTAATAATAGTTTTAATCTATTAGCAACCCCCCAAAAAATGTAAACACATATCCGAGAAAGTTGGTTTACCTTAGGCTGCTAATCATTGGTTAAAGACATCTATACCCACGGAACCAATCCCCCTGATGTGCAGAAATCTATGTTATCTCTCATAGCTGATGGCATAATATGTGTTTATGTTATTAATTTACAGCAACCGATCAGATGTTGGTTACTGCAGTCATATAACACCTGGTTGGTTGTTTTGCACCAGAAATTTTAAATTGCATGCCACAGGGAATAATGGTGTATAAGAGAGGTCAGGGAGTCCCGTCACACATACAGAAACTTGTTTATTTAAAACTGACTATTGGACAGTAGCATAACTACTGCACCCGCTACCCCCATGACCATAGGGGGGTCCAGGCAGTAGAAGAGCCCGCCACAACCTCCGCGATTAGCTCTTTAAAAGACCGCAAGTTCAGGTCCGGTCTTTTAAACAGCTGATCGCGCATAAGGGTCAGGGGCCCAGTCTCCAATCTCGCAGGGGGGCCCGAGCCCCTACAGTTACGCCCGATATGGTAAATAAAGTAATGAAGTATTTTCAATAGTTAAAATTATTGCTTACATTGTGTTCCCTTTACGCTGTGTGTTCATGCGTGTTCAAACAACTCAGCTGTACTATTCACGCAAACAGGTTAAAGCAGAGCGCACAAACAAGTCTGGGTGAATAAAGGTAATACAGTACGTAGCACACAAAATTTGATTTGATGTCCACAAAACAGATAAAGACTTAGAGAGAACATTGTGCTTACTGATGATTTATTGAACATGTGAATTATTGGAAATAATATCCTCTCCACCATCTAAATATAGGGATAACAGTGACACTCAGGGGCGTTTCTAGGCATTAGCCACATAGACGAATAACTAGGGCACTATTCAAAGCTTTTTTTCTTTTAAAAGACAGTGATTATTATCAGGCATAAAGCATCAAGGTGTTACCAATCTAGTTTCCTGAATCCTCTCTGTTTTATACAATACCAGTAACTCCCCAATTCTTTCAAGAATCAGCACCCCCCCCACGTGGTGCATCTCTTCCCTGCTACACCTCCACCCCACCCCTGCGGCATTCCACAATGTTTGTAGAATGCACCTGTCAAACTGTGGGTTAGTATATCTGTTGTATTCAGTTACATCAACTGGACTTAAAAGTTTAGTTCTTAAAGACGTGAGTTAAAGCAAAGACTACTCCAAGTGGTGGTTGGGGAGGTTTCAGTTGGGAAGGGGGCACCAGGGAAGACTTACCTAGGTAGGGCACCAAAATGGCCAGAACTGGTTTGGTCACACTGAAATGTCTATGTCAGTACTAGTCTATGTCAGTAGCAGTGTATGTCAGTACAAGTCTATGTCAGTAGCAGTGTATGTCGGTACTAGTCTATGTCAGTAGCAGTGTATGTCAGTACTAGTCTATGTCAGTACTATTCTGTCAGTACTAGTGTATGTCAGTACTAGTGTATGTCAGTACCAGTCTATGTCAATGTCAGTACTATGTATTACTTTTATTGTCTAACTATCTCACAATCAGGGATCCAGACTGACATAAGCCCATCCATTGGTTGCTGTGAGTTTATCTAATAGGGGATGGGGTTTGCACATCATCTGGAGAGCCACAGGTTAAAAACATCTCAAACTTCACAGACATGCGCAGAACATTCACAGAGACACGAACCTTCCCATCCCTGTCAAATGGAAGATCAAGTTCACCCAGCGCTTCCCCTTCACTCTCTTCTTCCTGTTCACTGGACCCGGATACGGGCTGAGGAGGCCGATAGTCCGGATAAGGATTGACGAAGGATCGTTCCTCCATCTCCGCCTCCCCGCCGAGCTGCAGCCTCAGTCTCTTAGACATGCTCTCTCCCATCTCCTCCCACGGAGAGCCGGCAGGGACAAAACACTGCTACTCGCTGGCAATTACCGCAACGCGTCTGGTCTCTCGCTACTGTAAAACAGACAAGAAGATTGGTGGCGACACAGTCAGTGTAATAAACCCAGTGTAGTGTGTGTTTGTGTGTATGTATGTTTGTGTGTATGTATGTTTGGTGTGTATGTGTGTATATGTTTGTGTGTCTATATTTATGTTTGTGTGTATATGTGTGCGTGTGTATGTATCTCCTGCTACAGCTCAACACAGCTCAGTACGGTATAGAAAGGCTCAGTGTGGTATAGAACAGAACACAGCTCAGTACGGTATAGAACCACTCAGTACGGTTTAGAACACAGCTTAGTACAGTAGTACAGCTTAGTACAGTAGTACAGCTCAGTACGGTATATAACAGCTCAAAACACTGCTCAGTACAGTGTAGAACAGCTCAGTATGGTATAGAACAGCTCAGTACAGTATAGAACAGCTCAGAACACAGCTCAGTGCAGTATAGAACAGCTTAGAACACAGCTCAGTACAGTATAGAACAGCTAAGAACACAGCTTAGTACAGTAGAACAGCTCAGTACGGTATAAAACAGCTCAGAACACAGCTCAGTACAGTGTAGAACAGCTCAGTACAGTGTAGAACAGCTCAGTACAGTATAGAACAGCTCAGTACAGTATAGAACAGTTTAGAACACAGCTCAGTATGGTATAGAACAGCTCAGTACAGTATAGAACAGCTCAGTACTGTATAGAACAGCTTAGAACACAGCTTAGTACAGTATAGAACAGCTCAGTCTCAGTAAGGTATAGAACAGCTCAGAACACAGTTCAGTACAGTATAAAACAGCTCAGTACGGTATAGAACAGCTCAGTACAGTATAGAACAGCTCAGAACACAGCTCAGTACAGTATAGAACAGCTCAGAACACTGCTTAGTACGGTATAGAACGGCTCAGTATGGTATAGAAAAGCTCAGTACGGTATAGAACAGCTCAGTACAGTATAGAACGGCTCAGTACGGTATAGAACAGCTCAGTACGGTATAGAACAGCTCAGTACGGTATAGAACAGCTCAGTACAGTATAGAGCAGCTCAGTACGGTATAGAGCAGCTAAGTACAGTATTGAACAGCTCAGTACAGTATAGAACCACTCCGTACGATATAGAACAGCTTAGAACACAGCTCAGTACAGTATAGAACAGCTACGGTATAGAACAGCTCAGTACGGTATAGAACAGCTTAGAACACAGCTCAGTACAGTATAGTACAGCTCAGTGTGGTATAGAACAGCTCAGTACAGTATAAAACAGCTCAGAACACAGCTCAGTACAGGGGAGGACTGGCCCAGTAGGATGAGGGGCAAATGCCCCTCAGGCTGGTCTCCAATAATGATTTGGGCTGCCACAGAAGCTATTAGTAAGTTACGTGCTTGAAAGGCAAAGCACATGCCTCTAGCTCTAACACAGGCAAGAAATAGGAAACCCCTCATCCTAGATCAGATTGTTTACCAGTCAGCCCTCCAGTTAATTAGCAGTGTTAGTCAGTCCTCCAGTTCATTAGACAGTGTCATCAGCCCTCCAGTTCATTAGCCAGTGTTAGTCAGTTCTCCAGTTCATTAACCAGTGTTAGTCCTCCACTTCATTAGCCAGTGTTAGTCAGCCCTCCGGTTCATTAGCCATTGTTGTCAGCCCTTCAGATCATTAGCCTGTGATAGAGGTATGTGATCCATGTGAATTATTTCATTGTTGGTCACAGAGTTATTTTTATGAGTGAACTATTACTTTAATCAGTGTAGAACAGCTCAGAACGGTATAGAACAGCTTAGAACACAGCTCAGTACAGTATAGAACAGCTCGGTACGGTATAGAACAGCTCAGAACACAGCTCAGTACAGTATAGAACAGCTCAGTGCGGTATAGAACAGCTCAGTACAGTATAGAACAGCTCAGAACACAGCTCAGTACAGTATAGAACAGCTCAGTACAGTATAGAACGGCTCAGTACGGTATAGAAAAGCTCAGTACGGTATAGAACAGCTCAGTACAGTATAGAACAGCTCATTACAGTATAGAGCAGCTAATTTTTTAAAAAAGGTGTGTAATATTTTAGATCTATTCCATCAAATTCAATTAATCAATTGATCATTATTTTTTTTCATAAAATAAATTGCCCATGCAATGAACATTTTTTTTTTAATCTCAGGAAGATTTTTGGGTCTAGGTTTAGTAGTGTGGGGCCAGTCTGGAGCAACCAATGGGCATACCATTTCCCAGGTATGATACACAGCTTAGTTCAGTACACAGTGTAGTACAGTACACAGCATAGTACAATATACAGTATAGAACAATACAAAGTATAGCATAGGACAGCTCAGTACACAGCAACCCTTACAGACATTGACCTGTACACACAAAGGACAGAGCTGAGGAAATAATCCCTTGTGTCTATACCAAGGGTTGCAAACTTGTGGCCCTCCAGGTGTTTGAAAACTGCATTCTGCTACCAAGGCATGCTAGTTGTACGTTCCAAACATCTGGAATACCGAAGGATCGACATCACTGTCATATAACTTAGATTATTATACAGGCACGCAATCTCTCCCTGAAAGTAACAACAGCTCCCTGAAATTAGATTAGAAAAGCTCATCAATTCCAGAGTTTACTGAAAGAGAATGAGTGACTAACATTATGTGACATTACATGTGACTGTCCCTTTCTGGGTATATCTTCCATTATAGAGATTTACCAGCGGCTTCCATGATTTACTATTACTATTTAATGCCATCTATTAGCTGGCATTAAATACTTACTTTGAGACACTCACGCAGAAAAGGGCTCAAGTCACGCTAACCTGGTCATGATTTCCCCATTGCGGGATCTTATTTTACATAGTTACAGTATTCTGTCTTTTTTTGGTTTGGTGTCGGTGAGGTACCTCCATAAAATTGGTTTTTGCAATGTGGGTTGTCTGATTATGGATGGTGCTTAGCTATGTCACATGTATCACGTGACTTATAGAAACTTGTTTCTTTTCCTTTGATCCTCTTGGCTATTCTTAGTAATGGTCCACAATGTAACCAATGGAAAGACATGCTTTTTTGGCTGCATCGTGGACTGCAAAGGCCAGCTGGAAGAGGACCCGAGCGACTAAGGAAACAATGTAAGTGGGTTAGGATAGTATAATTGTCCTGAAAGATTAAAGGAGGCATTGCTTTGATTTTGGTTCGTCCCCCCCATTTATAAAAATAAACAGTGATGAAACAATTTCTGTATGTTTGAATAAGGAATAATGCACCTTTCTATTGTCCAATATAAGGAAAGTTGAGGTCAGCAAGAATTCCATGACCATGTAAAAGCACAGTTCACATTTCTAATATCCTTATATTTAAAACAAGGTATGTCTTATTTAACATGATATACACGTTTCTGGTTACTTGTTACTAATGACATAGCTAAGCACAATTTATAAGGGTATAATTTCCAGGATAGGCAAACCTACAGCATAAACAGTCACATTAAAGTTGTAATTTAGGGGTAGTACGGTAATACTATACAATTAATGATTCCTGGGCACTCTATATTGCAAACAAAAAATATTATAATTTATTATTATTTATTGTGATTATCCACAATAAATAATATTTTTTGTTTGCAATCCAGAGTGCCCAGGAATCATTGTTTTGTATAGATTTACTTCACTTTACCTGGAGGCACCTGGGTGGAACTGTATGGAAGAGTGCAGATGGACATACAGACAATTTTGGGTAGTAATACTATTTATGCTGCTGTATTATACAGATCCTGGAAGTGTTGTGTTGTACAAAAACAATCTAATGTAGTGGTTAAGCTAATGTCCCTATAGAAATCCATATAGCATCCATCACCTGTTTTGAGACCACCATCCTTCCTCCATGACACTCAAGGCAGAGATATTCCAGGGACAGCTGTATCTGATTTCAGCCTTGTACAGAAGCCACCACGCCTCTTTCTGAACAGCACATATCCATTTTAATGTCTGGAGCATATAAAAGAGGGTTGTGGAAAATATTGAACATAATGGGTTAAGCAAGGCATGTATTTTCATCAGATTCCCAAAGCTCATTATTAGTCTGGGTAAACAGATGCTGCTTAAAAAAAAAAAAGGATTTAAACCACTACAAATTTAACATTACAATGCATAGAAATAAAGAAGCCCTGATCAGACAAATTCAGTCTCCCTTCATTAAGCTTTCAGTAGCAAACCGCCTGTAAATATTACCTGCAGCTCGTCCATTCCCATTCAGCTAACACTGGGCAGTGAAAGAAACCAAACAGCACAGCTACTGTATCTAGAAATCATTCAGAAAAACAAATACATGCATTTAATACCTTTATCAACCAGCCTGTAATTTATCCCACTGTCTTTGTCTTTGCAGCAGCAGCAGCTGAATTGGTGCCTACAAACCAATGATGAATTAATAACGTACAGGACAGACTCAGGGGAGGAGGCTGCAGCCACACACGTTGCTCCCAATTGTCAGCTCAGGCTGCTTTCACCAGACTGTCAGAGAAATCACCCGCAGTATACACACACACATATAGCCAACAGGCAAGCCATGTCACAGACTGCTAAGGCAAGAACACTATTTTTTCAGCAGTTAAATGCCCTTTTATTTATGGTTGCTATATATTTATGAACAGTTATAATAATGTGGGGATTACAAACTTCCTTACTGAGCCAGAGACACACAACGAGCTAGAGAATTCACGCTGTTTTTACTATGCAGATGACTCAGACAAAGCAAAGCACTCTACACTGCCCTGAGAACTGACAGCTGCATAGCCCCAGTCTACCCTCATTTCTAAAGGACATATTTATTACACATTTTTAAAGAATTGAGAAATAAATGTGACATTCTAACTAATTAACCTAAAATCGCTTTAAGAATCCAGAAATGACTAATGGTGACCATACACGCAATGATCCTGATCATACCATATCGTTAAATTGTGTATGGCCGACCGTGCAACAAACATGATTTTCCTTCCTATCAGAGACAATGAAACATTTTTAATTGATCAGGATTGTTGTGTGTATGGTTAACATTACAAGATAAAAAATTTACCAAATGTGTTCCTGGTTATAATCGTCTCGCTACTACGCGCGCCAATTTTAAGCCTATTGTTTCCAGTTTGGTCCCATTGGGATAAACAGCAGGGGTATATTATTATAAATGGAGGTACATTGTTATAGATCCCTATAAAAATCACTCAGCTATGTCACTAAGTGACTCATTTCTTATATTCCACTGCCCCCCCACTTTCCAGTTCCTGTTAATGAAGTTGATCACAGTGCGCATGCCTGTAAAATGATTCGGGACCTGCTGGAGCTGCTTCCTGTCACTTCATAACCAATGTCTCTCTCCTCCTCCCCAAAGATTGGTTTAACTGGATAGCTGATGGGCTGGGATGTTCCTTTCTACTGCTTTTAAGTTAGCTTAGTAGGATTGGGGGTTTTAATTTTAAAAATCCTTTTTTTAAAATCCTACAGCTTTTTAAATTGCAAAAACATTTCTCACCTGTACAACTATTAGCATGTTTATTTTAAATTCAAATAAATAAATTATCTCCTACAATTGCCTAACCTCTCAATTTATTAATCTAAAAGAGCTTTGCTGAATTTGTCCCTGAGTAAAGTGATATGCAGGTATCCCACCCCTCCTGGAAGTCGCAAGAGTCTCCCAATTTCTGGTGTGGTCTCCTGCACTTCCGCAACTTCAAACATTAGCAGCCTCCTACCCTGGAATGCCCCTTACCTGGACACCACGCCCATGGAGTGCTCTGTTATGCCCCTAACCCTGCCTCACCCTACCCCATAGATAATCTCACTCAAATCACACACCCCTCACAGTGCCCCCTTTCTCCACCCTGCCCGGAAGCCTCATATGGCAGTGTGGCATGTATGGATATGGGCAAGTAAGAGATTGCATTTAAGTCAATAATTATAACTCCACTTGGATAAGTTGTCTAGCATTTAGAAATACTGCAGTCCAAATCTACTTTAAAGGAGAACTTAAACTGTAAATTACTCCTTCAGTAGAGGGCATTAAAGCAAATGTAGTCCCCTAAAGAACTGGATATAATAACTGTGCATGTGCACTGTCTGGCCACCTACTGGCTTCAGTCACATGGTCCACCTCCTAATATGGAATATAAAGAGTTGCTACAGACTAGTTGGCGTGGCCTGCTGTAAAATGTTCCTGCAGTAACACTGACCAAGAACACAATGGTCAGTGACTACACTGTGCGATACTGAAATGTTGAAAAAGAAAACACAAACCCCATGTTAGAAAGGTAAATTTCCCAGCAACCATATCAAAATGAGAGATGAGACACAGGTATCTGATTTTATATCAAGGTACTCTGCCTTCTGATTTAGTTGATCTGAGACTTTAGTTGTCCTTTAATTTTTTCTGACTGCAGCCACTCAAATGTACAATACAATCTGCAGCATGAATATGAAACATATTTGTCCACAGATGGGCTGAGTTACTATCCACCTGCTTGTTACAGCTCGGGAACTAAACGAGTGAACAACACGCAGTTTGTTTGATTTGATCTTCTATTTATATTAGAACAAATGAAAAGAATCTACTGGTTTATCTCCAGAGTTGTAAAAGCAGGTGGATTGCGATTTGACCTGTATGTAGACAAATATGTTTCATATTCATGTTTTTTCCATATTTGATTAAGAACTAAACTACATGTTTACTGCAACATTACAAGACAGAATGTCTTCCTTTGTGATAGACAAGAAGATTGAGAGGATTCAGCTTTAAGTTAATAAGAATCTAAAAATCAATAACGAAACTGCACACAAAGTATGCTTCATAGTAAATTAGGTTACATAATCCAGTCACGAGAAGCAGCAATTGTCAACTGCTGCTTTTAATTTAGTCTGTTTAATAAAGTCTAAACAGCCTTACAAGTGTTAGTATATCTGTATGCGTGTGTGTGAATATTTATTTTGAATATATATTTAATTATAAATATATAAGTATATGCTTGTAAATAGTCGCACTCACGTCTGCTTATATTGAAGACCCGGGTCTGGATATCCTGATGATGGCCTAACATGGCTGAAATGCATCGATACGGACTAAATCCAATAAAAGTTATGTTTTAAAGAAACTACCAGGAGTGCTCTGCCATGCATCCTATGTATGTATGTATGTATTTATATATGTATATATATATATATATATATATATATATATATATATATATATATATACACACACACACACTAAGCTATGCCAAGCTATGGCTTTAAAATGATGTATGTCAAATCAAAGGAAGAATATCCAAATAAACCAAATCCATTAAAATATACTATTATATTAAAGGGCATCTATACTAAAAAATAGGTTATTTTAAATTGACCATAACTGGAAACTATAATTCTTCCCAACCACCACTGTATCATTTTTTGTTGATCTGCCCCCTATTTCTTTAGATATCCAATCTAAAACTTCTTATATTTCAGCTGTCAATCAAGTTCCTTGCTCTCAAAAACTATTCTTCTGTGAGTAGTTTTACTGTAGCAGGAATGGTGACAGATTTTTGTCAGTTGGAATGCTGTATGCTGTGTGCAGGCTTGACAGTTGGTTTGTGGGAAAAAAGTCAGATCAGAGGAAGTGGGTGTGGTTAAAAGAGGGAGGGGGGATACTGCTTCTAAAAAAAATGTGTGCTGTATTGAAGGCATGCAGCAACACACACACATCAGAGTAAGTGCTACATACATGTATTCAGTTATAGATTAAGATGAGGCAAAGTAACTTTTTCAGTATAGTGTCCCTTTAACTGACAGTTACTAAATGCTTTATATTTGTTCTAGTGAAAATAGAATATTTAACACACAAATAGAAAGTAGAAAAAAAAGGAAAAGTAATCAAACAGAAAAAAAGGAGTTAAGGTTTAATTCTTTTAAAGGATAAGGCAATATATAAAATATAAGAATGGTAATTTTGATCATATAGTTGATATAGTGATCAGTTCAGTTGAAAACAATAAATGTTGACATATTAGCCTCTGTAGGATCCATAATACAATGTTACCCCTCTGACATTAGCATTTATATTCCCAGAACAGCCTACGCACTTTTAAGAATGACAGATAAAAGGAAACACATCATGTTGTTCTTCCATAATACTCTAGCATGCTGTTCCCTTTTGTTGTATACTTAGAGACATCTGTCCAATAATGATTGCTTTTTGTATTATGAGAGTTTTATTTTTTATATAAACAGATTATATCACAGAAGTTCAATGGGCAGCTTAATAGTTAGAATTTCTTGTAGGTTTCTATGGCAGGTAGGAAGTCCAATGTCATAGTTATTTGTAAATCATCAGCTTATAAATTTAATGCTAGGTCACTGGATCAAGCTCTCCAAAGTGAGAACACCACCATTTTGGGCTAAATGAACCTTGTTACCCTCTAAGGTTGTGAGAGAGATAGATTAGATAGATAGATAGCAGTACACAAACGGAGATTCAATAAAAGTTCTTATCGTTAGAAATGGTGCTAATTTTGCCTCAACCAGTCAGATATCATTTAACATTTGAAAGCTAACATCTGATTGGTTGGGGCAAAATTAGCACCATTTTTAACGATAAGAACTTTTATTGAATAACCCTGAAAGTATATTAGAGCTCTTACAGGTCTTGTGAAAATCCAAATGTTTATTAATCCATACACACAGCAAGTGGCAACGTTTCGGTCTGGTGCTTAGAACCTTTATCAAGCCATATGGCTTGATAAAGTGGCTTTAGTATGTGGTATTATGGGAGATAAGTAAACTGTATAATGTTATTCACTTTTCACTATGGAGACCGCACATAAGATTTCACTGTAAAAAACCCCATCAAAGACATACTGGCTGAAATAATGCTATTGAAAAAGAGGCAAACAGACTTGGATCTCCATGGTTTGTTTCTCTCAGACTATTATCGCTCAAAGAAGCTACCAAGGCGTTGACAAATCAGGAATATACCAACCATAGGGCTACATAATTCAGAATTTTATTGTGAATGGATTGTGTTTTTTTACCGCTGTTCATTATATCTGATAATCTTAGTTGTAGAGGAGTAGCAACACACAAGGGACCAGCGTACCAGCGGGGTTGCTTTTTTAGATCTGTGACCAGACAGACACTCAATCCATACGTGGGAGAGGGAAAATAAAGGCATAATCTTTCTCAAAGGCAGCTAACAGAAGAGGAGATACATGTCTTACAGAAGGGACTCACGTACGTACCGACCCACAATTTAATAACCTTCAATGAGAAGTAGGTTTATATAAAATAAATAAATCACTGTCATTAAGTGATTTTTTTTGATACAGATAATACAATAATGCCTTTGAATACATGCAGACTGAACAGCACCTTTGATCCACTGACCAATAAGCTTCTATCATACAGTGAAAGCTGAAATCCAGGATGTGCAACAACATGGTAAGCCCCTTAAACTTAATGTCTAATGCTAAATGGCAAGCAGTCCTTACGTTAAAAAACGACACCACAATTATGATGAAACCAGTGGATAATGGGGGTGGTATACAGTTGATGGATTATGCTAAATACCATGATACCATGATAAGATAATGATACAACAACAGAATAAAGGGGCATATTGTAAGCAATCCCACTAAGGATATGCAAAAACAAATAGAGGTGAACAGAGCTGTAACATCTGGCATCATTAAACTTGAATTGGGCCAAATTTTGATACAGACACACCCTAAATGCCCTATTTTGTACACTTTTCCTAAGGTGCATAAATCCTTAGAGGTACCGCCAGAGCGCTCTATTATTTCATCTAGGGGAGGGGAGCTGGAACCTACTGGTAAATACCTAGACACCATTTTACAGCCTGTCGTACAATGAACAGAGGCATACGTTAGAGAAATTATCATTTGAATAGAAATGATAACCCCTATAATGCATAAATACAGGGCGCAAGCCCACGATTTCCAAGGAGGTGGGGGGGTTCCTGAAAGGGTTTTAATTGGCAATTGTCCAATCAGTGCACCAGAAAAATTCTAGCCACACTTGCATTCACTTTTGAAGGCCACCACCCACCTTACAGTACTGTATGTTTTCTGTATATTTTCCTGTATATTACAGTACTGTAAGGTGGATGACCCTACAGTACTGTATGTTTTCTGTATATTTTCCTTGTCTTTCCTCTGCAGATACTCATTTCTAAATTCATAGCTGTGACATGGCAGCCAATGATAAAGGAGAGCACATAAAAGTTTAAAGTCTTTACTGTTAAATTGTTAGTGGATCTTGTTAGGGGCTACATTACATACTTATTTAGATTTTATTTATGCTGTTAAGTACCACAACTCATAGTCCACTAAATACATAAAAATGACATGTGGTGAAGCAGGGTAGGGGAGATAGGTTACCATCTAGTGGCCATATACAGAAAACATATGGTAGTAGTTATATTACAGCATTAAGCATTAAAAAACACGTTCACTATCCCAGGATCTAATTAAAGAGTAGTTTCATGAATGCTTTGTACACAATTTAATAATTATAAAACCACATAGATGTGTTTCTTTGCTAAAGCAATTGCATAGAAATTGATCTAGATGTCTCAAAAATATAGATGGCTCATATTCATGTACAATCAACTGAAATTTTCTAACCATCGATTAAGGTTTGATTGGTTTTGCTTTTCAATTTAAGTTGATGGAATGCAAAAAAGGAATCAATTTGTAAAGCGATCAATTTAAATCTTCAAATACACTGATTAAATTTAAAGAGAAAATCAACCTTTATATGTTATTATTATTGTTATTATGGATTTATATAGTGCCAACATCTTCTGTGTTGACCCATAACCCCCATACACAGCATCAATATTCAATCTAATTGATCAGCATATCAAATACAGTTTCCCACATTTTTGATAGACTGATCAGCGATATCAATCGGTTTATTTAAAAAGGTGGAACATTTTCCATTGACCCCATCTTCCAAACCATTTTCAAGGTGGGGAATTACGATTGGTTCTTCTGCTCGGATTTCTGGTCAATTTGGCCATTCGAAAATCCTATCTGAAACTGGCCTACGTATGGCTAGAATTACTCTTTACATAGCAAGGGATATTCTCATGTTTACCAGCTCTTATATGGAACAGATGCATACAGGTATTTTCTTCTGTTGCACTGCGTTCTTAATTTTATGACTGCAGTGCAATATAATAATATCACGCGGTATTGCCCCAAAAATATCACCAATGTAAATTTACAACTGTGGCTTAAAAGAACGACTGCCCATGAGGTCCCACTATTATATGCATATAAACCTGCAGTTTCTGGCTTTTTCAATACCGGGGGTTTATAAATATGATACATCATTTTATTAATATATATATATTTTATATTTTGAATGAATATCAGAGTTACCTTTAATTTAACAACTTAAAGGGCTCCTCCACCCCCAAAATTAACTTTGGGGGTAAGGTAGGTAACCCCTACCCACTCCCAACCGCCACAATATTTCTTTAAAAAAGTCTCCAGATTTCTACTTACACAGCCTTCTCTCCTGCAGCGATCCAATCCAGCCACCTGCTTGCAAGCAGGGGCCAGACCTCAGCCGCGTCTGTGATTGGCTGAGAGGCAGCCATTTCGGCCGAATAATGTATAAAGCTTAAGGCTGCAACAAAAAGACTGCAAAAAATGTTTTGATCTGTATTTTGCCTTTACATTATGACCTTTATAAAAATCAGTTTTAAATGTACCAGTTTTTCTACAAGCGTAGTGTTTGGATCATTTTAACAGGTAACTTACTCTAACATATCTCAAAAATATAATAATGACAAAAAGCGGAATGAAGGTGGGAAAAAATCCTTCATGACTCCAAATAGCAATTGATAAGGATCCCTGGATCAAAAAGAACTATATATATTACATTTATAACCACATGTTCTGTAATTTTAATTCTTTTTTTTTACCGTAAATTAAAAATTCTTCTAATCTTAAACGATGTACGAGTAAGTGTTCTCTGAAATAATCGATTGGTGAATATAGTACCAGAGAGTTTATTGTATGGCCCAGTAATATATTTGTATAAAGTGAACGAAAATGATTTCCTTCACGAATGGGTTCAGTGGGACATGTTGAAATTCTAAAATACCAAATCTAACCACATTTTCTATTTTTCACCTACAATTTTATACTTTCCACCACAATTACAGAATTTTCAACCATGTGTGTTGATAAAGTAAATGAGGCCTTACCAGGGCTTTGTAAAGAGGCAGAATAATATTTTTCTCCCTTGAATCTATTCCCCTCTTTATACAAAACAATATCTTGCTAGCTCTAGATGTTGCTGACTGGCACTGTGTGCAGTAGTCACATTCCAAGTGAGTACTATGAAGGATTGTTTTCATTTTAACTTATTTTTATTAAATATAAGAAAAGTTATGCTTAACTTTTCCATTGCCCCTTTAAGCTCTCGTAATATTTTTGTGAAGTTATTTGATGTACTTCAGTGCCTGTGCTGTGCTTCGGCTGAGGTGCAGTCGCATCAGTTGTCCTGCTCCTCCTTCATATCATCATCATATATAATAAAACCATAAGTGTGCGTTCCTGTGTCCGTGTGTGTGTGTGCCACTGCAATTCCTATAGACTCACCACTAGAGGGAGATTCTCTGCAGTTCCTATTGACTCACCACTAGAGGGAGAGTCTCTGCAGTTCCTATTGACTCACCACTAGAGGGAGAGTGTCTGCAGTTCCTATTGACTCACCACTAGAGGGAGAAACACACGGAGGGAGAACAGCAATTAAACAGACTGCAGGTAAGGTTGCTTTGGACAGGGGCCCCTGGATTTGGGACAGAGGGGCCCCTGGATTTGGGACAGAGGGGGGCCTTGTATTTGGGACAGATGGGGGTGGTGGTGGTACAGAGGGGGAGCCCTGGATTTGGGACAGAGGAGGGGGGCTGGTTTTTGGACAGAGGGGGGCTGGATTTGGGACAGAGGGGGCCCCTGGCCTTGGACAGAGGGGGGACTCTGGCCTTGGGACACTAAGAGGGTACTCTGGCCTTGGGACATGGAGGAGGACTATGGCCTTGGGACACTAAGGGGGCACTCTGTGCTTCTAGTGCCTGTTATTGTAACGGGCTTAATGTCTAGTATTTTATTAATTTGAAAAAAAGACAAACTTTTATTTTACACGTTTTGGACTTTGTTTTCTCCCACATTTTTCAAGCTAGAGACACGGATCCTGGTACAAATATGTGGAGATGGTTGCTTTGTTCTAGCTGAGAAATCCATGATACCATTTCTGAGAATGATACCATTTCTGAGATACGAGTTATTTTTTTTACCCTTTCACTTTAATTAACAGGCACATAAAGGCCACCTGCCATTCACTTGATTACATTCACCGATATTGCCATATGTAATCAAGGCTGATCACCATTAAATTTTACCACTTGATTAGATACACTGGATTGCAGTGTGTTTCTCTAAAACCAGACATCCCACCTTGCCACTTCATGCTTCCAGGCAGGGTGGGAGAGGGGGAGGACGAGGTGGCGTGGTTATGCATCATGATGTCACTGCCACATGTAGTGGGCGAGGCATGCACGATAGGAGGTAGGGGGCGGGGTTAGGGGCATTTCGGGGCGTGACTGAACATATTCATCAAGATTGTAAGTTTGAGTGTTAAAACTCACAACTCTCACAGACACACATATTAATAGGGCTTTGTGTAACCATGCCTATTTCTTCCACTGCACACCCAAGATGAATGACATATGTTGTTCATGCTTTCCATGAGCTTCATAATATAAACTGTGTTTGCATCTAATTTACCTGAGGGAAGAGGAGGCATTAAAATTTAAATTCTAAACTTAAAGTCTAATAAAGTATGTTGAGTTTTTGCTTATTTAGAGCCTGACTTGTTATATTGGGATGTGTATTTGCACAAATCTGGCAAGTCCCCAATTTTCCAATCTCCACATTTGCTTAGCTTTACCTATAGACAAGCCCTCCAGGATGCTAGATGCCTACCTAGATAAAGTTGCCTTCAGGACTCAAAGCACAAGATACATGAACTGAGGCTTACGACACCAAATAGCACTAGAAAATAGTACAGGAATTTTACACAACAAACAAAACATAGGCCAAATTGGCATCGTTGATCGCTGATATATTCAGCACTTATTACTCTATAAACTGGTTATTCCAACATAGTTTCACATACATTGAATATCACGTTATAGAACAGTGGTGGCAAACCTATGGAACGCGCGCCAGAAGTGGCACTCTGAGCCCTCTCTGTGGGCACTCATGCACAGCAGAGTTCACCAGAGAAAAAAGTTTAGCGGCTGTCTGTAGCAGAGAGAGGTCACGTGCTATAACATTCAGCTCTGCTTGAGTCACTGTTTTAAATCTCAAACTCCTGTGTGGTAATGTAGATGTTAATAGGTAATCTAAAATCAATTATATCTACTGTATTGATCTGTGTCTATTTGAGTTACTTTTTTCTAAAGTAAAAACTCTGTATTCAGGATAAATGATCTTGTTGGCACTATGCAATAAAAGGTGTGTGTTTTGGTTTGCTGTTTGGGCACTCTGCCTCTAAAAGGTTCACCATCAATGTTATAGAATATATAGGAGATCATATTGGAAGGTCTGAAGCAAATTAAATAGTTGTCCATAGTAACCAGGTTTTATAAAATAAGGGTACTGAATCCTATAGGACATGAAATATTCTTCATTTATCACAATGGTGTTTATTCTGTGGATCACCCTATCTATAGCCAATATACTCTGTCTCCATTGTGCCCCTATATGGATCTTAGCTGTTATCATAATATACTGGATTAGACAGTTGTTTTTTCTATTCAGTTCCTGTATATTCTGCCCTAAAATGCTATTAATGGGAAGGGAGATATCTGCATATACAAAACTTTTGATAGCATGACAAACACCGTACCCCAATATCTAAACATACAAATAATCTCTGCGCCACTTCAACACTATACACTGTGTAAATTGCAGTTTCAATACATGTAAGAAACCTATGTCTAATAGTGGTAGGGCTGGGTGGAAATCCCCCAGCCCTCGTCACATGAGGTCTAACTCGTAAAGCTGACAGCAGACAGACACTTGCCGTAATGAAATTAGCACTGCTTACTCGCTTCTAAAGGTGGCCTGGGTGCATCCAAGGCTTTGCTTGGCCTTAGATACGTAGTCTTCTCAATAAATCCCAATAGATCAGTTGGAGCCGTGCAATCCAGATAACACATCATTAATTCCCATAAAAACTTTTTTTATTAGGTATTACACATACTTAAAAACGTCCACCACTGACACGTTTCGTGTGACTCCTTAAGAGCTGTTTTCCTCGGTGCTCCATTTAGACTTCCTTTATTAATATTTTTGAATGTAGATTCCAATTGAGATTTATCTAATTGTTCTCCTATGTCTGTCTCGCAAACAATATGGAATTTTTCTTTCTTTTTCAGGGATGCTTTTGACAACCAATTATATATACCGGAGAGGTATAATTTTTCAAAATCAAGAATTATCTTTGGTTCGTTTTAGTTTGGTATACAAAACAGTATAAGATCTGTGATAGTTGGTAATGTCCACTGGGTGGAATTGGAACTTATTTTTGAGGAAAAAGAGGTCTGTAGTTGATCTGGATGGTTAGAAGTGAGCTAGTCTGAAAAAGCCTGTTTCTCACCACCATCCATCGCCTTTGTCAAGATATCACGGGGGCATTCTGGGTTATGTGTGATTGAGTCCATTAGGGTGTTTGGATTAATGAGTTTATATGTATGTTTTACTCTGTCCCATAGCTTCAATGTGTTCATTGTGCATGGGCTTGTTGTGGGGGGAGCCATCTTTTTTTTTTTTGTTTTTTTTGGTGGAATCCAGGCTATTGTGTCTATAGTTTGTGGACTTAAAAGTTTGTGTTCTAGAATCACCCATCTGGATGTTTTAGTTTGGCGGTGCCAAGTGGTGTTAAAGGAGCTAAAAGCTCCCCACAGAGTAAAAATGAAATAGAACATTCTTATAACAGAAGATACCTCACAGGTGGTTATTATAATAGCATATATATATAGCATTGCCCTAATAATCTAACATATAATCAAATATTTCTCATTCCCAGATTACCTAGAGAAATGGACGGGGACATGCAAAGTATTATCCTTTATATCCTCTTTCATGAAGATCTAGTTGAAAAACTTGCTTCGAGCACTTTTAATAACTGATAACTGCTTTTTATTTAAGTATTAAATCCTTGGTATACTTTACCACTAAGCAAAGGCTAAGGATTGCAATGGACTTTGGACTGGCTATGACTGCCACATATTTTAAAACAGCACATCATTGAATGTTACATTATA
The DNA here is from genome assembly GCA_019447015.1 of Hymenochirus boettgeri. NCBI lineage: Eukaryota > Metazoa > Chordata > Amphibia > Anura > Pipidae > Hymenochirus > Hymenochirus boettgeri. The sequence continues at coordinate 101,654,348 of CM033474.1, read as the reverse complement.
TTTTTTTGGATTTATATAGCACCAACATCTTCCGTAGCGCTTTACAAATACATGTATACATTCACATCAAGCCCTGCCCTGAAGAGCTTACAATCTAAACACATTTATTTGACACATACAATCTACAGTTCTCTTTATGATTGTGGGGAAAACCGAGTGCCCGGAGGAAACCCACTGGCATTCCACTTCCTTTCGGTATCCAATGGAACCCCTTAGCAGTCACAGGGGTGTGATTTAACCCCCCATGTTAAGTCCCAGAGTGCTCTTGCATTGTCATGAATGAAAAGCCTTCCAACCACATCAAGGTAACCCCAGTCTGGAAGTCCTAACTTCTAACCTTTTTCTTCAATTAGCATTAGCAACTTTTGCATTTCTCCTAGTTTGTGCACTGGATCCAATAACAGCTTTCTCACTTCCCCCCAGCCCTTTGGCTTTAAAATGAGGGAAGAGGCCATCCACCCAGTGCTTTATATTAAAGGCATAGGACCTCCCAAAAAGGCATGTTGGGGGTGCTATAAACACATGGAAGCTTGACCTGGCTTCCCAATAAATACATACAATACAAGGATTGTGGAACACTCCAATTAGGCTAATTACAACCATTTAGCAGAAGTGCTACTGATCTGGTCAAACATTTATACAAACATAGAAAGATAATCAATGCACATTCCAGGCCCCCATCATAATTATCTCACACTGGCATACTTTATAAACAAAGGGGTTTTAGTATTCATTACTGTGATCACATGAATAAAGCCTTCCAACCACGTCAGGTAACCCCAGTCTGGAGGTCCTAAATTCTAACCTTTTTTACTTCAATTACCATTAGCAAACTTTGCATTCTCATAGTTGCGCACTGGATCAATATAGCAGGCTTTCTTCACTTCCCCCCAGGCGCTCTTCCATGTCTTTATATTAAGGCATAGGACCTCAGATAAAGGGCTATGCTGGGGGTGCCATTACCACATTGCCAAAGGGCTGGGGGGAAGTGAGAAAGCATGCTTATTGAAGTTATATAGCAAGTTCTCTAGAAATATTCTACCCATAGGAATTATGCGGCAGCAAAAGACTGCAGTGCATGTACTCTACTTTTTTTCCACCTATAAGTTGCCTCACCACTGCAACAGGTCATTAAGCTTATCCCGCTGGAGTATGCGACCAGACTAGGAATTTAATCTATGTGTCTCTGGCCCTCTGTCTGCTAATAGGGCACAAAAAACTATGGAAGAAGCCCGATATGACTTTAACTGTATCCAGCAGGCTCTTGACGCTGCCGGCACAACACAAAAAAAAAGTAGTGAAGAAAGACCAGGATACCGACACCTCTCGCACACCCATTCAAAGAAAGTGGCAACGATTTAAAAAAGGTGTGGTGATATAAAGCACCCCCATCGGCAGACAGCGGTCAATGAAACCTTCCCCCCCAATGGAACACCAAAAGACACATGCTGTCCAAATGGACTGCCAACAGCCAGAAAACCGCCTCAATGTGAGCCTTGGTCATCCACTCTGTGCCGCTGGACACCCATCGTCAAAGGCAGCGTAGAAAACTCTGGTTAATCTTCACTAATTAGTAATTTACAAGAGCCCATTGGATAAGAAGGTGGTATATTAGCCTAAAGTACCCTCCACCTTCTTGGGCACAAGATCAAGTTGTTGAATTACAAGATCTGGAATTGCTTTGCTTTAACCAGCCAGCTTCAAGCTCACCTCTTTTAGTAACCTTCTTTAACTTTAAGTCTAACTTACCTAACACCGAATACAGGTTGTAAATTTCCCCCCGCTACACGTAACATGATCCTGACAAGGAATCACAAACATGAGGGGAAAATCAAAATCCCTTTCTGTTTGAGCCCAGTGCTCCCATTCCCCCACTGGAGCCTGCTGAAAGGACAGTTGTGCCGTGCACAGTCATCAACCGCATAGAAGACCAATATCCCTGTGGTCCCCATGCAGGGAAGGATGAACTGCAATCAGCTGCTGGACTGCTCATCATACTTAAACTGCGAAATCCCTATAAATACGGTAAGCCACCCAAATGAAAAACACCGTAACAATACAAACCTGAGCAGGTGTGAGGGCTCTTTACCCCATTACACTACTACCTGAATGGTAAATGCCTGTAGCCAATTCCAAAAAGTGCATGGGATTAGCTTAAATCTCTCTCCTCTTCTTTTCTTCTTTAAGAATCCTTACAGGTTTAATAAGCTGGCTTTCTATAGCTGATGTGTATTGCCATCTAGTGGTGGAAGAGGAACATTTCTTTACAGTCAGAATTATCTGTTGAATATCCTATTAATGTATCTATAAATAGGCAATATACTGTATAAATGCTTTAAATACTTAAAAAAAACAATACTAGAAAGGGGAATTTAAGTATAAACTTTGAATTTGGCTCACAAGGCAACATTTTAGAAGGGAATGTGTGTCTGGGTGTGGGGGATGTTTTAAATTTGATTATATTGCTATTGCATTTTGACTTAAAGGACAACTCCACCATCAAAGAACATCTTTTAGAAAGAATGGCCTCTTTAAAATATGTTGATATATTATAGTTTGCCCTATTATTCATTACTGTAGCCTCTATGCTCTGGAGGCCTCACGAAACTGAGCAATTTAAACCTGTACTGAGCCTGTACTGAGCTTGGGCATCCCAGAAGAGGCAGATAGGGGATTAACATTCAGTCATTGGCTGTGATGTCAACTGTCAAATTCTAACTGACAGTTGGCAACTGGAAGAACCAGGAAGCGAGAACAGGGGAAACAGGACATTGTACAGTATTTCAGTTTAGACTTATATATTTCAGATTTCAAACTATTGCCATTTAGGGTTTTGGGGGGTGATTTACCTGTATGTAAGTTTTCATTTTGGGGCTGAACTTGCCCTTTAATACATTAATTGTAATTTTGTTTGGAAGGGTAGAGTAGTGTGGGTGTTTCAGTAGGTGTTTGTACCTGTTTCTGTGTGGGGTTAAGAGGTATGTTTTTGGGTTTTTTTTACCAAAATAGTAACTTTTTTTACATTTATGAATGGTTGCCATTATAACAAAAGGGTGGGTGTAGAGGTGTATCGGTAATGTGTGCCTCTGTGTTGGGTGGGATTGATGTTTTTGTGTTCATGGCCATAAAATCAAATAATCTAAAACTTACATATTTTATTATTATGCTTTTATTTTGTAATTTTACAACTTTTCTTTGACATTTTGGGATGTTTTTGTTTTGTGTATTTGTTGTGTGTTTGTGTCAAGTATTGACGGCCTCTCAGCCAATCACAGATGCGGCTGCCAGCCGCTCCCTGCTTGCAATTCCATGCGAGCAGAGGCCGGAAACACTGCGGCGGAGGAGAGTGGGAAGTAAGTAAGTATTGAGGACTTTCTAACAATTATATTAATGCGGTTGGGGCTTTATATTCCTACCGCATATCAAGTTTTTATAAGGGTGGACATACCCTTTAATATTTTAAAATTAGGGCTGTTTTCATCAGAGAAGCGGCATTTGCACTGGGATTTGACCCAAATTATTAATGGGCCATATAATAAACTCTCTGGTGCATGGAATTCCCCCACTGCCCCCACACACACACACACACATTTTAGCTGTTTTGTTTTTTCCCCTTCCTCTGGATCAACTGTTGGTAGGTTAATGAGTAGGGTATAAAGGTTGGACCAGATGTCTTTATTCAACCTCAATAACTATGTTACTATGTGGTACAATTACTGTTTAGTACTTCCATCCCAGCTATTAAAATCAGAGGCACCACATAACAAGGCCCAAACAATTATCTAGTATTACTGTATTATAAAATATTATGTATTATAATAACATCATTGTATTGAACTGTTAGTTTTACGCTTATACATGTCTTTTCTCTTTTAATGCAATAATTGTCTGACACTTTCTATCTAATATTTGCATGTGTTTCTCCCATTGAAACTGAAAGGGGTGCACAGAGTTCAAATTCCTATGCTAATTTTTATTATAGTCAAAAGGACTTGATCCAAGTATAAGGTCACCGTTATGTGTTTCGAGGTAATGTTGTATGTAAAATCTGAGAATAGCCTAAGCCATACTACACACATAAGCAAAAACTGTTTGTTCATAGTTTTCTTTCTGTTGTTTTTTTTATTATTTATTTATAACTAAACTGTAAGAATAAAAACCTGGGATGCAAGGAATTGATAAAAGTAGACAGATACTAAGGACTAAGGGCCCTTTTATAAAAATTCGCTATTGTTATCGGTAAATTAGCGATCCTTTTTACGTAATTCTACGATGGCGAAATCGCAGAATAGCGTTCGCTATCTTAAAATTTGCGAACGCTATCGTAGAATAACAGTCCCTATAGACAATAACAGTCAGTATCGCTGATAGCACCGTTATTCTATGATATTGATCGCTATTTTTCCGATACGGTACGTTTAATAGGGCCCAAGGGCCCTATTTCTAAAAGATCGCTATCGTTATCGAAAAAATAACGATCATTATCGTAAAATAGCGATCGTTATCATAAAATAACGATCTGTATTTTCCGACACCACTCATTATCGGAAAATACGATCATTATCTGGAAATAACAGATCGTTATCAAAATACCGATCATTATTTTATGATAACGATCGCTATTTTCCGATAACGATCGTTATTTTTCCGATAACGATTCGATCTTTTATAAATAGGGCCTCAAGAGACAGGGGTCTGAGGGTCGAATGGAAATAGAATAAAAACACTGAGTTAGAAGAAAAATAAGGACATTTAGGGCTGGATGTGAAAGACCAAAGATACTGATTAATTAACAAATATATTGGCATTTGGAAAATTAGGAATTAAAATATTTTACTTAGTCCATAACGACTTGAATTGATGCTCTAAAACCCACATGCAGTAGCCAAACTCCCAATTTAGAACTTGCTCAGTTTTATTCAGAGACTCCACATTTGCTCTGGGGCAAGGTTACAGATGAAGAAAACAGTATTGCCTGATGGGTGTTATTCCTTAACTCTCTGCTTATTACAATGAAAGTCAGTGAAGTTCCTTACTTATTTTCATTCGGAGCGCGCATATTTGGGCACACACCAGCAGTTGTGTTGGTCAGGAAAAGATAATTGACTGATTATTCCTAATACTGTCTTAAACCACCCTACAACGCAAAATTAGTGATGTTGCTTAGTTTGTTTTTTTCTCACACTGATTTGACTAACAAGGGCTAGTAGTATTCAGTCTTTATTTTAGGGGAAATACATGCACTTTTCAGAAATAAGAACACATTTCCCCATCTACTGACCTTAGCATTTTGTCTGTGTATAAAAAAAGGCAGCTAGAAAGCTTAGGGAGAAAGGGACCAAAAAGCAAAAAGCCCTTCACTGAGCATAAAAATGGGAAACACCTTTCTAGGCATCTTGCAGTCTCATGCTATATAAATAGCATTGCCCACAAAATCATCTACGAAACAGAAAGTAACTTCTTACTCCCATCTTCCCCAGAGTAAGGGGCAGAGATATGCAAAATACTCCTTTGTCCCTTAGTTTATGCATGTGTCAAGAACAGCTGACTATAACATGCAATATAGCTTAATATAGGCCAATATGAGGGGGGAGGTCCCCCCCACCACTAGAGGTTCTTGATCCCCCCTCCTCTGATAAACCGATACTGCACTGGATATTGGAAAAAGACAGAGAAGAAACTTACCTTTACCTAATAAAAGGGGTTTACAGCAGAAGGGGAACTGCAAAGCCTAATTTTCTTTCTTTCTATCTTATTTAATTTATTAGTGACTTCTGTCGATAGGCGTGTCACACTGCAAAACCAGAGACCCCACTACACTGATGATGGCTCAATAAAGCCCAAACCGGTTTGTGGTTACTCTCTGGTTTAGCTATATGCCTGTGGAATGCTGTAAAAACATTTAATTAGGTAAAGAATTTTGTAAGGCTACCATGGAATCTACCCATGACTCGGTTCTTTATTGCATATACTGAAGGGGAGCTGTGAAGCCTAATTCTCTCCCTATCTTATTTAATTTATTAGTGACGTATGTCTTATAGGCATGTCACACTGCAAAACCAGAGGAATATACTTCATTGATGATGGCTCATAAAGCAGAAACTGGTCTGTGGTTGGCTCTTGGTTTTGCATTTAGCTTGTGGATTGCTGTAAAAACCTTTTATTAAAGCATTTGTATGGGCTTCCATGGAAACATGGAAATTACCCAGAGTCTTCGTTCCTTAATACATATCCTGAATTTTTGCCTTAATCCCCTCTCATACATAACCAATTTATTAGGGCAGGAAAACGTCCATGATAGCCAAATCACTAATGGCGTTGTAAATAATCAAATCAAAAATTCGGGTTTGTGAAATTCGGGAGTTCCGAAAGTTTTGTCGACTTCGAAACCCTCAGATTCAATTAAAAAAAATCTTAATGAGGTTGGAAATCCCCTTATTATATTAATATTATGTAGCTACCCAATTAATCCAACTTATCACTTGGCACCGCCAAACTAAAACATCCAGATGGGTATTCTAAACACCAAACTTTTAAGTCCACAAACTATAGACAACATAGCCTGGATTCCACCAAAAAAAACAAAAAAAAAAAAAGATGGCTCCCCCCACAACAAGCCCATGCACAATAACATTGAAGCTATGGGACAGAGTAAACATACATATAACTCATTAATCCCACCCCTAATGGCCTCAATCACACATAACCCAGAATGCCCCCTGATATCTTGACAAAGGCGATGGATGGTGGTGGAGAAACAGGCTTTTTAGACTAGCCACTTCTAACCATCCAGATCAACTACAGACCTCTTTTTCCTCAAAAATAAGTTCCAATTCCACCCAGTGGACATTACCAACTATCACAGATCTTATACTGTTTTTTATACCAAACTAAAACGAACCAAAGATATTCTTGATTTTGAAAAATTATACCTCTCCGGTATATATAATTGGTTGTCAAAAGCATCCCTGAAAAAGAAAGAAAAATTCCATATTGTTTGCGAGACAGACATAGGAGAACAATTGATAAATCTCAATTGGAATCTACATTCAAAAATATTTAAGGAAGTCTAAATGGAGCACCGAGGAAAACAGCTCTTAAGGAGTCACACGAAACGTGTCAGTGGTGGACGTTTTAAGTATGTGTAATACCTAATAAAAAAAGTTTTTATGGGAATTAATGATGTGTTATCTGATTGCACGGCTCCAACTGATCTATTGGGATTTTATGAGAAGACTACTACGTATCTAAGGCCAAGCAAAGCCTTGGATGCACCCAGGCCCCCTTTAGAAGCGAGTAAGCAGTGCTAATTTCATTACGGCAAGTGTCTGTCTGCTGTCAGCTTTACGAGTTAGACCTCATGTGACGAGGGCTGGGGGATTTCCACCCAGCCCTACCACTATTAGACAAGGTTTCTTACATGTATTGAAACTGCAATTTACACAGTGTATAGTGTTGAAGTGGCGCAGAGATTATTTGTATGTTTAGATATTGGGGTACGGTGTTTGTCATGCTATCAAAAGTTTTGTATATGCAGATATCTCCCTTCCCATTAATAGCATTTTAGGGCAGAATATACAGGAACTGAATAGAAAAAACAACTGTCTAATCCAGTATATTATGATAACAGCTAAGATCCATATAGGGGCACAATGGAGACAGAGTATTTGGCTTATAGATAGGGTGATCCACAGAATAAACACCATTGTGATAAATGAAGAATATTTCATGTCCTATAGGATTCAGTACCCTTATTTTATAAAACCTGGTTACTATGGACAACTATTTATTTGCTTCAGACCTTCCAATATGATCTCCTATATATTCTATAACATTGATGGTGAACCTTTTAGAGGCAGAGTGCCACAACAGCAAACCAAAACACACACCTTTTATTGCATAGTGCCAACAAGATCATTTATCTGAATACAGAGTTTTTACTTTAGAAAAAAGTAACTCAAATAGACACAGATCAATACAGTATTAATTGATTTTAGATTACCTATTAACATCTACATTACCACACAGGAGTTTGAGTTTAAAACAGTGACTCAAGCAGAGCTGAATGTTATAGCACGTGACCTCTCTCTGCTACAGACAGCGCCTAAACTTTTTTCTCTTGGTGAACTCTGCTGTGCATGAGTGCCCACAGAGAGGGCTCAGAGTGCCACTTCTGGCACGCGTTCCATAGGTTTGCCACCACTGTCTATAACGTGATATTATGTATGTGAAACTATGTTGGAATAACCAGTTTATAGATAATAAGTGCTGAATATATCAGCGATCAACTGTGTTACGAACCTTTAGTACTTTGTATGGCCAATTTGGCCTATTTTGTGTTCTAGAATCACCCATCTGGATGTTTTAGTTTGGCGGTGCCAAAACATAGGCCAAATTGGCCATACAAAGTACTAAAGGTTCGTACACATCGTTGATCGCTGATATATTCAGCACTTATTACTCTATAAACTGGTTATTCCAACATAGTTTCACATACATTGAATATCACGTATAGAACAGTGGTGGCAAACCTATGGAACGCGTCGCCAGAAGTGGCACTCTGAGCCCTCTCTGTGGCACTCATGCACAGCAGAGTTCACCAGAGAAAAAAGTTTAGCGCTGTCTGTAGCAGAGAGAGGTCACGTGCTATAACTTCAGCTCTGCTTGAGTCACTGTTTTAAATCTCAAACTCCTGTGTGGTAATGTAGATTTTAATAGGTAATCTAAAATCAATTATATCTACTGTATTGATCTGTGTCTATTTGAGTTACTTTTTTCTAAAGTAAAACTCTGTTTCAGGATAAATGATCTTGTTGGCACTATGCAATAAAAGGTGTGTGTTTTGGTTTGCTGTTTGGGCACTCTGCCTCTAAAAGGTTCACCATCAATGTTAGAATATATAGGAGATCATATTGGAAGGTCTGAGCAAATTAATAGTTGTCCATAGTAACCAGGTTTTATAAAATAGGGTACTGAATCCTATAGGACATAAATATTCTTCATTTATCACAATGGTGTTTATTCTGTGGATCACCCTATCTATAGCCATATATCTCTGTCTCCATTGTGCCCCTATATGGATCTTAGCTGTTATCATAATAACTGGATTAGACAGTTGTTTTTTCTTTCAGTTCCTGTATATTCTGCCCTAAAATGCTATTAATGGAAGGAGATATCTGCATATACAAACTTTTGATAGCATGACAAACACCGTACCCCAATATCTAAACATACAAATAATCTCTGCGCCACTTCACACTATCACCTGTGTAAATTGCAGTTTCAATACATGTAAGAAACCTATGTCTAATAGTGGTAGGGCTGGTGAAATCCCCCAGCCCTCGTCACATGAGGTCTAACTCGTAAAGCTGACAGCAGACAGACACTTGCCGTATGAAATTAGCACTGCTTACTCGCTTCTAAAGGTGGCCTGGGTGCATCCAAGGCTTTGCTTGGCCTTAATACGTAGTCTTCTCAATAAATCCCAATAGATCAGTTGGAGCCGTGCAATCCAGATAACACATCATTAATTCCCATAAAAACTTTTTTTATTAGGTTTTACACATACTAAAAACGCCACCACTGACACGTTTCGTGTGACTCCTTAAGAGCTGTTTTCCTCGGTGCTCCATTTAGACTTCCTTTATTAATATTTTTGAATGTAGATCCCAATTGAGATTTATCTAATTGTTCTCCTATGTCTGTCTCGCAAACAATATGGAATTTTTCTTTCTTTTTCAGGATGCTTTTGACAACCAATTATATATACCGGAGAGGTATAATTTTTCAAAATCAAGATTATCTTTGGTTCGTTTTAGTTGGGTATACAAACATTATAAGATCTGTGATAGTTGGTAATTGTCCACTGGGTGGAATTGGAACTTATTTTTGAGGAAAAAGAGGTCTGTAGTTGATCTGGATGGTTAGAAGTGAGCTAGTCTGAAAAAGCCTGTTTCTCACCACCATCCATCGCCTTTGTCAAGATATCACGGGGGCATTCTGGGTTATGTGTGATTGAGTCCATTAGGTGTTTGGATTAATGAGTTTTATTATGTTTTTACTCTTGTCCCATAGCTTCAATGTGTTCATTGTGCATGGCTTGTTGTGGGGGGAGCCATCTTTTTTTTTTTTTGTTTTTTTTGGTGGAATCCAGGCTATTGTGTCTATAGTTTGTGGACTTAAAAGTTTGTGTTCTAGAATCACCCATCTGGATGTTTTAGTTTGGCGGTGCCAAGTGATAAGTTGGATTAATTGGGTAGCTACATAATATTAATATAATAAGGGGATTTCCATACCTCATTAAGATTTTTTTTAATTCGAATCTGAGGGTTTCGAAGTCCGACAAAACTTTCGGAACTCCCGAATTTCACAAAACCCGAATTTTTGATTTGATTATTTACAACGCATTAGTGATTTGGCTATCCATGGACGTTTTCCTGCCCTAATAAATTTGGTTATGTATGATTGAAGGGGATTAAGGCAAAATTTCAGGATATGTATTAAGGAACGAAGACTTCTGGGTAATTTCCATGTTTCCATGGAAGCCCATACAAAATGCTTTACCTAATAAAAGGTTTTTACAGCATTCCACAAGCTAAATGCAAAACCAAAGAGCCAACCACAGACCAGTTTCTGCTTTATTGAGCCATCATCAATGAAGTATATTCCTCTGGTTTTGCAGTGTGACATGCCTATAGACATACGTCACTAATAAATTAAATAAGATAGGGAGAGAATTAGGCTTCACAGCTCCCCTTCAGTATATGCAAATAAAGAACCGAGTCATCTGGGTAGATTCCATGGTAGCCCTTACAAAATTCTTTACCTAATTAAATGTTTTTACAGCATTCCACAGGCTATATGCTAAACCAGAGAGCTAACCACAAACCGGTTTGGGCTTTATTGAGCCATCATCAGTGTAGTGTAGGTCTCTGGTTTTGCAGTGTGACACGCCTATCGACAGACGTCACTAATAAATTAAATAAGATAGAAAGAAAATTAGGCTTTGCAGTTCCCCTTCTGCTGTAAACCCCTTTTATTAGGTAAAGGTAAGTTTCTTCTCTGTCTTTTTCCTAATATCCAGTGCAGTATCGGTTCTTATCAGAGGAGGGGGGATCAAGAACCTCTAGTGGTGGGGGGGACCTCCCCCCTCTATATTGGCTCTATATATTAAGCTATATTGCATGTTATTAGTCAGCTGTTCTGGACACATGCATAAACTAAGGGACATAAAGGAGTATTTTGCATATCTCTGCCCCTTACTCTGGGGAAGATGGGAGTAAGAAGTTACTTTCTGTTTCGTAGATGATTTTGTGGGCAATGCTATTTATATAGCATGAGACTGCAAGATGCCTAAGAAGGTGTTTCTCCATTTTTATGCTCAGTGAAGGGCTTTTTGCTTCTTTTGGTCCCTTTCTCCCTAAGCTTTCTAGCTGCCTTTTCTTTTATACACAGACAAAATGCTAAGGTCAGTAGATGGGGAAAATGCTGTTCTTATTTCTGAAAAGTGCATGTATTTCCCCTTTAAAATAAAGACTGACTACTACTAGCTCCTTGTTAGTCAAATCAGTGTGAGAAAAAAACAAACTAAGCAACATCACTAATTTTGCGTTGTAGGGCTGGTTAAGACAGTATTAGGAATAATCAGTCAATTATCTTTTCCTGACCAACACAACCTGCTGGTGTGTGCCCTAAATATGCAGCCTCCGAATGAAAATAAGTAAGGAACTTCACTGACTTTTCATTGTAATAAGCAGAGAGTTAAGGAATAACACCCATCAGGCAATACTGTTTTCTTCATCTGTAAACCTTGCCCCAGAGCAAATGTGGAGTCTCTGAATAAAACTGAGCAAGTTCTAAATTGGGAGTTTGGCTACTGCATGTGGGTTTTAGAGCATCAATTCAAGTCGTTATGGACTAAGTAAAATATCTTAATTGCCTAATTTTCCAAATGCCAATATATTTGTTAATTAATCAGTATCTTTGGTCTTTCACATCCAGCCCTAAATGTCCTTATTTTTCTTCCATTAACTCAGTGTCTTTTATTCTATTTCCATTCGACCCTCAGACCCCTGTCTCTTGAGGCCCTATTTATAAAAGATCGATATCGTTATCGGAAAAATAACGATCGTTATCGGAAAATAGCGATCGTTATCATAAAATAATGATCGGTATTTTCCGATAACGATCTGTATTTTCCGATAATGATCTGTATTTTCCGATAATGAGTGGTGTCGGAAAATACAGATCGTTATTTTATGATAACGATCGCTATTTTACGATAATGATCGTTATTTTTTCGATAACGATAGCGATCTTTTAGAAATAGGGCCCTTGGGCCTAAACGCTACCGTTATCGGAAAAATAGCGATCACTATCATAGAATAACGGTCGCTATCAGCGAATACTGACTGTTATTGTCTATAGGGACTGTTATTCTACGATAGCGTTCGCAAATTTTAAGATAGCGAACGCTATTCTGCGATTTCGCCATCGTAGAATTACGTAAAATAGCGATCGCTAATTTACCGATAACAATAGCGAATTTTTATAAATAGGGCCCTTAGTCCTTAGTATCCCTGTCTACTTTTATCAATTCCTCTGCATCCCAGGTTTTTATTCTTACAGTTCTTAGTTATAAATAAATAATAAAATTACGACAACAGAAAGAAAACTAATGTAACAAACAGTTTTTGCTTATTGTGTAGTATGGCTTAGGCTATTCTCAGATGTTTACATCACAACATTACCTCGAAACACATAACGGTGACCTTATACTTGGATTCAAGTCCTTTTGACTATAATAAAAATTAGCATATGAATTTGAACTCTGTGCACCCCTTTCAGTTTCAATGGGAGAAACCACTGCAAATATTAGATAGAAAGTGTCAGACAATTATTGCATTAAAAGAGAAAAGACATGTATAAGCGTAAAACTAAACAGTTCAATACAATGATGTTATTATAATACATATATATTTTATAATACAGTAATACTAGATAATTTGTTTGGGCCTTGTTATGTGGCTGCTCTGATTTTTAATAGCTGGGATGGAAGTACTAAACAGTTAATTTGTACCACATAGTAACATAGTTATTGAGGTTGAATAAAGACATCTGGTCCAACCTTTATACCCTACTCATTAACCCTACCTAACAGTTGATCCAGAGGAAGGGGAAAAAACAAAACAGCTAAAATGTGTGTGTGTGTGTGTGGGGGCAGTGGGGGAATTCCATGCACCAGAGAGTTTATTATATGGCCCATTAATATATTTGGGATCATATCCCAGTGCAAATGCCGCTTCTCTGATGAAAACAGCCCTAATTTTAAAATATTAAAGGGTATGTCCACCCCTTATAAAAACTTTTGATATGCGGTAGGGAATATAAAGCCCCAACCGCATTAATATAATTGTTAGAAAGTCCCTCAATACTTACTTACCTTCCCACTCTCCTCCGCCGCAGTGTTCCGGCCCTCTGCTCGCATGGAATTGCAAGCAGGGAGCTGGCTGGCAGCCGCATCTGTGATTGGCTGAGAGGCCGTCAATACTTGACACAAACACACACAAATACACAAAAACAAAACATCCCAAAATGTCAAAAGAAAAGTTGTAAAATTACAAAATAAAAGCATAATAATAAAATATGTAAGTTTTAGATTATTTGATTTTATGGCCATGAACACAAAAACATCAATCCCACCCAACACAGAGGCACACACTTACCGATACACCTCTACACCCACCCTTTTGTTATAATGGCAACCATTCATAAATGTAAAAAAAGTTACTATTTTGGTAAAAAACACAAAAACATACCTCTTAACCCCACACAGAAACAGGTACAAACACCTACTGAAACACCCACACCTACTCTACCCTTCCAAACAAAATTACAATTATATGTATTAAAGGGCAAGTTCAGCCCCAAAATGAAAACTTACATACAGGTAAATCACCCCCCAAAACCCTAAATGGCAATAGTTTGAAATCTGAAATATATAAGTCTAACCTGAAATACTGTACAATGTCCTGTTTCCCCTGTTTCTGCTTCCTGGTTCTTCCAGTTGCCAACTGTCAGTTATGAATTTGACAGTTGACATCACAGCCAATGACTGAATGTTAATCCCCTATCTGCCTCTTCTGGGCATGCCCAAGCTCAGTACAGGCTCAGTACAGGTTTCTAAATTGCTCAGTTTCCGTGAGGCCTCCAGAAGCATAGCAGGCTTACAGTAATGAATTAATAGGGCAAACTATAATATATCAACATATTTTAAAGAGGCCATTCTTTCTAAAAGATGTTCTTATGATGGTGGAGTTGTCCTTTAAGTCAAAATGCAATAGCAATATAATCAAATTTAAAACATCCCCCACACCCAGACACACATTCCCTTCTAAAATGTTGCCTTGTGAGCCAAATTCAAAGTTTATACTTAAAATTCCCCTTTCTAGTTATTGTTTTAAAGTATTTAAAGCATTTATACAGTATATTTGCCTATTTATAGATACATTTAATAGGATATTCAACAGATAATTCTGACTGTAAAGAAATGTTCCTCTTCCACCACTAGATGGCAATACACATCAGCTATAGAAAGCCAGCCTTATTAAACCTGTAAGGATTCTTAAAGAAGAAGAGAAAGAGAGAAGGAGATTTAAGCTAATCCCATGCACTTTTTGGAATTGGCTACAGGCATTTACCATTCTAGGTAGTGTAATTGGGGTAAAGAGCCCTCAACACTGCTCAGGTTTGTATTGTTACTTGCATGTCATTTGGGTGGCTTACCGTATTTATAGGGATTTCGCAGTTTAAGTATGATGAGCAGTTCCAGCAGCTGATTGCAGTTCATCCTTCCCTGCAGTGGGACCACAGGGATATTGGTCTCTGGATGCGGTTGATGACTGTGCACTGGCACAACTGTCCTTTCAGCAGGCTCCCAGTGGGGGAATGGGCAGCACTGGGCTCAAACAGAAAGGGATTTTGATTTTCCCCTCATGTTTTGTGATTCCTTGTCAGGATCATGTTACGTGTAGTCGGGGGGAAATTTACAACCTGTATTCGGTGTTAGGTAAGTTAGACTTAAAGTTAAAGAAAGGTTACTAAAAGAGGTGAGCTTATGACGCATGGCTGGTTTAAAGCTAAAGCAATTCCAGATCTTGTAATTTCAACACTTGATCTTGTGCCCAAGAAGGTGGAGGGTACATTTAGGCTAATATACCACCTTTCTTATCCAATGGGCTCTTCTGTAAATTACTAATTAGTGAAGATTAACCAGAGTTTTCTACGCTGCCTTTGACGATGCGGTGTCCAGCGGCACAGAGTGGATGACCAAGGCTCACATTGAGGCGGTTTTCTGGCTGTTGGCAGTCCATTTGGACAGCATGTGTCTTTTGGGCTGTTCCATTGGGGGGGAAGGTCTTCATTGACCGCTGTCTGCCGATGGGGTGCTTTATCTCACACACCTTTTTTAAATCGTTTGCCACTTTCTTTGAATGGGTGGTGCGAGAGGTGTCGGTATCCTGGTCTTTTCTTCACTACTTTTTTTTTGTGTTGTGCCGGCAGCGTCAAGAGCCTGCTGGATACAGTTAAAGTCATTACGGGCATTCTTCCATAGTTTTTGTGCCCTATTAGCAGACAGAGGGCCCAGACACATAGATTAAATTCCTAGTCTGGTCTGCATACTCCAGCGGGATAAGCTTAATGACCTGTTGCAGTTGGTGAGGCAACTTATAGGTGGAAAAAAAGTAGAGCTACATGCACTGCAGTCTTTTGCTGCCGCATAATTCCTATGGGTAGAATATTCTCTAGAGAACTTGCTATATAACTTCAATATAGCATGCTTTCTCACTTCCCCCCAGCCCTTTGGCAATGTGGTAATGGCACCCCCAGCATAGCCCTTTAATCTGAGGTCCTATGCCTTTAATATAAAGCACTGGATGGACGGCCTGGGGGGAAGTGAGAAAGCCTGCTATATTGATCCAGTGCGCAACTATGAGAAATGCAAACGTTTGCTAATGGTAATTGAAGTAAAAAAGGTTAGAATTTAGGACCTTCCAGACTGGGGTTACCTTGACGTGGTTGGAAGGCTTTTCATTCATGTGATCACAGTAATGAATACTAAAACCCCTTTGTTTATAAAGTATGCCAGTGTGCAGATAATATGATATTGTATGGGGCCTAGGAATGTGCATTGATTATCTTTTCTATGTTTGTATAAATGTTTGACCAGATCAGTAGCACTTCTGCTAAATGTAGTTGTAAATTAGCCTAATTGGAGTGCTTCCACAATCCTTGTATTGTATGTATTTATTGGGAAGCCAGGTCAAGCTTCCATGTGTTTATAGCACCCCCAACATGCCCCTTTTATGGGAGGTCCTATGCCTTTAATATAAAGCACTGGGTGGATGGCCTCTTCCCTCATTTTAAAAAGCCAAAGGGCTGGGTGGAAGTGAGAAAGCCTGTTATATGGATCCAGTGCACAACTAGGAGAAATGCAAAAGTTGCTAATGCTAATTGAAGTAAAAAAGGTTAGAAGTTAGGACCTTCCAGACTGGGGTTACCTTGATGTGGTTGGAAGGCTTTTCATTCATGACAATGCAAGAAGCACTCCTGGGACTTAACATGGGGGGTTAAATCACACCCCTGTGACTGCTAAGGGGTCTCCATGTGGATACCGAAAGGAAGTGGTAATGCCAGTGGGTTTCCTCCGGGCACTCCGGTTTTCCCCACAATCATAAAGAGATACTGATAGATTGTATGTGTCAAATAAATGTGTTTAGATTGTAAGCTCTTCAGGGCAGGGCTTGATGTGAATGTATACATGTATTTGTAAAGCGCTACGGAAGATGTTGGTGCTATATAAATCCAAAATAATAATAATGTAACATTCAATGATGTGCTGTTTTTAAAATATGTGGCAGTCATAGCCAGTCCAAAGTCCATTGCAAATCCTTAGCCTTTTGCTTAGTGGTAAAGTATACCAAGGATTTAATACTTAAATAAAAAGCAGTTATCAGTTATTAAAAAGTGCTCTGAAGCAAGTTTTTCAACTAGATCTTCATGAAAGAGGATATAAAGGATAATACTTTGCATGTCCCCGTCCATTTCTCTAGGTAATCTGGGAATGAGAAATATTTGATTATATGTTAGATTATTAGGGCAATGCTATTATAATATGCTATTATAATAACATACCTGTGAGGTATCTTCTGTTATAAGAATGTTCTATTTCATTTTATACTCTGTGGGGAGCTTTTAGCTCCTTTAACCCCACCTCCCCTTAAGCTATAAAGATAACTAGTATATTGGGCTCCGAAGTCCTAACCCCATAGCAACTGTAAATCTGGAACTTGCTGTGGTAATTACTAATAAGTAAGAGCATAGCATGTTAATCTGGATCCCGTTTAGAGTCACAGGTCACCCAATGGTGCTGTTTAGTTTGAAATGCACATTTTGGGTCTAGGTCTATTCTCAGACCTGCAGGTTTATTCCACTTAAACTCCTGGATTCTAGCTGGCAGGTAAATGCAATAGGAAAGGGATGTACAGTAAGGGAATGGCAGATGGATCACTTGCATGTTTGAGCCCATGGGTAGGAATCGCTAAAGCACAAAAAAAATTATCCCAGGAAGTATGAAAACAAAATTTCCCAGCATTTTGTGCAGCCAGAGTTTCACGAACTTACCTGCCGCTCCAATCTAGAGCCGCTCCTGTGACAGCCACGCTTTACCAGGTGGGTGGCGTCATGACACCGGTGTGAAGATTCAAGGCTGGCGTCCCCCTGCACCCAGCGCCTGTTTTTAGCTTTCGCTACCCCGGCTGCTGGGCTACTAGCCCGTTCTAGAGACTTACCTTGCCATTCCAGCACAGTGACTTACCTTGCCTGTTCCAGAGACTTACCTTGCTGTATCTTGCCATACCAGCACCAGTGACTTACCTTGCTTGCACCAGCTCCAGAGTCTTACCTTGCCTGTTCCTGTTCTGGAGACTCACCTTGTCATACCAGCTTCAGAGACTTACCTTGCTCGTTTCTGTAACAGAGACTTACCTTGCCTGTTCCAGCGTCCTATTTGCCTGTCTGCTGTTCCCATCAGCCTCTTCTGCTCTGTGTCCAGTCCTTCAGCCTTTGGTCTCCTCCTGAAAGCGCAACAGTAAGTACCCGGCCATCCGACCGAATCTGTTACAGTACAAACAGGCCATGGAAGGACCTGAGGAGGCCATGGAGGATGTGGGTAAAACCCTACAGGCGTTGGTAAATGCATGGATGTATTTGAACACCATCAAGGACAGTTGGCCCAATACATGGACTCTCTTGCTGCCCGGCTTACCCCGGTTATGACTACACCAGTGCCGCCTGGTCCTATTAATCCTGCACCCAGTAGAGAACCTCGCATACCTTCTCCTTCCAGTTTTGATGGTAACGCCCAAGCCTGCCGGGGATTCTTAATTCAGTGTCGGATTCAATTTTAACTTCAGCCCTCTCATTTTGTCTCTGACCTGGCCAGGGTTGGCTATGTCATCTCCCTACTTCAAGGCAACGCTCTGGCCTGGGCCTCCCCCTTATGGGAAAAGGATGATCCCATTGTCAACAATATTACCGCCTTCTTGGATATATTCCGGAAGGCTTTGATGCTCCTGGAAGAACTTTGGCTGCCTCCTTCTGGTTGATGCAACTCCATCAAGGCTCTAGTTCTGTGGGACAGTACGCCATTGAATTCCGCACACTTGCGGCAGAGACTTCCTGGAACAACTAAGCACTTACTGATACCTTTTTGCAGGGACTCTCAGACCGTCTCAAGGATGATCTAGTCTCTAGGAAATTGCCTACCCCTTTGGAGGAACTGATCACCCCTGTATCTAGATTGACCCCTGTTTCAGTGAACGACAGGCTGAAAGATCTACTTCAATTCTGCTAAACCCTTCACTCGTTCTGTCTGACCCTCTCTACCCATAGCCCCCTCTGTGGAAGAGCCTATGCAGATTGGAGGCACCATCTTTCTCCCGAAGAGAAATCATGAAGACGTACAAATGGACTTTGCCTTTAGTGTGCCGGACAAAAAAAATTGTCCCCTGAAGTTGGGAAACTCCAGCACCTAGAAGCAAAGGAGAAGCTCCTTTTAGGTAATTTCAAGTCTCCTGCCTACTCAGGCCTTCGTTGATTCCAGAGCAGCTGGAAATTTCATTGATTCCACTTTTGCATCACAACTGGGTCTTCCCCTGGTTCATCTACATCAACCTCTTCGGGTCCTTGCTATAGACAATAAACCCCATGCTTCGGAATTTATCTCCCAGTCTACCTTTGAAGTTTTATTCTGTGTTGGAATTTTCCTTTAAGAACATTTATCCTTTCACCTTTTTTTCTTCACATTGTCTTAAACAAGTGTTACTACAACTAAGAGAAAATAATCTTTATGCCAAGCTGTAAAAGTGCCTCTTTGAACTTTCTCAAGTACATTTTCTTGGCTACATTGTGTCTGCCCAAGGTTTCCTGATGGACCCTGCTAAAGTTTCAGCCATTCAAGAGTGGTCTCTTCCAATGGGAACCAAAGCCATGCAAAGATTCATCGGCTTTGCCAACTATTACAGACAGTTCATCAAAGGGTTCTCGTCTATAATTTCTCCTATTCTAGCCCTCATCAGCAAAGGTGGTAGGCCTAATTCATGGTCCCCTGCAGCCCTAGAAGCCTTCAAACAACTAAAGGAAGTTTTTGCCTGTGCACCAGTTTTAGTTCATCCGGATCCTAGCCTTCCTCTTTATATTGAAGTTGATGCCTCCGACTTGGGTGCAGAAACTGTCCTTTCTCAAAGACAAGGTGTCAAAGGGAAACTACAACATCCTTGTGCTTATTTTTCTAAAAAGTTCCTTCCCAACGAGCGGAATTATAGTGTTGGTGACCGGGAACTTCTTGCCATGGCATCACTTTACCTATTACCATCTTTAACTTTGAATACATTCAGAATCTTGAGAGGTTAAATCCCTGCCAAGCACATTTGTCCTTATTCTTCTCCCGGTTCAACTTTGTTATCACCTATCAACCTGCCTCCAAAAATAAGAAAGCAGGCGCCCTTTTCAGATTATTTGTTGCTTCAGACTCTTCTAATCAAGATAAGGGTCCCATTATCCTGACTACTAAAGTCCTAGCCTCTCTTACTCCTCAGCTGTTCCAGAATTCAAGCTGCACAAAATTCTGCTCCTCCTGACACACCTCCGGGGAAAACCTTTGCTCCAGTTTCTCTGCTGAATGTTATCCTTCGACATACTCATTGTTCCAAGCAAGCCGGTCACCCTGGTATTAGTAAAGCTTTTGATCTTCTTGCCCGTTCTCTCTGGTGGCCTAAAATGAGGAAAGATGTAAAATATTTTATTCAAGTCTGTTCCAGTTGTGCCCAGTCTAAATCTTCTAGAACTCTACCTTGTGGTCTACCTCTCCCTATTCCATCCTGACTATGGACTCATTCATCTATGGACTTTATTGTAGAGATGCTGCCTTCCAAAAAGAACACAGTCATTTGGGTAACGGTGGACCGCTTCAGCAAAATGGCCCACTTCGTTCAACCTCAGTGGAGCTTGCTCAATTATTTATTTCTCACATTTTCCGCCTACATGGACTTCGTATTGAAATAGTGTCTGACAGAGGTACTCAATTTGTTTCTAAATTTTGGAGAGCATATACATGGGAATTAAGTTGGTTTCTTCAGCTTACCACCCACAGGGGCTACTGAACCCACTAACCAGTCTTGAACAATATCTTCGTTGTTACATTTCCTATTTCTCCAAGATGTTTTCCTCAATATTTTCTTGTTAATCGAGTACTTGCTGCCAATGACTATGCTGCCCATATGTCTGCTATCTGGCATTTTACTGAGGTCTGCCTTCAGAAATCTGCCCTATTACAAAAAGCTGCAGCTGATAGGAGACGTAAAGAACCTCCATCTTACTCTGTTGGAGATAAGGTATGGCTATCCTCTGCTCATATAAATCTTCATGTTCCTTCTTCCAAGTTGGGACACAAATTCATTGGTTTTTTCTCTATTCTGGAATTGGTGGGTCCAGTCGCTGTTCATCTCCAGCTTCCTGCTAATATGTGGATTCCTAATGTGTTTCATATTTCTCTCATTAAACCGGTAAGCTCTAATTTTAATTCAATTTTAACTCAATTTACCACGCCCCTCCTACCTCCTGCCCCAATTTCTGTTGATGGTCAACAAGGATTTGAGATCAAGAAGGTATTGGACTCCAGATTCTTTAGGAGATCTCTTCAGTATCTGGTCCACTGGAAAGGTTTCGGTCCTGAAGAAAGAGCCTGGATTGAATACTCGGATGCTGCATGTTCCTCGTTTGGTCAAGGCTTTTCATAGAAGTTTTCCAGACAAACCTAGTCCGTTGGGTCCGGTGGCCCCCCCGTAGAGGGGGATGTACTGTTACGAACTTACCTGCCGCTCCGATCCAGCGTCGCTCATGTGACAGCCACGCTCTTCTGGGTGGGCGGAGTCATGATGTCAAGCCTGAAGATTCAAAGGCCGGCATCCCCCTGCACTCGGCGCCTGTTTGTAGCTTTCGCTACACCGGCTACTAGGCTACTTACCTAGCCCGTTCCTGTGACTTACCTTGCCATTCCAGCACAGTGACTTACCTTGCCTGTTCCAGAGACTTACCTTGCTGTACCTTGCCTTTCCAGCAGGGTGACTTACCTTGCCTGTTCCAGAGATTTACCTTGCTGTACCCTGCTATTCCAGCACAGTGACTTACCTTGCCTGTTCCAGAGACTTACCTTGCTGTGCATTAAGTACCAGTAAGTACCCGGCGGTCCGGCCGAATTCGTTACACAGAGAATTTTGGGAGTTGTAGTTTTTAAACATGTGAAATGTTCCACACCCATGCTATATAGTATAGTATAGTATAGTATTTGAGGTTGAATAAAGACATATGTCCATCCAGTCCAACCCATCTAGCAATATTCTTATTTCCTGCCTAACTGTTTATGTATCAATACCAGTAACTTGCAACATTCCTTGTTTGCAGAAACTCATCCAGCTTTTTTTTTTTTAAACTATACAATGAACCTGCCATAACAATGTCCACTGGAAGACAGTTCCATAGCCTTACCGTTCTCACAGTGAAAAACCCTTTCCGAACTTGAAGCCTAAACCTTTTTTCTTCAAGTCTTAAGGGATTTCCACGTGTCCTCTGACATTTTCTATCGGTGAACAATGCCCCAGATAGTTTATTGTATGGCCCGTTAATGTATTTATACACAGTAATCATATCCCCACTCAAGCGCCTTTTCTCCAGTGTACATAATTGTAACTTTTCCAGTCTCTCTTCATATTCAAATGAATCCCCCTAATTTAGTTGCCCTTCTCTGAACCCTTTCCATTTCAAAGATGTCCTTTTTGTACACAGGATTCCAAAATTGCACCGCATATTCCAAATGAGGCCTTACCAATGCATTGTAAAGAGGGATAATAACATTTTCCTCCCTTGAATCCATACCTCTCTTTCTACTAGACAATACCATGCTGGCTCTAGCTGTTGCCCCCTGGCACTGCTTGCTTCCTTTAGGTTTGTTATCCACCAAAACTCCAAGATCCCTTTCCAACAGGGATTCACTTAACACAGAGCCATTTATAGTATAAGCAGCACAAGGATTTTTACAGTAAGTCCAAAATGCATCACTTTACATTTATCAACACTGAATCTCATCTGCCACTTAGCAGCCCAATGTGACAATCTATCTAGATCCCCCTGCAACGATTACACATCCTCTGATGTTTTTAATGGTCAACAAATTTTTGTGTCATCAGCAAACACAGAAACCTTGCGGATAACACCCACTTCCAAATCATTAATAGATTAAATAGAAGCGGTCCCAACACAGAGCCCTGTGGCACCCCGCTTAGCACTTTAGTCCATAATGATGAAGCCCCATTAACAACTACTCTCTGCATCCTATTCATTAACCAATTTTCTATCCATGTACAAATGTGCCTCCCCAGACCAACAGACCTTAGCTTATTCATTAGTCGCCTATGGGTTGGCTGTATCAAAAGCCTTTGCAAAATCCAAACTTTCCAGTATATTCCCCACCACTGAAGTTAAACTTACAGGCCTGTAATTACCTGGCTGTGAACGACTACCCTTTTTGAATATTGGAATAACATTTGCCTTTTTCCAATCCAGAGGAACACATCCGGACATTAGGCTGTTTTGCATCTGTATACAACAATTATGTCAATGGACATAAAGGAGAAACTTACTGCTAATAGAGAATGCTGTTAGTTGTAGCTTTCAAACATGTGAAAGGTAAGTTATAAATACGTGTTTATTTGTTAGATTATTAGGGAAATGCTATAATAATAACATGAGGCTGTGACACCTGTTATAAGAAGGCTCTATTTAATTTTATACTCTGTAAGGAGCATTTAACACCTTTAAACCCACCTTACCTTCATCTATAACGCTAATCAGTTTACTGTGCTCCCAAGTCGTAACATAAGCAGCTATAAATGTGCAACTTGCCGTGGTGAATACTAATAAGTAAGTACATAGCATGTTTATCTGGATCCTGTTTAGGGTCTCATGTCAACCAATGGAGCTTTTTTGTTTGAACCCCACAGTGTTGCAGGATTTCCTGGGTCTATTCTAAAGTCTATTCTATAGTCACTGTATCCACACATATTTGTATACTAGAAAAAGTGTGCCCATTGTTGCACAATATGAATTATGTGTGTATATGTTTATTTATGTCTGGATACAGTTGATATAAAAACCTTTATACACCCTATAAAAAAACAAAGGCAAGAAGTTTAAAATAAACAGTTAATAAATACATCATATGAAATCCTGGTTCTATAAGTGTCACATCCCCCTAAACTAATACTTTGTTGAAGCACTTTGCTAATTTTATTAGTTGTTTTGGATATCTGGATGTTGCAAGTTTTGCCTACTAAAAAACAAATCAGTAGAAATCCCTTTGATTGGAAGCAATGGAGATCCCAAAAGATAATTTCTATGGAAATTCTTACAATTAGAATCCTGTGATCTAAAAGAGGACCCAGACTGTCCCTACCCAGTATGACATTTTTCATTCTTTTTTTTTGAAAGCCGCCCACAGTGAACATACAAAGTGCTTGTGCAGTGGTTAGGACCATGTTCCCCTCTGGGTTTCCCAGGCACAACTGAACCTACCAAGAGGGGATCCATAAGGCCTCCCTTTGCCGGGAGCCTTTGGAAAGCCCTCCAAGTTGATCCCCAGTCTCCTGGAAGAGTTTGAGCTTGAAAGCTGAAGACCCAGCCTGTCCTGCCCCAAATATGTGTGGGAAGTGCATAGTGCAACCAATAAGGGTGCAAATTCATCCAGGATAATTAATGGTGTGCACCAATTAAGGCCTAAGTCATAGCAGGCTTAGGCCCTAAGGGGGAACCAGATTGTGAAGACAATAAAACCATGTGCCCTTTGTGAACAAGCTTTTAACTTTAGACTAAACCAAACTGTGTAGCATGCAGATTCAAATCTTTCAAATGGGGAGATCACCCCTCTCCATCTAGGAGCTCTCAGTCCCTTCTCCTCTTTTAAGAACCAATACAACGCTTGATCTTAGCCAAAAGGACAAAAAGCAATGTTTAATCATGTTTGACTGTATCAGTGAAAAAAAACAAAAAAAACCCAGTTTAATGGCTTTTGTGGACTTGGGACCACAAGATACCAGTCAGCTATATAACTTACGGTGAGATGGGCTTAAAGGAGCAAAAAGCCCTCCACAAAGCATAAAATAAAAAAGATCCTTCTCTAAACTGAAGACACTTCACAGCCTTATTTTATAAAAACAGCATTCCTTACGTAATAAGAAATAAATTATGATTTCCTACTCCCAGCTTTCCTGGAGAATGGGCAAAGTGTCTCTTACACGTTCTGGGGCTAATGCATGTTTTTAGAACCACTAGCATAATAACATGCAATACAGGCTAATAGTATAGAGCCATTCATCTGATTTACAGATATGACTAGTTTTAATATATGTACAGGGTTATTCAATAAAAGTTCTTATCGTTAAAATGTTGCTAATTTTGCCCCAACCAATCAAATCTTATTTAACATTTCAAAGCTTACATCTGATTGGTTGGAGCAAAATTGCCACCATTTTAAACGATAAGAACTTTTATTGAATCTCCCTGATATTTTTTTTAATTGAAAACCCAGGGTTGATGCTATTTTGCCAAAACACCTTAGTGAATCAATATTATAGGTGGGGCAGGGCACTAGATACGTATATGGTAATGCTCCTAGTAGAGAATGTGTTAGTTGATAATAAATAATTTTTAAGAAGGAAAAGAAAAGTCTGAACCGTAACACTCTAAATACTGCTATTAAAAATCCTTTATTTATCTCTAAATAGAAAAAATATATTGAGTATCGCAGGCAATTCTCACAAAGTCCCCTTCTCAGACAACAAACACAAAAGAGGTGTTCAAAAGGAAAACACCCCTTAAAGGGCATCTATCCGGAAAAATAGGTTATTTTAAATTGACCATAACTGGAAACTATAATGCTTCCCAACCACCACTGTATCATTTTTTTGTTGATCTGACCCCTATTTCTTTAGATATCCAATATAAAACGTCTTATATTTCAGCTGTCAATCAAGTTCCTTGTTCTCAAAAACTTTTCTTATTTGAGTAGTTTTACTGTAGCTGGAATGGTGACAGAGTTTTGACAGTTGGAATGCTGTATGCTGTGTGCAGGCTTGACATTTGGTTTGTGGGAAAAAAGTCAGGTCAGATGGAAGTGAGAGGTTAAAAAGGGAGGGGGGATACTGCCCCTAAACAAAATGTGTGCTGGACTGAAGGCATGCAGCAACACACGCAAATCAGAGTAAGTGCTACTTACATGTATTCAATTATAGATTAAGATGAGGCAAAGTCATTTTTTCAGTATAGTGTCCCTTTAAGGTAAGAATATATAAAAAAAACCTGTGTAGTTTATTGTCAACCTGTGTAGTTTATTGTACATATATTTATTGTAGTAACAATAAATATATTTACAAGAATCATTTATTAAACCTAAATACACAATATAAGACAGTTCATCATACACATATAGCTATGACTCCTTCTCCTGCAAATAATGTACTAAATGCTACAGCAGCTATGAAGTCACTCAGTGGCATAATTAGGAATTACTGGGCCTCCCAGCAAAACTATGATGGGGCCCCTATCCGTGCCTCATCCACAGTTTCTGGGAGGAGGCTATATCTGTCAATAATAAGATGGGGTTGCCTTGGCAACATGGCCCGCCTGCGGTTACTTCCCCATCTCCCCTCTAGTTACGCCCCCGAAGTCACTGTTAAAAAGGTAGTCCAGACCTGCTAGGAAGTTCAGGTAGTTCTGAGGGTTGGTACACCTACCCGAGCGTTCACTTTCCAAGTTAGAACCAAAGCTCAAAATATGCAAATAAAAATACTTCCTACTGTATGTGTCCACACACAAACAGTCCTGTATAAGGCAGAGCAAATATAGTATGTATCAAATAAAAAATACAGCACCGCTCCACCTCTAATGATAGTTTAATGATCTCTGACCGTGACCTTAATCTCTTTGGATCCACTTGAGGGGTCAGTCCACCTTCTATCTGGTGCTCCGTAGCCAATCTGCACATCGTCTCTTATCTCACCACTACGCATTTCACTCCGCAAAGCTTCCTCGGTTACTCCCACAAAAACATGGCAATTAATAGCATTTCTAAGGTTAAGAATATAGCAGATCATGTTTTCATTATATGAGTAATCATCTGAAGGTAACTACTTATTGGACTTACCTTCTCCTTTAACTTCATCATGTACATGGGGCTTTATTTAGACACAACAGGGACCTTTTAGATTGTACCGGAACTGTCAGTCTTTACACTCTATAAGTGTAGTTCAGTGAGAATATCACATTGAAGTACAAATGCTGCGCAGAGCTCAATTTTATCTTCTCAAAGGATGTGCCGGCACACACTGGGGTGCCAGAAGTGTGCCTCAGAATTTAGGTAATGAAAATATTTCACTAGTATTACTTATATCTAGACTAGTGAACAAATATTATCATGATATAAATTGCATGGCGGGCAATATAATATCATTACATTTATATTATCAAATTATCAAATATATACTGAAAATTGCATAAAATATGGGTAGTAACAACATTAAAAACACAGGTGGGCCATGAAAAAAGTTTGCATTGGCAAATGTGCCACAGTCTTAAAAACAGTTTGAGAACAAATGGATTAAGTGGCAAGTTCCATAAGGTCCTCCAATACACACCTTCTACATTAACACAAATCTGCCACCAGGGAGTTAAAGAGTATTCTATATTGGAAAATCTGTGGTCCTATAAAGAATTCAGACTATCCTGCTATGTTTCAATCTTTAATCGAAAGCTCAGGGTCATCTTTTGCTGATTCCAACACCAAGTGTTCGGGATCCATCTGCCCTTCCCTTGTGTCCATAGCTGTTAAGCCGTAGGACTAGGGAAGGGCTACGTAGGTCCCTTCAGCTGGTAGGCATCAGGAACCTTCCATACTTGCCCTCCCTGTCCGCTTCCAGCTGCCTTCCAGCAAGCTTCAAGGGGGGCCTGAATGAGATAAGCCTGAAGGTCCTAAAAAGGACCCAGGCAATCCCACCACAAAATGTGAACAAACACACAAAACAAAAAGTGCATGTAAATAGTATCAGTTAAATAAATAACATGCCTAGTGCACAATAAATTAGAAAAATCATTTTTGAAAGCCCGGTTGCAGCCACAACTGATCCACAGGGCTTTCCTTCACCAAAAGGCTACGGGAGGACCACCAATACTACCCTCCCTTTTGACCCCTAGTAGCCACCAGGAAGGGTTCGATTCGGAAAGCTGAAGATCCTAAAAAAGACCCAAACTGTCCCGCCACATAGAGTGTACATACAAAACAAAAAAACAAAAATTAAGTGGGGGATGGGGAATAAGTGCTATGTGCCAATAAATATGGGTAATAAAAAATTAATATCTTAATAGATATCGGCAGTGCAGGACACATGCTAATGACTTTCTATGGGGTAGGACTTGGAAGCAAAAGATACCAGTTAGTTTTATAGCTTAAGGTTAGGTTGAAAAGGAAAAGAAAAGCCCTTCACAGAGCGTAAAATGAAATAGAGCCTTCTTACAACAGAAGGTACTTCACAGCCTCATCCTATTAAATTACCAATAGTCCAACAGAGGGAAACTGTCACTCCCAGCATTCCCAGAAAAATGGACAGACATGCAGAGTTTTTTCTTTATGTCCTTAGACACATGACTTCCTGTATAGTAAAAAACAGCTGGACTCCCCCCACGGGAAGTCTTCTTTATAAATGTCACATGTTTTACAAGCCGCACATAATTGGGAGTAATACAGGTATTTCCTTACAATTCCTTTCAGCATAACACACACATAGGTTTTAGCAGTAACAGAGGTCACTTTACTTTATATGCACATATTAATGGTCATTTAGATGGTAATAGTACATATACACCTTTCCTAAATGTAATATTATATAACCCCCATCACATTGGTAGCTATTAAAAACTCAATGCAATAGCAGTAAAAATATAAATATTCTTATATATAGGAGGGATATATGTATATATATATCTGTTTGACCAGATAAGTAGAACTTCCGCAATCCTTGTATTGTATGTATTTATTATGAAGCATGGTCAAGCTTCCATGTGGTAATAGCAGCCCCAACACGCCCCTTTAATGGGAGGTCCTATGCCTTTAATATAAAGCACTGGATGGCCTCTTCCCTCAAAGGGCTGGGGTGAAGTGAGAAAGCCTGTTATATGGATCCAGTGTGCAAGTATGAGAAATGCAAAAGTTTGCTAATCGTAATTGAAGTAAAAAAGTTTAGAAATTAGGACCGTCCAGACTGGGGTTACCTTGACGTGGTTGGAAGGCTTTTTATTCATGTGATCACAGTCATGTAAACTAAAAGCCCTTTGTTTATAATGTATGCCAGTGTGCAGATAATATGATATTGTATGTAGCCTAGGAATGTGCATTGATTATCTTTTCTATGTTTGTATAGATGTTTGACCAGATCAGTAGAACTTCTGCTAAGTGTAGTTGTAAATTAGCCTAATTGGAGTGCTTCCACAATCCTTGTATTGTATGTATATATATATATATATATATATATATATATATATATATATATATATATATATATGTACTATACACAAAAGGTTGATAGCACTCGTGGGTCTTTTTCCTCATATATATATGGTATATGGATGTTTTCTATTAGCTCACAATGGGTTAATTTTTCGATGTGTGGGAGGAGTTGAATGGACGAGGATGGGAACAAATGTTTGAAATTCTCACAGCACTTATGTTGTGACCTCCTGAGGACAGCTAGCACCTTAGCTGAAACGCGTACATGTATGCAATAAAAAAATATATACTGAGGAAAAAGACCCACAAGTGCTATCAACCTTTTGTGTATAGTATCGATTGTCTTTTAAAGCACCATCTTTGTCTTTAAAATGCTAACATCCTCATAGATCTGATTATTACAATCAATAGGTTTATTAAAAAATAAATAAAGATAATTAAAAGAATATATATCATGCCAAACATCTATAGGGAGATTCAATAAAAGTTCTTCAGGGAGATTCAATAAAAGTTCTTATCGTTTAAAATGGTGCTATAATTGCCCCAACCAATCAGATCTTATTTAGCATTTGAAAGCTAACATCTGATTGGTTGGGTCAAACTTTTATTGAATAACCCTGCTAATGTTTTGCATACTGTTTGATTAGGTGTCCGCTGCTGTTGATTATTCACTCATACATCCTTTGGGTGGAACACAGGGCAATAGCTTGTCCGGTGGGAGAGCGCTTTGGATTTTCTGAAGAAGACGTGCAGGTGCAGTGATGTGGGAGGAGCAGAATCAGCGGAGGACTGGGACCTTTTGGCCGAGGGGGCAAATGCAACCAAGTGGCCCATTCACGGTTGATGGCATCATTTGTGACCAAGCTGCTGAATATACCAACCATAGGGCTACATAATTCAGAATTTTATTGTGAATGGATTGTGTTTTTTTACCGCTGTTCATTATATCTGATAATCTTAGTTATAGAGGAGTAGCAACACACAAGGGACCAGCGTACCAGCGGGGTTGCTTTTTTAGATCTGTGACCAGACAGACACTCAATCCATACGTGGGAGAGGGAAAATAAAGGCATAATCTTTCTCAAAGGCAGCTAACAGAAGAGGAGATACATGTCTTACAGAAGGGACTCACGTACGTACTGACCCACAATTTAATAACTTTCAATGAGAAGTAGGTTTATATAAAATAAATAAATCACTGTCATTAAGTATCTGTTGTATTCAATTAGATCAACTGGACTTGAAATGTAGTTCTTGAAGACGTTTCGCTAGTCATCCGACTGGCTTTCTCAATTCAGAATGACTTGTACAAGAATCTGTGGCAATTATGTACCCTGGAAAATCCCAATTAGCATATCACAGCCAGGTGTTAAGGGTGTTATTGGATAGAGGTGTTATAGGAACGCCCAGAGTAAGGTGTTAAAACATCATTGTACATGGCAGACAGTTGGTGTCGAACCCCCCCACCTCTATTTAGGCTTGGTTTCTTTATTTTCACATAAATGGCCTCCTTAACACCTCTCTTGAACCAGTCACGTTCCTTCGCCAATATGTTAACATTACAATCTTCAAAGGTATGTCCTTTATCCTTAAGATGCAGGTACACGGCTGAGTCCTGACCCGAGGAATTGGCTCTTCTGTGCTGGGCCATGCGTTGATGCAGTTGCTGTTTGGTCTCCCCCACATACAAATCAGAGCATTCTTCACTGCACTGCACTGCATATATGATGTCGCTTTTCTTGTGTTTTGGTATTGGGTCTTTCGGATGTACCAATTGCTGCCTCAGTGTGTTGTTCGGTTTAAAGCAGACAGGGATACGATGTTTTTTGAAAATTCTTCTTAATTTCTCGGAGACCCCTGCTACATATGGGATGACCATGTTCTTCCTCCTGTCTTGCTTTTCCCCTTCACTGTTGGTATTTGTGTTCTTTTCTTTCCTTCTACTTCTTTTGACAAAGGCCCAGTCTGGATATCCACAAGTTTTAAGGGCTCCTCTGAGATGTTTCATTTCTTTAGCCTTCGCCTCTGGGGATGTGGGGATGTTCTCGGCTCTGTGTTGCAGGGTTCTGATGACACCCAGCTTGTGATCTAAAGGGTGGTCGGAGTCAAACATCAAATACTGATCTGTGTGTGTTGGTTTTCTGTAAACCTCTACTTCCAGTTTACCATATTCCTTAACTTCTACCAAGCAGTCAAAGAAAGCCAGTTTGTTGTTTTGTACCTCTTCCCTTGTGAATTTAATGTTTTGGTCTACCGCATTAATGTGTTCTGTGAAAGCTTGTACTTCCTTCTGGTGGATTTTAACCCAGGTGTCATCAACATATCTGAACCAGTGGCTGGGTGCTATGCCCTTAAAGGTATTAAGCACCTGTGTTTCTACCTCCTCCATGTAAAGGTTGGCCACAATGGGTGAAACTGGAGATCCCATAGCACATCCATGTTTTTGTTTATAGAACTTATCCCTGTATTTGAAATAGGTGGTATTCAGGCACAAGTCCAACAAGGAACACACCTGTTCTGGGTTGAGATCAGTTCTGCAGGTAAGAGTGCTGTCTTGGCCCAGCCGTTTTCTCACCATGTCAACAGCCTCCTTGGTGGGTATACAGGTGAAGAGAGATGTCACATCATAGGACACCATAGTTTCTTCTGCACCAAGTACTATATCTTCAATCTTGTTGGTCCTGAGAGTTCTGGATGTGATGCTTAGAACTTCCCACCAAAGGTCCTAAGATGTTAGCTAGATATTTTGCCACCTTGTATGTTACAGAGTTGATGCTGCTGACTATAGGTCTTAGTGGGGCCCCTTCCTTATGTATCTTTGGGAGTCCATATATGCATGGATGTGCCTCACCAGGGTAGAGGCGATGATACATTGCTCGGTCAATGGCTTTATCCTTTTGAAGCTGTTGTAGTAAGTCTATGACTCTTTTCTTGTAACGGCTGGTGGGATCCCTTGTTAAAGCCTCATATGTGTTGTTATCGGCCAGGAGCATGGTCACCTTATCATGGTAGTCTGAGGTGTTGAGTACCACTGGGCATTTTCCTTTATCTGCCGGTAGAATGGTGATACTGGAATCTTTCTTGAGGGATGTTAAGGCTCTTCTCTCCTGTGTAGTCAGGTTAGATGAAGGAGTTTTAGCACTGTGTAAGGCTGCAGATACCTTAAGGCGAAGTTGTTCTGCCTCACTCTGTGATACCTTATTACTGTGGATAGAGGCATCTGTGGCTGCTATAATATCCACCACAGGGATGGCTTTAGGGGTGATGGCAAAATTCAAGCCCTTAGCAAGGACTTCAATTTCTGGCTGGGTCAGGGTCCTGTTAGACAAGTTTCTCACCCATTCCTCCTTGTTTGATGAAGTGACACTTCCCTCCTTTTGTATCCAAGGTAGTTGTTCTCCTTTGGGGCTGTTCTGGGATGACAGAATAGAGAACTTGTTCTGTTGCCTTTGTTTGCCCTTACAGTGCTGAGAAAGCGGTGCTTGTTTGGTGAACTCCATCACTCTTTCCCAGATGGACACAGGTAGCTGTGAGGCCAGGTTCTGTTCTAGTTGACTAATGTTGTGCATTAAAGCATCGACTGTAAAATGTGTCTGTCGTACCCGTTCACTTAGGAGCTGTGTTTGAGCCTTTTGCAGTATCTGTTTGGCTCTGATGCCTTTAACCGTGGAATCCAGATGTATACTGCATGGTACTAGCCTTTGTTGTCTGCATCGGAGGTTAAATCGCAGGTGGTTTCTGTAGTCTGCCAATTTCCTTGCTGTCTTTTCATATTGCCGTACAGATTCTTGTACAAGTCATTCTGAATTGAGAAAGCCAGTCGGATGACTAGCGAAATGTCTTCAAGAACTACATTTCAAGTCCAGTTGATCTAATTCATGAAGGGGAAAAGCAAGACAGGAGGAAGAACATGGTCATCCTATATGTAGCAGGGGTCTCCGAGAAATTAAGAAGAATTTTCAAAAAACATCGTATCCCTGTCTTCTTAAACCGAACAACACACTGAGGCAGCATTGGTACATCCGAAAACCCAATACCAAAACACAAGAAAAGCGACATCATATATGCAGTGCAGTCAGTGAAGAATGCTCTGATTTGTATGTGGGGGAGACCAAACACAACTGCATCAACGCTATGGCCCAGCACAGAAGAGCCAATTCCTCGGGTCAGGACTCAGCCGTGTACCGCATCTAAGGATAAAGGACATACCTTTAAGATTGTAATGTTAACATATTGGCGAAGGAACGTGACTGGTTCAAGGAGGTGTTAAGGACCATTTATGTGAAAATAAAGAAACCAAGCCTAATAGGTGGGGGGGTCTCGACACCAACTGTCTGCCATGTACAATGAGGTTTAACACCTTACTCTGGGCGTTCCTATACACCCCTCTATCCAATAACACCCTTAACACCTGGCTGTGATATGCTAATTGGATTTTCCAGGGTACATAATTGCCACAGATTCTTGTACAAGTCATTCTGAATTGAGAAAGCCAGTCGGATGACTAGCGAAACGTCTTCAAGAATACATTTCAAGTCCAGTTGATCTAATTGAATACAACAGATACTTAATGACAGTGATTTATTTATTTTATAAACCTACTTCTCATTGAAAGTTATAAATTGTGGGTCAGTACGTCGTGAGTCCCTTCTGTAAGACATGTATCTCCTCTTCTGTTAGCTGCCTTTGAGAAAGATTATGCCTTTATTTTCCCTCTCCCCAGTATGGATTGAGTGTCTGTCTGGTCCAGATCTAAAAAAGCAACCCCGCTGGTACGCTGGTCCCTTGTGTGTTGCTACTCCTCTATAACTAAGATTATCAGATATAATGAACACGGTAAAAAAACACAATCCATTCACAATAAAATTCTGAATTATGTAGCCCTATGGTTGGTATATTCAGCAGCTTGGTCACAATGATGCCATCAACCGTGAATGGGCCACTTGGTTGCATTTGCCCCTCCCAAAAGGTCCCAGTCCCCGCTGATTCTGCTCCTCCCACATCACTGCCCTGCACGTCTTCTTCGAAAATCCAAAGCGCTCTCCCACCGGACAAGCTATTGCCCTGTGTTCCACCCAAGGATGTAGAGTGAATAATCAACAGCAGCGGACACCCTAATCAAACAGTATGCAAAACATTAGCAGGGTTATTCAATAAAGTTTGACCCAACCAATCAGATGTTAGCTTTCAAATGCTAAATAAGATCTGATTGGTTGGGGCAATTATAGCACCATTTTAAACGATAAGAACTTTTATTGAATCCCCTGAAGAACTTTTATTGAATCTCCCTATAGATGTTTGGCATGATATATATTCTTTAATTCTTTATTTATTTTTTAATAACCTATTGATTGTAATAATCAGATCTATGAGATGTTAGCATTTTAAAGACAAGATGGTGCTTTAAAAGACAATCGATACTATACACAAGGTTTGATAGCACTTGTGGGTCTTTTTCCTCAGTATATATTTTTTATTGCATACATGTACGCGTTTCGCTAAGGTGCTAGCTGTCCTCAGGGGAGTCACAACATAAGTGCTGTGAGAATTTCAAACATTTGTTCCCATCCCGTCCATTCAACTCCTCCCACACATCGAAAATTAACCCATTGTGAGCTAATAGAAAACACCCATATACCATAT
Organism: Hymenochirus boettgeri; assembly: GCA_019447015.1. Classification (NCBI taxonomy): domain Eukaryota; kingdom Metazoa; phylum Chordata; class Amphibia; order Anura; family Pipidae; genus Hymenochirus; species Hymenochirus boettgeri. Next base: position 101,619,538 of record CM033474.1, on the reverse strand, counting down.
ATATATGAGGAAAAAGACCCACGAGTGCTATCAACCTTTTGTGTAGTACATATATATATATATATATATATATATATATATATATATATATATATATATATATATATATATACATCAATACAAGGATTGTGAAGCACTCCAATTAGGCTAATTTACAACTACACTTAGCAGAAGTTCTACTGATCTGGTCAAACATCTATACAAACATAGAAAAGATAATCAATGCACATTCCTAGGCTACATCAATATCATATATCTGCACACTGGCATACATTATAAACAAAGCTTTTAGTTTACATGACTGTGATCACTGAATAAAAGCCTCCAACCACTTCAAGGTAACCCCAGTCTGGACGGTCCTAATTTTCTAAACTTTTTTACTTCAATTACGATTAGCAAACTTTGCATTTCTCATACTTGCACACTGGATCCATATAACAGGCTTTCTCACTTCACCCCAGCCCTTTGGAGGAAGAGGCCATCCAGTGCTTTATATTAAAGGCATAGGACCTCCCATTAAAGGGGCGTGTTGGGGCTGCTATTACCACATGAGCTTGACCATGCTTCATAATAAATACATACAATACAAGGATTGCGGAAGTTCTACTTATCTGGTCAAACAGATATATATATACATAATCCCCCCTATATATAAGAATATTTATATTTTTACTGCTATTGCATTGAGTTTTTAATGACTACCAATGTGATGGGGGTTATATAATATTACATTTAGGAAAGGTGTATATGTACTATTACCATCTAAATGACCATTAATATGTGCATATAAAGTAAAGTGACCTCTGTTACTGCTAAACCTATGTGTGTGTTATGCTGAAAGGAATTGTAAGGAAATACCTGTATTACTCCCAATTAGGTGCGGCTTGTAAAACATGTGACATTTATAAAGAAGACTTCCCGTGGGGGGAGTCCAGCTGTTTTTTACTATACAGGAAGTCATGTGTCTAAGGACATAAAAAAAAACTCTGCAGGTCTGTCCATTTTTCTGGGAATGCTGGGAGTGACAGTTTCCCTCTGTTGGACTATTGTTAATTAATAGGATGAGGCTGTGAAGTACCTTCTGTTGTAAGAAGGCTCTATTCATTTTACGCTCTGTGAGGGCTTTTCTTTCCTTTTCAACCTAACCTTAAGCTATAAAACTAACTGGTACTTTTGCTTCCAAGTCCTACCCCATAGAAGTCATTAGCATGTGTCCTGCACTGCCGATATCTATTAAGATATTAATTTTTTATTACCCATATTTATTGGCACATAGCTCTTATTCCCCCCCCCACTTAATTTTTGTTTTTTTGTTTGTATGTACACTCTATGTGGCGGGACAGTTTGGGTCTTTTTTAGGATCTTCAGCTTCCGAATCGAACCCTTCCTGGTGGCTACTAGGGGTCAAAAGGGAGGGTAGTATTGGTGGTCCTCCCGTAGCCTTTTGTGAAGGAAAGCCCTGTGATCAGTTGTGGCTGCAACCGGGCTTTCAAAATGATTTTTCTAATTATTGTGCACTAGGCATGTTATTTATTTAACTGATACTATTTCATGCACTTTTTGTTTTGTGTGTTTGTTCACATTTTGTGGTGGATTGCCTGGGTCCTTTTTAGGACCTTCAGGCTTATCTCATTCAGGCCCCCCTTGAAGCTTGCTGGAAGGCAGCTGGAAGCGGACAGGGAGGGCAAGTATGAAGGTTTCCTGATGCCTACCAGCTGAAGGACCTACGTAGCCCTTCCCAGTCCTACGGCTTAACAGCTATGGACACAAGGGAAGGGCAGATGGATCCCGAACACTTGGTGTTGGATATAGCAAAAGATGACCCTGAGCTTTCGATTAAGATTGAAACATAGCAGATAGTCTGAATTCTTTATAGGACCACAGATTTTCCAATATAGAATACTCTTTAACTCCTGGTGGCAGATTTGTGTTTATGTAGAAGGTGTGTATTGGAGGACCTTATGGAACTTGCCACTTAATCCATTTGTTTCTCAAACTGTTTTTAAGACTGTGGCACATTTGCCAATGCAAACTTTTTTCATGGCCCACCTGTGTTTTTAATGTTGTTACTACCCTATTTTATGCAATTTCAGTATATATTTGATAATTTGATAATATAAATGTAATGATATTATATTGCCCGCCATGCAATTTATATCATATAATTTTGTTCACTAGTCTAGATATAAGTAATACTAGTGAAATATTTTCATTACCTAAATTCTGAGGCACACTTCTGGCACCCAGTGTGTGCCGGCACATCCTTGAGAAGATAAAATTGAGCTCTCGCAGCATTTGTACTTCAATGTGATATTCTCACTGACCTACCTTATAGAGTGTAAAGACTGACAGTTCCGGTACAATCTAAAAGGTCCCTGTTGTGTCTAAATAAAGCCCCATGTACATGAGAAGTTAAAGGAGAAGGTAAGTCCAATAATTAGTTACCTTCAGATGATTACTCATATAATGAAAACATGATCTGCTTTATTCTTAACCTTAGAAATGCTATTAATTGCCATGTTTTTGTGGGAGTAACCAGGAACTTTGCGGAGTGAAATGCGTTGGTGAGATAAGAGACGGTGCAGATTGGCTACGGAGCACCAATAGAGGTGGACTGACCCCTCAAGTGGATCCAAAGAGATTAAGGTCACGGTCAGAGATCATTAAACTATCATTAGAGGTGGAGCGGTGCGTTATTTTTTATTTATACATACTATATTTGCTCTGCCTTATACAGGACTGTTTGTGTGTGGACACATACAGTAGGAAGTATTTTTATTTGCATATTTTGAGCTTTGGTTCTAACTTGGAAGTGAACGCTCGGGTAGGTGTACCAACCCCTCAGAACCACCTGAACTTCCTAGCAGGTCTGGACTACCTTTTTAACAGTGACTTCAGGGGCGTAACTAGAGGGGAGATGGGGAAGTAACCGCAGGCGGGCCATGTTGCCAAGGCAACCCCATCTTATTATTGACAGATATAGCCTCCTCCCAGAAACTGTGGATGAGGCACGGATAGGGGCCCCATCATAGTTTTGCTGGGAGGCCAGTAATTCCTAATTATGCCACTGAGTGACTTCATAGCTGCTGTTAGCATTTAGTACATTATTTGCAGGAGAAGGAGTCATAGCTATATGTGTAGGATGAACTGTCTTATATTGTGTATTTAGGTTTAATAAATGATTCTGTAAATATATTTATTGTTACTACAATAAATATATGTACAATAAACTACACAGGTTGACAATAAACTACACAGGTTTTTTTTATATATCTTTACCTTAAAGGGACACTATACTGAAAAAATGACTTTGCCTCATCTTAATCATAATTGAATACATGTAAGTAGCACTTACTCTGATTTGCGTGTGTTGCTGCATGCCTTCAGTCCAGCACACATTTTGTTTAGGGGCAGTATCCCCCCTCCTTTTAACCTCTCACTTCCATCTGACCTGACTTTTTCCCACAACAAATGTCAAGCCTGCACACAGCATACAGCATTCCAACTGTCAAAACTCTGTCACCATTCCAGCTACAGTAAAACTACTCAAATAAGAAAAGTTTTTGAGAACAAGGAACTTGATTGACAGCTGAAATATAAGACGTTTTATATTGGATATCTAAAGAAATAGGGTCAGATCACACAAAAAATGATACAGTGGTGGTTGGGAAGCATTATAGTTTCCAGTTATGGTCAATTAAAATAACTATTTTTCCGGATAATGCCCTTAAGGGGTGTTTTCCTTTTGAACACCTCTTTTGTGTTTTTTGCTGAGAAGGGGACTTGGTGAGAATTGCCTGCGATACTCAATATTTTTTCTATTTAGAGATAAATAAAGGATTTTTAATAGCAGTATTTGAGAGTGTTACGGTTCAGACTTTCTTTTCCTTCTTAAAAATTATTTATTATCACTAAACATTCTCTACTAGGAGCATTACCATATCGTATCTAGTGCCCTGCCCCACCTATAATATTGATTCACTAAGGTTTTTGGCAAAATAGCATCACCCTGGGTTTTCAATTAAAAAAATATCAGGGAGATTCAATAAAAGTTCTTATCGTTTAAAATGGTGGCAATTTTGCTCCAACCAATCAGATGTAAGCTTTGAAATGTTAAATAAGATTTGATTGGTTGGGGCAAAATTAGCAACATTTTAACGATAAGAACTTTTATTGAATAACCCTGTACATATATTAAAACTAGTCATATCTGTAAATCAGATGAATGCTCTATACTATTAGCCTGTATTGCATGTTATTATGCTAGTGGTTCTAAAAACATGCATTAGCCCCAGAACGTGGTAAGAGACACTTTGCCCATCTCCAGGAAAGCTGGGAGTAGGAAATCATAATTTATTTCTTATTACGTAAGGAATGCTGTTTTTATAAAATAAGGCTGTGAAGTGTCTTCAGTTTAGAGAAGGATCTTTTTTATTTTATGCTTTGTGGAGGGCTTTTTGCTCCTTTAAGCCCATCTCACCGTAAGTTTATAGCTGACTGGTATCTTGTGGTCCCAAGTCCACAAAGCCATTAAACTGGGTTTTTTTTGTTTTTTTCACTGATACAGTCAAACATGATTACATGCTTTTTGTCCTTTTGGCTAAGATCAAGCGTTGTATTGTTCTTAAAAGAGGAGAAGGGAAGAAGCTCCTAGATGGAGAGGGGTGATCTCCCCATTTGAAAGATTTGAATCTGCATGCTACACAGTTTGGTTTAGTCTAAAGTTAAAAGCTTGTTCACAAAGGGCACATGGTTTATTGTCTTCACAATCTGTTCCCCTTAGGCCTAAGCCTGCTATGACTTAGGCCTTAATGTGGTCACACCATTAATTATCCTGGATGAATTTGCACCCTTTTGGTTGCACTATCACTTCCCACACATATTTGGGCAGGACAGGCGGGGTCTTCAGCTTTCAAGCTCAAACTCTTCCAGGAGACTGGGGATCAACTTGGAGGGCTTCCAAAGCTCCCGGCAAAGGGAGGCCTTATGGATCCCCTCTGGTAGGTTCAGTTGTGCCTGGGAAACCCAGAGGGGAACATGGTCCTAACCACTGCACAAGCATTGTATGTTCACTGTGGGCGGCTTTCAAAAAAAAAGAATGAAAAATGTCATACTGGGTAGGGACAGTCTGGGTCCTCTTTTAGATCACAGGATTCTAATTGTAAGATTTCCATAGAAATTATCTTTTGGGTCTCCATTGCTTCCAATCAAGGGATTTCTACTGATTTGTTTTTAGTAGGCAAAACTTGCAACATCCAGATATCCAAAACAACTAATAAAATTAGCAAAGTGCTTCAACAAAGTATTAGTTTAGGGGGATGTGACACTTATAACCAGGATTTCATATGATGTATTTATTAACTGTTTATTTAAACTTCTTGCCTTTGTTTTTTTATAGGGTGTATAAAGGTTTTATATCAACTGTATCCAGACATAAATAAACATATACACACATAATTCATATTGTGCAACAATGGGCACACTTTTTCTAGTATCAAATAGTGTGGATACAGTGACTATAGAATAGACTTTAGAATAGACCAGGAAATCCTGCAACACTGTGGGGTTCAACAAAAAAGCTCCATTGGTTGACATGAGACCCTAAACAGGATCCGATAAACATGCTATGTACTTACTTATTAGTATTCACCACGGCAAGTTGCACATTTATAGCTGCTTATGTTCGACTTGGGAGCACAGTAAACTGATTAGCGTTATATGAAAGGTAAGGTGGGTTTAAAGGTGTTAAATGCTCCTTACAGAGTAATAAAATTAAATAGAGCCTTCTTATAACAGGTGTCACAGCCTCATGTTTATTATATAGCATTTCCCTAATAATCTAACAAATAAACACGTTTTATAACTTACCTTTCACATTGTTTGAAAGCTACAACTAACAGCATTCTCTATTAGCAGTAAGTTTCTCCTTTATGTCCATTGACTAATTGTTGTATACAGATGCAAAACAGCCTAATGTCCGGATGTGTTTCCTCTGGATTGGAAAAAGGCAAATGTTATTCCAATATTCAAAAAGGGTAGTCGTTCACAGCCAGGTAATTACAGGCCTGTAAGTTAACTTCAGTGGTGGGGAATATACTGGAAAGTTGGATTTTGCAAAGGCTTTTGATACAGCCAACCCATAGGCGACTAATGAATAAGCTAAGGTCTGTGGGTCTGGGGAGGCACATTGTACATGGATAGAAAATTGGTTATGAATAGGATGCAGAGAGTAGTTGTTAATGGGGCTTCATCATTATGGACTAAAGTGCTAAGCGGGGTTGCCACAGGGCTCTGTGTTGGGACCGCTTCTATTTAATCTATTAATGATTTGGAAGTGGGTGTTATCCGCAAGGGTTCTGTGTTTGCTGATGACACAAAAATTTGTTGACCATTAAAAACAAGAGGATGTGTAATCGTTGCAGGGGGATCTAGATAGATTGTCACATTGGGCTGCTAAGTGGCAGATGAGATTCAGTGTTGATAAATGAAGTGATGCATTTTGGACTTACTGTAAAAATCCTTGTGCTGCTTATACTATAAATGGCTCTTGTTAAGTGAATCCCTGTTGGAAAGGGATCTTGGAGTTTTGGTGGATAACAAACCTAAAGGAAGCAAGCAGTGCCAGGGGGCAACAGCTAGAGCCAGCATGGTATTGTTCTGTAGAAAGAGAGGTATGGATTCAAGGGAGGAAAATGTTTATATCCCTCTTTCAATGCATTGGTAAGGCCTCATTGGAATATGCGGTGCAATTTTGGAATCCTGTGTACAAAAAGGACATCTTGAAATGGAAAGGGTTCAGAGAAGGCAACTAAATTGGGGGATTCATTTGAATATGAAGAGAGACTGGAAAAGTTACAATTATGTACACTGGAGAAAGGCGCTTGAGTGGGGATATGATTACTGTGTATAATACATTAACGGGCCATACAATAAACTATCTGGGGCATTGTTCACCGATAGAAAATGTCAGAGGACACGTGGAAATCCCTTAAGACTTGAAGAAAAAAGGTTTAGCTTCAAGTTCGGAAAGGGTTTTTCACTGTGAGAACGGTAAGGCTATGGAACTGTCTTCCAGTGGACATTGTTATGGCAGGTTCATTGTATAGTTTAAAAAAAAAAAAGCTGGATGAGTTTCTGCAAACAAGGAATGTTGCAAGTTACTGGTATTGATACATAAACAGTTAGGCAGGAAATAAGAATATTGCTAGATGGGTTGGACTGGATGGACATAGTCTTTATTCAACCTCAAATACTATACTATACTATACTATATAGCATGGGTGTGGAACATTTCACATGTTTAAAACTACAACTCCCAAAATTCTCTGTGTAACAATGCGGCCGGACCGCCGGGTACTTACTGGTACTTAATGCACAGCAAGGTAAGTCTCTGGAACAGGCAAGGTAAGTCACTGTGCTGAATAGCAGGGTACAGCAGGTAAATCTCTGGAACAGGCAAGGTAAGTCACCCTGCGGAAAGGCAAGGTACAGCAAGGTACGTTCTGGAACAGGCAAGGTAAGTCACTGTGCTGGAATGGCAAGGTAAGTCACAGGAACGGGCTAGGTAAGTAGCCTAGTAGCCGGTGTAGCGAAAGCTACAAACAGGCGCCGAGTGCAGGGGGATGCCGGCCTTTGAATCTCAGGCTTGACATCATGACTCCGCCACCCAGAAGAGCGTGGCTGTCACATGACGACGCTGGATCGGAGCGGCAGGTAAGTTCGTAACAGTACATCCCCCTCTACGGGGGGGCCACCGGACCCAACGACTAGGTTTGTCTGGAAAACTTCTATGAAAAGCCTTGACCAAACGAGGAACATGCAGCATCCGAGTATTCAATCCGGCTCTTTCTTCAGGCCGAACCTTTCCAGTGGACCAGATACTGAAGAGATCTCCTAAAGAATCTGAGTCCAATACCTTCTTGATCTCAATCCTTGTTGACCATCAACAGAAATTGGGGCAGGAGGTAGAGGGCGTGGTAAATTGAGTTAAAATTGAATTAAAAATTAGAGCTTACCGGTTTAATGAGAGAAATATGAAACACATTGGAATCCACATATTAGCAGGAAGCTGGAGATGAACAGCGATGGACCCACCAATTCCAGATAGAGAAAAAACCAATGAATTTGTGTCCCAACTTGGAAGAAGGAACATGAAGATTTATATGAGCAGAGGATAGCCATACCTATCTCCAACAGAGTAAGATGGAGGTTCTTTACGTCTCCTATCAGCTGCAGCTTTTTGTAATAGGGCAGATTTCTGAAGGCAGACCTCAGTAAAATGCCAATAGCAGACATATGGGCAGCATAGTCATTGGCAGCAAGTACTCGATTAACAAGAAAATATTGAGGAAACTCTTGGAGAAATAGGAAATGTAACAACGAAGATATTGTTCAAGACTGGTTAGTGGTTCAGTAGCCCCTGTGGGTGGTAAGCTGAAGAAACCAACTTAATTCCCATGTATATGCTCTCCAAAATTTAGAAACAAATTGAGTACCTCTGTCAGACACTATTCAATACGAAGTCCATGTAGGCGGAAAATGTGAGAAATAAATAATTGAGCAAGCTCCACTGAGGTTGAACGAAGTGGGCCATTTTGCTGAAGCGGTCCACCGTTACCCAAATGACTGTGTTCTTTTGAAGGCAGCATCTCTACAATAAAGTCCATAGATGAATGAGTCCATAGTCAGGATGGAATAGGGAGAGGTAGACCACAAGGTAGAGTTCTAGAAGATTTAGACTGGGCACAACTGGAACAGACTTGAATAAAATATTTTACATCTTTCCTCATTTTAGGCCACCAGAGAGACGGGCAAGAAGATCAAAAGCTTTACAATACCAGGGTGACCGCTTGCTTGGAACAATGAGTATGTCGAAGGATAACATTCAGCAGAGAAACTGGAGCAAAGGTTTTCCCCGAGTGTGTCAGGAGGAGCAATTTTGTGCAGCTTGAATTCTGAACAGCTGAGGAGTAAGAGAGGCTAGGACTTAGTAGTCAGTAATGGGACCCTTATCTTGATTAGAAGAGTCTGCAAGCAACAAATAATCTGAAAAGGCGCCTGCTTTCTTATTTTTGGAGGCAGGTTGATAGGTGATAACAAGTTGAACCGGGAGAATAAGGACAATGTGCTTGGCAGGGATTTAACCTCTCAAGATTCTGAATGTATTCAAAGTTAAAGATGGTAATAGGTAAATGATGCCATGGCAAGAAGTTCCCGGTCACCAACACTATATTCCGCTCGTGGGAAGGAACTTTTTAGAAAATAAGACAAGGATGTTGTATTTTTCCCTTTGACACCCCTTGTCTTTGAGAAAGGAAGTTTCTGCACCCAAGTCGGAGGCATCAACTCAATATAAGAGGAAGGCTAGGATCCGGATGAACTAAAACTGGTGCACGGCAAAAACTTCCTTTAGTTGTTTGAAGGCTTCTAGGGCTGCAGGGGACCATGAATTAGGCCTACCACCTTTGCTGATGAGGGCTAGAATAGGAGAAATTATAGACGAGAACCCTTTGATAACTGTCTGTAATAGTTGGCAAAGCCGATGAATCTTTGCATGGCTTTGGTTCCCATTGGAAGAGACCACTCTTGAATGGCTGAAACTTTAGCAGGGTCCATCAGAAACCTTGGGCAGACACATGTAGCCAAGAAAATGTACTTGAGAAAGTTCAAAGAGGCACTTTTACAGCTTGGCATAAAGATTATTTCTCTTAGTTGTAGTAACACTTGTTTAAGACAATGTGAAGAAAAAAAGGTGAAGGATAAATGTTCTTAAAGGAAATTCCAACACAGTAAAACTTCAAAGGTAGACTGGGAGATAAATTCCGAAGCATGGGGTTTATTGTCTATAGCAAGGACCCGAAGAGGTTGATGTAGATGAACCAGGGAAGACCCAGTTGTGATGCAAAAGTGGAATCAATGAAATTTCCAGCTGCTCTGGAATCAACGAAGGCCTGAGTAGGCAGGAGACTTGAAATTACCTAAAAGGAGCTTCTCCTTTGCTTCTAGGTGCTGGAGTTTCCCAACTTCAGGGGACAATTTTTTTTTGTCCGGCACACATAAAGGCAAAGTCCATTTGTACGCTTCATGATTTCTCTTCGGGGAAAGATGGTGCCTCCAATCTGCATAGGCTCTTCCACAGAGGGGGCTATGGGTAGAGAGGGTCAGACAGAACGAGTGAAGGGTTTAGCAGAATTTGAGAATCTTTCAGCCTGTCGTTCACTGAAACAGGGGTCATCTAGATACAGGGTGATCAGTTCCTCCAAGGGGTAGGCAATTTCCTAGAGACTAATCATCCTTGAGACGGTCTGAGAGTCCCTGAAAAAGGTATCAGTAAGTCTTAGTTGTTCCAGGAAGTCTCTGCCGCAAGTGTGCGGAATTCAATGGCGTACTGTCCCACAGAACTAGAGCCTTGATGGAGTTGCATCAACCAGAAGGAGAGCCAAAGTTCTTCCAGGAGCATCAAAGCCTTCCGGAATATATCCAGAAGGCGGTAATATTGTTGACAATGGGATCATCCTTTTCCCATAAGGGGAGAGCCCAGCCGAGCGTTGCCTTGAAGTAGGGAATGACATAGCCAACCCTGGCCAGGTCAGAGACAAAATGAAGGGCTGAAGTTAAAATTGAATCCGACACTGAATTAAGAATCCCCGGCAGGCTGGGCGTTCCCATCAAAACTGGAAGGAGAAGGTATGCGAGGTTCTCTACTGGGTGCAGGATTAATGGACCAGGCGCACTGGTGTAGTCAAACCGGGGTAAGCCGCAGCAAGAGAGTCCATGTTTGGCAACTGTCCTTGATGGTGTTCAAATACATCCATGCATTTACCAACGCCTGTAGGGTTTTACCCACATCCTCCATGGCCTCCTCAGGTCCTTCCATGGCCTGTTTGTACTGTAACAGATTCGGTCGGATGGCCGGGTTACTTACTGTTGCGCTTTCAGGAGGAGACCAAAGGCTGAAGGACTGGACACAGAGCAGAAGAGGCTGATGGGAACAGCAGACAGGCAAATAGGAGACGCTGGAACAGGCAAGGTAGTCTCTGTTACGAAACAGCAATAAGTCTCTGAAGCTGGTATGACAAGGTGATCTCCAGAACAGGAACAGGCAAGGTAAGACTTGGAGCTGGTGCAAGCAAGGTAAGTCACTGGTGCTGGTATGGCAAGATACAGCAGGTAAGTCTCTGGAACAGGCAAGGTAAGTCACTGTGCTGGAATGGCAAGGTAAGTCTCTAGAACGGGCTAGTAGCCAGCAGGCGGGGTAGCGAAAGCTAAAAACAGGCGCTGGTGGGGGGACGCCAGCCTTGAATCTTCACACCGGTGTCATGACGCCACCCACCTGGTAAAGCGTGGCTGTCACAGGAGCGGCTCTAGATTGGAGCGGCAGGTAAGTTCGTGAAACTCTGGCTGCACAAAATGCTGGGAAATTTTGTTTTCATACTTCCTGGGATAATTTTTTTGTGCTTTAGCGATTCCTACCCATGGGCTCAAACTGCAAGTGATCCATCTGCCATTCCCTACTGTACATCCCTTTCCTATTCATTTACCTGCCAGCTAGAATCCAGGAGTTAAGTGGAATAACCTGCAGTCTGAGAATAGACCTAGACCCAAAATTGCATTTCAACTAAACAGCACCATGGGTGACCTGTGACTCTAAACGGATCCAGATTAACATGCTATGCTCTTACTTATTAGTAATTACCACAGCAAGTTCCAGATTTACAGTTGCTATGGGGTTAGGACTTCGGAGCCCAATATACTAGTTATCTTTATAGCTTAAGGGGAGGTGGGGTTAAAGGAGCTAAAAGCTCCCCACAGAGTATAAAATGAAATAGAACATTCTTTATAACAGAAGAACCTCACAGGTATGTTATTAAAGCATATTATATACATTGCCTATAATCAACATATAATCAAATATTTCTCTTCCCAGATTACCTAGAGAAATGGACGGGGACATGCAAAGTATTATCCTTTATACATCCTCTTTCATGAAGATCTAGTTGAAAAACTTGCTTCAGAGCACTTTTAATAACTGATAACTGCTTTTTAGTTAAAGTATAAATCCTTGGTATACTTTACCACTAAGCAAAAGGCTAGGATTTGCAATGGACTTTGGACTGGCTATGGACTGCCACATATTTTAAAAACGCACATCATTGAATGTTACATTATTATTATTTGGATTTATATAGCACCAACATCTTCCGTGCGCTTTACAAATACATGTATACATTCACATCAAGCCCTGCCCTGAAGAGCTTACCAATCTAAAACACATTTATTGACACATACATCTATCAGTATCTCTTATGATTGTGGGGGAAAACCGGAGTGCCCGGAGGAACCCACTGGCATTACCACTTCCTTTCGGTATCCACATGAGACCCCTTACAGTCACGGGTGTGATTTAACCCCCCATGTTAAGTCCCAGGAGTGCTTCTTGCATTGTCATGAATGAAAAGCCTTCCAACCACATCAAGGTAACCCCAGTCTGAAGTCCTAACTTCTAACCTTTTTTACCTCAATTAGCATTAGCAACTTTTGCATTTCTCCTAGTTGTGCACTGGATCCATAAACAGCTTCTCACTTCCACCCAGCCTTTGGCTTTTTAAAATGAGGAAGAGGCCCTATACCCAACACCATAAGACTTTCCCACTAAATAACTTAGACACACATACCAAATTTTTGTTGGAATATGTAATAGGCCACAGTTATAAGTGACATATACATTTTAATATAACATATTTCAATTGACTTAAATTAATAAATACAATCTGAGACATACCAAAACTATTCTGGTACTTGAAAACTGCACAAGTCAATGTGAATAACATTGTAAACAGAATATGTCCTCTGGCAATAGCACTCGGCTTAACCATTCATAGCTCTTACCAGGAAACAGCTCAGCAAGGTCTGTATTGGTGTTAAACAACGCCGGCCCCCAGGGACCCTTTGCCTTAAAGAGAAACTAAACTTTGACCACTTGTTCACTTCTTTCCCCCTTTACTTATGATTTGCACTACCAGAGACAATGCCACTAGGGATGGCCGGTTCGCGGATCCGAACCTGGAACCGCTGCGGATTTATCCCGTTGCGACGGCGGATTTTTCCGGATTTTCCGCCTTCCGAACTTCCGATTCACGATTTTTCAAAATTTTCGAAAATAGAGAAAACACATATGGTGTATGCAAGGTTGGTATTTGTGTTCTTTTCTTTCCTTCTACTTCTTTTGACAAAGGCCCAGTCTGGATATCCACAAGTTTTAAGGGCTCCTCTGAGATGTTTCATTTCTTTAGCCTTCGCCTCTGGGGATGTGGGGATGTTCTCGGCTCTGTGTTGCAGGGTTCTGATGACACCCAGCTTGTGATCTAAAGGGTGGTCGGAGTCAAACATCAAATACTGATCTGTGTGTGTTGGTTTTCTGTAAACCTCTACTTCCAGTTTACCATATTCCTTAACTTCTACCAAGCAGTCAAAGAAAGCCAGTTTGTTGTTTTGTACCTCTTCCCTTGTGAATTTAATGTTTTGGTCTACCGCATTAATGTGTTCTGTGAAAGCTTGTACTTCCTTCTGGTGGATTTTAACCCAGGTGTCATCAACATATCTGAACCAGTGGCTGGGTGCTATGCCCTTAAAGGTATTAAGCACCTGTGTTTCTACCTCCTCCATGTAAAGGTTGGCCACAATGGGTGAAACTGGAGATCCCATAGCACATCCATGTTTTTGTTTATAGAACTTATCCCTGTATTTGAAATAGGTGGTATTCAGGCACAAGTCCAACAAGGAACACACCTGTTCTGGGTTGAGATCAGTTCTGCAGGTAAGAGTGCTGTCTTGGCCCAGCCGTTTTCTCACCATGTCAACAGCCTCCTTGGTGGGTATACAGGTGAAGAGAGATGTCACATCATAGGACACCATAGTTTCTTCTGCACCAAGTACTATATCTTCAATCTTGTTGGTCCTGAGAGTTCTGGATGTGATGCTTAGAACTTCCCACCAAAGGTCCTAAGATGTTAGCTAGATATTTTGCCACCTTGTATGTTACAGAGTTGATGCTGCTGACTATAGGTCTTAGTGGGGCCCCTTCCTTATGTATCTTTGGGAGTCCATATATGCATGGATGTGCCTCACCAGGGTAGAGGCGATGATATATTGCTCGGTCAATGGCTTTATCCTTTTGAAGCTGTTGTAGTAAGTCTATGACTCTTTTCTTGTAACGGCTGGTGGGATCCCTTGTTAAAGCCTCATATGTGTTGTTATCGGCCAGGAGCATGGTCACCTTATCATGGTAGTCTGAGGTGTTGAGTACCACTGGGCATTTTCCTTTATCTGCCGGTAGAATGGTGATACTGGAATCTTTCTTGAGGGATGTTAAGGCTCTTCTCTCCTGTGTAGTCAGGTTAGATGAAGGAGTTTTAGCACTGTGTAAGGCTGCAGATACCTTAAGGCGAAGTTGTTCTGCCTCACTCTGTGATACCTTATTACTGTGGATAGAGGCATCTGTGGCTGCTATAATATCCACCACAGGGATGGCTTTAGGGGTGATGGCAAAATTCAAGCCCTTAGCAAGGACTTCAATTTCTGGCTGGGTCAGGGTCCTGTTAGACAAGTTTCTCACCCATTCCTCCTTGTTTGATGAAGTGACACTTCCCTCCTTTTGTATCCAAGGTAGTTGTTCTCCTTTGGGGCTGTTCTGGGATGACAGAATAGAGAACTTGTTCTGTTGCCTTTGTTTGCCCTTACAGTGCTGAGAAAGCTGTGCTTGTTTGGTGAACTCCATCACTCTTTCCCAGATGGACACAGGTAGCTGTGAGGCCAGGTTCTGTTCTAGTTGACTAATGTTGTGCATTAAAGCATCGACTGTAAAATGTGTCTGTCGTACCCGTTCACTTAGGAGCTGTGTTTGAGCCTTTTGCAGTATCTGTTTGGCTCTGATGCCTTTAACCGTGGAATCCAGATGTATACTGCATGGTACTAGCCTTTGTTGTCTGCATCGGAGGTTAAATCGCAGGTGGTTTCTGTAGTCTGCCAATTTCCTTGCTGTCTTTTCATATTGCCGTACAGATTCTTGTACAAGTCATTCTGAATTGAGAAAGCCAGTCGGATGACTAGCGAAATGTCTTCAAGAACTACATTTCAAGTCCAGTTGATCTAATTGAATACAACAGATGTGTTTTCTCGTATTTTCGAAAATTTTGAAAAATCCGTGAATCGGAAGTTCGGAAGGCGGAAAATCCGGAAAAATCCGCCGTTCGCGAACGGGATAAATCCGCAGCGGTTCCAGGTTCGGATCCGCGAACCGGCCATCCCTAGTGGCATGTCTCTGGTAGTGGCAAATCATAAGTAAAGGGGGAAAGAAGTGGAACAAGTGGTCAAAGTTTAGTTTCTCTTTAAGGCAAAGGGTCCCTGGGGGCCGGCGTTGTTTAACACCAATACAGACCTTGCTGAGCTGTTTTCCTGGTAAGAGCTATGAATGGTTAAGCCGAGTGCTATTGCCAGAGGACATATTCTGTTTACAATGTTATTCACATTGACTTGTGCAGTTGTCAAGTACCAGAATAGTTTTGGTATGTCTCAGATTGTATTTATTAATTTAAGTCAATTGAAATATGTTATATTAAAATGTATATGTCACTTATAAAGCTGTGGCCTATTTACATTATTCCAATCAAAAATTTGGTATGTGTGTCTAAGTTATTTTAGTGGGAAAGTCTTATGGGTGGGATAGGAGTAGCTATATATGCATCAACAAGTTAAGAAGCCCCAAGGGACAAAATGTCAAAATGTCATGGAGGGGCACATGACCAAAGGGCAGGAAAGACGATAGGTAGGTTAGGTGGGTGGGTATTTGAAAGGAAGTGGCATACCTCATGAGTGAGAGTGGAAGATCAGTGAGAGGTAGGACAGGGAGAGCGAGGCAAGCCAACCCGCCCACCATGGCATGTCTCTGGTGGTGGCAAATCATAAGGGGGAAAAAGTTGAACAAGTCATCAAGGTTTGGTCCCTCTCTAATGGCAAAGGGTCCCTGGGAGGAGTTGGTGTTTAATATCCCTACAGACCTCACCAAGCTGTATCCCTGGCCAGCTGGTAACTGGGTTTCGTTAGGTAAGAACTATGAACGATTAAAGGACAACTCCACCCTCATAAGAACATATTTTAGAAAGAACGGCCTCTTTAAAATATGTTGATGTATCATACTTTGTCCTATGAATTCATTACTGTATGCCTGCTATGCTTCTGGAGGCCTCATAGAAACTAAGCAATTTAGAAACCTGAACGGAGCCAGTACTGAGCCTGGGCATGCTCAGAAGAGGCAGACAGGGGATTAACATTCAGTCATTGGCTGTGATGTCAACTGTCAAATCCATAACTGACAATTGCTAACTGGAAGAACCAGGAAGCAGAAACAGGGGCAACAGGACATTGTGCAGGATTTCAGGTTAGACTTATATATTTCACATTTCAAACTATTACCGTTTAGGGTTTTGGGGGTGATTTAACTGTATGTAAGTTTTCGTTTTGGGGCTGGACTTGCCCTTTAAGCCTAGTGCCATTGCCAGAGGACATATTCTGTTTACAATGTTATTCACATTGAATTGTGCAGTTTTCAAATACTGAATAGTTTTGTTATGTTACTGATTGTATTTACTAAGTTAAGTAAATTGAAATATGTTATATTAAAATGTATATGTCACTAATAAAGCTGTGACCTCTATAAATTATTACAATTGGCAATTTGGTGTGTGTTGGAGTTATTCTAAAGGGAAAGTAGGGTTTCTCAAGCAAACGTGTAAGCTTGTCATGGCAAATAATAGAAAGATTTTTCAGAATCTGCCATGCTTGTACCCTGCTTTAGACCTAGCGGTCCTGGGCCTCTGGCTGTTAAGATACCACTAACTCTGTCATATATTGCAGCACATTTGGTAAAATAGACACAGGGTGGTGTGATAGTTAAATATTGGGTGTTTGTATTTTTGTTTACCTTTTGTCTCAGTCCAACCTGAACAGCTCTCAAACCAAACTAAGCAACACTAACCAATAATTAGTTATTTTATGTGGTAATGAAGAAATCCTGTTGTTAGCTACTCAGCACCATCATTTAAATGAAAAGTTTATTAGTCATGTAGGGAGTAGATTTTTAAACTTTCTTTAAGAGGTAAATTTAACTAGACATTCTATTATTCACAGGGAGGTGGGAATAAGCGATCTCCCCTCCCTGTGATTAATAGATGAAGAGGCAAGCTACATGAATTAACCGGTTTAGTGTTCCTTTAAATAAATTACATGCAGAGCAGAGCTGCATGGGGAGGATAATGAGGTTGGCCTGATCCTACTACAGCTCTGTGCAATGCATTTCTTAATCATGTACCTATTAAAAGGAGGATTGGCAAAAGGTGTTTGATTAACTGAATTAAATATTGACCACATATGTTTTTCTAAATCAGGGTTTACTTATATAAAAGCAAATTTAGTTAATAGTCATATAAATACAATCCTCATGCGTAATTTAAGCCTTGGCCTTCCCCGCTCACAGTATTCATTAAACGGGGTTGAAATAATAAATCAGTGCATTCAACAAGGACTTAATAACTGGAAAGAATGGGGCCCCATCCTGTGCCATGTATAGTGGCCACTGTGGGTGGTACCTTGCATCTGTGGCACTGATGGTATAAAGTTGGGACCTCCCTTTGCCCTAGGCTCCAGTTTGGTTGCAAACCCTGCTCCCCTGGTAGCTACATTTCTGTTTAACTTTTAGAGGAAGAATTTTAGCCAAAATAAGATACATGCCATGTCCTTGCTATTACAGAGACCGAACGCACTTAGTTTTACTTTTTTAATTTTAAATTATTGCTTTTTATGCATTTTTCATCCTGCTAGTATCAATATTCTTTTTGACCGTGGTTGCAGTTTTTGACCATTGGCGCCAATGGGCCAATCCAGGGCATTATTGAAATACTATCCGGTATCAGCCTTTTTGACTGCAGGACAAACCTGTTTTAAGGGGCCTGTCTTGGTGTTCAGATTTGTCCAGCAAGAGTTGGTTTTGGGTAGTCAAGGGGTGTATACAAATTGATCTGGGCACCGCAGGCAGGGTTGTCAAGAGTCCCCATCCATATCCCAGCTGTCTGTCCCATAGAGGTAGGTAACAAGAGTCGATGAGGTAAAGGGCAGGATGAAGAGAGCTATCACCCACATCAGTCAGCCTGCTTGTGTGTACCTAGCCTCATAGGTGTTTTTAAACTGGCCAGGGTATGTTTTTTCCTCTGCTGGTTTTAGACAGCCCTTTTCTTTGACCTTGTAACTTATAGCATAAAGTTCTCAGAGGATGTAAGATTTTAAAGATTGGTGAAATGTTCCTACATTTTATATTTTATAATTCTGATATATTTCTTTACACATTGTGCAATTTGGGGGTTTCCTCAAATTTTTGCTTCATCCAATATGTCACAAAATCCTGTTTAAAATCCTTAGTGATCTGACATATATTTTCTTTACAAATTACCAGATAGGTAATGGCAATTAGCCACTATGAAGGTGTTAGCTGGTATTTTTTTGTTGTTGTCAGCATACATTTACATTTTGTATCATACAAGGAAACAAATAGCACTTATCAGAGTTCCAAGCCACACAGAGTTGGACTTTCTGTACATCTTAAACTACAGCAATAGTTGCACATGCCAATATACAGTAAGAAAGAATTGTGAAAGACAAAGATATAAACTATTTTGAATTTTACCTTTTTCTTCCATAATATTGAAAAACGATACTTAAAGGACATGTTCTCCCTACCCACCCACCCACTCCCCAGACCATAGCCCTAAGATTGTGAGATTTAACTTTGCACCAGCAGTCCCTTATAAAGTTGTTCCTCTGAATCTCTGCTGTTCCTCTTCCTGAGCTGGTGTCCCCATTCCTAGAAGCAGCCATCAGTCATGCCCTTGACAGTGATGCCACAGCCAATCATTTTTGACTGCATAATAGCGTACCACCTCCTGGGCTATGTAAGCACCTATAGAGCTCATTAAGCTTACAGAGATGATGAGAACTTATCAGTCCTGTGCTTGCAGAGATCATGAGAACTATATAGCTTCAGGGACCATGGGAGAAAGGCGCAAT
This sequence comes from Hymenochirus boettgeri, assembly GCA_019447015.1. Lineage (NCBI taxonomy): Eukaryota > Metazoa > Chordata > Amphibia > Anura > Pipidae > Hymenochirus > Hymenochirus boettgeri. The sequence continues at coordinate 101,600,425 of CM033474.1, read as the reverse complement.
AATATAGAAGTCTCAGGATACTTTCAATCTGGGCTTTAATTTGCATTGACTTTTCTCAGACAATACAATGAAAAAAAGTTGGAATAGTTTATTTTACTGCAAATTAATATTAATGTACAAGGTTACAAAGTACATAATAGTTCAGACTTACTAGACAATAATTCTCAGTACCTTAAATTATAAGGGAGAGGCATAGTAGCATGTCAACTAAATGTAAAACATTTTTGCCTGAATTATTTACAATAAGTTCCTCAGAACTGAATTTTGCATACAGGATACTGTTACGATAAATTACTTTTCATATTTATACTACATTACCCTGCTGGGATGGCAAAACAACCTGTGTATAACCAATTCCCAGAATCCCTTTAGGCATAGTACACCAAGGGTGATTACAAATTCTTGTTCTAGCCTAGCTTATCTCTAGATGAACACAAAATCCCTGTGAGTGGTAACATTTCCTAGCATATAACTGCTTTGGATACATTCTAAAAAATTGTGAGAAATTGTCAGTGTTATAAAGATATAATATTTGTTTCTCCATTAAATGTCTGTTTGGTACCTACTATGTTGTCTGATGCATTTTAAACAAATCTATCTTAAAACTAATTAACACACTTTACATATCTGGGAGATGATGTATCGTTTTATAGGATCCACATGTCTACAGAGCTGTTACTTTGTTAAAAATATTAGCATGGATAAAGTGCATATAAACAATTCTGCCTACTTCTGCAGTCATTTTTATTTAAAGTGCAATTTTACCCATCAAATCAAATGCCTCTCTACTCCCATCCCCTTCCACAGTCTAGGACTGTTCCCAGACTGGTCAGTGGGAAGACCCTCTCTGGAAAGTACCTAAACAACTTAGAGGCAGTCTTTGTGAATGCCACATCTAATAAGCCAGGGGAGAGAACCCGGTGGTTTAAGTCCTCACCCTGGGTAATATCTGGGGATATAATTGCCCTTTAAATACAACTGATAAAAAAAACAAACCCTGAAACCTGGTTTTCCGTCACAAGTTGTTGTTACGTTCTTCTTCCTTATGTAAAAACACATATCTAGTTTATTTGCAAAAGCTGTTGTGTCTGACTTTTTAGGTTTTCTTTTGGGTTCTAGGACAACTGCATTACTAATTACTATTGTCCCTGAGATTTTGTATCTAAAAACTTTTTAGAACAGAGATGAAATGTTGGTTTATATTAATCAGAAATACAAATAAGGTCATATAATTGGATTCAGATAAATGTCCAGTATTCCACGTGGGCTGCCACCAAAATTTCTAAACCTTACCTTGCGACAGATGAAGTGTTACTAAAATGGCAATTGGAAGAAGGAATTGGTAATCGTATGTCAGTAATAAGTTAAGTACATTTTGGTTGTCTATGTCTTAAACTAATTTTGATGATGTTTGAGTTATGCTTTGTATATATCAGACAATATTTTACAGTTTGACTATACAAAACCCCATTAAAAGATTTCAAGTTAAAATATCCATAAAAAGATCTTTGAGAAAGTTTTCTGTGTTCTTCATTAGTAGATAAAGGATAGCAAGCTTCTCGGAAAGCGCATTGTGTTTTTCTATGTTGAGAAAAGCAATCCAGTATTCGCACAAAATGTGCTATAATTGCTGTAAATTATAAAAATGGAAAAAAAAGCAACTAAATGTTACTCAGTTCAGAATAAAAAAAATCTTTATATATATATTTTTTGTATAAAAGGTTTGCAGAAGCAGTGTGGAGGATAATTTCCAAATTACTATTCAATGAACCATCCATAATCTGCCTCCAAAGTCCTGTTTGAAATTTACAAGTACTGTACATAAGTCAATGACTCTCCGCCTCTTCTGAATGCCAAAGAACATTAAAGTCCCTTATAGGCCATTGTCTGGAATGTTATCTGTTTTGTCCCTAAGGGTCATGCAGATGCTTCAATATAGTCAGTAACATGTCCCAAACCCAAATATTCTGGATTTTCTGCAGCAGGAATTTTAAAGTGTCCATTTGATTTGGCTTCTTTTGGCAAGAAGTCTTGTTGATAGTCAGGGTTGTCCAAGCTAATTTGAAGGCTAGCTTTTTGATCCCAGATGGAGGAATAGTCAAGCTCATTTTTAGGGACAAGTGTTTGGCCTACATTCAAATACTCATGGTTGTTAATTCCATTGCTCTGAGAATTCTGGTAATGGCTCTTAATAGGAGAAACTGTGTTCTCTGATGGAATCAAATTGTGATACACTGGATTTGTTTGCGTCAAGACAATAGGTTTAGGTACAACCTGATTTACATATTCTGAAATACAAAAAAAAAGTTGGTTTGGTAAGCTAACGATAGTTTTAAGTGGGTTCATGCTTATAACAAAGTATTACATGGAAAATAGGATACAGATCAACAAAATGCAAGACAATGTATGCCCAGTTGCCCAGGACATATGACATCTGTAACCTGAACTTGGATTTTTAGAATGAATATATAATATTCAATTAAACATGTACTTAAAATGTGAGAAGACAAAGAATTATTTTTAGGCAAGTAACACATGGAAATTAAACCATTTAAACAACTAACAATCAGGGAGATGTAATAAAAGTTCTTATCATTAAAAATGGTGGTAATTTTGCCTTAACCAATCAGATGTAAGCTTTCATATGGTAAATAACATCTGATTGGTTAGGGCAAAATTAGCACTCTAAAGGTAGAATGCCAGATAAAAACAATAATTACAACTTTGAGAGCAAAAAGATATCAATTAATTAATATTCATAATTCAAAGGGATGTATTAATGCATGATTGGCGGGCCAGTTATTTTCTGACACAAAGTTACCCTACACAACTTTAATATATTTAAAAAGAAAATTAAAGATAAACTAGCAACACATTAATTGTATACAGTAAAGGTTTGTACACACATGCGATCACGGGTGCCGACCATGCGGCTCATGATGTGTACAAACCGCCGTTTCGGCTGTTTATCAGCCGAAATGGCTGCATGTTCAGAGATCCGCACGGCGGATCAGGCAACGATCCACGTACGAAAGGCCGATAAAGTGCCCATCCAGCCATTCGTACACATCGACCCGCGATCGCATGTGTGTATGAACCTTAAAGCTCATTATGCTGTTTCAAGTAAATAAACATTATCCCACCTGGTGCGGGGAGGAACTCATCATCAATACTGTCATCCAAAATAACTGTTGGATCAGTGCTGTATCTCTGGACAATGCTATCTTCTCTATTTGGTGGCCCCTGCATAAGATCAGTAAATAATAAGGTGTTATAAGCATATGATACAAGTTCCAGTTTTGCCATACATACATTTTGTAAACCATACATTATTTATATACAACCTATGGCCACGATGGCTAGATTTTTAAAAAAGAAATCACTGCATAATCATGTCTCTCATACCTCCCTGAAAGTACTTTTTTGGTTTGGGCTTTTTGCCTTTGCAAAAAGAAAATGATTGACAAACCTACCCCATTTCGAGCAATGCAGATGACAGGCGAGTTGTTGCTAGTAGAACTCTAGAATGAAATATCAGAAGTTACTTACAGAAAAGGTATTAAATATTAAAATAACCAATAAAATATATTAAATATTTTTTATAAATATAAAATATTAAAATAACCAATGCTGTTATTAAACTGCCTGGAAAGGGCTCTCCCTGAATCTAGTTGACCACTGGATGTTATTCATCAGCCTATTAATACAAACTACAACTTAACATTAAAGAGTGAAAATAATAATAACTTTACCATTGTACTCAAAAGAGGAGTCCGTGAAGTTGAGGGGCTGGTAAAGAATCCTTGGTGTGGCAGTAAATAATCTTCAGCATCCACAATGTCACCCAAATCCTCCTCTACCAGTGCAGGATGGATCTTGGATTCAACAGGGCTAGGTAAATGCATTCTATCATCGCCCTACCAAATGAAAAAAAGTTAAGGAGTGAAAAGATTTAAATGAACAAAAACATACTGTTTTCTATTATTACTATTATTATTCTATTGGTTACTCTGTGATGGGTTTCCATGCTTAAGGCAGAGACATTAAACTAAAAGCACTGAGGTCCCATAATAAAGCACTAGTTTTAATTATTAGTTTCATAATATAAAGTGAAAATATTTCCCTTGTCATATTTTTCATGCAATTTAAGGGAAAATGCGTGGTAATGTGTGTCTGCTTATCATTGCTGTCCATCAGAGTCTGCCTCAGCCTAAATCTTATAAAAGTATGTATTTATTTTGCTCTGAAACTGCAAATGAAATTCATGTTCACATGTTGTGACAGCCATGTAAGAGACAATATTTAAAAGAATCTGGAAGTTTAATATTGAAATAGGTTTATTTTACATAATATATTTCATTAACTCTCTGCTGCTTACCTGTATGACTAGGTAACGAGTTGGGTCACGAGCCATCTTGGTAAATTCTGCACTCAGCTCCCGGAACTTTGGACGACTCTCAGCGTCAATCATCCAACCTAATGTAATTAGTATGAGAAAATAGTCAATGCAATTTTCAATGTATGTATTAGTAATTAACTACTTAATTTTAAAGTTTAAAGTATTATCCATTACATCTATTATTTCCACATAAACAATGGGTACGAGGCACAGAACAGGTGTATCGAGCTATACAGATCTTATCCAGTCATTCCAAGCTAGTTTGGATCTGCCAGAACAAGGGTGATCGCAAGGCATGTTCAAGGCATTGCCTAAGGAGGCACAACTCCATCATGACAAATAAATACATAATAAAAGAAAAGCCCTGAGTTATAAAATGTCACTTTTAAAAGCTTAGATGAATGTTTTGACTGGGCGATGCTGCTCTTTTAAGGCCCTTTTTGACAAGATAAATTGTCTGAACATGTTCAGTAAGTTCTTTAAGCCCTCCTTTTCTCCCCTACAAGAAGTATTAAGTTCATTACCTAAACAGTAAATCCATAGACAATCCAAAACAATTAAATAATATAATCTACACTAAGGGGCATATTTATAAAAAATCGAATATAGCACAAAAAAATTACAGCAGCACATCGCAGCCACGAAAATAGCGCTATCGCCGTATTTATAACGGCGAGCGCCATTGCCGCGATATGTATAGCGGCCGCGTACAGTATCGCCGCGAAGGGACTTAAAATCCCTTCCCGCCGCTGCTCCCAGCAGCCCCTCCAACCCCTTCCCCGCCTCGCGCAATCTCGGAACGGAGGCCAGGAGGGGCGACCACCCGCCGTGCAACCCCTCCCCAGCAACCCCTCCAAGCCCCCCGCCCGGCCGCTCCCGGGGAGGGAGGGAGGAGCCGCTGGGAGGGGTGGAGGCACCTCCAGCAGGCCCTGAGAAGGGCCTTTTGGGGCTTAAGGGGTCCCGCAGCGCGAACCGGGAACCCCTCCCCGGCCCTATCGGCCTTTGGCGGCACTACAAGTGCCTTTGGCGGCACTTACAAGTGCCTTTGGCTGGGTCACCCCTAGTGTGCGGCTCTTAAAAGAGCCCTTGGGCGGCGTCTTCTTTCTTCCAGTCCTGCGACACCAGCTCCGCCGAAAACCCTAATCATTTCTGATTGTCAATTTTTTAATGCTTGGTTTGCATGCTTTACATTAACCAATCAGATTACTGGAAAGTTCTGAAATCTGATTGGTTAATGTAAAGCATGCAAGCAAGCATTAAAAATTGACCATCAGAAATGAATTAGGGTTTTCTGCAAACCTATAAAAGAGGTGCACTCCGCTGTGGAACTCAGATGCCATCGCAGTAGATGGCTGAAGAAAGAAGCGGTTGGCAACATCGGCTCCGCGGCCGGGGGCTTGGAGGGGTTGCTGGGGAGGGGGTGCGCGGCGGGTGGCGCGACCACCTGTTGCGGCCCCTTCCCGGCAGCCCCTCCTAGCCTTCTGTTCCGAGATTGCCGCGAGCGGGGAAGGGGTTGGGAGGGGCTTCTGGGAAGCGGCGGCGGGTAAGGGTGGGGTGGGCGTGCCTCCCGGGGCGGGTGCGACCACCCGCCGCGGGTTGCCTGCCCATCCCCGCCGCGGGTAGGCTAGTATCGGCTAGTAAAACAGCCGATACTAGCACTGCGATACACATACCACCGCTTTATAAATAGAAGCGGCGGTAACAGGTAAGTATCGCCGCGAAGGGTTAACGCTTCGTTAACTTTTCGTGGCCGTTTTCGGACATTTATAAATCGCGTTAAATGCGATTTATGCATTAATGTCAGTGAAAACGGCTGCGAAAACTTTACGAAGCTTTATAAATATGCCCCTAGATATTTATTTATAGATGTGTGATGACATCTGTTCAGCTAGACGAAACGTACGTGGCTCTGTAGAGGGACATCACGTGATGCGGAAGTGTGCTTAGGACTGTTTGTGCTGGTTAACTATTCCAAAGTAGCGAGGATGCTACTGGGTCGCTACTTTATTTGGTGGATCAACGCACACAAGGGTGGTATTGTATTATGGAGGGTAGGGGGGAGCACTCCCAGGTTGGATGATTAACATGTGTGACTCCAGTTTTTTGAATTCTATGCTCTCACTCCATGTATAAACTGCCGCTAGAGGGAAACAATATAGGTTACAGCTAAGCTGTGGTTAAAGTAGGTACTACTCTAGGATGCGATGGTATCGGGGCTTGTGTACCAGTACTGTGTGTACATTGCTTTTCCGAACGAGCGTGTGGCCCCCGACCGATCGGGTCGGCCAAATGCTTATTCGGAAAAGAGGGAAAATTTCCCTCGGCCACGGTAGACTCCCGATAGGGGAGTCATCTGCGGCTGAGGGAAACACAAAGTCCCAAGCATTCTCCCTATGCTGTGCATAGGGAGAATATTCGGGACGGTGTGTAGAGGGGTCTATGAAAAATGTCAGAAAGGATCTTGCAGATGCTGTTTGTCATCTTTCAGAAATCTGTAGTGTGTGTACCCAGTTTAAAGATATGGTATATATCAAAGGGTAAGATATCTGACCTGACGTTATTTAAAATAAGGTTGTGCAGTTTTACAGTTGTAGTTTATACATTTTGACTCTTAGAATCTATTTTTTGCTATATAGAGTCATCTGTACCAACTTACATTTGACCATTATCATATAAACATCGATGGTGCAGATTGGAGGTTGGGGTAGACGTTCCCCTTTTTCCAAAATAGTTGATATTTCACTGGCTGGAATTCCATCATATGGTTTTAACCCGAATGTCATTAATTCCCACACAGTGACTCCTGTATAAAGAAAAATAATTAAGAAATATACTGAGATGTAACTGAACAAACATTGGAGAAAGAGAAAGACTGACAGAATAGGAAGAGAGGAAACAATTTAACAGACCCCTTGTGCAGTCATTCCTAAAAAAGTAGGGGACGGTGCTGGTAATGTTACAGCAGACAGTGTAAGCTGTAAGCACCACTCTTTATACTGCTGTAAATTTGGATAGACTGCAACTAGTAGCAAGACCTTGGTGTCATTTTCTGCTCTATTAATTATATGGCAAACTATTTAAAAAATTAATTATTGATTTTAACAACTTTAGTGACATGGCAAAAAATGGTAGCAAGCTCACCATAGCTCCAAACATCACTTTGGTGTGTGTAAATTCTATGCAGAATCGATTCTAATGCCATCCATTTGATGGGCACCTATAGAAAAAATAAAAGATTAATTTAACCTTAAAGGCAAAGTAAACTAACAATTCACAAAGTAAAAATGACTTTTTTAGTTTTTTGACCAAGCAATATTCAATAGGGTAATAATATTATTGGATCTTACTTTTCCCCCTTCAGCGTGATATTCTTTCTCATCCGCTCCGAGAAGTTTTGCTAACCCAAAATCAGTTATTTTGACATGCTGGGGGCCTTTAACAAGAACATTCCTTGCAGCTAAATCCCTGTGGACCAAACGTCGTTCTTCAAGGTAATTCATTCCCTAAAATTATATATAAATACATATTATACCTACAGAAATAACCATAAATCAGTGTCAGGATTTGTGTAAGGTTATAAGCCAAAATAACACAAAAAAATTCTGCCTTTCTATCATACTGAAAATCTATATGCGTGTCATTAAATCTACAGTAGTTCAGCCACTTTGACTTTGAGGGAACATTATCACACAAATTAGAGTTTTTGTGTTTCCATAGGGTAGTTTTGCAGGTACTAAGTTGCCATCAACATTCTCTTTTGTACAGTCAATATATTTGAGTATTCCTAGGACTTCAGCAGTGATTTTTTTGTCCAATGATTTATCCCCCAACGTTTCCAAAACTATTCTACAGGAACCCTTGATGACAAATGATTTGCAAATTTTGTCCACATAGAATTCAGGTAATTCTTACTACAGATTAATGTACATTGTACATGTGAGAGGAGAATTAAAGTTACAGAAATACACAAGACATTTTAACTGGTCAAATTTTGCAACGTTACTATTTTTTCATGGCATTCCGTAATTTATTAAAGGACAATTATACTCACCTTCCCTCCTCTCCTCTTCTTTGGTCAGTACCTTTTACCCAGGGTGAGGACCTGACACGCTGCTCAGGTAGGCTCCGCCCCCTTCTCCCCCTCCTCCCCGTCAGCGACGAGGCCAAAAGGAAGGCACGCTCTGCAACGCCTTCTTATTTGCCTCATCGCGCAAGGAGGAGAGGGCGAAGCCTACTGGAGCAGCGTGTCAGTAAGGCTATGCTGCAAGTTACACGAACCCAGGGGTGAGGACCTAGTGGCTCAGGTCTTCACCCTGGGTAAAAGGTACTGACCAAAGTAGAGGAGTGGAGGGAAGGTGAGTATAAAGATGTCCTTTTTGTACAAAGGATTCCAAAATTGCACTGCATATTCCAAATGAAGCCTTACCAATGCTTTTTAAAGAGGGAGAAAAACATTTTCCTCCCTTGAATCCATATCTCTCTTTATACAAGACAATGCCATGCTGGCTCTGGCTGTTGCTGCCTGGCACTGCTTGCTACCTTTAAGTTTGTTATCCACCAAAACTCCAAGATCCCTTTCCAACAGGGATTCAATTAACACAGAGCCATTTATAGTATAAGTAGCACAAGGATTTTTTAAGTCCAAAATGCATCACCTTACATTTATCAACATTGAATCTCATCTGCCACTTAGCAGCCCAATGTGACAATCTATCTAGATCCCCCTGCAACGATTGCACATCCTCTGAAGTTTTATCAACCATAATAATATTCTCTAACTATGACGCTGCATTCAGTAAATGCCGATAGGAAGGTTTTTGCCTGTGCTGGTGTATTTGTTAAAGTTTTGTTAAGATTGTCAAAATTTGTAAAGATTTGGATTGTTCAGGTTTTCCCTTCACCCTTTAAATATTTGTGTTGCTAAAGCTAGGTACACACGTTTCGTTTTTTCCTGCTGACCAAACATTCGAGACTTTCCACCGGTCGGCCAGGAGGAAGGACTGTCAGTCGCAGCAAAAGCAGCCGCGTCCGACAGTTACCACTACTGATCACGTGGTCCATAGAGGACCGCACGATCGGTCATGGTCTTCCGACCCATCCGATTGTGCTTTTGTCCGATTCAGATGAAGGAACAGTCAACAATCGGTCAGAGCTGCCATACAATAATTCGGCCCAACCGACCAAAACACTGAAATATCGGTCGGGCCGAATTATTGTATCGTGTGTACCTAGCTTTACACATATCACATTTAGTGATTTGCTTGGAATAGATTACCTTGGCAATCTGCACACACCAGTTGAGGAGATGGCGAGAGCCAATGTTGTCTTTGTTTTCACGGACATAGTCAAGAAGGCAACCAAAAGGCATTAGTTGAGTGATAAGCTGGACAGTGGATGTCAGGCAGATTCCTAATAAACGGCAGACATATGGATTTTCCACACTGGCCATAACATATGCTTCCTAAAACACAAAATATGAAACAAATTACACAGTATTCTTGTTAATACACTCTTTCCTTCATATATCTGAACACTCATTGATTAAATGTTACTCTATGTGCCCACCAAAAGAAAACTTTGGGGGGATTTCGCGAAACAGGAAAGTAGTAACTCAACCGTAATCAATTATAAACATGCTTCTGTTCTAGTTACAGCAGTTGACTCACAGCTAAGTGTTGAATGGTTACTACAGTTTAATGTAACAGGGTAGAATACACACCAATTTCTGGAATATACTGTAATTCTTGGTATTCACAACCACTAAAAAATAACAGCTACAAATGTATGCAAATGTACATTAATACATTCCCCATCTATATACTTTCCTATAAATATTAAAATGGCATCATAAATTGTCACTACTTGAAGGGAGTCAAAGACTCATGCAACACCAAAATTTGTGTCCTCACGTCAATTCTCCTATGCCACTAACTGAAGAGCAGTTGCGCAACAACATGGTGCATTCCAAACACATGTAGGGATATTCACGTGCAGCTGCAGCGCTGCAAGCATGGGTTATAGTCACACTAAATGACTTATGGCTTTAACTCCTTGCTTGCAGAGGCTGCAACACTCATGCAGGCGTCTAGTTATTTTTTGGCAGCTGCTGTTAAATATCCACAGCAAAACTGAAGAAGCGTACACACGGATAAAATGGAACCAGAATCAGAAGTAGATAAAAAGTCCTATATTGAAGCATCTCTAAACACATGGACCTAGAGGATCACCTGGCGCGTTTCATGCTCTTAATCAAAGCTGCTGATGAATCTCCATTAGGTAGATATATCCAGAACAACTGCAGCTCTGGTGACTTAGGCTGGGTACTTACGAACGGATTATTTGTCACAAGCGAACGTTTGGCCGGTGACAAATGTCCGTCGGTCGCAGCATATTCTGCTGCGGACAAATTTTTTTACCGCCGTTTAACGACGTGTCCGTTCCTGACGAACGAACGATCAAGGTTGGTCGCCCCACACCAGCAGATAGTGCCGTGAATCGGTCAGTCAGCCAAAAATATCTGCTGGTGTGTACCCAGCCCTATGTGGAAGGAAGTGCATATGTACTATTAAAGGGCATGTCCACCCCTTTTTTGAACTTTTGGGGTACTGTAGGGCTTCCTCCCCCAGCCCCAACCGCTATGTTAACATGTGCAGAAACTCCCCCGATCATTACTTACCTTAACTCTTTCCTCCGGCGTACTGTCCCGGCCCTCTGCTTGCATTAAATTGCAAGTAGGGGGCCGGACTGGCAGCTGCGTCCGTGATTGTCTGAGAGGCTGCCGGCAGTGGAGAACGCTGGGGGAGAGAGGTAAGGTAAGTAATGATCAGAGGAGTTTCTGCACATATTAATATAGCGGTTGGGGCTGGGGGAGGGAGCAATACCTACAGTACCCCAAAGGGGTTTTATGCTAGGTGGAGGGAGAGGAGGGAGAAGGAGGGGGGGGGGGGGAAAGGCTGCTCTGAGCAAGCCAAAAACCTCTGAGAGGACGCCTCAGAGGTGGAAACAATTTCCCTCCCAGCAGTGCTCCTGGTGGTCAGTTATTTGGACTTTACAGGTACATTACTGGAAAACCATTTGGAGCTGGGATGCAATGTAAGGATTTTATTACACTACAGAGTGGGGCCAGTAGTGGGTTAAATTCTAGTTTTGGGGGTGGACATGCCCTTTAATCTGCATTTAGATAACATCTGATTGGTTGCTGCAGATTAATAGCACAGACAAACCAGTTCACCTTTTACTGCATTGCCCCACAAAGTACATAGAAGTAATGCAGTCAGAATGCATTCCAAGCAAGCACTTTCCCCAATTACCAGTAGTAATAATAACACTGTGTCACATCTAGATATACAACGAAAAGTCAATTTAAAGAAATCCCCTTAAATCGCTCTATCTGACCTGTTCATTCAACTAGAATATCATTGTGTAAAATAAAATATTGAATGTGGATGCAAAGATTTTCAGACTTATTTATACTGTGATCTATCTACTATAGCTAATATTAGAAGTGGTGCTACAGATATTTTAATAATCGTCCTGCAGATGTAAATTGTTTGCATAACATGCAGACATCTGCGTCGGCCTGGCACCAATATTCATTCCATTCTTTTTTTTATTCACTGCGTTTACTGCATTCTAGCAACACAGTAGATCCGAGTAAAAGAATAAAATAAAAAACACAGTTCAGTAATAAAACAAAATTTGATGAACTGGTGTCTAATGACCCCTTTTGTCAAAGTCATTTAACAAAAGTTCTGCAAGGTAGTTGAAGATTAACATTGGTCATACAAAGTAATCAAAAGAAAACTCCATGTACTGTCACTATTAGATACCCAGTGCAGAACTATATATTATGTTGCATAAGCAGGAACATTTTCAACTGTTTTTCATAAAATTATGTTTATATTAAATCCATTAAAGAACATGTACAATGAAGCATTTGTAAATTGAGTCATTTAAAGAAAAAAAAAAGTTAATTTTGTGTTGTCTGTTAAGTGCAAATTTGATACAGTTAACATACAAAACATAGTAATTTGGAATGTCGTGAGGACCAATAGTTAGGCTGTCTGGCACTGGGAGGAGAGGACAGCTTGTGGTGTCCTGAAAGTATAATGTAGATATAAGGATTAATTATTGACCTGTGGAAAGGGTTGAAATGTTACTATGCCTGTATTTTGGCCTATTCTGCCCCCACCCTGCTATATTATAGTAGGGGTCTGAGGCAATGTACACTTGTACACTTATGTACCTTACAACCAATTTTAAGCATTAATGTGAAAAGCCTTCCAAACACGTCAAGGTAACTCCAGTATTGCATTGAATTAGTATTGAATCCTCCAATACTAATACAATACAAGGTCAGGGAGACAATCTTCCCATAAAAATGCAACCAAGCAGGGAGTGTCAGCCCAGATAAATGACCCAAGGTAAATTGTTAGGACCTTCCATACTGGAGTTACCTTGACGTGGTTGGAAGGCTTTTCATTTTTATGCATAAATTTGTAACTAAAACCCCTCCATGTTTTTACTGTTTGCACTAGCATAGATATTATGGTATATGGGGCCCAGGAATGTGCATTGATCATCTACTTGCCATTTCTGAGCTGCAAAATAATAATAACTCTATGACCATCTAGCTGTCTAACTCAAAAAGTGGAAGCCTAAACCAAAAGGCTAATTATTCTATAGTCCCCTATACCTAGAAAAATTGCAATATAAATTGGCTCTTCTTAAATTATCTACTGTGGTAAGATAGCATCTGACTGGTTGCTGCAGATTAGTAGCCCTACAAACAATTAAAAGGGAAATTGACCTTGTGCATTTTTGCCCTTTTTTTTGATAAGTAGTATCCAAATAGATTCAATAACAACAGAGGGAATATTCATTTGAAAAGATCCATCACAAAGTAAAGAGCAAAAAAAGTTATTTCATGAAATACAGGAGTTGGTAAACTGCAAAGACAAGTTGCTAAATAATTTTGTGCATGTGAGTTTGAGTTATTGCCAATGACTACAATTATTAAAAGGTACGCATTTTTTGGCAGGTACTACAGCAGAATAGGGTATGTTGACCATAAAAACCAAAAGTCAATATTTTGTCTTTAGTTGAAAAGACTTGGGAGTCTGGGAACTGGCAGGTTGGTACTACTTATATTGAGTAGATTTTGAAATGTATTTATATTTTCTTTAAATGCATTATTAATAACCAATTCATGGTAAAATTGGTTTGGCCTAAGGGGAATACATACACCCCTGACAATTCAATGGAACAAAAAGGCTTAAAACTAACATTGATTTCTTAATAAATAAAACAATTCTTATCTGCTCTATAAATATGAAAGCACACAACAGTATTTTTCCTGTAGATAATTGTAAGGTGTTGATATACTAATTTTTTCAGCCAGGGAAAACTGTCATTGAGGAAAAAGGCTGTTTTTTATATTTGGCTTTTAGAGAGATGGATTCTGGGAATTACAAAAAAAGAACATTGGATAATAAAACATTTTATTTTGCTTGGAAAACCCACAATGATATCCTAGAGAATGCTGTTGGTAAGGATGGTAATATTAAAGATTGTATTAAAATGGGAATTATTTAAAGGAGAGATTAAAATTAGCCCTTTAAGGCATAACAGCACTTCAGCTCTAAAAATGGTGCTGGCAACCCAGTTCTTGTTTTACACCTCCAACATGATGCTTTGCAATTACTTTATTTGTATATTTGTAGGCCACAATCGTAATTGGGTTCCCTACCAGGGAAAATAGTTATCTATTGGTGGATATAACAGTGGGTATTTACTGTGAGTATAAGCATTCATGCTTTTAATCCTCACAAGTGCCTTATATCAGGATTTGCCTGGTCATCAAAGTTTACCCTTTAAGTTTATTTATTGAATTTGTGGGGGCAATTTATAACTATACCAGAGCAATAAGCATCCTTGAAGTCTTTCCTACCAGTTACCATGGCATTTTTTACAATTTGATATGGCTGCAAAAGATAGAATTTTATTTAGCTTACCACTGTTTTACCTTTAAACAACCTTTTTCTAATGCTATTACATGTTGTTTGTCAAAGAAATCTTTTTGTTTTTTAATGTTTATCTTGGAGATTATAGAAGTACATTTAAATATAATAAAAGCATGCCTGGTATATAGTAATAGTTAACTGAAAAGCCCTTCCCTAAAACAGCCTATGGGAATTGTGGTTACAAGGAACTTAATAGTGAGAGCTGTTTTATTTGTAATCAACCCAAATATTTTATGAAAGAACACTTAATGTAAGTGTGTACTTACACACATTTTTCCATTGCTCTATGCCATACCACATAAGTACTTCAGAAGGTTAATTACCTATTTTCAAATTTATTGCAAAAGACAAAAGCTGCTTTGTCTTGGCTGTTAACAGATAACTTACAAAATAATGTGGTACTTTAAAATTAAGGTGCAGATATGGTATTAAATAGAATAGATGTCAGAAAGACCTTATAATAAGACTTGAATTTTCAGTATATCACTTATACAGTTTCAGTCCATCAATGTAGAGCTGATTCACTGCATAAATGTAATGATTCAAGGACTTTAAGGCTGGGTACACACCAACAGATATTTCCGGCCGACCAACCGATAGCCCAGTGGATCGTTCGTTTGGGCAGAAATATCTGCCAAATTGGACGAACAGGAGATCGGGTCCATTGGTAAATCACAGCTGATCGTGCTGTTCCCTATGGGACCGCACGATCAGTCGTGCACTGCTGGCTACAGACAATATTGCTGCGACCAACAGACATTTGTCTTGGCTGAGCACTCACTCGCAGGCCTGTGTATACCCAGCCTAAAGGTTCGTACACACATGCGGGTGGCGATCCATGACGCTTAATGTGTATGAACAGCGATTTCGGCCAATAATCATGCCGTGTATGATCACTTTATCAGCCGGAATGGCCGTTCAGACAGGGATCATTGCCTGAATGGCCAGATCATCGAATGAGCTGGCCTTTTGGCCGATAAAGTGACCATACACAAAAGTGTACGAACCTTTAGGTTTTATATTTTAATTAACTATACCGTATAGCATCCATCAAGTTTCATAATCTTTACAGCTCCTTATCTTTAGGTTGTCCCAGGGTCTTTATGGCCAGGGATCTTTCTCTGTATGAGCAATAGTTGAGGTTTGTACCGTGTGTAACATCCAGCCTGATGAAGGGGGCTTAGGACTCCCGAAAGCTTGCTTAATTTTTTAATTTAGTAAGCCAATAAAAGGTATCACAGCTCTACTTCTCTTCTATGTATGAGGGACTGATAAGGGAACATTGTTGCCTAGACTGACACATTTATGGTGTATACTGGCAGATAACTCCAAAGAAAAGAGAAAATTTTCAATTGCCATTTTTGAACAAAAAAAAAATTGTTTACTCACATCAAGGATTTCTTTGTTGGCCTTATGGGATGTGGCTTCACGCAACTCTTTAATAGCAACAGGGATCTTGATGCCTTCCCCTTCTGGAATCCATAGCCCCTGAGTTAAACAACAATCAAACAATTTCATCATCCTAATTGATCACGCAATATGTGTAAAACATACAAACACCTGCTGGTCTTTGATTGGAGTATTGTGTTTTTCTGAATTAATCATCACTTCCAAAACCCCTTTAATCCTTTTAGCTTAGTGAAGATTAGCTCTGATTAAGGTCTATATGGAAAATCAGTGTAAACTCTACCTACCCTTTATTATACACTGCAGATTCATATTATTTCCTCTTTGTCACTTTCCCAGAAAGTGTATAAACAAGATGTTTATTATATTATATGTACTCACTAGAATATGAGGTGCTGTGCTATTTATATCTAAAATGAAAATAAGCAAAGTAAATCTGATTCTTCCCACTGCTAAAGGTGGCCATACATATGAACGATAATGGGTAAATCCCGTCATTCCACAAAGGGATTTACCCATTATCGTTCAAGTGTATGGGCTCTTCCCGACTGATCGTAGTCGCTACTAGGGTCGGTCGGGAAAGACGGAAAATTTCCGTTGGTCGTTATCGGCTCCCTTTACTTTAGCAAAAATCTGAATTTTGTTTTTACAGCGTACACTATTAAGTAAGATGAATGTTAAATTAGCATTTATTTATTAGCTATCACATCATATCACATGGCTTTGCATTAAATATAATTTATTACTGCTAATTAACCTTCAAAGCTTTCAGTGATATAGTCTTACCTGATACACTGTCCCAAATGCACCTGAGCCAAGAACTTTTATTTTCTTGAACTCTGTCTCTTTAAGGATCCGGAGAAGAGCCTGGTTGGGTGCCTCTCCACTGGGTGTGATAGGTTCAACCAGCTATTATAAAATATGGTACAAAGGATAAGTATTTTGTGTAATCATTTTGCTTGCTATATGCAGTATAGTGTATTTGCTTTAACAGTATCAGAGGGTACATAATGGAACATAAGTGTACTCAGTAAAAGTAGAAATTCTTTATTATATGGAAGTAATTATCAGTTGTTAGTAATTATAACAGAACCGTTGTGAGACACTAGGTGCTGTTAAACTAAACAATTGTGATTCAGCACCAGCCATGTAGACACAAGATTAATATATATATAATCTCATTGACTTTGAGGCTAGTATGTGAGGCCAGTATGTGTGTTGTATTTCATAGGTTTGATGGCATCATCCTTCACCCTTCATCTTTGCTGTACAATTAAACAAGAAATAGTCACTGTTGGGTTTGTTTTTGTCCTCTAATTATTTATTTTACATAATATTCCACTTAATCTGGGCTAACAAATATGTAAATATGTAAAAAATACATTATATTAAATTCATATAATCAAATTGTATGAAGAAAAATCAAATCATGTACTAATACAAAATTGAATGGTACCTCTCTTTCTTGAAGAAGCCTTCGCAAGGTTCGTTTTCTATTAATTCGGCTCCTTCTCATAAAATAAAAGGCAACTAGTCCAATAATGAAAACTCCCAAAATGCCCCCAACAACACCTGCAGCAATAGCTGGGACACTGGACCTGTAAAACAACAATTTGTTGTAAAGAGACAGACTGCAGGTTAAACTGGTAGTCTTAATTCAGCTGTATCAGCAGACAACAGTTTGTGTATATGTCTGCATAGAGCAACCTTTCTCTGGCCATCCCTGCAGCCAGGGCCATTCCTAGCTATCTTGGTGCCCTAGCGTGATCAGATCACAATTCCATTGTGCAGTAGTGTAGCCTAGCCTTCCAAGAGTATTGACCTTAACCCTTTAGTGCCAACACACTTCCACAGAATACTGTGATTACCACTTTCAGTGCTAGCAGAGTATTACCATTAACCCTTCATTGCCAGCAGACTTTCTTACTAATAATTTCAGTGCCAGCACTTTCCCAGTGTATTGCCATTAAAGGGCATGTCCACCCCCAAAACTATATTTTAACCCACTACTGGCCCCACTGTGTAGTGTAGAAAAATCCTTACCTTACATCCCTGCTCCAAATGGCTGCCCTGCATTATGCCTCCAAAGTCCAAAAAAGTGACCACCAGGAGCCTATCTGTGTCCATATAGTACTCTGCCTACTGTCTCTCCTCTGGGAGAATTATGCCATGCGCACTGCAGCCCTCCCCCTCCCTCCTTCCCTCTCCCTCCCCCTAGCTTCAATGTAAGTAGAGATCAGGAGAGTTTTTCTGCAAATAACTATAGCGTTTGGCGTTGGGGGAGGGAGCCCCACACTACAGAATAAGTAAGAAAAATGGGTGGACATGCCCTTTAACTCTTCAGTGCCAGCACTTTCCCAGAGTATTGCTATTAACACTTTCAGTGCCAGCAGAGTATTATCTTTAACCCTTTCAGCTGCCAGCATGGGCATGATATACAGTATGTACCTGCTTTTTCATGTCCCTTCCATTGAATTGTTCACTCCTCACTTACTCTAAGTTCTAATTGGAGAGTTGGGTGGAAGGAAGAAAGAGGCAGGGATAGTGATCTCATGGCTGCTAGTCACAGGGGCCAAAGTCCTCAGCAGCTTTTACCTGGCATACCTGCTCTCCTCAGTACTATTAGCGGAGCTCATCATCCCCCTCCGTCCTTCACCTACAGTTCATTTGTAACATTGTATCCAAGTAGAGGGAACTGAGTTCAGGCTCTGTCCTCACTACAATGTTACAAATTACAGCAGAACAAGGAGAGCAGATCTAACACAGCAAGTAAAAGCTGACAGGGAGATGCTAGGGATGACTCTGGGTGCCCTGGTTTAACATAGACACCCTAGCACTTTGCCTAGGTGGCTTATGCCTTAAAACGGCCCTGTCTGCAGAACACACTGGGACATTAACTCCTATTCCTTACATGATGTCAACTAAATATGGTGGAAATGTACTGAAAAAAATCTAATATTGCTTAGTAAAACTTACCAAGGAGGTAGGCACCCCTCTTTACCATGTCCCACACACCTAGAACAGTAGCATAAAGGAAACACAGAATTAGATTTTATTAGCAAAGATGTTTCATGTCTATCAGAATGATGTACATTTGATTTAAGTGGATTGGGAGTCTCCAACTACTATTGCAATAAATAGCCAGTGGATGACTCCTATGTTACAAAAAATAATGCAATATAATTACATTTTAGTATTTTGCTTTCATATATTTTAATCTCCTTATTTTGGTGGTTTCGATCCCCTCTCTTAAGCTAGGTTCGCACAGTACCGATAAAGCCCCGATACCACCCGATTTATCGGTACTGTGTATTAGAGATGGCAGAAACTCACCAGTTTCGTTCCATTTTCAGATTCCAGGATCTCGGGTAAATCCTGAAGATCTGAAAATCCAAAAATCCGAAAACTGAATGAATTTTCGATTATTATCGACTGATCGAGGCTATTTTCGCTAATTTCCGAAAATAGCCTCAAACGTTCAATAACCCTTAAAAATATAATCGGAGACTACTTTTGAGTTTCCGATTGTATTTTCGAGGATTATCGAACGTTCAAGGCTATTTTCTATAATCCTCTAATGGATTCGGACCGATAATTCGGATTTCGGAACTAAGGGGTTCCATGTCGGATCCGGATCCCATCTCTACTGTGTATACCTAGCTTTCCCGAATGAGCAAGTGAAATAAGCGTGCGGCAGAAAATAGGGAGAGCGCTCGGGACTGTGTGTAACCTGATCTTTGAAAAATTACAGACCGGATCTTGCAGATCCGGTCTGTCATTTTTCAAAAATCTTTACAGTGTGTACCCAGACTAAAGGTTCGTACACACGCTCAATTTGCGAGCGGATCAACGAACGACAGTAGACCGAACACATACACACAGACAATTCTCAGCCGGAACGGCCGTTCGTCACGTGTAGCAGCCAGTGTTGAGGGTTGTGGATCGGGACACACATCGTGCGTGTGTATGAACAAGCCTTAAGATCAGTAGATAAATGTATTTCCATAAAGGCTCATTAGTCATCCTGAATAATTAGCCTGACTATCTAGTCCTGTAGATACATGCCGATTTAGAGTTAGATTATTATTTCTATTGGAACATACAGAGGGACCTTTATACAGGCTTAAACCTAATTACTTACTAGCTAGAAACCATAGTTTAATTAAAAAAAAATTTAAATTCACCTTTCTGTGTCTAATGTCATAGGCTCAGGTATCAGTGATTTCTGCAGAGAATTAGTTATTTATTTACATAATAGGCAGGTGATTTCATAAAGCTGGAATTTAAAACATCTGAAATCATTTGGCCTTCAACTGCCTGATTGAATATTGAACAATAAGAACATAAACAGGAATTAATTTCTGTACTAAAGGCTAAGGGTCGGACTGGACCACGAGAATACAGGGGAAATACCCGTGGGCCCACAGTCTATTTACCCATAGAAACGGAGGAAATTGCTAAAATGTAGATACATAGTATCTACTACTGTATTGAAAATTTAAGCAATCAGATTGGTTAAAATATTGATCCCATGTATGCCGTATTTTATTCGTCGAATGGTTTGTCGGCAAAATAAGGATTGGGCCAGGAGGAAAATTTTCTGCCAAGCTCATCTTTAGTCCCCATCTCTCCAAAGATTTCCCCTTGAAATTTGCAGAGGGATGGAGACTGAAGATCAAAGGCTCAAGGTGGGATCGGATTTCCGATTGTTGCGATCGATTAGAAATCTGATTGGAAGAATATCTGCACATATAAGCTAGCAAAACACAAGGAGTCAGAAGGAGAGAGACTGATATGAAAATAAGTTAAAAGGAAAATGGAAATTCTAAATGGGCCCCTTAATGCTTCTTGGTGGGCCTTTGATCTTATATTTCCTGGTGGGCCTTAACACCTTGTAGGAACAGTGCCACCACATACAATTCTTGTTTGTGCCTATGGCAGCTGATATTTTATCAGACAAGGGATCACAGGTTAATGTGAAATATTACATCACCAGCACCGACTTTGGCTAATCAGACACTATTACAGTATTTGTATTTAAAGGGCATGCCCATCCCCAAAACTATAATCCCCCCCACTACTGGCCCCAATTTGTAGTGCAATAAAATCCTTACCTCCAAGTGGTTCTCCAGTAATCCCCCCCAAAGTCCAAAAAAGTGGCCACCAGGAGGAGAGCAAAGTCCATATAGGACTCTGCCTCCTGTCTCCTCTCCGGGAGAATTTTGCTATGCGCAGTGCAGCACTTCTCTCCCTCCCTCTCCCACCCGCTCTGGTCTCCCACCCCCTAGCATAAAACCCTTTATGTATATAATAGTAAATGTAC
This sequence comes from Hymenochirus boettgeri, assembly GCA_019447015.1. Taxonomy (NCBI): domain Eukaryota; kingdom Metazoa; phylum Chordata; class Amphibia; order Anura; family Pipidae; genus Hymenochirus; species Hymenochirus boettgeri. The sequence goes on along the minus strand of CM033474.1, from coordinate 101,579,274 downwards.
CCCCAGCCCCAACTGCTATAATAATTTTCTTAGAAAGTCCCCAGATAATTACTTATCATGCCTTGCTCCTTTGCCGCACTGAGAAGTCCTGCCCCTGCTTGCATTTCCGTGTAAGTAACTATCTGGGGACTTTCTAAGAAAATTATTATAGTGGTTGGGGCTGGGGGCACATTTACTATTATATACTAAAAATGTAAATTAAGGATGGACATACCCTTTAACTGGGTTTAGAAAAATGTAGGAATTCATTATGTAGACCATATTTACATTAAAACCCTTATTTGATGCTCTGCTTACCCCATTTTGCATTCAGGGTGGCAGAGTTGACAAGTTCCAGTTTCATCAGGATATTTCCAGATCAAAGAGTTGTTTTCACCTTGAGTTCCAGCTGGGCAGGTGTTGACACAATCCAGACCATCGATGTAGTGGGCACATTTCATACATTCACTTGGACCCTGAAAACCGAGTAACAATATAAAAATACATAGGTTGTTCTCTGGTATATTTTAAAGTAGCTGAAAATATATCAGAGGTATCAGATGTGCTGTGTCCAATCGACAAGGCTAGAACAAGATAAAAAGGTAGAAATATGGCAAATAGCAGATTTCTTTGAACTGCCAATAAAAAAGCATTTAAAAAGAAGGCTATTAAGATGTATTCTAAATTACAGACAGGATCAAGATGCCTATAAAATGCACTTAAAAGTGTATGTATACTGAAAAAAATTACTTTGTGTCATCTTAATCTATAAATAAATATGTGTAAGTAGCATTTACTCTGAGGTGTGTGTGTTGCTGCAAGCCTTCGATAAAGTACTTTTTGCTGACCACTGACCTGACTATTTTTCCCCCATACCAACTGTCAAACCATTCCAGCTACAGCAAAACTGCTTACAGAAATGGTGAAATGTAAGATGTTTCAGATTGTATATCTAAAGAAACGGGGCAGATCAACAACAAAATGATACAGTGTTATAATAGTTGGGATGAATTATAGTTTCCATTAATGGACAATTTAAAAAAACAAAATTGCCAGTGACATACCCTTTAAACCCCTACAGAATTGTCTTGTGAGTGACCCTTTCTTAAAATACAATAAAAGTTTTTTTTGGTACAGTCAATTGTATATGTTCCCTTTTATCTGTTTCTACTAAGAGCTATTTTTAGAGCAGTGCCATCAGTTGACACTAACAGATTAACACTAATATTTACAAATAAAGTACATGTCCACCCCAAAATCAAACTTTTAATATAATGTAGTTCCCCCTGCCCAGACCTAATGCTGTATTAGTGCTTTAAAAATCAAATCCGGTGCATACTTACATGCCTTCACTTCCACAGCATGCTCCTCATGGCTCTTCATGGAGACGCCGTGGGAACAAAGGCAAAGTATGATTCAAATTGATTTTTAAAAAAAAATAATGCAGCGTTTGGGTCTGGGCAGGGGGGAGCTACATCATAATAAAGGATTAGACGGTAGACATCTCCATCACAGAGGATGATCCGGATGGTGGGAGGTAGGGGGGAAAGGACTCCACTGTGCATGCCTGAAACAACTGAGAGGACGCATCCGAGGCAGAAACCTTTCCCACAGGAATACAGCCGCTTCTCAGGTTCCTGGACTTTAGAAAGACACTGCAGAAGAACCATAAGGAGCTGAGATGTAAGGTAAGGTAATTTTAAACTACACAGTGCGGCCGGTAGTAGGTTAAATTATAGTTTTAGGATTGGACATGCCATTAAAAATAAAGCTTAATACATTTTCTTTAATTTTGCTTCGTACTTGTTAAAAGAAAGATCATAATTAAGGGATGGCTGCTTATTGAAGTATACTTTGCAAGTCTACACCTCCAGTAAAAAATTGTAGACAATCAAATAGTGTTAAAGCACTAAGATGTTACACTTACCTGTTATGCAGCTTGGTGTTCTATTAGGCTTCGTTCACACTAGACACAGACCAAAAGGGACCACAACGGACAGTATGTTTTTAGCGTTTTTTCACATCTTTTTAAGTGAAATCTGTCCGTTTCTGGACAAAATTGCAGAGGGCAATCCGATGTGTTTAAAAAAGTACTGCAATACACGTTTCTGTTTGGAAACGTACGGAAAGCCCTTAGCTGTCTCTCTGTCTTCTGCAAAGGTTACTCCTCCTCTCAAAACCATATGAGCCCTTTACAAGCTCACACATGGGCAGAAGTGGCAGCTTAGGGAACAACATTGGCTGTGACATCAGCTACCCAGACGAACTAGGAGGCAGAAGAGATGGGGTGTGGAACATTAGGCTGCATAACAGGTAATCTTAGATCTTTAGCACTATTGCCGCTTTGGGGGGATTCAGTTGTCAAGTATTTTTTTATTGGTTCACATTTGCCCTTTAAATGAAAAAAGTCTAATTTTACATTTCGTACATTGACCATTTAATCTTATTTATTTTTTTTATAGCAGAATAAAAAGTTATGCTTACTTTAAACCACGTAGGCTCCTGAAACAACATTCTGGGCTAATTTCTATAATCCTCAAACGTTCGATAATTATAGAAAATAGGCTCAGAATTCCCGAAATCCGGACGGATCATTTGGATTTCGGAACCGAGGGTTTCCGTGTCGGATCCGGGTCTCATCTCTACTCTCCAACAACCACAATTATTTAAATTAAAAAAAAACTGCTGACAAGATGATATAACTCCACGTTTTATGAATATGTTTTCAATTAGGCTTTACTGATAGCATTTAAAGAAACCAAGTATCTATTCAGTTGTTTCTTAAGGGAAATCTTATGTGATATTTATAATTTTGAAAATGAACATCCCCCAACATTTTAAATCTCCTTTACACAATTTCCCAGCAATCTCTAGGGGACTAGAAATTTCTCACCCTGAAAGATCTCATTCAGTAAATATCTTGTATTTAGACAGTTAAGCAAAACATACATTAACATATTTAAACCTGTCTGCTAACAAGGAATGTGGGGGATCTGCTGCCTTTGCTTTGAAGAATCGTCTTTCAAAAAGTCAAATGTTTTCATAAAGAAATAAACAAATGATTCAATATTAAATGCCATGATTTTTTTTTTAGCTTCTTTGAAGATCACTTGAGGCCAGATGTGTACAAATGTTTAAAAAGAAAATACAATAGTAATGGGAAACAGTGATTCATCCTATTAGTTGTGTATTTCTCTACACTTTTGCCCCCAAAACAGGATGTGCAATTTGCTGGTTTTTTTTTTATTTAAAATGAAAATCTAATGCCTAATACATACAGTAACTAAACATTCATACAAAAATATATTAAAATGCAGGAAGTAAGAGTCAAACCAAGTTTGTTTCAAGACACTCAATGACCATCACAAGGGTCCTAAAATTATCCAAAAGTGGAAGTACTGTATGTCCATTAAACATGAAAGTCTGTACTGTACGCTTTGAGTAATTTCTCTATCAGTCAATAGAGAGATTTTAAGTATACTGTAACTAACATGATATAGGTGGATATAGGTGGATTGTCACAGTTTGCCTACTGTGTTGTAATTACAATGACAGAGCAGGTTCTGCTGATTAGATTTTTCCCCCCAGAAATAATTTATGGTATAATAAACAATACGATTGTTTCAGCATTATGGGAATTAGCTAGATAAACTTCTACATATGCCACACTCAAAATGATAGCTGATATACAATCAGCACTTAAAGGGCATATCTACCCCCAAAATTAAAATTTTACCCACTGCTTTGTAATGTTAAAAAATCCTAACCTTTCTCCTCTGCTCCTTATGTTTGTCCTGCAATGCCTATTCAAAGTCCAGAAAAGTGAAGAGTAGGAGTCTTGCTGTGTGTAATCCGGTATCTGCCCCTTGCCTGTCCTCTTGGATGACTCTGGCATGCACAGGGGAGCTCTCCCTCCCCCCTCCAGATCCCTTGTCTTTAAAGTTAATCTTTTCTTATAAAGGTTATAAACCGCCAAGTTTATAACATTAATAAGTGCACAGAAACCGACTTACCAACCTTCATTTCCTCAGCACTCTCAATAGCCGGTAGCGGCATCTGTGTTTGGCTGACTCACAGACAATCACAGACACGCAGCCGGCCCAGCCCTTATTGCTACTCTGTTCTGGAAGTAGCAATAGAGGCAGATGCCGAGGGAATGTAGGTTGGTAAGTCTTTTTATGGGCACTTTTTAAGTTAAAAACCTGGTGGTTAGGGTTGAGGGGTTCCCCACACAGAAAAAAAATAGATTTTGTGATGGAGATACCCTATAAAACAATAATGGCTAGTTCACATTTACATGAGTCCCCAGTCACTCAGACAGGAAGAGGAAATGACAAGTTCCTTGCTCAGAAGAGAGGAAGGGCATTTAGTTCCTCTGTTATCCAGCACAGGCAGTATGTGTAGCTTCTTTATAGTCCATCAAGTTATACTGGAAACTGTAGACTTTTTTTCTAGGGTGGGTGTGGCCTAAGTATGTCTTGTAAAGGTGAGGGTGGGATTAAAGTACACTGGGTGAGGTTAGGAAAATGACAAATGTTTTTAACTGTTGTCTCCAAATAAGTTGGGGTAAAATGAAAGCCTGCAGTCTTTCCTTTAATAAGTCAACAATCACACATCTGGCTGAAACCTATGAGAAATTATATTGGGGTGAAAGTTCAAATTTCCTGCTTCCACTGACATCACCTGACCTCTGCCCCACCCCTCCACCCTGGGGGAGAAGCATGCTCAGATAAGACTCAATACTGGGAAAACAGTAAGTACCTGAGGAAAAATTGTCAGTTGAGATGGGGAGCCTATTAATGCAGACAGAGGCTGGTCACATGGCTAAAAGTGGAGTGAAGTTTTTAAGCAGGAAGAAATATTGCTGTTTCCCTTTAAGGAAAATGTATTAGCTTTCACTTAGCTCTTCATATACAATTCTGGCCTATTTTCAAGCCTATATTATTGAATACTAGTTTTGAGAAGGCTTGTCTGAGTTTCTCAGCGGTTGCAATATATAAATTATCTATAAACTCTATATACACTGTATGTACTTACTGGCCCCATGCAGGTCTGTGTATTGTTCATTTTCATGCATTCTTTATGACAGAAATAACAATTGCCACTTTCTGTGTATTCTCGTGGCTCCCTGTCAAATGAAGAATGATGACAATTAGATCTCAGTTTATATACAGCATACACACATGTTTTATTTGATTCTACATAGAAAATCACTGATTACTAAGTTTTTCTTATGCAAACTGTGAATCCTTTTGGGGTGATGTACAGAGAGTCATTATCGCAAAGTTATGTATTAAAATTCTGTTAATGTGATAACAAGGATTTATTAACACTAAACGAGACATTAAGATGTAATTCGCAATGCATACGGTACTCTTTTAAGTGTTAGCGCATCTAGACAGCAAGCAATGTATCAAAAGTTTAGATCATAAATGCGTGATCCTAACGTGATTTTTGTGATTATATTTAACTCTGCCAAAATTATGGTCTTAAGCAGATGTTAAAGGAAATCTCATCGCTTGATTGAAACATATAAATGTATACAGTGAACATGTGGTCGGAAATTCAATAGTAAATCAGTTATTAATCTGGTGTCATTTTTATGAGTACAACTGGATCATGCAAAAGCATGTGTATGATATGGACATGTGTCTATGTACTTGCACTTTTTTAAAAGAAAGGGACATGAAATACTAATTAATACTAATACTAAATAAATAAAAAGTATTTTGTTTTGGTTGCGCTCCAACAACATAAAAAGGTAAAAAGAAGATAAAAGGAATTAGGTTCAGTTGTTTTAAAAGTTCTTATCTACATTAATATCTGAAGGTCCACTCTTTCAGTGTAATTTCCAAAAATGAATTACCCATCAGGGTATATCAGTAAAGTGCAATATGCAATAAAATCAAGTTCACCTTTTCACCTTTAAAATTTATTTAAGGTGTACTGTGCCTTTAAAACTCTTTACACACACACTGGCTACCCATATGCAAGGGGCCCTGCTTAGTTGTATCAGAGAATGATTCAACACTTTCACTGCTTAGCTCTGTGTGCAGCTTCCTCAGGAATCAAAATCAGAATAAATATTATTTAATACTAATATTGGAAATTACTGGTTTGCGTGAAACTGTTTTAAGTGGAACTTCATGACAGATACATGTAATTATAATAACAGCATTCCAATTGCCACTTGGAGTCAGGAAGGACTTGTCCCGCTTAATACTATTTTTTTTTCTTTCTTTCTCTGGATCAACTGTTAAACAGGAAATGTGGGTATTGCTGTGTAGGTTGGACTGGATGGTCGTATGTCTTTATTCAACCTCAAATACTATACTATACACATACAACAATTGTCAGTATCTAAGTATATATACCAGTAAATATGCTGCTGGCATTTAAATGTAAGCACATCAGGGATGAACAGCCTGTTTGAGTTACTATTACAGATATATATGGCATAACGTTCATGTAAATAAATATTAGGATATGATGCTGTAGAAATATGATGCAATGTATAAAAACACACACAATTATATTACTAAAAATCATGGAACGTTTTAAACATGAAAATTTGACACAAAGTCAAATGTAAAATCTCTCACAAACTCTTTATTGAATATCAAAAGAATATGCCACTCTATATGCCACAAAGAGCTCTGGCATTTAGCACAGTAGAAACCATAATGTAAAAGAGAATTAGATTTTTACTTTAATAACATTAAATAACTTTTAATACCATAAATCTAACAAGTTTAAATAGGAAAATATGGAATGTTTGCTCCATCTGTTAACACACAGATGCCATGATTGTACTGGGCTGGATAAAATGTAGCCCATATTTCTGTTTAGCCAGTAAATATTTAAAATTGTACTTACCCTGTTAAAAAGTTGCAAGTTTCTACACACACCTTTCCACGCATGTATGTACGGCAAGAAAGACATTGTGAGGGCCCCGGTCCCCAACATCCCTGATCAGAACACAATGGATCACAAACCTTGCCTTCTTTTGCTATAACGATCCAATAAAGAAAAGAAACAATTACAGCTTACAGTAGCCACAGGTGCGTAGCTAGAAAACCCAGGGCCCCATAGCAAAATTTTAGCTGGGGCCCCCCAATCCACATAAAAACCAGTTTGGTGCAGTTCAACCCAACCCAGCAAAACTGCAGTCAGGTTTTTTTAAAGGGCATGTCCACCCTCCAAAGAAAAATTGTACCACACATAGTTCAGCCGCACAAACCCGTTTTCGTTTTACTTAAAGGGTATCTATACTTCCAAAAATAGATTTTTCAAAAATCATACCTTTAGATAGTGTAATGGTCCACTACTCCAACACATTTTCAGATTTGAAATCTGAGCTGTGGCTTCTCAGAAATCTTCATTTTAAATAACAGCATGTACAGGGAAAGACCTGTCACTCAAACCAGGTATGCTAATTTGTGTCCCTCCTGTGAACTTTTACTAGGATCTCACAAAACATGTCAAAACATTTATTAATACAACCCCAAATATAATTAGCTGATTAATCATTTTGGTCACCTGTCTATCTATCTACCTATCTGTCTGTCTGTCTATTTATCTAATCTATCTCTCTGTCTGTCTGATCTTTCTATCTGTCTATCTCTCTGCCTATCTATCTGCCTGTCTGTGTCTATCTATCTGTCTGTCTATATCTATCTATCTAGTGTCTGTCCGTCCATCCATCCGTCCATCCATCCGTCCAACCATCCGTCCGTCCGTCCGTCCGTCCGTCTGTCCGTCCATCCATCCATCCATCCATCCATCCATCCATCCATCCATCCATCTATCTATCTGCCTATCTATCCTGCCTGTCTGTGTCTATCTATCTATCTATCTATCTATCTATCTATCTCTCTATCTCTCTATCTCTCTATCTCTCTATCTCAACCTGTATCTATATATCTTTCTTTCTATCTATCTACAGAAAGGAGAATTGTCTCACACAGCAGCAGCAGCCCCTCCCCCACCCACTTTCACAGCATGTACTTAGAAAGGGAGAGGGAAAAGTGTCTAACACAGCAGCAGCCACACCCACTCTCAGCAGTGTCAGGAAGATATGTTAATGAGCTGTATAGTGTTGGACTGAATAAGCTCTTTATTATGTAAATGAATATATCTAATGTCGGCTGGATTACAAGTGGGCAGTGACTAAGGGAGGTGGAGGCCAGATTGGAGCAGTTACTAAACATTGAAAATTCACTAACAAAGCAGGCACAGACACACATGTAAGTAACATCATTGTACTACCCTAGCATTGTACTTTCAGATTATATAAAGTTGTTTCAGTGAGTATAGTGACCCTTTAAACCTTTCAAAGATGCTCCCAGGCTCAGATATTCTACTTAAAAAACCTGATCCTTCACAAGCTTGTTAGTTATTGGCATGCACAGCAGAGGAGGCTCGTTCTATAACGCCTGATAGCCATTGGCCGTAACATCGCCATCACGCCCATGACTGACGGCCGTTACCAGAAGGGAGCATCTTGGAAAAGTTGAAGTTAAACGAAAACGGGGTTTGTGGGTCTGAACTACATGAGCTAAAATGTTTTTAGGAGGGTGGACATGCCCCCTTTGACTCTGGGCCCCATAGCAACCGCTATGGTGATCCCTACGCCCCTGAGTAGCCATGTATAGAACAGACTATTCGTCATTTCTAAAACTTGGACCCTGTAAGCCAATAGCTATTTACTTAAATATATTTGTCTTCAACAAATCAACATACAGTAGGGTAATAGTATAACAAATGGAATCATACATACATACAGTGCTTTAAAATCATGTTAATTTTCCAATGTCATCTCTTTTTGAGCCTTGGGAATGTAAATTGTAATAACATCTATCTTATGTGTAGATTTACTCACAGCAATCCTCCTTCTTATTTTGATTGATGAATTTTTGAGATTCTGTTCTGAAGATGTATGACCAATTTATAGTTTCAATGTAGCAGAGAGTCTTGTTTCCTTTAATGATAACATCTCCATCGCTCACTTCTCTCAGTGATCGTAGCCCCAGGGAGGTTATGGAGGGCTGCACAACAGCAAGAGAGTAGGAACCACTAAAATACATGAAGAAAAGTCTTAAGAATTTTTTCTAGATTCACCAAATACAGGTATGTATATGACAACTTAGTTCAACCTATAGGAATAAAAGCCTGATGTCCTTAAGATGAACATTTTAATGAATGTTAGTTCCTTAGTAAGATGCTTTGATCTTAAAGAAATATTAACTGAATTTTTTTACTATCAACTTACCTGTGGGGAAATTGTCTGAAAGACACAATCACACCTGGAGTGTGGCTTTAATAATGTGCTTGTAGCGTGAAGTATATTGATATGAAATGAGTACATTAATATGCCAGTAACATTATATTAAATCCCTTGTGGTGGCAGTAGAGTATTTTTACTCTTAAAGTCATACTAACCCTTTGAAAATGTGTTAACATGACTTAAAGAAAGAAAAATTGTATTTGAGGCTCTTGGTAATTTCTTCCTTATATGTTATTTTGAACAAATCTTGTAAAAGGTCACAGTCATGTTTTCTGTTTATAATGAGATCTGTAATAATCTGACAGGACTCATGAAGACATTAGTTACAGTGCCTAATCTGTTTCCAGTTTTCACTGGTCCGTGTAAAAAATTATGTATCACATGTATCACCATAGTTTTCTATGGTAAAACAGGTCCCCTGTACTTCCTGCTCTGAAACCATATCAGTGGATGACAGTCAATCTGCCCAGTATCACCTCCTCTCCTTGCAGCCCCCCTCCTCTTGCAAGCCCCCCATGTCCCTCCCACTCATGGACCCTATGGCCCCTCCCTTTGCAGGCCCCCCTTGGCCCCTTCCCTTACAGCCCAATGTGGCTCAGCCAACTCACGGTGCCATGACCCCGCACACTCATGGGTGCTGTGGGCCACTCAGATACCCCCCCTCTACAGAAAACTGTGTGAAAACAGCCTTTTCAGGCAGAGTGAGAGCTCTGCCTGAAAAGGCTGTTTTCACATGGTGGGAGGGTAGGGTTGTAAATTTCCTTACATTCTCTGTGGGGATCTTCACACAGCAGGAAGGGGGAGGGATTTCCTGTCTCCTTCACACACTGAAGTCTGAGGCTGTGCTTGCCAGCGGCGAGGTGGAGGAGGTGAATGTCACATGTCAGCCTCCCACCCATTATCTTTCTGGTCAGTAATTTCTTTATATCTTGGGCTGTGGAGCATGTAGACAGGTGGTTGATGGTTCATTTTAAAGGTAGGAAACCACAGTTCCCCTTTAAGAAATCCTGAAGGTGGTTGTATAGTGGATTAGCAACATTGCATTATATTATATATATTATTTATACACAGGAGTGATTGTTCCATATATTCTTTATCCAGAATGATCATTCAATGCGCCCATCCATGGTCCGATGTTATTGGCTCCCTCTACTGTAGTAAAGGGAGCCAGTTATGGAAATTCTCCATCTTGTCTGATAGGTCCCGATACTGACAATATTTAGCAAATTCTGTCAGATTTTCCATCAGAGTCACAGCTCTGACACTAACGATAATGTAAAACACAATGTTAAGCTGGGTACACATGGACAAATTTCTCATCCCAACCGACCTTTTGCTACTAACAAGTGTGGTCAGCCGGGGACGGATCATCTCACATTTTTCGGCCAGACCGAATGATACACAGAAATATTGGTTGATTGGGACGAAAAAACTGCATGTACCCAGCCTTAATAGATATACTTTATAACAAAAGTAAAGGGGATCTCTGTATTGGCTAACTGGGATGATAATTATGGAAAGAAGAGAATATATATATTATTATATGATCCCTATTAAATAGAATATTTTTATGTATTTGGTCATGAACTTCCTTCTGCGTTTGTGCAGTGGTAACCCCAGGGCCGTTTCTAGCCATTTTAGTGCCTAGGCGCCCTACCACCTATGTGTGCCCCCCCTCAAAAAAAAAAAAAAACTTATATAAATTTAATATCAAAATATATTATCCATTCCACCAACTAAATACAATGAATAACTTTTTTTTGTAATTTTAATAACTCTGACCTGCCCCACTAAAGTTAAAATGACTTCTTAAGATCAACTTACCTCATCTTTGTTCTGCCTCGGATTATTTCAAGATTTTCAAAAGCATTCAGGTCATGGTAATTTTCTGGCCACCACTGAATCATTAATGAGCCTAATCAAAGAAAAATAGTTTGGGGAATGTAAGGAACATTTATTGAAAGGCTGTAAATAAAAAAACAGCAGCAACAGAAATATAACAGCAAAAAACTAACTGCTCGAGGCTCATCAACTCCACATGCAAAGCGGGAGTCCCATCCAGAGAGAATCCAGAGCTCCACAACTTCATACACAGGTAAGTACACAGAGGAACAAACAGAGACCCTCGAAACTCTCAGTTTGTTCCTCTGTAAATAAAAAAAGCAGTCCCCCTTTAAAGCTTTAGACAGGATCTAGATGTACTAAAATGACACATTTGTAGGCCACCCACACATTGATATTTTCAGCTCTAGTGCTTCCCAGCCCCCAAGGCCCCTCCCCCTTGCAGTTCCCTTAAAACCACATGGCTCCACTCCACTTCAGTCACTGTGACTCGATTTCTTCCTGGTTTCTTCTACTTTCTACTACATTGAGCATGTGCCAACCATAGATTTAGAACCCTCCACTGCCTAACTTTCTGATTAGTGATTTCTTCATATCTTTGGCTGTGTAGCACGTAGAGAGGTGGTTGAAGGCTCATTTTAAGGGTAGGAAGCTGACCTTTCATTTAAAATCAACTTGTTTGCCGACCACAGTTTCCATTTAACTTGTGAAATTTAAAGACCTGGTAAAAATGGGCCAATATCGGCTCATTAATTTTCAATGACAGATGTACCAATCAATATATAATGATTTTTAGTTTGTCATTTAAAAAAAATGTGTTAAACGCTGATATTTTGGACTAAGTCATTTTGTTGTCCTTATAGGCCATTACTTACTGAAACATCAGACTGTCTAGACCAACCAATTTTGGTTAAATGAAAAATCATTCAGAAATAATTGTCTGTATCCTAAATCACCTTTGATCACCCGGTCAACCCAAGCAAAATAATATGATCTGGGTGATTAGCCCTAAGATCCACAGAGCTGAATTGACTTAATTAACCCAAAAGTAAAATTGCAACTTATTGTCCTATATTCATACTGCACCCAAGCTGATATAACTGAAACTCAGATGGGGTACATTTTTACAGTGTGATGAAAATTAGTCCATTTTGGCTCAATGTGCAAGTGATTTCATTTGACAGATTCTGCCACACCGTGCTTAAAATTCAAACATGCTGAATTTACCTGTTATTTCTCTGAGAGATTTAAAAACAGATAGCTTTACAGGGTCCAGTTTTGGAGTGTTGGTGAAAGCGTCACTAAAAGATACAAAGATGAGAGTTTTAAGAAACATGTTTTTCTATTCTTCTTTTCTGTAATATAAGATTAAATAATTTAGCAACACTATCAAATCCCAGAGGATGCCGATCTACACATTCTAGCATTCTGCAGACCTGTCTGATGCCCAAACAAAATTGTCTACATACACATGCAGATTACTGGATGAAAGCAATTCTTATCTTTTGATATCAGGCTGTCTTTTGGCCATCTTTACACCCTTGAATGAATATTCGGGGCAAACTAGTATCCATACTTTAACTTTTCTCATTGGAGAATTCATCATACTAATGTGAATATAATGTTGAACCCAAGCAATTAAATCATTCCAATTGTATGTTAAGTGTTACATTTACATACCCTATTCCTGCCACCTTTAATATGATCACATCTCCATTTACTTTGGTGCAGTTTTGGAATGAATCAATGTTTGAAGCGTTTACTGATAAAGCATGTTTAAGTCGTCCCATGTTGATTCCATCACAAACCTTATCTGAAAGGGAAGCAAAACACAGAATATGTAATAAAGTTTCAAAGAAGTAGAGCATGGCACTTCCCAGATTAGTATAAGAGGAACACAAAATTACAATGTATTCAAATATATCATACTTTAAAAAAATTTAAACTGTATGTTTTTCCTTGCAAAAATACAATGTATGGGAAAAAAGAGAAGGTCTTGTATATAAAAGTACAGTATGCCCCTGTGCAAAAAATGTCTTTTGTAGTAAGAACCCTAATTGTACAATTGTCTTTTACTAAATTGTTCTAGCCGATCAGATATCTATATAGAATAAAACTATAAAACATATAACTATATAAAAATGAAATGATATTTGTAAATCATTGATAGGCAGCAAATTTCCTTATTAGTTGTCATATATTGGGCTAGGGGCACGTCATATTACAAATTTATATTACAACTCAAAACATATTTACCTTTGTTGCATGTGCCTTCACATTTTTTACACTTCCGGACACCATTTTCTTCTACTTCATGTGAATCGGAGTTACAGGATCGGACACATGATCCATGGTCTGTGACTACATAGTTATCTGTAACATGGGCCATATAAAAATGTATATGTTTATAGAGCACTAAAAATTAGCACTTTTAATCACAGTTTAAAGGACAGTGGTCAAAAGAATAATAGTCTTGGCTATAACATTAAAACAGGAAGTAGAAGGGTATATGAGGTCACATCTCATAACACAAGAGCCAGGTGCCTTCTGTCCACAGCAATCAGGGACCTATGGCATTAGCTTTACTGGATAGATCAGTTCTTTGCCGTCTCTTTTATGGAAAGTTTAAAAACCTATACATGCAGTATTGTATAAGCTACATTGCACATGTGTTTTATATAGAGATTTCATTATGATAGTTTTACAAACAGTATAGCAAAAGTACTCGGCTACCAGCGTGAAGAGGTAAGGCTGTCAAGAGTAGAAGTATCAATGTAACGTTAACACCCATCATCTCTGTGCCCTTTAAGTCTGCCCTACTATGGGGTAATGCTGAAGTTGGAAGCCCAGGTTAAATGCCCAATCCAGGCCCAGATTTTAACAATAGCATCTTTATAAGATGTGTTTTTAGTTTTTTTTAAAGAAAACCTGTTGCAGCTGATTGACTTTAGTTATCTGCTGTTTGGTTGCTATGAGCTGCTATTCTGGGATAGAAATAAAACCTGATATACACAGAGTTGTATGGAAGAGACAATGTATGGTTGCATTAATGAAAGCTCACTCACATGTACATGTTGGATAACACTGCATTCACTTACGTGGGCATTTTTTAATGCAAGAAGCTCCAAAACTGTACTTCCCATCTGGGTTTAACTCCATTTGGTATGTGTTAGGGTTATATATTTGCAGTGGAGGGCAACTTTCTTTACATGTTTCACCATCACGAAATTTTCGACAAGCCTTTAAATAGAGAAATCAATATCTGATAATTGTTTATATGAGAACTGTTTTTCACTCTGTAAACACACTGTAACACTGGGCCCCCCAGTAAAACAATGATGGTGCCCCTATCCGTGTGCTATCCACAGTGGTTTTCTGGGAGGAGGATATATCTAGTATAAGAAAAATTAGAAGATGGGACCCCCTTGGCTTCTGGGCCCAATCCGGTTGGTCCCCCTGCTCCCTTGTAGTTACACCCCTGAATAAAAGGTGTTTTAGAAAATAGGAAACTCATTGTGTTGTTTATGATTTTTCTCACACTTTTCTATTCTGTGTAACTAGGTTTGATTCCAATATCAGTCACTGCTTCTGAGTGCTTTTCAAGTAGACGTGTTCTGTGTAAGACGACATTGAACCAAAGCACCTTGGAGCAACTAACAATTCCCATGTTGCAAAGCCACATTACAGTGTGATAACTCCATAAACAGCCTACGTGATTACTGTGATTGGGTGAATGCATTAAAGGGTATGTCCCCTCCAAAAAACCTTTTTATATTTGTAAACAACCCCCCAAATCACGTCTCAGCCAATCAAATGAGACACTGCCGATCCGGTCCCTTTTACTTGATTCCGTGCACAGAAAAGGCACTGAAGCAAGTAGAAGCACGCCAACGGAAAAGGGGCTGGTAAGTACTGTTAGCAGCATCTTAGAAAGTTGAAAACTTCTCAAGGTTGAGGTTTTTGGGGGGTGGACATACCCTTTTATGGTTCTTTAAAAGATATCAATAGACCAATATGTGTGGGAGCAAAGCATTAGAAATCCCTTACTGATTGTAATCTTCAATTTCAAGCAATGTTATAGATCTTACCAAGCACCGATTTTCTCTTGGGCCTATGCAACCTGATGCACATTGGCCATGGCAGCAATCACTTGGTAATGGACCTCTGCAACGACCAGAACATTGCTGGGCACAGATGAGTTTTGTAACTGAAATAAATTTAAAAAATAAATAAAACTAATTTAAAGCTAGTACAAAAAACAGGTTTTATGAACATTTTACACAAAATTTTACAAGTACACATGTATTGTTAAACTTTAGATGTTACAGTATATCTATCTGCAGACAAGGCTATGGGGCTTAGCTTAAGAGGTGCAACATTCAGGAACACCCCTACCATCAATAAAACTGAAACATTTGCTCACAGCGCCTCTTCTGTCATTATCTAGAAAGGCGACAATAAAAGAAAACTCCCTCCTGAAATACTGCATTTCACACATGGAAGTTCAGTTCCAAGAAGGAGAACAGAACCCTTTTCTTGTCTCCTTCTAGGAACTGATTTGCACGTGCTTCACCTTGCAGTACCTGTACCTGAAAATGGAGCAGTATGGACAGTACACTAAGTTAGTGTACAGTATACTAGTAATAGGAACATTGTACAGGGGACAGAAGTCCACTCACACTATGTACACACTGGCAGTGGTTGGAACTGAACACACTTTCTCATGTATTGGGTTTAAAGTTGGGGCTGAACACGTGGTGCTGATAGACACTGTCTGGGGGGGGGCTGGTTGAGCACATTTTATGTGCTGCCTGGGCCATATGTTTTAGTGTGAGAAAGGAAAAATTATGGGAACTGTGATCAGGGGAGAAATTTAGTTAACCCTTCTGTATGCATGTGTGTGTATATATGCATGTGTGCATGTGTGTATGCATCTACATCTATCTGTGTATGTCTCTGTATCTGTGTATGTATGTGGCCATGCATGTATTTATAAATGCAAGCAAGTGTATCGGTATGCATGTGTGCCATTATGTATGCATGTGTGCCATTTTGCATGTGTGTGCCATTCTGTATTTGGGGGGCATCTTATATTAATCAGTTTGTATTTTGGGCATATTTACCAGTTCACCAGTCAGTGTTAAGTCACCCCGCCAGTCCACCATCTAGTGTTAAGTCAGCCCTTCATTCCACCAGCCAGTGTTAAGCCAGCACTACAGTCCAACAGCCAGTGTTAAGTCAGCCCTTCAGTCCGACAGCCAGTGTTAAGTCAGTCCTTCAGTCCAACAGCCAGTGTTAAGTCAGCCCTTCAGTCCGACAGCCAGTGTTAAGTCAGTCCTTCAGTCCAACAGCCAGTGTTAAGTCAGCCTTCCAGTCCACCAGCCAGTGTTAAGTCAGCTCTCCAGTCCACCAGTAAATGTTGTCAGCCCACCACATCCACCTCCTCAAACCATGGCCACCTCCACAAGCCACACCCAATTTACCTATAGGCGTCATTGAAAAGTTGTTCCAGGTGGCAAAAACACAAGGAACACCCCTGGCAACATTTCAGTGTGCTATTAATCTGCTGTAACCAATCAGATCTTATCTTAACAGTAAACTAGTGAAAAGCTACCATCTGATTGTTTGCTGCAGAAAAATAACACAGGCAAAGCTTTGCACATTAAATATCTCTTATAATATTTTTTATTAAAAATCTGTAAATGCAGACTGTGGCTATTTAAGGTATCTCGTCACTGATGAAACTCTAAAAAAATCTACTGTCAAAATAAACTAAAGCAGAACTAAACCGAAATGTACTTCATATTCTGAAAGCATCCTCCCTACTGTAAATTTCCACTCCGGTATATGCATTTAAGTATAAGTATGTGAACCCCTGAAGAACTGAATAAGATAAATGTGTGCATGTTCACTCTCTGGCCACACCTCTTGAACTTCGACACATGCTCCTCTGCATAATATGGACTGTAACAGGATTGGCTAGAGACTACAAGTAGGCATGTCCTGTTTTAAAAGTTCCATTAGTAGTTTAGGACAGAACATTTGAAAAGGACATGATAGCCAGAGAAAAACACACAACCCATGTTAGAAAGGTACATTTACCAGCTATACCACTACCACTATAAAATGAGAGGTGAGAAACAGAATATTGCTTTTATATCAATGCCTTTTGATTTATTGTTGTCCTGAGGCTTTTGTTGCCCTTTAATTAATTATCCGAAACATGCAGTTCAAATATTTTGCATTATTAATACTTCTGGTACTTACGTGTCTGACAGTTCTCTGGTCCAGGCCCCCAGCATGATCCATTGCAAGTCTCCACATCACATTTAGGACCTGCCATTTTAAAGTACAAAAGTTAATGTTTTGTGTTCAAAACAAAACATATTAATAACAAAAATTAGCAAAAGATAAAAAATGCTTCAGGTGCATGTCAGTTCTTAAAAATGGATACCTACACAGAGTAGATGTATTGTCTATAGTTATATTGTTGCGATATTCAGTATTTACAATATCTTCCCATTGAATGGTATTTAAGTAGCAAAGTTCCTCATTTCCTTTTATTAAAACCGAACCAGTTAGAATTTCTAAGAAGACAAAATGGCAACATTTCAAGTTAAGATCTCATATGTTCTATAATACAAAATAGCTATTAGGTAGAATATTTATGGCCTAGATTAGAAAATAGATGTAATGTAAGAAATAGAAATAGAGATTTCAGGTGTGGGTAAATGTTAAACTGAAAATCATGTATCAGAGAGATTCAATAAAAGCTCTTATTGTTAAAAATGGTGCTAATTTTTAACAGATCTTATTTAACTTTTGAAAGCTAACATCTGATTGGCTGGGGCACAATTAGCACCATTTTTTACAATAAGAGCTTTTATTGAATCTCCCTGAATTCACCACCAACAGATTCATCAGTGGCTGTGCAGCTCTGGGTGAATTTTACCCCACAATAGTTGATAATAAATTCTTACTCACATGTATCTTATGAAACTCGTACAGCTGACACAAGCTATTGTGAATCAGTTAGCGTAACTTAAACCCAACTAAAGGAGTGCTGTGGCTCTGGGTAAATTAGGATAAACATATCTCTTTAATCCAGGCAGCCAGCTGAATAAATGTGCAGAATGGTAAACTGTTACAACTGGTAAAGACTGAAAAAAAGAAACAGAAATAACTAATATTTCATGTGGTTACACTGTCACCTATTAATGTAGGGAGAAGGAAACCAATGAATAGACCTTCCTTGTACCTCACTGTTACAGCACTTTATGGGGGGGCATATTCATATATCAGGGAGATTCAATAAAAGTTCTTAGCATTAAAAATGGTGCTAATTTTGCCCCACCCAATCAGATCTTATTTTACATTTGAAAGCTTACATCTGATTGCAGATTAGCACCATTTTAACAATAAGAACTTTTATAGAATCTCCCTGTATGTCATATAAATAACTATTTATTTTTCTAGAGATGCAGTGCCCACTTTTTAATAGAATCTGTGTTCCAGTGAACAATGTGGGGGGATTTTTATTGGCAAATACCAACAGAGTAATGCTGGATGGTGCTGGACACTAAGGTACTTGCTGGGCAATGCACCACTTGGTACTTCACATAATACTGTTTTTGTTGGTTTGTGTGGGTTTGCAGCGGCTAGCCGGATATCTCAAAAGACACCTGTGCAGCCGCCACAAGCAATGTAATATGCCGATAGCAGAATTTTTTTATAGTCCCCAAAAGTTTTACAGTGGATCGTAATGCTGTGGAAGCTGCTATCAGCATATTACAGGTGTGATGGTCCCTCACACAATCTTATTGTACTGAGAAAGAAGCAAAGGGGCAGTGACCAGCGGTAGTCCCACTGCGCCCCCGACAAGCCCAATAATATATTACAACCCCAACCTAGGGTTATCAGACCAAGGATTGCAGTACATTCATAGTAAAATGTAATTAGTACAGCTTGTCTGATTTGCAAATACAGCCTTGCTGTATATTTTAGACAGGAGTCAGGGGATCTGAATAAGAGTAGAAAAGGTACAAATCTTATATAAACAGACCAGACTTACAACTACAGAGAGATATAGTTATGGTACATTATGTATAGTGTACATGTAACCATATGTTGTAGATTTTAGTAGAAGGGAAGTAGTTTGACTAATGAAATAAGCTGCCTTTTCTTTCTTTTCCCCCCAGCAAGGTACTTTGGACTGTCCTGTTGCTCTGTTTGCCCCATACTCTCTCCAGCCATTAATTGCAAACCCTGGCAGTTATATTCACTACTTTACCTGTTAAATGATTCATGCGTAGATCTTTCAGAGCATTCGATGTACCCGGTGTTCCATTACTCACTATAGCCAGAGCATAGTTATTTTTATATAACATGTTCCCACGGATAATCTGAAGATTTTCAAGATGAATTGACTCAACAGAGTTCAGAGCTATGAGCACATAACCTCCAACTTCTTGAATATCCTAAAATAAAAACAAAAAAAATAGTTCATACATTTTAATGTAACCACGAAGGTTAGAAAACAATATTAACTATGTAAATGTGTGTTTTGTGGCAGCAAAAGCCCATTTGATGTGGATGGGTGTTTACCCAAAAAAACTACCAGGCAGAACTGTCAATTTAACATTAATCTAAACAGTTTTTGAGGCTACTAATAATTAGATTTATGATAATTAGAATTAATAAGTTTGAAGGTGGTAGACCTGTAGATTGATACAAGGCAAATATTCTAAGCAGGATATTATATGATTGTGTTTTAATCCCAAAGTACATGTCAAGATTCTTCCTCTACCTTTAAAAAAGAGGTGTCATTCAATCGGTCTAAGTAGGTGATCTCCAAATTTCCATACACAATTTCACAGCCTTTATACATCCGTGTCAAACTGGCATAATGTTCCTCTGCATTTCCTAATTGATTTAATCTGTTGTTGTTTCCAATGCAGACTGTAAAAAAAGAAAAAGAAAAAAATTGATTATAAACTGTCAAGGGCTAAGCAATAAATGAAGGCCAGGTTACATGCATTTCCATTTAATATATACCATAAACTTTAACATCTGAGTTAAAACGTCTACTTCAAAACGTCAGTTCATTAATACAAAATAGAAGAAAAAGAGGTTTAGTGCACACTATATACGATAAAAACAATACTAAAGGTATGTCCTGTACTATCCATATAGTCCAGCCGTCAAGGTGCTTTGGCTAGTAGTTATTGCTGCTGAATTCCTTTAAGGACGCTGCCAAGACATGTTTCAACTTCTAGACTGACTTTTTGGTCATTTTGTATTTAATTGTTTCTAAACATGCTTATTTCCCCACTACAACAAAGGAAATTTTATTTATTCTATGTAGTATACACTAAACCTCTTTTTCTTCTATTTTGAATATATAAGTCATTTTTGCTTTAGTTACACCTAGCCTTTTAAGGTCTCTACTTTTGCTAGTTCTCTGCTCTTATTTGTATTAGTGATTTCATTATTACATTTAACAAGAAAAACATTTTCCAAACAAAATGTCATCCTTAACTAGTGTAAGGGAAAAAACTTGTTACAATTACAGTTCATTTTCATTACATTTTTCTTGAATAATTTCTTAACTTGAATAATAAATTAACTCTGTAAATCATTGTTTCAACATGTATTACTGGAGATCCATATTATTCCATAACAATATAATTGGATTCGAGAAAGTAACCATTAAGATTTTTACTTAAAATTATTAAACAATTCTACACAAATCAGCTTTCTGCTGTGTTAGACTTTAAAGGGATTTATTACTTAATCATTAAAGAAAGACACTATATAAACGAAGTTTATTGACCCATACAGTTTTAAGCCTCGTACACACAGATCATTTTCGTACGATGTGCCCTACGAACGTTCAGCAACCGTCTCGTTATACACTAGTTCTGCCAACGACGCCTGTACATATATCAACAATAGTGGATAATGTTCGTTGGTAAAGGTGTTATGTGACGTACATATTAAGTGACGTTCGGAATATCGGTTGATCTCAAATGTTGCACATGCGGATTTCATTCAATCTTCCATTACACTCTACCGATAATCTGCCGACTATGTACAAACAAACAACAATCAGCAGAACGAATCCGCCAGGCTGATCGTCGAGAATAGTTGTGGATCGTTGGTCTTAGAAGATCGTTAAAGCTTCATTTTTGCACAAATGTTGCATGATGGGTCGTTCGTCGGGTAAATCGTGCAAATATTATTTGACGTGTGTACGAGGCTTTAGAGGCTGGATGGGCTGATGATGATGATGATCCAGTTTACCTCAGAAAGAAAATACTGGTTCCAGAATACAAATAATCCACTGATGTCAATGTTGTAAGTTATAACTAAAAAAGTAAGATTAAATCTACTATCATAGTAGACCACTATTTATATTCATCTACAATAGGAAGATGTGACCAATTACAGATCCCACCCTATTTACTGGAAAAGTACAAAAGGTCAAACAGGAAAAGAACCTGCTAGATGACTACAATACGTTTATATTATAATAATTTAAGTCACTTTATACAACTAATGTAATTGTAAACACAGTAAAAAATGGATTAATTACTAATCCCATTGTCTGGTTTCAAGAAAGGCATGTTTTCTTTTTTCTTCAAGACTTTACATTATCTAATACCACATAAATGTCCCTGTGTAAAATTAATATAATTCTAATGCTAAAAGCTTGATATCTACTTTGGAAATGTGGCTGAAACAAGCATATTAGATATAAAGAGCAACAACGCCTACTCAAGTAGGGTTCGGTTGATTCACAATATGTTTCTTCTTAAATAAAAATAAAGGGAAATTAATTCCTTAATTAATGTTTATCGTGTATTTACTTTTAAAATAAAGCAACTTCTAGAAAAAGTCAATTGGGAATTAACAGAGAGGCGCAATCGCTGGCCTTCCAGCAATTTAATATAGCAGTGGCGCCTCTAGGTAAATCCCGATTGGGCTCTGCCCAATGCAAAAATAAGGCATAAACACTATCAGGGAGATTCAATAAAAGTTCTTATTGTTTAAAATGGTGCTAATATTACCCCAACCAATCAGATCTTATTTAACACTTGAAAGCTAACATCTGATTGGTTGGGGCAAAATTAGCCCCATTTTAAAGGATAACAAAATTTTATTGAATAGGTTGCGCTGGCTGTGTCTTTTGTGATACCCGTGCACCCATTGCAACTCACAAACAGGGAGACTCAATAAAAGTTCTTATCGTTTAAAATGGTGCTTTTTTTTGCCCCAACCAATCAGATCTTATTTAACATTTGTAAGCTTACATCTGTTTGTTTGGGGCAAAATTAGCACCATTTTAAACAATAAGAACTTTTATTCAATAACCCTGAAAGTCTTTAACACAGGAGTAAGAACTTACTCTGAAAATGTATTATTATTATTAATAGGCTTCGTTAAATGTTTTCTTAAAAAGTCACTGGTAGAAGCAATTTTTATCATATCTACTGAAGGCACGGTTTCTTTCTGTTGCTTTAATATTCAGTGTAGCACAATTTATCCATAACACATTTTCAGTATGTATGTCTGTATGAGACATATTTTGTGGTTCAAAGAATGGTCTACAATCAGAAGCAGAACATGCCATAGTGCGCGCACTCTTATGGTTTAGGGATATCCAGACTTAATAATCTGCCTGGATCCCTACAGCCTATAGCAGATAGAAGTAGAAGGATTTAAAACTTATAATAAATAAACTAAATAATATCTATCCTTGATTCTTTGATTTTCCAAAGAAGAATAGTAAGGGGATGACAGAAATAAAAAATATTTAAAGGGCATGTCCACCCCCAAAACTATAATTTAACCCACTACTGGCCCCACTGTGTAGTACATAAAAATCCTCCCCTTACATCCCAGCTCCAAATTGCTGCCCTGCTATGCCCCTCCAAAGGGCCCCTCCAGGAGCCCAGAATTCTGCCTCCTGCTGCCCTCCCCCCTCACTCTCCCTCCCGTTTTGATCTCCCTCCCCCTTGTTACAAATCCCTTTGGTATAGTGTAAGTCCTTCCCCAGCCCCAACCGCTATAATAGATTTTACAGACACTCCCCCGAACTCACCTTACCTCTCTCCCCCGGCATTCTGTGCAGCCGGCACAGGCAACTAAAAGTTGTGGTGGCAGATATGGTAGCTATGTGTATACAACACTATTGTCACAAACTTACCTGCCGCACTGCACTTCCGGGTGGGCGTCGTCGTAGACGTCATGACGTCACGACGCAGACACGCCGGGTGGCGCGAGAATTCAAAAACCGGCATCCTCCTGGACCCGGTGCCCGATAGTAGCGTTAGCTACCTCCCTGGCTCCTTGTACTCACCTGCCTTGGATCCTGTTCCTCTTCTGCTCCAACTACTTACCTTTACTGCTCCAGAGACTTTACCTACCTTGCCTGCTCCTGTGACCACTTACCTAGCCTGTTCCTGTGCCTTACCTTGCTTGTTCCAGTTCTCCAGCATCTTGAGTTTCAGTTTCCAGCCTACAGTTCCCAGCAGCACCTTGTTCCAGCATCTAGCCTACAGTTCCCAGCAGCACCTTGTTCCAGTATTCAGCCTACAGTTCCCAGCAGCACCTTGTTCCAGTATTCAGCCTACAGTTCCCAGCAGCACCTTGGTCCAGTTTTCAGCCTACAGTTCCCAGCAGCACCGTGTTCCAGCATCCAACCTACAGTTTCCAGCAGCACCTTGTTCCAGTATTCAGCCTTCAGTTCCCAGCAGCACCTTGTTCCAGAATCCTGCCTACAGTTACCAGCAGCACCTTGTTCCAGAATCCAGCCCTCTGTTCCCAGCAGCCTCTGTGTCCTGCATTTTCCGGACTATCCGCCTCCTCCTAAAGCGTACTTGTAAGTACTCCGGCCTCCCGGACGTTTATTATAATTATACTTAAAATTTCATATAAAGCTCTCTTTATATTAAATGCTTATAGCATTTAAAATCTAAAAAATAAAACACTGGGACCAATCACGCGGTCGTGATTGGCTACCTCTCAGCCAATCACGGACGCGGCTGCCGGTCCGGCACCCTGCTAGCAATTTCATGCAAGCAGAGGGCTGGGACAGTACACTGGAGGAAAGCAGGAAGGTAAGGCTGGGTACATAACCTCGATTATTTGTTCGTCCGGATCGGGGGTGTTGGAAAATTACGGTCGATCGTGCGGTTCCTTATGGGAAAGCTCGATTGATTTTTCACATTTCCGGCCGCGCCTAAATTTGCCGTGACTGACGGACATTTGTCCCGGCCGAGCGCTCGGTCGGGACAAATAGTCCCTCAGTGTGTACCCAGCCTAAGTAGAGTTCGGGGAGTTTCTGAAAAATCTATTATAGCAGTTAGGGCTGGGGGAGAAGGACCTACACTACCAAAAATGGGTGGACATGCCCTTTAACAAAACTGGAGTGTGATGGTATACTATATTTGTTTATTGTAAGGCTGGCCCCAGTGTTTTATTTTTTAGATTTTAAATGCTACAAGCATTTAATATAAAGAGAGCGTTATATGAAATTTTAAGTATAATGTTGTATACACATAGCTACCATATCTGCCACCACAACTTTTAGGCTGTGTACATTCAAGACTGACCTCCCAGTCCAATATTTTTGTTGATCCTGTCAAAATATTGCTTGTAATTTTTGCTGCAACCGAATTACTAAAACCAAATTTGGATATTTTGGTATCTTTTTTCCAATCGCTTGGCCACGAGATTGATCACAAACTATTGTCAGTATCACTTTTATTCCCATTAGACAGACTAATTTCTTGATCTGAAGGGAATATTGCCCAATGTGTACACTGCCTTAGGTCTTTGTTTCTCCAAGAATGAGTTCTCCCTGGATTCAAACATTTGTTTAAGATACAGGTTTACTTGCAAACAGCAGTGCAGAATCAATGAACAGACCTTTAATTCTGTTCATGTGCTTTTTCAACAGACTTTTCTTTTTTCTTTTTGAGTCACAGCCCTGGTCCCTGACTGACATGTACACAGGTAATTCCAATTTATCATTTGTCTGTTTAGCATAACAGTATTTATATTTTTCAGATCTACAGGAATTTAATGTTACAAAAACTTGGAAGTATGGAAACTTACTGAACTCCTTTTAATCTTACGATTTGGTTACATCCAAGCTGTTCATGTAACTGATGTTTTTTGCAGAATGTTTTTCCTTGGTAAGTTTATTTTTAATTCCTGAGTTGGAATTACATTTTGTCATCGTACAGATGAAAATTTTCCCTTAAACAGAGCACGTGCACAATACAACTATATATTAGTATAGTATTTGAGGTTGAATAAAGACATATGTCCATCTAGTCCATCCTACTCAGCAACACACTTGTATACCGTATATACTCGAGTATAAGTCGATCCGAGTATAAGTCGAGGTACCTATTTTTACCTGAAAAATTTGTAAAAACTCATTGACTCGAATATAAGTCGAGGGTAGAAATTATCACCACTACTGCCTTCTGATTCTGTGTTGTTTTTAGGCTTTAGTTGCCCTTTAAATGGACAGCAGAATTCCCATACATGAATCCCATACAGTAATAGCCAAATTCTGTACCAGTAACCTCCAATTCTTTGGCACTCCAGATGTTTGGAAACTACAACTCCCAGCATGCTTTGTTGCTGGGAGTTTCAGTTTCTAAACATGTGGAGTGGCAAGGTTCAGTAAAGTTTTAATTAAGATTAGCATCATTTACAATTCTCCTGACCCCCATATAGTAAAGGGCCCTCTGAACCCCATATAGTAAAGGGAACTCTGACCCCCATATAGTAAAGGATTCTCTGACCCCAATAGTTAAAAATGTCACCTGAGAGTTGTAGTTTCAAGCTGTCATTTGCACTGAACTAGCAGCTGTTTTTTGCCCCAAACTGAGGAGACCCATCAGATTTACAGCATCCAGTAACAGTGCTGAGTGAGTCCAGCAGGCAGAATACAGGAAGCAGGAAGTGTAAAGACAGATCAGCTCCTGTAACTTTCTATACAGGTTAACACAGCGCCACCTACTGGTTACTATCTGTAATTGCAGAATTTGGATCTAAATTAGGACTTGACTCGAGTATAAGTCGAGGTTAGGTTTTCAGGCTAATTTTAAAGCCTGAAAAATTCGACTTAGACTCAAGTATATTCGGTATATATATATATATACTCCAAGCTCAATTGGATTGGATGGACTGGGTTTCCGGCCCCTTCGCATATGTATACTTTCAATGGTGATCTACACCAGAACCACAGCTTTTAAATTGAACACCCCAGGTGCTCCATACGTTTACCATACAGTAACATATTTATCAATGGGCTCACCTCTCCACCTTGGGTGTGCTTAAGCCCCGAGCCCTTCACTTGGCTCAATCTCTACATTTACAATAAGTCCTTTCAGACGGGACGTGCAGCAACTGGTAACATCCACAATATCCGTTAAAACGTAACTTTTATTTCAGAGTTTATTACATCATATAACAGCACGCTAGTCACACCTGACGTACTGTAATTAGAGGCCAGAGAAACCTTTCAGAAATATTACCTAATCACATATATGTCACACATTGATAGATAACTGCATCTCAATGTCACCAATATTCATTTTCCAACGTGTTAGCCCTTTAAATATCATTGCATTATATACATAGAAGCAGCATTCTGCTAATCCAGTACGCATTCTGGGCCATGTTTTACTTAAGGTGTAATATACATCTAGCAGGGATTCACTCAGCAAGTTACGCCACTGGATTGAACAGTGGCGTAACTAGGAATCACTGGGCCCCCAGCAACTATGATGTGCTTCATCCACAGTGGTCAAAGGAAAAATAAAAAGATTCATCTCCCAGGCCCCCCTGCAGTTGTTCTCCCTGCTCCCTTGGTAGTTACGGGTAGCAGGCTCTGCAACCGCATGGGGGCCCAGGAACCAGAGGGCCCCATCTTCTTATTTTTCCTATTAAAGATATAGCCTACTCCCTGAAAACCACAGTAGAAGAAGTAGAGATAGGGGTCCCATAATAGTTTTGCTGGGGGACCCCAGTGATTCCTAGGTACACCACTGGTTACGCCCCTGGGATTGAACAAGATTACAGTGGAGGACGGAGAGTCAGCAAGTAAAGAGGTTAAGGTAAGCTTTGCCAATGTGGTGGATCGTGTAGACAGATTATTGGGTGGGGCCGGGTGTGACCCGGCGGTCTTGGTTCACATTGGTGCCAATGACAAAGTTAGAGGTGGAGGTGAGGTCCTTAAACATGATTTCCGAGAACTAGGGGCCAAGATAAAAGCAAGGACCTCCAGGGTAGTGTTTTCAGAAATACTACCGCAGCCACGTGCTAAGCCAGGGAGACAGCGGGAGCTTAGGAGCATTAATGCGTGGCTAAGAGAGTGGTGTAAGGAAGAAGGGTTTGGGTTTATTGAGAACTGGGCAGAATGTCGGCTACAGGCTCTTTAGTAGGGATGGGTTGCACCTCACTGATGGTGGTGCAGCTGTTTTAGGGGAGAAGATGGCTAGAGGGTTGGAGGAGATTTTAAACTAGGTTTGGGGGGGGAGGGTCTTAGCAGTCTCACTGGGATAGATTGTCCAGGAGGAAAGCAGGGTGTAGATAGGCCAGTGGGGGTGGAAAGGGGGGTGGGGGTAGCATAGGGGATAGGGAGGAATGTGTATCAAAGTGTACGAATAATTACAGGATCATAATCTAAAATGTATGTTTGCAAATGCGAGAAGCTGGCTGACAAATGGGTGAATTGGAAATGATGGCATTGATGAAAAGTATGATGTAATAGGTATAGCAGAAACGTGGTTGAACAGTTCTCACGACTGGGCTGTTTAATATAGAAGGATATGCCTTGTTAGGCAGGACGAAAAAAAAAGGAAAGGGGGAGGAGTATGTGTATATGTTAAAAAAGAATTGAAGCCAAATTTAAAAGAAGAGATAACTGGTGATATGGATGATAAAGTGGAGGCAATTGGTGGAATAGGCAACAGGAAAGGGGGTAATGTCATTGTTGGTGCGTGCTATAAGCCGCCAAATGCTAGCAGAGAGGAGGTGAGTCAATTCATATGCAGTTGGCAAGGGCTGCAAGTTTGGGGAGCATTTGTGTTGACTTCAATTACCCTGACATTGATTTGTGTGGTGGAACTGCCATCACAAGAAAAGGCGATGAGTTCCTGAATTTGCTGCAGGATAATTTTCTCTCACAGGTGGTTGAGGTTCCTACTAGAAAAGGAGCTCTGTTGTCTGGTAATATCTAACATTGTGGAGCGCATTATAGATATAAAGGTAACTGGAGGCTTAGGGAATAGTGACCATGAAATAGTGGCATTTGGACTTTGTTATCGAAAGGAAAAGTGTGCTGGGTTAACAAAGACATTTAATTTCAGGAAAGCAAATTTTCCCAGGTTAAAGCAGCTTTCAGAATGTCAACTGGGATAATGTATTATCAGGTAAAGGTATGAACAGAAGTGGACTGTGTTCAAGGGGATTTTAAGCCAGTTCACATCTAAATTTATACCCTTGGGAAATAAATGTAAAAAAATAAATCCGCGCCCATGTGGCTGAATTCTGATGTAAGAGGCAAATGGTAAGGAAGAAGAAAAAGGCATTTAAAACCTTTAAGCCGAGGGAACGGAAAGGGCCTTTAGGGAGTATAAAAAACTGTAAACAAGGAGTGTAAGAAAGCAATCAAACTAGCTAAAATTAATAATGAAGTTAGGATAGCTGAAGAAAGCATCACTAAGCCTAAACATTTTTTTAAGTATATAATAGTAAGAAGATGAGGACTGAGAATGTGGCACCATTAATTAATGGGGATAAGTTAGTTACGGAGGATGGCGATAAAGCAAATGTTTGAATAATATTTTTTTCCTCTGTATACACTATAGAAGATCCAAGTACAGATATCATAGAGTATAGTAGCAATAAGGTATACAAGATTCAAGTTCACTTTGGTTAACCGAGGATATGGTACAGAAAGAACTAAATAAGGTTAAATTAGTAAATCTCCTGGACCGGGATAAAATACATCCTAGGGTACTTAGGGAGCTAAGTTCAGTTTTATCTAGGCCATTGTTTCTAATTTTTGCTGATTCCCTCATGTCCGGTGGTGTGCCTCTGGATTGGAAAAAGGCTGATGTTTCAATATTCAAAAAGGGTAGTCGTCACAGCCGGGTAATTACAGGCCTGTAAGTTTAACTTCAGTGGTGGGAAGATCCTGAAAGTTTAATAAGGGATCATGTTCTAGAGTATGTTTCAAGGACTGACATTATAAGTAGTACCAGCATGGATTAGGAGGAATAGAGATCTTGTCAAACTAACTTGCTTGGCTTTTATGAGAAAGTAAGTAGAAATTTAGACTCTGGTATAGCAGTAGATGTAGTTTACTTGGATTTTGCAAAGGCTTTTGATACAGTCCCCATAGGCGACTATATGATAAGCTAAGGTCTGTTGGTCTGGGGAGTCACATTTGTACATGGATAGAAAATTGGTTAAAGAATAGGATGCAGAGAGTAGTTGTTAATGGGGCTTCATCATTAGGACTAAAGTGGGGTGCACAGGGTTCTGTGTGGGGCCGCTTCTATTTAATCTATTTATTAATGATTTGGAAGTGGGTATTGTCAGCAAGGTTTCTGTGTTTGCTGACGACACAAACTTTGTCGACCATTAAAAACTTCAGAGGATGTGCAATCGTTGCAAGGGGATCTAGATAGATTATCACATTGGGCTGCTAAGTGGCAGATGAAATTCAATGTTGATAAATGTAAGGTGATGCATTTTGGACTTAAAAATACTTGTGCTACTTATACTATAAATGGCTCTGTGTTAAGGGAATCCCTGTTGGAAAGGGATCTTGGAGTTTGGTGGATAACAAACTTAAAGGTAGCAAGCAGTGCCAGGCGGCAACAGCCAGAGCAGCATGGTATGTCTTGATAAAAGCGAGGATGGATTCAAGGGAGGAAAATGTAATTCTCCCTCTTTACAAAGCATTGGTAAGGCCTCATTTGGAATATGCAGTGCAATTTGGAATCCTGTGTACAAAAAGGACATCTTTGAAATGAAAGGGTTCAGAGAAGGCAACTAAATTAATAAGGGGATTGGGGGAGCTTGAATATGAAGAGACACTGGAAAAGTTACAATTATGTACGCTGGAGAAAGGCGCTTGCATGGGGATATGATTACTGTGTATAAATACATTAACGGGCCATACAATAAACTATCTGGGGCATTGTTCACCAAGAGAACATGTCAAAGGACACGAGGACATCCCTTAAGACTTGAAGAAAAAAGGTTTAGGCTTCAAGCTCGGAAAGGGTTTTTCACTGAGAACGGTAAGCTATGGAACTGTCTTCCAGTGGACGTTTGTAATGGCAGGTTCATTGGTCAGTTTCAAAAAAAGCTGGATGAGTTTCTGCAAACAAGGAATGTTGCAAGTTACTGGTATTGATACATAAAGTAGAGTTGATCCAGGGAAATTTCCGATTCCACTTGGAGTCAGGAAGGAATTTTTTCCCCCTTCATTAATTTGGTGGGGGTGGTTTTTTGCCTTCCTCTGGATCAACAGTTAGGAGAGAAATGAGGATATTGCTAGATGGGTTGGACTGGATGGACGTATGTCTTTATTCAACCTCAAATACTATACTATACTATACTAATAGCTTAGAAAAGTAAGAGTAACATAGTGTGTGAAGGTACAGCTTTGCAATGGACTGAAATATGATTTACCCTGTACATTCCCTTTAACTGTAATAATGAGTTTCAATATCAGTGTAACCATTCTTTTTTTGATGCATAAACATATCACAGGACTCATTTTTTTTAGAAATAACTCCTAAGGCCTTATTCAAGTCATACAATGCTTCAAAGGGAGAAGTTTGTGTTTTCTGCCTGGCGTTAATGCGTGTAATGTACAGCTGCTGAGATAGCACAGGAAGTTTACAGATGGATTCTGTGTATACTGAAGCTTTATTTCTGACCTGGTATCATAAGAGACTCTAACAGCTGGAATAACCAAATTGTTAACCCATTTCATTCTATCCCTGACTATAAAGTTTACTAAAAAAATATGCAAAACAATGCAGAGGCTTTTATCAAGGGAAATATTTAGGCTACATCACATCTCTAGTGCAGAAACCGATGATGAAAACAATGTACAACCTGTCGCTATAGATTATGTCTTCACAAATGTAAAGCAAATACATGGAAAACGTTCTATAATTACCAACCTAATACATTTTTTACTTTCCCTTTAATACAGAGCAATACAAAGTATCTGATTAAAGACCTGCCCTCTCTGGGTAAGAAACAACTGAGCATGCCCAGGCCTTAAAACAGAGAAGATGGGCAGGTACTAGGAGGTTTTCATAAAGGGAGAAAGATATATTTCATTGCTGTACTTCTATATAAAATCATTTATTGACACAGATGATTCAGCAATTAAACATAGACATTTTTAGCCTATTATTAATGTAGGTTTCCGTCTTTTTCTACATTAAACCATAGTTAACAGTTTAGGTGTTTTAAATTAAATACCTATTAAAGGACATGACCACACCACCCACAAAATTGTATGCTTTCCCCAACCCCACAAACACAGACCTTGCAATACTGACTGACCTCCCTGTCGTTCCTGATTAATTTCAGCAACTTTGAGGTGGCGGAAACAGGAAAACTTACAGCTGTGGGCTGCAAGGAGCACATTGTGAGGGGGTGGCGAATCCTTAGTGTGTGCCGCTGGCGGGATGGATGTGGGGGGCTTGCATGCTTTCGCCGAGGGGGGGAGACAGGGGCTGCTGGGAAGTGGGGTGGAATGTCCCGCAAGTGGCATGCCCCACACAAGCCTCCCCCACCTCCACAGACAGGGACCCTGCTCCCCACCAGGGGCATGGACAAGTGTCTTTTGGGGATAAGAAGGTCCCGCAGCTCGAAATTGGGACCCCCCCTCCATGGCGTTTATACGTGCCTTTGCGGCACTTAGAAGTGCCCTTGTGGCACTGACAAGTGCTTTGTGGGGTTAAAGGGGTCCCACAGCTTGAAACCGAAATGGCGAAAGGTGATGGTAATGATTTTTCGACACTGGTTATCGCTGTTTTTTAAATTGCAAAAAGACCAAATTTGCGGAAAACGGTGGCGAAAAATTTAACAAACTTTTATAAATATGCCCCTTAGTGTAGTCTTTGCTGTTGAGTTTCTGAGAATACTACACCTATATTAATACAAGAGAAATATAAAAACAAGAGTGAGATCACACAGTACATACACGATTGTGATTCATTTCCTTTAGAAATGGTTATGCTTTACACACTTGTGAAATTTCTGCTGTATCAATTATTATTCTCACCTGGGTTAATACCGTATTTTCAGATTATTTGTACTGAAATGGCTTCAGGCAATTACATCACACGTACTTCATGTACATTTCTACCAGCTATCACAAAGTTCTGTCACATTTGCTTAGCTACATCTAAATCACAAATATTAATCATCAGCAATTATTCAACTAAAATTTCCCAGAAGGCTAATTTCTACATAGCTGCCTTTTTTTATCCTAGTAGTATATGTGATGATGAAAATGTAACTCGTCTCTCTGCATCACCCCATCTTAAAAAGTTCAGTAACAAGATAGAAACAAATGTCTACTTGCAGTGTTGTTTTATCTATCAGTCAGTGTTAAACATTAACCTTTGTTACCCTACTGTTCTGCTTTATTCAAATGCTAATATTTACCGGAAAGTATGTGATAGTTGAAATGCTGAAATAGTTGAAATATTAACACTTGGTACAAAAGTAATATTATGTTTTATGTAATTATCCTAATTTGCTGAAATGTACAATAAACACACTTTTTTATGTTTTCCCTTTTTTAGCACTATATATATTTTGAATAAATTTTCCTTAATGGAACTGTGATCTCCAAACAAATTGAGTTCAAGGCCAGTTTCCTACCTTAATAACGAGCCATCAACCACCTCTCTACGTGCTCCACAGCCAAAGATATAAAGAAATGACTGACCAGATGGGTCAGTTAATGGGTGGGAGGCTGACTTGTGACATTCCTTAGGCTTCTCCTGCACAGTACCGCCGGTGAGCACAGCCTCAGACTCCCTCAATGTGTGAGGGAGACAGGAAGTCCCTCCTCCTCCTGCTGTGTGAAGTCCTGACAGAGTAGGTAAGGGACTCTACAGCCCTTCCACTATGTGAAAACATCCTTTTCAGGCAGAGTTCTCAGTGTGCCTGAAAAGGCTGTTTTCGTTAGAGTTTTCTGTAGGGGGCGTCTGAGTGGCCCACGGCACTCGCAAGTGGGTGGGGCTTATCCGCCTGTGCGTGGGCAGGGCTTATGCACCCGTGGATGGGTGGGGCAACATGGGGCTGTAAGAGAATGGGCCAAGGGGGGCCTGCAACTGGAGGGACCATGGGGTCAATGAGTAGGAGAGACCAGGGGGGCTGCAAAGGGGAGGAGGAGACACAGGGCAGATTGACTGACATGGTTTCAGAACAGGAAGCAGGAAGTGCAGGGAACCTGGTGATGCTGCTGCCATATCACACACAAAAATGTAAATATCTTCAAAACGATGCAAAATAAATAATGAAAATAAACTGCAAAAATTTTCAGAAGAGCAATTCCTATCAATTTACCTAAAGTTATTTTTGGACCACAGTTCCCCTTTAAAATCCTTTTAAGACCCACATACATTGGGCTTGATGGAGGTTAAGATAACTAAATGTCTTGACTGTTTCTTCTATCCTCATTGTACAAAACAACAGATAACCCAAGTGAGACAATATGAACCACGTCTATAAAACGAATTCCCTTATATTTGTTTTCTTAAATTACCTAGAAAAGCCAAGTGCATGAAGGGTTTATCATTCTGGTAACCAATTTATTGATGGGCATGTTCTCAGAATCCCTCACATTAAAGGAGCATTATACTGTGAGACAAAATATGTAGTGTGACTTTAAAGGGGAACTAAAGTCTCCAGACAACATTTCCCCAATAAAAACAGCACATTCACAAACATACAAAAAGCTGAGTCTGGACTCTCCCTTTGCTGTGGATGCTGGGTGATTTATGAAAATGACCTGTGGGTACTAGGGGTCAGCTCCCATAATCCACCTTATCTGGGAACACCCAGCAAAGTGTACACAGTAACAAGCACAGGAAGCTGCAGCCTTAATTCCTGGAATTTGACAGCCAATGTTACAGCTCAGAGATCATCCCTCCTTCTGACAAAGAACAGTTTTTGTGTAAACACATTACAAATGTTCCTATACCTGCCTTTGCTGGCACGCTCTTCTCCCTGGCCCAGGGCAATACCAATGCTTCTTAACACCGCATTTATTCCTATTGGTCAGCTCGTCAGTATGAAGCGGAGATGAGCATGCTGGCCAGTATGAAACGGAGATGAGCATGCTGGCCACGGCAAGATAAAGAGAAAAAGTGCGGGTGCGTTATAGGGTTAATCCAGAGGTGAGGACCTAGTGGTTTAGGTCTTTACAATGTGTACTTTCATATGAAGGAAGAAGAGAAACAGGGCTGAGGTGAGTAGCTGTTCTCAAGGTATTTCTGGTCAACTCACTTTAGAAACAATGCATGGTCATGGGTGCAATGGACTATAATGGCAGGGTACCACAGTTATAGTCTTACCATTGAGGCAATAAGGGTCATGGATCTACACTTAAATAAATATTATATTTCAATGTGACATTCTGAACACTTTTCAGGATATTCTATATGATTTAAGACTATAGTGTGTGGTACATAGCCTCATGTGACTGCACCTTTTTAGTATAAGGTTTTTGATGTGTGGAAGACCTTACTGGCTTGGAAGAAAACTAACTCTAAATCTGCCCATGGACACTGCCATCTGGGTTTTTTTTCAGCAACATTTTGCAACAGTTTCTAAGTAAGTAAGTGATTTCCTCAGTAGTCAGTGAAGACAAACTGTCCTGTCCTGCAATCCTGTTAGATCATAAAATGTCTGTTTTGGCATCCTACCTGATCTTGAGATAGATCACTGGATGACTCAGAGTTCACACCTTCCCTCCTGCTTGCTTCTTTACCCACTCATTCATTTTGCAAGCTGAACAAGGCAATAAGGCATGGAAGGTGTACATACTTCCCCATAACCACTTATTTTGCAGTATTGGTATATGAAAAGTGTTCCATTTTATTACTAATATATATTTTAAGGCCAGTAAAGGAGGTAAAAAGGTAGAATCTTGGATATTTTGTTAAAAAACTAACTTATAAGCTTTTGTATATTGGTACTATCAACAAAACACAGAATTATTTACTCATGTATTACAAGTACTAATGTTAAGCTTCTCTTTTAAAACATAAATATTTCTAAGCTGCAATAAAGTTCCCAGAAAAAAGTCTTGTCTCTTCTCTCACTGTCAGAAGGAATGTATCTAGCTGAACCACCTGAAATAACAGGACTGTCACTTTCCTGCCCTCTCCAGGAGAAATGTAACCATGCTACCAGACATGCAGATAATAAGATATAATTGTTCTAAACCACAAATATAACCTTGGACCTTTCAGTCTCAAGGAAATGAAGCTTCCAGTCAGACTCTTGTAGGCAAAACACTAGTAACCTACAGAAGCTTTTCTAAATAATGGGCAATGCTTTGATTACCGTGTAGATACTAAAATGTATGTGAATGTTAAAGGGTATATTTACACTGAGGAAAAAGCATTTTTTGGGGGGGTTTATTTTAAAGTACAGTATCCCCTAACCGTCCTCCTACCTTTATTTTCAGAATTCCCCTTTGTATGCAGCAGCATGGGAAAGTTGTGCTAGCTCCTGGGGGGTGTGTCTTCTCCTGTGCTGGGAGTGCTGTCACTCAATCTGCATCATCATGGCAGCAGACACACCCACTTGGCTGCAGTAAAGAAATCCTTTCCTCCCTCTCTAAGTTCATTTTTACAGCTGATCATGCAGAGAGAGACAGTGAAGGGAAAATTAAAGGGTATGTCCACCCTTAAAAACAATTTTTGATATATGATTCCCCCTGTCCCCCCAGCCCCAACCGCTCTATTTATATTCTTAGAAAGTTCCCCAAACTTTACTTACCTCCCCTCTTTCCTCGCCGAGAAAAATGCAAGCAGAGGGGCGGGACCGGCAGTCGCGTCTGTGATTGGCTGAGCGGCAGCCAATCACGGACGCGGCTGCCGGGAGTTTAATTGCGGTGGGGGAAAGAGGGAAGGTAAGTAAAGTTTGGGACACTTTCTAAGAATAAAAATGGAGCGGTTGGGGCTGGGGGGACAGGGGGAATCATATATCTAAAGGTTTTTACGCTAGGGGGAGAGAATCCTGAGAGGGAGGGAGGGGGAGAAGGGCTGCAGTACGCATGCCAAACTTCTCCCGGAGGCCAGGTAGGAGCCAGAGTCCTATATGGACTCTGATATCCTCCTGGTGGGCAGTTTTTGGGACTTTGGGGGGGGACCACAGGAGAACCATATGGAGCTGGGATGTGAGGTAAGGATTAAACTACACTACACAATGGGGCCAGTAGTGGGGGGATTATAGTTTGTTGGGGTGGACATGCCCTTTAAAACCTCTTTCACTATACTGTAAAAAAGGCAGGGGGAACTTGTGTTGTTTTAATAAAGATTATTTTTTGTCTAACTCTGAGAGGGGTGGTTGAAAAAGTGATCTAAGATTAATTTTATAGGGGATGCTGGGAATTAGAGGCAACCTGGTATGGGAGGGGGTGGGCGACAAACACAAGCAGATGTGAGAGGGTGAATTGGGAGACAGAAAAAGGTAGTACCTAATTACCGCTCCATTAATTAGTGAAGTCAGCAAGCTGCGGTGATGGTCATGTGATTATTCCTTCATTAATCAGTGAAGTGTGTGTGTGCGTGTGTGTAGAAACGACCAACCAGTCGGATCACACAGACAGCAGTCCCGACACATCCCAAATAGTGAAATTACATTTTGCTAGACAAATTATATACACAAAATATTGTTGTAACATTGCATATTGAAACTGAGAGTTTCTTTGTCAAGTTTTTCCTGCTTTATACAATTTGATTTTAATTATACTGATATTTACACACTCACTGTTTTTGGGATTGATGTTAAAATTAGCACTTAACATACACTTTAATATATGACTGTGATGATGGTTTCCAACCTTCTTGTTCTTCTAGCTATTCACCCTAGAGGGCTGGGGAAAGATTTCCATTTCTGAACCTTCAAATTCAGGAGCACAAAAGATAAATGAAGTGTGTAGGAGTTCTTTAAATCTAACTAGCTCTTGGCTGAGAGTTTTCCCTTTTGTTTTAGTGAGCTAAACCAGTAAAACAAAACATACATAAGTTATTCTGCTTATTATGGTTTCCTAGCTTTAATTCGCAAAAATGTGCCTAATTTACACTTTAATTCCAAACTTTACTTGCTGCACATCACATAGCCTTAAAATAAATGACTAATGTACTTTTGCTTTCATTATATTGCTTGCTGAATTGTATTTTGGGGTCAATAATAATTTTTAATTCTTAAATTGTAACTTGTGGTCTTCAAGTTAAGGTTTTAGAAAAAGCTATTATACTTTCAAAATGAACCCTAAATCACATCTAGGTGATTTAGGTTCAGGCAGAGCAGGATTATCCTAGGGCTCAGTAAACACCAGGTTCAGTACTACAATGCAAGAACAGTGGGGCCCCAAATGTCCAATTTGATCTTAATCCATCTCTTGGTTTAGGAATATTACTTTCTGCTTGAACACTTCCTGTTTTCAGGCATGTGATCAGATTTTAGTAATGTGACCAGATTCTGCCTTTTCAACTGTAATTTTTTTAAATGTCTGTGCAGATAATTCCCTTTTTTCCCAGCATTGAGTCTTAAAGGACAACAATACCAAAAAAAACAACATCACTCCCATTACATGTCCACACTTCCAGCAGCTGAAATCACTGACTCACATTTACAACTGTGCTGCCCTCCCATAGATATCACACAGCAAAATGAGTGCTAAAAGCCCACCTCCTAGAGGGCCCAGGGCCCTGATTAACCTATCACTTGTCATTGGCTGGTGGGAATGTCTGTTACAACCCCTCTCCTCCTCCCCCTCTGCCAGTCAAGCAAACTTGAAATTGCTAGGATACAGCCTACATAATCAAGCTGATCAAGGGTGGGTCGAGGAGTTTTCTCACATGCTAGCTTTGAGTGACAGTTAGAGGCAGACAGAATTGTTACACCCCCTTCATAGCATGGCTAAATGAAGGCAGAGAGAGGCTCGAAATCAGTAAATAAATGTATGGGGAGGGCTGCACCTTTACTCTTTTTAAAGCAACTAAAAAATGCATTGAGGCAATACAGTTATCCTTTAAGTGAGCATCCTCTGCCACTGGGGTGGAGGGGAGGAGCAGAGGGTCAGGCGATGTCACTCATGCAACCGGAAGCAGGAAATTTGAACATTCACCACAATATAATTTCTCACACTCTGCAGCCAGAGATGTGATCCAGGGCTAATTTTAAAGGAAATATTGCATGCTTTTATTTAAACATAACTTGTTCAGAGACCACAGTCTCCCTTTAAAGAGTATTTAGAAAAGATTTTTAAATTGTCCATTCCTGAAAACTATAACTCTTTCCATCCACCACTTTACCAGTTTTTGTTGATCTGCCTCCTATTTCTTAACATATCCAATCTAAAGCATTTTAAATTTCAGCTGTCAATCAAATGCCTTATTTTTTATAAAATCTTATTCTGTGTGCAGTTAGAGGTGACAGTTGGTATGTGTGAAATGCCTTGTGGGAAATTCCCTCTCCCAGTGCTGGCTCATTGTGATTACCGAGCAAGTTTGCCCTCACAGAGAATCGTACCTTATAAAGGGAGTGTGGGTTAAGAGTGCGAGGGGGTTACACTACCGAGAAAAACAAGGACTGCAGCGAAGGCATGCAGCAACTAACTTTTAACTATAGATTAAGATGAGGCAGTCATCAGTTTACATACCCTTTTTTTAGTCCTAAACACTTCTGCAATGCACTTTAAGGCCAAATATACTTAAAATGTATTAAATTGTTGAGACAATCCATAATTATAGTGGTGATACCATTGGCCATAGTTTCTTTCTTTCCTTTTTTTTTTATTTATGGGATCCACTACCTGCAGTATAAACCAGCAGGACAATCCAGCATGAAAAGGAATAGAAAATAATTTAAGCACATTGAGGCCACACTACAACGCTCCAAATCGCACACACAATCGCGAGCGTTATCGCACACGATTTTGTGCGCGATTCTTGTGCATTTTGCATTTGCACGTGCGTTTTGCACATGCAATTTTGCCGTTTTCCGTTATGGAAACACATGCGTTAACGCACCAAAAATGGTGTACGCATGCGTTACCAAAACGCAAACGCATGCGCATCTGAAATTGCGGGAATTTCCGCGTTCCCAGTTTCAATTTTAGCGAAAATCACAGGCGCAATCGTGAGCGCAAAACGCGTGTGCAAACGTGCTAGTGTGGCCTAGCCCTTACTTTAGTTTAATTTTGCTGCCCTTTAAATAGGATAACCACACAGAAGCATGGAACTGTGAAGGCTTGAGTGCATATTTGATAAAGGGTCAAACTTTATTTTCCAAAAATTTCCAGCAATTTTCGAACATTTGGTAAAAATGATAAAGTAACTTACTGTAAATGGACCTGGAACCTGGGAAATGGTCTGGGGAACAGACAATCAGATTCTTTCTGAAAGAATCTGATTATAACCAATTCTGATTAGTTACAATCAGAGTTTTCAGAAAGAACCTGATTGGTATACTATCTTTTTCCATCAGAATCATATTCTTCCAGAAAGCATACCAATCAAATTCTTTCTGAAAGAATCTGATTGTAACCAATTCTGACACCTCCATGACACCTTCCAGGGACAGACTGGCAGGCTATATATATGAGCGCTTGTGCTTTTCCCTACCTCAGAATTTGAAGGGCTGAACTTAACGCAATTAAACACTTTTAAAAACA
The DNA here is from genome assembly GCA_019447015.1 of Hymenochirus boettgeri. NCBI lineage: Eukaryota > Metazoa > Chordata > Amphibia > Anura > Pipidae > Hymenochirus > Hymenochirus boettgeri. Next base: position 101,539,180 of record CM033474.1, on the reverse strand, counting down.
AAAGCAGTTTGTGTGGCAATGTATGGTGATATGCGGTGATAAGCAAAATGGCAATAGGTGACAGTAATTATTTTTCACCGCAGTTTATCGTCACTTTCCAAATTGCACGGTCCAATTCTGGCAAAAAATCGACGATAATGTTAACAAAAAGTTAACAAACCTTTATAAATATACATCTAAAAAAAAAACAACTAAAAACACAAAAAGTCAGACATCTGAGGTTGGTAAAAAATAAAACATGACTTGGTTAGGAATATTAGCTGGTATTTTTGGCATTACACAATAAACAGGCACACGTGACATTTTAACCCAATTCTCCACACACAACTTTCCCAAAAATGCCAGCAAACTGTAATTAGACTCTTAAGAAATACAATATTGTTTAGAATGAGTCGTAATGTTTGATTTTTGTCTCATAGTTGGTTCCTATTACTGAAGGCAGCTGAGTTAGAATAAATATGAACTAAACCACCTGAAATAACAAAATCTCAGTTCACTACCCTTCATACAAGTAATAGGACTCAAGAGCCCAGACATAAAGATTAGTTGATTAAATGATACTAATACCAGGAATGTGACCTGGGAGTTTTTGATGGCACAGAAATAATCTTTCAAACTACGGTAAAATGGATTATGCCAAGCGACTAAAAAGGGCTCTAATACAAATCCAGACTGATGTCAACTTCACACACCTAAATCAACATTATTGTAATCTATATTAAATTTCATTATTACCATTCCTATTTTACTACACTTTCAAAGTCCCGGCCAGTAAATGCAGCCAAGATGAAAATGTATCACCTTCCTATACAAATGGTAATAGTATTTTAATTTTGCCAATCATCTTTAAATTGTAATTGTGATAAAGGGGAAAAGACTCCCATTTCTATACTATAAGCACAGCCTTGCTATGAAACACTTGGATATCAACTTGAATGTAAATTAAAAAAACTTAGTTTAGATTTGTTTTCTTAAATATATTGCAAATAAATAGACACGTTTTTATAGAGATAACTCCCTAAAAATGGAAATAAGGAAACAGGAACATGGGTTTTAACTATACAAATATAGCAATTCAGTTCCCATAAGGTGTCAGTTTATCCTAATATAATCCCTGCATATTAAGGTGACCGCAAACGTATGACCATATGTATGAAGGAGACGAAAATAAACAAAAACATTTTATTTCCTTGATTTAAAAATTCTGCTTCTGTTATCCAATCGGACCCCAGCATTTTAGGCTCTAATCATTTCCTCTTTTTTATGCTATTATAGTAAATACAGAATGAAAATGATTCATTTCACTGAGGTCAAGTCAAAAATCCCCCATCCAATATACAGCTCTCAATAGTTATGTGGCCATAATAGAATGCATTGCTCCCATGTGTGTAATTAAAAAAAATTCTAGCCCCACTGTTTACATAAAGAAAATGCTTTTTTCCCTCATTCATAGCATTGTTGTAAAAATACACTGCAAAAGTTAAGGACTGCCATCTCCTTAGAGAATGAGCAACAACGTCCAGAAACTGGATTCCCTCTGGATTAAATGATTTAAAATCACAGGAACTGTAATAAAGGCTACAAAAGAACAGATTCAAGAACAGCTGATTAGTTATTCTGGAACCGTATTTGATCGCTACCTTAGGGGGTTAGTGTGCTGTCCAGCACAGTTAATATCTTTCCTTTTATCTTTTCCTCTCATATACACAGTTCCGGTTTTGGGATGGAAAGCTTACCGTCTCCTATTAATAAATAAAATGCACATCTGTTTTTTTGAATATTATAGAAACAAGATCTCTTTCTGCTAACTACGTATCCAGAAAGACCACAACAGAACAGGCACTTATCCCCCTGAAGAATGCTTTAACATTTGTCTAGATTCTTAAATTGTAAACAGCTGAACTTATTTATGTTTATATGTATAATGTGGAAAATTGAAAGAAAATATATTTTAATGATTCAGAAATTTGTTAGGGGTTTATGGGAGTTGAAGTCAAAAAAACAGCAAAAAGGGATAAGTGGGGGTGGAAACCATCTTGGAAAAATAGGGTGATTTACATCTGTTTATAATTACCTTTTTATATGTATAGATACATTTTTCAAACAATATTTGCTAACCATGGGGAGTCTACACAGTATATGTTATTTAATAAGATATACTGTAGGACAGTAAATGGATGGGTTTGGTGCAAGTTTAGATGCCAGCGACCCCTGTATTCTCCAACTCAACTTCTCTTTGGCTGTTTAAATCATAACTAGTTTCTACCCCTAGAAAAACATTTAATATAGATAGACACTACAGATAGATATACACTGCAGATAGCTAGATTGACACGATAGATAGAGATAGATAGATTTCTTAACACTGTAGCACAGACTCAGGAGGAAATTTATAGATTCTTTACCTATTTGATTACGTACACAGATTTTTCTCATTATTTTTACTGAGTTATTGGCATCAACTTGTGTTAATCTTAAAAACAGATACATCCCTCACACTGTACCCTGATGAGGGAGCCAGTCCTGAAAAACACACTACACTAGCACATGGGTCACAGCATATGGAAATGAAGATACCAGACTGCCTGACTTATCGCTTTGCCTGCATTTTAACTTTAAAAAAAGTGTTTCTGTTTTCTGAAAAATATGGTGGGAGTATTTGAATGGGCTCCTTCAGACCCACACAGTCTCTTTAAATCAGTTTTCCAGCCTATGAGGTACTCAGGGGTGCCCAGTCCATGATGCAAATTAAACCAATTGCTCATGGCACTGGCTTACCCCTGCAATGGGAGCCTATGCATGTGCCTTTCCCCTCACCCATAAGGAGCAATGACAAAGAGGGCAGCATCAGAGGCATTTTGTTTTAGGCGACATTCCCCCCCTTGAAGTACCCCTGGAGGTACTGCACATAAGGAAATTAATACCCAGGAGGAAGCAACATATTCACGTTCTCGTGTAGAAAGGTTATTTAAAGAAGATACACATATTTGCCTCACTGTTTTAGGGTGACTGTGGTTTTGTCAAGGGGTATAATACACAGCTATGTGGGATGCTGGAGTTGATTGTATTTGAAGGGTTACTATTAGCCAATATATTTAATTTTCTAGTTACAAACTCCTGGGTGACCTTTGGCATGAGAGATAAGCTGTCAAAGCTCTAGTTGTGCTGTGCCTGACAACGCACAACTCCTTCATCTGCGTGTAATTGTGTCTCCCTGGGAAATGTTTAAAAAGTTTTGTTTTTGCTCAAGTAGCCCTTTAAAGGAGCTGGCTATTTAAATAACAGCAAGCATGTTGAATGAAGTATCTCACTCATCGCCCCTTCCAGCTAGGCCCCAAGCAGTCTATTAATCTGGGTTTAATGTAATTGTATTCAGGCTTCAGGTGTGACCAAGCCAAATCTATGATATATGTGAAAGGGTATGTCTTGCAGAGAACCATTTTTTTTTATTATTTAGCTAAACTGCATTTGGGTATGGTTAATGTGGGAGGGTTAGGATTTGCTTGGAAAGGGTAAATTTGATGAATAAATGTCTATTTTTTTACCTTACAATAACTAATGGTAGATATACAGCATATGTTATGTTAAGTTTTATGTTAAGCTTAGGCCACACTGCTATATTTTACAGTCTATTGCAGTCTGCAAGCTGTAATGACAGTTGGCTCTATGCCCCACTATGTGCACTGCAATCGTGTCTGCTTTTGAAATGCATGCAATAACAATTTTGGTCTGTTGGTGTCTGCATGGCACTGTAATGCAAGTCTATGGGACTGCAGAAACATTGGGTACAAACACACAAAAAAGCATTGCATGTGTATTTTGTGGTGCACTTTTACCCACAATCCCTTGAAAAATGCCAACACAAGGGCACAAAAATGCAAAACATACAACACAGAACAGGACACCAAAACTGTAAAAAATGCATGCAAACACCATACAATGTGGCCTTACGCTTGCTTGCACATGTAGTAACAATCTTTTCATTTTTTTCAACATTCTTTCAATTAGTAAAATGTGTTTTTATTTTCCCATGTCCATTATTAAGAAAGATGAGGATTTTGTCATAGAAACGTGTTGTTTATTGCTCTGCAGCTGCATCTCATAGCTGTTGGTATTGTTTTACTAACATTCTATTTTGTTTTCCAATGTTCAGTGTTCCTCCCCCTGGGCCTTGTCTATTGGATCCCTTTATTATCAAAAAAGAATATAATGATGCAGCTGTGTATAAAACAGAACATCAATTCGCAATTGTTTTAATTAGAGGGCTTATTTTATAAAGAAATAAAATATATAAGTACACATTTATGCAAATTTATTATTGAATGTAACCAGGATATAGTCGATATGTATATCTTTTTTACACTCAGAGAGAGAATGTAATGCATTTCAAGGTGTAGATTAAAGCATTTTAATAAAATAAAGAAAAATGCTTCAATATATAATCTTTCACACATTACACGGATAATTACTGTATCATTACTTATGCAGGCTTGTTTAATAAGAGGTGCAAAATGTGCCTGTGCTGTTAATTTTCAGCAACCAATCAGATATTACCTTTCTATTTGTCTACTACAGTTAGAAAACATCTGATTGGTTGCTGCAGATTAACAGTACAGGCAACATTTTGCACCTCGTAAATAAGCCTCTACATCAACTGGATGTTTCTTGCTAAAAGTGCTCAGGAGGACTTTATCTTTGGATCCAAATAGAAAAGTCTCTTTTATAGTATATTACGTAAATTCTGTTATCAACATCTGTTCTCTCCCAAAAGATGTTCAGGTAAGGGTTTATTTATACATATACAATTTATAACTAAGGAATAAAATATATTGAAAAATAAAGAGCATTTCTTAAAATCAATCCAACGGATCAGCATAGGAATACAACACTTGAGTGAATTGGCAATAGAACTTACAATCATATAGTGTGTATAGTTTTTTCGCACTAGCTAAAAGTTCACTGTGATCTAATAAATCAGCAGAACTTATGAGAATCCCCAGTGTTATCTTATCCAGTGACTGTGGGCAAATATTAATTCTTTTTTTATGCTGTCTTTTGTATGCTTTTATTGTTATGTCACAAAGCAAAATTAATACCCACATTGAACATATTCTGTATAGAGCAATTTAACCAAATTTATCAGTAAGGACCTTAAGCTGGGATCCCGAAACTGTCGGATCTGACAGTATCTGGGCTTTATCATTACTGTGTGCACCTTCGTTTCCCGAACGAGTGCCCGGCCGCCGAATGATCGGGTCGGCCGAACGCTCGTTCGGGAAAGACCGAAAATTCCCATCGGCCACGCTAGACTCCCTATAGAGAAGTCTAGCGTGGCTGATGGAAACACACAGTCCCCAGCGTTCTCCCTATGATGTTCATAGGGAGAATGCTCGGGACTGTGTGTATGCAGATCACTGAAAGATGACAGAGAGGATCTTGCATATCCTGTCTGTCATCTTTCACTGATCTGTACAGTGTGTACCTAGCTTAACTTGCAAAAGTATAGGGGGCATATTTATAAAAAAGCGAAATTAGTGCAAAAAAATTACCGCCGCACATCGCCGCGAAAATATAGCTATCGCCGTATTTATAACGGCGAGCACCATTGCCGCCATTTTAATGCTTGGTTTGCATGATTTACATTAACCAATCAGATTGGTTAATGTAAAGCATGCAAACCAAGCATTAAAAAATTGACCAATCAGAAATGGATTAGGGTTTTCTGCAAACCTATATAAAGCACTCCGCTGCGGAACTCAGATGCCGTCGCAGTAGATGGCTGAAGACAGAAGAAAGAAGCAGCTGGCAACATCGGCTCCGCTGAGGTCGGCGGTGCCAGCTGGCTCACTGGATCAAGACGCCGGCAACATCGGCCTCATTGAGGTTGCCGGCGCCCGCCGGGGGTACCCCTGGCGGCCGCAGGGGTACCTCTCGGGGGTCAGCGGCCTCAGCGGAGCTGGTGTCGCCGGGACTGGAAGAAAGAAGACGCCGCCCAAGGGCTCTTTTAAGAGCCGCACACTGGGGGTGACCCGCCAAAGGCACTTGTAGTGCCGCAAGGGCCCTTCAAGGGCCGGGGGTCCCGGTTCGTGCTGCGGGACCCCTAAGCCCCAAAAGGCCCTTCTCAGGGCCCCGCTGGAGGGTGCCTCCCCCCCCAGCGGATCCCTCCCTTCCCTCCCGGGAGGGCCGGGGCGGGGGGCTTGAGGGGTTGTGGGGATGGGGTGCGCGGCGGTCGCCACCTGCTGCGGCCCCTTCCCGGCAGCCCCTCCCGGCAGCCCCTCCCGTTCCGAGATTGCCGCGAGCGGGGAAGGGGTTGGGAGGGGCTGCTGGGAAGCGGCGGCGGGTGGTCTCCGCCGCCACGGGGTTGTGGGCGGGGTGGGCGTGCCTCCCGCCACGGGTTGCCTGCCCATCCCTGCCGCAGGGAGGCTTGTATAGGCTGTATTGGCTGCCTTCGCCACCTTCAAGGTGGCGAAGTAAAACAGCCGATACTAGCAGAGCGAAACACATACCGCCGCTTTATAAATAGAACGGCGGGGTAACAGGTAAGTACCGCTGCGAAGGGTTAATGCTTCGTTAACTTTTCGTGGCCATTTTCGGACCTTAATAAATCGTGTTAAACGCGATTTATGCGTTAATGTCAGTGAAAACAGCCGCGAAAACTTAACGAAGCTTTATAAATATGCCCCCAGGTCTTACACACATTTACAAAAGGTCCAAGCACAAGATGTCGCATCCAAATGTAATTATTACAGATAACTTCTGTTCTGTCAGGACAGAATTGTTTTTTAAAGGGCAACTAAAGCCACAGAACAACACTTAACCAGAAGGCAGGACACCTTGATATAAAACCAGTAATGAGTGTCTTACCTCTCATTTTGATACGGGCGCTGGGAAATTTACCTAAATAACATATGATTTGTGCTTTACTTCTCAGCATTATATATCACACAGTTTGGTCAACGACATTATGTTCTGCTCATGCTCAGCCTTAGCTATGGCACAAAACTTGTTACAGTTGGTCACACCCATTAATAATCTCTAGCCAATCCTGGGACAGAACAGATAAAGCAAGGAAGCATGTGACTGAGGTCAGGGGGTGTGGTCTAACACTGCACATACACACAGTTACTTCATCCAGTTCTTAACAGGCTTTGATTTACTTTAACAGAGTTAACTAAAGTGGCATTTTATAGTTTATTGGTGTTTTTAGGGGGTTGTTTTCAGATTCTGGAGTATACAAAATTGGGTTTAGTTCTCCTTTAATGCAAAAGGCATATAAAATGAGGTTAATTATTTACCTTTAAATAATACTTAGTTAAGTCAGTTATAGTTTGTGCTTCACTATGTCATTGTCACATGACTCACTAAAGCTTGTTTAAAACTAAAAATAATGTACTTCCTAATTTAAATTATAATGGTATTCGCAATCACTTTGTAGTTCTTTGACTGGTATAAAAGCAGTGTCAGACTGGCCCACAATGTTACAGAGAAATCCCACAGCCCATTTACCCAAGAAAATAGAGTAAACTGCTAAAATTTAAATACAGAGCCAAAGGGACAGTAAGAAATGTATTTTAATAAACAAGTCAGTAGGAGTAAGATAGATATGTTAATGAGTGATAATGAAATGTTAGGTGGGCCCCTAAACTTGCTCTGGTGGGCCCCTGGTCCAGAGGCGTTACTACCAGGGGAGCAGACCCTGCAACCACATTTTCTTTATGACAGATATAGCCTACTCCCATAAAATCACTGTAGATGAAGCAGGAAGAGGGGCCCCATCATAGTTTTTCTGGAAAGCCCAGTGATTTCCTGTGGACACCAACAGCCCAGTAAAGCACTGTATAAAAGCACTTGGCTGGTGGTCTTGTGCTATTGTATATAGTCAGTGTTCCGTTTAAGCTGTGTGCTGGTCTGCAAGAATATGCACACAAAAATCTGTATGCACACAAAAAACATATATCTGTACACACAGCCAATATAAGATTAGAGGAAACGTTGGTCATGGCACCCCTTGCTATTTTTTAATATCCTAATATTCTAATATTTTTTATTTTCCCCATTCCCCATTCCCCTCCCTTTATCAACTTCTTATATATCTCATTCTTTTTCTTTCTAAAAACATAGCGAGCCATACAATCTTAAAATTTTACACTTATGTTTCCCGCCCCCACAAAGCTCTAAAATGACGACATTGGTTCTTCCTCCAGCCCCCTTCACACCTCACAAACCTAACAGAAATCATGCCATTATTTTCCTTTCCACAATACTTCATTATGTCAGCACAACAAACTTAGAGATTTAAATAAATCCATCTATCTGTTTTCTAGTCGGATAAACTAAGCAAATGTTTTTTTAAACAAAACTGACAGTATAATGTACACATAATTTCATGTGCATAGAAGTAACATTATCAATGGAATTATTAACACTTCTAATTTGGTCCCAATGCTATGTAAACGCTTTTCCAAAAATAAAAAGTTGTTTTTCAGACATTTAAATAAAAAAAGTCAATTTCATTTCAAACTTTAAGGTATACAAATGTCCATCAAAAAATTAACTTTCTCACTAACTGTTTTACTGAAGAACAGGAAGTAAATGCACTATTTCTTACCTCCCGTTCTTCAGTGAATCTTGCAGGAGAGCAGGAGAACTTACCGGGATCGTTCCAGCGTTGACAGAGCCACGGCCGAAATCCCCGACGCCTCCAACGCATCTCCAGTCCTTTGCACTGTGCGCGCATGCACACACTGTGCTAAGGAGAGTGGAAGTGTCAGAGGCGTCTGGGATTTCAGCCGCGGCTCTGTCAATGCTGGACGATCCCGGTAAGTTCTCCTGCAAGATTCACTGAAGAACGGGAGGTAAGAAATAGTGCATTTACTTCCTGTTCTTCAGTAAAACAGTTAGTGAGAAAGTAAATTTTTTGATGGACATACCCTTTAAAGTGTAATTAGGGGCATATTTATTAAGGCTTGTTAACTTTCCAGCACCGCTTTCGATGCAATTTATAAAACGTTGAGGTGAAAAGTCATTACCACTACCTATCACCACTTTGCTTATCACCATACATCGCTGCGGTAACAGATCGATCGTATTTATAAACTGGCGATAATTGTTTAATTGCATTAAGTTCAACTCTTAAAATTGCCTGAGTTGGAAAAATCTCATAAGTGGCTTTATATCTAGCCTGCCTCCCTGGAAGGTGTCATGGTACATGGTGGAGTGTTTGCCTATACAGATATGGGTCCAGGGGGGGGTGTTGGACTACTTTTCTGCAATTTCCGATTTTTCAATATTCGCTATTCGAGGTTCGAGGATTGCTTTTTGAGCTTCTGTTTTCTCTATTTCCCACTAAAGTCAAATGGGGGTCTTATTTTAACATATATATGAGTGCTTTTTCTGATAAAGTCCCGCCCCTTTAGGGCATGGCCACACTGCAACGCAATCGCAAACACAATCGCAAACTTCAATTTCTTCAATAAGTATAGGAAAACGCGTGCAATTGCGATTAAAAATGCAGAACGCAAAACGAATAACGTGTGTTTTTTTTGCGTTGCCGCGTTTTCAATGATTTTGTAAAAACGCAATCGCAAGCGCAAACAAAAAACGCAGCAGTGTGGCCTAGCCCTTAGTGTTGCCAAATTCTCGGTTGCAGCCTGGTCTGGCAATGGCTGACTATAGAGCAATTTCTCTTTTTGCCACGATACTGGACTGATGCAATGATAGTTTTGTTGTTTTAATAGCTTTGTTGTCCTTTTATTTCAGTAAAAAGGAAAATTGTAGAATAAAATAAATGTTTTGCCCCTACTTAACATAGAAATTTTGGATTTAACTTATAAATTAGAGAAACACATTATTATAATGTTTAAAGAAAGACAAATGATACCTCATTTTAGTTAGCAGTCTCTGGACTACAAGTGAAGTAAAATGTGATTTAGCAAGATAGTAAAATAAGGATTGAAATGTTAAATGGAGAATATAAGGGATAATGCACGCCTTACAGTGTAATATAAGGATATTACGCCACAGAGGAGTTCCCTGACCATATAGAAGCACGAGGCCATAGGCCGAGTGCTTTTATACAGGGCAGGGAACTCCGAGGTAGCGTAATGTCCTTATATTATAATGTGAAGGGGCGCATTATTTCTTATAATACATAAGTATTGGATTCCTTCACCCCATTCACATTTTAAATTCTAGCCTTGTCCCTATTTCCACCTTAAATCCCCCAAGCTACCTCCTGTAACTTAAACCCAGTAGAAAGGAACATCCCATCCCAGCATCTATGAGGTTAAACAAATCTTTATGGAGGAGGAGAGAGACATTGGTTATGAAGTGACAGGAAGCAGCTCCAGCAGGTTCTGTTAGTGAAGTTAAACACAGCAAAAAATGCTGAGTCATTGTCCAGGCATGAACACTGAAATGGGCGGAGTAGTGGGATATAAGAAATATAAGAAATTAGTCACTTAGTGACATAGCTGAGTGATTTTTATAATGATTTATACCACTTTTACATATAAAATACCACACTTATGTATTATAAAGATATTAGGTAGTGTGCATCCAGATAAGACACTAAAACTACTGGCTAAAATAGTATATTGGACAACTGTGTACTATTCACCTTATAAAGACTAAAAAGAGTAAAGCTCATTTTTTGATTATACAATATTTCTAAAAAAGCTACTGCCAATAATAAAGAAAAAACTCTATTGATCCTTCAATTGTAAATTGTGGTAAGTGTAGTTAGCAACTCTGGTTGGTAAATGGTAGAAAAGTGTTTTTGTCTATACCAGTGGTTCTCAACTTTTTAAAAACATGGGCTTAATGCTCCAAATACTCATATTTTATGCACTTTTACAATGTATAGTATAATAAAATTTGACTATAATCAATTTATTGGCACTACATTGAATGCATGGAAATGTTTTCACAATATATATTTTTAGACTACAAAAAAGAAAAATGTTAATTATACTGTTGAAAATATTTCCACTACCACAAATTTGAGGCCCACTGGCAAACCAGTGTAAATGTACATCACCAGTGCTAAGGCACATCACTGCAGAAGGGGACTGGAAATAGGATTTAAGAGATGGTACTTGTGAATAATAACTTAAGGCCACCATTATATTGCATAGGGACAAAGAAAGTTTTAGTTTTGCTTTAATTTAGCTTCAAAATCTATTTCTGAGCACCAGAGCTCTTTGGAAGACTAAGGTGTGTACCTAAACTGAGTCATTATGTGCAGTAGTATTTACAGGCTATAAACCCCACCTTACAAAAACATGCTTGGTAGATATGTCTATGGCAAATACAACATGTGTCTTGATTTTGGAAAATAGGAAAAGTAAGGATAATTAAATGTATTACATTTTAAAATATTTGATGCAAAAGGGAATGTCTGTCCATCTCAAAGACCATGGTTAATAAGCAACACAATAAAATTGCTAATATTTATCTAAGGAGGGGTGCATACTTGTATGTACTTAGTATAAAAAGAGTATTTTACAATATGTATGATGCAGCACACCCTGAAAAACCACAAGCACTGCTTGCTCTAATCCCGTCATAAACACCATAGCACATTCTAAACAATGAATATAAGATGGATCTACTGTATACTTCTTCATATAATAATTTTACTACAGTGTTTAATGTGTGGCATCATTAAAGGGGTCAATGTATAAGTAATATATTCGGCCTGCAGAATATTTCAAGAAGTTGTTTTTAAATCTATGTTAAAGACCATTAGAGAAAACCCACTTTAGTGTTTTAAAAACACAATGATTGCAAAGCAGCACACTACACACAAGTCTTTACTGCTGGAACTATAGATCAACAAAGGATTCTCAGTTTTCTGGCTTTAAAGGAGGATTTAAGTTTAGAGGAAAAAACTAAGCCCAGTGAATTAAATATAGGGCCATGTACTGGTATAGTTAAAATGGTGTTACTTACCTAGACAGCTATTATGTTATTATGTGTTATCCCCTTTTAAATGGATTTTGTTGCAAATTGACAAGACCAAAAGTAGATTCTAGTCTCGGTGGTCCAGGAGAAGAGGGATTCCATCTAAGGCCTTATTGTGGGTAAAGGGCATGTCCACCCTAAAAATTAACTTTTAGTGTAAGGTGGGTGACCCCAGCCCACCCCCAACCGCCTACATATTTCTTTAAAAATATGCTTACATTGCTACTTAAAGCCCCTTCTCTACCACGTGGTCTCCGGTCCAACTCCCTGCTTGTGGTTACAAACAGGGGCCGAACTGACAGCCACGTCTGTGACAACACCAGACTTCAAATTAAGAATGTGAGCTAACAACTAAACTTCTTACTTCCCTGAAATCTCCTAAATGTAAACAAGGGGCATGTAAAGTTTACTAAATTATTCTCCAAAAGTAATAAGTATTAATTGCCACTAACCTTCAATCTGTCTCTCCCCCCTTCTTTAATTCTCACTTCTCTTATTTTTAGAGTTTTAGTAAAAAACTATTAATCACCCATTCTCTTAGCATATCACAGTCTCTCCCCCTGGCCACACTATGTGTAAAACTATGTATCTGTTCTATGAAAGCATAACTTATACCTCGGTCACTGCATGGCTAATTGAATTAGCATTAAGATCAATAAAATTAATAAGTAATATCTGTTGCTCAGTGCTTTCTAAAGTTCCATATAGATGATCAGGGGGCTGACCCACGACAAATGACTAAAGGCATTTTGGCTGACTATCTCTTAGTAAATAGCTGCTTGTTTAGGTGAAATACCTGCTTGTTTAGGTGAAATACCTGCACTCCCCTTCAAACTTCTGCAGCTGAAAGAAAATCTTATTGATTTCAAACCGTAATATCTGCCAGAGCTGCTTACTTTTCCATAGAAAGGCAGTTTCATTGTTACTATAACACAAACTCACAGGATAATTGCTATTGGTTGTGGCTCACTGTTACGAGACATTTCCACTGCACATACTCCATGCTTTAGATGAGTGCCTGCTTCTGGAAAGGACTGGACACAGAGAGAGAGAGAGGAAATGCATACTAACTAGGTATGAGCTGAACAGTACATGTGGAGATATGGTGAAAAGGAGCACAGGGAGCAGAAAGGGATTCAAATTCCTAGCAGCTCTAAAAATCGAAAAAAGGGTAGACCATTTTTTTCACTTTAGTGTCCCTTTCCATATCCTTAAAAAAACAGTGGGCATACTCTTTAATAAATTGAGTCCTAGCCTTGAAGCAATTAGATTTCATTTGTTTTGTGTGAAAAATCATCAAATTATAATATACTATATATACAAATCCCGGGGCCCCCCTCTGTCCAAATCCCGAGGCCCCCCTCTGTCCAAATCCCGAGGCCCCCCTGTGTCCCAAATCCTGAGGCCCACCTCTGTCCCAAATCCAGGGGCCCCTGTCCCAAGCAACCTTACCTGCAGTCTGTTTAATTGCTGTTTCCCCTCTGTGTGTTTCCTGTGTCTCTCCCTCTAGTGGTGAGTCAATAGGAACTGCAGACACTCTCCCTCTAGTGGTGAGTCAACAGGAAATGCAGAGACTCTCCCTCTAGTGGTGAGTCAATAGGAACTGCAGAGACCCTCCCTCTAGTGGTGAGTCCATAGGACTGCAGTGACACACACACGGACACAGGGATGCACACTTAGGGTTTTATTATATAGGATTCCCCATCAATGACCTATTACTAGGATATTTGGCTGCCTGCCAGCATACTTTCTGCAACAATTAAGAGAATCAGCAGAGAAAAGAAGGAGGGAGGAAATAGGTAAGCAGATCAGTGTCTATGGTGAGGCTGTACAGAACATAATAGTGTAGCAGACACTACAAGAAGGCAGTGATTGAGGGAGGTGGGGGTAATTAGGAGCACTCCTTAACATTAAAAATTTAATGACTAAGCAAGCACAGATAAATATGAGTATCACCATTCTACTTCTCTCAAATTGGTTTCAGATGTTAAGTTGTTTGAGTGAGTATAGTGACCATTTAAACATCAATTGGTATATTTTGCTATTTCTAGTAATAAATGTCCTTTCAGATATGAAAATATAATAGGAGAACTGGTTGCATATCTAAAAAGATGGGGAAATATCATTCTGCAGAATGAACAGATAACTATCTGGTTTTCTAAGGCATTCTATGACAACTTTTCCTTTGAGATATTTCATAACAGCATGAAAACTTTTTTTTTTTTTAATAAAAACCAATTTCTTTTCCTATATTTAAATCTAAATATAACCTTAGGGCAAAAAAAACAAATAACACTACAAATAAAATAATTTTAAAAAACTGGTCTCACACTCCAGACACTCCTAGGCGCTTTAAGAAATAGACACCCTTTTTCTCTGTAATAATAGTAATCCATTGCAGAACAGAAAAAAAAGTCCTGTAATTAACCGGAAATTGAACTTGACCTTGGACAGCAGTTACAAGTAGAAAGAGGTAGCTGCTGGTAGTATTAAGTCTAAGATTGTGAGTTGCCATATTATTGCTGTACTTGGATTATATACACCCCCCTCACATCTGTGTTGACCCTGTAAGCAAACTGGGAACATGACTTGGAACTGCCAAGAAAGTGCACCTGAACACACACAAGGAAGAGATGGAGCAGGCCCCTTTTGTAGAGTGTAGAAAAGAGAAATCTTTTGAATGGATAACACATATGTATAAAAATATTTGCTTTCTGGTTACAACCCTGCTCTTAACAGACTAAGTTATCATTGTTTGTTTATTTGCTTCTTAATTGCTAGATTTTTATGAACACGTCTCTACAACAATGAAAGATTTACCTACAATATGGTCCAGTGGTAATAAAACTTAATTGATATTATCGCACATCACTTAAGGTTCGTACACACGGGCAATTTGGCACCGAGCCACATCGCCGATACATCCGTCTGGCGGATTGGCGAACGACAATACGTGCAATACGGACAATCGACACACAAATGTACCAGCGTCGTGGGGTCGTGGCTCAGTGCACACATCGGACGTGTGTACGAGCCTTAATACCTAAACAAATATGCTGATTAGTCGATTGTAACTTAACTCATCCTGGAATTTTAATTTATGGCCGTTTTAACACAGCAGTGAATTTATATGCGTGAACACCATGAATATCGCTTATTTTGATACAGAAAGAAAGCTGTGCTTGAATTTTCCAAGTTATTTCATGTGGTATGAGCATACTGGATTCTGTGGGTGGGAATATAATTGGATAGTTGGATCTGGATATTTCTGATGAGGTTCAGATGTTCTATTGGAATAATTATAAAAGCACAATACATTTAATTCTACAACTAGGACTTGGAAATGACTGCAAAGTACAAGTACAAGCAGTCTTCATGCCCTATAACAATTATATTTGTTCACTTCATTTGTTAATAGAAACATGTTGGATTGTGTTATAAGAACTCTGGTCTGAATTAAACAAGTATCAGTATTTAGCTATATTGAGAACCCACCACAATACTATTATTTGGTACCATATGTTCTTTTTTTTAAATGTTCCCTGCTTCTAGAACTTTCAATTTCTGTGCCTTTTTTGTTTGCAAATGAAGGTCTGCAATCTAGGAACCACGGTTACTTCTAAGCTGTGCGCTTGCACACACTATATAATGTGCAAAATTTTTTTTAAATTTTGTTTTCGCACAGTATACACGGACAAGAACCTTAGATCACGATAGTGTTTGTGAAATTCACTTCCGGAATTTGTACATTATTGCAGAAACTGAGCAGGTGCAAATTCTCCCAGAGGAGAGACAGGAGGCAGTCCTATATGGACTTTGCCAGGCTCCTGGTGGCCAGTTTTTGGGACTTTGGGGGGACATAGCAGGGCAGCAATTTGGAGCTGGGATGTTAGGTAAGGATTTTTATGCACTACAGAGTGGGGCCAGTAGTGGGTTAAATTTTAGTTTTGGGGGTGGACATGTCCTTTAAACACTCATGCTAAAGGAGTTGTGCAGCCTCTGGTAAATACTGCGCAAGTGTCTTTTCCAATACCTGTGCAACCACCGCAACCTAGAGGTTAATGTTTCTAACTGATCGTAAATCAATTAGCACAACTGTAAGCCCTTAAGAGTGCTGCACCCAGTCAGAGCCTCTTGGCAATGCCCCTGAAAATGTACAGTTCAGAATTTCATTACAGGTGATGCATATTTATTATATATAATAGCTGATTATACACATTTTTTTCACCCAAAACTTATACTATCATAAACAGGGCAGTTAGGCATTTGCTATGTGCAAAAATTAGGAAGAGATGGTCACATCTTGCACAGGGCAAAATGTTACATGTAAGTAGGGCTAATCAGTGCACCTAAGTGGTAGCAGCAGGTGCCTCATTACCATTTCTCATGCAGCTGTTTTGGGCCTTAAAGGGGTTTTACAATTATATAAAAATATATAAAAATTATATAAAAATAAAAATTCACCTATATGAAAATTGGTATTTTTTTTCTAATCAGAGACCATTGCTACGTGAAAAGATGAATAAAGAAGTCTAACCAACCTTATTTTTTCTCCTATTGTGCTATATAAGCCTTTAGGACCTTGAGCATGTGCAGGGGGAAGAGAAGTTAATCATTGGCTGTGATGTTAAAAGTCCCACCTTTGATTGCTGTTGAGGGAAGATTACATGAGGGAAGAGCCAGCTTCCTCTTCCAGAATTTAGGAAATAATATTTCTTACCTTTTTATAAATAACCTTTAGTCTTGGTATAGTTGGCCACACCCACTAGTAGCCTCTAGCCAATCCTAATACAGGACAGATTAGGCAAGGGAGCATGTGACTGAGGTCAGGGGTGTGGCTAGTTATTGTACATACACAGTTATTTCATTTAGTTTTTTTAGGGGGTTACATTTACTTTAATGCTATTTACTGTATTGGTAATTAACAGTCTATTGCTGTCTTTAGAGGGGATATTTTTTCAGATTCTGGAGTGTAAAAATTTGGGTTAAATTCTCCTTTAAACTGTATTTACTGACCTATAGAGTCTGTAGTTTCATAGTGACAATATACCCATCTGAAGTTTTTTAAGTTTAACAGCCCTCCATATTTCAGCTATAGACTTGCTCTGAAGCTCTAAATTTCCCATGGTGCTTGGTTCCTTAGGGGCTGTGAAAAATTTTCAATCTTTTACCAACATTTGTACCTTTTCTAATGCATTCTGCAGACTGCATTAGTAGTTATAGTATTTGAGGTTGAATAAAGACATATGTCCACCCAGTCCAACCCATCTAGCAATATCCTCATTTTTTGCCTAACTGTTGATCCAGGGGAAGGCAAACCCCCCCACCAAATTTATGAAGGGGAAAAAAATTCCTTCCTGACTCCAAGTGGCAATCGGAAATTTCCCTGGATCAACTCTACTTTATGTATCAATACCAGTAACTTGCAACATTCCGTGTTTGCAGAAACTCATCCAGCTTTTTTTTTAAACTGACCAATGAACCTGTCATAACAACGTCCACTGGAAGACAGTTCCATAGCTTTACCGTTCTCACAGTGAAAAACCCTTTCCGAACTTGAAGCCTAAACCTTTTTTCTTCAAGTCTTAAGGGATGTCCACATGTCCTCTGACATGCTCTATTGGTGAACAGATTTTTATTGTATGGCCTGTTAATGTATTTATACACAGTAATCATATCCCATCGCAAGCGCCTTTCTCCAGCGTACATAATTGTAACTTTTCCAGTTTCTCTGCATATTCTAGCTCCACCCAATCCCCTTATTAATTTAGTTGCCCTTCTCTGAACCCTTTCAATTTCAAAGATGTCCTTTTTGTACACAAGATTCCAAAATTGCACTGCATATTCCAAATGAGGCCTTACCAATGCTTTGTAAAGAGTGAGAATAACATTTTCTTCCCTTGAATTCATACCTCTCTTTATACAAGACAATACCATGCTGGCTCTTGCTGTTGCTGCCTGGCACTGCTTGCTTCCTTTAAGTTTGTTATCCACCAAAACTTCAAGATCCCTTTCCAACAAGGATTCACTTAACACAGAGCCATTTATAGTATAAGCAGCACAAGGATTTTTAAGTCCAAAATGCATCACCTTACATTTATCAACATTGAATCTCATCTGCCACTTAGCAGCCCAATGTGACAATCTATCTAGATCCCCCTGCAATGATTGCACATCCTCTGAAGTTTTTAATGGTCGACAAAGTTTTGTGTCGTCAGCAAACACAGAAACCTTGCTGATGTTTCCGATTTTCAAATAATTTATAAATAGATTAAATAGAAGCGTCCCCAACACAGAAACCTGTGGCACCCCACTTAGCACTTTAGTACATAATGTTGAACTACTCTCTGCATCCTATTCATTAACCAATTTTCTATCCATGTACAAATGTGCCTCCCCAGACCAACAGACCGTAGCTTATTCATTAGTCTCCTATGGGGGACATCTACTGCTATGCCAGAGTCTAAATTTCTACTTACTTCCTCATAAAAGCCAAGCATATTAGTTTTGACAAGATCTATTCCTCCTAAATCCATGCTGGTTATTAACTATAACGTCAGTCCTTGAAACATACTCTAGAATATGTTCCCTTATTGAACTTTCCAGTACCTTTCCCACCACTGAAGTTAAACTTACAGGCCTGTAATTACCCGGCTGTGAGCGACTACCCTTTTTGAATATTGGAATAACATCAGCCTTTTTCTAATCCAGAGGCACACATCCGGACATGAGGGAATCTGCAAAGATAAGATACAATGGCCTAGATAAAACTGAACTTAGCTCCCTAAGTACGCGAGGATGTATTTTACCCGGTCCAGTAGATTTATTAATATTAACCTTATTTAGTTTTTTCTGTACCATATCCTCAGTTAACCAAAGTGCACTTGAATCTTTTATACCATTATTGCTACTATACTCTATGGTATCTGTACTTGGATCTTCTATATTCAAGACCTTTGCTTTATCACCATCCTCCGTAACTAACTTATCCCCAATAACTAATGGTGCCATACTTTCAGTCCTCATCTTCTTACTATTAATATACTTTAAAAATGTAGGCTTAGTGATGCTTTGTTCAGCTATTCTAACTTCATTATTATTTTTAGCTAGTTTGATTGCTTTCTTACAATCCTTGTTACCGTTTTTATAGTCTTTTAAAGGCCCTTTCTGTTCCCTCTGACATTGGATTCAATGTGAGTGTTAAGTTTTAATTGATTTATTAAGTACACCTAAAAGGGAGCTGCACAGACTGCAGTTTTATTTTTTATTTAAAGAAAAACACTTTTAAAGAGGAATTTATAGTTATATACATATCCACTAAAGTTCAATGCACACCAGGATTGATGGTGTTTTATTCCCCCTAAAAACAAAACAGGCTACATATTGTTCCTGGTTTAGGACCTTTATCAAGCCAATCTCCTCCCGGTTTTTCAGAAGTTGCAAAAACAGGCCAGACCAGCAGCTGCGTCTGTGATTGGCTGAGGGCAACTTTTGATTTGTACGACAACAGTAAGTTAAAAAACAGGAAAATAATATGTTGGCTATGAAGACAGTTGAGGGAACGAAGGCATGTAAGTATGTTTCTGCTGCTTTTTTTTTACGAATCTAACTTGTTGGTTGGGGGTGAGCAGGGGTGGCCTACACTACAGAAAATAACATTTAGTTTCAATAGATTATTATTTGCATTTTTGAAACAGTTATATAGCAGAAATATATTTTTACAGTTAAGGATGGTTACAATGTTATAATGGAATAACCGCAATTGTTTTATTTCTACACTTCACAAGTCCTTGCGGTAGATATCAGGTAAATTTTAAAGATAATGAGCAACTGTTTCTTTATATTTTGTTTCTTTATATTTTACTTCTGTTAGTCAGAACATATATTAACTGTATCTGATATAGTAAGGTAAAATAGAGTAAGGAAGAAAAAAAATAAAGAAATCATAAATCAATACTGTCTGTGATATCTCTCATTTTGTGATTTGTGTATATCGTTATTCTCATGACCTATCCTGATCTCCTGAAAGGAGGTAGCAGGGGAGGGAGGCATAATAGGAACCTCAATCACAGATTTGTGATATGCGCTGTATAAGGGCTAAGCATCCAGTGAAAAGAACATTTAAAGGTAGGGGGTGAAGCAGCAATTTAGGGACCTGGAGGATGTTATTAAAGGGGATGTCCACCCCCCCAAACTAAAATTTATCCCACTACTGGCCCCACTGAGTAGTTAAAAAAAAAATCCTTACCTTACATCTATGCTCCTTATGGTTCCCCTGTAGTGCTTGTCCAAAGTCCAGGAAACTGAGGAGTAGAAGTTTTCTTCCTCTCCAAAAGGTTTTTGCCTCCTCCTTGTCCTCTGAGAGGACTATGACATGTGCAGGGGAGCCCTTTTCCCCCTCCCTTCCACCCTCCTGATCCCTCCCTGGCTGCCCTTCATGTAGCGTAAAATCTTTTATATATATTGCAGAGCATACCTTTTCACCCCCAACTGCTATATTGGAAGTGTAAAAATAGAATACGAACTGTACTTACAGATCCTCTCTCCCATGGAGTTCTCTATTGCTAGCAGCGGCCGCTGTGATTGGATGCCTCCCAGCCAATTACAGCCGTGGCTGTTGGTCCGGCCCCCTGCTTGTAGTTCTGGCAAGCAGGAAGCCAGATCAGAATGACACTTGAGCGAGGGGCTGTAAGTAGAGTTTGGATTTTATTTTTACACATCTAACATAGCAGTTGGGGGTGGGAGGGGATGCCCTGCAATATATCAAAAATTAATATCCAGGATGGAGATGCCCTTTAAAACATCAACCTTAAATGCATACCCTACAACATTTTCTTGTTAGTAGGTACACTTATAGAAACAACACTGCGCTCTTTGGAATTCATTTTTCAGTAGTGTACTTGTCTGAAAGTAAATGAAACCTTCACTTCATTAATCCGGCTCCAGATTTTTATTTATTAAACACAGACACACTGACTTCAGTAGAATGAGAGCTAGCATGAGATTCATCCAGTGGGTGGAGACTCTTTACTATATGATGAAAGAAAGCTAGGTACACACATGCCAGACCTTTGAAAGATGACAGACATCATCTGCATTTTTCAAAGATCAGAATGCACACAGTATAGGGAGAACGCTCGGGACTGCATGTTTACCATGATCACGGGCGACTCTCCTATACAGAGACTACTGCTGGCGAAGGAAATTTTATCGTTACTTTGTGTACCTAACCTTAGACTGGAAAAAGTGATAAAATCTGCTATTAACAAATAACTGGAAAAAACAAAAAAAGGAAAATAAAAACTTTAAAGTTTTCTTAGACACAAGATGAGTAAAAAAAAGGGTGTACACGTCCTTTGAAAGGATCCAGACTGTCTAGGTAAAAATGAACACTTCTCCAAATAAAATTAACATAGAGATTTATGCTTTTCATCTCTGACAATTAAAGATGTGCCATTGCGGGGGGCTGACCTGCAACGCACAATGTGTATGCATGTTCATTTCAACCGACAATTGTTCCATGTATAGGTGGTTGGTTGGCCAAAACCGTGTTTTCAGTGGGGGCTCGTTGCCTGATTTGCTTGGTGTATCACTAACAAAAGATAAAGCGCCCATTCACAGAACAACCGTCAGCTGAAATGGACGAAAAGGACAAATTTATCAGCTAATTTGTTTGCTAAGCCCCACACCCACTTTCTTAAACAAGGCGATATCTGTATACTTAACAAGACAGAGTAAAGAAAAAAACATTCAGTATATACAGCTAAGCAGCTTCCACGTGTGTAACGTCAGACAGGATTTTTGATCTCTGTCCTCAGCGGGCAGCGGAAGCAATAAAAGCCTAAATAATCTTTGAACAGCAGAGAGTAGGTTCAGTATTACAATGATAGACTTCCTGAGAAGTCCAGACACAGTGGCTTTTTTAAGGAAAGGAAGCTGAACCGGTGCGGATTTTTTTAGTAGGTAGAAGGTTCCCTCTTGTCTTCTAAAACACAAGATTCTTCTGTAGTGTAGCCAGGAAAATAAAAGTGAACTTTCCATTGTGGGACATTAAACCCACGCATTTTCACACATCATTCCTGCACGGCTCACCAGCTGCTTCAGCATTCCCCAGCTGCACTGAAATGCATTCCATCCCTCATGCTGCCAGAACTACCAAAGTGAAAGGGGAAGCTGCCAGAGGCAAAGTACACAGGGTCATGGCAAGTGTATCACAGCACAGTAGGCGGGTATTTACTAAAGGGCCTGTCAAATGGCATATTCATAGAGCATTTAGCAATAGCCTGCATCACTAAATAAACAATAACACTTTCCAGTTCAGAAAGTATAGAAATCATAGAAATAGCACACAATCTATTTATAATATGGTTTTATATGTTAGAATTATTTTCCGCTGTTCCTTACCTTCTGTCCGTTTCCTCACAGCTCCTTTGCACTTCCGCTTAACCTCATGTAACTTTTTTATTTTATTTCTAAATAAAGTAAAATTTCTATTTTTAAATCTACCTCTTTTATTTAAAGAGGTAGATTTGAATTACTTTAGCCTATTCCAGGGGCATGTTTAGAGGGGGATTCCTGGTGCCTGGAATCCCCCTTTCTACCTGCTCAGTGCTGTCTGCTGTTCTACCTCCCCTGGTGCCCATAGACTGTTACATAGACGACTGTTACATAGACGACTGTTACATAGACGACTGTTACATAGACGACTGTTACATAAAAGACTGTTACATATATGCAGTACTTAAGTACAGTGCTTACTGTACCTACTGCAATGATGGAGCTTAGTGAGCAGGAACACACACACAGGAGTGATTGTTCCATATATACTTTATAAAGAACTCCTCCACCTCCTCTTTCAATGATGTGCTGCCATTTCCGAATTTCCGATCCCATTTAGACACACACACACGGACTCAGGGACGCACAGTTAGGGTTTTATTATATAGGATGATTGTTTAATGTGCCCATACATGGTCCAATGTTATCGTCTCCTTCTACTGTAGTACAGGGAGCTGATAATGGAAATTTTCTGTCTTGCATAGCAGGTCCCGATACCAACAATATTCATCAAATTCTGTCAGATCCACCTTAGTGTCACAGCTCTGACTTGTAGGGCATGTGTGGGTTTCTCTGTAAAACGAAACGTCAGGCTGAGTACACACGAAAAAATTTTCCGACCATTCGCCGTTATAGAGTGGTTGGTCACAGTAAATGTCTCCTATGGACCACACAATCGGCGATGATTTACCGGCATGTCAAATTGCTTGTTCATCCGATCCAGTCAAACGGTGACCGACAGCGTTTACCGCAGCCTCTGAAATCCCCTCAGATTTTTCGTGCCAATACACGGAAATATCTGTAGGTTGGCCTGAAAATCTGTTTGTGTGTACCCAACCTTAATGAATATACTTTATAACAAAAGTATAGGGAATATCTGTATTGGCTAACTGTGGTGGTAATCATGGCAAGTAGAGAATATATATATATATATATATATATATATATTATTATATGATCCATATATAATAGAACACATGCTTGTATTCAGCCATGAACCTCCTTCTGGGCTTGTTCAGTGGTAACCCATTTAGGAATCCTCCCCTTGAAAATCCTGCACTTGCCACTGTATTCTTGCTTTTGCTCTTTGTTTTTGCTGTCTGATTGGCCTGCCCTTCCATTTTAAGTTCCTGCTTCCTGTTCTTCATTTCTAGTGCTAACTTTTGGTTTTCCTCTTGCAATTGGTTAATTTTTTGGATCTGGCTCCTTGTTGCTGACTACTTGCTGATCCCCTAATTTTATTTCCTCTTCGAGGCCCATTCTTACCTCTGCCCACTTCTTGACCACGCCTCTTTCTTCAACCCTGGTAGCTCATTTGGCTGACTGATTTCCTATATATGACCCTTGTCTCCATTCCTTACTTCATCTCTGTATGCCTCTTTCCTCAGCTATTGGTTCCTGTTCTCCAGCTGGTTAATGCCCAGTTCCGTCTAGTTTGCTTCATTTAAGTTGAGTATCCCTGGCCTTAGCACATGTACCTTGTGCCTTGGGAGAAACAGTGCCTGGTGATGTTTGCTAATCATCCTGGTAAACAGAGGCTTGGGTATAGGTGAAGAGATTGGTGAAGATTGGGGTATTTGTGCTGAAGGGATACTTTGGAATTGCAGAGCATTGCAGTTTAATATGGAATAGTGAGTGTTTTGGATGACATACACAAAGGATAAGATAACTGGAATGTAATATGAGGCATTGTACGTGAAGTGGTAGTGGCTCCCTCTTCACTTTCCTCTATGTCAATGGCATTGGTACAGGGGTCACTGTGGTCGTTACTGCAACGGGAGCTCTTTTCACTTGATGACCAAGACCAGGGTTGGGAGTCACAGATTAGCAGCAATTGTTTTTTAAAAATGGTCACACAGATCAGTCCTTTTAAACAGTGGGTTTGTATTTTCTTTGCAACAATTTAACAAGCACAGATCGCCAGAGTTAGATCGCAATGTAACTAAACTAGGTGTATCTATTTCACTGTTACATTGTTACTGTTACAGAGCCGTTCTGTGCCTTTTACATTGTTGCAAAGGGAAGGCAAAAAAGCATAGTCAAGAAGATCAGCACAAGGTACCAGGACTAATCAGAACTGGGAGAACCTCTTCATACCAAACCAATAACCCCCGATTCTCAAAAGATGCCATCACTTGCTGTTTTCTGTTGAAAAATCATGGAGTGTGGAGCACCCTGGGAAACTTATCATTTAATTTGTTTTATTTAATTAAATCAAAACTATTGTGGTGTGGTGTGCAATGTTATGCGACGTTTCCCTGAATTATCGCATAGCACTGTCCATTGTTTCCAACAGCACCACTATGCGTTAACGCATCAAAATGCCATAGGCAGTGCATTGTTCGTAACGCAGCTCATAGGTGTGAATGGTAACGCTCATTTTTAAGAGCAGAGCATTTCAGTGTGATTTCAAAGCAGGAAATCGTACCAAAATATTCCCAGTGGGAACACAGAATTAGAGGGGAAGTAAAAGAGCAGAAAGGCAATAGAGACAGGAAAACCAAATAAATAGAAAGGGAAGATAGATGTGAGAAAGGGTAGCTAAAGAATTAAAGAGAGAAGAACAATGGACAGAATGGGAACCGAGAGAAGGGGGTTAATACAATAATGGGATTATGGGAAATGGAAGCAATTAAAGGCAGTAAAATAAAGGGTGTTGGTGGGGAGTGGAAAAGGGGAACAGGTCTGAATTGTCTATTGGGGTCCATAAGAAAGTAGCTACGCCACTGCTGCAGGGTATTTTACTTTATTTCCATAACATGTCGTATCCTGTAACTACATAAATTCTATGTGTGCATGACATGTATAAGTACCACTTGTTATAGTCTGCTTTTATCAAAACATAATTAAAACATTTTGATGAATGTGAGATTAATAATTTGCCAGGAGGATTACCATGGTTTTGCCCTAATACAGCGCATTATGTCCCTATATATTTTCCTAAAATCGGTAAATATCTGGATTGTGCTGTACATAGCATTAACAGATAATCTGTTAATAAGAAGACACTCTTACAAGGAGTGCTAGTAATAAATTATTCTTTAAATATAACCCCAAATGGTACAGTATAAAATGTACTACTATACACAGCAGCTGAATAAGTTCAGCGCTTGTGCATTCAACAATTATGGTAATTATGTCAGCAGTTTTTATATCTACCTGCATCTTAATGAAGCCAGACAGGCTTTGTTAGTCATTTACAGAGCAAGTTTCATTAAATGATCCTATCATCATCCAGTGCAGGAAGTGCAGATTGTCCTCTCTGCTACTGTACTACTAATTGGATCTTTCTCATTTACAGCTTTAAAATCTGGTCACATATTTAGCTACAAAGGTACATTGATGCTGCCCAACACATGACAAACAGCCATTTCATTGGGCAGTTGGGCATCATGGCTACATCTTTGTGTCTGTACCCACCTCTAGTGCAGGAACTTATTTCAGAGGTGGGAAATACTTTTTATCTCCTTCTGAACAGCAATGAACCATTTAAGAAAAGCAATTAAAAATAAAAAACAGCTTTTGTTTTTATAAAATAATGTACCTATGGCTAAAGTGATAAAATATAAATGCTAAACCTTCCAATCTAAGATTCCATTTCAAATGAGTTTCATTCCACCGTTATCTTTGTTTTTAAGGCTGGTCAGAGTGTTTCTTTCACTATGTTCTTTGCCTTGGAACCTTCTGACCAATAAATATTTAAAATATTTAAATAAAGATAAAATTATATGAAAGGATCCCAGTATATTTCTCATCCTTTGTAAAAAAAAAATCTGATTTTTTTTAACCTTTCAGCCTTACTCTGCTTCATTCGAGATTTCAGCCTTTATAGTTAACATAACATAAAGTACCACCACTGATGTGTTTTGAACAGGATAGTTCCATTTTATGAATCCAAAAATTGTAAGTCTTGGTGGAATGAAGATGGTGTTTTATATTATGGCTATGTTAACAGATATGATTGGCACCCTGACCCTCCATTTTCTAACATACTACCATTTTGATTGTGTAAAATGTAAATGTTTGAAAAGGAGACCAAGCCAAAGACTTACCCAACCTTTGGTCATAAATATTTTCTAAATTCTAAACTAAAATGAGTATATCAATAACCTGAAAGCATCCACATTAAGAGCAATATCTTTCTTTCCCTAAGTGAGCATGAGGACCTACTCTTCCTTCTGAAAGATTTTGCCAGCATATAGCAGACAAGTAACAAAAACATTTTCCTGATTGGCATAAATGCACCAATATTTGCCCAAAACCCTGTTTCAGGGCACGGCCACACTGCAACGCAACCGTACACGGAATCGCATGCGATTTCATGTGTGATTTTGTTGCATTTGCGCGTGTTTTTTTCATTAAGTATTGGAAAACGCATGCGATTGCGATTTAAAATGCGAAACCCAAATCGCAATCGCAACGCACCCGAAAACGTGCGTTTTCAGATCAATGATCTGAAAAAAACCCGCAAACGCACAAAAAACACATCAGTGTGGCCTAGCCCTCACTCTTCAAAATATACTTTGTAGTCAACGCCCAATTGCTGAAGAGTATTCACAGCAAATCTTTTGCAGCAGTGGTGTAGCTGGAAATCACAGGGCCCCATAGTAAGATTTTAGATGGGGTCCCTCAACCCACAAAAAGAAAAAAATGTTCAATGCAGTTCAACCCAACCTGGGAAGGTTTTTTAAAAGGCATTTCCACCCTCCAAAGAAAAGTTTTATGTCATATTGTTTAGCTCCACAAACTCCGTTTTCATTTTACCTTTCAAAGATGCTCCCAAGCTCAGATATTCTACTTATAAAACCCCCGATCCCTTGCTGTTGCAAGCTATTTGGTTATGAGCATGCACAGTAGCAGAGGAGTCTTGTTCTGTAATGTGCGTCAGTCATTGGCCTTAATGTCACTATCACGAGAAGAGACGCAGTTTTGTAGAATATCTGAGCCTTGGAGCTTCTTCGAAAGGTTTAATTAAAATGAAAAGGGGGTTTGTGGGACTATACTACGTGGGTCAAAATTATACTTAGTAGGATGGACATGTCTGCAGGGGACCTGGCAGGGCCTCTTTAGCTCCCGGTTCCTATGGTAATCCCTACGCCCCTGTTTTGCAGAGCTCAGAAGAGGTGAGGAGGGAGCGACAAGGATTAAGGAGGATATCTCTGTATAACAGCAGGTCTTAATGAGGGATTTTGAGGGGTGCTCTACCTATATATAAAGTTTCATTTTGGGGGTGGCATGCCCTTACAATGTCAAATACCTGGATGTTAAGTTTTCCATCTTTTAAAGGCTAAGTAATATACATATTAGAGGAATTACTTTGCTTGTATGAACAAATCATTAAAATATACATGCTTGCAAAGTAAAAAAATAACTGCAATTTTTTAATAATGACTCAGTGACTTGTGGTTCAGCAAAATAAGTTTTTTGAACTCTTAGACATTTAGACTCTAAGCCTTTACATAGCTCCACACTCTACAGCCAATGTTTCATTTCAAGAATTTAAATATTTTTAAAAGGGTGACTTCATTGCAGTCTGCAGTGTAAACCTTTGCTTGCAAGAAACTGAATAGCTATATTTAAAAAAATATCAGGGAGATTCAATAAAAGTTCTTATCGTTTAAAATGGTGCTAATTTAGCCCCAACCAATCAGATCTTATTTAACATTTGAAAGCTAACATCTGATTGGTTGGGGCAAAATTAGCACCATTTTAAACAATAAGAACTTTTATTGAATAACCCTGTATATATATTAGCAATATGTGGACTAAAGAAAAGAATCTATACTAATAAAAGGCAAAGCCCTCACTCACTCACTCACTCACTCACTCACTCACTCATCACTAATTCTCCAACTTGCTGTGGAGGCAGACGGTTTAAATTTGGCAGGCTCATTCATTGAACCTTACTTACAAAAGTTAAGCAGGTTTCGTTTCGAAATTCCACCTGTAACGGTGAGTATCTGACATTGCACAGACTTATGGTTACCTAGCTAACAAGCTATACAAATCTATATGGTTGGTCCGATTTCAACCAAATTTTGTATGCATATACTCCTTTACCAGTAAAAGGTTAACGAAATTTTTTAGGGTGGGGGTGAATGGGGGGGGAATAGAATTTTGAACTCCTGCACACTAACGGCTGGACCGATTTTTACCAAAATTTCAGGGTGTGTGTGGGGACTGGCTAAGGTGTAAGGGGAAGGGTTTGGAGGGTGGACAGAGAGGAATAGTGGGGGGTATTGGGGGCGGACGGGGAGAGGTGGTGGGGGTTATTTTCACCAAAATTTCGTAGTTGAATAAAAAATATAATATTAAATTAAAGTTAATGAGTGTTGCATTATCGTAAAGCTTATTGAATTGTCTTTCTTTAATATATCAAGTGCCGAGTGATTACAGCAATCTTGATACATTATTGCTATCTTACTAAAAAGGTTATTTGAATACATCTCTGCTGCGAAGCGCGGGTATTTTGCTAGTATTACAATAAATATAAATACATTTTTCTTATTGCACAACAATCGTGTCCAACCTCCCCCTCCATTTGAAAGTACTTCGGGCGAGAATATAAACAGCTAGGCCATCACCCATGTGGTTTTAACTTATTTCTCCAGCACTAACCTGTTAAAGTTGTGATCACAATACGAATAGGAAAACACACTTCTATCCTATTGGTCAGCTTGCGGCTCTGAGGTAGGAAATAAAGAACAGGCAGCAAGTGCTGAAGTTAGAAGCAAAAACCAGAGCTGAGTATCTAGCAGTTTAGGTCCTTACCCTGGGTACTTTCAATGGTACAAAGACGAGGATTCGGGCTAAGATGAGTATAGTTGTTCTTTAAGGGGAAACTATGTTCCCATCTAGCAATATCTCCATTTCCTGCCTAACTGTTGATCCAGAGGAAGGCAAAAAAACCCCACCAAATTTATGAAGGGGAAAAAAATTCCTTCCTGATTTCAAGTGGCAATCGAAAATTTCCCTGGATCAACTCTACTTTATGTATCAATACCAGTAATGTTGTGTTAGTAGGAAAGTTTTAATGGTTAAATGACAACTCCACCCTCATAATAACATCTTTTAGAAATAATGGCCTCTTTAAAATATGTTAATATATTTTACTTTGTCCTCTTAATTCATTACTATATGCCTGCTATATTCTGGATGCCTCATGGAAACTGAGCTATTTAGTGATGTGTACTGAGCCTGAGCATGCTCAGAAGAGGCAGCTAGCATTCAATCATTGGCTGTGATGTCAACCATCAAATCCATAATTAACAGTTGCTAACTGGAAGAATCATATATATTTCAGATTTCAAACAATTATAGTTTAGGGTTTTGTGGGTGATTTACCTGTATATAAGTTTTAATTCGAGGGCTGAACTTGCCCTTTAAAAACTATTGTGGAAAAATGGTAGTTTAAAACCGTGATGAAGTTTCTAATTTAATTTCTCAGGGAGGTAGGAAATTCTATTCCTGTTTTCTGGGTGTCCACTAACAAGAATTTCTGCTTGTGCAGCAGCTAACAGATCACCGTTCACTGCTCTGCATACAGGGCGTGACCACATCCCATTTCGCAACGGTAAGGGGAGGTAGTCAAGCTTGTGCATTGCAATGAGCGATGAGCTTTCATCTGCTGCATAAACTGAATATGACAGCTTACCATTCATGTTAGTGCTAACCAAGGGACATAGAAAAAGCATTTCCTTTAAACTATTTTTCCACTATAGTTGAAGGTGAGAATACCACCCGGGATCAGGGCTATGATGTCAATAGAATGTGTCTGTACTAGGGGTATTGCTGGAAGTCTACCAGGGCTATGTACCAAAAGCCGTTATCGGCTATTTGTGTCTTACTATGACTTAGACACAATTAACGGCAGTTTGCGAAGTTACACAAAAAAAGGTGCCACAACTAATGTACCGAGCCGATAACAGCTCTTTAAGATGTAATCTCTACTGCACAGCAGATCAAAACAAAGAATCTGCAGCTTGTCTTTCCCATTATGAGCTCACATATTATTAGCACAAAGATCCTACCTCTTTCATACACAAAACAGAGGTTTTCATTTTATTTAATTTCTTTGCATTTCATACAAATAAAGAAAAGTCATTTTTGGATTTTATTTCCTAGACAGTAAGAATGGCACAAAGAAAGTTAAACTTGTGGGTAAGGAGCCTGAAACCACACAGATTGTGTGTCGGATTTACAGAGAGCCGGAATTGCTGGACTCTCTGCAATTTAATATAGCCGTTGCGTCTCTGGGTGGGTAAATCGCAAACTGGCGTTACCCTTTGCACACCTCTTTTTTCTCAAATTGTAATGTCATAAAATAGCCATCTCAAAAAAGCAGTGTTACCGTTATATTAAAGGATATGTACACCGAGAAATGTGTTTCTTTAAATTTTCCATTACTGGAAACTATAATCCTTCTCTACCATCACTGTACCATTTTTTTGTTGACCTGTCCCCTATGTTTGAAACATCTTACATTTCAGCTGTCAACTGTGATTATAGATTTACACCAAACATTCATTAATTAACGAACGTTCGGTTGCAGAATACCATTCGATAGTAAATACCACAATGGTAGTCTATGGGGATTGAAATCTACGATCGCATTATAGTTATAGGTAATTTACAATCATTTTATTGATCCTTAAACCGCTCATTAAATTTGTCCCTTAGTATCATAAACTCTTCTGTTATGTGTAGTTTTGCTGTGGCTTCAATGGTGACAGTACATGAAAAATGAAATTACCTCTACTAATGCTGCCTCATACAGTTTTCTTGGAAAAAAATTTTTTCACATTAAAGGGGAACTAAAGTATCTAGAAATCATTGCCCCAATAGACAGAGCACATTCACAAAGTCTTTTGTGAAACACGCACAGCCAACATTGTAATGCTTTTACGAAGTGATTTAAGGAGGTAACATTGGGGGCTAACATCCAACTTTATTAAACCTTCCCAATTATGATTTCTTATTTTGTACATCTCAGCTCTGCACTATAAGTGTAAGACTTATTACAAATTATGTATGCATATAGTTGGGAATGTCAGTTTTGCTGTCTAGCTTAGACACTGCAATGCTAGCATCTAATTATGACCACTGGTGGAGCTGTTGCTTTTGCAAAGTGTAATGAATGCCACAGCTTAGCCACTCTGTATAAAAGATTACACAACTGTGTATAACTAAAAATACACAGGGATGGAATGTTACTTGTACATAATAGGCTTTGTGAGTTTAAATGCAAAAAAAAAAGTATATAAACAAAATACTTATTTATCGTGCATATTTTCTTTTTGCATTTGTGAAAATGCTTTACTTTTATATGCAAGATTTTTTGTCGTTATTTTTCCTGAAAAAAATAGCAATAAAAAAAACAAAAAAACATTGTGATTGAATGGGGAACAGCTGCAAACAGGAACAGAGTGAGATAAAAAGAAGAGTGAGGAAAACTTGGCTAAAATTGTACAAAAGACATAAATTGTTTGACAAGATCACACTAAAATGTTCTAAAAAAAAAAAAACAACATTCCAGTTAATTATCAGTTAATAAGACTAATATATCACATCCAGACATTTTAATATGCTTTGGACCAGCATGTCCTGTCCATGAATTTTAGAGATTCGGGGAACAGAACTTTTTTTTTTTTTCCCCTTAATGCTTTCTTAATATCAAGGGCTTTTAATGTGGAGCAGAGGTAAATAACAATCATTTCTTGCTCTAACATGCACTGCATGCTTTTGTACATACTTCCTGCAGGGCCTTGTTCCATATATTTTCCCACAATCCATCAGCACTTTTAAAACTGAACAAACACTACCTGTGATTCCATTGAGTTC
Organism: Hymenochirus boettgeri; assembly: GCA_019447015.1. Classification (NCBI taxonomy): domain Eukaryota; kingdom Metazoa; phylum Chordata; class Amphibia; order Anura; family Pipidae; genus Hymenochirus; species Hymenochirus boettgeri. The sequence goes on along the minus strand of CM033474.1, from coordinate 101,506,819 downwards.
TGCTTGTTATATACTGTACATTCTGGGAATGCAGTGCTGATCAAAATGTGGTGCTAGATTCATTCACATTTAAATATGGTGAACAAGGAAATATATAGAAAGTGGTATCACAAAATTCAAGCACTTGTATACTTATATAGTTATGTACTTAAGTACAACTATACTCACCTCAGCCCCAATCCTCTTGTTTGGTCCTTTCAAACTACCCAGGCTGAGGACTTATACTTCTAGGTTCAGCTTCTAACAACTATACTTACCCCTTGAAGTTCCAAACGTAGGTGCATAGTATAGGTCCTCACCATGGGTAGTTTTAAAGAGAGGGCTGTCTTTCAGGAGGCTATTTGTTGTTTAAATATAACTGCAACCTTGTGCTTTTATATGGCCACAGAACTCCTGTACACATCTAATATTCTTATAATTTACAGTAGGGGGTACATTGTCTACTATATTAATGTAAAACTATTTATGTATTTATTTTTGTCGTCTTGTATGGATTTTTGTATTATAAAATTTACAAAGCTGTGTCTCCAAGTGGCCCTATATGAATAAAACTATTCATGACCTATCTCACCAGGATGGAGAAATGTAAACAATTTTATTATTCCACATAGGTATACCATTCATTTATCAGTTAAGAATAACAATGACAATTGATGCATTGTTTTCATTTTTGGATTCTGGGCTATGTAAAATGTGTTTTAGACCATTGTTTTCCTTTCAGGGCTGGTAAGATTGAAAAAAATAGAAAGCTAAACAAACCATTTAAAAACATATGACCAGCAACAAACAACTTTCATATTATGGATATTATTCATCTGCAAATAGCATCACATTTTCAACATTTTAAAGGGCATGCCCACCCTTTACACAAAAAAAAGTCAGTAGCCTTCCCCCAATCCCCCCAACTGATATATTTTGCACTTTATTACCTGCATTATTAACCAGATATTTAAGAATAAGTACGATATTGTCCCAAATCTAGCAGAATAAGCTGTCTTCTCCCTCCATATAGCCAATCAAGGCTGTGACAACTGACATCACAGCCTAAAGCTGGCAATACACTAGGCAGACATTAGATAGATTTGAGATATCTATCTAATGTCTAAAGACCACATTTTACAAGCAGCTGTATTTATCTTAGGATGTTCCTATCTGATCCATTCATTTTGTGATTTCAAATTAATTGCATGAAAGAACAGGCTAGGCGGTTCTTGGATAGATAGGACAGTAGTCCTTGTTTATGGGCACCTTTAGATTAACTGCTGTTTCACCTGCTTCCCCCTCTGCACATGCTAAATCTTCCTCCTCCTTCAAGCTCATTGAGCTTGAAGGAGGTGTGTGTGAATTAATTTTTCTAGGTGCAGTGCTATATTGGAACTGTGCCCTAGAAACACAAGACAACACAAACAGCAAATAACCACAGGATAGGGAGTCAGAGCTTCAGGTAATTCAGATTATTCTTTTTTTTATGATTTTATGATCTTAAATGAGTTAGCCATGCAGTGACAGAGAACAGGGCTTTGTTTTCATTAAAAGAATACAGTTTTACACATAGTTGGCCAAAAGGGCCACAAATGCTGTTGTAAAATGGCTGACATTTTCAAAACCTTTTTAATACTGGGTGCATATTAACCAGAAATTAAGTTGATTTATCTTTGAATTGTCATATTTATTAAAACGTTGGGAGGAACATAATATGTGGTCAGTATTAATGGCAAAAATTGATATTCATAGAATGACCAATGCTTCATAGTATAAAAGTACTAGTTTTTGTACAAATGCTGTATCATATCTGTGTGTATGACAAACTTCTGGAAGTTAACTACTTTCAATATCTCAAAAGCACTTTATTAGACAATCCCTAGTTTTACAGAGTGTCAAAACCATTATTTATATCACTGTAAGATGAAAGATGGGCAACTAACTGCTATTCATCCCTCACCTGGGGTCAACATAGGAGAATGGGGTAAAGCTGGGGGAAGTTTTACAAGAGGGGAGAAGGAGACATGGGGATGATTAATAAGAGGGGGTTATTTGAGGGAGGTGTCACAGTTGCACCATTTTGTTTTGACAATTGCCTCTCCTTGGTTAGACACTATCAATGCGAGAAGTGGTCTGAGTGCCCAATATGCATAATTCAAGGATGTTATGGGAGTGGTTCTTAAAGTAAGGATGAGAGATCACATACCCCTAGAAGTACAGATGGTGAGATCTGCAGCTGGCATTGTTGATATCGTGAGTGAGGTAATGGGTTATTGCCACTTACATTGGGTTACAGCTAGAAGTTTCTAATTACCGAGTTATGTAAAATATTTATACAGTTGTGCACAATAACGCCGTTTAAATCATGTTAGTTCCTTTTATTTGGGGGGGTTGGCAAAGGGGTAAATTGAAGAGGTGGTGGGAGAGAAAGGGGAAGATAAGGGAAGCAGATGTCAAAAACTGCAGTTCTCATCATCTTCCAGACCTTTCCTAGTCAAGTATTGTTTGTGTTTTAGCTATTTGTTGTTTTAATACTGTACCAAAACACATGCTGACTTTTCATTTGAGAGCAACATATTTCACGTATTGTTTGCAAAGCTGATTCTCTCCAAACTCACCACACATTATTTTATCCAAATAAATACACAAGGGTCAAATTAAGCCCCCAAAGAACAAATACTTTTCAAGTTTGAGGCCAGGAAGAAATAGCCTTGCAGCCTGCAGTGGAATAGAAAAAAACTCAAATGCGTGGTGTTTTTTGGAAGGAAATCTTAGTATGTCAGGAAATTGAAAGCCTTACAAAGCACAGCAAATGTTACCTTACTGCCAAACGCAGCTTGAAGAAGAAAAATAAATTTCCATACATCGCTCTGCCTGTTCTACAATCCTAACTTTACACACGAGAAAAAGAAAATTGAGTCTGTTTATAGGATATGTTCGCCCTTTGCTTCTATACATCAGAAAATCCATTAAAAAAATCCCATTTTCATATTGACTTGTGCTTATTATAAATCAATCCATGTTAGACGGTTTTATGGGGTCTTTTTAGAGAGGCTGTGACTTAGGGTGTTGTTCTTGTTGCTGTTTATTTTTGTTTTCATGCTAGTTTTCAGTGTCCATGCCATGTTTGGATATCCATGCACTTTGCTAGTGTCAGCTGACAGCCAGTTTTTTACACGCTTAGATTTCTTTTCTCATAGTGGGGTAACTTTACTGGTTGTGAAACACTAAACAGATCTCTAATTCAATGATCCATGTCACATGTTTTATTATGTCACCAAATAACTTTTAGAATGGCAACATTCTTTGATCAGTATGTTTAATAGCTTTATTCTGGGACATACGCCTATTAATTTCAACCTTTATAGCCTACTCATTAGCCCTACCTAACAGTAAATCAAGAGGAAGGCATAAAAAACCTTTTTAGACTCCAAATAGCAATTGGAAAGGATCAATAGAACTAGGGTTATTTAATGAACTTAATATTGCTACAGGACAGAAATAATATGTTACGTAGCTAGTGAATGACTTTCTGTAAATGCTAATCTTTTACTTTTTTAAAGATTATGTTAATTTTGTCTCCATCATTGACTTTTTTTGTCCATTAGCTCATCTTCTAGTTGGGCGAATTGGTCCAGACAGAAATTATAGATCAGAGCTACCCCCCCAATAGCTCTATGTGTTTAGGGGTGGTTATGAGATGCAAGGAGGAAGTATGTTTAACAAACTCAGTCAATTAAGTCAACAGAGTCAAATGAGTCAAACTGATTAGAGGGAAAGCAATCAGAAAGTAGCAGGTACTTGGTATGCTTCTTACATGGATGTAATGTTATCTTCGAATACCCAAAATTCACATAATAATATGTGCTGGAAAGTAGTTGTGCACCTGACATTATTGTGTTAATGTATTTTGGATGCCCATCCAAGATTAACATTTCCCAATTAACACACTCAAAAAAATACATCAGTCCAATTCACAGAGAAACAAAGAGCTACAAACAGGAGTTAAACCCATGCTAACTAACCCGGATTGTGCAACTTTAACCCCTTGCCTGTGGCGGCTGCACAAGAATTGCAAAAGACACCCAACGCAAGCTATTCACTAATAATAATCATTTCTGTGCAACTATAAAATCCCCGCTAATGGCTGGGGTTAACTTTGCACAGAGGTTAAATCCTGAAAGAAAACACTCTCGGGTAAATTGTGATCGTGCTCTACCATATCCACACCTCTAATGCCAGCTATTAGTTGGTATTATAAGTTGCACAAAATACTGCCACAACTGCTATATTACATAGTTTGCTTCAGCTGCGCAGGTGTCTTTTGCAAAACCTTTCCTAACCGCTGGTTAATTGGTTAGAGTGACCTTAAAACAGAAAATAAAGTGCTGCAGCTCTTGGTAAATTAGTCTGTCTACGTGTTTTATAAATATTTTATAGTCCAAAATGTTACAAGTTCTAAACACCTCTTTTCAAACCTGCACTTTATAGCAAAACAAATAATTTGCAAATCATTCGGGATTATGTGACAAGCTAAAGATATCCTGTCATGACTAAACAATAAGTATGCCACTGATGGCACCAGGCTCTTTAAATTACTGAACATTTCCTGAGGGTTTATTCCATATTGCCTTAAAACAACAATGACAAACATGACAAATACACCCAAGGATTTCTATTGACAACTATGAAAGGTGCTAAGCAATGTCAGGCTACTATGAAATTCTTTTGCAAATAACAGCATTAAAGGAGAACTAAAGCCTCCAAACAACATTGTCCTAATAGAGACACATTCACAAACATACAACAAGCTGTGTCTCAACACTCTCTTTGCTGTGGCTGCTGGGTAGTTTATGAAAATGAACCTGTGGGTAGTAAGGGCCAGCTCCCATAATCCATCTTAGCTGGGTGAAACTTAGCTAAGTGTACACCGTACTCTTCACATGCTTTGTAGTGCTACACAGATAAAAACAAGAAAATTGCTTTTTAGACTTGCTTTTTAGAAGCTGACAATCATATAACAGCACAGTGATCCTCCCTCTCTGACAGAGAACAGTTTTTTTAAACAAGTTAAGTGCTCCTGTCCTTTCAATTATATAAACCTTTGCTTTTTATACAAGAAAGACAAGTAATTTTTGCAGTGTATTTCTTAGCTAGCATGGATGTAAAAAAGAGAATATTAACTTTTCAGTAAAAAATCAAATTAAGTCTTGGGAATCGAACCTGCAACCTCATGCACTCTATCTTGGTAATAGCTTTTACCCCTAACAGAAATAATGAAGAAATGTGAAGCACAACTACATGCAGAATCTTTATATTTTGCTAGGAACATAATGTAAAGAAAACATAAAAATAAGTCTTGTGATTTGAACCTGTGACCTTGTGGGTTGTGTGTTTATAAATCAAGCACTTTAACAGGTAAACCACCACAACACATGCAAGATACATAGGTACATTTAGAAGCTTTGTCTTTTGCTAGGAACAGAAATAAAAACGTGTTGGTGAAATCAGTTAAATATTTTGTATTGCTACAGGAAGGCTGTGTGAAATTCATGCTGGTTGATAAATTGGACTGCAGGTTAACGAGCATCTTTCTGTATAGAAAAAAACATTTTGCATAGAGAATGGGGTTAAGGGACGTGGCTTTTTGACGACTCCATGGGCTGTGGGTTGTACTGGCAACAACATGGAAACCTTCTTAGTTACAGAATCTATTACTTACTGTATATGTACTAAATGCAACTTACTAGAGAAGAATCTTACAATGTTCTGATGTTCTGGGGAGAAAAGCTTTCACGTTAGGATTTATAAGTTGAGTTCTCCTTTAACTAATGGCAAATAGAAAAACTTTAAAGGTGTTTTTAGACTGTGAGTTTTTAAAGTGCTAAAAAAGTTGCTAGACTGATTGCCTCCTGTTTTTAACAATGGGAGGCACCGGGGAATGAATCACTGCATTTTAATACCTAGTTGTTTAGCAATGATAACACGCTTACATTGGTTGTTATTGTATCTGTCATGTGCTCTTCTATTGCCTGAATGTTAATAATACAACTTACAAGAAGGTAAGAAGAGGAATGTGCTTTTTGTTTCCGGCAAATATAAGTCTCTCTTTTCCCTCGTTCAGTACAAGGAAAACCAGTCTATGCTTGATAAAAAAAAAAATAACCCTCATATATCACATAAGCCCTTGCCTGAGGAAAACTGCTACTCGAGATAAAAGCTAAATCCCAGTAAATATATATATCTATAATATGAATTCAGAAGTGATAAACTTTAACACAGTACTTGACTATTTAAAAGGGAAGTTCATCTTAAATGAAAAATGTATATAGATAAATCACCCCCCAAACCCCAAAACTGTAAAAGCTAAAAAATGCTGCCTAGTGTTCTGTTACCCCTTTTTACAGTTAGCAGCTGTCATGGATGTGACATAGTCAATGACTGAATGCTATTTCTCTAGCTGCCTTCTCTGAGCATGTGCAAGCTAGTAAAAGTGCTCGGAGAGGTGGCAGAAACCTTTTAAAAGGGGAGGTAGAACAGTATTTCTCTGCAGGTTAAGCTGGGTACACACGATGAGATATTTCGGTCCGATCGACCGATAGTTCAGTGTATCGGTCGATCGGACCGAAATTATCGCATCCGAAAGTGCCCATGTCCGATCGACCGTTCGTCCGAATCGGACGAAAGGACGATCGGACAGGGTGGAAAACCTCGTCCGATCGCGGTGACTATCGAACGCGGCTGCTTTTGCCGCGACCGACAGTCCTTCCTCCTGGCCGACCGTTCGAAAGTATCGAACGGTCGGTCAGGAGGAAAAATCGATAGGTGTGTACCCAGCTTTAGTCCAACATCTGTCAGTTTCTAACTATTGTGGTTTTGGGGTTTGAGAGATTATCTATCGATCGATCGAAGTAAAAATTCCAGGGCACTCTCAAGACTAACATCTTTAATAAAAAATATTTATTAAACATGCAAAAAACACACAGCAACATTTCGGTCTCCCTCTTAGACCTTTCTCAAGCCATCTAAGAGGGAGACGTTGCTATCTGTGTTTTTTGCACGTTTAATAAATATTATCAGGGTTATACAATAAAAGTTCTTATCTTTTAAAATGGTGCTAATTTTGCCCCAACCAATCAGATGTTGGCTTTCAAATGTTAAATAAGATCTGATTGATTGGGGCAAAATTAGCACCATTTTAAACAATAAGAACTTTTATTGAATCTCCCTGTATGTTTGCACAAGTCATGAGAGCCCTGGAATTTTTTACTTTGTTGGATATGTAACTGAATCACACCCAGCAGCACCCAGACAATTTGAACTATTAAAGGTAGAGTGCACACACATCTGTTATATAATTTTTGACTTGAGGGATGCACATGCCTTTTGCAGCTGAAAAAAGGGTATAAAAACTGAAGGGAAATTCCATCTGTATTTAAGTGCCTTTGTACATCCCCCTTAGACCCTCCCCCAGCCCCCCGACCCTCAGAAGATCCACATTCTTCATCATTGGTCAGATCTGCAGTCTAAGCTTGTCTATTAGGAATATATCTGTCATCGTGTGGTGTTGGGTACTGTTGATAGCTGGTGACATTAGCCAACTAGCTCATATGCACATAAAAGCTTTAACCACAGCTGCCTTATTAACAGTCGTGGCTTTTAAAAAAACACGTTTTGATAATGTGGAGTTGTAAAGGTTATGTAATACAGTAAGTCAGGTATACATGTATTTTAAATGCCTACATATTTAATTGGCTGTACTGACAACATTAAAATGTATATAAAGTCTTTCATTTCAATCATTAAGCATTTTATAGTGCATATAATTTTCTGATGATGGACTCTGGTTTTCTTTCTAACATGTCTGAGAACATGTTGCGATTGGTCTTCCTCCTTTCAAGCTCCACTCAAGAAAAAACTTGCCTTTGTGCTAACTGGTGGAATTGCACCTCATTTATGAGACTATTAATCAGGAATCAAACTATGAAAAGGCACAGAAAAATATGCTTGACGTAAGAAGAACAGGCAGCTCTAAATCTACCAACAAATAAAAAATCTTGCCATATTTCCTTCATGGAAACAATTAAAAATTATGGTTGGTTCATGGCTTCATCCTTTAACATCTAGAATTCAAAAAAGTAAGAGGCACATGGCCTTTCAATTAAACTTGAGATTTATTAATGAGGGTCTTCCACATGAAGGCTGGGTAACCCCATACAATATTTCTGGGCAACTCACCGATAGTACCATGTATCGGGCAGAAATATTGTATGATGTGGGCGACCGTGACTGATCTTGTTCGCCCGGTCATCTGGATCGAACAAATGGGCAATTCTTTATGTTGGTAAATCAAAAACAATTGTCTACCTTTGCTGCAACTGATAGCTAGCTAGTGGCAAACACTCGGTCAGTACTAATCTCATCCCATGTGTATCCAAACTAAGACTCCTATATCTTAAAGGACAATTTTACTTGCCTACCCTCCACTCCACTTTCATAGTCAGTACTTTTACCCAGGGTGAGGACCTAAACCGCTGCTAAACATGCTGCTCCTGTGAGCCCTGCCCCCTCCTCCCCGTCGGTGATGAGGACAATAGCAAGACACGCTCTGCAATGAGCATGCCTTCCTATTGGCCTCATTGTGCAAGGAGAGAAGGTTCAGCAGTTCAGGTCCTCACCCGGGGTAGAAAGTACTAACTAAGGAAGAGGAGCAGAGGGAAGGTGAGTATAATTGTCCTTTTAAATGACGCAAAAGAGAGAGATAAAGCATAATTAAAAAGTCAGACAAGGTTGAAAATATCATGATTCGTAACAGAATCAGCTCATATAGTTAGTCACAAGTTAATTAGTATACTGGTCATTCAAGAGATTTGCACATATAACAATCAATTTGACTACAAGCAGCAACACAGCTTGGCCCACTGTGTGACTATGGAAATGAGAATGTTACATGTAAGGCTAGTTACAGCTGGTCACCCACCACCATCAACCAGTCAGCTGGGCCGAAATGGGGTTTCAGAGCAACCAATTGTGAGGTCCATAGGAGAACATTTTACAGTCATAGGTTGCAGTACCAAATAATTAGATGTTTTTCCCTACCATCAAAATTAACCCTAAATCACATTTCCATGTAAAATGTGCTGAAAAGGTTCAGCAATATTACTTCCTGCTTGAGCACTTTCTGTTTTCAGCCACGTGACTAGCCTCTACCTGCATTAATAGCACCTATTCTCTGTCATTTTTTTTATGTCTGTGCAGGTACTTTCTGTTTTACCTAGCATTAAGGCAGAGGCCACACTAAGTGTGCGCTTTTGTGCCCGAGTGTGCTGCGATGCCTGTCATTTTCAGGGATCGGAGCGCATCCGATCCCTGAAAATCCCTGGATTGCAAACGCAATTGGATTGCGTGTTAAAACGTCCTGATGTGGCCTAGCCCTAAGTCTTAACTGAGCATGCTTCTCCCCTGGGGCATAGGGCAGGTGCCACTCAACCAACTTGAAGCAGAAAATTTAAACATTTTTACAGGCTGCAGCCAGAGATGTGATCTAGGGCTCATTTTAAAGGAAAGACTGCAGGCTTTAATTTAAACCTAACTTGTTTAGAGACTACATTTGTCCTTAAAATAAAATTGTCCTTAAAAATTGAGATCCACTTATGAATAATTAACCAGAAATATTGTTACTAATACTTCTAAAAAAGTTCTACAGTACAGCCTTAAGAGAGGGGGGGGGTCAAGAAAACAGGCAATTTTGTGTAAAACGATGGAAGGATTATTAATTAAATCCACTGAATATCAAACTATGCCATACCTTACTAAGAGTACAAAACAGCAGGAGCTGTCAACCTCAACTATCCATTAAAATGTTTACAGGACTTCTAAACCATTAGCAGTTTGGCCAACAGTGTGTGCTAAGTGAAGTCCCCAGCTGAGGCTTATGACTGTCACTAGTTACACTCTATACAGACTGATTCACATCAGGTCAATCAACTGGAAATTTCTACCCTGCAGCCTAGGCTCAAGCATTATATATTGATTAATGGGAAAATGATGAAAGAGCTTGACCTTGAACTTGGTAAATAACAGGGGCAACATAACTTTGACCTCTTATTGTAGTGACAACTCAAGTTACCGCATTAGAGATGTGTGGAACATACTTTCTTTTTGCCTCAAATTTGTGTGTATATATATATATATATATATATATATACAAATACACACACACACTTGTTTCCCCACGAAACAAAGGGAGAATCAATGTTAAACTTTTAATCATCCCTGTACTTTACACAATGTTTCTTGATGTTCCTTATACTTTCACTTGTGTTTCAATCTCTTCCATTCTAGAAAAGGTACACCTGCACTTAAGTATTTTAACAGTCATTAAGATCTTTGTGTCTGTTTCCTTGAAATTCAAAATAACCTCCCCATTTTCATTGCACGTGATTCTCTAGAGAAATTGCAGATCTCATTTGTTTCTTTTTTTTTTTACCATGTCTACCTCTCAAAGCCTTTTCACAAATAATGAGGTGTAAAAAGCTGTGATGTTCAACTGGGAAAACTAGGAACCCAAGGTCATACATGAATCTTTTTTATTTATTTATTTTTTTTTTAAGTCAAATTGATTCATATGCAGAATGGAATTACGCTACAGTTCCTGGAAATATGAAACCACAATTATTCTAAAAGTCCTACTGCGTAAAGAAGGTTTAAGAAAAATAAATATACAAAACCTTGGTTTTAATCTACAACTAGCCCATTATTTCCCAGCACCCTATGTATAAAATACTATATAAAGAACAATGAGACATAATAGGTGAGAAGGCGCTTACGTTTTAGGACTTTTCTTATAAAAAATTTTGTTATTAAAATTCTAATAATATGGAAAATATCTTCAAAATGTATTTGTGAGATAATAAAAGGAATGTCAAGTCTACTTATAGAGGATGAGATGGTTTCCTTTTTAAAAAATTATATTTAAACTTTTTTTCCCTACATGTCAACTGTAACAGTGACTACATGTATGTACAACATTTCCTTTCACTACTCACTATATGATGAGGAATCTACATTTTGCAATGTATTGCAGATAACAAGGAGGTTGACGTCAGAATGATCAAGCAATGGCAATTATGGATTACTGCCTTATTATTTGTCATGTTTCCTGTAGAAAATCAGAAATTACTACTTGTGACTCAGCCAATATATTCTGGATTCCATCTACAATCATGTTCTGCAGGACTGGATATTACACAAACTACAAAGCTCAGGCTCTAGAATAATGTATTTGAATTGGAGTAAAAAAGATTTTAATGAAAATATTATTGTTCTGACCATTGTATAAAAACGCAGCCAACGGTTAGTTTTCAGGTGTTTTGCCTGGGCTTATTTTAATTGCTTTGCAGTTTCCTGGTGTCTTTCTGTGCTCAATATAAAGTCTTAACCATCCTCTCACAAAAGGGGTGTGACTCCTTGTGTGTAGTTGGTAATCCAGAAGGCTAAATTAGGGAGGGCCCTCTGTAAAAAACATTTTGCAATATTCTGATTTTTTAAATTCTTTTTATTCACCTCTTTTAACAAACTTATTGTTAACATTTATTCTTTCAATATCAGAACAATGTAAACATGCCCAACCCACCTACCCAGGCCAAGCCCTGATCCTCAAACTACACACCGGATTTGTCCTACCTCCAGTTACACCTTGTTCTTACAAAATCCACTCAAATTGAAGTCCAATTTTTTTTAGCCATTTATCACAAACCTACACAGTTGCTACAAATAACTGTATGTTGTTATAAATCTGCATATTTTACATATTCATTCCTCAAATCAATTCACTTTTATTGCAGACAAAAAAAACTCCTATAACATTACAAAAAGTTTGATTTTGACACAGGAAACTGTTGGGTGAAACAGATTTTGCCAGACGTTATTATGAACAACAATTATCTGAGGTATATATCTTTACTATGCAAGTGTTCCTTCTTCAATCATGATGAATTTATTGTAAGTTTGAAATACAAAACTTGCTATTTATTAACAGTTTGTTTCTTATTAGATATAAACAAGTTCTATAATTTTCTTCAAAAACCTGTATTTGCCTTGCAGCATAGCAGAACAGACAGCAATGTACAGAGCGGAAATTTGCTTCTGGCTGCTCAGATCGACAACTGTTCTGTTAGAACTAGTCACAAATCCTAGCAATTAAGCTACAAGTACTATACCCTTTACAACAAAGAAACCATTGTGTTTGTTGCTTAAAAGGAAACATCAGGTCATTGTCTTTCAGAAAATTATTGACTAATTGTAGCATATGAACACACCTTTAATTTTTTTTTTTTTAATAAATTTTAATTTATTAAAAGGTAACACTGAAGTGTAAAAGCATTCGATGGCTTCCTCTTTTGTGTTGGTGTGATGAATTCCACTTCATGGCCTTTAAAGATGTCCACCCCCAAAACTAAAATTTAACCCAATTCTGGCCCTATTGTGTAGTGTTAAAAAATACTTACTTTACCCCTCTGCTCCAAACGGTTCTCCTGCAGTGCTTGTATAAAGTTCCAAAAAGTAAACAGCAATAGCTGCCTGTGAGCTATCCGGTCCTTGCTGGTTCCTTAAGTGACATGCACAGGAGAGCCATGGTATGGTGCATGACTAAGAAAGAGGATTAATACACCACCAGAGTGCATAGATAGTTGAGAACATCATAATATATATATATTTAGTAAACAGATGTCCAAAATGCTGCCTCAAATGATGTATAGCTGACACATCAGTGTTTTTTTATTTATTGAGAAAGTAAACTCTTTAGTTCATGCATACCCTATGAAAGGGTTACAGGTGTTAATGCTGCCTTAAACCCAGGAGGAAATAAAGACAATTATTGGAGAACTGGCTCAGCATTTCAGCACCTCTAACTTACAGGTAAAAAGGAGGAGTGGAATGGCAAGAGAAATATTTGCCCTTAACATACAAGCATCAATACATTTCACAGATTCATTCTCAGAGAGAAAAATGATTTAACAATCAAGTTATAGTCTTTCAAACATCTTTTTCTGATCTCATATTTAACATAAAGTATATACTTTAGCGTATAGGGCTATTGGTAAAATATTTTATTTGTGAATCAATGTGTGTACCTAGCTTAAGTGTACTGTCTGGCCATACCTCCTAACTTCACTCACTTGGTCCCCTGACTAATATAAATTGGTACAGGATTGGCTATAGACTACTAGAATGCGTGACCAACTGTAACAAGTTGCTGCAGTAGCTTAGGACTGGTCATGTAAAAGAACAAAATGGTCAGTGACAATACTGTGTGATACTGGAATGCTGGGAAATAAAACACAAACCCATGTTAGAAAGGTACATTTCCCAGCATCCACATAAAAATGAGAAGTGAGACCGAGATTACTGCTTTTATATGACAGTGACCCTTTAAAATGTGGGTGTGAGTCTGGGGGTATCTGCTATTTATATCAGGGAGACTCCCGGAACTTCGGGGACAGGTGAGATGCATATCCCTGAATAAAATAAACTAATTTGGTAGTTGCCAATATCTCATTGGCATTATTATAAGTGCTTGTCAAATGAAACCATCCACATCCCACATTCTACTCACCTCACAACTGTATTTATTTGAAATAAACCCAAGCAAATGCACTTTAATTTCTATCTATGTCCTGATTAAAGTCCAACCCTGTAAGCTCTGGCTTCTTGGGTGGTCTATGACTCTGGATTGTCTCTTCTAAACATGCTCAGCTGGGGGGGAGGTGGGTTTACATAGTACTAGAGCAAGTTTATGATTCTATAACTGTGATGTAATTACTACAGCAGGGGTGGGAATGATGATTGGGTAAGGCAGATTACACAGCCTATTTAATGTGATAGGGTATCTTTCTTAAATCAGCCCTATAAGCAGTTTAATGGACTGGTTATGTTTTACCATAAAGACTGTTTTACCATCAAATGCTCTGTGACTGTTGTCTGGAATTACTTAAAACAGCTTTATATATAGTTCTCAGATTCCCTCCAGCTGTGCAGCCCTGCACTAGTATAAGGCTACAGATACTGTATACGTCTGCTATAGATGACAGCCATAAAATGAACGTCAGCTGGAGATGGCTAATTTGCCAAAGACAAAACATCCTAAGATATTTCTCTTTCTCTAGTACAATTATTGTTTTGTATAGGATCATGGTTACATTCAGAATCTTGCTTTGGTTTTATTCCCATTTCGTAATCCCCCATATTCAGTAAAATAAAAGTCAGTTAAGAATAAAAACTTAAATAAGAAGAATGCTTTACTAGAAGTGCGGTTCTCATAACACACGCAGGGGAATTTAATATTGCAAAGCCACGGCTTTTACCTATTCCTCATCCTGCATTGCGATACTGGACATAGTCGGATATTATATCAGAAACAACGGAGTGCCTTAAAGTAAGTTTAAAATCCACGTTACCACAATATTACATCGAGTTGTGTGGGTTTTACACTTATTTTACAGATAATGAATCTTCCCGATGGGGTTTAGAGTATCTCATACAAATGTAAATGAATGTGATGCAATGGATCTTTAAAGGGTAAGTAAATCAAAGAACATAACGATCTGATATAGAAATATAACATTATCAGGAAATCCCCATACATAATAAAAGGGACACTATACACGGGCAGTAACTGACAGTTTGCACATTTAACGTGCGTTCCCGTGTGCTGTAGTGTGGCAGTACTTATTGCATTATGGTAAGTAGCGATAGGGGTTAATACAGTATCTCCTTGTGTATTCATGTTCTTTGGAAAATGTGTACAGTAACATGTCTGTTATTTTTCTTATGTAGTGTTTTAAACCCTGATACGATTTCTGAGAAGAGAAAAAATTGAAAAGAAAAACTATGTTTCCAGGAAACTTGACATTCCACTGGAGTACTTCACGAACGTAATAAAGTTAAGATTGTAAAAAATCCAAGGCATGTCTTTTGTTCACATTCAGTCACTAGGAGTAAGGGTTAACAGCATAGGATCAGACATTGGTGAGAAGTTTAGAACTGATTAGGAAGATCAGTTTCCTTAAGTACTGTAGCAAGCCTGGAAGCCCCAAGGGCTAACCTGACAGTTAAATGGAGCATCTAGTTTACAGGTGGGGACTGGTTATTTTACTTGTTCTTTTACCTTGTATTACCTCTTTAATTTTCTCATGGTCATGTTAGAAAATGATAGTTTCTGTTAGCAATTAGGCAACGATGGCCGCACAAAGGATACTGGAAGGGACAGTTCTATGGGGTGTTACTGGAGTCCGGTTTGGGCTCTGAGTAATTCTAACTAGTACTTTATTCAGCTAAGGATTTCAGGTGAATTTTCAGGTGTTTTACATGATTAGTAGGTGATTTGGTAGTTGATGTATAAGGCATAATGTGCCCATTTACAGTGTAACATATAGTGGATAGTTCTGTGACCATATTAAAGCACTAGCATAAATCTTCCTGTTTCTTCCCCTGGTGTCAGCAAGAGTTACAGGTCAGATTTAACTAAGAGAGCGCACCTCTCTCTCCACTCCCTCTGGTTCTGCACATTGAAGCAGTGAGTGAAACACAGTATGATGGGTCTGGTTGTGCTGCTGGAGAGAGAGACCCTCCTTGCACAGTGAGTTTACATGTGTAAAAGGTGGGAACCCCTTCCGTTTTATATAGTAGTGCACCAATTATAACAATATTACTTACAGTTGGGGCACATAGGGATCAATGGGAGGGATGGGTTATAAGCATATTACATCACAGAGGACTTCCCTGACCAAATAAAATGACTTAATGTCATTATATTATAACGTGAAGGGGCTTATTATTTAGTTTTTTTGTCTTAAGGCTGTGTATAGCTTTAAAAACTTTTATGTACCAATATGATGCTGTCATTTTAAAAGTAAATAAATAGATGGAATGTACTTTCTTTTCTTTACTTTCTTTTACAAAAATAAAAAATGATATTCATATCCAGGACCCCCCTAAATCTAGGCTTCTTCATACTTACCTTTTCATCCTACACTCCTAAGGATACTTACAAAGCCTAATCCCTAGCAGGAAGGTTCAGCCTCCTCTGCTGCTGTTGCAAGCAGATAACGGGCAAGCTATGTGCTTATCCAGTCAGATGTTAGGAACTAAACAAGCCCTTATTAGTATTTATTACTATTATACTACTACTGTAATAAGTTGATCAAAGGTAAAGGCTGTTACTGGTGCCCATAGTTACAAAGGAGTTGTTTTATTGTTTCTACTCTAGTCTAGACGTTGGTATTAATATTCTGCCTCAGCGGTGGAAATGTTCCTGAATGAAAGCGATAAATTTATGACACACCGTGGAGACAAGTAGTGTTAATCCAAGCCAAGAAACAGTGCAAATATTTGTGTAAATCCAAAAAATATTGTTCCCAAATTCAGAAAACATCCATCAGAGCATGTTACCGAAAAGGCAGCATTTATATGCAAGTCACAAAAACACATGAGCTGATTTAAAGAAGACACCCAAGTAAATTGCTTGAGAAACAACTAGCGATCTCTTGCCAAATAATGAAATGTAGATGCAGACATAATAATGCGGCATATATTACATTATAAAAATGTAGATTCTTAGAACTGTCAGACATCGTATTACTTTGCAAAGGGAAAAAGTTTTCCCACAAAACTTAAGAGCGGGCAAGTGTGAGCCTGACTCTCTCGGCTTGCCAAAAACTCCACCTCAACTGCAAAGTAAAATCCCAGTACCTAATATGAGTTTTCCACACGTATTGCCCACATGGAATATACAGAAAGGTAGAATGGCCACACCTATTGTAGTTATTTAATCCAGGGGTTGCCTGCCCAACAGAAGTAAACATTTGGAGATCAACAGCAAAGACAATTATCATTCTTATGAACATGTGAGATTAAAAATAATGCTTTGTGATATGCTGTCATTTAATTTATTTAGAAAAGAATATGTTAAGAATCTACGCTAGTTCTGTTTTTCATTTTGTCAACTTAGTTTTCCTTTAACTGAAAAGTCCCTTTAAATATGTGTGACTGTTAAATATTAACAACTGTTAAAATAATCTGACACAGAAGCACCGTGTACATAGCCTACATCTTTCTTAATGCTGTGCACATTATACTCAGGTTCTGATAAAGACTCAGTATTGGTGCAACTGATCATGTGGTGTGTGGGTGGAAGTGCAATTGGCCTGCCTAGGTCAGTTATATAACAAAAAATGTTGACATGTTTTATATACATACATGGGGGTTTCTCCACTGAAATGACTATTAGGTGAAACTGATTCAGGGTCAAGAACAAAACATGTATTTTATTAAAAGTACATTAGGATCTAGGGATATCCTAGGAACCCAGGGATATCCAGCATGTGGCCCTCTAGATGTTTCAAACTGCTTCTTCCAGTTAGCTGGCAAACGTGTGCATACAAGCATAAGGTGTGTGTGTGTACAAGGGGGGTTGTAGGTTGGACATCACAGAGATGCTAAAAACATTTTTTTTATGTGACAGGATGAACTATATTGGCCATGCTCTATATAGAAATAGACTGGTAGGGCAGGGGAGATGACATCCATCCCTCAGTTTAATTAGTAGAGATTCTGTCCTTGGATTAGCAGGCAAATGGAAAAAAATGGAGCATGCACTTACCACTACTGTGTACAATGACTTAAGAGTTTTTTTTTATTTTATGCAGGTTGTTAACACAATGATGGTTTACAGGATTATTGATAGGCAAGGGGTAAACCCTCTGATTGACTGCAGATCCTTTTATTTTAATGGTGCACTGACTACTTCCCTAGTGGCCAGGCTAGCCCAAAAAGAAACAGCAGTTCAGAGGTATGTAAAAGAAAATGTAATCTTATAGAAGCATAAGGGAGCACTAAAGCACACTGGATATTGATCTTCTTCTTCACTATTATGTTTTGTTCTCCTTTAAATGTGATGTTCATTGATGTGTGTAAAAAGGGTTTTTGATTCCAATCGAAGGCAATTTTCAAGTCAAACAGCAGCGATCTGCTGGTTCTACCCTAGTGACACACAGGCCGATATTTTGACCTGACAATCGCGGATCAAAATCTATCAATATTTTGGTTGCGCCAATCGGGTGAAATATCAGACCATCTGTACACAGCCTTAGTGGACAGTTTTAAGGGCATAATTAAATAGCAGTGATCTGGATTTTTTGGTGATATTTTTATCAGCGATAAATGACTTTTCCTACTACACGTGTTAAGGCCCCCATAAACAGCATCGATATTCTGATCAATTCAGCGAATTCAATCGAATTGATCAGATTATCAAGGAAATTTTTCCATGTTTTCGATAGACTGCTCAGCGATATCTAACGGTCTATCGAAAAAACTGTGATCAGGCAAGATGGAGAATTTTACATTGACCCCATGTACCAGAACCTTCTGTAGTTTTCAAGCTGAAATCTAAGGAAGATCACTGGCAAAATGTGGGGAATTTCAATAGGTTCTTCTGATCGGAAGTGCACCTTTTAAAGATGGCCCAGGTTGTGGAGCTACTCACAAGGAAAACAAACCAACAACCAATAAAGAATCCCTGATTATTATACAAGGAAGGAGGGCCCTGCACAAAAGAGCTTACAGTCTAGAGGAGATGGGGATGAAACATAAGATTAATCAGATCAGTAGCTGTAACTAAGTTGTCAGTGTATTATAACTAGTGGGTGAATGATGGGTCAGTAAGAGGGGTAGGAGTGTCCATGTCCAGATTATAACCTTGCCTGAGAGATGCGTCTTGAGGTTGTTTTTGAAGATAGGAAGTGATGGTGAGCAAGGGGTGTCCCTAGGGTTTTTGGCACCTGAAACAATGTTTGAATGCCACTCCTAGGTGGATGTGTGATGGTGCATGGAGCCGTGGCAAAGTGGGTGTCGCTTTGTGTGTGGGCGTGGCTTATTTGATGGCTGTGGCAACATTTTTGATAATTTTGTATTCGAAAACATTTATTTATGCAATTCAGTTTATACATAAAACATACTTTCTCTAGAAAGAAAGATGATGGGGAAAACATTTGTAAGCTTACCACCACGTCAATGTAGACTCTTTCAGAAGGGCCCAAACTTAGCTAACTAGTCTAACCTAACCTAACAAACCAGCTAAAGCTAGCCTAACCATATGATATTCCTTTTAACAATATCCAACATATCTTTAGTGAAAGAGAGATATTTAAAAAATATCTGCAGCAAAATATATGTTTGGTAGAACAATCTGTTAAATACTGTGTCCCCATCATATCTGTTATTTAGACAAAGTCAACAAGTCATTTAGTTAGTTTTTTTGGTCAAAATCTTTCAATACCTTGAAACATATTATTATTTGGTGCCGTCTTCTCTTTTCTTCAGCAAAAGGGCTGAAGTAGGTAGGTAGGCCCCAGCACAAAATTAGGTAGGTAGGTCCCAGCCCCCAAGTAGGTACGTAGGCCCCAGTACACAAGTAGGTAGGTAGGCCCTAGCACACAAGTAGGTAGGTAGGCCCAAGCAGGCA
The DNA here is from genome assembly GCA_019447015.1 of Hymenochirus boettgeri. Lineage (NCBI taxonomy): Eukaryota > Metazoa > Chordata > Amphibia > Anura > Pipidae > Hymenochirus > Hymenochirus boettgeri. The sequence continues at coordinate 101,487,312 of CM033474.1, read as the reverse complement.
AGTAGGTATGTAGCCAGCACCCAAATAGCTAGGTAGCCAGCCCCCACAAATAGGTAGGTAGCCAGCCCCCAAGTAGGTAGGTAGGCCCCAGCACCCAAGTAGGTAACCAGCCCCCAAGTAGGTGGGTAGCCCCTCTGAAAATGCACTCTCACAAATCACAATAATTACACTTACAGTATGTCCCCACACTCCTGGTAAGCAAATTTGAAAGGTGGCAGCCTTTTCCAACTCTCACCCCCTCCCTCCCAAAACCTGTTCTGGTTCTGGTCTTACTTTTGTTGATCGTGGCAATTTCAAGCAGGAAAGAGTGACAGTGGCTGGACTCTGCACCAATTACATCAGGACTAAGAATGTCTGCACACTGATTAGTCCTAGTCCACATCTGTTCCAGTGCAAGGAGCATGCATGGTGGGAGCTATTGGCAATTGATCCTCTGGCTACTGTTCCTCTGGCTACTATCAGCAGTTGTGCACACAGGATGGGCCTCGCAGACAAGATGGGCCCCCTCACACACACACACACTCTCTCTCTCACACACACACTCTTTCTCACACTCTTACTCACACACACTCTCACACACACACACTCACACTCTCTCACACAAACACAAACACACACACTTTCTCACACACTCTCACACACACACTTAAACTCTCACACACACACTCTTACACACACTCACTCACACACACACACTCTCACACACACTCACTCACACAATCTCCAGTCCGACCCCAGTTCCCACTCACACACACGGAACATGGCTGCTGCTGAAAGTGAAGTTGTAGATGGATCATGGAGCAAATGGATGGGTCTGGTCCATCCACGGATGAACGCTCCACCTCCTCACTACTCTACTGCCATGCCAGTGCCTCTACAGTATGGCCATACGTCTCATACGTAGGCTAAAAACCCGCTCCCCCACACTGCGCACGAGACACTTACACAAAGAGGGGGGCCTTAAGGAGTGGCTGCAGGACCAATCAGGCATTGCATTGCCCTGATTGGTTGGAGTCCGTGTCCCTCAGGCTCCCAGCTGCCGCTAACATTATAGCACAGCGCCGCTGATTTAAGGGGGGGGGGGATTGTGGGCTGAGCTGCCGTCTCTCTGGACTTCACAAAGGTGGCACCATGAGCAAAATGTTCACACTGCTTCATGGTAGGAGCGGCACTGAGGGCGAGTGACATATAAAGTGAGGAAGGGGGTACCAGAGCACAGGGGCAGCATGAGAAAAGTCCAGAATATGGTTGTAGGAAGAGGTGATAAGAGTAGATGAGAGGAGAAGATCATTAGCAGATCGGAGGTTACACCTTGGGAAGTATCTGTTTATAAGATCATGTAGATCACAGAGATGTATGGGGGGGAGCTATATTGGAGAGAGCCTTGTAGGAAAGGGTCAGCAACTTAAATTGGATCCTTTATGTAATGGGAAGCCAATGGGGGGATTGACAGAAAGGGGCAGCGTGTGAGAAGCAGGAAAAGAGGGGAATGAGCCTAGCAGCAGAGTTAGGCTGGGTATACACCAGCAGATACTTTCGGTCCAATCCGTGGCACTTTCATTGGGAGGCGGAAAATATCTGATGGTGTGGGGCGAACGTCTGGACATGTCGGTAAATCCCGATCGGGGCCGCTTGATCGATCGTTCGAACTGCTCCGGCCGAGTGCTCGCTCAGGACAAATAGTCCGTTCGTGTACCCAGCCTTAAGGACAGATTGAAGGTGTGTCAGTTGGATGCTTGGTAAACCACATAAGAGGTCCAGCTGAGAGATGATAGGGGAGTGAACTAAAATTTTGGTAGCATTCTGTGAAAGGAAGGGACGAATGCGAGAGATGAGCTGTAACGGATAGGAGTTAGACAGGGTATTAATGTGGTGTATAAAGGACACCTTATCAAACATTAACACTCGTAATCACAAAAGTACATGTAAATGTTCTAAAGCAGTAGGGTAAATACAAAGGCCCCACCCCCTGCACGTTTTTACTCTGATCATGCGCATAAGGAGATAGTGACTCTATTGGGAACAGAGCAGGAGAGCTGGATGGGCATTTTAACATATATTATTGATAGATAGATAGATAGATAGATAGATAGATAGATAGATAGATAGATAGATAGATAGATAATATCAGGAGTAGTAGAAGGCAAGATCAAGTTAACTAGCAGAGTGCACAAAGGTTTTGTAACAGGAACTGTTTTTAAAGCACAGAAATTGAAGATAATCCTTTGGAATCCATTGAGGATTGGCAGGGATTATGGCAAATATTTTTTTTTACCACAAATACAATAGTATAACGCAGTCTAGCCAGTATTTATGAACCCATCTGTACTATTTGTCTTTCTCTTTAACTTATGACAAATGTGAAAAAACTTAAAGACAGTAGGGAGACTTTTTAATCTAAATATAGGATAACAGTATGATTCAAATGAAGGTAGGAGAGAGTAATCCTACCTGTGAGCAGAAGGAGATGGGCATGGATAAGTGTCACTTTAAAGGGACAGTACAGTGGAAATTATCAATATATGTTACATTGTTAGTTTGTGTAATGCATACTTAGTTATTCTTCTACATATTCTCTCCCATTTTAAAAAATCAGTTGATTTGATACCCTTTGCTATTACCTACTATTGATATTAGTGAGCTGACATTTCAGGTTCTAACAGCCCTTCTTCTTCCCAGGATGCACCACATCCTTGGAATGTTCCTAACAGTAATTTCTACTGATTGGCTGTTGAATGGGTCAAAGATGCTCAGATCTTTACTGAGCAACTGAATCAACCCAGGCGCTGGGTCAAGGGCAAGATCACAACGGTCCCTATCAGGGGTCCTGATACAGGAAGTCAGTATTTCAGTTGCATTTATTTATATACAGACAAAATGCTGAATTAGCAGAGTAAGGTCATGGGGATGAAAAAATACTGCTCTTTTTTCTGAAAAGCATATGTATTTACATTGAACTTCCCCTTTAACACATTTCTATGATGTACGTGCTGCAAATACCTATAGCTTTAAAATATTCAATTTTAGGTGAAAAACAAGTCGCTATGTACAATACTAGTACAATGTAATATTATGTTTGTGCACAGAATGAATAGGTGACCAAAATCAATTTACACATCTCTGACATAAAAATCTCAGTAAGGATTCTGATAAGCAAACTGATAACAAATGTCATTTCACAGAATTAAATCAATAATTCAAAAAATTGATTTTTACAGCTTTTAACACTCAGGGATGCTTGTTGCTGGACATGTATGCCTATTACTCAAGATTAATATTGTGTTATTAAAAACCTATACAGGGCAATGCACTGAGTGCCGCTATCGGCAGCCTGGCGATGTTATATGCCGATAGCGGCGATCGGAACATCGCTACCTGTTCTATTCCGACACTTTCAACGCCAGCTATTAGCTGGCGTTGAAAGTACCGCAATAAAATGCCATTTTCGTCATATAACATCTCTTAGGAAGGAGTTTAAGTCACGCTAACAGATATAACATTGATTAGCATCACTTAAACAGGAGTGGTGTGCCCGTTGGTGCATCGCCCTGATAGTGTTCATCCCAGGCAACTGAGTTGACTTCTATGGCAAATGCACATTAAAGCCACTTTAGCGACTATTGCATGAAGGGCACTGAGCACACACCTATTATCCTTGGTCACTGCATTCAGTATTGAAGGATTTAACAGTATTCATTTGAGCTTGACATTAAGTGGAAAATAAAATGTTATTGATTGCCCTTTAGGTAAATTGTCTTTTACTAAAACTGTTTGCTCAATACAATTTAAAAACAAAGTGGCTGGTGTTTATCTTGTCATGATCCATGAGTGTTTCAGTGTTTGAGGTGAAGCTTCTTGTACAAACAGCACTAAGAGCTTTTTGCACAGTATTTTTTCATTGTTCTGTCATTAATAAGAGGCATTGCACATAAATTTAACCTTAGATTTGCAAGCCACAGTTTTTCGTGGCGATATTTGGCCTGACCAGTCCTGTGATTCACTGAAAAACACAGAAAAAGCTGTGATTTACCAATGCCAAGTATATTCATTTAACTGATTTTGCCTAAATATCAGATGGAATGATTGGTCAGGTTGGAAATTACAGACAATATTTTAGACCTATTAATCAAAATAATGGTCCTGATAGTTAACCAGGCTAAAATTTTGTGTGTATCAGTCTTTAGTGTATAATATACAGTGGGGGACATTTACTCAGAGCCACTATCGCTCTGGGTAAATCTCCCGTTGGGTGCCTTTTGTGATACCCACGAGGCTATGACATGTGCTGCAGCTCTGGAGCCCCACAGTGCCTAGCGAGCATTACAGTAATTAGTAAGCAAATGGATTTATAAAAAAAAGTGTGTATACAACTTTGTTGGACTAGATGGACACGTCAATTACTACATGACGTAGTCTGTAGTCTTTCATTTTTTGGGGCTAAATTTATAAATGTTTAAACATCCTTATAAACTTTACTTCTTACTAGTGAAAATGGGGACATCTTAGATATAAAATAATACCCTTTATTGGCTAACTAAAATGCTTGAAAATACAAGCTTTCGAAGTACTTAAGGTGGCCATACACAAGAATGATAATGGGTAAATCCTGTCGGGGGGGTCCCGACTGAACAGAGTGCCGACAAATGACAGTAGTCGGCACTCCGATCGATCGGAATGATGTAAAATTTCCTTATCGGTTGGTATCGGTAGAGATGGATTATGATCATATGGGGCCCTAGACAGTGCCATCATTTAGGGCCCCCCCTTTTTGCTGCATATATTGGAACGAGGAACGTAGGAGCTGTAAGTAAAGCAGGGAATCGTATTTGGGAGTAAGAATATAGCGGTTGGGGGTGGGGGTCATGCCCTGCAGTGTGTCAAAAGTAGGAAAAGAGGGTGGATATGCCCTTTAAGAAATGGAAAGTTTTCTATTATTTCCAATAAATACATTGTTTATTTTGTGTAAGAATTCTGTCTATGAAAGCAACATCACACTTTACTTCCTAATTGATCAATGAATAAAGATTCACAAGTCCAAAGTCAGTAAGATCTTCAACACATCAAACAGTTCAGTTATTTGCCCTATTCCTCACCCACTGTGTACAGGAATGCTTCTTTTGTTCGAAAATTCATATAGGACATATAGTAATCGATATGGAAAAAAAAATCTTATCTCGGGATTTACTTTATAGCTTGGAGCTAATAGAAAATCTTACTGGCAATGGCAGCTGGACAATTTTAACATTTTAAGGGTACTATTTCCATGAAAGATTATTAAAAAAAAAAAAAAACCTTCCTGGAAATAAGAACATCTGCCAACATTTTGCAGCATGTGATATTACAGGGAGGCCCATGTATTTAAAGAAAATCTAGCACAATAGAGCAGATTGAACCCGGCATTTTAGCTGACTGGGAAGAAAATGTGTAGTGAGGCATTTATAATACATTAAAATTGTAGATATTTATAACAGTATAGATTTATAGGGCCTTTTTCTTTAGGCAATTTAGTCTAGGTAAAGGAATACTCTTGCTGGCCATACACTATTAAATGTAATAGCTTTCATGATCGATCATATAGAGGCAGTGAAGTTGTAGAGTTGTACTAGCAACATGGAAGCCTTCTTAGTTACAGAATCTATTACTTACATGTACTTAATGAAACTTACTAGAGAACAATCTTACAATGTGTAGATTTGTTCTGGGGAGAAAAGCTTTCACATTAGGATTTTAAAAAAAATAAGTTTAGTTCTACTTTACATTTAGACATGTTAAAAGGTTAGTATTTTAAGTGAGTATCTAGAAAGAAAATGGACAAATTTTACAAAAACCTGGAAGCAATGTGTTTGGTAAATAGGCATGGTGGCTGCAAGTATAACTAGTATATAGCACAATATAGTTTTCTTTGTAAAACAGAGGTAATTGTATTATTTTGTGGCAACACTTATGTATGTTCTTTATTGCATAGAGAAGAACACTCTGTTGGTTTTGGAAAAGGAATTTTCCCTGCAATCTATACTGAGAAGGGAGATAGGTGCAATTACTTTTGCAATTATTTTTTTAATGATTATTATTATTATTAATATTATTTAAATTATATTTATTTGTACTGGTCCTTAAGATAGTTGTTGACACCTTAGTGTCTATCTTAGACTGTTTATTATGTGGCCCCAGTCTTCTGATGTGTTCTTATGATGACCGTCTCAGCGGTGACACTACTGTATTTGTTGCTTGATCGATGTCTAGAGAGGTATTGTGTATGTTTTTTTATCAGAGTTTCTCTGCAGGAAGATTGACCAAGCTTCCATGTGGTAGTAGTAGCACCCCCAACATGTCCCTTCAATTGGAAGTCTTGTGCATTGAATATTAAGCATTGGATGGGAGGCCACTTCCTTCCTTGTTAAAAGCCAATAGGCAGGGGGGAAGAGATAGTCTTTAATACTAATCCAATGTAAGGTCAAGGAGAGGTAATTTGTTAGGACTTTCCATACTGGGGTTACAAAGTGAAGGCTTTTCACTTTGATGCATAAAATTGTAACTAAAACCCCCCATATTTTTACTGTTTGCACTAGCACAGATATTATGATAGGATATGGGGCCCAGGAATGTGCATTGATCATCTTTTCTTATTTGACGCATGGGTGAGGATATTGCTGAGGATGAGTGCCCTGGGATCCACCTGTGAGATCCATCTAACTTATTTGTTATATTATTTCCATGACCTTTACAGTGAACCATCTTAGCAGCACCTTAAAATTGAATGGTTCTATCCATGTACTCACCGTAATCAGCTAACTGGCAAGGCACGATGGCTCAGAGGGCAGCGTGGTGGCTCAGTGGTTAGCACTGATGCCTTGCAGCGTTGAAGTCCTGAATTTGAATCCACCCTTGGACACATCTGCAAGGAGTTTGTATGTTCTCCCCGTGCTTGCGTGGGTTTCCTCTGGGCACTCTGGTTTCCCCCACAATTATAAAGACATACTGATAAGTTGTATGTGTCAAATAATTGTGCTTAGATTGTAAGCTCTTCAGGGCAGGGCCTGAAGTGAATGTATATATGTTATTGTAAAGAGCTACGGAAGATGTTGGCGCTATATAAATCCACAATAATAATAATAATAATAATGGCCTATCCATCTTTATTTGTATCAACTATACACTACCATTATATGCTGTTCTAGTATATGATCTATTTGGATATTAATATTGGACTTTGGACTCCAATTTTTTTTCCAATTAGCTGCTATTATTTCAGTCCTAACTATATTATTTGTCTTAATTACCCTATATACACATTTTTTTTTGTCATTTAGTTTTATTGAAGAACGGTAGGTAAAGGAGCTGTGTCTTCAATAAAACCTGCAGGAGCCAGGAGAGAAGGTAAACTACTTACCCACTTGCTTGTTCCTCTGCCACGTAGTCTAGCAGGTCCCGACAGACTTTGTCTTCTATGTGCCGGCAAGTGCACATCGCACTTGCTGGCTGCCAGCCATAGAGAACTCCGGGGGAACAAAGCAATGTAAGTCACAGACATGACTGCTGGTCCAACCCCCTGCTTGCAGTTCTGGCAAGCAGAGGGCCAGGATCAGAGCATCGGGGCATCGAAGGACTGTAAGTAGAGTTCTGCTTCTTTTTTAACTAAACAAACATGGTGGTTGGGAGTGGGCTAGGGTGCCCTACACTACAAAAAAAAAAATTCAGGGTGGATTTTTTTTTTAAGCATACCCAAGCCAGTTGGCTGGGGAGAAGTAACAGTTAGAAGTTACTATAGAACCTGAATTTAGCTGGGTACACACAGTACAGATTTATAGCCAATTGGCAATAAGATTCCATTGGAAGCTGTCTGTCATTGGATATAATACTGGATATTGGATATTTCTGACTTTCTCCCTATATTTTGTTTAGGGAGATCATTTGGGTATCCAGGGGCAAATTGTTTTTTTTTGCTCATGGCCAAGCCACTGGAAGTGAGACCATCTCAGACTTGGCCGGCCTTTAATCGGTACTGTGTGTACCATAGCTTTAGTAATTACTTAGAAAAGTCTGTGATTACATAATTTTAATCAGCAGTTTCTGTGCAAAATCAACAAAAAACATTGAATATACCTATTATATATCTATTTCCTCTGACAAACTAATTCCTAGACCCACTTACATTTTCTGAACTCTCCTACCTTTAATATCTTCCTTTTGTCTCATAATCCTCCATGATGTTTTATGTCATTGACATCAGATACGACAACAATCCAATCAGGGATAGGATAAGGTCCAGAAACAATACATTTCCCTGGAAAGCACATGGACGTTTTGTAAAAAAATATAGTAAGAATTATGTGCGCTAAAGCATCTATTCATACCACAATCTGCTTATTGAATTGACTGTATTTATTTACAAAACTCCCAAGTAATTTACTAGGAAATGTATTGTTTCTGGATTATCAACCCACCATGGGATTGTATGACATCACCTACAGCCATAATTAGTTCTTATTTCTTGTACATGAACATGGCTAAAAAAACAAAACATCTGCTTTATTTTGTATGTGTGCTCAAGTACTAAATAAAAATAAAAGTAATAAAAAGATCCATTTAGTTGGTGATATCTTCGCCTAGAGAGAAAGTTCAGTATCATACAACTCATGATTGATGACTTTCTTACACTTATGTTAACACTTATCATTAATAATAAAACTGCAAACAAGCCCTTGCAACACAGATCCAAATAAAACAGGTAAAGCTTCAAAGGTCATTCCTGTGCTTAAAGAGAAAGTAAAACCTAAAAGGATTACATACTTTTTAGAGAAAAGATTTTCTTGGTTTTCAGTTAATGGAAAGGGAAACTTACGCACAGTGTCGGACTGGCCCCAACATGCATACGTAAATAATATATTAAAATAATTAATGAGAAACTACCATAAGTAAAATACATAGAGGGTTATTCAATAAAAGTTCTTATCATTTAAAATGGTGCTAACCAGTTCCTAACCAATTAGAACTTATGTAACATTTGAACGCTAACATCTGATTGGTTGGGGCAAAATTAGCACCATTTTAAACGATAAGAATTTTTACTGAATCTCCCTGATAATTTAAAAAGTATTAGTAGTCCAGCAACTACAAACATGTGCTTTTTACAGGAAGAGAGATTTATTGCAGGTAACTTTTTTGTCAGCCATATATTTTACATTAAGGCAGCACTGCTTTTATATATTGTATTAGGCACTGACAATTTACTGCTGGTATCATTGCATTCCCATCATCCTCTAGAATTGAAATAACTGCTACAATTTTAATCATTAGCAGCTCAATTATTTCTTTTTTACTAACAGGTCTCCACAAGCCCAGTGACACTTTGAATTAGAATGACTGAATGACAATTTAGTTGAACTGCTAAAGATAAAATGGAACAAAACAATACTTTAATTACCCAGTTGGCAAAAGACTTCAAGTAAGCTGCAGTGATGTCAGAAATGTCAAAAAGCTTAATAGAAGTATTTTTCATAGTTTAGACATTAGTTTTTAACAACCAGACTATAAGCAACATGAAGGAAAAATGTATTGAATATATATAAGATATTAAAAACACAAACATTTTTAACAATAAACCTCAATACCAAATTCATACATAACCTGGTATACTATAGGTAAGTATGACTTTCAGGTGGATTTTAGTACTAAGCAAATTTCTGATCATTTTTATCATTTTAACTTAAGCTACAGGAAGATGAATATATATCGGATGATATTAATACTTGTCGCAGTACTTTCCACAGATTGTATAGTGGTAGGAAAACCTATTCCTTGTTATTTAGAACAATTCTCTGTGCTTTGTTTTCTATTGATTGAAATAACATTACACCAGCCTAATTTAATTTTGACAGCTGATTGGTCGTTATCAGTTATTAGCTAACTTGTTTCTTGCCTTCTAAGCCTGGGGTTAAACAGAAGAATTCAATAGAGAATAGGTTGTTTCTAAATATAATGGCTGACTCGACCACCCCAACCCCCATGAAGGGCACTATGCATGTCTGAACACATTGGGCGTGGTAAAGCTTGTGAAGAATGGAGCATCTTCAGTAAAAAAAAAAAAATCTCACTTTGCACTGTTGGGTCTTAGTTACCGGACTATTGATTTAATGGTCTAACAATTTCTGAAAATTAATCACAAAAATGTGTTTTGTTGGAAATGTACATGTGTCTTAGGGCCATATTTATAAAGGCATGGTATGATCGTTAATTTCCAAACGGTATTGTAAATCTACGATAGCAAATGTAAATGTCTGATAATAATTGCAAATCGACGACTGCAATCGTAGATTTACGATCCCCCCATAGAATTCCTTTGCGGTATTTTACTACCACATGGTATTATACGACAGAACGTTCGTTAATTAAATTGCAATACTGCGCATTTACAAATATGGCCCTTAGTCTCTTTTATTGATCGAAATTGTCAGCTTTTAAAATTAGACAGTTAGAAGGCAGTGCAAATTAACAATAATGAAAATGTGAAACGCTTTACTCATACCTGCATTCAGATAGCTTTGAATGACCAAATTTGTCAGAAATAAATATACACTTATAGACAGTTATACACCCTGTTTTTTTAGCACAGAGTCCAAAGGAACCTGAGATCCATTGGCCAATACCACATAGCACACTTGAGTTCTTCAAACTGAATGAACAACAGATTAGGTGTTTAGAAGCCCTTGGCAAAGTTAATATCTGCAAAAATATACCAATAACCAATCACATTTCTCAATTTGTGCAAGGAAACTCAGTCCAGGCAAAAAATATTTTCAAAATAATTAAAAGCAATCAAATGAATGACTTTCTTTATTTCATTAATAATTAAACTGTTAAAAATCAAATGAATGGAATCCTAACCTCAATCTTTATCTGTTCCAATGAAATGTTTGGGTGCAGCTGCTTAATTTAATTGGTAAAACTAGTAATGTTATGATGCATACTAACAGGCTACCATAGCAATTGCCTTGGCTCTATTCCCATTAATACTTATATAATATCAAACATTTGAAAACAAAATTAATGAGAGTGTGCTATTTGGGTATTAACCCATAGTGCAAATGCATACTGATAATATTTACATGTGTATTGCCACTAAACTAACCCTAAATTCTGTTTTGTATCAAATGCCATTAGACACTTTAATCTCTGTCTTCAAAAAGTCAACAAGTCAGTAGAGATTATACTTGGTCAGACAGCAATTTGATCCAAATTTTACAATGTGTATGCCTTGACCTAAGGTCACATAGCAACTCTCTAGGGCAGAACAGAGGAGAAAATGTTATCTTGAGCACATTTTGTTGGACAGGGAATCTTTATACTATTTCCCATCTATTCTTATGGGAGACATAAGACCACTACTACAGTCCCTCTGTGGAAACATTTAAACTCATGTAGGTCAATTGTGCAGTTGTGTTACATCGATTAGACCATTGAGTGAATTTTTATCTGTTGACATTTGCTTGAGATCAATAATATGATCGGAATATTGATCAGAAAATGGTTAGGACAGTTGTAAGAAAGTTGCAGAAACACCAGGAGATAGCTTTATAGTTTAAGGATAACCTTAGATCTTCTTTTGTACAATGTACATATTAAATCCATGAATATCATATGTGGGTTACAATAATCTTACTGTCTCTTGAAGATCCACTTCACATTCTATAAAACATGTACATGTACATTTTTAATATTATTATTAGAGATGAAAGAAAATGGCGAGTTTCCGTCCCACAGCAGTTCTGTGAAGTGTATTGATGTTCCGAATATCCGATTCAAACCCAATTAAATTGAATGTTTTTACAATTTAACTTTCTGATAGGAATTTCTGTTTTTTAAATGGAATTTTTGATTTTCTAAAAATTTTTTCACTAATCATTATGAAAATATACTTGTTTAATTTATGTTGTTAAATGCTTTCTTTTGGGGGAGAATTAAAGGGTATGTCCATTGTTTTTTTTAACTTTTTACTGTTTTACTGAAGAACAGGAGGTAAATGCACTATGTCTTACCTCCTATTATTCAGTAAAACTTGCAGGAGCAGAGGAAGAACTTACCTGCAGATCAATCCAACGCTGGCTTCTCTGACATTCTCTGACGCATCAACGCTCCTTTGCACTGAGTGCTAAGGACTAGGGACACATCAGGGGCTGTCACCTGCGTTGGAGTCTTTAAGCAGCGCTGGATCGATCTGGGTAAGCTTTTCCCCTGCAAGTTTTACTGAAAAACGGTAAGACATAGTGCATTTAACTCGTGTTCTTCAATAAAACAGTACAAAGTAAAGTTAAAAAAAGCAATGGACATACTCTTTAAACATTAAACTATAGAGAAATTAGCAGCCTTAAAGATAATAATAGTCGGGAAATGTAGCCCAGATACCAACACCGCTATAAAGAGCAGTTAAGGTGGCCATACATTAGGACGATTTTACTTACCTGACCAAGCGATCCCACGACCGATCCTACCGGAACCGCCTTTCCTGTTCTTCTTTGCGACCGGCATGCGATCCCAAAAAAAGTATTTTTAGGGCTGGACAGCCTATTATCTATTATAAGTATAGTATTGTTTTATGGGTATAATTGGTGCAATATTCTCTGAATAAAATTATTATTTATGGAGAGTGGTTTCTCCTGAGGGGATCTGTTTTTATAGAATTAAACATTGAAACATGACTCAGGATTTTGTCATAAGTCTGACAGTTCTAAACTTCTATCCTTACATGTATGCACATACTTCATTAGTATGCAGGCCTCCTATGGCCAGCCCTGCTCTGGCTAACCAAGCTGGGCCAGGTAAGCATTGGAGAAGATGGTCCTTTATGGGTGAAGGGTAAAGCTGTTAAGGTAGAAATGTACAAAATTACAGCTTTATGTGCTACACTTTTGACAATGCTTCTTTGTTCATGACTTATTGTTCTGCTGAATTCATACCAGTAGAAGATTAAAATGTTTCTTTAAAATCTCTTTCACATGGGCTCTAACTAATTTTCATGCTACTCAGTACAAACTCCTTTGTTGTGGTTGTTTGTGTGGGAACCGTTTGTAATTACAAGACCAAAGGTAGAAAACAGGAGGGTAAAAAATTTAGGTCGCTAAACTGGAATGTTATTTTGTACTCGCTCAAGTTTGTTTCTTTGATGATTCTAGTCTCAGTAGCATGATGAGCTGTCTTATAATGAACAAAAACTTGACATTGTATTTCAGGTTGAATAAAGACACACATCCAACTCAGCATTAAAGAAATTGCTTACCTTTAAGGCAATGAAAAAGTTAAGATTCCAAACAGTTTGCCCTTTATGTGTACATGGACAAGGCCTATAATCACCCTACACCAGAACCACCCAGACTGCCTCATTCATGCCCACAGATTATCCAAGCCTCACCAATTCTAGGGCAAGGTTTGGCAGTCTGGAACAATGGGACAGGTTCCTCAAAATATTCCATAGTCACAAAACTCTGCAGTTGGTTAAAACAGACAATATCCAGGATCTGGAAATTTTATCATACATTTTAGTTTTTGTAGTTAGACTAAATCTTTGTGAATTACATAATTTATGCACTAGGATATCACATTACTTGTTGATTCACTTTGTCTTCCTTGCAAAGCATCAATTATCCAGAACAAAGGGAGTAGCAATATTGCTGTAAGTAGATTTTTATACAGTCTGTATTTTGAGCCTTTTGAAAATTCACTGGCTTCTCTCGGAACTTGTTTTCTTAACAAAATATCAGTGATATTCTTTGGGTTGTTCCCTTATTCTTAGCGTTAACCACAGGGATCTAACAAGGGACAGCAGACTGATGCCGCTGCTGGTATAAAACCACCATCTGCTGCTGTCAGCAGCAGGAGAGAGCCAAGGTAAAAAGTCAATTTAGGAATTTTGGGGTTGGACATTGCCGACTTTTAAAAGTTTTAGATATATCATTGGAAATGAGTAGATTAATATGTGATCATAAACCTATCATACATGATTCCTCCCCCCCAAATATGAAGAACCCAGGACCAGTACATTTCCAAAACTGCAAAGAAAGCAAACAGTTTTTTCTTAACTTTTCCATTCCCCATGGTATTTAAGTACTGTCAAATATGTGGAATTGTTGGGCAATTATGCTCCCTTTAACCTCCCCTTCAAAGTACCCAGCATGAGGACCTAAATCAAGTCCTCAAACCAGGATTTTCTCTGTGGCCCTGTATCTCTTCCTAGAAATTGCACTCACAGCAGTCAGGCACCATCCCCTCCCTCAGCCCACAGCCTAGCCAATGGGATGGCATGCTTCTTGTAAAGTGCATCTATAAATTATTCCATTGCTTAAAATTGCGTGTTATTCCTAAATTAAAGAGTGTTACATTTATCAAAATAACCAGACAGACAGAAACAAAATGATCATAAATGATGCCAAAGCATTTATGTTTTTGTTGTTCTCAACATTCTAAAGCACCCATTGTTTTTACTGCCCTTACCTATTATAACATTAATTCAATTCAACAAATGAGTCAACTTATATTTTTCTATTCATACAAACACAATTTCCTTCTTGGACCAATTTGTATTAAACCCTTTGCACCCGCCCACATAATCCCTGGCTATAATGTTGCATGGGAAACCCAATTTACCATTATCAAAACAATAATAAGGAAAAGTTAAAAACTGAATCACACAGAACACAGCACGGGAGTCCTGGACTGATAGAATGAGAAAATTATTTTTACACAAGACTGTAAGGCAAGACCAGACGGATTTCAACCACAAGCTTAAACTGCTGTGACCCAATGAACAGCTGTAAAGACAACAAGAATTAAGTTGTCCATTTGTCCAAAGAGACAATTTTATTGTAATGAAACAGTCATGAAGTTGTGAAATGACTTAGAACATTCACAAAGATTTAGTTATTATCAGATCGTTCCTAGAAATAACACAAACAGATGTTCTGCAAGGGCGGACCTGTGTTTCGTGCTGTCCAATCCATGTAACCAGTAGGGAAAACAAAAATTGAAATGCCACTGTATAATTTTTTATTAAACTGCCACTGGTCATCAATGATCGAGCAGCCTGCACTTTTTGAACAGGGTGGGATGGGGGGGTGAGAGTGATCCAGAGCTCTCCCACAAAGCGAGAGCAATTAGATTGCCATTAAAACTTCAGTCCATATCGATAAAGCCTGCATTTAAAAATGTAAACTTTTTGCTACTTAATGCAGCTATATTAGTTACTGGATTGCTGCTTTATCTTCCCTAGAAGTTAAAATTTTAATGTCTGTTTACCTTTAAATAGGCTTAATTAGGCGATCGCATGGGCCGACCCGCAACGCATGATGTGTATGTTTCAGCCGATAATCGTGCCGTGTATTGGCACTTTGTTTTCTGAATCCGCCAGGAATCGTTGTCCAACCAGCCTGGCTGATCTTCAACCAAACGGCCGTTTCGGCCGACAAAGTGCCCATACACGCCACAATTATAGGTCGAAACTGCCGTGCATACACACGTGCATGAACCATGAGGAATGCTTACTGTCACTTTACAGTTCACAAAATAAGACATTTGTTTAATGTTCTTTCACAAAATATCAGAAATTGCATAAAAAGCCATAGGCAATAAAATATTTTTTTTAACCTTTGAAATGTTTTTGGAATTCACAAAGTTAAAAAATATTCATTTAATAGATTCACATAAAGAAAAAACTGTCCACATGGTGTGCAAGTGAGTGAATAAATCATAACCATGCACATACATCCCAGTAATGAGGGTTATCTAAGAACACCAGCGTGAAAACAATCCACCTCTCCGGGTTTTTTTTATTTTTTACATAAGTACCTCGTCATGCAGGATCTGCAAGGAAACACCCAGAGAAACGGGCGATACCTGTCTTTCTATACCCCAGTGCCAGATATGTTACCAACTAAAAACTCTAAAGTCCACATCTATGTCTGGTTGAATGAAATTTGAGTTTTATCTTTGCTACCTATTGATATAATTGGGAGTTTGTTTTAGCTTCCAAAAATGTCACTGATTGTAAATAATAGTTTCAACATTAGAATAGAACATGCAATCACTAAAAATAAGTAACTAGGTTTCATTCAGGTAATTACAATCTTCTACTTTTAAGAAAACCATAGCACTTGTCCAATTGCTTCTGTTAGACTATTACAAAAATGTTTATGGCTTGACAGGGTCTCTGCTTTCAAAATTCCTGCCTTGCTTTGAACTGCATGGAAACAATCTTACAAGGCCTGAAGATTTGTATAGACATACAATGTTTCCCACTACCAGTGGAACTTTGCAACTCCAGAAGGGCTGACGAACGCCCGTCACGCCGTGAAATGGTTTATATATGGACAATCAGTTGGTCATTGTGGATGATCCAACCTGATGGATCGTTTACAACGCCTGATCGATTACCCATACACAAAAAACAATTGTCAGGTTTAACTGATGTTGGTCAGGAGGTCTTGTGAATCATCCTATGTCTATGCGTAGCTTTCATTTATAATTTTCTACCTAATTGGAGCATGGCTGGGAGCATCCATGACCCCTTTACTATACAACATGGGTGTGGTCATGCCCAGATTGAATGAATATATATAGAAATATCCAGTGACCTTAGAAAGTGGAATTATTTAATTCATAAATTGAATTGCATAAAAAAGAAAGTAACAGGCTGCATTCAATTAACAAAACAATTAGGACTGTCAATAAGAAGCACAAATCCGATAAGAGATATTGTCATGCTAAGTGACCTTTCGTTTGGGTACATATATACATGTGTACATATATAAAAAATTAAATCAGAAACCTGCTTAAGGGTAAGGTGACACTATAGCAGATGGCACCGCATGAACGTGCATTACCATTTGCGATGCGATCCGTGCAGTTTTGGGCAATCAGTGCACATGGGATCTACAAAAAAATGGTGATTGCATGCACTCCGAAAACCAAATCGTATCGCAACGCACCTAGTGTGGCCAGACCAATTGGTCAGCACTAGCATGCTCCATTTAACATGCGATCAGATCACATGTTAAAGTGATGTAGTGTACTGTTTACCTACATGGCCAAGCAAACTGTTCTCCCTTATTATTAAAATGCTGTGTGCCACCACTGCGGACCTTGATGCCTCGCTACGCTATAGACCCCCTTTTATTTAATTTATATATCTACAGTCTGTCTGGAAGAAGATCACAAATAAAACGACACCCAATTTAGTTATAAATCATGGGAAATGTTCAAATTGGTTAACAGTCTGGAATGTTAGTGGTTGGGCCCAACTTCATTTGTAAGAAGTGGAAATTTCCTTTGATGCAGCAATTCTATAGCCACTATATTCAAGAAAAGAGAGCAGCACAATTTAATAAGTGATTTTTCGTGAAAACCACTAACCACCAATTTCACATAAGCAATATAACTTATTATAACTTATTACTAATTTCCTTCAAATATTGCTGTATTTGTTTTTAGATCACTTTCTGTCTCTTTTAGTGTATATGTTTATGTTCATTTTGTTTTTTCTAGTCAAAATCCATTTTAAATCTTTGTCTTGTTTTCTACATCTGGACTGGAAATCCAGTTTCCTGTAATGTATCCTTTCTACGGGGTCTTATGAATGTGAAATGAAGCATGCTACAGGTACCTGTCACTTTTCGTCCATGTACACATTGTAATTATTTTTCCAGATCCATTACACTGACCTGAAGCACATATTAAAGCATCCTGTCTTCCAAGAAGAACTCTAATCCTTCCTGTGTACTATTAGAAAAGAAAGTTAATCTTTACTCTTGTAATAGGATTGTGTATTAGGGCTAGGCCACACTATCGCGTTTCCCCCCCCCCCCGATTTTGCTCGCATTTGCGATTTTTCTAACACAGCAATAGCGGCAACGCATTCAATTGCGTTTGTTTGCGCTACGCAAATGCATGCGATCACCATTCTAATGCGCAATCGCATGCGATTTCGGATCTCAAAAGAAGAAATCGCATGTGCAAACGCAGCAGCGCAGTGTGGCCGTGCCCTAAATCTTTACTCCTGTTGCACAGAATTATTATTATTATTATTAGTTTGCATTAAGCATGCTGGGTAAGAAAAAGGCATCCATAGACCTTTAAAATGATGCTCCTTTCTACACTATCACCCAGACAATTATCTGCAGATCCGTTTCAGACATAAATGAATAATAGGCATTTGGGTGAGTCCCTGTTCCTGCAGGCAGGTAATTAGTGTTTAAATATCTACATTAGATTTTAGACATTTATCTATGTAACTATAGTATAACTAGATAGCTATATTTTATACAAATACTAAAAAAGTTTCAGCCCTATATTAATCATACAGATTTTGTAGTACATATACCTACCTACACAACTACACATATAAAGCAAATCCTTTAATATTTTGTAGTTAAAGACACAACATACTCATGTCTGTTAAAGATAGCACAACAGATTACATTATTGTGAGGTTTACAGCAATGTATTGTAAATGTGACTTTACACATGCGGAATCTGATTGTGCAGTTTCCCAGTTCCTTTTACTAAATTAAAGGAAGCTGATACTGTCCAGTGGATAATTTCCGCTGTGAGTGTCTCACTGCATAGAATTCTAAAGGCTGGTACACACCATGCAATATTTGGGTCTGATCGACCAATAGTTCAGCGTATTGGTTGATCGGGCCAAAATAATTGTATGGGTTTTTGCACACAACCGACTGTTCGTTTGGCGAATCAGATGAACACACGATTGGACAGGTCAGAAAACCACGGCTGATTGTGCGGTCCTCTATTGACCGCACACTTGGTCATGGCAAACTGTCAGCCGTGACCACTATTGCTGCGACCGACAGTCCTTCCTCCTAGCCAACCAGTCGGTCTTGAGGAAAAGTTGCATGGTGTGTACCATACTTAAGTTTCCTCTTTAGTTGTAATAAACAACTGGATTAGAAATGTTCTGAATTGCATGCACAATATATTACATGCACAGCACAATACTGGATATTGCATGCACAATATATTAAATGCACAGCACAATACTGGATATTGCATGTTCAATATATTACATGCACAGCACAATACTGGATGCTGCATGCACAATATATTACATGCACAGCACAATAATGGATATTGCATGCACAATATATTACATGCACAGCACAATACTGGATTTTGCATGCACAATATATTACATGCACAGCAAAATACTGGATATTGCATGCACAATATATTACATGCACAGCACAATTGTGGATATTGCATGCACAATATATTACAAGCACAGTACAATACTGGATATTGCATGTACAGTAAAATACAGTTTACTGCATTATGTGATTTTACCTACCTCTTCAGATACATATAAAATATACTAAAGGCAATAATCAGGACATAATTTAAAAAAAAATCTCACAATCTAGTGCATTAATATTACACTTTTTTTTATTACAACTGATGAGTTAGCCTTCCTGATCCTTTAAAGCAAATGAGTATGCTTTGTCAACAATCTTACTGCAAATCATTCGTAAACAAGACTTATACAGGAGGCTGTAATTATCTAGTGGGATAACGCCACTTGCCTTTGCACACTAAGCTTGAAGGTTTAATGGGCTAGGTGTGTCCTTAATATCAGAGGCAGCATGCACAAGTATAATCATTGGTGTTTTCGAATGCTTTATATAAGAAGGCACACACATCACATGTACTCAGAAGACTAAGCATCTTTATGACTGCCCTTAATATTTGACTGCTAAATAAAGCTCTGGCCGCTTTGTATATTTGCCAAAACTCCAAAATATGTAGCCTCAGCTTGGTGGCCATTAGTGGGGATAGGCCCCACTAGCGCAATTCGGATGACATTTTGTGATCCAATCACGCTAGTGACTGTACAGACCTATCTAAACCTATAGGAGTGGCCCCACTACACCCACTGTGCTCCGAGCAGTTTTAGGAGCACATGTGATCACCATTTTTGGTGCATGCTCTCGGATAGGGTTCAATTTTGGGTGGGCAGAAAGTGTGCCATTGCGATTGTGTGTTCTACCCTATGTCCTCGTGGGGCCTCAGCCTTAAATGTGTATCATATTTGTTTGATTGTGGCAGAATATCATTTTAATTGTGCATACCAAGTATTCTCTAATGTGACATTAACAAGGTGACGTTAATGCAATTAAAAAGAACTTTCCACTAATATTTGCTATGTGCCCTTACTCAGATATATCTAAATATCAAATTCAATTTGACCAATCAAGCAAGTGTTTTTTGCGAAATCATGTAAGTATTTCACAAAACTTTTTTAAAGATACAATTAAATTTCAGTTACCCCCTTTGATCTCTGACAATAAGTATTGCTAATCATAGTACCGTGTAAATTTAAAAGGAGAAGGTTGGAGGTTGGAGTCAGTCATTTTTTTTAGATCAAGGCCTTGGGGTACCAATGACACTCTTGTCTGTGGTCTTAAGAGATTCCTATTGGCACCACTTACCACTATTGGCATACCTTACATAGTTGATGAAAATTTGTGGTCTGTATGGTTTTGTGTCATCAATGTTTTCCTATACACGCAGGAACAAACAAGCAGATGAAGTCCTATTATTCCTTATTCAATGGTAACAAACATTTACTTTTTGTTCCCATCTATTAAATGATGGTAACAAATGCTGGAAATACTGTACAGTAGTCAGATCTAAAATGTATTGGCAGAATGTAAATGATGCACAATTTCCATTCTTATTTTAGAAAGGGCAATGTTTCTGTCGATATATTAGAGCAGGCATTTTTTAGTTAGAATGCTAGTTTAGAATGCTAACCTTTTCTTCTGGCTTTGGAATGCTATGCTTTTATAAATATGCCCCTTGTTCTACCTCAGTATCATTTTACCAAGTACAACATCTATCTTTTTCATAGAATAGTTAAAGCAGCCAAACACCTGGAACAGTAGATTATATTTTTGTCAGTCCTGAACACATATTATTCACATATTAATGAACACACAAACAGGGAGATGTAATAAAAGTTCTTATCGTTAAAAATGGTGCTAAGTTTGCCCCAACCAATCAGATGTTAGCTTTCAAATGTTAAATAACGTCTGATTGGTTGGGGCAAAATTAGCACCATTTTTTAACAATAAGAACTTTTATTGAATAACCCCCAAAGTCTTGTCCTATTATATGGTAAGTTCACTCAACTGCAAATTTTGAAACTAGGAAATTTTAGCTAGCTGTTTTTATATTTTGTTTAATTTAAAAAAATATTTTAAAAAAACACATGCATCCTAGTTATCAACTTAGGGGGTTATTCAATAAAAGTTCTTATCGTTTAAAATGGTGCTAATTTTGCCCCAACCAATCAGATGTTAGCTTTCAAATGTTACATAAGTTCTGATTGGTTAGGGCAAAATTAGCCCCATTTTAAAGGATAAGAACTTTTATTGAATCTCCCTGTTAATTTCTTATTTAGGCTTCTTACACACAAACATTAACATTTTCTGAGCAGTGGCAGAAAAACGCTACATGTATCATCAACAGTGACCACTCAAAAAAGCCTGGTAAAATTTAAGAAAATGCTACCTGTGTGAAAACATGTTACTCGTGTGAAACCATCCTTAAGGATTCTTCTGGAGGAAGCCAAAAATCCCCACGTGCATATTCAGTTGCCCCAAAAGAGAAAAACTCTATTCATGTATTCACTCTAGGCAAGAAATTCACTCTAATTTCAAGTATTGCTTGCCTACCTGGAAATGCAAATCAAATGGGTCCAAACCAACTAGTACACTAGTATAAATATTATATCATTTTAATAACCTATAAAAATATGCATACAAAACATATTTATCTCACATATATCAATAACCAATACATTAGCAACTAATTACATCCACTCTTTTACCCTCCTCGGCTGGCCAACCTTCCTTGAAACCTAAAATAAATAGTTGCCCGTATATATAGGTAGGTAATAATATAGACTTGTTAAAAACAGTTAAAATAAAAACTTGTAGTGGTGACTTGCTAAAAAGAAGAAATTTTTGAATCTTGTAATAAAATCCACAGGTTACTTCACTAACAATATAAACACCAATATCGAGATCTTTAAAACACACAGGTCTCTATATCAAATAACTTCTGTTGGCATTCTCCTGGGAAATGCATTACTGTTGATAGATTTTCTTAAAGGGACACTAAACTGAAAAAATGACTTGCCTTTATCCATTTTTATATTTTTAGAGCAGTCAGGAACTTGATCCCTTTTTGCTCTCAGTGCTCCCTGTCACTAAATCTCCTCATTTCCTAGTTATTATGCATGTCTCCTCTCTATGTATCCACCCCCTCCCAACACTGAGGCACAGATAGAGTGTGGAGCATGTGCAGTTGAGGTGATCTGTGCCTCACTACAGCCAATAGCATTCACCCACTGATTTTGTGTTATAGTGAAAGTAAAACTGCTTTGCTATGGGAAGATAAGCAGCACTGGGAGATGAAATCACTGCTTGAATCTAGTAAGATTTTCTTGTAGCTTTGTGTGTTTGTGTGTGTAGTGGGGAGCTTTGTAATTGATTTCTTTAGGTACAGAGCTACATTGGGACTTCAGTAACACAAAAAGCAGCTAACTGTAGGATTGGGTTTATCTGCACAGAAAAAACACATGGAAACAGATAATGCTTATTCCTTTCCTGATCTTAATGCTGAATCAATTAGCCATGCAGTGAAATAAACTTTACTTCTATATAATGGATAGTTTTTAGATCTACTGTGCCCCGCTCCCTTTAAAAAGTAAAACACAGAGCTAAAAAAACAAGGGATAGGAAGGTCAGAGAAGGGAAAAAAGCAGATTTAAGATTGGTGCTAATTAATCCTAATTACTGTTTGATTAGTTAAAAAATGATTTGCCCCAGTTTACATGTCCTTTAAAATCTAAAAAGGTGGCCATTTATGTTTTAATTGGGTCTATCTTATTCATCTTCCTTACTGTCATTCAGGCCATAGTCAAATCACTGCAACCAGTTATGTGTGAAAATTTAGAACTAGGCATGTAAAAAATACTAGATTGTATCATCCAAATTACCAATATCTTCTATAACTAAAGTCAGTTTGCAAATGACATAACATTTAAAGACTGAGGAAACAGGCACCCAAAAATGAACAAAGCGAGATATTAGTTGTGTGTCAAAAGAATAGTTATAATTTGCCTCCATTATAATTAGTCTGCAGGGAGATGTTGAAATTTTAGCTCACAATTATAAAATGTTTGAAATATAAACCATGTGCTTGCAATCACAATAACAACTTAAATTAATTTCTTGTAGTTTTGGCAAGCAAAATTACTTTTATAACTTTTGGCATTATCAGTAAATATTTATAACAAGGAAAAGGCATAGTTGGAACAATATGATTGGCCCATAAACTACAGCTGAATATTTACATTAATTCTCCCATAGGTGTGATTATTTGCAGCAATTAAGTAATGTCAATGTATTACATTGACAGGGCTGCCAAAACATAAATGTGTAGCACCAAATAATAATTAAAGGAGAACTAAATGCTTTAAAATATTCCATGGTGGAAATTTGCAATTAGAGAGCTGAAAAAGAATGAAAAAGAAATAGAAGATTAACGGGAAGATCCAATTCTGGCCGCCGCGTTACTTACCTTGGCCCGATCCCGCGATACAATAACTGACGTAAACGAGATTACGTCAGTTATTGCATCGCGGGATCATGCTAAGGCGCAAAACTTAACGTTAGGGGTTTTAAATCTATAGCACAGCACTATTTCCAAAAACATTTGGGTTAACGTGGGTTTTAGACGGAAAAGCCCTATATTGAATCTCCCCCTTAGTTTCTGTTCAGGTAAGGTAATATTTTTGTGCAAATAAGTTACAAAAGTTGAACTAGATTGCCTGCAAAGGGTCATAAATGTATTGTCATAGGTTGCAAAATGGATTCCAGAACCTACACCTGGATTTCTCTCAGTAATGCAATCAAATGACAACTAAAGTGAAAAAAAAAGTACAAAAAAAGTACACATTGCATTGTTTATAATGCACCTACTCAGAGTGACACCAGCCCAATGACAGTGAATATACGTGGTTGTCCCATGGGTCTGCCATCTTGGCTCCTCCTCCTATACTCACTGAGTATTGCACATGCCCAACAGTGCAATGCCTTAGGGACTGAGACTAAATATCAAACTCAGCTCTACTTTGCGTGTATGCTTACTTCAGAGCTAATTAATAATACAGCACCAACGTTAGATTAGAAATAGTAAAGCGCTTTTTATGTGCACTAAAACTGTGCATATGGATTTTAAAAGAGCAAACTTGCTAAATCCTGTTTAAAGTGAATTTATATCTATGGTTGTTTGTTTTTCTACTAGGTAAGCTGAACAAAACAATCCATTTCCTGGGAAACTTTAAGGTCTCAGGCATTTGTTTTCTGGGTCCCAGGATAAAACATACCCTCCAACAATTACCTTTCATGGCTTTAAAAAATTGCATTGTCAAGCTTGGCAGGTTCCACTAAGATACCCATATTCATAGAGGGATGCATATTACATACCTACCAAAACAACAAAAAGGTTCCACTGGGACCTGAGCCAGGGCAAGCAGCTTTCATTTTCTAAATATGAACCAGTCAAGCCAAAATATGCATGTTAGGGGGAGTGTTACTATAGCTGACACTAAATACCATATTCAAAAACTTGGTATAAGAAACTTCTGCGGTTGCATATTTATATACAATGTTTGTTCATAAGATACCATGCAGTATTGTTTTTTAGCGATACCGCACCTTTATAAATATGTCCCTAAGATTTACATTTTCCATTCTTCTTGTAAAAGTAATAAGCAAAAAAAAAAATCTTTTGTATGTGCTATGGGCAATAATTCTATCTGTGGGGCAATAACTAATGGCTGGCATTTGAATTTTTTCCCCATTTGTTCAGCTTAGGATCATTAAGCCTGGGATGAAGCAACTATAGTATTTAAGGTCAGATCTTGCAGAAAATATTTTTTTAGTATATCAGGAAGGCCAGACCTCTTGGGCCCTGGCCTCTTGTTCCAAGAGGCCTTGATCTGAACATTATCCTGAAATTGGGTATTTAGAGGCCAAAGTTAAATGCCGATGCGTGAAAGAACCATTCCACAGGCAAACACATCACAAAGTGACAGGGGTTGCACAATACTATTGGTAATATTTTTCACAAACCAGTTTACCCAAAGCTTTCCTGAAAATATGAGCTTTGTGGACGGATGATTCTTTGAAAAATAGTGTGATGATTGATTTACACAATTGTAGTAGCTATTTTATTTAATATACTTTTTCTGTTTTACTTTACTTGCTGTTCCTTGTTTATACTAACACAAGGAAATCATGGAACAGCTGATTCAAGGACGTACAACCTGTTTGTAAACAGAATACCAGATAAATCCCTCTGTGTTTAAATTCATGTGTGCTGTTTGCAGCCTCCTCAAGACAAATTATAATCACAAGTCTGAAAGTTTTTCCATTTTTGGTTTGGTGCTGAGAAAACATCTTTTCAAGCATAAAACTGCTACTCTTCAGACAAGAGAGGAAACTGCAGCAATGAGCCATCTCTTCCCATGAAATCAACACAAAGCAATGCTCAACACCTCAACATCTGCTGAATTGTATAAGGATTTCTAACCTTGTAAATTTAGAAAGCTAACCTGGTTCCACATTCTTTCAAAGAAAAGTTAAAGAGAATATTGTTAGAAGAAAATACACTTTAAATAGAATCTTCTCAGTTAATTTATTTAACTAATGTCCCTGTATTTCGTTTTTAACTTTTATTCTCCTTTAAAGCACTGATCTAATTTCTATACACGTGTATTTCTAGCACATATTATAACAACTGTATCGACACTTATTTCTTGTGAGTGGAAGCAAGCTAAAGAGAACCAAATTGTTGTCAGACAGGTATAAGGACATTCTGAATAGTTTCAGGAGGAGGTGTTTTTGTCCTACTGCCTAATATGTTATGATAAGATGATTTTAATGTTTAAATACTTCATTCAAATGCCTAAAGGCACATACACATGTGCGAACATGGGTGCTGGGCCGATGTGTATGAACGTGCTTTTCGCCCAACAATCGCGTGGCTGGGCTCGTTGATTGATCCATCAGACAGATCTGTCAACGCGCCAGGTTTCGGCCGACAAAGTGCCCATACATGGCCTGAATTTAGAGATCTGGTTGGTAAATCATGGCTGATCATGCAGTTGCCCGCACTGTTGGCCGCAGGCACTATTGCTGCGAACGACAGCCATTTGTCCCAGCCGAGCACTCGGTCGGGACAATCAACGGGCTGTACCCAGCCTAAGCTTTAATCATTAATAGCTTTAAAACCATTTACTACTTTTTTTTACCCTAGTATGTAGGAGATTGTTAAAAACAGAAGCAAAGCGACAATTTACTTTGCAGTCTACTTTTTCCAGAATGTATTTGTTTTATTTCTAAGACTCTAGGGTGCAGTCAGTGTCCAGGATATTGTTGCCATCTGACTGCAAAGTGACTTGCTTATAATGACATTGTCTTTGTTTCTCTCTCGCTCTGTGTCTTCTTAAATTATACTTCCTGTTCTCCCCAAGGCAACATTATGAAAACTCATTATCACTTCTTTGCTTGTCATGTAAAGCATTTCAGATGACCAGAAGAACTGTTGTAAACGGCTTCTGCAAAAACATGGTCTGAACAGCAGAACATAGCAAATCTCTAGAGAAACATATTCTTTAGTTTTTATTGAACGTCCTGCTGTAAAACTCTTATGGGAAGCTTTCATTTCCTGTTTAGTGATACAATATCTATCAAAAGGATACATCATGTTATTACGTCCAGATCTGATAGTTACATATTTGGTTTCTGAGTATCTTACGAATCATAGTTTCAGAACAAAACAGAAATGTGTTATACAGTTTAGATTTACTGAAACTGTTCTGGTCATTCAAACACCAATTGGGTCTCAGAAGCTACATGATGGATTTTGTGAATTGTAGACGTGTGTCAGTTGGCTTTATCCAACTGTACACAACACGATAATTTTTTTCAACTCATGTAACAATAAAGAGCCGATCCCATCTGAACCGTTGGGATCACCTCTTTATTAGTACTGAATAGGGTGTTTTTATATTTGGCTGGGGCTGGTAGTTTTTAACCAACCTCACATTTGGATTTATTTATTTTTTGTGAGAAACAATACAGTGCAAATTCTATATAGCTTGTACAATTAGAAATGTTTCACTATTTATTATCATGTTTCCAACCTTATTTAACAAATAGTAGTACAACCTCAATAGCAGGTGATGGCTGGTGTATAAAAAAACTGTTGTTTGTGATCGATCTGAACATGTAACGCAGATTTTCTTTATTGGCTACAATTGCATGTATTTTACTGTTGGGGCCAATCACACACTATTAAAAATGGTAACCTATTACAACTTCCATTACATTCCATAAATTACATCAATTAGTGAAGTGATTCTGTTTTACAAGCTCTGCAAACATCACCCACAGATACTGAGCAAACACACATGTTAAGTCTCATATTTACCAAGTTAACATTCAATCCACAAAGTGTGCATCACATTGTAATTAAACTAATTAAAATACTGCACCCACTCATCAAGGAAAATTAAAGTTGACATAAGATATATGGCTCTAGGGCTTAATTCACTATCATTTCTAATGGAATTATATTAGTAAAAAACTGTGAAAATGCCAAAATTTGAATTGGATGTCATTATTACAAGTTACACACATTAACAGCACTGAACAACAGCGGCAACTTCATACAATAATGCGGCTACTTTCACATGACAAGTATTTTAATGATTTCATAGCACATACAGAAAAAGCATGTCATTCACGTCAAAGTAGCCTACATGTAAACGAGAAGACACCTTTTTCCCAAAAGCAATTCCAAGATACAGATGGACTCGATAAATAGTTAAATAGATAGAAAAAAGTATAGAGTACAATTTGCAAAGTATAAGAAGTATGCAATGCGCAAGTGTGAAGCTTTAATGAGGCAAGTTGAAACATTTGATTCAGGATGGCAGGTGTCCTGGTACCTGAGAGGGGTTGAAGGCTGACCAGTTAAAAAGAAAATTTTCAAAATCAACTCAGCAGCCCTCTCTCTTCTGCATTATCTAGGGTCGAGAATTTAAATAGCTCAGCCTCACCCCTGGTAACTCTGCACTATTCCAGAGGTGAGTACAGGTTTTTTAAGATCCTCACCATGGATAAGGCAGAAAAGAGGGTTGCTATAAGGCTAGGTACACACAGGCACTTTTTTTTTGTCTAGGCCGACCATTTGCCGCTGACACCGGTTGCGGCAACTGTCTTTGCGGCCAACATTTCGCCACAACTGATTATGCAGTCTACCCATACCATCGGGACGACTGGATGAAATACTGAAATATCGGTCAGTCTGCCCAAAATATCTGTCCTAATGTACCTTGCAGAAGCCTTTGGTTCCCCTTTACAACCGTATTATTTGACTGTTTGGTAAGCTTGTATACTATTATATTCATAGTGATGTGGCAATGTGTTTTAAAGTAGAAAGATAGAAAAGTATTAAAACCAGCACCAGGGCCTTTTAGCAGTAAACAGGTAGGAGAGCTTTAGCAGTCTGGAACTAAATTTATTACAAATCATTTCTAATACAATATATAACACTATATATTTACACCAAACATCCACACTGCACCACCCACTTCAAAACAATTAACTTAGAGATATATGACAATGAAGTTTTTCTGTTAAATCTTTTTGCCTTCAAACCATTTACAAGGAGCTACAAACACTGAGGGAACATGTAAGAACCTGTAAGAAAAAGAAGAATGTTGCTTACCATTTATAAAACAGCTATTGTGAAGACAGAGCTTTGGCTTTCTGAAACAGCAAGTTTATATTCTTTGTGAGTTAAAGGTGCCTAGATACACAAAAGTGTATGACTCTAATGTGATTTTTACTATATAAAGTTTGTGTTCATTTATGTCTTCCTACCTCCAGATTTCTCATGTTTTATTACCAACCACCTACTGAATTCATACTGTATCTGAAAAATCCAATGTTCCTTGATTTTATGTAAAGATAGATTTCCATAGATCAATCATGATGAAAGATATTATGTAATCACTAGAAACAACTACATCAAAGCATTTAAATAGTATCAATGTGGATGACTGGGTTACCACATGATGAACTTGCCTGTAGCTTAATGGGGTACTCTAACACGTTAGGGCTGCTATTTTGTTTTGAAAAGCTGGGAAGCTGCACGATCCAGGAATAATATGTGCATATGTCTTGTGCAAAAGAGGAGTATAGCTATAAAGCAGAAAAGGATGCCTTATGGGAGATCCTTTCATATCTTTTAATCATTCTTGAGGTAGAATAGTACACTCATGCAACATAAACATGGCAATAACACCTTAAAACCATCTTACATTTAAATGGTTGGAAGGCTTTTCATTATATGATTATAAGCAAGTAACCGAATGCCCTTCACTATATGCACTAGCACAGATACTGTGACCCAGCCCAAGACCCTGGAATGTGCATTGATTATCTCTTATCTTTGTTCATATAATACAAGCGAGAACTAAGGTCTAATAATACATGCCCTGTGTAATGAATACCTGAAATGCTATAGTTACAGAGCACAGCAATAATTCATTTGGATTTTCAGTTCCAACATAAAATAGATATATATTTCTTTATAAAAATTCCATGGGGGGGGGGGGTTGATGCAAGTAACAAATATCCCTGTATTTAAACATTAGAGATAATTTTCATTGTTCCACACTTTGTACTATAGCTATTGTGTCATAAGAACAAAAGCTTGTTGCCATGACTACTCTACATTGTTCCAGTTGATGCAGGTCTGAGCCTTTGATGAGAAACCAAAACCTTCTTCATGTTCTTAATTAAGTATAGTATGCTTTAGTGTTTTAAGATCATATGTCTACGTTTGCAGGTTCTGAGCTTTCACATAAAATTAATTCATGTTAACGGATATAACAACAGTTTCCTAAATTTTTACTGGCCAGGTCCTGGACTGAGGTATGTGGCAGACCTGAAACAGATGAGGAATGGTGAGGACCTAACAATGAATAATTATTATTTATGCAAAAAACCTACCCTGATAACTGTTTAATAACTTTGTTAGTTCATCTTAAAGGAGAAGTCACTCTTTCCTGGCTGAAACACACAAAATATTCTCATAACTGGAAGGGTTATGCAAGGCTTACTGTCATGTTAAAATTGACTTACTTCACCCAGGCATATGATTGGTTGGTTAGACAGAGGAATGAAATATTGTTTTAATAAAGCTGCTTGTAGGCTGACTACCGGTATATATATGGAAAAAAAGAGTTCTCCTCATTGAGTGAAACCCTATAGTATATTTTACCCAAAGTAACACAAATTACCCAACATTTGGTTAAAAAAAAAAATCTGGAAAATTTCTGTTCTCTTCAAGAAGCAATAATTACATCTGTCAGTAATTTCACTACACAGTACAGCAATACACTGGCAAAGGGTTTACTGAATTCCTTTTTTATTTAGACAATACAAGGCATGTTTTAGCATTTAGTAACATGGGGTGGCCTTGTTTGCTGGTTCTGAACGCAGGATATCTGTTTAGAAATTGTTAAATAAAATGACTTTTTCTCAGTCAATATAAGATACAGTACCTGACACTGCAATGAACACATTACACAGCTGCACAGTATGTTAATATAACAGTGTTTATGACATACAAAATTGGCCTTGTAGATCTAATCTGGAAAAATAGAACCAATAAATCATTATAACCAACTTTTTAACAAAAAACAGTAAACACAGATAGGATCTACAAGGCGTATGTACAGATAGTTACACTTATTACGTACAGATAGTAACCCTTATTATGTACAGATAATTACACTTATTACGTACAGATAGTTACACTTATTATCGTACAGATAGTAACTCTTATTATGTACAGATAGTTACACTTATTGTGTACAGATATTTACTCGTACTGTGCAGATAGTTACACATATTGTGTACACATAGTTACATGTATTGTGCACAGATATATACACGTATTGTGTACAGATAGTTACGCGTACTGTGTACAGATATTTACATATATTGTGTACAGATAGTTACACTTAGGGGGCGATAAAATATGGTAAGCTGACGTACATTACCTGCCGAGTTCACGCAATGCAAAAATCCCTGCGCGAGATTTAGTACATTGCGGGATCTCTGACAGATCTCTGGCCTGCTTACACCTCCTATTAAATGGCGTAACATTCTACATAGTAGTGCAAAACTAAGGAGGTGTGCAATCCCTTCTGCCTTGCTATTTCCGAACATTTTCGCTAACCAGATAATACATCGGACAACGTGAGTTTTACACTGACCTGGGCATATTGCTTCCAATATTGCAATGCCCCCTTATTGTGTTCCATGTGTGCACCACTGGCTTTCAAGAACTCCTGGAAATAGAAACAATATTTCAGCACTTTATAAACATTGCTGTAACAGAGAATGGCTCAGTGGTCGGACTCATCAATAATTCATTGGCTTCATGATTAGAAGAGCTTAGATACAAAAGAAAGAGAGGCAGCATTAATTAATAGTTAATTGGCCTACCTTTCAATCTAGCTGGCAGCCTGCAATCATTGAAAAAGGATGCTTTTTTTGTCTGGTTGTTTTAAATAGAACTTCCAAAAGGGAAACATCTGCTCACTTTTTCAGGTTATCTAATGACCAATGATTAATTCTGACAACCATAATTTCAAAAATGTGTTACTTATTCTAATGCAAAGTAATATAATTGTGTAATGTTTAAACCTTACACAGTGTTATGTCTGTTTAAGGAAAAAAAACATTGCCCTTGCATAGGCTGAATATCCCTTCCCTTTGCTTTTCTGTTGGTGACATTGGATATTGTGCCCAGAGAAACTTTCCTTGCATGTGTGTTTCTTTGCAGCTGACATAACTTTCCTAGACAGAGAAAACAGTGGCTGCTAAAAAATGAAACCATACTTGATGAGATTTATGAACTGATGTAAAACCAGACTGCCTGTGCATTTCTTGTTGCTTCATTTAAATAATCAGGGGCACGTCTATGGTTTTTGCTGCCTTACCCAAACATTTATTTCTGCCCTTTCACGCTCCACCGCCACCACATTAACATGGGTGTGGCTCTGTGGATGGGCATGGCTAAGGTTTTGTGATTTTTAACTTCCTATCACGTGTATTTGAACAGTTCCTCAGACAGTCAATTAGCAATACCCACTACCATATTGCTCCTTTCAGGTTTTTGTTCTTCAAATCAAAATAACTTATTTTATAGCCTGTGCTATACATGTTGGTTCTCCTGTTACAATACATTAGAAATGTCATACTTTCTTTAGTATAAAAGATTTTAGCCAAAAGATCTGTAAGCCACCCACCACATCAAGGGAGAAAATTTCAGCAGGGCCCTAATTAACATAACTAGTCTAACAAACTTACAGAAGCTAGCCTAACCATGTAATTTTAACAACATCATATCTGTTACTAGGGGAGATTCTTTTTTTTTTTCTTGACTGGTCAAGGAAAAAAAAATTGTTCTACAACTGCCTCTCTGATGCCTTTCTTCTTCAGTGCAGGGGTGCCTGAGACAAATGTCTTACTCTGCCTCATGGTAGATGTGGCCCTGGAAATGATTACCAGGCTCACAGTCAGAAAGCAAAATGTGAAATAGCAATGGCAGGTACCATAAAGGTTCATGGATAGCAGTATAATCAAACTCATAACTCAGAGAAAATTAAAGTTAGGTTCTGTAGTCTGTGTGAGATTTATAGATTAGGATTACACATAATCTGGCCTGCAAGTGTGTTAAATATTGAATTTTAGTTCCCTGGAAATTGGATGGAAGAAGGGGGGGACTATAGACTATATATTTTGACTATAGATCCCCCTTAATTAGCAGTTATGGGCAATAAATCAGGAAAAATGTGTTATAGCCTAAAGATTTCCTTTATAGTCAGGGAATAGTCTGCCAGACATGAACGGGAGTGCAGATATTTACTTGGCAATGTACTGGATACAAAGCAATACTTATGGTAGATAACAAAAACGTTGGCTATGAACAAAACAAAGCAATGTTTACAGGTATATTGGGTAGCATGACTGCACAGATGTAGATTAGTTACTATAACAAGCCTGCACATGAACAGCAAAAAACTAATGGGAACAGAATGCATTGCATATCCCCAAGTAGGATAAAATATCCAAACTTAAAATACCCAGTAACAAGTGTAGAAAACACCTCACCCCATTAACTGGGAGATACAGTTGCAAGTTCAACTCTGCAGAAGCAAATCATATCAACTGCTTTCATCACGTGGGTAGGCAGGAAATTGAACCACATGTGTACCATTTGGTGGACTGGTAAAGCCATGATGCATTTCTTTAACATCACAGATGGTATGTTAGTGGCTAATTGGCATTTTAGGAGGTCACTAGTAGGACCTAAAGTAATAGCTGTCACTACCTTCTTCCATCCTTCATCAAAACTACTAGTTTGGCCTAGGGTGGATCACTGCAATGTTACTGTAATATCCATTTATTCAGGCATTACAAACCTAATCTATGGGAATCAGATTTTGTCTGGGGCACTAAGCATGAGGTCCTGATGCACCACACAGAAAAATGCTATGCAAAAATAAAACAATGCTTTTGGGGGCTTTTCGTGGATCTAGCCCTGAATGAGATTTTTATTTTTGCTCTACCTTCAAAATGCAAATGAGGCACCAATGTGCATACAGTACTTGGCTGCCACTTCTGGGAAAGCACCATGTTTGTTCTTCTCATGTAGCCAATACTTGGTTTCAGGCAGCAATTTGGAAGTCTATGGCATGGAAAGAATGTTTTAATAATGTTATATTTTCATTACATACCTGCCTATTGCTATAAGGTGCCAACAAAAATTATCTAAAATAATTACCTGGGTGGTGGGTAAGTGGCTTGTGCTGACTGTGATGCCTTGCTTATGAATCAGCAAATTGATGTCTGGCAGGTATATGATGGATTAAGGAATTGAAAGACCTGAGGTGTCATTTCAAATTTGTCTTAGAGCTCGTAGGGCGCTATTTAGAAACCCACAGGTATCCTTCAAAGTGCGGCCATATTTACGAGCATACAGCCATACAATGCCAAGCAATTGTAATCGTACAACCATAATTTGTAATTGTATGAACACTGTCGTAAAAATTACAAGTGTGTAATGCTCTTATAAAATGGTATTAATTAAGATCAAGTGTGTAATCCACTTTAACAACTAGCTAGTTAACCCTTACATTAGTGTTTCTCAACCTTTTAATCTGTGGGGATCCCTTGAAAACATAAAATAATGATTATAGATTATTATTTATCTTTGTCTTTCTTGGTCTTCAAATCATCAAAATACATACAGGGCTATTCAATAAAAGAAACAGTATAAATTGTAACAATAAGATAAGTAAAAGGATGCTTGTCTGAGGAAGAAGCCACACTGGTTTCGAAAAGTCACAAATAAAATTGTGTTGCACTTAAGACTGGAGTGCCCAGCAAGTTTGTTACTTTGTAGCATACTTATTTCTGCTGGCTACAGACGCCAGAGCACCCAACATTTGAACACATGATATCTGACTGTTTAGGTGTGCAATATCCTCAACCACTACACTTTGTATTGTTACAAATGGTGCTAATTCTGCCCCAATCAACCAGATGTTAGCTTTCAAATGTTAAATAGGATCTGATTGGTTAGGGCAAAATTAGCACCATTTTCATGATAAGAACTTTTATTGAATCTCCCTGATAATGTATACAAATATAAATAATAGATCTATAAATTTATCTCTATTTAATAAAATGCACCCAAATTCACCGCAGGGGGGGAACCCTTACATAAAAACATTACTTATTTTTATCTTTGTATTCAATTAGATCAACTGGACTTGAAGTTTAGTTTAGTTTCAAGAACAGGCAGGGAGATTCAATAAAAGTTCATATAGTTTAAAATGGTGCTAATTTTGCCCCAACCAATCAGATCTTATTTAACATTTGAAATCTAACATCTGATTGGTTGGGGCAAAATTAGCACCATTTTAAACGATAAGAACTTTTATTGAATAACCCTGTTAGTTTTCAAGAACGAAACTTCAAGTCCAGTTGATCTAATTGAATACAGCAGATAAACCATGACCTGGATGAATGAGAACCTTTACAAGCATTACTTATTTTTATTTATCTCTAAAGCTAGGTACACACCTAGTGATTTTTCCTCCTGATAATATATTGATAAAAATATAAAAATATATATATCTGTATTCATCAAAATGGTGGATCCGTACAGTTTCTGTCAATCTCTTGAGGATCCCCATGCAAGCTCTCAGGGACCCCTGGTTGAGAAACATTGCCTTACATCAAACATTTCAAACCCCCAGACTTCAACTGCGTTATACATTACTGCCTAAAGTAATCAGTGTAACACACTGTTTCAGGCTAAGAGAAACAAAGAATCAATTTTTGTAATTAGTGTAGTTATTATGTCTTGAGATTTCACTATTAAAATAAATAGCAAGTGTGTCCTTTTAAAAATGTATTTTTAGGAACTGAAAATTAAAATGTAGGACCCCCTTCCGAAAAATGGACAGAAAGGCAGAAGGCAATGTGCCTGAATAGCGTGCATGCGTTTTAAGGGCGTAATTCTCTGTCTGCAATCAGAGCGCATGCAATCCGCAAAAAATGGTAATCACATGCGAGCCTCAAGTGCTTAAGTGTTGCTTCTACCATAGGATTTATCTTTGTGACAATTATACCTCAACTATCAATAAACAAACTCATAAGCAAATTTTGTAGTTCTGTATATACTGTACGTGATTTTAATTGGTGTTCTATGCAGAAATCCTGCATTTTTACAGTATATATCATGTGGTAAGGGCTGCAAGCGATTGGTATCCCTCCAAATCTAATGTACCAATGAGATTGCAACTCTAGGTAAACTTTCTTAAAAGTTTGTTTGATTTTAACACCAGCTATTTACTAAAAGTCACCCAAAAGTGCTGGCGTTGCATTAGTACTTTGCTTGTGGCGGTTGCATGGAAAACTATTTAGAAACTGGCAGACTTAAGGCTAGGCTACACTTGCACGATTTTTGTGCGTTTGCACCAATTAATGTTTGAATAGTCAGGAACGAACTTCTGAAGATCTTACCTTTCACACGATCTAGTGGGGCCGCTCTGAAATTCCCGACTGCTTCTGTTACATTATAACACACATTATCGTGTATGCGCGTTATAGCGTAACAGAAGCAAGAAGCAGTCGGGAACTGTCAGAGCGGCCCTGCTGGATCGCGTGAATGGTAAGATCTTCTGAAGTTCGTTCCTGGCTATCTAAACATTGATTGAAGAACAAGAGGTAAGGCATAGCTCCTTAACCTCCTGGGTTTCAATCAATGTAGAAAAGGAATAGTTCACTATTGAAGTGAACTATTCCTTTAAATCAAATGTGCCTCCCCATGAAAAGTTCATTTCTACAATGTAAACATTACTTTCAATGAGTTAACTAAGACAGGGAATGCGGATGAAAAGGTTAATAAAACCTTTTACCTTGACAGACATTAGCTGCAAAGGGACAAAATTATCTGGATATCCTATTTGTTTAAATCTGATAAACTGAAGAACTAGAACACAGGCTAGATAAAGCAACTCCCTGAAATACTGCAAGGGGAAGACAGGCAGAGACTTGTAGGTGTAGAACATTGTGTAATTAGACAGAGGTGTGTTTTCATTCTCCTTAACCCAACCAATCACAGAGAGGTTCTGATTGTGTACGGAGGGGCATTGCAATCTGGCAATCTGGCATGTTCTGCTTCTGGATTCCAGCCAAACTTCCTCTGGCAAAGTTCAACATTGAGAGGAGTGCCGATCATAAATAAAGGAAACATACTTGTTTATGTAGCTACAGAAACACACCCACTCTACTTGACTATAGAGGGAAAAAAATCAAGCCCTGTTTGGGAATGGAACAGTTAAAACTGTAAAGCTATGCAGCCCTAGTTAAATCTTTTTTTCACATTATCTAAAGATATAGATCAAGTCTGGCAACACAGGACAGGACAAAAAAACTGCACTGCAAAATGATACGCCTTGAATGTAAAATAACACTGTTTCAGTGACAAATATTTGGCTTCACACATTTTTGCCAGGTTCTAAAAAGAAATGAAAATGACTTTGTCTTCCAATAAAAAAGTAGCATAAGGTACCGATTTCAAAAATTAACACAAGGGGAAGATGCAATAATGGTCGATATCAGCCAAAATTTAAAACCCACCTACCCAATGGAATATTAGGTTAGCATGAGCTTTACACCTAAGAAGTAGATACCCCACATTGCATTTTGTAGCCACGCAAACTAAAGATACTGTCGCACTTTACCTTCCAGGTTCCCGCAGTTTAGTAAATCTCACAAGGTCATTACTGCATTGCAAGAACCTGGTAGGTAAGGTTCTCATGGTAAATATTACATCTCTCCCACAGTAACTGTGTCTTTGAAATGAATTTGTACCAGAAAGATGTACCATTAAATGGTGTTGTAAAAGTAAGGCTGGGTACACACAGGGAAATATTTTGTCCCCACCGAGCATTCGCAACTAGCAAGTGCTCAGTCAGGATAAATGACTGTTGGTCGAGTCAACAGTGGCCGCAGCCGACAGTGCTCGCAACTGATCGTGTGGTCCCATAGGGAACCACACGTTCAGTAGTGATTTACCAATGGGCACGATCGCCCGTTCAGCCCTGCACACACGGTAAGATATTTTTGGTGGACCGACCGATACAATCTACTACCATGTGTACCTAGCCTAAGTGTGAAATATCCATAGTGTTTCACCTTCACTTTATGGGGCCTGTGTGAAATCAGACTTTGTGATAACAACCCAATGCAATACACAATGTGATTTTGTTTATTAATTTATCATTTAAATTAAAAGGGAAAAGTTGCCATGTTTTTAGTTAAAGGAATATCTAAAATTTTTATTTAATAATTTTAATATTTTGGGGGCTTTTCTCACACAATGGGATCAAGAGCCTAGAATCATCCAGAGCCAGATTTAGCATGCTATGGTTGTAATATTAAGGACATCAATGGTGCCCAAAAGAACTTTAAATCTATATTTCCTTGGGGGTCCTACTATCTTTTGCTATATAACATTAGTAGCTGTTAAAGAGCTACCCTTGCCACTGCTGACAGCTTCCTCAATCGTCCCTCAGTTTCTCCCATCTCAAATATAGTCACACATGCGCAGCAGAGCTTCAAGGGGGAGAGGCATCTGAAACAAAATGCCTCCGGTGCCCCACTTTTCCTCACTCCTTAGTAGTGAAGGGGCAGCACAAGCATAGACTTCTATTGCAGGGGTAGACAATTTTTTCTTCTTGCCTTATGGACACCCTGCACATGTGCCTATTTTAGAAAGGTAGGTGGGGTGAATTGAGGGATAAGAAGGATAGCTGTCTGCTGCAGCTCTTTGACAACTAACTGCTTGTATTGTATGTCAGTCCATTGAACAAGCATCTGACAGGTTATGAAAGATTTTTTTTTCAGACTTTTGTTTGATTGTATAAATAAGGATACACACTTGACGGAGAACCAGTAAAGAAAAGAACATAGTAGAGTTGAACATAAAAAAATAAAACATTGATTCCCCTGTGTGAGTCAATCTAAATGTAAAACGAGCAAACATAAGTCAATCAATTTGTGGTTAGCTTTATTTTCACAACCCATAGTGAATGCTGTGTGGGAATAGACAGTAAAACACCCAATAGGGGCTTAGATGCCCTCAGATACAATTTCCAGCTCAATGGCAAATTTAAAGAATTTCCCAGGTGTGCCTGTTTTTATGCAGAACATAGAAACTGTACAAGAAAATTGCTAATACATCACCAAAATTATCATCATGATCTTTGTAGCTGTAAAACAGTGATGATGGACAAGTTTACCATAAAATGCAATTTCCTGATCTATTATACATCATTAGCCTTGGTTATAAATTCCAAACCATATATCAAGTTGTCCAGGATTCCAGTCATTCTTAGCCCCTCCCCCAACCAACTGGCTTGGACATGATTATAAAACTTCACCTAGCAAGTGATTAAAAGAGCTGTCAAATGAACTACATTGTATCTACCTGGGCAAAGGGTAGAGGAGAGTGATAGTGAAAGTGACCACAGAACATGGATTATATTACAAACACTAGTTTTGTCTTTCATTTTACTCTTGTGCTTTTTTAGTGATTCTATCTATTCAGTATTAGATTCATTTAACAGATATGAAGTCTCCATTGTTGGCCAGGTAAGTGCTGAACATTATCTAGACCAATTTACCAGTACTGTATACACTGCAAATGTAATGTTTGGTGGAGATAATGACAGAGTCCAGTTGGGACAGAAACAGCTCCAGCAGAAAAATACTTATTTATAATTGGGTGTTAGATGCACACTAGCTTTTTAATAGCAACACCCACAAAAAGTTTCTTTCACTTTTTTCTATATTTAATAGTGTTGGTTTTTTTTGTTATAAATCAGCACCAAACCTGGAATATTTACTTTTTTGTGTGGTTGTTGTATTTGTCCCCTTGCAACACCAGGGTAGGTTGATATTCAATTAATCCCATCAGATTTGACTGCATAATATCAGAAAGATGTGGAAGGCAAAAATGGGCAACAATGATGCAGATGAACTAACACTAGCATCGCGGTCTGTTGTTCCCTACGGAAAATCTCTGTCTACTCTGTCCCTGAATATGGGCCCACAGGCGGCTGGTCCCTATAACCCATATAGAGAATCTGTCAGCGTCAAGTATGTGGTTGGCACTGCATGTTGCTGACAGATGCCACATGCCATCATAACCACATGAGTATGGCCATGGGTTCAAATCCACCTTACATTATGCCCTTTCTACATTGGAGTTTGTAGTTTAATCACCAATTGGTGTGTACAGTGTGTTAAAGCTGTACCACCAAGCAAGAGTTATATGATGCTTTGAGATGTGACAAATTATTTACTAAGGGAACTGGCCATGTAGTCATGGGGAAAACAGCATGCTGCGCTTGATTTTGGTGCAACACCAACTGATGTTCAATGGGAAATAGTTA
Source organism: Hymenochirus boettgeri (assembly GCA_019447015.1). Taxonomy (NCBI): domain Eukaryota; kingdom Metazoa; phylum Chordata; class Amphibia; order Anura; family Pipidae; genus Hymenochirus; species Hymenochirus boettgeri. The sequence continues at coordinate 101,447,123 of CM033474.1, read as the reverse complement.
ATATAATTTTGAAAATCTGCCAGGCACACACTTTGCGAACACAAACTTTATAATATCTAAAGTGAAAATACTCAACATGTATCAAACTTCATAAAGTCATATTTATTTTTCAATGTATATGAAATCCTTTTTTATATTGAGGTTACTTGCCCTTTAAGATGTAATCTCACCTGAGTGTGGCATTACTACTGCTTGTTTTGGCTTGTTTCTGTATGCTCTATTGTTTGTTTTGTTTACCTTTTTGTAAATTAACTTGGTAGATCAATTAAAGTCAACACAGTGCCTCAAAGGGTTTACATGTTAAAGTAAAATCTCAGTAAGATAAAAAAAAGATTCTACATGGTTCCTGTCTTGTGGATGGTGCCTACATCATATTTTTACTTTTTTCATATTAAAAATAAAAAAACTTTTGCCAAGATGATTTTTATTTCTAACTGAACAATCAAATAACTAATTTAACATCTTTACAATGATACATAATCCCCTTTTATGGAAAAAAACTGATGTATATGAAAATCCATATATTTATGGGAAATTAGTATATTTATCATTAACCCATTAACTTTCGGTTACAATAATAACATTGAAAAAACTTTAAAGACACACTTTGAGATAAACACACACACAAACACACACACACAAAACACACATATATATATATTCCAAGCAATGTACATTACTTTGTGTATGTGCCATGAAGGCAACAGTAATTTTAGTAAACGCACTTATTTGTTAATATCCAAAAGATGCGCAGTACCTCTTCATAATATATATCCCCATTGTGTTGGGATTTAAACACACAATATCATTGATAGGGTCTCATGTTGTCTCATGTACTGGGATTATTTTATATTTGCATATACTGATGTGTAATGTAGATTTGGTATAACACACAATATTTTTACATAACCCATCTCTATTAACTGCTATTTTTGTACAGATAATTATGTTAAAATACCAATCACACCCACTCAGGATAATGGATTTCATATGCTTCATAATCGGTACATGGGCTTGGCTTGTATATGGGATCAGACTGGTGTAGTGAATGGACAGAATATACACAACTGCTGTCCCTGTACAGTGACTCCAACTTTATCACTGCTATTTTCACTGTAAGGGGTGTCCAGGGTGTCCAGGTAGGGATCCATATAGTGTGTGTACCAGATTAGCCACACAGTCCTACTAACGGAACCACAGAGCATTTCCTTCCCTTACCTTTCTTATCTCCCAGAGAGAAGCCAGGCAGGCTGATACAGATGAGGGAAACACACAATCCCAGGTTCCACACTGAGGTCCCCATCCTAAGTCCAGGACTAGTGAAGTAACAGAAGCTCCTTTCTCTTATCTGTCTCCAGTGATCTCCAATTCCCTGCACCAATGATCCAAATCCACAGTCACAGCGATTTCAATCCATGGCTTGCAGGAGGCAGGGGGGAGCTGGAGGATTGCGAAGTTTGTGGATCTAGGATTATAACACTAACAATACTAATAAGCCTTTAGCATTTCCCCTTATCAGTCCTATGTAGAGACCTTTAGCAGCCCTGAGCTGGAATTCCCACAATCTGCCTAGTCCGACTTCACCAGGAGTTGCAAAACTTTTGACAGTGTCAGCCGGTCTCTGTTATTCAAATAGGAAAAGAATCTGGCATGTTTTGTGTGTGATGTCAATGAGAGGTGTGTACCTCGTTCCATGGACACTCCCACTCCCATTCCTCCCTACACTGACACGGGAGTAATACAAAGTGGATTATTCCCAGTGCCGTGTCTTTAGGATTGGAACAGTAGAATATGTGCTGCCACCTAATGGTCAATAGGTGAACTCACTGCCAGATCACCATTCATGTACAGTATGTATACAGTGCTGGAAACAAAAACCCACAATACACAAGATATTTGTGTCAATGTTTCCTATGTTTTGTAACATAGTATTTTGTATTGAATGTGTGTCCCCACATATCTGTATCTCATGTGTTATTCAGTAAAATTCAATGATGAACCTTGGCACTCCAGATATTTTGGACAACGCTGATTGTGATCACTGATTGTGATCACCATTTTTTAAAAAAAAATATTTTTCATTTTACCAAAGTACTTTAAAATATAAGAAAGTAAAAGAGTGAACTGCAGTTTTTTTAATTCTGCGCGAAGTAGTTTTAAACAGATGATCACGTGCACCTTTACTGTTTAAAAAATGTTGATTGTGGGAGATTGACTAGAAGGGGGCATGCTGGGAGTTGTAAACATCTTGGGGGAGATTCAATATAGTAACCGGACGCAGCTTGCCTGCCCGAGTTCCCGCGATGCAAAAATCCCTGTGCGAGATTTAGCACATTGCGGGATCTCTGACGGGTAAGTGTGCCACTTACGCCTCCTATTCAATGGCATTAAGTTTTGTGCTACATAGTAGAGCAAAACTTTACTAAGGCGGTTTTGCAATTACGAACATTTTCGGAAATGGCGCAGTCAACACTAACCTGATAACACATCAGATAGCATGGATTTTACACTGACCAGGGCATTTTGTTTAATCCACTTTCCAGGTTTGTTTAATTTGTGGATAACTACAAAATAAATTAAATTCCTTTTATCCCATTTTTCTTACAATTACATGTGCCCGGAGTTAGTAAAATGAGGGTATAACATAATCAACCAGGGATGACAACCTAGCAGTTCAAGTCTTACATTTAATGGGAGTGATTTAAAGAGGGACCTACAAGTAGCTCAAAAACGTATACTTATTAAAACGTATACGGTACAAAAGCCTCTTCCCAATATTTTTGTGGGTTATATAGTTCATTTATCATTAAAGAAGTACTACATATTTTTTATAAGAACTCATCCCCCTAGCCAATAACACTTATCTCTTTTGAAACTGTAGCACAGGTTGTGACATTGTGTTGGTAAATCACAGCTGGTTGTGCAGACTTCAACTATTGGAAGTGTTAGGTCTGGTATATTTCAATTAAATTTACGGAACAGTGAAACATTTATGTCGATAAGGATGAAATACTGATTAATATTTTTTCAATGGGCAAAAAATGACACCCAATTTTTTATTCAAATATCCGAAAAATATTTTAGGTACCATGTATCTACTTGTATCTACTGACAATGAACTACTGATCCATAGTCTACTTATAGACTACTAATCGATAGGCTACTGATAGACTACTGATTAATAGGCTATTGATAGGCTAATGATCAATATGCTTCTGATAGACCACTAATCGATAGGCTACTGATAGACTACTGATCATTAGGTCGATCAGAATGAAATATTGATTAATATTTTTGCAATGGGCAAAAAATGCCACCCAATTTTTCATTCAAATGTGCGAAAAATGTTTGATGTTCCATGTATCTACTTATCTACTGATGATAGACTACTGATCCATAGGCTACTGATAGACTACAAATCAATAGGCTACTGATAAACTGCTGATTGATAGGCTACTGATAGACTACTGATCGATAGACTACCGATCAATAGGCTACTGATAGACTGCTAATCGATAGGCTACTAATAGGCTACTGATCGATAGGCTACTGATAGTATTATATAGTATAGTATTTGAGGTTGAATAAAGACATACGTCCATCCAGTCCAACCCATCTAACAATATCCTCATTTCCTGCCTAACTGTTGATCCAGAGGAAGGCAAAAAAAACCCACCAAATGTATTCCGTCCTGACGGAAATTTGCCTGGATCAACTCTACTTTATGAATCAATACCAGTAACTTACAACATTCCTTGTTTGCAGAAACTCTTCCAGCTTTTTTTTTAAACTGACCAATGAACCTGCCATAACAACGTCCACTGGAAGACAGTTCCATAGCTTTACCGTTCTCACAGTAAACGGTAACTTGAAGCCTAAACCTTTTTTCTTCAAGTCTTAAGGGATGTCCTCGTGTCCTCTGACATGTTCTATTGGTGAACAATGCCCCAGATAGTTTATTGTATGGCCCGTTAATGTATTTAGTAATCATATCCCCACACAAGCGCCTTTTCTCCAGCGTACATAATTTTCTCCCTAGCCTTACTATTAATATTAACAACACACCCATATCCCCATCTCCTCATGTCCGCTGCCTGGGAATAACGCTAGATTCCAATCTTTCCTTCAAACCTCATGTCAATTCGCTTGCCAACTCCTGTCGGCTCCAACTCAAAAACATCTCCCGCATTCGACCCTTCTTCTCGAAGGAAGCTACAAAAATCCTAGTCCATGCCCTAATCATATTCCGGCTAGACTACTGCAACACTACTGCAACTGTGTGGTTTACCAAACAACTGCCTGGCACCTCTTCAATCCATTCTCAACTCTGCTGCCCAGCTCATTCATTTCTCTTCCCGCTTCTCTAATGCCTTTCCTCTCTGCCAGTCCCTCCACTGGTTGCCCATGACACAAAGGATCCAATTCAAACTGCTTACCTTATCCTATAAAGCATTATCCAACACAGCCCCTCCATATATCTCAGTGCTGATCCAGTGATACCGTCCCAGGCACAACCTCCGCTCTGCAAATGATACCCTCCTCTCATCCACTCTGGTCACCTCTTCCCATGCCCACATTCAGGAGTTTACTCATGCTGCCCCTCTACACTGGAACTCCCTTCCTCCATCTGTCCGTCACTCACCATCCCTTAACACCTTCAAACGTAACCTTAAAACCCACCTCTTTAGGCAAGCATATAACCTGGCCTAAACATTACCCCCTTACTACCCAATTTGATCCAACCCGCCTTTCACGCTCCACTGTCAATCTATTTACAGCCTACCGATTCCTGTCACCTTATGTCTCGCCCCCATATCCTCTAGTCTGTAAGCTCTTTGGGCAGGGTCCTCTCTCCTATTGTATCACGTTATTGCTGTATGAAACTCCTCACTCTGTTTACTTATATTATGTATTACCTGTGTATGTATGACTTTATATGCCTACTTCACAAGGTGCTGTGAGGTCTCCTTCGTTCTAGGCCATAATAGCTGCATCGGCACTTACATGAATCATTGTAACTATGTACTTGTGTTTAAGACTTATTTTTGATATGTCACTGTGGAAATTATGTATATTATGTATATATTGAATTGTTATTATGACTTTAATTACTAGCTGATTTTTACGAGCGACAAGGTGGGTGTGACTGAGTATTTGGGTTTCTGATTGGTGCTCATTATCATGTGACCTTGGCTGTGGAGGCGGCTGATTGGCACACAGGTATTTAAATACCCGTGACTCAGTGTGGCATATTAGCGCCATTGAGAAAGCTCCACGAGCGAAACGCGTTTGGGGTGCGCTCCCCTCCCTCTCTTGCTCCCCCTTTTTTGGATTCAGAGATCTACATTGTGTATACTTACGGCTCTATCAGCCCAGATACTCAGGCACTTTCCTTGACTGTCCGTGCACGGACTTAAGCTGACAGACTGACGATAAGTATAGTTATCTTAATGGGACACACTGTGTGTTATTTTTGGAGAGGGTGGGTTATATAACATGCTGCTTCATCACACCTGTGATTTTTTCCACACACTTATCTGTGAATTATTATATTGAGTGATACTTTATGAAATTGTTGCCTTTTCGTGATTTTAGTTTAATTATAATAAATTGAGGTTTTAAACTTTAAGGCTTTTTACTCTAGATTTTTTCTTTTTTGTTTATGATTTGTATACACTAGAGTTAGCCGTTTCTTATTGGGCTATCATTTGTTTATTGACTTTATATAACATGTATTATCCTGTATGTAATGTATGACTATGTAATTTTAAAGTGCAACGGAAGACGTTGGCGCTATATAAATCAATAATAATAATAATAATAATATTCCAAATGAGGCCTTACCAATGCTTTGTAAAGAGGGAGAATTACATTTTCCTCCCTTGAATCCATACCGCTCTTTATACAAGACAATACCCTGCTGGCTCTGGCTGTTGCCGCCTGGCACTGCTTGCTACCTTTAAGTTTGTTATCCACCAAAACTCCAAGATCCCCCAACAGGGATTCACTTAACACAGAGCCATTTATAGTATAAGTAGTACAAGGATTTTTAAGTCCAAAATGCATCACCTTACATTTATTAACTTTGAATCTCATCTGCCACTTAGCAGCCCAATGTGACAATCTATCTAGATCCCCCTGCAACGATTGCATAAGTTTTTAATGGTTGACAAAGTTTTGTGTTGTCAGCAAATATGCGAAAAATATTTGCGGTACTGCGTATGTACTTATCTACTGACGATAGACTACTGATCCATAGGCTACTGATAAACTACTAATTGATAGGCTACTGATAGACTACTGATTTATAGACTACTGATCGATAGGGCGTTTTAAGGGCGTAATTCTCTGTCTGCAATCAGAGCGCATGCAATTCGCAAAAAATGGTAATCACATGCGAGCCTCATGTGCTTAAGTGTTGCTTCTACCATAGGATTTATCTTTGTGACAATTATACCACAACTATCAATAAACAAACTCATAAGCAAATTTTGTAGTTCTGTATATACTGTACGTGATTTTAATTGGTGTTCTTTGCAGAAATCCTGCATTTTTACAGTATATATCATGTGGTAAGGGCTGCAAGCGATTGGTATCCCTCCAAATCTAATGTACCAATGAGATTGCAACTCTAGGTAAACTTTCTTAAAAGTTTGTTTGATTTTAACACCAGCTATTTACTAAAAGTCACCCAAAAGTGCTGGCGTTGCATTAGTACTTTGCTTGTGGCGGTTGCATGGAAAACTATTTAGAAACTGGCAGACTTAAGGCTAGGCTACACTTGCACGATTTTTGTGCAAGTGTAATGTTTGAATAGTCAGGAACGAACTTCAGAAGATCTTACCTTTCACACGATCTAGTGGGGCTGCTCTGAAATTCCCGACTGCTTCTGTTACATTATAACACACATTATCGCGTATGCGCGTTATAGCGTAACAGAAGCAGGAAGCAGTCGGGAACTGTCAGAGCGGCCCTGCTGGATTGCGTGAATGGTGAGATCTTCTGAAGTTCGTTCCTGGCTATCTAAACATTGATTGAAGAACAAGAGGTAAGGCATAGCTCCTTAACCTCCTGGGTTTCAATCAATGTAGAAAAGGAATAGTTCACTATTGAAGTGAACTATTCCTTTAAATCAAATGTGCCTCCCCATGAAAAGTTAATTTCTACAATGTAAACATTACTTTCAATGAGTTAACTAAGACAGGGAATGCGGATGAAAAGGTTAATAAAACCTTTTACCTTGACAGACATTAGCTGCAAAGGGACAAAATTATCTGGATATCCTATTTGTTTAAATCTGATAAACTGAAGAACTAGAACACAGGCTAGATAAAGCAACTCCCTGAAATACTGCAAGGGGAAGACAGGCAGAGACTTGTAGGTGTAGAACATTGTGTAATTAGACAGAGGTGTGTTTTCATTCTCCTTAACCCAACCAATCGCAGAGAGGTTCTGATTGTGTACGGAGGGGCATTGCAATCTGGCAATCTGGCATGTTCTGCTTCTGGATTCCAGCCAAACTTCCTCTGGCAAAGTTCAACATTGAGAGGAGTGCCGATCATAAATAAAGGAAACATACTTGTTTATGTAGCTACAGAAACACACCCACTCTACTTGACTATAGAGGGGAAAAAATCAAGCCCTGTTTGGGAATGGAACAGTTAAAACTGTAAAGCTATGCAGCCCTAGTTAAATCTTTTTTTCACATTATCTAAAGATATAGATCAAGTCTGGCAACACAGGACAGGACAAAAAAACTGCACTGCAAAATGATACGCCTTGAATGTAAAATAACACTGTTTCAGTGACAAATATTTGGCTTCACACATTTTTGCCAGGTTCTAAAAAGAAATGAAAATGACTTTGTCTTCCAATAAAAAAGTAGCATAAGGTACCGATTTCAAAAATTAACACAAGGGGAAGATGCAATAATGGTCGATATCAGCCAAAATTTAAAACCCACCTACCCAATGGAATATTAGGTTAGCATGAGCTTTACACCTAAGAAGTAGATACCCCACATTGAATTTTGTAGCCACGCAAACTAAAGATACTGTCGCACTTTACCTTCCAGGTTCCCGCAGTTAAGTAAATCTCACAAGGTCATTACTGCATTGCAAGAACCTGGTAGGTAAGGTTCTCATGGTAAATATTACATCTCTCCCACAGTAACTGTGTCTTTGAAATGAATTTGTACCAGAAAGATGTACCATTAAATGGTGTTGTAAAAGTAAGGCTGGGTACACACAGGGAAATATTTTGTCCCCACCGAGCATTCGCAACTAGCAAGTGCTCAGTCAGGATAAATGACTGTTGGTCGAGTCAACAGTGGCCGCAGCCGACAGTGCTCGCAACTGATCGTGTGGTCCCATAGGGAACCACACGTTCAGTAGTGATTTACCAATGGGCACGATCGCCCGTTCAGCCCTGCACACACGGTAAGATATTTTTGGTGGACCGACCGATACAATCTACTACCATGTGTACCTAGCCTAAGTGTGAAATATCCATAGTGTTTCACCTTCACTTTATGGGGCCTGTGTGAAATCAGACTTTGTGATAACAACCCAATGCAATACACAATGTGATTTTGTTTATTAATTTATCATTTAAATTAAAAGGGAAAAGTTGCCATGTTTTTAGTTAAAGGAATATCTAAAATTTTTATTTAATAATTTTAATATTTTGGGGGCTTTTCTCACACAATGGGATCAAGAGCCTAGAATCATCCAGAGCCAGATTAAGCATGCTATGGTTGTAATATTAAGGACATCAATGGTGCCCAAAAGAACTTTAAATCTATATTTCCTTGGGGGTCCTACTATCTTTTGCTATATAACATTAGTAGCTGTTAAAGAGCTACCCTTGCCACTGCTGACAGCTTCCTCAATTGTCCCTCAGTTTCTCCCATCTCAAATATAGTCACACATGCGCAGCAGAGCTTCAAGGGGGAGAGGCATCTGAAACAAAATGCCTCCGGTGCCCCACTTTTCCTCACTCCTTAGTAGTGAAGGGGGCAGCACAAGCATAGACTTCTATTGCAGGGGTAGACAATTTTTTCTTCTTGCCTTATGGACACCCTGCACATGTGCCTATTTTAGAAAGGTAGGTGGGTTGAATTGAGGGATAAGAAGGATAGCTGTCTGCTGCAGCTCTTTGACAACTCACTGCTTGTATTGTATGTCAGTCCATTGAACAAGCATCTGACAGGTTATGAAAGATTTTTTTTTCAGACTTTTGTTTGATTGTATAAATAAGGATACACACTTGACGGAGAACCAGTAAAGAAAAGAACATAGTAGAGTTGAACATAAAAAAATAAAACATTGATTCCCCTGTGTGAGTCAATCTAAATGTAAAACGAGCAAACATAAGTCAATCAATTTGTGGTTAGCTTTATTTTCACAACCCATAGTGAATGCTGTGTGGGAATAGACAGTAAAACACCCAATAGGGGCTTAGATGCCCTCAGATACAATTTCCAGCTCAATGGCAAATTTAAAGAATTTCCCAGGTGTGCCTGTTTTTATGCAGAACATAGAAACTGTACAAGAAAATTGCTAATACATCACCAAAATTATCATCATGATCTTTGTAGCTGTAAAACAGTGATGATGGACAAGTTTACCATAAAATGCAATTTCCTGATCTATTATACATCATTAGCCTTGGTTATAAATTCCAAACCATATATCAAGTTGTCCAGGATTCCAGTCATTCTTAGCCCCTCCCCCAACCAACTGGCTTGGACATGATTATAAAACTTCACCTAGCAAGTGATTAAAAGAGCTGTCAAATGAACTACATTGTATCTACCTGGGCAAAGGGTAGAGGAGAGTGATAGTGAAAGTGACCACAGAACATGGATTATATTACAAACACTAGTTTTGTCTTTCATTTTACTCTTGTGCTTTTTTAGTGATTCTATCTATTCAGTATTAGATTCATTTAACAGATATGAAGTCTCCATTGTTGGCCAGGTAAGTGCTGAACATTATCTAGACCAATTTACCAGTACTGTATACACTGCAAATGTAATGTTTGGTGGAGATAATGACAGAGTCCAGTTGGGACAGAAACAGCTCCAGCAGAAAAATACTTATTTATAATTGGGTGTTAGATGCACACTAGCTTTTTAATAGCAACACCCACAAAAAGTTTCTTTCACTTTTTTCTATATTTAATAGTGTTGGTTTTTTTTGTTATAAATCAGCACCAAACCTGGAATATTTACTTTTTTGTGTGGTTGTTGTATTTGTCCCCTTGCAACACCAGGGTAGGTTGATATTCAATTAATCCCATCAGATTTGACTGCATAATATCAGAAAGATGTGGAAGGCAAAAATGGGCAACAATGATGCAGATGAACTAACACTAGCATCGCGGTCTGTTGTTCCCTACGGAAAATCTCTGTCTACTCTGTCCCTGAATATGGGCCCACAGGCGGCTGGTCCCTATAACCCATATAGAGAATCTGTCAGCGTCAAGTATGTGGTTGGCACTGCATGTTGCTGACAGATGCCACATGCCATCATAACCACATGAGTATGGCCATGGGTTCAAATCCACCTTACATTATGCCCTTTCTACATTGGAGTTTGTAGTTTAATCACCAATTGGTGTGTACAGTGTGTTAAAGCTGTACCACCAAGCAAGAGTTATATGATGCTTTGAGATGTGACAAATTATTTACTAAGGGAACTGGCCATGTAGTCATGGGGAAAACAGCATGCTGCGCTTGATTTTGGTGCAACACCAACTGATGTTCAATGGGAAAAAGTTAATATAATTTTGAAAATCTGCCAGGCACACACTTTGCGAACACAAACTTTATAATATCTAAAGTGAAAATACTCAACATGTATCAAACTTCATAAAGTCATATTTATTTTTCAATGTATATGAAATCCTTTTTTATATTGAGGTTACTTGCCCTTTAAGATGTAATCTCACCTGAGTGTGGCATTACTACTGCTTGTTTTGGCTTGTTTCTGTATGCTCTATTGTTTGTTTTGTTTACCTTTTTGTAAATTAACTTGGTAGATCAATTAAAGTCAACACAGTGCCTCAAAGGGTTTACATGTTAAAGTAAAATCTCAGTAAGATAAAAAAAAGATTCTACATGGTTCCTGTCTTGTGGATGGTGCCTACATCATATTTTTACTTTTTTCATATTAAAAATAAAAAAACTTTTGCCAAGATGATTTTTATTTCTAACTGAACAATCAAATAACTAATTTAACATCTTTACAATGATACATAATCCCCTTTTATGGAAAAAGCTGATGTATATGAAAATCCATATATTTATGGGAAATTAGTATATTTATCATTAACCCATTAACTTTCGGTTACAATAATAACATTGAAAAAACTTTAAAGACACATTTTGAGATAAACACACACACAAACACACACACACACACAAAACACACATATATATATATTCCAAGCAATGTACATTATTTTGTGTATGTGCCATGAAGGCAACAGTAATTTTAGTAAACGCACTTATTTGTTAATATCCAAAAGATGCGCAGTACCTCTGGATAATATATATCCCCATTGTGTGGGGATTTAAACACACAATATCATTGATAGGGTCTCATGTTGTCTCATGTACTGGGATTATTTTATATTTGCATATACTGATGTGTAATGTAGATTTGGTATAACACACAATATTTTTACATAACCCATCTCTATTAACTGCTATTTTTGTACAGATAATTATGTTAAAATACCAATCACACCCACTCAGGATAATGGATTTCATATGCTTCATAATCGGTACATGGGCTTGGCTTGTATATGGGATCAGACTGGTGTAGTGAATGGACAGAATATACACAACTGCTGTCCCTGTACAGTGACTCCAACTTTATCACTGCTATTTTCACTGTAAGGGGTGTCCAGGTAGGGATCCATATAGTGTGTGTACCAGATTAGCCACACAGTCCTACTAACGGAACCACAGAGCATTTCCTTCCCTTACCTTTCTTATCTCCCAGAGAGAAGCCAGGCAGGCTGATACAGATGAGGGAAACACACAATCCCAGGTTCCACACTGAGGTCCCCATCCTAAGTCCAGGACTAGTGAAGTAACAGAAGCTCCTTTCTCTTATCTGTCTCCAGTGATCTCCAATTCCCTGCACCAATGATCCAAATCCACAGTCACAGCGATTTCAATCCATGGCTTGCAGGAGGCAGGGGGGAGCTGGAGGATTGCGAAGTTTGTGGATCTAGGATTATAACACTAACAATACTAATAAGCCTTTAGCATTTCCCCTTATCAGTCCTATGTAGAGACCTTTAGCAGCCCTGAGCTGGAATTCCCACAATCTGCCTAGTCCGACTTCACCAGGAGTTGCAAAACTTTTGACAGTGTCAGCCGGTCTCTGTTATTCAAATAGGAAAAGAATCTGGCATGTTTTGTGTGTGATGTCAATGAGAGGTGTGTACCTCGTTCCATGGACACTCCCACTCCCATTCCTCCCTACACTGACACGGGAGTAATACAAAGTGGATTATTCCCAGTGCCGTGTCTTTAGGATTGGAACAGTAGAATATGTGCTGCCACCTAATGGTCAATAGGTGAACTCACTGCCAGATCACCATTCATGTACAGTATGTATACAGTGCTGGAAACAAAAACCCACAATACACAAGATATTTGTGTCAATGTTTCCTATGTTTTGTAACATAGTATTTTGTATTGAATGTGTGTCCCCACATATCTGTATCTCATGTGTTATTCAGTAAAATTCAATGATGAACCTTGGCACTCCAGATATTTTGGACAACGCTGATTGTGATCACTGATTGTGATCACCATTTTTTAAAAAAAAATATTTTTCATTTTACCAAAGTACTTTAAAATATAAGAAAGTAAAAGAGTGAACTGCAGTTTTTTTAATTCTGCGCGAAGTAGTTTTAAACAGATGATCACGTGCACCTTTACTGTTTAAAAAATGTTGATTGTGGGAGATTGACTAGAAGGGGGCATGCTGGGAGTTGTAAACATCTTGGGGGAGATTCAATATAGTAACCGGACGCAGCTTGCCTGCCCGAGTTCCCGCGATGCAAAAATCCCTGTGCGAGATTTAGCACATTGCGGGATCTCTGACGGGTAAGTGTGCCACTTACGCCTCCTATTCAATGGCATTAAGTTTTGTGCTACATAGTAGAGCAAAACTTTACTAAGGCGGTTTTGCAATTACGAACATTTTCGGAAATGGCGCAGTCAACACTAACCTGATAACACATCAGATAGCATGGATTTTACACTGACCAGGGCATTTTGTTTAATCCACTTTCCAGGTTTGTTTAATTTGTGGATAAATAACTACAAAATAAATTAAATTCCTTTTATCCCATTTTTCTTACAATTACATGTGCCCGGAGTTAGTAAAATGAGGGTATAACATAATCAACCAGGGATGACAACCTAGCAGTTCAAGTCTTACATTTAATGGGAGTGATTTAAAGAGGGACCTACAAGTAGCTCAAAAACGTATACTTATTAAAACGTATACGGTACAAAAGCCTCTTCCCAATATTTTTGTGGGTTATATAGTTCATTTATCATTAAAGAAGTACTACATATTTTTTATAAGAACTCATCCCCCTAGCCAATAACACTTATCTCTTTTGAAACTGTAGCACAGGTTGTGACATTGTGTTGGTAAATCACAGCTGGTTGTGCAGACTTCAACTATTGGAAGTGTTAGGTCTGGTATATTTCAATTAAATTTACGGAACAGTGAAACATTTATGTCGATAAGGATGAAATACTGATTAATATTTTTTCAATGGGCAAAAAATGACACCCAATTTTTTATTCAAATATCCGAAAAATATTTTAGGTACCATGTATCTACTTGTATCTACTGACAATGAACTACTGATCCATAGTCTACTTATAGACTACTAATCGATAGGCTACTGATAGACTACTGATTAATAGGCTATTGATAGGCTAATGATCAATATGCTTCTGATAGACCACTAATCGATAGGCTACTGATAGACTACTGATCATTAGGTCGATCAGAATGAAATATTGATTAATATTTTTGCAATGGGCAAAAAATGCCACCCAATTTTTCATTCAAATGTGCGAAAAATGTTTGATGTTCCATGTATCTACTTATCTACTGATGATAGACTACTGATCCATAGGCTACTGATAGACTACAAATCAATAGGCTACTGATAAACTGCTGATTGATAGGCTACTGATAGACTACTGATCGATAGACTACCGATCAATAGGCTACTGATAGACTGCTAATCGATAGGCTACTAATAGGCTACTGATCGATAGGCTACTGATAGTATTATATAGTATAGTATTTGAGGTTGAATAAAGACATACGTCCATCCAGTCCAACCCATCTAACAATATCCTCATTTCCTGCCTAACTGTTGATCCAGAGGAAGGCAAAAAAAAACCACCAAATGTATTCCGTCCTGACGGAAATTTGCCTGGATCAACTCTACTTTATGAATCAATACCAGTAACTTACAACATTCCTTGTTTGCAGAAACTCTTCCAGCTTTTTTTTTAAACTGACCAATGAACCTGCCATAACAACGTCCACTGGAAGACGGTAAAAGTAAAGTAAACGGTAACTTGAAGCCTAAACCTTTTTTCTTCAAGTCTTAAGGGATGTCCTCGTGTCCTCTGACATGTTCTATTGGTGAACAATGCCCCAGATAGTTTATTGTATGGCCCGTTAATGTATTTAGTAATCATATCCCCACACAAGCGCCTTTTCTCCAGCGTACATAATTTTCTCCCTAGCCTTACTATTAATATTAACAACACACCCATATCCCCATCTCCTCATGTCCGCTGCCTGGGAATAACGCTAGATTCCAATCTTTCCTTCAAACCTCATGTCAATTCGCTTGCCAACTCCTGTCGGCTCCAACTCAAAAACATCTCCCGCATTCGACCCTTCTTCTCGAAGGAAGCTACAAAAATCCTAGTCCATGCCCTAATCATATTCCGGCTAGACTACTGCAACACTACTGCAACTGTGTGGTTTACCAAACAACTGCCTGGCACCTCTTCAATCCATTCTCAACTCTGCTGCCCAGCTCATTCATTTCTCTTCCCGCTTCTCTAATGCCTTTCCTCTCTGCCAGTCCCTCCACTGGTTGCCCATGACACAAAGGATCCAATTCAAACTGCTTACCTTATCCTATAAAGCATTATCCAACACAGCCCCTCCATATATCTCAGTGCTGATCCAGTGATACCGTCCCAGGCACAACCTCCGCTCTGCAAATGATACCCTCCTCTCATCCACTCTGGTCACCTCTTCCCATGCCCACATTCAGGAGTTTACTCATGCTGCCCCTCTACACTGGAACTCCCTTCCTCCATCTGTCCGTCACTCACCATCCCTTAACACCTTCAAACGTAACCTTAAAACCCACCTCTTTAGGCAAGCATATAACCTGGCCTAAACATTACCCCCTTACTACCCAATTTGATCCAACCCGCCTTTCACGCTCCACTGTCAATCTATTTACAGCCTACCGATTCCTGTCACCTTATGTCTCACCCCATATCCTCTAGTCTGTAAGCTCTTTGGGCAGGGTCCTCTCTCCTATTGTATCACGTTATTGCTGTATGAAACTCCTCACTCTGTTTACTTATATTATGTATTACCTGTGTATGTATGACTTTATATGCCTACTTCACAAGGTGCTGTGAGGTCTCCTTCGTTCTAGGCCATAATAGCTGCATCGGCACTTACATGAATCATTGTAACTATGTACTTGTGTTTAAGACTTATTTTTGATATGTCACTGTGGAAATTATGTATATTATGTATATATTGAATTGTTATTATGACTTTAATTACTAGCTGATTTTTACGAGCGACAAGGTGGGTGTGACTGAGTATTTGGGTTTCTGATTGGTGCTCATTATCATGTGACCTTGGCTGTGGAGGCGGCTGATTGGCACACAGGTATTTAAATACCCGTGACTCAGTGTGGCATATTAGCGCCATTGAGAAAGCTCCACGAGCGAAACGCGTTTGGGGTGCGCTCCCCTCCCTCTCTTGCTCCCCCTTTTTTGGATTCAGAGATCTACATTGTGTATACTTACGGCTCTATCAGCCCAGATACTCAGGCACTTTCCTTGACTGTCCGTGCACGGACTTAAGCTGACAGACTGACGATAAGTATAGTTATCTTAATGGGACACACTGTGTGTTATTTTTGGAGAGGGTGGGTTATATAACATGCTGCTTCATCACACCTGTGATTTTTTCCACACACTTATCTGTGAATTATTATATTGAGTGATACTTTATGAAATTGTTGCCTTTTCGTGATTTTAGTTTAATTATAATAAATTGAGGTTTTAAACTTTAAGGCTTTTTACTCTAGATTTTTTCTTTTTTGTTTATGATTTGTATACACTAGAGTTAGCCGTTTCTTATTGGGCTATCATTTGTTTATTGACTTTATATAACATGTATTATCCTGTATGTAATGTATGACTATGTAATTTTAAAGTGCAACGGAAGACGTTGGCGCTATATAAATCAATAATAATAATAATGATATTCCAAATGAGGCCTTACCAATGCTTTGTAAAGAGGGAGAATTACATTTTCCTCCCTTGAATCCATACCGCTCTTTATACAAGACAATACCCTGCTGGCTCTGGCTGTTGCCGCCTGGCACTGCTTGCTACCTTTAAGTTTGTTATCCACCAAAACTCCAAGATCCCCCAACAGGGATTCACTTAACACAGAGCCATTTATAGTATAAGTAGTACAAGGATTTTTAAGTCCAAAATGCATCACCTTACATTTATCAACATTGAATCTCATCTGCCACTTAGCAGCCCAATGTGACAATCTATCTAGATCCCCCTGCAACGATTGCATAAGTTTTTAATGGTTGACAAAGTTTTGTGTTGTCAGCAAATATGCGAAAAATATTTGCGGTACTGCGTATGTACTTATCTACTGACGATAGACTACTGATCCATAGGCTACTGATAAACTACTAATTGATAGGCTACTGATAGACTACTGATTTATAGACTACTGATCGATAGGTTCTGATAGATTACTAATCGATAGGCTATTGATAGACTACTGATTGTTAAGCTACTCATAGACCACTGATCAATAGACTACTGATCCATAGGCTACTGATAAACTACTAATCGATAGGCTACTGATAGACTACTGATTTATAGACTACTGATCGATAGGTTCTGATAGATTACTAATCGATAGGATATTGATAGACTACTGATTGATAGGCTACTCATAGACCACTGATCAATAGACTACTGATCGATAGGCTACTGATAGAATGTTAATCCTTAGGATACTGATAGACTATTGATTAATAGACAATTGATCTTTTGGTCAATCAGGATGAAAAATGTATCAGTATTTTTGCATTGGGCAAAAAACGTCACCCCGCTTTTAATTCAAAAATTCGAAAAATATTTGCGGTACTGTGCATCTACTTATCTACTGACGATAGACTACTGATCCATAGGCTACTGAGACTACTTATCGATAGGCTACTGATAGACTACTGATT
Organism: Hymenochirus boettgeri; assembly: GCA_019447015.1. Taxonomy (NCBI): domain Eukaryota; kingdom Metazoa; phylum Chordata; class Amphibia; order Anura; family Pipidae; genus Hymenochirus; species Hymenochirus boettgeri. Next base: position 101,429,534 of record CM033474.1, on the reverse strand, counting down.
TATAGACTACTGATCGATAGGCTTCTAATAGATTATTTATCAATAGGCTACTGATAGACTTCTGATTGATAGGCTACTCATAGACTACTGATCGATAGACTTCTGATCGATATGCTACTGATAGTCTACTGATTGATAGACTACTGATCGATAGGCTTCTGATAGATTACTAATCAATAGGCTACTGATAGACTACTGATTGATAGGCTACTCATAGACTACTGATCGATAGACTACTGATAAATAGGCTACTGATAGACTAATGATTGATAGGCTACTGACAATCTATTGATCAATAGACTATTTATTGATAGGCTACTGATAGACTACTGATCGATAGACTAATGAACGATAGGTTACTGATAGACTCCTAATCAATAGGCTACTGATAGACTACCGATTGATAAAGTACTCATAGACTATTAATCAAAAGGCTACTTATAATCTACTGATCGATGGGCTACTTTCACAAGGCTCCTAAAGATCAAAGAGGCCCCAGAGCTTACTTTCCATGACCCTTGCGGGCTATTCCACGGCCCATGCTCCTGTTTCGAGCTAGTTGCGAGCAAAAACAGGGGCAGGGGACTTCTGTGCTGACAGCCACTCCTCTTCCTAGTCGCGGCTGTCAGGCGATTGGGCATGACGTCACGTCGCGCCCTAACTGACAGCCACAACCAGAAAGTGGAGCGGCAGTCAGCACCAGCCGTGACCAGAGTAGAAGGGGCGAGGGTCCGAGTCAGGTAAGTAAGCTCTGTCGGATCTTTGAAGTTTAGGAACCTCGCGAAAGTGAGGTTTTGGGGTGTAATAATCATTTTAAATGTTACTTATATTTAGGCTGGACATGCCCTTTAATGAGAATGACCTCTAAAGAAACAAGTTTTTTCCCTGCTCTGTGGAATTAATAGAAACAACAGTTTGAGGTTGTAAAATTCTTTAAATAAATACTATTATTTAGGGGCCTATGTATATTTTCTGTCTTTTCTTAGATCTTGACCATATTTTATTTTAAAAATAAATATTTTTGAGCTCAGCCTCAAGACACAATTGTTTGTCATAATTATATTGACAAAGAGCCATCAAGCTGAAAACTTGCTTATTAAGAAACACTTACTTCCTGGTTTACATAACAAGGTTTCTGTTTTGTAAATTTTGATTCGGAACAAAGATCCTTACATACAAATGCTTCCAATAAAGAGAAAAATATTAAATAGTCCAAATATTTGCTTTGAATGCAATCCACTATGTTTAAAGGGCATGTCCACACCTAAACTAAAATTAAAATTTAACCTAAATACCCCCAAAATCTAGACATCACAAGATTTGAATCTATAGTATCTGTGAGGCTTCTAAAGCCTCGAACACACGTCAGATAATTTTCACACAATTTGGGAAATAAAGCTTTAACGATCTTCTAAGATCAACGATCCACGACTATTCTTGTCTTTTTCCGATGATCAGCCTGGCGGATTCCTTCTAACGATTGTTGTTTGTTTGTACATATTCGTCAGATTATCGGTAGACTGTAATGGTAGAATAGAATGAAATACACATGTGCAGATCCCGTGATATTCCCGAATGTCACGTAATATGTATGTCACATAACACCTTTACCAACGAACATTATCTATCCACTATCATTGATGTATGTACAGGCGTCATTGGCAGAACTAGTGTATAACGAGACAGTTGCTGAAGTTCATCGGGCACATTGTGTGAAAAGTATCTGATGTGTGTACGAACCTTCAGTATGCTTTAGTAGCATTAGTTCTCGCGGCTTTCTTCTGCTACTGCTCTGTGCCTTTTCCATGCACAGCAGCAGCAGAAGGTACCATCAGCAGCGTCAGAGACACTGCATCATGGCCAATCTCTGACGTCGAACCAACAAGAATCTTGTCCTAAATAAAATAGTGAAAACGGTTCTTGTATTTGTGGGAATCATGTGGCCAGAAAATAGCCCTAAAATTAGGCAGAGAAATATAGGGCGATTTACGGTCCTGGACAGGTATTTGAAGTTAAAGTTACGTTAAGCGTTTCGCTATGAGATTGGTATATCTAGACTTTACAAGTTTTGAATACTATTCATAGAAATGTTAACTAGCGAAACCATTAGACATCCCTTTGATGGGAGGCAATGGAGAGTCTAACAGAGAATTTGTATGGAAATTCTCACAATTAGACTCCTGAGATCTAAAAGAGGACCCAGATGCGTTTTGCCCATCCAAATGAAAACATGCGGTCACATCTACGTGTTTTCGCCATCGGTCACATCTGGTCCAGACAACGGCCACAAGATAGCCAAATTTTTTTTCATAACAAACATTTGTAAGCAAGTCCAGACTAGAGATGGACCGGATCGGGGATGCCTGGTTGCGGATTTTTTTAAGCTGGGTTTGAAAGTTTTCGAAAATTCAATTTAAAAAAAAAAAAACGATAGATTCACTAATGGCTCTGGGACCTGAGAAATGGTCTGGGGAACAGACAATCAGATTCTTTCTAAATGAATCTAATTGTAACCAATTCTGATCGGATACAATCAGAGTTTTCAGAGAGAATCTGATTGGTATACTAACCAATCAGATTGGTTTCCAATCAGAATCTGATTGGTATACTTGTTAGGTAACTTGTTAGGTAACTTGTTTGACAGTTATTGTAGGTTTGAACCACATGATATTTTTATGTAGGTAAGCTTTTTATTGTTGTTTATAAGTTTGTTATATTGTGCAAGTTGTCTGGTGTTTTGTTATATTATTTACCATATATTTGTAACTTATTTAGTATTTATTTTTTTATTTTGTTTATTCCTTTTGTTTAGTTATTTCATTTTTATTTATTCTTGTTTTTTGGTTTGTTCCATTGCGCACTGCAATCCCATATTCATGTGCGCATTGGTTATCTCCTGGCCGTTATTTGTGCATGCTTTTCTTCTTTGATCTGCCTGGTTCCTGCTTGGCTCCGTATAGTATTTTGATTCTGTTGCGTATTCTGGATGCCGCATGTTTTGTGTACAGCTCCTAACTACTTCCTAACTACCTCCTAACTACGTAGCCAAGAGGTTTTTATATTTCACAGCAGGCCCCATTGAAAAAGCATAGCCTTGTGTATTATAAGGATATTACATCACTGGGGAGTTCCATGATATTATAGAAGCACTGTCACGAACTTACCTGCCGCTCCGGTCCCGCGCCGCTCGGCACTTCCGCCTTCCAAGAAAAACACGGTTATATGGGTGACAGTAGACCTCTTCAGCAAAATGGCCCATTTGTACCCCTCCCCAAACTACCATCCTCAACAGAGTTGGCTCAACTATTTATTTCCCATATCTTCCGCTTTCATGGACTCCCTTCTGAAATTGTATCTGACAGGGTTTCTCAATTTGTTTCCAAATTTTGGAGGGCACTTGGCAAGTCCATGAACATCAAGTTACAATTCTCCTCGGCTTACCACCCACAGTCCAATGGATCTACTGAACGCACTAACCAGTCTTTGGAACAATATCTTCGTTGTTACATTTCCTATACTCAGGATGATTGGGCCGACCTTCTGCCTTGGGCTGAGTTCGCCCATAACAATTCACCTCACGCTTCTACTGGGAAATCTCCTTTTTTATGTGTCTTTGGGACAAATCCTAGATGTTTTCCTCAGGATTTTCTTTTCACACAAGTACCTGCCTGCAATGACTCGGCGGCCCAGGTGACCGCTATCTGGCATGCTACGGAAATCAGCCTTCAGAAATCTGCTTTGGTACAAAAAACTGCAGCAGATAGGAGACGTAGAGAACCCCCAGCTTATTCGGTTGGAGATAAAGTGTGGCTCTCCTCTGCTCATATTAACCTACGGGTTCCTTCCTCCAAACTAGGACCCAAATTTATTGGTCCTTTTCCTATCCTGGAATTAATCGGTCCAGTGGCTGTTCGCCTCCAACTTCCTTCCAGCATGCGGATTCCTAATGTGTTTCATATTTCCCTCATCAAGCCAGTATGCTCTAATCAGTATTCCACATCCTTATTACCTCCGGTTCCAATTTCTGTTGATGGTCAACAGGAGTTTAAGGTCGAAAAAATCTTGGACTCTAGATTCTGGAGGAGGTCTCTTCAGTATTTGGTCCATTGGAAAGGTTTTGGTCCGGAAGAAAGAGCTTGGATTAAACATACTGATGTGCACGCTCCTCGTCTAGTCAGAGCTTTCCATAAGAGTTTTCCAGGGAAACCTGGCCCGTTGGGTCCTGTGGCCCCCGTAAGGGGGGGGGGGTACTGTCACGAACTTACCTGCCGCTCCGGTCCCGCGCCGCTCGGCACTTCCGGGTGGGTGGCGGCGCAGACGTCATGACGTCGCGCGAGATTTGAAAAGCCGGCGTCCTCCTGGACCCGGCGCCCGATAGTAGCATTAGCTACCCTGGCTCCTTACTCACCTGCCTTGGATCCTGCTCTGCTCCTGCTCCTAGACTTACCTTGCCTGCCTCCAGTGACCATCTTGTCTGTATCCAGTACTTACCTGCCAGTTTCCAGTACTTACCTGCCAGTATCTAGTACTTACCTTGCCAGTATCCAGTACTTACCTTGCCTGCCTCCAGTGACCATCTTGTCTGTATCCAGTACTTACCTGCCAGTTTCCAGTACTTACCTGCCATTATCCAGTACTTACCTTGCCTGCCGCCAGTGACCACCTTGTCCGTATCCAGTACTTACCTTGCCGGTCTCCAGTGACTACCTTGCCTGTATCCAGTTTCCGTCTACTCACCTCATCTGTATCCAGTTACCTACCTTACCTGTATCCAGTATCCAGCCTTCAGTTCCCAGCAGCACCTTGCTCCTGTTTCCAGCCTACAGTTCCCAGCAGCACCTTGTTCCTGGTCCCAGCCTACAGTTCCCAGCAGCCTCTGTGTCCTGCATATTCCGGACTATCAGCCTCCTCCTAAAGCGTACTGTAAGTACCCCGGCCGTCCGGCCATTTGTTACAAGCACAAGGCTGTAGGCATGGAACTCCGAGGTGAAGTAAATCCGTATTACACTGTAAGTTGCATATTATTTCATATAATACTTATATACTTATCTACTAGAGATGGACCCAAAACCGAACACGAACCTGAGTTCGAGACAAACTTTCAAAATTGGCCATAACCCTCGAATGTAGCTTGGGCAAAACCAGACAATTGCCCACTCCTGTTTAAGAAGTGTTTTAAAATGTTTTGGTGATAGTGACATGTTCCCCAGACCATTTCCCAGGTGCCACAGCCATTTACAGTAAGGTACCATTTTTAGTTTAGCTGTAAATCATCTGGACTTTTCAAACTATCACTCCTCCATTGACCTTAATTGGTCACAATATATAAAGTTCGGCCCGTTTTTGAACTTTCGAACTTCAGTAAAAGTTTGAAAGTTTGAAAACGGGCCGAACTTTATATAGTTCGGCCATCTCTATTATCTACATCGTAACTCAATCAGTGAAATGAATGGGACGGGGAGAGAGGATGAGAGAGCTGATTTTCAGTCCTTCTTTACTTTCCAAAGAAAAAATGGCTTCCTATATATATTACTAATACAGGGAGGTGGAGAGACTGGGAAGGTGCAGTGGACCTGGAAGCCACTTAGTGATGTCACTGAGTGACTGTAATAAGGATTTTTTCCACCACACCTCCCCATTTTAAATCCCTAGCATTTTGTATTATATTTATGTTAAGGAAAAATAAATAAAAAAAATAATTTTCGTCATAGTAACCTATTGCTAAGACACTTTTAAAGAGGCTTACAGACCTCAGTGACAGGTTCAGCCTCCTCTCCTGCTATTGAAAGCTGTTTACAAATAAGGTAAGTAATAGATAGGTATAATGAAAATGAGGTTGGGGGGATCCTTAACATAGATATAAAACATAGGTTTGGGACTAGACATGCTGTTTAGATTACCACACACCCTTGGGAAACCCTGCCATAGGTAATATAGGTGTCATTTTATGAAATGACACTAATTGTTCTACTTCTACTTCACCTGGCATATTTATTGTGTTTTTTCTTTTAATCAAGGTGTCCAATTGGTCTCTCTTTCAATTATTTCCAGTTGGATAAGCCTTCAGAGAAATCAATATAATAGGATTAATAATGGCAAGAAATATTGCTGCAAAGTTTTGTTTTTTTCTTATTTAGCAGACACCATAAATCCTTGCTGTGACACTTTTACCAAATTCAAACTGATATTAGGAATGCAATCTTCTTGTGGGGAGAAATTAAGGATTCATAATTAAAAAAACTAAAGAAAATGATACAAAAAAACATTTTCAATTGTGCATAAGAAAACTTTATTCATTGTAAAGTAAAGTAAAAATCTAAAGATTTTTTTCTGTTCAACTGGAGTGAATTTTCCGCTGCATTTAAATACTGACTTTTCAAAAAACAAAAAATTGCTGTGATTGCATTGACTTTGAGATGATTTTAGCCATTTAATTTAATGCCTGCTGAGGATCTGGTCTTATTGTTAATTGTTGAAACTCTATTCAATATCGGTTTTAAAGCTTTTGGTGTTTATATTTTTTGGAGCCAATCGATCTTAACCTTTGTGATAAGAATTCTCCATAACCGAGAGTCACTCTTGTCAAACTAGTGTTGGTTTTGCTTGAAATTTTGACAATTTATCATCATTTTGTGCTGCTTGCAGCAACTTACACTTATAGCCTTGATATGGCTTTCAGGGCAAAGCCCATCTTATAGCCCATCAGCTATAAGAACTCTCCACAAATAACCCCTATAATGTATGTGTGTGGGGAAAAAATAGCAATCTAGCATCCAGGGTTGCCACCCAAGTTGTGTTTTTACTTTTTTTTTTCCACTTTGCCAACATTACACAGCTGTATTGAAAGTTCTGCACTACCAGCTTCAGACAATGCAGGTTCAGCACCTTTGAACAGAGCTTTGTTAAGGTACAGTAATAATATTTTATGTTTTAACTTTTGGAAAGTTAAAGGCTCCAGTTTAAGGGTCTGGATTGCAGCTTTATCTTCCCCAAAAGCTTTGCAATGTGATATGTTGTTTCTATAAGTGCATATACTTCAACATTCACCATTTAATTTGTACCTTACCTATTGAGAAGTGCATTGCACAGAGCTGTGCTAAGATAAGGTTCACTTCATTTTTCTCCCCCTTCAGCTCTGAACCATGTTGTTTATATAATTTTACAAATTAAAGCAGAGACGTATTCAGATAAAATAAGGCTCTAGACTAGGGTTGCCATGATTTCCTTTAAAGGAGCCCATACATTGCTAATCTTCGGTTGTATGATATTACAATATTGTACAACCCTGGATAGTGTATGCTCCGGTCTGGCGACTGTGCGTTCAGGATTGGTCTGCTAATTTTTTTCTCCTGGCCTGCTTAAGACCCGTATATATACACGGTGGTCTGTATTTACATTTGAAGCATGGAATAGGCAGTGTAACCACACCACATTGCATTTAATGAACTGATGATTAGCTTTGCAGCATAAATATAGATTTTTCATGTGTTTGGGTCTGAAACTGAAAAAGTGGCAACCCTACCATAGATAGTGCTGTGCTCTCTGGGGACCCTATTTTCCCATATGTGTATAGAACTGGAATACTGTTTCTGCTTATCTAACAGGGCACTCTTAAATTTACTAGGTCTTAGGCAGGTGACTAGGTTGCCTTGTGGATAAAAACCAATGACACTGGGTGAAATAAATTGACAGGAGCATGAGGGCAGGTAATTGTGGATATGATTGTGGATATGATTAATTTTGCTGCAGCTGACAGGGAGAGCTATAGACCGTCATACTGCAACATGCTACTAGTAATGTGCGAATTATTGAATTACAGTAAAGCTCTTGGCACCTCCCATCACGTTCTGTGATTTGAATATTTTTTATTTAATATATTCAAACATCACAGGGGTTAAGCAATGGGAACTGAGATGTGCAGAAATTATAATGGTACCTTCAGCTTTATGGGACAAGCAGAACTTACCGGTAAGTGAGTTTTTAATGTTGAGAAGATTGCAGTGGCAAGTACTTTCTTCATCAAACATGTTTTGGGTGTCTTACTACTTAAAAAGTGTCACCCGAGTCACTGAATGGTAAACCTCTGGCAGCAATATATTGGATAATTAACAAAATCCTCAATCGTAAAAAAAATGGACAAACTGTGATAATTTGCATCCTTTTTTACCACTAGAATAACAACAAAAGCAGCAGGATTGTGTTAACCAAGAACAAAACTCTCCACACCTACAGCTTCCAGCTCCTTGTCTAAATGAATGGGATATTTTCCAATAATACTCTGCTGTAAGGCTGTTTTTGGGGTGCGCTAGGGTAGAGGTGTCCTACTATATGGCTCTTGATCCATACACTTTGTAGCATTAACAATGGGTTTTACTAACATCCAACCTACAGTATTTTCTTCTCTTTTCCTCCTCACCGACTGTAGTTTACTAATTTAATACTGTATTCTACTGTAAAGCCAAACTCTACTAGAAACTCTCCCATATCTTTAATGTTTTCTTAATATCTAACTATGAAAGTGAGATTACCATCTTGCTTTAGCAAGTGATTGCATTTTTCTATTCAATGATTAAACAAAAATCTGAAAAATCTCTTGCTCCAGCATGAGATCACTTTAAAATAATTTCCACCACAACAGAAGCAAAGAAAAGTAAAAAGGAGGGTAAAGTCATCCACTGAGACCTTAGACAAAAATGAAATATACTGTATATATTCGAGTATAAGTCGAGGTTTTCAGGCTGTAAAAACAGCCTGAAAACTGAACCTCAACTTATACTTGGGTCACTCACTAACTTGTAAGAAGAATCCGGCTGCCGCATCCCCCGATGGTCGCATCCACCTCCCAGCGACAAGTAGTGACGTCAGTGGATGCGACCATCAGGGGATGCGGAGGCTTCCTCTTACAAGTTAGTGAAAGTTGCCAAATGCTTTTTTAGTTATTCAGCTCTTCAGTAACTTGTGGCTCTCGTGTGCTTATTTTTACTGGCAGGGAGGGAGGGGAAGGTTGGGTAGGGGGGGTTTGTAGTTCCACTGCAGATGTTTGTAAACTATAAATCCCAGCAACTAAAGCATGTTGGGAGTTGTAGTTTACAAACACCTGAAGTGCCAAAGAATTTGGGATTACTCTTAATGTTAAGGACAGAAGAATTTCCATACAGTAATAGCCATACTGGATTTGGCTATTACTGTATGGGACTACTGTATAGGAATTCTGCTGTCCATTTAAAGGGCAGCTAAAGCCTCAAAACAATACAGAATCAGAAGGCAGTAGTGGTCATATTTTGTACCCTCAACTTATACTCGAGTCAATCACTTTTACTCATTTTTTAGGTACAAATAGGTACCTCGACTTATACTCGGATCGACTTATATAGAGTATATACGGTTGTAAACTTTGAATTAAATAGCAGTGAATATCTTTATGATGAACAGTTAAACATATTCATAAAATCCTTATATTCATGGATATTTTAATTGTTTCATTCTTGTTCTTCAGCTGGGTGGATGGAATATTCATTACCATCTGGGAGCTAGGAGCAACTAACCTTTAAATAGACAGTTGCTTATGGTGGCCAAACTCGTAGAAATATTATAAGCTTATGATCGTTTTGTGTGTGGTGTCTCATGATGAAATCTGGGAGACAGAATTGGTTTCCTTATTGGACACGGCAAAAAGAATTGAATCAATATTATTGGCTGATAATATTGCTATGTGTATTGCCACCTTTAAAAGACAGACTTGAATCTGGTTATGGCTTTTTCTTACCCTAATTACTCCTGGACCGCAGGTGGCTAAGAATGTGGGACCATTATATAATGGGACCAAATTCATTATAGAAGATGTAGAGAAAGCAAATGTACTATATCAGTCCTATTCATTAGTATGCACTATAGAGCAATGTGTTTCTGAAGGTATGAATTGTAGTGGCAAAGATGGTTTAAAAGAAGCATGTGTACTTTATTTGACAGAGGATAAAGTACAGAACATGGATTATATGTAAACCCAATATGGAATAATGTTAAGGAGATGATTTAGTTGGAATGGATTTCTATTATGGACAGTGTCAGTGTCAGGTAGTGTTCATGATTAGTGGGTATGGTAATAAAGGTATATGTGTATGCTAATGATACACACCTATGTAAAGCCTCGTACACATAATTTTCGTACAATGCAGCCGACATATTGAAACGACATCTGTGCATCCAGCAACAATAGTCACCACGATAGTTGTTAGATATAGACGTTGGTACGTAAAGTAGCGTTCGTATCTTCGCGCAATTACGAAAGCAGAGCATGTGCCTTTTATATATTTTTTTGTAGAACGTTAACGATAATCTGATGACCATGTACAAATATACGATAATCGGCAGAACAAATCTGCCAGGCTGATCGTCGGAAAAAGCCAACAATGGTCGACGGTCGTTGGTCTTTGACGATTGTTGATGCTATATTTTCGTAGAAATATAATGCGATTGCTCGTTTGTCGGCTGCATCGTACGACAATTATCCAATGTGTGTATGAGGCTTAAAGGATAAGTGCACTGTAAAATCAAGTTATGTTCATTTGGAAGCTGCAGCTTTAAAAATACCGTTGCCATGTTTTTTTTTACGTATGCCCCTCCAGAGCCTAGCTTTGTGCCTTGAAAGTTGCTGACATCTTGTTACTGGTTTCCTGAATGTTAAGCTCCGCCCCTCTGAGATTTCCTCTGCTTTCTCCTGCTTGAGCCTCAAACAGTAATGCTTGTGAGTTCCGTGCACTCTCCTGCTTGAGCCCCAAACAGTAATGCCTGTGAGTTCCGTGCACTCTCCTGCTTGAGCCCCAAACAGTAATGCCTGTGAGTTCCGTGCACTCTCCTGCTTGAGCCTCAAACAGTAATGCCTGTGAGTTCCGTGCACTCTCCTGCTTGAGCCTCAAACTGTGATTTTACAGTGCACTTATCCTTTAAAGGGACTGTCCAGCCCTCTTTTAAAAAATTAATATGTGGTAGATTAGCCCCCAAAACCTAGACATCGTTTAAGTCTCAAGCTGTAATTCGGCTCCCACACAGAGATATTATACTTACATGCTCCTCCTCGCTCCACCGCCGCGGCTCTGCACTTCCGGGTAAGGCAGTCAGTGTCGGCCGTGACTGTGACGTCACGGCCAATCACTGACTGCCATTCCCCGGAGCAGTTTCCACTGCGGCTGCTCGGGAACACAAAAAGAACAGAGCAGCCACAGTGGAGACTGGGAGAAGAACCCGGAAGCGGCGGGAGGATGTAAGTATAATATCTCTGTGTGGGAGCCGAATTACAGCTTGAGACTTAAAAGATGTCTAGGTTTTGGGGGTTAATGTACAACATATTAATTTTTCAAAAGAGGGGTGGACAGTCCCTTTAAGTCATTGTAATCTACATATAAGGGCTAATCCAATTAGATGTACAAATGTTTGTCTGTGCTACTAATTTGTAGCTGCCAATCAAATTTTAGGTTTTTACTGGGTTACTTCAGTTAGATATGATTGGTTGTTGCAGATTAAAGGATAGGTTCATTCAAAAAGTAAAGGAGCTATGCCTTTCTCCTGTTCCTCAATTAATCTAACAGGAAGCAGCAGCAAAAGCTTTAAACTTACCTGACATCACGCTCCTCCACTGATTCCTCTGACAGCTCCTGACTGCTTCCGGGTTATACTATAGTATAGCGCACATGTACTCCCCTTCTTCAACAAAATGAGAAAAGGGATACCTTCACTTTTTGAATGAACCTATCCTTTAATAGCACTGGTACCTTACTTTATCAGCATTATAATGTGCAATTGTTGCGATCAGATCTAGATAGCTGCTTATAAAACAAATAGTCCTGTCTTCAGTGAATATCTGTTATGAAGGAACTTACAGTAGTAGAAACTAGGTTTCATTGTAGCAATGTCATGCGGCAGCAACCACACAGAAAAAAACATTTAAAAACATAGAAAAATCTAATTATTCCTATTTACAAAGCACTGGAAATCTAGAATTGTATTAAAGGGCATGTCTACCCCCAAAACTATAATCCCCCCCACTACTGGTCCCACTCTGTAATGTATAAAAATCCTTACCTTACATCCCAGCTCCAAATGGTTCTCCTGCAATCCCCCCCAAAGTCCCAAAAACTGCCTACCAGGAGTACTGCAGAGTCCATATAGGACTCTGCCTCCTGTCTCCCCTCCGGGAAAATTTTGCCATGCGCAGAAGAATCCTCCCCCCCTCCCTCTCCCTCCCGATTTGGTCTCCCTCCCCCTAGCTCCAAACCCCTTTGCCATATTATAGTGATTGGTCCCCCAGCCCCAACCGCATTTCTATTTTAGCAAGAAAGTTCTTGTTAAAATGATCTTTACTTACCTTACCTCTCTCCTTCGCTGTTCTACACTACTGGCAGTTCTATGCAAACCGGCAGTTCTATGCAAACAGAGGGCCGGGGTTGTATAATATGGCAGTGAGTTGTTTTTAAGGGTGGACATACCCGTTAAATCCAGTCTAAAATGGGAATTCATTGCTTGTTAACACAAGGTCCACTTTTGTCAGTTTTCAGATAGAAATGCGTGCAGCAGTGCTTCTTTTAAACAGATCGAATTGATCCAGTCCATTAAAAAAAATAATAACAAACATTTTTATCCTAAAGGTAGAAAAAATGGACAATACACATGGACGGAAACAGTTGAAAAAGTTCGATTTTGTTATGTTTTCAGGCATGTGTAGTGTCAATGGGGTCTATAAGACCCTTTTGAACTCTCTTCCAGAAATAATTGTGCTAAGGGGTTCATAAGGTTGTTCCTTTTATTGCAATAACAATTGCTTTTAATGCTATAAATCATTACATGATGTCTTCTCTGCCGTTAAGTAATTATGTTTTGTTAGCATCTCGTTGCAAAATTAAAACAAAATACAGTAAACTCCTGAATTTGTTGTTATAACAAGCAAGCACAGTTGGTATACATTTCTTATTGCCTTCATGTCTATAAATAAGCACCCATACTCTAATGTTCTGTTACTTGGGAGTAGTTCATATGCTCTACCACTAATGTTCTGATATGCCTGTAATTTTATTTGAATTGCCAAAATCTGGTGTACACAGCATGTTAAATTCTCATAAAGCAAATTTTTGAGTAGAAATAATGGCATCCTCTACTAAATGACAATCCTCCTATAGAGTTAGACTGGCCATACACCACAAACTTACCTCCCAATGTTCCTGAAATGTTACAACAACCACATGTCCTGATCATTTTGTGATCATAATATCAATCGCAATTACAATTACTAACATTCAACCCTACAATCATCTTGAATCGAATGTTGAATTAGTGTAATGTTGAGGTAGTGTATGGCCAGTTATAGTCTTAAAAATCCCAGCATGATACTAAACTCTTGGGTTGCACTTTCTATCTGAAACACCCTCTAGCACACTGTATCAGAGATATATTTTTCCACACAAACATTTTCCCCAGACAATGATTATAAGCAAATTCCAAACTCTTCAATGTGTAACTCCCATATTCAATTTTCCAGTAGGATTTATCCTACCTTCTTGGGGCATATTTATAAACAATCGTTTTTTTCGCCATTTCCCTATCGATTGGCATCACAATGGCAAAGAGCGTTATTACCACCTTTTTTATAAAGCCGATTGTTTTCGCCACAGCAATGTGTGGCAGCAAAGCAAAAAGAAATTGCTCTCTAGCGTCAGCCATTTACAAGACCAAGGAATGCAAGGAAAAAGTTGCCAAAATGTAAGGGGGGTCTTTAGCAAAAAAACACTAATGTATATGTTGCATTTACAGGCATATTTACAAAGCAGAAAAAAAATGTGGATTTTTGTCTGAGATGGCATAAGTGTATCTATGGCAAATAGCATGGGTTCTTTTACTTACTGGAATGTTCCATTAATATTTGTATTTCTTACACAGCACTATGGTATGTTCCCATATTAATGTATCTGGTTTGATAATTAGCTGCAGTTTGCTAAAAATAAGCAATACTAAAAAATTATTCCTATTAATAAAAAAGAGAAAATTTGCCTAGGTAAGTTTTGCACTATTTATCATATCTTTTGCTGAAAAAAACACCACATGTGTTAGGCTATATTTTAAATAACAGAGATAAATGTTCAGTGTGTATTAACCAATTTGACACTACTTTGAAATGCCACCAGGGAGTAGTACCTATTTACCATCATTTGTGCTGAACTAAACTTTTCGACACATTTATAGCATTATTAGTGCAGCTTTTTGCTACATAATTTTCTCCTTTTTTTTATAAATATGCCCCCTGGAGCAGCAGAGAAGGTGGACAGCTTTTTCTTTTGGTGTTGACAAAACCCTTTAAATCTGCCTAATAATCTGCAATATCTCTGTATAGTCTTTCTTTCTACTACCACTCTTACCCTATTTTGCTGCTGGATGCCCCAGTAAAATACTTTTTTATTCCTGTCTGCTCTAGTCTAGAAAAAAACAGGAAATCACTATTTTTGGGGGGATATTATTAAAAGGTTTTCAAGAGTTTGAAACAAATTTTGGGTGTCAGACCAACACTGGAAATTGGCTTGATAGGTGATGATCTGCAGACATTCTCTGCTTAGCGTGGCTTGTTCTGTCCTAGAAAAAACTACTGGATCATATCGTATTACTTAAGATGGCCATAGACAGTGAAGCCATAGCTTTTTATTGGTGATTACATCAACACTTAAGGTTCTTACACACGCTCGATTTATGATCGAGGAACGACCCCCTGGGGGGGGGGGGGGGTAATCGAGCGTGTGCACGAATCTTTAGTTTCATCCACTACTACCCTGGCAGGCATCCTTTGCCACACCCCAAAGCAAGTTCTTCTTTCTCCTTGCAGGTAGTCTTAAATATTTCTATTGCAATGGAAATTATAGAACATAATTGACTCGAACAGTGTCCAAAATCCTGCTTCAGTTGTCATTTTAATTTTGTCTCTGGACAGATTAGATGCACACAGACCTAGAGTTTTTCAATAACTAATAATGTATTGGGTTGAAGGATAATAATGACATGAATTGTTATAAAAGAAAAACAAACAAGTGTCGAACTGGCCCACGGGGTTACAGGGAACTACCACAGAAAAACAGAAAAACAGGAAACAGAAAAAAGTGCATTTTCTACTGAACTTTATCAAACACCAAACTGAGCCGTTAAATTGAGTAGCTTTTTTGTGCTTAATTAAGAATCTCTGTTGCTCTGTTTAATGTGATACAGCAGAAGGAATTAATTTTAAATAGGGCAGTGGGGCATACACAAAATAATGAGAAACTCCAAGAATACACCTGGTTGTAACATACTCTAAATGTCCCCAGGCTTATCTTATACTGTGTCATCTATTATTGGGCAGCACAGTGGCAGAGTGGCTCAGAGTTCGATTCCACCCTTGGACACATCTGCAAGGAGTTTGTATGTTCTCCCTGTGCTTGTGGGGGTTTCCTCCGGGCACTCCGGTTTCCCCCACAATCATAAAGACATACTGATAGGTTGAATGTGTCAAATAAATGTGCTTAGATTGTAAGCTCTTCAGGGCAGGACCTGATATAAATGTATACATGTAATTGTAAAGCGCCATGGAAGATGTTGGCGCTATATAAATCCACAATAATAATATCTTAGCTTTTAGATTTCTTACTAAATGTAATGTTTTGTGAAAGTTTTTTTTAATTTAATGTGAAAGCTTTTCTCCCCAGAATACCTATACATTGAAAGATTATTTCAATATTAGTTATCTTAGTTATTTGCATTTAGTATATGTAAGTAATAGATGCTGTGTTTTTAGGATCAAACAGACCAAGAAGTCACAAGTTCTAATCCCCTAGTTTGAGTTAATTGCTTTTTATGTTTGTTTCCATGTTTCTAGAAAAATATAACCAGGGAGATTTAATAAAAGTTTAAAATGGTGCTAATTTTGCCCCATCCAATCAGATTTTATTTAACATTTGAAAGCTAACATCTGATTGGTTAGGGCAAAATTAGGACCATTTTAAACGATAAGAACTTTTATTGAATAACCCTGAAAGTTTCTACATGTAGAATCTTTATACATAGCAGTTCTGTTATTTATTTACCAACCAGCGTGAATTGCTGACAGTCTTGCAGTAGCAATACAAAATAGTAAACTGATTTTAATGACATTTACTGAAATGTACTTTTGTCTATTGCAAGTTCACTAGTGGTGCGTTGTGCTGGGTTAGGAATAAATCAGACTATTGGGACATAGGGTTCAATTCCCCATGCTCCTTTTTTTGTTTTTATTATGTGTCTAGCAAAAGATAAAGACTCTACATGTAATAAAGATTAACTTATTAGCCCCTGTGGCATGGAGATAGAAAGCTTTCTTTTTAGAAAGACAAAGGGGCATATTTATAAAAGAGCATTATCTTTTCGCCACCGTTTTTCCCGCCATTTTTGCAAAAATCGCGACTACTGCGATTTATAAATGGCCGGAAAGCGGCCGCGAACAGTTAACACCTCATTAACTTTTCACACCTATCGCAACTTCTATTTATAAAGCGGCGGTAACTGAAGCACCGTGATAATCTCGTCCATTTCACTTTGCCACCTTGAGGGTGGCAAAAATGGCCGAGACTACAGGGGGCTGAGAAGGGCCTTTGGGGCTTAAGGGGTCCCGCAGCTTGAACTGGGACACCCCTCCCCGGCCCCTATAAGGGCCCATGCGGCACTGAGAAGTGCCTTTGGCGGGGGTCCTGCAGCTCAAACCAGGACCCCCAGTGAGCGGCTCTTAAAAGAGCCCTTTGGCGGAATCTTCTTTCTTCCAGCCCCGGCGACACCAGCTCCGCTGAGGCCGCCGACCCCCGAGAGGTACCCCTGCGGCCGCCGCGGGGGGTGTGGGCGGGGTGGGCGTATGCCCCGCCCCCTTAGGAGCGGCGTCGGGAAGGGATTTTAAGTCCCTTCGCGGCGATACTATACAGTATCGCCGCGAAGGGGCTTAAAATTACCGCAGCACATCGCGGCCACGATAGGTATCGCGGGAATAGCGCTCGCCGTTATAAATACGGCGATATCGCTATTTTCGCGGCCGCGATGTGCGGCGGTAATTTTTTTGCGCTAATATCGATTCTTTATAAATATGCCCCTAAGACTTTAGTGCGCTCTGGACTTAGTAACACACTCTTTGGTGTAGAAAAAAGTGTAATTTATAAAATTAGAGCAGCAAAAAAAAATGTAAATGACGATCATATGTTAATTAAAATGTTCATTTACCCATCCAAACTGTGGGCTTTCTACTAGAAAATCTAATACCCAGTTACACATAATATCTGGAAAAAAACAAGTATACTATGGGTATTTAGAAACAAGCTCTAATATCATAATTTGCTAACGTAGGACATGACAATGGCAAATAACGGTACTTAATTAGAAATCTGATATTTTTGGCACCAAAATAGCACCGCAGTGGGGAGTATCGGCTTGTGTGCAGCAACATCACCATATTCATTTTGCATTAAGTACAGTAGCGTCAAAAAGAGAAATATAGAAAATCAGAAATGTTGGAGAAATTGGAATTTGACAATCATATGGCAGGAAATGCAGAAAAGTATTCAACCCCCTGGCCCCTTATTAGTATAGAGAAACACTACACAATGTACTGACACCTTTCCTAGAACCCACTAACAGGCTAGATCTATGGCCACCTATGTTTTTTCTCCACCTCAAATTTGCCGATTTTGAAAGACTGAACTTAACGCAATTCCACACTTTTCGCCATTTTATAAATACGATCAAGAGGTAGAAATTACTTTTTCCTGCCTGTTTTCCATGCTTTATAAATTGTGTTAAATCCAATTCTGGTGAAAACAGTGGCAAACAATTAACAAACCTTTATAAATATGCCCTTTAATTCGTTAATTGGTTGATCTGGAAATATCAACCAATTAATTAAATAGTTAAATGCTGAGCTATAAACAATAAACAGCATTCTCACATACATAGACATTTCCATTGATGAAAATTAGCCTTTGTGTGTTTTTCTTTAACATAACTAGGAGGAAAATAAGCTCTGGTGTTTTACCCTATTAATTTAACTCTACGGGATGTATGTATGTATGTATAGGTGAACAGAACTCTTTACAGCACCTCCCTACTTGTGCTGTGTTAAGTATTAGGAGTGTAAGAAAATGTTCTGCTTGGCTTGTTGAATTGTATTTTTTTTTGTAGAACTTTTATTGCTCTTCACTCCTGACTGAGGTGAGTTTCTGTCTCTCTGTGTATTTTTATTTTTTTCGAAAAATTATAGCAGTCAGTGAAAGTGCCGCTGCTTAAATAATATGCATAGAGTGTTCGAATTTTGCTCACCAATTGCACAATCTGTTACACAACACAAAATCTGACCAGGCAGAATTTCCAATCTTTAGTAACTCTAGACCTCTAGAGTGTTGAAACGCAACTATTAACGTTATTGATCAAAAATACATTAACATTAGTTTTCAATTATTCAGGAAGCTACAGTACAGTGTGAACCTTCTGCTTGGATGAACCATCTGTTGCTGAATCTGGTCCATTCCTGCCAGCAGTTATTCCTGGATATAATAATAAGGCTAGCAACCGACCAAATCTAGAATATATTTTAACAAAATCCTTGTTACATTATTTACATTGTCCTATGCAAATCATAGCTATTCAGGTAATTTTCATAGCGTGGAGAGTTACTTTGTAGCTGAATTTGCACATTGAATGCTTGTGAAGGTCATGGTATATCTATTGTATTCAGTTAGATCAACAGGACTTAAAGTTTAGTTTTTGAAGACGTTTCGCTAGTCATCCGACTGACTTTCACAGTTCAGAATGACTTGTACAAGAATCTGTTGGCAATATTAGTACCCCTGAAAGTCCCAATTAACAAATGACAGCCAAGTGTTAGGGACCTTCTGAATGCAAGGGATGGATGCATTGAGGCTAAGGGGTGTTATCGAAAATGCCCAGGGTAAGGTGTCAAAACTGCATTGTGCATGGCAGATAGTTGGTGTCAACCCCCCCCCCACCTCTATTCAGGCTTGGTTTCTTCATTTTCGATAAAACCCCTTAGCCTCAATGCATCCACACAGTGCAAGGGAGCGTGGATACACTTGGAGACTGTCAGACTGAGCCGACACTGGACCGTTGGCAGGTAAGTTCTGCCTCTCCTGCAAGTTTTACTGAAGAACGGGAGGTATTTAGTTTGTGAAGGACTACAATATTTTGAACGAATAAAGGATTACGTTTACATACATTTAATTTACTTGGCAAAGCGAAATGTTTAACATGGCTTTAAAAATGGCAAAATGTTGAAGGCATGTAATAAAATCTTTACTTTTCCCTTTGTTTAACTATGATTTTTTTATGCTGTAAATGAAAGCCAAAACAGGCATTTCCGTATATTTATTATCCCCCTTGCACTGGAAATTAACCACAGACAGATGTTTCATTACCTTTAATGCAGAAACCAGGTGGAGTACAATAGTTGCATAGATTAATTTCATTATTCTAACTCAACTAGGTAAAGTTAAAGATCATAAGATTTCAAACCTAGGCACAATTACTACTAAACCAAATGTGGGACAGCCAGGAACACCAGTATATCAGGGAAAGATCTGGTGGCCCATAGTCCAATCATTAATCAAACAAGAGAAAAGTGTTAAAATATGGATTCAGTGGAAATTTAGAGTAAGACGCTTGTGAAGGTTCTCATTCATCCAGGTCATGGTATATCTGTTGTATTCAATTAGATCAACTGGACTTGAAGTTTAGTTCTTGAAGATGTTTCGCTAGTCATCTGACTGGCTTTCTCAATTCAAAATTCTTGTATAAGTCATTCTGAATTGAGAAAGCCAGTCGGATGACCAAACTTCAAGTCCAGTTGAACTAATTGAATACAACAGATATTTAGAGTAATGAATGTAAACGAGGAGAGGCAAATTACCAAAAAACCTACACTACTCAAAGTTGTAGTCATAAGTTTTTCAGTACTTTTGTGGTGGCTGTGCAGATGATGCAATACAAAAATCCGGCACTACTTACCTGACTGGTTTTTTACAACAGTGTAGTAAGCACAAAGTGCTTACTACACTGTGGCATCATAGTCAAGTAAGAAATGTCAGCTTTTAAAATTACATCTCCACCAAAGAGTCTTAGAGTAAGGCCACATTAGAGCGGACAGTACTGAAACAAAATTACGCATGTGTTTCACGCAAGTTACCATCCGGTTGCTCTGTGATCTGCAAAAAATGGTGATTACATGCCCTCCGAAAATTGGATCGCATTGCAATGGATACCAGCACACATAGTGGCCATTTGGCACATTGGCCAACATGGGTGTGCACTTTTTGATGTGTAATCAGACAACTCTTTGTGGTGTGGCCTAGTCCTTAAGGGGTGAGAAAAATAGAGATGAAACATTAAATAAACCCTTAAAGTTTCTAGGTGGGCTCTTAATCTTATATTGCCTGGCAAGACACAACACTCTAGTCTGACACTGGGGACAGTCAGTGTTTAGTTATGTCTTGACAAGTACTTTTGTGGTACTGAAATGTCGATTAATTAAGTTACACTCCACTAAAGACTGGTGTGCTGTGGATATATAACTTTAGCAGCAATGACCACTATGCACGCAGCATGATGTATGTATATATGGTGTGCGATCCAATACTTGCTACATGACACTGGGGACAGCCTGATTCCACACATTAGCCCTTTAATACTCAAAAAATATTACACTGGAAGACACAGAAGACACACCTTTTACCCAGAAAGATGTAAATAATCTACCTATCTAAACTTAAATACAAACAGGGTTATTCAATAAAAGTTCTTATGGTTTAAAATGGTGCTAATTTTGCCCCAACCAATCAGGTCCTCTTTAACATTTGAAAGCTAACATCTGATTGGTTGGGGCAAAATTCGAACCATTTTTAACGATAATAACTTTTATTGAATCTCCCTGTAATTCTTTGTAATCATATTTTATTCTGGTCTGGGTTTGAATTAATGCCTATAGTGCAAGCATACCCCTTTTATTGACTCCACTATTAATGCCCATTCACTCTCCAGTGCCACTGTTTTAGTTTGTCATGTCAAGTGGACATGTCATAAAACTTAAATTTAGTACGATATGGTGCTGATGTTATATCAAGTGGCATAAATTTGCAGCAACCAATCAGATGAAAGCTTATTACGTATTTCTTTCATTAAATAACATCTAATGGTTGCTGTAGATTAATATCACTGGCAAGCTTTTGCACCTTCTTTTGTATTGGCCCCTAGGAAACTTATAAGAGCAAATCTTTTTATTACAGGAACTTATATATTTCTAAATGTTTGAAATGTAGTAATGTATGTTCTCTTATTTCTTACAACATAATGAAATGAAAATACATATTTCATATAAGCAGAAAGCAAATGCCTTTGTGAGTACCAATTAATGTTTGCCGTTTGCTAATTTCTTCTTCTTTTTTTAAAGTCTTATGATTGCACATTATAACTATGGTTTGATTCACTTTCTGCTAATGATTTCCTGTTTCTAAGCTAACAATGATAATGTTATTTTATATGTCTCACATCCTTAAAAGAGGTAACATTACTTTTTCAATATTTGCGTGCCATTCAATTTTAGTCTATTCCTGTAGAAGATAAGTTCTTGGCTAGCTTTACTAAAACACACGTGCAAGCAAAGTACGTATAAGATAGCAGGAGTATAGATGTGCAATTAGGACATAATTAGCTGGATTTACAGAGAGCCGCAATCGCTGGCCTCTCGGCAATTTAATATACTATTTACGGCTCTGGGTAAAATGCAAACCGAGTCTTTGCACAACTCCAATGCTTGCTGGCATTAGAATTTGTACAAAAAAGTGTGCAACTAGGTTGCACTGGCTGCACGGGTGGCTTAAATGATACCCACACAGCACATACAATGAAGGAGGTAAAGTCATGCTAACTGATATATAGAATGTATATGCTCTATAGTGGAAGAAAGCATGTCGAAAACCCATCAATACTAGTGATAAGGAAACCTTAAATGATAAAGAAATTCCGCTTTTACAGTAATTTTTCTGTTTTACAAAGCTGTTTTGGAGTAGCTCTATAGGAAATGCACATCTGAAACAATCAGGCAGTATAAGTATATATTTAAAAACTTACAGTATATACTTCCACTGCCTGTATTAGGCCCTTTATGTGTTATTTATTAAAGGAGCCTTTTATATGTATATATTTATATGCTTGTGATTAAGGGTGTGCCCATTTATCCCGCTCTGCCTTTAGAGTTTTGCCTTTAATTGTGGGTGGAGCACCCCTATATACTGTACCTATTTATTTCTGGCTCCAATTAAACCAGTGCCAGCACTATTGTATGTGTGTACACGGGTCTCATAAGTATGCTGGAGTTCCATCTTCCTCTTCTGTATGGCATGTATCCTACTAAAAGTATTTAGACCAAGCAACCTTTAAACTCTGAGTTTTGATTGCAAAGAAATTTGCATTTAATAAAACATTTTCACTTGGACACCTAAATGATGCTACCTGAGACTAAAAAAAATAGACCTCTGGGGCAAATATTCATAGTACAAAATCAAATTTGGGGGGGGGGGGGAAACATTAAGGTCTCCACACCAGAAGTCAAGAATCAGAAAGTTGGTCCAAGGCAAAGAACAGGAGGGCTGGACACCAAGAGCAGGACACAGGCAAAGCAGTAAAGCTCAAGTGAAAAACTGGAGGGGCATAAGAAATTAGGAACATGTAATTGAGAGACCAGGGCAGATTGAGGAGCAGGTAGAGGAGGACTGTAGATTACATGCTTTGTATTTACTGCTGTATGTTTTTAAAGGCATTGGATTGGTATATGCCCCCATGTTTTGTATTAATAAAGGGGTTATTTAAGAACAACTATTATAGTGTGTATAGTTAATAAGTTTATTTTTCTGCACCTTCATCACTAGTGCTTTATGGTGAGTTGTATACAAGCTAATACCATAACATTATAGCTTTAAGTTTCCTTTAAACTACCGTAGTAAACTAAATAAATGTACACGGATTTAGTGCCTCACTCATGGGGCATTCTATTTGGTGTTAACTTAGACAAGGTACAGTATTTCAAGGGATTTAGTTGTATTTTTGTGAATGAATGCAGTTGCATGTAAGTGTGAAGGACACAAGTTTATGAGTAGACCTTACTCACCAAGGTGGGATATGTCTGAATTCCTTAGTTTCAGGATTTCCAGACAAGTTTAACTTATTTGGAGGATTCTATTTATACTTTAATGTTGTATAGTTCATTTAGTTTTGAAATGGAATATTTTAGTCATTTAGCAAAGTTATTTAGTCCACAGTTGTATATTATCTTATCTGCATTGCCAGTTAAAGAATGATTTTTTTTTGTAACTACAGATAACGGCAAATATGTGCACATTGAATAAATTTATAGAGATGTTACAGGGGAACACCAAACACACTGATAAAGAGAGGAAATCCATTGTTTCATGCTTTGCTGCCTCCTTACACCATGTTTGTGTCTCTGCTTTAAGTTATGCTAACTATTCCTGTAATTCTTGTAAGATTAACATATCAAAATAATTTCCTAAAAGGGCTTGCTTAGGTTTTATTTTCTCTTTAGTATATCCAAACAAATATGAGAGTTTTATCATCTAAAGAAAGTTAAATTGTCTGATTGCTCTAGAAACAAATTTGTCTATAAAAATACCTGTGTAAGCATCCTCCACTATATGAGAATTTGATTTTAATAACCTGCGGCCCTCAAAATGTTTGAAAACTACAACATCAACACTCTATTGCGTAGGGCAGCGAGGGAATGCTGAGGGAGGTAGGTTGGGCATTTCTGATTTAGAAAGTTATGCAAATGGTGTGTCTACAATGTACTGTATCTGTGGTAATAAACAGCATTTTAATTTATTTTTTGCCTCAGCAAAGAAATATACAGGGTTATTCAATTAAAGTTCTTATCGTTTAAAATGGTGCTAATTATGCCCCAACCAATCAGATGTTAGCCTTTAAATGTAAAATAAAATCTGATTGGTTGGGGCAAAATTAGCACCATTTTAAACGATAAGAACTTTTAATAATGACTTGTCAGTCATTATTAGCATGGTGCCTATGGTTTCTATAGTGTTACCAGAGTCAAGTAAATAAAAAAATGGAAATAATATATTTAGATTTTTAACCTTCTTTTATCACCTCTACATATGGGGAGATTTCAGTGTTACACGGCACCAAACGAGAATTCTGAAACAAATTGCAAAAAGCATTTTTTTCTTTATTGACACAATATATATACAAAATATAAATAAATTAAGGCTTTTTTAGCTTAAGCATTACCAATTTGAGTGTGGAATATGTGATATCACAACAAATGCTTTAATCATAGAATCTTTGTAATGATACGAATACTTTTTTGTATTGTATGCACTATTAGTGCAGAAAATGTAATTTCTAATCCTCAATCAAGCTCATTTGGACATTTACTAAATGTTTGTAAATTAAGTATGATGCATTGTAGGATCAGTTAATACACCAATTAGGCTTATGTTAAACTCATGATCATTAAAGAAAATGGAAAGAACACTGTTATTAATTCCCCATAAACTAGCAGCGGACATCTGGAGCCAGGATGCTTGCAATTAGGATTGAATGTTCATACATCCATTCACAAAGCATAAGTAGATGAAGCATAAATACTGTACAAAACCGTAAACTGTGTATTTCTTTTGAAATCTTTAAATTTGGGTTTATTACATTTTTCCATAGTGTAGGGCACCTCAGCCCACCCCCAACCGCCAATTTAGTGTTGTAAAACAAGCTCCAGAACTATACTTATGCTGCTTCGCTCCCTCGGCTGTCTGTTCCCGGCTCCTTGCTTGAAGCAGCAGAGAGGGGCCAGACAGGCTGCTGCATCTGTGATTGGCTGAGAGTCAGACAACCACAGGTGTGGCTGCCTGTTATGCAGACAGCTGAGGGAATGAAAGAGCATAAGTTTATTTCTGAGGGCAGCAAGAAGGGATCTGGAGGGTGGGGGAGGGCTTTCCTGTGCATGTCAGTGTCCTCCACCTGGAGGACAAGGTAGAAGCAGGAACCGGATGACATACGGACAGCTCCTACTCTTCACTTTCTGGGATTTTGAACAGGCACTGCAGGAGAATCATAAGGAACAGAGATGTAAGGTAAGGATTTTTGAACACTACACACTGGGACCAGTAGTGGGTTAAATTTTAGTTTTGGGGGTAGACATGCCCTTTAGAAGAAATATTGTTTTTAAAAAAACTAGAAAATATTAACATGAATTATGGATTGTAAATTCTTTTTCATGCAAGGAAAAACAAGTTAACATTATTAAATCTTTTAGTAAACCTGTAGGCTATGTAATCTGTTTATAAAAATTCAACCCTACCGTAAAATTTAATTAACAATGATGTTATGCCAGATCTTTAAGGAAGAGTATGTACTGATTTACAGGGATCTATGATTGATTTGGAATGCCTGCAAGGGATGATTATCAGAAGAAAACAGAGAATGATACAGAAGGATTGTATTAACTAATGCTTTTTACAGCAGTGAATTCTTGGTTTGTAAAGGCAACTAGTTATCTGCTCTTCTGCTTTTTTAAATGGGATTTTGTTTGGTTTAGGGAAGACTAACCTTTATCCAAACACCAAAAAATATATAATATATATAATATTCCCTTATATATTCTTTAACATTTTATATGTAAAATTAACATTTTATATGTAAAATGTTAATATATATATAAATTATATAAATACAGATAAATGGGGATTTTCACCTCCAAATCAGCCTTCTCCCATTTAAATTACCTAAACTTTTATATGGTCATGATCACGGAAGATTAAGCATAAACTTTAAATTTGGCTTGAAAGGCCAAATTTTGAAAATCTTCACAAAGCAGTATTAATTATTATTATTATTAATAAATATTATTATTGTGGATTTACATAGCGCCAACATTTTCTGTATCGCTTTACAATTACATGTATACATTCACATCAGGCCCTGCCCTGAAGAGCTTACAATTTACATTTATTTGACGCATACAACCTATCAGTATGTCTTTATGATTGTAAGGGGTAACGGAGTGCCCAGAGGAAACCCACGCAAGCATGGGGAGGACATACAAACTCCTTGCAGATGTGTCCAAGGGTGGAATTGGTGGAACTCAGGACTTCAGCTGAAGGATTGTGAATGGAAAAAAGGGAGAGGGTTAAAAGAATAAAGGGTAAAAGTGGAGTTGCATAAAATAGAAGTTACCATTTATGAAAGCAGAATTTGAGAAGTGGTTACAGTACTTGAAGAAATTTAAAGATAAAGTTGAGCAGACTGAAACAGAGACAAGGGGAGATGAACATAAGAACTAAAGCAGGATGGGATAGGGGAAGACAAAGAAAAAAAAAGAAAGAAATGCATAGAGCAGAACAGAAAGAGAAGTTTGAAATAAATTATTAAAGATGGGAAAGAAGTAGAATTAGCATATGAACAATAGAAGTAGCAAAAAGGAAAAAACAAGAACCGAATGGAAAGCCATCAGTGCGAACCACTGCTGCCCAAATGAATGTGTGTCTGTGTGTGCTGCAATAGTAAATACACATTTTATATATTTCTTTTCTTGTGGTTTTATTTTGGAATTTAGCATTTTTTATTTTAAAAAATATCAGGGTTTTTCAATAAAAAATTTGCCCCAGCCAATCAGAAATTATTTAACATTTGAAAGCTAGCATCTGATTGGTTGGGACACAATTAGCACCATTTTAAACGATAAGCAGGGAGATGTAATAATAGTTCTTATTAAAAATGGTGCTAATTTTGCCCCAGCCAATCAGATGTTATTTACCATTTGAAAGCTAATATCTGATTGGGGTAAAATTAGCACAATTTTTAACAATAAGTACCTTTATTACGTCTCCCTGAAGAACTTTTATTGAATAACCCTGCTTGTGTGTGTGTGTGTGTCAAAAAGAGGATATCAGCCCTGATTATGTCTGCAACACAGGTGAGTTTAATCAACAGAGAATCAGAGAGTAATCATCCTTTATATGCTTGCAAATAAGCCAAATGAACAAGCCTTTATTGGTGTCTATATGGAATTATTAACACAAACACACTTTCTTTTTCAGAAACTTCATTTTCTCGCCGTTCTTACATTTTCCATTCGTTTTTTTTTTCTTTTTTGCTTATCTTGTTTATATGCTTAGTCTACTTCTTTCCCATCTTTAACCATTTTATTTATACAGTAACTTCTCTTTCCTTATCACCCCAAAGGCAGCAAACACTAACGAGATCCACCCCACCTGTGTAGGACCAAACCTGCAGCTTTTAAAACCCCTCCTCCACACCATCTGATGAGTTTTTTTGTCCTACCTGTGCCCCCCTGTGGCGTAACATTTGTTGTTTTCTTATCTGACCCTAGACGGGGAGGATTGGCTGCAGATGACTCGTGCCATGTTCTGTGCCCTCTGGGGAGTGAGCTCTCTTGCCCAAAGTGTTGCCGCTATGTTTCCTTGGTGAATTTACAGACTGTGATCCGGTTCAGCCGATCCTTTTTTTATGCCTGGCAAACACTCCTGGTTCCAGCATCCAACATGGAGGAGAGCGCGCAATGACGCCGTGCGCGATGAAGTCACGCGCAGTGACGCTGTACGCGATGACGTCCCGTGCAATACCGGCGGATAATTCTTATTGGTCCATTTCGCGGGGGCGTGTTGGAGGCAGGCAGAGCTGTTAAAAGGTGGCATTTTTAAAAGGTAAGATGCAGTTGTTGCTGCATTTAGGTGCACCTGCTACTGCTGCCTTATTCTACTGTGGAATTGTGCTGCTACTGCCTAATCTGTTCAGAGTCTGGTCCCCTGCTCTTACAGTAAGTTGCTCTCCTCCTCCAGTCCTGTAATAGTAATATTGGATGCCTTATGATCTGTTATTTTCCCCCTTAGATGTCTGAAGCCGACATGTCTGAGCCAACTATTGTGAAGAGGAAGGCTTCTGTAAAATCGAGATTTTGTCCAGGCTGCAATATTCAATTTCCCAAGGAATCTACCGAAAAGCTGTGCAAACCATGCCATGATCAGCTTCAAAAAGGGAAAGCTGCTCCCTAAATTCCTTCCGTGAACGATTTAATTTTTTCAGGGAAACTATGGATTCCTTGCAGACATGCATTACCTGGATACGGTCTCTTCTGAATTGATTAATGTTGTCGAGGAGCAAAGTGCAGAGACAAGCGCTGCTCTACAAGGGGAAGAAGTTGAGGTTGTTTCGGCAACCAGATCCAGACATTCCTCTTCTGAGGAAGGAGAGCTTTCAAAGGATGAAGATTTTTCCCCGGTCAAGGAACTTGACCCCTTTTTGAAAATCTTAAGAGATACTTTAGAGGAGGATGACCCTCAACAACCGCCACAGAAGGTGTCAAAACTCTTTTCGGGAGCCATAAAGAGGAACACCACCATTCCAGTTCATGAAGCAATTATAGATTGTATTCGAACTGAATGGAAGAATCCAGACAAGAAGTTTAGTCTTCCTAAATGGTTTCTGAATCTTTTCCCCTTTGACTCGGATGTGTCCAAGTATTGGGATTCTACTCCTAAGGTGGATCCTCCAGTAGCCTTAATGGTGAAACGCACCACTCTGCCCTTAGATGATGGTTCCAGCCTTAAGGATCCAATGGATAGAGAGGCAGCTTTGAGGAAAACTTTTCTGGCCTCTGGAGCTACGCTTAAAACATCAGTTGTTTAAGCGTCGGTAGCTAAAGCGCTAAAAAGCTGTCTGTCTGATTTACAGTATAACTTGTCCCATAACACCGCCAGAGACCAAATCTTGAAGGATATTCCAATTCTGCAAAGGGCAGCGGATTTTCTGTGTGATGCAGGATTGTCGGGCGTTAAGTTAGCAGCTAGGGCTGCCGCCTCCTCTTCTGTGGCCAGAAGAGCCATATGGCTTAAATCCTGGGAGGCAGACACGGCCTCCAAGAATAGATTATGTGGATTACCCTTCGAAGAAGGACTTCTGTTCGGGTCAGAATTAGATGCTTTGGTGACTAAAAAGGGTCAAGAAAGAAGTTTTCTACCACAGGAAAGGAAATCCTTTTGGAAATTTTTTTGTTCCTTTAGAAACCCATCAAGAGGCAGAGGTTTCCGACCCTTTAGAGATAGAAACTCCTCTTTTTCTAGATTCAGACAACCCAGAGGTAGAGGAAGAGCCATGTTCTCCAGAAACAGTAGCCAATGACGCCAGGCCGGTGGGAGGTCATCTAACCTTTTTCCTTCCAGAATGGGAGAAGATATCCACAGACCGGTGGGTTTTGGAGACCATAAGATTAGGTTTTTTAGAAATTTCTCAGCTTCCACCCAATCATTTTCTTCTCACCCAAATTCCAAAGGCTGCAGAGAAATCCCAACCCATACATCTAGCCATTCAAACTTCCTTAAGACAAAAAGTGCTGCTTCCTGTCCCCTTGCAAGAAAGAGGTCTGGGGGTCTATTCAAAGGTCTTTTTGGTTCCCAAGTCATCAGGCCAATTTCATATGATCATAAACTCAGGTTCCTAAACACTTTCATAGTGAAGAAACATTTAAAAATGGAATCAGTAAAGTCCACTATGAGCGCTATTCTCCCAGGAGATTTTCTTGCAACCATCGACTTACAGGACGCTTATTTACACATACCAATTCGTCCCTGTCATCAGAGGTTTCTTCGGATTGCTCTTTGAACAAACCAAGAGGTAGTTCACTACCAGTTTTCAGCCTTACCCTTCGGCATCACTTCTGAGAGTGTTTACGAAAGTTATGGTAGTTGTTGCAGCCTTCTTAAGACAGCAAGGTGTAAAGGTCATCCCATATCTGGACGACTGGCTGATCAGGGCAAACTCGGAGAAAAAACTAAATCTGGATGTTCAGGTAGCCTTGGCTTGTCTTCAACGACTGGGTTGGCTGATAAATGTAAAAAAGTCAGCTTTAATTCCCAGCTAACAAAAAAGATTTTTGGGGTTCATCTTCAATACAGAAGTGAACAGAGTGTTTCTTCCCGAAGAAAAAATTACGAAAATCAAGTCGAGGGTAATCAGTTTACAGATAACGCCTCAGACTTCTCTCAGGGATATATTGGAGGTCCTAGGTCTCTTTTCTTCAGCGATCGAAGGAGTACCATGGCAAGGGTGCACATGAGAAGCCTGCAACAATTCTTTCTTGGAGTCTGGTGTCGAGATCCGAGCTCCTTAGACATTCTTACATAAATTCCAATATCTGTGAAGCAAACCCTCAATTGGTGGCTGTGCGAAGATCACCTTCAAAAGGGGAAACCCTTGTCTTTGGAGATCCCAATAGTGGTGACCACGGATGCCAGCCAATGTGGATGGGGAGCTCATTGTCTGAATCAATCCGTCCAGGGGAAGTGGACGGACTCGGAAGCTCTAACATCCTCAAATT
The DNA here is from genome assembly GCA_019447015.1 of Hymenochirus boettgeri. Classification (NCBI taxonomy): domain Eukaryota; kingdom Metazoa; phylum Chordata; class Amphibia; order Anura; family Pipidae; genus Hymenochirus; species Hymenochirus boettgeri. Next base: position 101,399,083 of record CM033474.1, on the reverse strand, counting down.
ACAAGGAGCTGAAGGCAATTTTATTGGCTCTCAAAGCCTTTCAACATTTGCTTCTAAATCAAACAGTTCAGATCCTGACAGACAATGCAACAGCGGCAGCATATGTGAACCATCAGGGAGGTACAAGAAGTTTCAGTGTGCTCAGCATTTCCAGCCTGATATTCTCCTGGGCAGAAGCTCACATCAAAAACCTATCTGCCAGGCATATTAAGGGAGCCCTGAACGTATGGGCTGATCACCTGAGCAGGGAGGAGCTAGACCAGAATGAATGGTCATTGAAAGAGACAGTGTTCAAACAAATATGCCAGGGATGAGGGTCCCGCAGGTGGACCTGATGGCCTTGAGCAACAATATCAAGGTACCAATGTACTTCTCCCTCTACGATTGGGAAGGACTCTGGGTTACATCTTTCCCCCGTTTCAGTTAATCCCGAGGGTATTGAAGAAGATTCGCATGGACAGATGCATGATAATTTTGGTGGCACCTGCATGGCCTCGGAGAGCTTGGCATGCGGATCTGGTGCAGTTGTCTGTTTAACCCCCATGGCCTCTTTCTCAAGTTACCGACCTTCTTTCCCAGGGTCCTGTATTGCACCCGAACCTGGTGGAGCTCAAGTTAACAGTATGGCTTCTGAAAGGAGCATATTGGAGTCATTGGGATTAGCCTCAGAAGTTATTGATACTTTAATATTATGCAGAAAGCCAGTTACATCGGCTATCTAGCAGAGAATTTGGAAAGTTTTCTGCTCTTGGTGCTCAAAGAACAGTAAACGTCCTTCGGTTTGTGATGTACCTGCTATTCTAGACTTTCTAGTCCAAGGTTTAAGAAGGGGCCTAGCAGTCAGCACTTTGAGAGTCCAGATTTCTCCCCTAAGTGTATATTTCAGTTCAGAGCTTTCCTCTATACCACTGATAAGAAGGTTTTTAGAGCAGCCAGAAACTTAAGACCCAGAAATAGATCTTTGGTACCACAGTGGGATTTGTCTCTTGTCCTCAAAAGATTAAGTTTTCCTCCCTTCAAACCACTGTCAGAGATCTCACTAAATTATCTTTCCTGGAAGACAGCTCTGTTAATAGCTCTTTGTTCAGCCAGAAGGGTTTGCGAAATCCAGGCTCTATCTTGCAGAGTTCCATTCATGGGCTGATAAGGAAAGGCCGAATTTATACTTACGTAAATTCTTTTTCCTTGAACACCAAAGGCAGCATAAGTATTCCCACCCTATTAAGCATCCATGACTGGTTTTATTCTTGGGTTCACTGCTCTCTAAATAAACTCATCAGATGGTGTGGAGGAGGGGTTTTTAAGCTGCAGGGGGTTTGGTCCTACACAGGTAGGGTGGATCTCGTTAATGTTTGCTGCCTTTGGTGTTCAAGGAAAAGGAATTTACGTAAGTATAAATTCGGCCTTTCTGTTCTGCTTTATGCATTTCTTTCTTTCTTTTGTCTTCACAGATGTTGTATATAAACTCCTCGACCAAGGAGAAGGAATCAGAAAAATCAAACAGTGAACTTTTCAAAAAGTACTGTATATAAATATGACTGTTTAAAGAAAAAACTTTTCTCAAAATCAGGGGAGCACTCCTGGTCTGAGTTCAGATACTGTATATTGGGGTTATAGTGTCAAATTTATCAGCTCCAGGGGGGGTTGTAAATTAGGGTAAGGTGTATCTGTTGTATTTAGTTAGATCAACTGGACTTAAAGTTTAGTTATTGAAGACGTTTCGCTAGTCATCCGTAACGTGCTAGTGGTATATGTTTTATTTAGCCAGTTATATACCGTCTTTACTTATCATACTGTCCACGGAGAGTAGTTCTTAGCGATGGGTATTCCAGGATATTGGATTATGGGTGCGATACCTTGTGTATCCATCCTCTTCAGGGTTATCAAAAAATTGTATCCTGTTAGCATGGATCACTCATAGTCGGGGAGGGTATGCCATGGAATATTTGAGTTCAGTTGAATAGTCAGCATTGTTTTATTATTTTCAAAGTTGAGGTTGTCTTTGTCATGAGCCAGGCATAGAATAGGTTCTTTTGCATTCAAGAGTAGGGCTATTAAAGGTTATGTCCACCCTAAAAACTATAGTTTGCTGTAGTGTCGCTTCCCCCCTCCCAACCCTAACCGCATTGCCTGTTTTTAAAAAAGTTAGAAAAAACTTACTTACCAGACCGGGTTCCCTCGGCTTCAGCCTATAATGCAACTTTCAACTTCCTTTCACTAATGTACCTTGCCTAATTTAACTGAATGCATGACCTTTGGTTCTGCAACTAGCAATGATTCCTTTAGCTCATTGTTGTTCTTTTCTTACTGACTTTAGACTACATCTGGTACTGAGGTTCCGGTAATTTCTTCGTTACTTAGGCCTCAACATCAATTCTTAGCACTTTAAGACCCTGGGGCAAACATGTTAAGAGAGGTGATGCTTGCTCCACAACAAACAGAGGTTTGTCTATCAGTAAAATAAGGGGTGGAGATGGGGTACTGCTGCTAAAATGTAACTTTGAACTTACCAAAGCCTTACAGTTTTTCTGTTTCGGTGAGTGTCCTAGATAGCAAAAGTCTGACATTGTTGTACTCAGGAGAATTAGAGCTATTAGAAATATTTAGATTTTTGCCTGTTAACTTTATTCTACATATAACATAGATTTGGAGATTGAAAAAAAGACACACATCCATCTAATCCAACCTATTTAACCTACCCATGATCCCTAACCCTAACAGTTGATCAAGAGGAAGGCAAAAAAACAAAACAGTAACAGGGGAAACAATTCCTTCCTAATGACAATCAGAAAGAATAACTATATGTATTAATACCAATCATTTTCAATATGTTTTAGATTTAGAAACCAGATATCTAGCCCACTGCCATTAGCACAACTGCTTGAAATGTTGCATTTTTTGTGGATTTACCTAATGTAAAATAATCCATATTTTTGAGGTTTAAAATAATAATATATGTTTAAGATTTACCATTTATGCATACCTGGGTGTTTATAATATCTTTGTAGATACTTTTTCCCCACTTAACTTGTACACATGCCTGAGGATTTACCTCGTCAATCGTATAAAAACCCAGTGTGTTTTTATATTCCTTCTTTCACTTACCTTGTACACATGCCTGAGTGTTTATCTCAGCATATAACTACCCAGTGTATTTGTAGGTACACTTGTACACACCACTTGCACCTCCCATAGCTCCATCCAAGCCCTCTCTAGCTCCACCTAAAATCCTTCTCTGATATCAGCAGTCATTTCCAAAATAAACTAGAATGGGAAAGTTTAGGTATAGGCTTTTAATTTGTCATTGAAGACTGCATTTTGAGAGAGAATATGTGTATCTATGTGCTGCAGATAATCAATGATTTTGCTATGGCAATAAAGGAGGGAATTTCAATTTATTCTAAATATAAATTTATATATTTTGATTGTTGTGAGTAAGGTTGCCATGAAAATGGAAGGGTGGGTGGGTGTTGAGGTGCATCATTAGGTTTGTATACCTGTGTCTTTGTGGTGTAAGGAATGTTTTTGTGTATATAATTGTAAAACTAACATAATTTGATGAAGAGTGAGTGGGTATAGGGGTGCATCAGCAGGTGTGTGTACCCATGTCTGTGTGGAGTGGTGGTATGTTTTTGCATTTATGACCACATAACCTTTTTGGATGTTTTAGGAATGGTTGTCATGGAAACAGAAGGGTGCATGTTGGGATGCACCGGTTTAAGACTGTGGGGTGGGTTAGGTGTGTATCTGTTGGAATGTGTACTGGTGGTATCTGTGTAGGATGTAGGGGGATGTATTGCATTTATGACCATAAAACTATATTTCAAGCCACAATCTTCAATACATAAAGGGCGATGCACTGAGAGCCACTATCGACAACCTAGCGCAAACAGCCCGATGATGTTATATACCGTTTCTCTATTTCACACTTTTAACGCCAGCAATTAGCTGGCGTTTAAAGTACCGCAGTAGAATGCCAGCATTTAACATCACTTATGGCGGCTGCGCGGTTAACTTTTAGCACACAGCCTCCACAATGAAGGAGTTTAAGTCACGCTAACATATATCAAAACAGGAGCAGGGCCGTTGGTGCATCGTCCTGGTATATTTTTTTATAGTGCTTTTATCTTGTAAATTTAGGACATTAATATTGAAATTGTCCTGCTGACTATTATGAAATGAGATTAGGTGCAGCTGTGCGATCCTTTGGTATGTATTCCTATTTGTGAAGGTTGAGACACCCGATGCCCATTAGCACACTTACCTACTTGATTGGAACAAGTTGTGACCAATCGGACACAGAAGCCAACTGGAGGGGATGGGAGCAGCCACTCTTTTACATTAACAGACACTCACATAAGCTTGAACACACAGACACATATTCACATAGGCATTAACACAGGCGCACACTCACATAGACATAAACACATACTAACATAGTTATTAACATACAGTGACACAAATCCCTTCCATCACATTGTGTGGTTAACCTGTTTAGAATATTGCCATCATTTAGAGGGAAGGTTGTCACCCTATTGATTTAGGCTGTCCCTTGAAAGAGCCGAGCAAAGTAGCTATGTCTTACATCCCGTTCATCAATAAAATCTGCGGGAGCATGCACATACAATACAAAAAGAATAAATGAGCCACAAGATAACTGAATTAAATTTCCATATTAAGAGCAGGGAGGTATAATGCCAGAATACAGGTGGGTGCTTGGTGGGGTTAAAAGCCAAACTATTGAAACACAAAAACAAAAGACCCTTACCTAAACACAGGGAAAAAACTCCCTGTGGCACTCAATTACCATAATGCCCCTGTATCTGTATAGCCAAATTAGCTGGGGTAAAAATAAACCCAATTACTGCTAAATAAAGGTAGGTATATCAAACCAGTGCTGTACACAAAAAAATATTATTATTATTGATTTATATAGCACAAACATCTTCCGTGGTGCTTTACAATTACATAGTCATACATTACATACAGGGTAAGACATGTTATACAAAGTCATACATATTACATACATAGGTAATACATATTTACCTATATAAGTAAACAGAGTGAGGAGTTTCTTACAGCAATACCATGATACAATAGGAGAGAGGACCCTGCCCAAAGAGCTTACAGACTAGAGGATATGGGGGTGAGACATAAGGTTGCGGGAATCGGTAGGTTGTAAATAGATTTGCAGTGGAGTGTGAAAGGTGGGTTGGGTCATATTGGGTAGTAAGAGGGGTTAAGTTTAGGCCAGGTTATATGGTAGCCTAAAGAGGTGGGTTTTAAGGTTACGTTTGAAGGTGTTAAGGGATGGTGGGTGACGGACAGATGGAGGAAGGGAGTTCTAGAGCAGAGGGGCAGCACAAGTAAAGTCCTGAATGCGGGTATGGAAAGAGGTGACCAGGGTGGGTGAGAGGAGGGTATCGTTTGTGGAGCTTCGTTCCTGTTTCCTGCAGGTTTTACTAAAGAACAGGAGGTTAGACGTAGCTTCTTTACCTCCCATTCTTTAATAAAACTGAAAACCCCATACTACTTTTCCCCAGTAGAGATATCCTTTAAGTTGTAGAAGATCAGCAGTGGTTTAGCTGTAGTGCAATGACAAATGTTCAGATTTACAGCATTACAGGAAAGACCTTTCCCAGAAGACATACAAAGCGACCAACACAATATATTGTGTAACAACTGTAAGTTGGATTTTTACTAGAGACAAATGATTTCATTTTTAGGAAGTGTGAAATAAGAAAACCTGCCAACTTTTAAGGTTACAGGATATAAATTCCCCCAGGGGTCTTCAGGCAGGAGTCCAAAGAACAACAAAAACTGGAATTCATTAAATTCCACATTCTGGATGGTTGGACAGGTAAGAGAATCCAAAGAAAATATTAAGACCCTGCAATTTCAATTCTGCTTTGTTTGCCAAGATATACACTTCTCTCAGCCCCATTATTATTTGCAAACAGCACCTGAATAAAATACATGTGCACAATTACCATTACAGTTTAGCCCATACTCAATTTACTAGGTACAAAAAGGCATCTAAACTCCCCTTAATACATTTTTTTAAGTTTCTATTATTCACAGGCAGGTGAGAACGCTTATTCCCACCTCCCTGTGAATAATAGGACGCCCGGGGGACCTGGAACTTAACTTACCGCCGCAAGCCGCTCCTGCACTGACAGCCGCTCTGTCCCGACCAAGAGCCCTATCTTAGGCGCATGCGCGCCAATACAAAAGATAGGGCGCACGATCGGGACAGAACAGCTGGAGCGGCTGTAAGGTAAGTTCCAGGTCCAACGAGCGTACTATTATTCACAGGGAGGTGGGAGTAATAGAAACGGATGGCACATACTTAAAAACTGTATATAGTGTTCCTTTAATCAAAGTTGGGGAAAGTCTATAGGGTATGTTTATATAAGGGTATTAAAGGGCATGTGGACATCATGGCAGATTTAAAAGAAAGAGGTTAAAAAGTGTTCATATTCCAGCCCGGAAGCGCGCACATTAACGCTCGCAATTGCGTGCCTGTTCCCAGTGCACGTGACCGCGTTGCCGCATCAGAGTGCATGCGATTGCACAAAAAATGCGTATCGCATGCGTTCCAATTAGAGGTGGACTAGAACTCGAACCCGAGTTCGAGAAAAACTATTCGAATTTGAACGAATTCGGACTTCTCGAACTATCCTGGACCCGGATTTTTGATATTTTCGGACTTTCGATAAATATTGAATGTTCAACCATTCGAATGTGCGAGTAAAATGCCTATTATACCTATATGTGAGCATCGAATCCGCGAGTAAAATGCCCATGGTATCTAGGCGCTAACGCGAGCATCGAATGTGCGCGTAAAGTGTCCATTAAAACCTATAGGTGAGCATCGAATCCGCGAGGAACTGTCCATGGTATCTAGGCGCGAACGCGAGCATCGAATCCGCGAGTAAAGTGTCCATCAAAACCTATATGTGAGCATCGAATCCGTGAGTAAAATGTACATGGTACCTAGGCGCGAACATCGAATCTACGAGTAAAGTGTCCATTAAAGCCTATACGCGAGCATTGAATCCACAAGTAAAATGTACATGGTACCTAGACGCGAACGAGCTCGAAAATAGCGTGAGTGAAAGTAAAATTGATTTTTCGAATGTCCTGGATATTCGAACATGTTCCCCAGACAATTTCCCAGGTCCCACAACCATTTACATTAAGTTAACATTGATATTTTAATTGTATTTCATTAGAACGTTTCAATCTATTTGACTCCCATTGACTTTAATGGGTCCGTTTTCGAAATTCCGAACTTTCGAACTTTCCATATAGTTCGAAAGTTCGAAAACGGACCGAACTTTCAAAAGTTCGGCCATCTCTAGTTCCAATTAACACATGCACTTTTAAAAGCACAATCGGATTGCGCTTAAAAGCGTATCAGTGTGGCCTAGGCCTTATATACCTCCCCTGATTTTTTTGCTACAGTACATGTGAAATCCAGCAGTTAGTAGCATGAGCCAGCAGTGTGCAGGGAAGGAGATAAAAATATATAAACTATCAAACACTTGCTAATATCTGTTTTATTTTATTTTTTTGTTTATTTCTCCTTTAAGGCATATTTATGGGGCTTATACTCTTAATCCGCAGCAATCAATCAGATGTGAAATATTTTTCACTTCGGTAGACCAGTAATAAACTAACATCTGATTGGTTTAATCCCTTTTCTCTTGGACAGCACATTATCTGTATATACGCATAGAATGGGAGCGACCAAATTATTTTAATGAGACAGTAAGGTATGGGGAGAATTCCTTCTCTGTATTTGAATTACCAAATATGATGTGTGTGAGAGTTTCCATTCACCTAGCTATAGAGTTATCGGCTCCGTTCTATTCCTGATACATAAAGGACCCCCACCAAAAATCCCACAATTCCAGAGGCCACATTAGATCCAGGGTATGATGGGAGACATCCATGTTACACCTACAATGGTTCAGAAAAATGTTAAGGGTGTAGCACTGACCATGGGGCAGGGTGACATCACCTTATTTATGAGGGGCTCTCATAAAAACTTCACTTTATAGGAGAATATAAGAAGCATGATAGTTGATTATTTTCATCAATTTTAGTATGTGACACAAATAAATGTGAAGTTTTGGCTCCTTGACCTCCGTGAACTACCCTTTGGCTGCATCAATGTTCACGCCAATGGTGTAAATCCTGCCAGCACTGTGATGAGATCTAATTACTTTAACTTTCCCATAATAATGGAGAAAGATTACCTGCTCACTGTAGATAACCCCTACCTGAATCAAGGACATTGGAAGTTTGGAGGATCTCAAATCTCTGAAGAGGTCAATAAATTCACTGCATTTCACCCACAAATTCATTTTCATGGGATTTTTGTTTTTTGTTTAAAATACTTTTAAAGGTGATGAATAGCACCAAAATTAAAAAAGTTAAATATGATAAGTTGTGTTGATGTAGAGACCAACATTGGAAAGTCAGTGTGGTTAGTGCAGCATATCCAAACTATCACTCCTTTATTAGTTACCCTTTAATAGTTAAACTGATAGAAACCCATACCCTCCAACATTTCCCTTTAATACTTACACTTATAAAAACACATAACCTCCAACATTCCCCCTTTAATAGTTCCACTTAGGCCAAGGCCACACTACAACGCACAAAATCGCAAGCATTATCGCACGCAATCGCGCTCAAAATCGTGTGCGGAAATACCGGGAATGTTCGCGTTCCCGCGTTTTCTGTTTTAGCAAAAATCACGGGCGCAATCGAGAATAAAAACTTGTGTGCAAACAAAAGTGAAAAACTCGCTATTATGGCCCAGCCCTAATTCTGCGGTGTAATGACACGGCCACACTGCAATGCAAACGCAATCGCACATGGAATCACATGCGATTTTGTTGCGTTTGCACATGCTTTTTTTCATTAATTATTGGAATACGCATGCGATTACGATTTAAGATGCGGAATGCAAATCGCAATGCACCTGAAAACATTGCGTTTTCGGTGCGTTGCCTCGTTTTCAATGATCTGAAAAAATGCATGCGTAAACGCAAGCTCAAACACCCAAAAAATGCAGCAGTGTGGCCTAGCCCTGATTGTGCACTTTGTCGCACTTTTGCAAAGTGGTTTCCCAATTTTGCGTTATGGTGGCGCATGCGATTGCACAAAAAAATGGTGATCCCATGCGTTACTAAAACAGAAATGGATTGCACGGATCGCATATGTAATTGCATGCCAAAAACTCGCTAGTGTAGCCTAGGCCTAACACTTTGTTGTTATATGCTGAATGGAGCATCAAGTCCAGTTGATCTAACTGAATACAACACACATACCTTGACCTGGATGAATGAGAACCTTCATAAGTATTGGGACCTTATAAATAGCTACACCCATCAGTTGTTCTACAAAGCAAGTAACATCATACATAAAATTTAAAGGGGAACTATCCTCACATTCCCCTTGCTCCACAGTTTATCCCGGTTGAGAACTAAACTGCTGTGTCCTGGGTTCTTTTTTGTTAAGCAGCTTTATATACCTAAGGTTTCCATCAATATTTCCACACTCTGCTAAGAGAATGTCTTGCTGTTGGCCCCATTGTGGACCCAAGGGACCAGAGCAGCCATGAAAACTTTAGGTAATTAAAACTGTTAAAGAAGAACCCAGGGTGAGGAACTAGCAGTTTAGGTGTTCACCCTGGGTACAATTCATTTATAGACGAAGAGGGCCAGAGAGTGTCTAAGGACTTTTCAACTTGATACACCCATACCACGTTGTACTGTGTATGATATTACTTGTTTTACTGTGAATACCGTATCTACACCTTCTGCCTCAGAACGCGGCCTATCAGTGATCATCAGGGGAAATAGTAATAAGATTCTTTTGTTATGTCATGGTGAATCATTTTGAAACAGGTTAGCATGATTTTAAGTATGGAATTGCAGTGGCTGTGCATGTTTTGAACATGAATCAAAATTCCCCAATGCATCTGCGCCAAGGAATTAGGCTTGCAGCTCTTTATTGTGACTTTTTAAATGCCGGCAAATCCCTTACATTAAAGTCATGCAGATCCTCTAGTGGTTCACATTAGGGATTTAATATCCTATTTGTAGGTCTGAGTAGATCCCAGTCAGGTAAATTTCCCTGCACGTTTCCTAATAAGAGGCAGACAAAACTGCTTCGTTTCAGTATGTAAAGTTTGGCAGAACTAAACATTTTTGTTGAAACCAAGTCTGTGAATGGAATAATTTGTGTTAATTGCAAAATTTCACCTGAGGCTAATAGCAATATATAAGTGTAAAAACAGTAAAGGGTGCTGGACACTGGTACAAGAAACAAATACCAATGGGCAAAATATTTTACAAAAATAATTTTTAATAACAGTACAGAAAACTGTATGGCAGCTCCAATCCATATGTATAGCTTTCAGGCTGCAATTGCAATATACAGCACAAACAATATGGCTGCAGGGAGTGAGAACAGGGGGCTGGCACACAATAAAATATCTGTGATTGGTTGTTGTAGCCCTGCTAAATGGTGTGTTATTGTAATGTGGTATTTAAATGGCATCCATACTAAAAAGAAAAAATGTGTTTTTTGGTAAATTGCCCATTACTAGAAACTATCATTGTCTGTATTTCTTTAGATATCTAGTCTGAACCATCTTACATTTCAGCTGGCAAGTGACTTATTATTATAAACTCTTCTGCTGCAGTTTTGCTGTAGCTAGAAAGGTGACAGTTGGTATGTGTTCATTGCATGGTGGAAAATACCCTATCCTGGTGCTGCCTCATAGTGATTACCGAGCATGCTTGCCCTTACAGAAAGTCTAGTCAGATGGAAGGAGGTTTCATTTAGGAGATGGAGGGGAGATACTGAGCCTGAGCTAATTAAGTATTTGACTGACGGTAACACACACCTAAGAGCAAGGGCTAATTACATGAATTAGTTTAAAGATTAAGATGAGGCAAAGTAATTTTTTCATTATAGTTGCCCTTTAAAGTGCATGTTCTCTTAAAATAAAAAAAATTTAAAAAATGGTCACTTGTCAGTTTTCTTGTCACTACAGTGTTACATTGGGACTTCAGTAACACAGAAAGCAGTTAACTTCAGGATTGGGTTTATCTGCACAAAAAGAGCACAGAGTAACAGATAATGCTTATTCCCTTTCCTGATCTTAATGCTGAATCAATTAGCCATGCAGTGATAGAGAAATAAGCTTTACTTTTATAGAATGGATCGTTTCTACATGTAGTGTGCCAGGGGGAGGGGCTAGGTGATTGACAGTTCTTTACTGACTAGCTGTGCCCCGCCCTCTTTAAAAAGTAAAATTCCCAGAGCTTAAAATGATAGATATGAAGGTCAGAGAAGAAAAAAAAACTGATTTAAGATTGGTGGTAATTAATCCTAATTACCTTGTGATTAGTTAAAAAATTATTTGACACAGTTTACCTTTAAATGAGTCCAACATCTATGTAATCTAATGTAATATCAGGTTATAGTGCTGGTTTTAGACTCATTTACAGGGCCTGCAGTGCCGGACTGGCCCACAGGGTTACAGGGGAATCCCCTGGTGGACCAGATGCCATTCACCCAAGAAAAGAGAGAACTGCTAAAATGTTCCTTGCTCACTTGATGAAGAAAGGAGTAAGTTAAGTTTTGAAACTTAAAAATCTGCTGGATTGGGGTGCCCAAGAATCAAAAATGACCTGACAGGCTCCTGTGATACTGGAATGGCTGCAAAGTGATTAGATCAATATGGGGCTTGGTCAAGTCAGATGCGACCATGAACCTTAATGCATTTCCCCAATAATATCAAAGTTTCCATTTTACTTCCTAAAAATTCCTATTGTGCAGTTTAGGTTTTTTTATCAATGTAAAACCATTTTCACAATTATTAATAATTAACCTTGTGCTTTACCCAGATCCAAGATACAGGGGAACATCTTGCAAAAAGTAAAAAAAAATAAATAGGAATTTCCCCTTTAAACGTGGCACAGCTGTGAACCATATACCTATGGCTTGGAAGAGCAAACATTTATTATGATATGAGGGCAAACATGCATAGATGGTTTGTTCACAAAGCAAAAATCAGGTCTTATAAAGAATAATTATTTTTGACATCTCATCAGAAAAACAGAAACGGATTCAACTATTACTAGTCAGCAATACCCTACGGCTTGGAGACTGGAACATCTTAGAAGAGAACACAGTGTACTAGAATAATTATTTTTTTATTTCTTGTATTGGTAAGACTTGCAATAAATGCCCAAATTGGAACTGGGAACTGCATAGCAACCGTAAAGGAATAGTTCACTGGAAAAGTGAATTATGTCTTTAATGCACTGATTGAATCCCGGGATGTTAAGGAGCTATGCCTTACCTTCAGTTCTTCAATCAATTTCTTAAGAGCCAGGTACGAAGGTGAGTATATTTACCTTTTGCCTGAATCACTGTGGCTGCACTGACAGGTTCCCGCTTCCTGGTTCTGTTCACCTATAGCGAGCATGCGCAATAATGCGCACTATAGTTGATCTGGACCAGTAAGCGGTCGGAATTGTCATATACTCACCTTCGTTCTTGGCTTCTGAGAAACTGATTGAAGAACGGGAGCCGTAAGGCATAGCTCCTTAACACCCCGGTCTTAAATTTATGCATTAAAGGAATATTTCTCTTTTCAAGTGAATTATTCCTTTAATAGTTAGAGATGGGGCAAAGGGGAGCAGTGAATATACATTTCTCTAAAACAAGTGCTTTCCCCCCCATGTGTCTGCCAACACATAGAAATACAATAACTAAAGTTAATGTTGCTTGGATGCAAATTATTATCTCAGAATATTAAGTAATATTTAGGAAAAGAATACACTGTAAAATACATCCCTCATATACACTGCAGATCATCAAAGCAAACACAACCCATAAAAAGGGTCTGCAGTTACAGCCAAGCCAGCCCTTGGGTCCAGGTTATGTGTTGTTCATTGTTGTGCTGAGCAATGAAACTCCATTTGAATGGGTATTTTTGCTGTTTAGATTTCTGTGTTACGACCTCAGTTAAAGAGAGCGATCAAGAGGTGCAGTCACAGGAGAGAATGACCAATGGAAGTAAGGGAGGCATTGGAAAGTAGTGAGTGGGACGGAGAGGGGGCAGGAATTGGAGATGGCAAAAAAAGGGGTCTGGAATGAGTGTAAGGAAAAGGATAGCACAGCAGAAAGATGATTACTATTTTGAAGGTACAGTGGCACCAAGCGGCTCAAGGCCTTTTTCCGCACACTCAAAGAAAAAGTTTGGAGGTTGATCTACTAGCTGGTACATCAGTCCTAGGAAAACTACTCTAGTCCATCCTAGGCTTCCAAAGAAAGAAAAGAGGAAATACAGATTAATGATTAATCCACTTTCTGTTTTACCCACAGGGTGCTTCGGTAAATAATCAGATTGTAGCCAAAGTGTCATGTGTGTCTTTTGACAATTGCGTTGGTGCGCGGTTGTAGACTTAGCGCTTTGATGGTAAAATTGGACATTGAAGCTGCGTTTCATTTATTACTGGTTCACCCTAAATAAATTAAGCTTTTGGGTTGTGCTTTTGATTGTAAGTAATTCATAGACAGAAACCTCCGCCTGTTTTGTTCAGTGTCACATATGTCCTGTGAGGCTTTTAAATCCTTTTTAGAGTGGGTGCCCAGTTTTGTGCTTTTAACAATTTGTTTCAATTTTGAAAGGGCAAGTCCAGTAAAAAAACAAACACTTTAGCTATAAATGTAGCTTAAGCTTTGAGCATAAACAGTAGCAGAGGGCTTCTGCGTTGTTAGGCGATTGGGTGTGACGTCACCGTGCCTTTATTGACAGCCGCAACCAGGAAGTGGAGTGGCTATCAGCAGAGTGGTGAGGTGCTGGGTCAGGTAAGGAACTTCAGGAGCATCTTTGGCAAATAATTGCTAATGCAAAACCTAGGTTGGGGGGGTGGGTCCTCTACATTTACAGCTAAAGTTCTTTTTTTCACTGGACATGCCCTTTAAAGATGCTTTGAGTAGGTTGGGCCCTTCCCCTTCTAACTGCTGTACACACTCTTTTTGAATAGGGTCCTCAAAAGAGGCTGCTAGGTCAGGGCTCAAGGAGGAATATTGTCTGTAGAATGGATAATTGGGAATTTAATAATAGGGTTAAGCTGTACAGACCTTATCTTATTGAGTAGGTTAGGAAGTAAAGGTTTATACACATGTGATCGCAGGAGCTGACCTGCAGTGCACGATGTGTATGAGTGCCAGTTTAGGCCAACAATCATACCATAGCCATCTATGGGTACTTTGTTGGCCGAAACGAACACTCGACCGAACATTCATTTTTGCCAACGAAGCAACCACACACAGCACTAGTGTCGGCCGAAATGGGCGCTCATACACATTGTGCGCCACAGGTCAGCTCCTGTGATCGCACGTGTGTATGAAGCCTAGGTTTGTTTAAAAAAAGGATTAAAGTGCAAGTCCAGCCCTCAAATTAAAACTTATATACTGGTAAATCACCCTACAAAACCCTAAATGGTAATAGTTTGAAATCTAAAATATATAAGTCTAACCTGAAATCCTGCATATAATATCCTGTTGCCCCTGTTTCTGCTTCCTGGTTCTTCCAGTTAGCAACTGTTAATTATGGATTTGACAGTTGACATCACAGCTAATGAGTGAATACTAATCCCCTAGCTGCCTCTTCTGGGCATACTCATGCTCAGTACCAGGTCACTAAATTGCTCAGTTTCCACAAGGCATCCAGAAGCATAGCAGGTAAACAGTAATGAAGGACAAAGTAGGATATAACAACATATTTCAAAGAGGCCATTCTTTCTAAAAATATGTTATTATGAGGGTGGAGTTGTCCTTTAAGAAGAAGTTCACAATTAATTGTGATAAATGTGGATAAAACTTTGGGGGTACGGTAGGTGTTTTAATGCATGTATTTTTGTGTTAGCTTCATTTGGATGTTGGGACACTTATACATACATTGGTCCAAAGAACCGACTCACGTGAAACAGAATGGGGTCAAACTCGGTTTCCACAGTGTGTAATGTATTGTGTGTAGAGTTCTCTTTGGTCCTGGAATAAGCAAAGTTATAACTAAATCTGATATATGTATATTTAATCCTGCATAAGAGTTGATACAGTCTAAAAAATTATAGTATTGTTGACATCTTTTATTCTTTGTGATATTCGGTATATTGCTGCATGTTTTTCTGTGTTGAACGCAAGCTGTGAAATCTGCAGTAACAGAAGTTGAAAACAGATGATTGGCTATATTGGTGGTTAAGTATATCAGTAAGGCTGTCACATAACTGAGGGAAATTTGGACTCGACAAGTGTGTGGGAATCTTAACAATCTTCTTTTTTAAAATGAAAAAAAGAAAAAGTTAGGGTAATAATCAGTGCATGACCAAAGCAGAGCTATTGACCTTTTTATGTCTTGCAGGTTTAAAGAGTAGAGCTAAATACACTTTCTAGAAAAAATAGCAATCATTGTTTAATCAGACTAATAGAGGACACTCTTAGCTGTGTTGCATAAACATTAAAGTCTAGTGACTAGCCCCATTGTCAACAGGAAATACACTCTGCAAAGATAATTCTGTTTTTAAATACAGGAAACAAGATCCAAGGAAATACATCCTTGGATCTTAAGAGAGCTTAGTCCAAATTTATCTACACCACTGTTCACTTTTGTCTGGTAATGGGCCTCTGTAATGGAAAAAAGCCAATGATATACCCGTACTCAAAAAAGGTCGTAATTCACAGTCTGGTAACTATAAACCTGTAAGTCTAACATTTGTGATACTGGAAAGAAGTATTTGTTAGGATTACTGCTAATTTTGCTTCTCCTTGTTTCTGACACTGGGCTCTTCTTGCACTCTCATTACCCACCAACAGATGTCTCTTTCATCCCCATCATCATTATCATTATCATCCTCACCTGTGTGCTTCTGGCTACTTGAGGACTCTGTCCTCTTTAGTTCATTGCCAGAACCTTAGTAGTTCCTGGCTACCATTCTAGTTTGTTATATTGCTGGTCCTGCTTTCTAGTATCCTTTTCTCGTATCCTGATTCTGTTTCATTGATCCAGTACCCTGCTTCGGTTCCTGATCCTTCTTTCTATATTATGTTACTGTTCCAGCTCTCTGCTATCCTGCTTCATTCCCTGACTTTGGTTCCTATCCTGCCCTCCAGTGCCCTGTTCAATTAACCTCCCCTTGCCCTTTTACTGGTTCCCTGTACATATCCATTTTCAGATTCATTCATAGTTAGATATTGAGGGTTTTGTTAGCTGGTTTTGGAATTGGAACTGTGGTCGCATTTTTGTTTGTTTTCCTGATTGTTAATACGGTAAACCTTGTCATTCTTTCACTGATCTCTTGCTCATGTCTTTTGCCATGTTCCAGGTGCTTGGCAGCCAGGACCATTACAGTAATCAGCATAGATTAATGAGAAATGGATCTTGTCAGACCAACTTGCTTGTTTTTTATGAAGAACTGTAAAATGCTGTAAAAACCTTTTTTTAGGTGAAGCATTTTGTAAGGGCTACCATGGAAACATAGAAATTACACAGAAGTCTCCATTCCTTAATAGCAGTGGATGCAGTATACTTCAATTTTGCTAAAGCTTTTGATACTGTGCCACACAGGAGACTAATGTATAAACTGAGGTCTGTTGGCCTAGGGAAAAAATTTGAACATGGGTAGAGAAAGGTTTGTTGGATCCCATATAGAGAGAAGCGATCAATTAAGCTACATCTATGTGGGCTAAAGTGGTGTGCCTCAGGGTTTTGTACTGTGGCCACTGCTATTTAATCTGTTTATATATGACTTAGAAGTGGATATTGAGAGCAAGGTCTCTGTCTTTGCTGATGACACAAAACTATGTAGCTTGGGAAACTTCAAATGATGTGCAATTGCTGCAAGCAAACCTACAAAGATAATCCAAATGGGTAGTAGAGTGGCAGATGAAATTCAATATTGATAAATGTTAAGTCTCTGGTGCATTGTTCCCCAATCAGTCATTTCAGGGAACTCGTGGACATCCTTTAAGATTGAAAGAAAGAAGTTTAATCTTCAGGTTAGGAAAGGTTTCTTCACAGTGAGAACACTGTAACTGGAACTTCCTTCCAGCAATGGAATGTTCATTGAATAGCTTAAAAAGTGGGCTGGATAAGTTTTGTAAAACTAAAAAATATTGAAAATTACTGGTATTAATACATAATCTGGTTTTTACTTTCTTCTCAATCAACTGTTAGGCAGGGTTAATGAGTAGGCTATAAAGGTTGGGCTTACGTCAGTGTCTTTATTCAACCTCCATTAATTTGTAACTATGGCTAAAGTCCAAATCCTGTTGCTGGCGAGTGGTGACCCAGTACCAAAATGGATCATATTTCAAAGGTTGTAAAGCTTTGTTGTGTTAGTACATAACCTGGCTTTGAAATACAGACAAAAGTCTATGAAGGGTATAAACTATTTATTGTTAGTGTTATTAATATAGGCCTTGAGTCTTACGCATGTTCTCTAAGCAAGATTCCCCTGAAAATGGGTTTGATATCCTGAAATATCCATTTGCATGAAGAGGACATGCTAGATGCCTCTATACTTTTCTGGTCTGATACACATGAAGGAAATCTCTTCATATCAAGTATCATCAAAATATGACAATTACCTTTATAAGTCCACCTTCTTCTGGATGTACCTTCCAATATTTTTTGGAAGGTCTAGTCTATTGGTATTATCAAGAATACCTTTCTACTCTCCACAATGCCTACCTACTTAACTGTTAATCCAGAGGAAGGAAGCCATTAAAACCCATCTGAAGCCATCTCAAATTATCACCAAAGGGGAAAAAAATCATCCTGACATCTGGCACGCAAACTAATTCAATTCCTTATTTACAAGTGTACACCATAAACGAGGACTTAACCATAACAGCACCTTGGATTGCTTGTGTTTTCATCTTATTTTTCATTTAGATTTTAAAGGATAAGTAAACTGTAAAATCAAGTTATGTTAATTTGGAAGATGCAGCTTTAAAAATACTGTTGCTTAGGTTTTTTTTTTACCTATGCACCTCCAGAGCCTACCTTTGTGTCTTGAAAGTTGCTGACATCTTGTTACTGGTTTGCTGAATGATGAGCTCCGCCCCTCTGAGATTTCCTCTGCTTTCTCCTGCTTGAGGCTCAAACAGTAATGCCTGTGAGTTCTGTGCACTCTCCTGCTTGAGCCTCAAACAATAATGACTGTGAGTTCCATGCACGTGTGCTCACAGGCATTACTGTTTGAGGCTCAAGCAGGAGAGTGCACAGAACTCACAGGCATTACTGTTTGAGGCTCAAGCAGGAGAGTGCACGGAACTCACTGGCATTTCTGTTTGCGGCTCATGCAGGAGAGTGCACAGAACTCACAGGCATTACTGTTTGAGGCTCAAGCAAGAGAGTGCACGGAACTCACAGGCATTACCGTTTGAGGAGGAGAAAGCAGAGGAAATCTCAGAGGGGCTGAGCTTAACATTCAGCAAACCAGTAACAAGATGTCAGCAACTTTCAAGGCACAAAGTTTGGCTCTGGAGGGGCATAGGTTAAAAAAAAGTATGGCAACAGTATTTTTAAATCTGCAGCTTCAAATAACCATAACTTGATTTTATAGTGCACTAATCCTTTAAGAAAACTGGCATATCTTGAGTCAAGATGTCAGTTTTCTTTCGACCAAATCAGACAAAAGAACAATTAGACATATCTGTCAATTATGTGGTCTCCTGTGGACAGCACCATTGCTCGTGATAAAATGTCAGCCATGACAAATATAGCCACAACCAATGCAATTTTGGCCCAGCCAAATGGTCAGCTGGACTAATAAATCTGCTAGTGTGTACCTAGCCTTAGACATGTAATAAGCATGATAACTGATGTGTCCAGTAACAAATGAGCTTTCTTTTTTTCAGCTGAATTAGAAGCTTTTGGATGATTAGTTTCTGTGGGTTACTACATGGTGACACTTTTCCTGTATTCTTACATAACCCAAACCTGCAAAGTCATACTTCATGCAAAATACAAGTAAGTGTACAGTATGTATAGCACAATGCGAGAAATAAGAATATAGCATGCTGAGATACATTCCAGGTATCCTAATATATTTAATTATGAAGTAAACTACAATTAATAGTTATGGATTCACATTTTTTAATTGCATCTCTTTTTTAAATTCCCTCAAAAAAGAGATGAATTTGTGAAATAAAATATGGTTTCTCTAATTTAAATGGCCACATTGAATTTCCTATGATATGCCCTAATCCACTCATTAGAGAGACTCTGATGTCTACAGGGACATGTTTATATATTTAATACTCCCATAGTAAATTGATGTCCTGTACTTAATGGGCTTTTTTGCTTTCTGTTTTCCTTATTTATTTTTTCCAATTACTATAACTACATTACTTACATTTTCTCCCATTTCATGTCATTAAAGGAAGCTATTAGTGAATGAAATTCTGAGTCCCCTTCATAATTTTAATTGTTAATTTAAAAAAGAGTAAAAAGGAAAAAAAAACAAGTCGCATAAACAAATTACATTCTCAATGGCATTGAAATATCTACAATCTACTATTCCCTTTTTGAATCCTAACAGTAAAATAGTATTACACACAGTGGGCAATACCAATGGGGCAACAGCAAGGGGATGCTTTAATGAAATGGTTTGTTCCTGTTTGGAAGAGTATTTTGTAAGATTAAATAAAATCCGAATGTCGCATGTCCTCGTAGATATAAAGATAACGACAATCCATGAGATTCTAAAGATTTTTACGGAAGTCTCTGAAAGAAATTTAAATCTAACAAACTAAATTAAAATTTGTTTTTCCTTTTAGCATATATTTTATTGATATTGACTAAAACCCAACAGTTATTAAAATATACATTCAGTAAAGTATGCTCCTCTATATCCTCTTGCAGTACTCTGTATACATGTATCAATGTACAGGAAGGGCAGTCTACAAAAATCCAGCAAAAGACTAACTTTTTATAAAGAATTGTAAAGAGATAATTATCAAATTAATGGCACAAGAATATTTCAGATCATAAGGTACAAATGGAGAGAAGGAAATGCTTCTTGGTGAGATAAAGGAACAGCAATCATAGACATTGCCCTTATTGCAGGATGTTAATTCAGATGTTAATTAAAGAGTAGCTCTGGTTTATATTGGACCAAGTGATTCTGAACTGTGCATTGATTTTGTGTTTACTATTAATTAATCAGCAACCCTTTTAAAATTTTCACATGGAGTGATTTGTGACTTTTTCGTCTGTCAGCTGCAGAGCTCTGCAGCTGACAGACGATCCACTTTCTGGTTGCGTCTGTGAGTAAGGTGCAATGTAACGTCACGCCCAATTACCTGACAGCCGTGACCAGGAAGTAGAGCGTCTGTCAGCGCAGAAGCCCTCTGATTCCTGTTTCTGCTTGAAACAAGCTCGAAATAGTAGCAGGGGGCAGTGCCCAGACAACGAGTAACCGGGTGAGACAAGTCCCATCAGGGGAATCTTTGGAACTTAAGGATAATGCGAAACCTAGGTTGGGGTTTTAAACATATCTAAGCAAATTAGGTTTGCCAACCCACTATCATCATATACAAATTCTGTAAGTTATGGACAATTTAAGGCATGAATTTTTCCTGGGTCTGACTAGCCTACTAGGTTACCAGAAAAAAACCTGGTGGATTATTAATGACTCCAGTCCCTCCTCTAGATCTAACATTTCAACATTTCAATATCTGGGACAGCCTTTTTAACTACAGTACTGTTATTGTCGGAAATAAGCCCCTTCTGTTACCTTCCATAAGCTCTGTTTGCTTGTTACAATAATAAAGCAGGGATGGGCTATGGGTATACACACTTCATAAAAAGAAAAAGAAACATAAAGGTACCTTGTATTGTGTTCCTCTGCTATGTTCTGTGTTAACTCCTATGTTAATGGAGGTCAGTGTAACCTGGAGGAGAGCTGACAGATTAAAACATTTTGCTTAGATTTTTTTTTCTTTATACTGATCCAAGATCAGATCAGTCAGAGTGGAAAGAATGTTTGGACCTTTATAGCCTGATTTGTGTTTCAAAATGTGACCAAGAAAATGACATATCAACCCACCTATTGGGCAAGTAACCAAATCTGTACCCTATATATATTCTTGCATAAGATGTATGTGTGTGATGAATCCTGTTGGTAAAGTTGGCATCAGGATTGCTTGTTTTGTAAACAGAGAATAATCTATGTGAGATCCATTGGGATTCATACCTATGTATTATCAGCTACATAAAATACCTGGTTTGAAGAATTAATTTGTTTAAAAAGAGCCAAATTCCTGTCCTTTCTATTTTTTCTTCCCTTTTACTCATGCTATTTTGCACTGTATCTCCTCTCACAGTTTTTCAGCAAGAGTCATGAAATTCGTTGCAAAGGTGCTCCATACATTGGAGAAGTGTGCTATTACCTAGCTAAGGTATCCGTGGCAACATTATTGCCTATTTTTGAGACATTTTTCTTATTGACTATAATAAGTCTAATCCTCAAATATGAACATTTCAAGATTTCAGGGTCATGTGATCAAATTAAATCCCAACTGTCATTTTCAGTATGAAATGTACCTGGGGTTCAAGGCTACATGAAGTACACACTGTGTCTCTCTGACACAAACGTACACAACGCAAAAACTCAAAATTTGTCTGGGTCAACATTTATCCAACATTTGTTTGGCATAGTGGCACCAGGAAAAAGGATAATCCATTTCCTCAATAGCAGAACAATTTAATACACATCACAATGCCTCAGTGAAAGACTTGTATGGGAGTTGAAAGGATTAAACAGAACATATTACACCAATGGGAGACCTTCTGGATTTACAATTTGAAAACCTGTGCACCTAAAGTAATCAATGAAGAAATGGATTTCTATATTTCTATAAATATTACCAAATAAGGGGGGCCCATTTCTAAAAAATACAAGTACAATTATGAGTGTCAACTATAGAGATACAATATACAAAATACATACAGGGGGTTAAGCACATTTAGGAATTATTTAAAGGATAATTGTTTTGCCTCAATGCAATTTTTTAAATTGCTTTAAAAAGAGTAAAAGTATGCAGCCCTCCCCATGCATTTTCCCCTGATTTCGAGCCTCTCTTAGCCACCCTGTGAAGAGGGCGTAACAATTCAGTCTGCCTCTAACTGTCACTCAAAGCTAGCATGCAAGAAAACACTCCTCCACTCACCCTTGATCAGCTTTATCATGTAGGCTGTATCCTAACAATAGGACATTTCAAGTTTGTTTGACTGGCAGATGAGGAGGAAAGAGTTTGTAACAGACATTCCCACCAGCCAATGACAAATGACAGCTCATCTTTGCTGTGTGATATCTAAGGGAGGGCAGCACAGTTCTAAATGTGAGTAAGTTATTTCAGCTGCTGGAAGTGTGGACATATAATGGGGGTGATGTTATTTATTTTATTTTTTTGTTGTCCTTTAAAAAAATCTTTAGCAATAAGGTTTTTAAAATATATTGAATATATTAAAGTATTTCTGTGGGAACATGTGTTTTGTAATTTATAGTTTTGAGTTAGAGGCAGATTACCGTATATACTCGAGTATAAGTCGAGGCTTTTAGGCTTTAAAAAAAGCCTAAAAATCCAGCCTCGACTTATACTCGAGTCACTAACTTGTTATCCATTAAGCCGGCATCCGCAACGCTCTGCTCCACTGTTCTGATGGGTGACGTCAATACTCGGCGCCGGTTTCATTTCCCGGCGCTGAGCAATGGAGTGGAGCGGATCGAGCGGATGCTGGCTGCAATGGAATGGAGCGGAGCGAGCGGATGCTGGCTTACAGGATAAGAGGTTAGTGTACTGCACCATACTACACTAATCCTCTAGCCTTCTCTGAACATGTATGCTTGCTCTGGGGATGGGGGTGGAACAGTAGTCCCATACAGAATGCTGGCTGCAATGGAGTGGAGTGGAGCGGAGCGAGCAGATGCTGGCTTACAGGATAAGAGGTTAGTGTACTGCAACATACTGCACTAATCCTCTAGCCTTCTCTGAACATGTATGTTTGCTCTGGGGATGGGAGTGGAACAGTAGTCCCATACAGAAAGCCCAATTCTTGCCACTGAAGATGTTTTGAAACTATAACTCCCAGCAAATAAAGGCAGTAGTGGTCACATTTTGTACCCTCGACTTATACTCGAGTCAGTCATGTTTTACTCATTTTCTAGGTAAAAATAGGTACCTCGACTTATACTCGGATCGACTTATATTCGAGTATATACGGTACTTAGGACCAATAGCAATGAAGAAAATAAACTTTGTATGACAACTTTTTGGGATAGAATACTAATGTAGGACGTGCAGTCTTGAGAAAACATGAAGAACCAACACATTGTGGTCTTGTGATTAGAGTGACTTATCTAGTGAGAAAGTTGAGATAGCCTGAGAAGCTCGACACTGAAGTAACACTTTTCCTTCTGCTATGGATGTCCAAACTACAGATAAAAGGGAAGGTGGGAGTGATTTTCCAAATACCAACTGCATATTATGCACTAGACTAGACAAAAACTACTAGGGGCATCTCCTTGTGCTGAAGTCACATCTTCTCCCCTTTTAAGGTGGATGAGACAGGAGAGATGTTATCTATAGTTTCTTAATATCTAGAATTCCTAAAGAAAACTAAAGGACATTTTTATCTCCAAATTATCTGAAAACATCCCCCCAAATAACACCACTGAAATGTACCAGAATAAGCTGGTGGATTCTAATGGATGATGACAAGCTTCTGCACTAGCTCAGGATGGAGCATGTGTATTAAACATAACAGTCTGTGACTAAACTTTATCAAACTGGAATGCTGGGAAATAAGGCACATAAACTCAATGTCAATATATTTCCCAATTTTGCTGATTTAGCATTATTCAGAAGCTTAATTTAATCATTACGTTTCTATGCCCAATGTCAGATACATTCATGTTTTCGAAGGTAAAATTACTTTGCAGATATTTGTGACTCATCCATTAAGTATGTTCTTGAAAGCAGGAAAAATTAGGAGCTTTTAATTAGCCTTCAGTCTTAAAAAGAATAGAATATCCAGAAATATGCACCTCAAAGGAAAGTCAAACATTAGCAGCTGCTGTGGAACAAAATGAAAATCATGTTAAGACCAGTCATAGTGTTTAGTCTTAATTTTACATCACTCAACTGAATGTGTTTGCTCAACAAGTAGATTTTCTTAGAAAACACATCTCTTTTATTTAAATACATACAATTCTTTAATTACAGTAATTTCAAGTACTCTGATTTCCTTTTTTCATTTGTCTGGCTCTAAGGCTATCTAGTAAATACCAGGGAGTCCAGCTTGACTTTTGTTCAGTTTTAAATATGTTGAATGAACAGTTTCTGGGCAATTTATACAAGAGGATTTTAGATGTTCTGAAACCACATGTTAAGTGCCTGTCTATATTCCCCTAATGCAGGCCATACACTATGCAATTGTCTGTCAACTGCCTGGGCCAATTTACTATCATAAAATCATAAAATTATGCCCAAAGCAGTCAACGGCATAATACCATGTGGTGGTAAAATTGTTCACAATGCAGTTGTAAAAAATCGTAATTTAACAATATTTCTCATTATATTGTTCTATATTTACCTGGATTCTGTTGATCTCTAGAGGTCACTTAAGACCTGGATAAACAACTGTATTTGGAATCTATGTATATAGGGAAGATCATCGGTTTTTACAGGCTGATTCATTTCTATAGGGCCCATTAATAAAATATTGTGCATCTGCAAAATAATGGCAATAAAAATAAACTTTAAGGTGGGAGTGGTCTTAAATTAATAATTTTCAGTAGTGTAGCTTCCACCTTCCCAATCCTAACCGCAAGGTGTATTTGTAAAAAAAAAAAAAAAGTCCCCAGAAACTTACTTATCAAACCAAATTCCCTCGGCTTCAACCTCTAATGCAACTTCTGAGAATGGAAGCATTTATGTGTCAGTGTCAAAGTGTTTTGTGTGCTGGAGTGTTTCTGGGAGCCTTATTGGGGTGTTTCACTTGAGAGGGGTGCTGGGCCTTATTGAGTGTTAGGTTGCCTTGGTCGTTTTGTGTATTGGGCCTTCTAGGGTGCCTGTCTTGGTTCTACATAACATAATCTCTTTTAAATTGTATTGAGCATTAAGGTCCCCCTAAGTACTATTTATAGGTGGAGGAGAAAGTGAGAGGTAAGTAAAATTGTCCTTTTAAAAGAAGTCCCAGACATGATGCATTATTTTTGTTGTTGAATTTATTTAAATATATTTATATATAATTTGTGTAAATGTGTATCCTTAGTCTGACAAATAGAACAAAATGGTACATACCTTTTTGTACTATTTGTCCGCCTGAGGAAGGGGACCAAATATTCTGGCAAAATGTTGCAGTAAAACAGATGGGTTAAAATGCGTGCCCATCCTATATCTTTTACTTGCAGATTAAGTATTTTTCACTACCTTTTGTTTTTTAACTTACCTTTACCAAAAAATCTTGTAACTTGTTCATTTGCTGGCTGGAAGACACCACATCTGCTTCTATACTCATCTGTCTCACAACAGCAGAGGATTCCACTTCGGTTCTGGCCATCATCCATTGGTAGTAAGAATCACAGCTTGGTCTGACAGCCACAGTGATGGACCGTGCTGTGATGTTTAGAAGCATTTTTGGTAAAGATAAGTATAGCGAGCATTGTTTCTCTGTGGTTGCTTAAAAGAGAATTATACTTGCTCTTCTTCTTTTACCCATTAATTGTACCAAACTACCCACAATGAGAATCTAAACCACTAATTCCTTACCACTGGGTACGTTACCGATTAGCTGTTTTACTTATATGAAGGTTCTCTCGCCATTCTGGTCCTCTACCTGATTGTGTCCGTGATGTAGCCAATGGAGAGACATGCTCTGCAAATAAGCATGTCCTCCCATTGGCAAGGTTTCTGACTATCACTGACAGTGACAGAGGGGCAGATTGGCTTTACAGCAAATCAGTTAAGTACCCAGGGATGAAGACTAAGCCGTTCAGGTCCTCACCATGGGTACTTTTAAAGGGCATGTCCATCATAAAAAAAAACTTTTTGTAGACACAGATTGATGCTTTTATATCAAGGTGCTCTGTAACGTAGTTGCTCTGTAACTTTAAAATAAAAAGCCGCAGACCTACCCATTCATCTTTACCTAAGGAAGCTCTGAGGAGTAAAACACGTAGTGGTGACATTCTTCTCCGGAACCAGGAAGTGTTTTAACTTAATACAAGTCACGTGACGAATAATTGTATACTGTGCTCAAAGGGAAAGGACTGGCATATCAAAGGTGTGTGGACCCTACACTATAAAGTAGAGGAGGAACACCAGACTGCTATACGGTTCCCAAGAGCTGAGGTCACGGGCAGTTGTTTATTTCACTGTCTGGGGGACCATTGGAACGCCAGCAGAAGTTCCCATGCTAGCACAGCAGGAGTGGTGATAAATATGTCTTTGGAATATGCGGTGCAGTTTTGGAATCCCATATACAAAAGGGACATCTTGGAAATGGAAGCAGTCCAGAGAAGGGCAACTAAATTAATAAGGGGAATGGAGGGGCTTGAATATGCAGGCAGATTAGACAAGTTAGGGCTGTTTACATTGGAGAAGCGGCGGTTGCGTGGGGACATGATAACCTTATACAAATATATTAATGGCCCATACAGTGAACTCTCTGGTGCATTGTTCACTAATAGGTCATATCAGAGGACTCGTGGACATCCTTTAAGGTTGGAAGAAAAGAAGTTTCATCTTCAAGTTAGGAGAGGTTTCTTTACAGTGAGAACGGTGAAACTGTGGAACTGTCTTCCAGCAGAGGTGGTAATGGCAAGTTCATTGAATAACTTTAAAAAAGGCCTGGATAAGTTTCTAAAACTAAAAAATATTGAGAATTACTGGTATTAATGCATATAGATCTGGTTGATCCAGGGATACTTTCCGATTGCCGTTTGGAGTCAGGAAGGAATTTTTTCCCCCTTTTTTTAGCTGGGGTTTTTTGCCTTCCTCTGGATCAACTGTTAGGTAGGGTTAAAAAAAAAAAAAAAAAAAAGGGAATAGGTTGGACTTGATGGACGAATGTCTTTATTCAACCTTAATTACTATGTTACTATGTTAACCTTTAACGGCTACCTATAATGATTTGCACACAGGCTAACTGAATGATCTTTATTGTAAACTGAGCAAGAAGCTTTGTACGTTCCTTTCTGGTTCTTTTTTTACCCATACAGGTTGCATTTTATATTTATACTTATCTTAAAGAGGCAGTTCAATGGAAAATTCAAAAAAAGTCCTTTTCGTTAACAATGGTGCTAATTTTCCCAACCAAATTGGTTGATTATGCAAATTGTGACACAAAAAATGTTTATTTAATTACATGTGTTATTTGCCAGAAACAATACGTTGGCAGGATAAATGGAAATACTCCACATTTCACTTTAAAAGACTGGACAAGCCTCATTCTGAATCTTTTGTTTTGTGGATATATGTTACTGGCGAGAGGTGGCCAGGGAGGTTTGAACACCTGGAGGATACCTTACTTTTTGTGAAGGATGGGAGTCTATGAGTAAGGGTCTTCGGATCTGAAACGCGTTAGACCTTTTGTATCCTCTCTCATTGCGAGTAGAGCAATTTTTTAATTCTTCAATAAAGATTTTGTGGTTTTACCTATCGGACTCTAAACTGTTCATTCTAGAGATCTGAGCTGTGGTGCTGTTATTACCGCCAGCTGGTGTCGGTATAAGGAAAGTGAAAAAAACAACTTGCTTGCTAAATACTGTTTGAATTGAACATTTATAAAATATAGTTATGGTTGCTTGTTTTCTCTTCTACGTAAGCTAAACAAAACAAGGTCTGAAGCACTTGTTTTCTGTGTCCCATTGTTGGAGGGTAATACATACCCTCCAACAATTACCCTATAGCCCTGTAATTAGTTTATTTCTTCTCTTTGAATGATATTTCAGGATAGTAAAGATTTTAGCATACCCTGCACAGCACATTGTTTAGATTTTTTTGGGGGGGGGGGGGGGGAAGGTTGATGTGAATGTAAAGGACAAATTATGTCAAATTAATTTCACAAATGCTGCAGCATATTAAATTTTCTGCAGAAACATACACTCCAACATTGAAGTGTATGTTCAAAAGGTACATTTATAGAAACAACATTGTGCAGAGCTGCAGGGGGAGGGTAATGAAGTGAACCTGATCTTAGCACAGCTCTGTGCCATGCACAGAGCTGAACTATTTGAATGCACAGAGCCGAACTATTCGAATTTGAACAAATTCGGACTTCTCGAACTATCCCGGCCCGGATTTTTGATATTTTCAGACTTTCGATAAATATTGAATATTCGACCGTTCGAATAGGCGAGTAAAAGGCCTATTATACCTATACGGGAGTATCGAATCCGCGAGTAAAATGTCCATGGTATCTAGGCGCGAACATCGAATCCGCGAGTAAAGTGTCCATTAAAACCTATACGTGAGCATCGAATCCGCGAGTAAAATGTCCATGGTATCTAGGCGCGAACATCGAATCCGCGAGTAAAGTGTCCATTAAAGCCTATACGCAAGCATTGAGTCCACGAGTAAAATGTATCATAGGCGCGAACATCGAATTTTCGTACGCGAGAGCTCGAAAATAGCTCCAGTTAGAGTAAAATTTATTTTTCGAATGTCCTGGATATTCGGACATGTTCCCCAGACCATTTCCCAGGTCCCACAGCCATTTACATTGTTACCATTAATATTTTATTTGTATTTCATTAGAACTTTTCGAACTATTTGACTCCCATTGACTTTAATGGGTCCGTTTTCGAACTTTCCATATAGTTCGAAAACGGACCGAAGTTTCGAAAGTTCGGCCATCTCTACTTATTAAAAGGAATGTTGGTGGGTATTCAGAAATATGCTTCTATATGTGACTTCTTTTGGTAACCAGTTTATTATGTGCCTCAAACTTTTAAATAATGTTCTCTATTGTAATTTGGTTAGACAATCCATTTAATTACTTCCTTTACTGGACAATAAACATCCTTTACTGGACAGTTACTTAAGGGTTAGGCCACACTGATATGCTTTTAAGCACGATCCGATCACGATTTCAATCCAACCTCGCTTTTAAAAGTGAACGGTAGTGTGACCAATTGATGTGGCCACACTAGTGTATTGCCACATGTGCTCCGATTTCGCAACTTTGTGCGATCACTGCACACGCGCACAAAAATTAATCGTGGTTTGGGGTGGGATAATCAAATTAAAGGTTCCTTCATTTCTCCTGTGGATCTGCCAATGTGGTGTATCTAATAATGTGCATGAAGTGCCCTAACACAGGTTTCTATGTGGGAGAAACAGGACAAACACTGCAGGAACAGATGCACGGAGTTACAGATGCCCCTGTGACTGAGCACTTTTGTGAAAGAGGCCACAGTATGAAAGACCTCAAGATCACCATTCTGATGGGCAATTTTCCCAATCAAAAACAGCGTAGGGAGCAGGAATATAAATTCATTCAGAAATTAAATTTCCTGAACTGTGGTCCAAAAATGACAATGTAAATTGACAGGAATTGCTTTCCTTAGTATTTTTGCTTTTTACTTCCATTATTTTTTTTTTAGATTGTTTTGAAGATATTCAATTTTTTATGTGTGATATGGTAGCAGCATCACCAGGTCCCTGCACTTTCCTCCTCTGAAACCATGTGACATTCCCTTGTGTGGGCGGCATTAAAAAAAAAAAAGAGACAAAAATGAAAACACTCACTGCTATGGGCTATGCTGTTCTCCCCCCAACCACAGATTAGAATGCAGAACTACTATTTGTGACTGCAGATTCAGAACCTCCCACTCTCTAACTTTCTGATTTCTTTATATCTTGGGCTAGGCAGCGTGTAGAGAGGGGGTTGATGGCTCGTTTTAAAGGTAGGAACTTGGCTCAAATTGCTTGCAGACCACAGTTCCCCTTTAAGAATATACCATGTGATCCCGCAGCCTACCACTGCTCAGGACCTCCAAGGCACAATAGGAAAGGAAAAAGGAAATTGGGATTCAAAGAGAAGAGGGGTATGGTCTGTACAGAGCAGGTGTGGGCAATATTTCGCACATTAAAATTTTGGGAATGTTAGTAACTATTAAACATGTGGACACATACATTTCTGTACATTGGACATTTGGGTTTAATTTTTTGGGTTACAAACACTATCAGGGAGAAATTTCCAGAGCCACTGTCACTCTTAGTTGATGTTCCTTACGGCTCTGGGTAAATTCTGGAAGGATTAAACCTGGCATGACAATTTCACGCCACTATTAACAGGCGTTAAATAGTCACATAGTTAGAGGTGCAAAGCTGGTAGTGAATAGCTTGTGGTGGCTGCGTGAGGGTCTTTTGTGAAATCTGCACAGCCACCATAAGTAAGGGGTTAAAGTTGCACTAACCAATGTTCAATAGGTTAATGCGAGTGTACCCCTATATATTATTGCTGTGGCCAGAGGTGAATTAGTCTGTATCTTTTACTAAAAATAGCAAAATAATCAGTTGAGTTTTCTGTAAATGCAAGGCTTGGCAGGTTTTTGTG
Source organism: Hymenochirus boettgeri (assembly GCA_019447015.1). Lineage (NCBI taxonomy): Eukaryota > Metazoa > Chordata > Amphibia > Anura > Pipidae > Hymenochirus > Hymenochirus boettgeri. Next base: position 101,368,410 of record CM033474.1, on the reverse strand, counting down.
GAATGTACCATGCCTTAAAGTATACTTATTTATGTGTAAAAATTCCCTCTGGCTACTCCTTTTGAATTGTGACCTGTTCAGGTCAGAAATCCCATAAACCTATTAAGTTCCATTTTCCTGCATGTCAATTTTTGACATTTTGTTTACCATATGTTTTAATTCTAAATATACTGCGAAATATTGTTTTTTCATTTTTCACACATTTATGTCATGCTGTAGCCCCAAAGCCGGCATATTTGGAATTCCTACTGAAAAATAACCTATAGCATTCCTATGTAGACTAAAATGTATTCATTGCACTTAAAACAGTAGAATGGCAATTGCTGAAATTGATTTAGGCATTAAAATGGCTAAAATAAAGCACATACACATGTTAAAGATAAAAGGTACAAACATCTCTGGGTCTTTTGTTTGGTGATAATTACATGTACAGTATGCGCCTTATGAAAAGTCAGTCATTTTACTTTTCTCACCATATTGATGCAGACATTATTTTTCCAACATTTACAAAAGTGTGAAAGTTAAGTGGAAACTATCATTATTTTTTAAAATTCTTAGTTTATATTAAGCATGCCTAGTTATTCTACATATTCTCTTCCATTTTGAAAATTCAATTGAATTTATACTCCTTGCTATTCCCTGCTATTGACACTGTGAGCTGACATTTCAGGTTTTGTAATGGTCCTCCTTCCCAGAATGCACATAACCTTGGAAAGTTCCTAACAGTAATTTCTACTGATTGGCTGTTGGCTGGGGCAAACATGCTCAGATCGCTACTGAGCAACTGAATCAACCCAGGGCAAGACCAAAATGGTCTCTATTAGGGGTCCTGCAAACAGGAAGTCATTATTTTAAAAGCATTTATTTATACACAGACAAAATGCTGAATGGGAAGTGGACAACTCCACCCTCATAAGAACATCTTTTAGAAAGAATGGCCTCTTTAAAATATGTTGATATATCATACTTTGTACTATGAATTCATTACTGTATGCCTGCTATGCTCTGGATGCCTCATGGAAACTTAGCAATTTAGAAACCTGGACTGAGCCTGTACTGTGCCTGGGCATGCTCAGAAGAGGCAGACAGGGGATTAACATTCAGTCATTGGCTGTGATGTCAACTGTCAAATCCATAACGGACAGTTGCTAACTGGAAGAACTAGGAAGCAGAAACAGGGGAAACAGGACATTGTGCAGGATTTCAGGTTAGACTTATATATTTCAGATTTTAAACTATCACTGTTTAGGGTTTTGGGGGTGATTTACCTTCATGTAAGTTTTAATTTTGGGGGTGGACCTGCCCTTTAAGGTCATTAGGATAGAAAAATACTGCTCTTTTTGTATTTGTACTGAACTTCCCCTTAAAACAATTTGCTTTTCAGCATTTCCTTTAAGGTACCTTTAAGACAGAGGCTTTAATTTATTAAAATTAACCTGAAAAGCTAACCTCTTGTACTCGAGTCACAGCACTTTTTCTGCATACTGCCCCTTTAAAGCAGCTAGGGGCAATCAGGGAGCAGCATTCAAGTGCCCCCCTAGCCCCCTTGATCACCCATCGGTTTGGTCCAAATCCAAAGTGGGAATTGGGAGCTAGCAGCTCTGGGCAGTTTTGCTGCATACTGCCCCTTTAAGGCAGCTAGGCACATTTGGGGGACAGCATTGAAGTGCTCCTCTAGCACCCTCAATCCCCCATCAGTTTGGTCCACATCCTATGTGGAGATTGGGAGCTAGCAGCCCTGGGCAGTTTTGCTGCATAGTGCCCCTTTAAAGGCAGTTAGGGACAATTGGGGGGCAGCATTGAAGTGCTCCTCTAGCCCCCTCAATCACCCATCGGTTTGGTCCAAATCCGATGTGGGGATCGGGAGCTAGCAGCCTTAGAAGCTGTGACTGCATAATGGAAGCCGGTCCCTTGAAGAGAAGAGTTCTGCGATAAAGGAGATCCCAGTGACGTCACAGGACTTCCTTCTTCACTGAGGTCTTCCCTTAGGCTTCCTCTATGCTTCTTCCTCCATGCTCCATGATGCTAGTAGTGATGATAGTGGTCTAGTAGAGGTACTGCACTGCGATCCCCATTCAGATTGCAGTGCAGTATAAGCTATAGTAAACTGTCAGTAAATTACAGATTATTATAGTATTTTTAAACACAGGAGTTCCATTCACAAAACTACTTAGCAAACACTTAGAAAGAGATCAATATTAGGTGATCAGTTCTAATGACCTAATTATTGATCTTTGCCAATTAATGAAAAATCACTTACTGGGAAGTTCGTTCCAGGAAGTGATTTTTACGATCAGATTTGCACTTGGAAATCGTAATTTATGGCCGTTTTCAAAGTTGGTATCCGGGTAGGATGGTGGCTCAGTGGTTAGCACTGATGCCTTGCAGCACTGAAGTCCTGAGTTCGATTCAACCCTTGGACACATCTGCAAGGAGTTTGTATGTTCTCCCCGTGCTTGCATGGGTTTCCTCCGGGCACTCCGGTTTCCCCCACAATCATAAAGATATACTGATAGGTTGTAGGTGTCAAATAAATGTGCTTAGATTGTAAGCTCTTTGGGGCAGGGCCTGATGTGAATGTATCTATGTAATTGATCTAAGATGATCTGATGATTATCTTTGGGAATGATAAAATAATAAAATATGAATAAAGTGAAATGCACATACAAAAAAAATCTGTGATAAAGTGATACAGACCCCTTTTTTCCCCTACAATAAAGCATTAGAGGTCATAATTTCCACCCTCGGCTTATAATCAAGTCAATCAATTTTACTTGTTTTTTAGGTTAAAATAAGTACCTCTGCTTTTACTCGAGTATATAGGGTAGTTACATAAAGTGCATTTTATTATTATTTGCTGACATTTACATTTTGTATTTCTTAACTTATCTAAGGACACATCTGTTGGGTTCAGTGATATCCAGATTTCCCTTACCATGCCTACTCTTCCCAAGTGTTTGTTTAGTTTAAGCCCTACATGGGTACAGAAGCTATTACTATTTCCTTTTCACTATGTCAGGGCAACCATAAATCTGTCTTAAGAGTTATTGATATGGTAATCGATGATATCTATATAATTTATAAATATACATATGTTATATAGTAGTATGTACATATAATACGGTTAAATCTATTTATACATAGCGCTGGTATTAATTAGATCTTGTAAGGACATACAATATGACTAATAATGCAATATAAAGGATGTACTTTTGTGAAGTATATATGTTATATGTATTATCTGTATTATAATATTAGAATTAGGTGCTGGGTTTATGAGTCTATATCCTATTACCATTTGCACACTTAGGGGCATATTTATAAAGGTTCGTTAACTTTTCGCGGCCGTTTTCGCGGCCATTAACGCATAAATCGCGTTTACCGCGATTTATAAAGGCCCGAAAACGGCCGCGAAAAGTTAACGAAGCGTTAACCTTTCGCGCCGATACTTACCTGTTACCGCCGCTTCTATTTATAAAGGGCGGTACTGGTTTCGCTCGGCTGTATCGGCTGTTTTACTTCGCCACCTTGAAGAGGCGAAGTCAGCCGATACTAACCTCCCGCGGCGGGGATGGGCAGGCAACCGCGCGGGGTGGTCGCACCCGCCCCGGGAGACACGCCCACCCCGCCCACACCCCCGCGGCGGCAGCGGCGACCACCCGCCGCCGCGCCACTTCCCAGCAGCCCCTCCCAACCCGTTCCCCGTTCGCGGCAATCTCGGAACGGGAGGCTAGAAGGGGCTGCCGGGAAGGGGCCGCAGCAGGTGGTGCGACCACCGCCGGCACCCCCTCCCCGGCAACCCCTCCAAGCCCCCGCCCCGGCCGCCCGGGGAGGGGACGGGAGGGAGGGAGCGCGGGGGGGTGGAGGCTCCCTCCAGCGGGGCCCTGAGAAGGGCCTTTGGGGCTTAGGGGGTCCCGCAGCCCGAACCGGGACCCCCATCCCGGCCCTTATAAGGGCCCTGCGGCACTGACAAAGCCTTTGGCGGGGGTCCCGCAGCTGAAACCGGGACCCCCCAGTGCGGCTCTTAAAAGAGCCCTTGGGCGACGTCTTCTTTCTTCAGTCCCGGCGACACCAGCTCGCCGAGGCCGCCGACCCCCGAGAGGTACCCCTGCGGCCGGCGTCTTGATCCGACCGACGTCTTCGGGCTGGCGACACCAACCCCACTCAGGTCGCCGATGCCAGGCAGACTCACTGCGGCCGCCAGTGAGCCTGCTGGCACCGCCGGCCAGCGGAGCCGATGTTGCCAGCCGCTCTTTTCTTCTTTCTTCAGCCATCTACTGCGATGGCATCTGAGTTCCGCGGCGGAAGCTCCTCTTTATATAGGTTTGCAGAAATCCATAATCCGTTTCTGATTGGTCAATTTTTAATACTTGCTTTAATTAACCATCAATTTGGGCCGGGAGGGGGGTCCCGGTTCGGGCTGCGGGACCCCCTAAGCCCCAAAAGGCCTTCTCAGGGCCCCGCTGGAGGGAGCCTCCACCCCCCCAGCGGCTCCTCCGTCCCCTCCCCGGGAGCGGCCGGGGCGGGGGGCTTGAGGGGTTGCCGGGGAGGGGGTGCGCGGCGGGTGGTCGCGACCACCTGGCGGCCCTTCCCGGCAGCCCTTCTAGCCTCCCGTTCCGGATTGCCGCGAACGGAGGGGAACGGGTTGGGAGGGCTGCTGGAAGTGGCGGCGGCGGCGGGTGGTCGCCGCTGCCGCCGCGGGGGTGTGGGCGGGGTGGGCGTATGCCCCGCCCCCTTAGGAGCGGCGTCGGAAGGGATTTTAAGTCCCTCGCGGCGATACTATATAGTATCGCGCGAAGGGGCTTAAAATTACCGACGCAATCGCGGCCGCGATAGGTAAGCGGATAGCGTCGCCGTTATAAATACGGCGATAGCGCTATTTTCGCGGCCGCGATGTGCGGCGGTAATTTTTTTGCGCTAACATCGTTCCTTTATATAAATATGCCCCTTAGAGTTTTTACATATTAATTTTTTAAAACTATTTTATGAATATATTTATAAAAAGGGTGGAGTTGGATTGATTTAAGTACTGTAAATTATATGGATTACCACTAAGCACTTTACATAGATGTGTGTACATTTAAAGAGATTACGGGTTTAATTGAATGTACCATAGAGGTGTGGCTATAAAAGACACTGGAATATGCACAGTGTTCTCTCACTTGCCTATGACTAAGTGCGGTGCGAACGCTGGAAACCCATAAGGCGGAGTTTGTTTTTCGTGGTGTTTGAGGACTAAAGCTAGCTTCAGATGTGTGATTTTTCACGCAAAGTTTGCAACCCATCTATGAACATATTGTATGTCTGTACCTAGTTTTGTTTTTCTTTTTTTGCATACATTACACATTAAAAAAATTTAAAAATCCATCACATCACTATTGCTGAAATGAAGAGAGGCAATCTGTCAATAGTATAGCAAATACTATAGTGAATAGTCTCTCCTCTGTGATATCTGACTGTCAAAACAATAAGTTTATTGATCTGTGGATAGTTACGGAAAGTCATCTGGGTCTCCTTGATTGGAATTAATTGAGAAAGACCTAAATGAAGCAGCTTTCTAGACACTTATTTTTTTTATGGACAATGTTCAGACAGTACAGCATTTAAAAATATGGACAGTCCTGGACAGTTGTCAACCCTGGCTGGAGATTTGGATCTATGATAGAAACTGGTAACGGTTATACATTTCTAATATGAAAGTTAAAATATTATGAAATCTAATTTCTTTATTTAATATCTGGCCTTTTAGGCCTGGAAGCCTTATGCGTTAGCATCTGTTCCAACAAGCTGCTACAATAAAAAATGCTTTGAGAACATTCTGGGCTTAAAGATATTCCTCTTGTTCTGACAAACTTGTTTCGCATTTTTTATTTTTTTACTCGTTTGTCATCTTATGCCTCTGAATGTCTGATTGCAAACCTCTGTGTATAGCCAAATCCTTTTAGGTACGGTACATGATGTGTCACTTTATGTAATAATTATCTTTACCTAACAGGGTTTAAGGCAGCAATTTTCAATAACCATTTGTTATAAGTTAATATTTGAAGACATGTTTATTTTCTTGCTGAACAGAAATTAGAATCTGGATCTGGACATCCCAGTTACTAAACAGAAATCACACAATGTGAATCTAAAAAAACAAAACCAATAAGAGTTATTAGTGCGCATATTCATTCCAATAACTAAAATGCAATCTGCATGTACATGTCTGCATGTTTTATGAATAAATGAATGCAATTTTGTCTACAGCTAATTCATTTTGTTTATTCATAAAAGAGAACAGTCATGTATATGCAACAAAGTAATGAAATAGAAATTTTTAAGGAGATGTTAAGGAAAAACACATTTTCCATGACTCGTAAAGCAGAATACTGATGACAATGACAAATCTCTTGTAATTCATAACAAAATATCTGAAATCTTGCACTAAATCAGCACTGTTTATTAGATTTCCCATTCCCTTTAGCACATGGAGATACACGGCTAGGTGAAGCCCACTGAGCTTGCCGTAACCAGTGGTTTGGAGGAGACAATGCATTAGAAGGAAATGTAAGCTTTGCTTCTAACCGCTATCACTAGTTAGGAATTATTTTAATTAATTTTATAGATGGGTTCTGAGATATCTTTGAGGATTTTTAGGCCAACCTGTCTGTTATTTGTTGTATCTGGGTTTTTTTTGCTTTGTTGCACCTCTATTTAGCCAATGAAAAATATTTAAAAATAGCAAAATGTACATACCAGCCCAGTCAATGTTTCACCTAAATCGATAGTACAATCGATTTAGGTGAAACATTTACAATAGTAAAACAAAATAATATATTTTTATTCAATTGCTATTATATGCAATCCCCCCTACCAAGCCCCAGCCAGCCCACATACAGGGAGACTTTTGACGGGAGCCAAGAGCTTGTGGCTCTCTGTAAATATTCCTAACAGTGTTTAGACAGCAATGGCCTTATGCAATTTCCCAAATCCCAGGGGAATAATTGTACGGACTGTAAAATATTCTCTGTAATAACAGGAGAATTTCAAACGAGAAAAAGTCAGGTTTCTGGCATGTGGTTTACAACAATAGTTTCTTTATTCAGCTTAGCATAATGTTTCTCTTATCTAATTACATGTAAGTGATTTTTATGGGAATCTTAGATTAAATTAGAATCTACGAAACCTCAAAGACACAAAAAAAGTAGTCTAGCTGAAATAACAACATTTAATTGCATTATCGGATTGTCGACAAAAACATGAAGAAAAACACATTTATTTGCAAGTGTGTAATCTCAACTCTGTAATCAAATAAAAACTGCCTGTTGCATTTTAGCATGCAGGTAAAATGTCATATTATGTATTTCATGCATTATGATATAAATTATTATTATGCAGATTTCCCTTAACACCATTTCCGCTATCACAATCAGGGCCAGATTACCCAGAAGGCAACCTAAGCAGGTGCTTGGTGCCCACTAGGAAGTTATGGCCCGCTGGGGGCCTGACTTTAGGGGACTTTTGTGTGAATAACAATGCTGCCAACAGTCCGACTTTACAAAGCAGTCCAATACTTCTGGTGTCTCAATAAATGTTCCATGTTCGGGAGCTATGTGCATGTAGCTTTAAAATGTATAGCCCTCCGGCACTGTTAGCAGATCAGATCCTCTCCTTCCTTTAGTACTGAGCAGAGCTCTAATTACACTGCCAGGGACACATACTCTGCACTTTAGGAAGGGGAGCGGGGAGTGCAGCAAAGTCGTGCTGGGTACGATCTCTCTACGTGGAACACACTTGGAGGAGGTTAGTGACTGTATTAGAGTGGGGTTAACTGTAATGGATCTATTATCTCTATGTTACTTATCCACCTGTCTGATCTGTCTGTCTATCCCCCCACCCATGTCTGTATATCTAGCTGTATATCTGTCTCTCTTCCTATCTGTCTGTCTGTCCATCTGTCTATCTGTGTCTCTCTATCTGTCTCTATCTTTCTTTCTCGCTCTCTCTTTAACGTCATAGTGGGTGTGACACAAAACTATTTCTAATATGTTTCCCTAGAAATGTGTAAAGAATGTTGGCAACTATGGCGAAAACCGTGAGCGAGCGCTACGACTCGCCTCTTTTATATACCACTAATTGTGGGCAAACTTGACTGTGCCAGTAACTTTGTATGTACCAGTCACAGGGAAAACTTGTACTTACCAGTTAATGTGGCAAAATTTGTATGTACCAGCCACTGTGGGTAAACTTATATGTACCAGTCTCTATATGTCACCCTCCATGTTGCATATTTATGTCGGCTCTGTTTCCCAGCCACTGTTAGGTCAGCCCTCCAGTTAACTAGCCTCTACTAGGTCAGCCTTCCAGTTCACCAGACACTGCTAGGTAAGCCCTCCAGTTCACCAGCAACTGTTAAGTTAGCCCTCCAGTTTAAAAGCCACAGTTAAGTCAGCCCTCCAGTTCACCAGCCACTGTTAGTTAGCCAACCACACCCACCTTCACAAGTCATACACAATTTTTTGCTGGAGCACAGTACAACATGAATAAATATGCAGTAAGGTGTGTACAGTATATATAGAAATTAATAATACAGGAGCAATAATTCTGTTTTTAAACTTTGTGTTTTAGGGGAACTGAATGTGGTGTTCTCTTTTTAAAGGGGTGTTTATCGGTTGATGATTATAACATTTTGAACAAAGGGGGTGCCATTCTCACCATTTTAGGGTCCTATATGCCCTTAATCCAGCTCTGAACTCAATTACCAGATTGTCAGGTTGCAATAGTAGAAAGGTTTCTAGAGAACATGGGATATTACAACATTATTTTAATGCTTTATTGCTAAAGGCAATTTATGATAAATACAATGAACTTAGATAAACAACTTTATGAATATGTCACATTAGGATATATGTTCTTTATATTTATTGGGTATTCTTAATGGGCTGTGTGGAGGGGGTAGTGGTATTGTTATCCTTTAAATATATAAATCAAAAAGAAAAAGAAAAAACCTGTGGCACTCAAAATGTAATATATAATGTAAAAACACTTTATTTATACTTGTTCATGGGCATAAGAAAATATAAATACACTTAAAAACACAGTATATTACCTAACATAACCTCAGTCCCATAGTAATATATATAAATATACAAAATCCAATGGTATATCCTATGTATGTGCAGATAGACAATCAGAATGGTTGTAAAAATGATGTAGCAGTCCACGAGCCTTGATTGACGCATGAAAGGATGGGGCCCATGCGTGTAACTGGACAAGCTTGGAGACGGTAATGTATACCTTAAATATCTGGGTTTTAGACTGTACAGGTATTAAAAGTTGCAAAATATTAAAAAGTGAGGTGATGGAGGCACGTCAACGTACTACACAGCGTGGTGACAATTTTGTTTATTCTTTTTATGGTGGACAGTGCCCTTTATAATTGTAAATAGATGTCCTTATAATTGGTAGAATTGAGATCTGCCCTTTAATTGACATTTGTTTTGGCTTTTCAGTATTATGGGCTGAAAAGCACACTCCGAATCAAGTGGACATATCCTTTAGTGCACGGGGGGCAGAACGGGAAGAAACATTTTGCTTCATATCGATTTAATGACAACATTGTATTATGTTATTGAAGGGTCCAATGAGTGGTTATAACCATAACCAAATTTAAATAATTATCATGGGGTTCACCGGTATTTAGGTTGAAAGTTGGGCGATCAATTGCCTATATTGAAAAAATCGGCTAATGACATTTCAATGCATGTCAATTGGCCCCACTGTGTATTTAAGGAAGGAGTAAAAAAGCATAACCTTCTCCTCTTCTCCATTATGGGGGTTCTACAACCTGCAGGCCTGATGTAATGAGGGTCCAGGAATAAAAAAGGCTGAGAATAGGGCCTCTCGTGTAATAGATATTACGGGGGTAATCCCCGAAGGACAACACGGCGGCTCCCCGGTGGACCTGGAGACTCTGGCTTGTTGCTGTTGAAGCTCTCGCCCCCTTCCTCCCCCATTCGTATCCTCTGACTTCTCACCATCAACAGAGACAATCTGCCGGTCCTGGGGCCCCTATTACTACTGTGAGGAAAACGTAGTGTCTCTACTACTGACTAAAAGGGGGGATAGCTAAACTGACTCCTGGGGTCCGCGGGGAAGAGTAGCATAGAAGGCCAGAGACCCGGGAACGAAGGTCTTTGTAATCTGTTTCGATGGGCACTTGTTGATGAAGTTATAAATTCTGGCAAGTCAGGTTGCATGGGTCAAAATCACCCTACACCTACCAGAAAAGATTACATGTTTTTGGCAAAGTTGGAGGGACGTAACCTGGATTCGAATTTTGTAGGTGGATTGGAGGAGAGGAAAGATGGTGTACAACATCCGAAACAATATGGGTCTACATACTACAGGGGGAAAATACTTGTTGTTATTTGTTAGGCCGAGGGGGGGGGGATAAATTACTGTTTCTATTCAGATGTCATGTTTGAACCCACTTAGGTCGAACATTAAAAAATTCCAGCCATTTTAAGAGAAGTGGTTCACACTGGATCATGTTCCTGTCGTTGTTTTCTGCAAAAACAGAGCCCTAAAACGGGACCAAACAGACATAAAACCATGGACTGATCCGTGGGTGGTCCATTTTGTTCCATTTCTAATTTGAATGTACCCTCAGTGCTATGCGACAGACGTTGTGGGTGGGGTGTGGGGTTAGGAGGAGGGGAGACAATCGGGTCAGTTTGTCCAGTTGAAAAGAGGGGGGGATGTGCCCGGACAACTGTTGGGAAACCGCTGTCCCTAGCTGTGTCTACATTAAGAGAAGTGAAAAAGAAGGAGTGAAGAGAGTCAGTCTAACCTGCTTATGAATACGCGAAACCTCTATCAATTGCTGTCCCGCAGGTGTTCGGTTCACTTATTACTGTGTGGTGCCAAAACAATATGAACATCCCTCGACGAACACACCAGCGAAAAGAATTAAAAAATTCTATGATTAAGCTCGTGTTGCGGATGCTGGAATGTCCAGATACTGCTGACAAATAGTGTGGGCCCTAAAATTAAAGAAGAAAAAGCATGTCAAGACTCACTAGTATCCTTCCGTTTTTGTAGAACACTTGTAAGAGTTTATGGGCTTTGGGATCCTAAGCCCAATCAACAATGTGGGGGGGGGGGGGGGGGGGGGGGGGGGGGGGGGGGGGGGGGGGGGGGGGGGGAGATGGGTGGGGGGGTGGGGGGGGGGGGGGGGGGGGGGGGGGGTCCTTCAACCCTAGTTTATTAGAAGACTAATTAGTTTGAATGAGGAATCAAGAGACCGATGGTCTGCTGTGATGGATAGGACCTTTATTCGAGCTAAACAGTCAATAGCGTAGTATTGGTTTATTTTATAGAAAATGCTGAGAACAACATACCATTCAATTAAAATTGAATGAAGAAAAAATATATGAAAAATGAAGAAAAAAGAGAATGTGTGCCTTTTTTGATGAGTTTTTAGTGACCTATTAATGCAGGTAAAGCTAGGTCTCCGCATTCTTTGAGCGCTTCTCGTCTCAGAGGGAGATCCCAGAGCTGTGTTTTTAATGAACAATTAATAATTATGCACTATTTTTTTTATTAATTTATATTACATAGACCCTATGTTAATTGAAAGTTAGGGTGGGAAAAATGGTGCTGGGCCATGTTCAGGAGGGGGTTAGTAAAAGCTTTTGGGGGGGTGTTGAAGAATCAAGCTCTGTGAAAGGGAGGTGTTCGGTATACAACTCCCTTAGTCGGGGGGTCCGATGAGTCCCTCATTTTCGTGGTTTTCTTTCTGATAACCATTTATTTCGTTCACGGGGTCAAGTGACTGTGAGAAATGAAGCAATACAAACAAATTTGGATTCTTTCTTTTAACAGTCGAACTGAATGTAACAGTGCAAAGCCAAAGATATAAAACCGATTGCTTTTTTGAGAATTAGGGGTGTGTCTCAATATAGACAACTTAGAAATAAACGTAACCCAAGAACTAGTATAATGGATCATGTATGGGGCCATTTTATAACACCGTGACTGTAGAAATGCTATCCTCGAAACCCATCCACTAAAGCAGTCACTTTTTAATAGAAAGCTTTGAATACTTGCTTCTGCTTCTCTTCTGCTTGAAACCCTGGACCTTTGAGCCAGCTGATAATGTGGGGAGTACAGGACAAGAAACCAGGTGTGGATCTCAGGGAAACAAATATTGCTATAAAAATAATGCACGTGGGGAAGGTAATCTCCATTTTTTGGCTCTCTGCGACCAGAACACTGCAATTTCTCTGCTAGGAACTCGACAAGAATCTGTCTTTGTAGAAAAGCAGTTAGGGGGCCAGTGTATTTCTCATTCCCGGCAAGGCATAGATTCCGACCACAGGAGGGTCACCTATTCTCTGCAGCTAGTAATTACCTTTCATCGGGGAAAACTGACCAGAGCAGAAACAACGAGCAGAGAATCATATGGAAATGTTGCCTAAAACTCCATTATTGACTTTGCCAAGAAATGAAATAGGAAGCTCTATCTTTTTACTTTTTAAATCACATTAAGCTGTTTTTTGGAACATACAAAGATTTACCCTTAATACAATAATTCCCCTTATTAACTGTATTCTTTACTATATATTTTTATTTTTCAGCATCTCCTGTAACTGCTTGTGTTTAACCTTTATAATAGGCAATAATAGGTAACAAACCATATAAACCTATTTAACTGTAAGTATTTTTAATAACCTACCCCCTGTAGTGGATTTTTCTCTCAGATGAAACTGCACGATATTAGCCTTAATCTTACAGTTCCAGGATGATAAGGAAACCAGAAGCCCACAAAGGGGGTAAGATTAAAATAATTAGCAAAGCCCCCCGAACCTTTCAATTAAATGGATATAAAGGTTACCTGGAGTTCTGTGCCCTGTATAAAAGGTACGTCTCCCTTTTGCGGCCAATGTGCTTTTATATGGGTCACGGAACTACCTCGTTGACTTCTATATCCTTATAATTACAGTTGGGGTCATTATTGCCACTAGTAATAACTGCCTTTGAATCTCAATTTGGGGCATTTTTGCTGAGACGTTTCCGGTCGGCTCTTGGGGGAATTAATAGTGTAGCCCGTCAATAATTGAATCAAGATCCGTTAGGTACAAATCAGTTTACTGTCTCCACACTATCATGACCCAACCTATCCACAGCTATATTTTCATCCATTTCAGTCAAAAATGGTATGAACATGGGAGGAAACAATAGAAATAAATATAACTTCCTATAATTATCCTATATAGCTCAGGACTTCTTTTTTATAAGGAAGTAGAATAATCTTGTGCATAATCCAGTAATTACAGGTTCTTTCTTCTTTCTTATCTAAAAGATAAAAAACATTCAAATTATTTAGTGTGAGATATAAATAACACATTATGCTTTTCAGCACAGTTAATCGTCCCAAAGCTTTGATGTTAATAGGGTAAGTGACCACAAAATTAATGGCCATGCCAAAGAGATGATGTAAATACAAAAGTTATAGCAGCCAGGGAATGCTGGGTTTGTAGTTTTCAAACACCTGGAGGGCAGCATACTACGCCAGAGAGGAGTGCTTGGAGGTTGTAGCGTTTGACAATCAGTGCTCTGAAGGCCTATATTTATAAAGGTGGTGGCTTAAACCTTTTTTCGCCATGTTTATCATTTTAATATTACCAAAATAGCCGTTACCACAAATTCTAAAAATGACAGAAAAAAAGCCTCAAAAGCATTTCCTTCTCATATTACAAAAACTTATTGGCATACTATACTGTTCGTCAGCTCTAAGTTTGCCAAAAAAAACAAAGCCTGGCATATTTAGAAAACTGCAAAAACAATGTTGAGAATGTTACTTGATAGCCACGAAAGGTTAGATCACGCAAATGTAGAACGTGGCAAAGAATCATTTGTAATTTCGTATTTATTGGTCCTCTGCTTCTTAATATAAATGATGTATCTTTCCAATGGTACTGTATGTACCATAATGTTCTTCTTTAAGTATTAGAGTATTAATAAGCTTAGATGTAGCTCTTTGGGATTTGGGGCAGAGCACCGAGGTGTGACTGATAAAATATGATAATTGTGCAAAGGGTGCTTGAACGGGGAATAGTGGTTGGCGCTAATTGTGAATCCACAATATAATCATAATGGAAGGTGTGGTACCAGTAGTTTTGAATAGGTTGAACATTATGGTGACGAAATATGCACTTGCCCCTCAAATTAGTTTAAATGATAACTCTGCACATTCGCTTTATAAAAATACAAAGACCGACTGGGCAAGGGGAGGGTCAGGTAGGATTGATTATTTTCTATGTATAAACGCAATGATATGGGTTTCATTGAGGAACTACAGCACATAGGCAGTTTTTAAATTTTCTCTGGGCCTTCTTGTCCTAAAGATAGTGCTGAAGCCAGGAGGAAGGACTGGCAGAAGCAAATCATTTCTTTTGTGCTGGTGCTCTCCACAGAAATGATCTATGCTCCTCCCTGCCACAGTTAATTTTCATTGTAAAAGGGTTTTTAAAGAACAAATTTGATAAACATTAATCTCTCCTTTTAAGTCAATCTTTAGGTTTTTCTAATGTGGCCATTCAATTTTTTTTCCTTCTTATTTGTATTTTTCTGATGAAATAATTTTTTCTATCCATTGTCATTTGGGTGTTGCAAATCAGTTTGGTGCGCAAGGTCGATATGTGTCGATGGCGGTTGCTGCTAGATTTTCATACCCTAGTCAAATAAACACGCTTGTGTTTATGTTGTAAAGAAGTAAGATTCCACCCTCTCTCTATATATGTATAAAAAAATATATGGCATAATTCAGAAAAAAAGGTGTCAATAGCACACAAGGATTAGGAATAATTTTTAAAATGATGTATACTATTTACATCTAATGGCAACGTTGCAATACAGAATCAAGGTTCCATCAAAAGTTAATTACCCAAGAAGAAACACGATTTGTTACAGAGCCTACAGCTCATGGGTAAAGGCGAAAACACTAATTACCTGAAAGTATAAATAAAGCTGTAAATGTTTCTTGTGGTCCGTAGGAAAAATCGCCAAGAAATGATGTAAATCGCCCGATAAAGGGTTGTGCCGAGTATTGGGGTTCACCAACTAGGAAAAACATACGGTGTGGACATTATTTAAAACTTAAGGGTCTATAGTAGACCATAGGGACTGGTGAACAGACGTCCATCATTTTTTGGTGAAATATTTAGGTAAATCACAAAAGAAAGGACATCGAGCTTATTTTCCAATCCGAGAGGGGAAAAATATAAAAGCAAGAAACATTGGGGCTGATTATGGACTGAACTGAGCATGCTCCGAGTAACGGGGCAACGTCCGCGGGGGCCGGCAAAACTGTCAAAACTTCGCCCCCCAACCACTGTGTAGTGTTTAGAAATCCTTAACCTTCTCCTAGGTCTCCTTATGAATTGTCCGTAGAGTCTGGAAAAATCCGGAAACTAGTACGAGTAGAAGGGGACCTCTCTGAGTGGCCATGCAGGTGATCAAAGGCCCGCTTCCTGTTTCAACGCCCCCTGGGGACCCCCTTCCCCCTCATTCCTCTGAATCCCTGCGGTGCTGAAGGGGCTGGGGGAATGCCTTACGTTTAGGTGGAAAGTAAAAAAACAAACTACATACACGGTGGTGGGACCCACTTCCAACCGCTAAACTCGCCAAGGGTTTTTTAACTTTAAAAGGTTCCCCTAATAGCCTTATTCCCCTCAGACTCTCTTGACAAGCTCCTGGTCCAAGGACCTGGTCTGTGCCCCATTTATCCGCCTCTGTTCCTAGAATAACAGTAGAGAGAGCAGTAGACGTAAGAGAACAAACACAGAAATGGTTGTTATGGGGGGGGAGGGGAGAAGAGGGAAGTGAAAAAGGGAGAGAAGGGTCTGGACAATTCGTTAAAACCTCGGTGTTTTTGGGGTCTCCTAGAAAACAGGAGCAAGGATTTTGATAGTGTGGGGGGGGTGGAGACAGAATACGCGGCTTTACATGGAAATCCCTCAGAAAGTAGGGATTGCGCAATACTAGTAAAAAGCTTTATACGGTTCAAAAAAGATGTGGGTCTGTATCGATAGCCCGTATAATGTCTGGGAACGACACAGAGAGGAATCCTTCTTTCTATACTATCCATATTCTGTCTTAGGTTATGGACATAGGTACATTCTTAAAGGGTCTATGGGGGGCTAGTGAATAGGACACTAGGGTTGTCGTCTGAATAGGAAATGTATACAACAGTTAAGGGGTATAAGTTCCGTTGTCGAAACCAAGTTGGGGGTGAAGCGTAGTGTGGGAACTGTAAGTCGAAAAAAGCATCGCAATTCGCCAATCTGGTAGTGGGTTGTAATAGAATCATGAATTGTTTGCTTCCGCTGTACAAACTGCCAAGGGGAGCTCAATGGTTAGTTGGTGGTAAATGGAGTACGATTAGTGAATTTAGCAAGTGTATGGGAAATTGTAGACATTAACTGAAAAGTGCAGGGAACACAGGGATAAACAATAATATGCCTATCAAATATGTTGAAATATCATATTTAGGTTATGGTATGGAGGGGGCAAAGGAGATTCTATAAAAACGGGGAGTTCATGGGCATATAGAATGAAGAATAGAACAGAATCCACCTACAATAATTGGGCCAACCGACTCTTGATCGGCAAAATGTGTTGACTAAAAACATGACTTCAATATAGGTTTATGTCTTAAGGGGATATCTGGAATGTTTGTGTACATAACAGCCAATTGTCACATCATCAGATTACAGGTAACTTGTGTAGCATTTAAAAACATGTGTTGGGCAAATGAACCGATTCATGTTCCATGCATATTTGGTGCGGCGGATTTGGGCAGAAAAAGAGCGGGGAGGTGGTGTGGTGTGCGAGAGGGAGTATTGCGAATTGCGCAGTCTGACACCTTTAGGAATTTTAAGATCAGGTTTCCGGGTCAAAGCTTTCGGCTTAGAGCGGGCACGTCTCCCTCATCCCGTCGCAACATACCTTATATATCTTTTGCTGCCTGGGTGAAGTTAAAAGGCCTCAAGCAAAAAAAATTTATTTCGTCTGCCTGAGCGTTTTTTTCCCGATACTCTGGTTTTTTTTCATGCGGAACCCCCTTTCTCACTCTTTTCATTTCACAGAGATGAAATAAGAGAGAGGCCTCATGGCTATTATATAGAGTGTAAAGGAATGTTTAAGTTAACAATTGTGGAGATAAACAGTTAAAGTAAAATATAAACTCGGCCGGGAGGAAAAATGGAGCCACAACTAACATTTTTGGCCCAATATAAATAACACAGGTAAACAAAAAAAATAGTATTACAATGCAAGCCATATCCTGGAAGGAATATGGGCCAAATTATTCCAACTAAGGAAGTGTGGACTTAGAGTTGACAAACGAACTTTTTAAACATTAATAATATACTTCTATGAACTTATAAGATTGGACACGAATAGAATTGTACCACATTGGTTAGATTATAGTACTAATATATTGTTGTTGTTGAGGAATTTTGAGGGCGTCGCGAATTTCAAGTAACTAGACTGTTCTATGAAATTAAATTAGTTTTTAAAAGTTTTATAATTCTTCAGAAACCCATTTCCCTTGGCCCCATTTTCGACACAATGTTTAAAAAATTACACTGAAAAGATGCCATACAAGAAAAAAACAAAAGGAAAAGGAAAGTTTACGATTAGGATACGGATGATACTACTTTTTTTTAATTTATTCGCTATCAAACATAAGGATAAACATGCGAGGAGTTTTTTGTAAAGCTGTCCTTTTTGTGCGAGACATTAAAGGATAAATCTATCATACATACCAACAACCAATAAAACCCATATCCAAGTACCCCCAACCAAGAATGTTATATTAGATGTATACGCACGCGTACAGAAATATGAGTGGACGTATTATTGTGGTGACAAGACTAAGAACCGACATTGTTCCCCGAACACACTTAAGAAGTTTAAACAAGGGTGGCCTGGGTTGTTGTGGAAACCAGGAGAACACAAAATGCAAGACTGTCAATCACTAAACACATTTAGCATGCTAGTGACATCCAGATTTGGAATTTGACACCATTAAAACACTGATAGACCAACCATACTTAGAATAACAAAACTTCTACACAGGCATGTGGATGACATTTCAACCCCTCATGGTTTAGACCAGGAGGGTTACAGGCGAACAATGTCGACACAGTAGTTAGACATGGTGGTCGAGCGGTCAAGCTTGAACGACAAATGAAGTAGAGGACAGAGGAGGATGAGTAGTTGGTGGTCAGGCGGCGCTCGTGATACCAAGGAGGAAGGTACAAAGGACTTATATAACACAAATTACCCATCCAGTCTGCACCTGATCAAACTGTTTTTCTAAATAGAAAAGAAGGATATCATACGCGCTGTTAGCGGGATCATCATGAATTTTATTTGATGCCGTTATCGGGTAATGATATGAGAGAGGCAGATATAGGATGATAGGATTGATTGGATCTGACTTTTCCGATTTCACCCAACTATCTTCCTTTCATAACGATAGATACATAAATATATAAGAAAGACGGACAGATGATAGATAGAAATATAGATATACGACAGACACACAACTATACATAGAGAATATATAAATTAATAGAGGTCTATACTATCTATCAATCTGCGTTAATCAATCCGAGATCTTAGCTTCCATTTGCCACCCTGGAACACCAAATTATGGAAATACACTTTATTAGACAATCTTGGGAATTAAACTTGAAGATGATAACAAGGCATTGTAAAATTAATTTCAAAAATACTGAATTATTTTACATTCATTAGCAATGACTTGTTTATTCTTTTTCTCTATACAAAGTTGTGTACCGTTTCAACTACGTCACAGGCCCTCCAGATGTTTTGACATCTCCCAGAAACTCCCAGGTATGCACTACAAACAAGAATGCTGAAGTTGTAGTTTTCCAAGCATCTGGAGGCCCCGAGTTTGACATCCCTGTACTACATTAATAAGCTTTTTTTTCAACTTGCACATGTTTTGTTCAACTAAAAACTATTCTTCTAATATGGTTGATTACTTGTTTAAAACAAACTTAAAAGTATGATTCTCTTGTCTGTACGTTTCTTGCTCACACACAACTTTTTTTCTTTTTGATGGGGACTCCTATCTCCAGAGGTTTGGGACTGCTATGGGAGCTTCTTTTGATCCACCTAGCCAACCTATTTATGGGTTGGTGGGAGTCATCCCACATTTGTGGAGGTGAGAATCTCCATCAAAAACATATAATTTACTGATGGCTGTTATATTGACAACTTTGTTATCTGGGCAATTGTACCATCCATGTGAACGATTCCGTCCCACCTTAACAGTAGTGGATATGACATTCCACAACTATGGCGCATGACCCCAAAACCAAAAATTAGAGCTGTGGTATTATAGCACCCCCGCATTTATGAAAACTGACAGCAGGCAATACATTACTGAAGTAACAGCTGCCCTATACCATTGAAAAAGGGCATGCTGTAGAGAAGAGATTTTATTAAGCAAGGTCTAGACTTGAAAGAGAGATTAATGAAAGGGGTATGAACCATAGTAAAATATTGATAATTCATTTATACAAGCCTTGGCCTAGATAGAACTAATCTGTTATTAAAAAATACACAAGGAACCAAGAATATGAAACACAACATAAAAGTACACAGGGATGGGAAAAGGAAAAAACTAATTTATTTTCCACACAAATTTGAGGATTTCACCCAGATAAAAATATTCTAAAAAAAAACATGTTGCTGCTTGGGAAACTGACATAAGAAAGAAATTTGATCACCACAAGTTTTAAGTTTATAGCCAGAGAGCGCCCACTTTTGGCCACCATACTACCTCCAGTCCTAATTGTTAGTGGTAGCGAATCAACGTCTGGAGACGCTACCTACCGGTGTGGAAGTAACGTTGCCTTTACTTGCAGCACAATTGATGTGGGAACCTCCTTCCACGGTCACAAGAAAGCTTATGATAATAGGAGTTATGCCAGTTGTAAAACGGAAGGTGTTATATCTCCTAGTTAAAAATGCTCAAAAGAATACTGGGCAGGGCCACATAGTTTTAAAAGAGAATATAAAAGAACCGTTCTAGCGATAAAAGAGGTTTCTATCCTCCTCGATAGGAAACATTTTAAAGGATAACTTCATGTATTACGTTTATTCAAATAAACAGTTACAGTAAATGAATAGTGCATGACCGGGATAAAGGATTGGTAATTCCATACTCCCAATATTGTTTCTGTAGTAGCACCAGCCCAAGAAAACTGATTCTCCCAGTCTTTCTACAGGCTTCACACTATCTTTAATGCAGAAATTCCTTGACTAACCTGGCAGATGAAAACTGTACGTGCTGTAGCTCCTAACGAAATGATATTGTGAGGTAGGAATAATCAATCCAACCTCCTGCCCCAGGTACTTTCCAGTTTTAAACAGTTAATTTTTAGTACAGATAGCCTTTAAAAATTGCACAGAGAAGGGAGTTCAAGATCTAAAGTTAAGTCATGTGTTAATGTACCCCTAAGACACCACTAACTTCCTTGATAAAATAAACACAATGCTTATTGGATATTTACTCTTAGGACTAGAATACCAGAAAGGGTTATAATATATGGATGTATCACCACTTTATATAATAGACCTTCGCTTAACCATCACTGGTTTTTCATCTTTACCCAGGATATTAATCATATGTGTCAATATATAGTATATAATGTGTATATATACTATATAATTATCTGTTTGTATTTATTGTATATATTTGTGAAGGA
Source organism: Hymenochirus boettgeri (assembly GCA_019447015.1). Taxonomy (NCBI): domain Eukaryota; kingdom Metazoa; phylum Chordata; class Amphibia; order Anura; family Pipidae; genus Hymenochirus; species Hymenochirus boettgeri. The sequence continues at coordinate 101,347,615 of CM033474.1, read as the reverse complement.
AATGGGCTAGCATGAGTCTTGTACCATTACAGATATTATGTATATATAAACATATATTAATTGTTACTGTACCTTTGGAATGGCATTTAAAATGACTTTCTCAGGTGCCCAGGGTTCCTATGATTAAGGGGTGTGGCCCACGTAGGAAGCCTGGACACTTTTTTGTGTCTGCCCATATGTGTTGGTCCTCTTGTTTTTAGAAGATTAATTTTATACCTCATACCTGCCACCATTCTTTGAATACACTACTTTTTTTTATGAATGCAAACCTTCATAAACAAACAAAATATTGTAAACTTTTCTTCTGCAAGATACAAGACAATCGGGGAGATTCAATATAGGTGGCTGTGTTACTTACCTTAGCCCGATCCCGCGATACAATACCTGACGTAAAACGAGATTTGCGTCAGCTATACATGTGCGGAACGGGCTAAGGTAAGAGCAGGTTTAACACGGCTCCCACACACTAGCGTAAGTTTTGCGCTACCAAGTAGCGCAAACCTAACGCTTTGGGTTTGGATCTATACACGGCTATTTTCCTAAAACATTGGAAAGGCGCTGTCCTCTAAAATCCGTCAAATCCCCCGTTAACCCGAAATTTCTTCAGTTAATGTGGTTTTTGAATCTCCCCCAATATGTATGGCAAAACATAGCACTGTTAAACACATTCGGGCAATTCAATAAAAGTGGTGCTAATTTTGCCCCAACCAATTAGATTTAACTTTCAAATGTTAAATAACATCTGATTGGTTGGGGTAACTAACATTACACCATTTTAAAGGTAAAACTTTTATTGAATCTCCCTGATTATCTAATAGTGTCTCAACTTTCCAAAAATCTGGGTCAATAAGGTTTTTTGTCGGTTTCCGCATGTGATTAGATTTTGTGAATTGATCACCAAGAGGACCATTCAGTTTTAAGGTCCCGTATTAGTAGTGGTGTTGTTTATGACATCCATCATTTGGTCATCCCTACCCTCCTCATAAACAACTCTGGAATGCCACTTTAATTTTGTTCGTGAAACCTATGGAGAATCTTTTTTACCAATTTTAAAAGGACCTATTTTTGGTAGATGGTAAAAACTTATCGCTATTCCGATTGTGTGACAGCCATAATTGCATTGCATCAAGCCGCACAAAACTTGTTCTGGAAAACTTTTATGAGAGGACCTTAAGGTCCCTAGTGTGGCAAAACTCTATCAGCCAGAGGCGCATCGGCTGAAAATGGAGTTAAAAGCACCGCTAACCGATGTTATATCATATATCATTTCGAGGCCTGCGTGGTTAACGTAGAAGTTAACCACGCATGCGCTGCAAGAGATACTATATTCACATAGGGCCTTACCTTTATGGGACTTTTTAAACACCAGCCGTGTCCCATGATGGCAAAACTCCATTTTGGGATGCATGGAGGCGCTATGCGAATGTAGCCATCGCTGGAGCAATTGCACAAGAGAGCCAATAGCGCCTCTCCGTGCATCGCCCTGTATGTGTTTTAGATCTTTCCGTATTGTGAAGTAGTAGCATATATAATTCTTTAATTCCCGGTCCATCACTTTTAACCATGGTTTTGTTCTCCTGTCTCTTGTTTGCATTTGTCGTTCAGCTCGTTTTAATTTGTTTTAGTTTCTTACATGTTGCAGCACCTCTTTCCACTTAGCAATTAAAAGATCAGCATCTTTGTTGCATGATTTGCTGAAGAATCACAAGTGTTGATAATAGATATATTAAATAATATAAACTTCCTACTTGAATGTTTTAGCCATTTATGTATAGTTTTGGATAAATGCTGTATGTCACCGGATGGAAAATCTGGGGATACTTTTGTCTATATTCATTTTCTTATCCCAATATGGCTACAATGCTCACAATTTCTGTCTGTATAATATCTTTTTAAACATATCTAAAAGGGTTTTTTTTACATGCTGACAAAACTTTTCCAGGACCAACTTGGTCTACAGAATAAATGATTATTATTTTGGGCATTATATCCATCATCGTATATATGTAAAATATTTAGCACTATGACGGAGGCTGTCATATTGACTATACCCAGCAAGTGCAACATAATTATTTTTCAAGTCATCCGTACATTCCCACAAAAACATACAGGGAGATTCAATAAAGTTCTTATAGTTTAAAATGGTGCTAATTTTGCTTCAACCAATCAGATCTTTTTAACATTTGAAAGCTAACATCTGATTGTTTGGGGCAAAATTAGCACCATTTTAAATGAAAAGAACTTTTATTAAATAACCCTGATAATTTATTATTTATGGCCTTGAATTGTGGCCAAGTTCACAAGTATGTCTTGCTGTTAATATGCTGCAATTATATATTTATATACTACAGACCAATGAACATAGACATTTAAAAAAAAGACCCCCTTAGTGGCACTCCCTTGTATCAAAATTAGAGTTACATAAAAGTGTATATTTATATCAAACATATAAAACAATACATCAATAAAATGCATTAACATGTTTTAAGGGCATCCCCTAAAGACTTCAAAAAAATATCTAAATGTTAAAGTGAAGTCCCTTGGGAAGGAAATGAGAACTAAAAGATATTTGGGCTTGCCGATAGTGAGGACGCTGGAGCTGTGAGTACTTTGCATATGTACACAAGCTGGTCTTTAAGTCCAGACATGATGGAAAACAGTGCCAATTACAACCTGTACTGAGAATAAGTATACCTGAATGCTAACTTTGGAGCAAGCAACAGTGTTTTATCTGAATTTGGGTACCTCGGACACTATATTAGCAGCACAAATTAGAGTCCCTTTATCATGAATCATAACCATGCTATATCCTGGGTTGATTCTCGTAAGTAAAAGGCACTTTACCATTTTTTTAGATATTGTCTTATGTGGCAATGTTAGGGCATTAATGCAGAATACATTTTGCATTTTATTGGTATTGTTATGTTTGATATAATAAAGTACACTTTAAAGTAACTCTAATTGCTGATACAAGTAGTGGCACTAAGTGGGGCCCTTGTCTTTGAATGTCTATGTTCATTGGGTGGCTAGTTTTAAGTTGTAATTGGCCCCTGGAGCACTGCACAGTAATCATTGCATTACCATATAAGCGAAGGTGGTACAGATCGCAGTACAGTATGAAAGGGGAAAATCCATCTGGTTTCAAGTGGCAATTGGAAATATCCCTTGATCACTTCAACTTTATCTATCAATACCAGTAACCTGCTTTGTTTATAGAAACTCATGCATTTTTGAAACTACCAATGAACCTGCCATCACCATGTCCAAAGGAAGACAGTTTCATAGTTTTACCATTTTCACAGTGAAAAACCCTTTCCGAACGTGAAGACTCTAAACTTTTTTCTTCCAGTCTTAAGAGATGTACATGTGTCTTCTATTGGTGAACAATGGACCAGATAATTTATTGTATGGCCCGTTAATGTATTTATACACAGTAATCATATCCCCACACAAGTGCTTTTTCTCTCACTCTCTCTATTCCTTACCCCTCTTTATACAAGACAATACCATGCTGGCTCTGGCTGTTGCCGCCTGGCACTGCTTTCTATATTTAACTTTGTTATCCACCAAAACTCCAAGATCCTTTTCCAACAGGGATTCCACTTAACACACACATTTATAGTATAACACACAAAGATTACATTATCAACATTGAATCTCATCTGCCACTTAGCAGCCCAATTTCACAATTTAAAAAAAAATGTATTTAATATATATCCGAGTTTTGTGTCTTGAAATACTTCAAGGAGAACATCAAGTGATGTACAGTATCTCCTACATCAGATGGCAATTACTTCTAAAATGTTGATAGAAAACTAAATACCTTTTGGTATTTACATTTGTCTTTGTCTGCTGTTTGCTTTTATGTTGTGATTCCGTTCTCCTATGCTTCCATTTTACATAGCGGTGGAGGTTGAATACATCCATTTAGTTCAAGCTTTTTGGTGTCTGCATAAAAGTTGATCCCACAAAAAAAAGGTGAAAAAATCTTCTTAATTCCAAATGGCAATTAGAAGAATCCCTGGATCAAGATATCCCAGCTTCCCTTCATACTCACACAGAGTTAAAATATTTGGTTTGTAAAGCTGTACATCCCAGTAATATTATTAATGTGGCTGGCTGTATGCATGTGTGGAACAGAATAAAAACAACTGGCTAAAGTAAATACACATGAACAAATCTGAATTCCCAGCTTAAGTCTAGATTTTTGCTGCAATAGCCAAATGAAACAAGCTGTTGCTTTATTTTGAGACAGAAATTTCATTTGATGGGAAGTGCTAGTTGATTGTGACTTTATTTCAAATGTATTTTTTAGATCACATTTAAAGAAATGTATACGCACTAGAATGCCAAGACTGGATTGTTTGCTTGCTTGTTTTAGGTGTTAATATTTCTAAAGAAAGGGTAGCTCAAAATGGATGTGGTGGATGTAGTTACCTTCTTTTATTTTAACATTCTAGTATTACACAGTGTGGTCACTTACCATTGGGGTCTTTGCACATGCCCAATTCTAGACTTCTGCAGGAACTTGTTACACAGGTACTGCCTATTGTAACTCGAGTTAGAAGGCATAAACCATTCCACCTGTGTTATAATAAATCATACGTTATGTGTGGAACATATGATTTGAATTAGGATATTTTTGCATTCCTTTTAGATAAAACATCCTAGTGCCAAAATTCATCCAGCCTGTACAATTCTTTCCTTCACAAGAAGTCTGTTGCCAACCAGTTATGTGACACTGGTTACTGTGAGTCTCTGTAACTGATTATTTGTAAAATGTTATCAGAATTGGGCAGAAAAGAAAAACCGCAATACAAAAGCAAATAGACTGAAAGAATATTATTTCATTTCAAATCATTGGGAAATCTGGATTGAATGAAATGTAATGGCAATGTTAGCATTGCTTACCCCTGCATGCCACTGACTATATTCATCCACATTCTCTTTGTAGAGCTCTTTATTAATATGTTTCATGCTTCCTTGATTCAGTTCTTAATGCAGACACCATGTACACTAGTTCTTACTAGAGATGAATTGTTGCCAGCCTTCTTTTGAGACTGACAGTCTTCTCATCTAATATTGTAATAGTGGTAATGTCTGGGACCTGCAACACTTTATTGTTTTATTATTTTTTTTCAGGCAATGAAGTTTGCCTGGACCCAAATGTAAAGTGCCAGCCCAGCTCATATACTCCATATGGTCTATACCTCATAAGGTATCACCTCCAAGCTTTAACTATGTCACTCCCCCAAGGCTGGACTTTTCCAGCTAAAATGGTGGTAACCCTACCTCATTGGGACCAAGTCAAAATGGTACTCAGGCAAATTTGTGTATGGGATTTTAAAGTTTGATGGGACTGACCATTGGTATAAAAAGGTGTATTTAATATAGTTATTTATAATTCTGTAGTTGTATACCTTTGTTTTAATTTTCTGCACTAAACAGACCAGCCCAGTTTATAGAAACTTGTTATCTATCAGTAATTTGACAGCGATAGAAAGGAGCTGTTAGGATCAGCATATTTGTACCTTTTCTCCACAATGCAGTGTATTGAAAGGATAACGAAAAGAAAAAAAGAGATTAGGGCACTAGTGTTATGCAACACGTCAAGGGAACTTGTGCTCAACAGTATAAACACCCAATATATAATCAAAAAGAAACCTGTGGCACTCAAAATGTATATATAATATAAAAACCCTTTATTTATACTTGTTCATGGGCATAAGAATATAAAAACACTTAAAAACACAGTATATACCTAACATAACCTCAGTCCCATAGTACTATATATAAATAAATATACAAAATTCAATGGTATATCCTATGTATGTGCAGATAGATAACCCAGCAAGTATAAGAGCCTAATAATGCCCGCACTGTCTCTCAGTCCTCATTATGGTATCCTGGCATTTCTTACGGATTGTCTTTTACCACTGCTGTCGTACCTTTAGAGTCTGCAGGATGTCTTGCCTTACTTGTGTTTGACTGTATACAGATGAGTATATCACACATTATCTAGCATTCTATATATCTAGATGTAGATTATATTATTTGCTATTACTGCTCTGATATATTTATCATTATACTCCTGTTGTTAAGGGAAATCGGCATAATAATAAACACCCAATATATAAATCAAAAAAAAAACCTGTGGCACTCAAAATATAATATATATATAAAACCCTTTATTTATACTTGTTCATGGGCAATAAGAATATAAAAAACACTTAAAAACACAGTATATTACCTAACATAACCTCAGTCCCATAGTACTATTATAAATAAATATACTAAATCCAATGGTATATCCTATGTATGTGCAGATAGATAACCCAGCAAGATATAAGAGCCTAATAATGCCCGCACTGTCTCTCAGTCCTCAGTATGGTATCCTGGCATTTCTTACGGATATGTCTTTTACCACTGCTGTCGTACCTTTAGAGTCTGCAGGATGTCTTGCCTTACTTGTGTTTGACTGTATACAGATGGTAATATCACACATTATCTAGCATTACTATAATATCTAGATGTAGATTATATTTTTTGCTATTACTGCTCTGATATATTTATCATTATACTCCTGTTGCTTCTTGTGTTTTTTACATGTGTGTGGCAGTTCAGTGCATTGTTAGGCCTCTTATATCTTGCTGGGTTAATATCTTGCTGGGTTATCTATCTGCACATACATAGGATATACCATTGAATTTTGTATATTTATTTATATATAGTACTAGGGACGAGTGTTGTTAGGTAATATACTGTGTTTTTAAGTGTTTTTATATTCTTATGCCCATGAACAAGTTAAAATAAGGGTTTTTATATTATATATTATATTGAGTGCCACCGGTTTTCTTTTTGATTTATATATTGGGTGTTTATTATATGCCGATTTCCCTTAACAACAGGAGTATAATGATAAAATATCAGAGCAGTAATAGCAAATAATATAATTCACATAGATATTATAGTAATGCTAGATAATGTGTGATATACTCATCTGTATACAGTCAAACACAAGTAAGGCAAGACATCCTGCAGACTCTAAAGGTACGACAGCAGTGGTAAAAGACATATCCGTAAGAAATGCCAGGATACCATACTGAGGACTGAGAGACAGTGCGGGCATTATTAGGCTCTTATATCTTGCTGGGTTATCTATCTGCACATACATAGGATATACCATTGGATTTTGTATATTTATTTATATATAGTACTATGGGACTGAGGTTATGTTAGGTAATATACTGTGTTTTTAAGTGTTTTTATATTTTCTTATGCCCATGAACAAGTATAAATAAAGGGTTTTTATATTATATATTACATTTTGAGTGCCACAGGTTTTCTTTTTGATTTATATATTGGGTGTTTATACCTGTTGAGCACAAGTTCCATTGACGTGTTGCATAACACTAGTGCCCTAATCTCTTTTTTTCTTTTCGTTATCCTTTCAATACACTGCATTGTGGAGAAAAGGTACAAATATGCTGATCCTAACAGCTCCTTTCTATCGCTGTCAAATTACTGATAGATAACAAGTTTCTATAAACTGGGCTGGTCTGTTTAGTGCAGAAAATCTAAAACAAAGGTATACAACTACAGAATTATAAATAACTATATTAAATACACCTTTTTATACCAATGGTCAGTCCCATCAAACTTTAAAATCCCATACACAAATTTGCCTGAGTACCATTTTGACTTGGTCCCAATGAGGTAGGGTTACCACCATTTTAGCTGGAAAAGTCCAGCCTTGGGGGAGTGACATAGTTAAAGCTTGGAGGTGATACCTTATGAGGTATAGACCATATGGAGTATATGAGCTGGGCTGGCACTTTACATTTGGGTCCAGGCAAACTTCATTGCCTGAAAAAATATAATAAAACAATAAAGTGTTGCAGGTCCCAGACATTACCACTATTACAATATTAGATGAGAAGACTGTCAGTCTCAAAAGAAGGCTGGCAACAATTCATCGGAACTCTAGTAAGAACTAGTGTACATGGTGTCTGCATTAAGAACTGAATCAAGGAAGCATGAACATAATTAATAAAGAGCTCTACAAAGAGAATGTGGATGAATATAGTCAGTGGCATGCAGGGCTAAGCAATGCTAACATTGCCATTACATTTCATTCAATCCAGATTTCCCAATGATTTGAAATGAAATAATATTCTTTCAGTCTATTTTGCTTTTGTATTGCGGTTTTTCTTTTCTGCCCAATTCTGTATACATTTTACAAATAATCAGTTACAGAGACTCACAGTAACCAGTGTCACATAACTGGTTGGCAACAGACTTCTTTGTGAAGGAAAGAATTGTACAGGCTGGATGAATTTTGGCACTAGGATGTTTTATCTAAAAAGGAATGCAAAAATATCCTAATTCAAATCATATGTTCGCACACATAACGTATGATTTTATTATAACACAGGTGGAATGGTTTATGCCTTCTAACTCGAGTCTACAATAGGCAGTACCTGTTGTAACAAGTTCCTGCAGAAGTCTAGAATTGGGCATGTGCAAAGACCCCAATGGTAAGTGACCACACTGTGTAATACTAGAATGTTAAAATAAAGAAAGGTAACTACATCCACCACATCCATTTTGAGCTACCCTTTCTTTTAGAAATATTAAAACCTAAAACAAGCAAGCAAACAATCCAGTCTTGGCATTCTAGTGCGTATACATTTCTTTAAATGTGATCTAAAAACTACATTTGAAATAAAGTCACATCAACTAGCACTTCCCATCAAATGAAATTTCTGTCTCAAAATAAAGCAACAGACTTGTTTCATTTGGCTATTGCAGCAAAAATCTAGACTTAAGCTGGCCGAATTCAGATTTGTTCATGTGTATTTACTTTAGCCAGTTGTTTTTATTCTGTTCCACACATGCATACAGCCAGCCACATTAATAATTATACTGGGATTGTACAGCTTTACAACCAAAATATTTTAACTCTGTGTGAGTATGAAGGGAAGCTGGGATATCTTGATCCAGGGATTCTTCTAATTGCCATTTGGAATTAAGAAGATTTTTTTCACCTTTTTTTGTGGGGATCAACTTTTATGCAGACACCAAAAAGCTTGAACTAAATGGATGTATTCAACCTCCACCGCTATGTAAAATGGAAGCATTAGGAGAACGGAATTCCATAACAACACAAACAGTAAAAGGCCAACAGCAGACAAAGACAAATGTAAATCCAAAAGGTATTTAGTTTTCTATCAACATTTTAGTATTAGTAATTGCCATCTGATGTAGGAGATACTGTACATCACTTGATGTCTCCCTTGAAGTATTTCAAGACAACAACTCTTGGATATATATTAAATACATTTTTTTTTTAAATTGTGAAATTGGGCTGCTAAGTGGCAGATGAGATTCAATGTTGATAAATGTAATCTTTGTGCTGCTTATACTATAAATGTGTTTGTGTTAAGTGAATCCCTGTTGGAAAAGGATCTTGGAGTTTTGGTGGATAACAAAGTTAAATATAGAAAGCAGTGCCAGGCGGCAACAGCCAGAGCCAGCATGGTATTGTCTTGTATAAAGAGGGGTAAGGAATAGAGAGAGTAGAGAAAAAGCACTTGTGTGGGGATATGATTACTGTGTATAAATACATTAACGGGCCATACAATAAATTATCTGGTCCATTGTTCACCAATAGAAGACACATGTACATCTCTTAAGACTGGAAGAAAAAAAGTTTAGAGTCTTCACGTTCGGAAAGGGTTTTTCACTGTGAAAATGGTAAAACTATGAAACTGTCTTCCTTTGGACATGGTGATGGCAGGTTCATTGGTTAGTTTACAAAAATGCATGAGTTTCTATAAACAAAGCAGGTTACTGGTATTGATAGATAAAGTTGAAGTTGATCAAGGGATATTTCCAATTGCCACTTGAAACCAGATGGATTTTCCCCCCTTTCATACTGTACTGCGATCTGTACCACCTTCTGCTTATATGGTAATGCAATGATTACTGTGCAGTGCTCACTGGGGCCAATTACAACTTAAAACTAGCCACCCAATGAACATAGACATTCAAAGACAAGGGCCCCACTTAGTGCCACTACCTTGTATCAGCAATTAGAGTTACTTTAAAGTGTACTTTATTATATCAAACATATCAATACCAATAAAATGCAAAATGTATTCTGCATTAATGCCCTAACATTGTCCCACATAAGACAATATCTAAAAAAATGGTAAAGTTGCCTTCTTACTTACGAGAATCAACCCAGTATATAGCAGTGTTTATGATTCATGATAAAGGGACTCTAATTTGTGCTGCTTAATATAGTGTCCGAGGTACCCAAATTCAAGATAAAACACTGTTGCTTGCTCCAAAGTTAGCATTCAGGTATACTTATATCTCAGTACAGGTTGTAATTGGCACTGTTTTCCCATCATGTCTGGACTTAAAGACCAGCTTGTGTACATATGCAAAGTACTCACAGCTCCAGCGTCCTCACTATCGGCAAGCCCAAATATCTTTTAGTTCTCATTTCCTTCCCAAGGGACTTCACTTTAACATTTAGATATTTTTTTGAAGTCTTTAGGGGATGCCCTTAAAACATGTTAATGCATTTTATTGATGTATTGTTTTATATGTTTGATATAAAATATACACTTTTATGTAACTCTAATTTTTGATACAAGGGAGTGCCACTAAGGGGGTCTTTTTTTTAAATGTCTATGTTCATTGGTCTGTAGTATATAAATATATAATTTGCAGCATATTAACAGCAAGACATACTTGTGAACTTGGCCACAATTCAAGGCCATAAATAATAAATTATCAGGGTTATTTAATAAAAGTTCTTTTCATTTAAAATGGTGCTAATTTTGCCCCAAACAATCAGATGTTAGCTTTCAAATGTTAAATAAGATCTGATTGGTTGAAGCAAAATTAGCACCATTTTAAACTATTAAGAACTTTTATTGAATCTCCCTGTATGTTTTTGTGGGGAATGTACGGATGACTTGAAAAATAATTATGTTGCACTTGCTGGGTATAGTCAATATGACAGCCTCGGTCATAGTGCTAAATATTTTACATATATACGATGATGGATATAATGCCCAAAATAATAATCATTTATTCTGTAGACCAAGTTGGTCCTGGAAAAGTTTTGTCAGCATGTAAAAAAAACCCTTTTAGATATGTTTAAAAAGATATTATACAGACAGAAATTGTGAGCATTGTAGCCATATTGGGATAAGAAAATGAATATAGACAAAGTATCCCCAGATTTTCCATCAGTGTGACATACAGCATTTATCCAAAACTATACATAAATGGCTAAAACATTCAAGTAGGAAGTTTATATTATTTTAATATATCTATTATCAACCACTTGTGATTCTTCAGCAAATCATGCAACAAAGATGCTGATCTTTTAATTGCTAAGTGGAAAGAGGTGCTGCAACATGTAAGAAACTAAAACAAATTAAAAACGAGCTGAACGACAAATGCAAACAAGAGACAGGAGAACAAACCATGGTTAAAAGTGATGGACCGGGAATTTAAAGAATTATATCTATTGCTACTACTTCACAATTACGGAAAGATCTAAAACACATACAGGGCGATGCACGGAGAGGCGCTATTGGCTCTCTTGTGCAATTGCTCCAGCGATGCTACATTCGCATAGCGCCTCTCCATGCATCCCAAAATGGAGTTTTGCCATCATGGGACATCGGCTGGTGTTAAAAAGTCCCATAAAGGTAAGGCCCTATGTGAATATAGTATCTCTTGCAGCGCATGCGTGGTTAACTTCTACGTTAACCACGCAGGCCTCGAAATGATATATGATATAACATCGGTTAGCGTGCCTTTTAACTCCATTTTCAGCCGATGCGCCTCTGGCTGATAGAGTTTTGCCACACTAGGGACCTTAAGGTCCTCTCATAAAAGTTTCGTCCAGAACAAGTTTTGTGCGGCTTGATGCAATGCAATTATGGCTGTCACACAATCGGAATAGCGATAAGTTTTTACCCATCTACCAAAAATAGGTTCCTTTTAAAATTGGTAAAAAAGATTCTCCATAGGTTTCACTGAACAAAATTAAAAGTGGCATTCCAGAGTTGTTTATGAGGAGGGTAGGGATGACCAAATGATGGATGTCATAAACAACACCCTACTAATACTGGGACCTTAAAACTGAATGGTCCTCTTGGTGATCAATTCACAAAATCTAATGCTACATGCGGAAGACCAGACAAAAAACCTTATTGACCCAGATTTTTGGAAAGTTGAGACCTATTAGATAATCAGGGAGATTCAATAAAAGTTTTTACCTTTAAAATGGTGCTAATGTTAGTTACCCCAACCAATCAGATGTTATTTAACATTTGAAAGTTAACATCTAATTGGTTGGGGCAAAATTAGCACCACTTTTATTGAATTGCCCTGAATGTGTATTAACAGTGCATATGTTATTGCCATACATATTGGGGGAGATTCAAAACCCACATTAACTGAAGAAATTTCGGGTTAACGTGGGATTTAGACGGATTTTAGAGCACAGCGCCATTTCCAAATGTTTTAGGAAATAGCGCCGTGCTATAGATCCAAAACCCAAAGCGTTAGGTTTTGCGCTACTTGGTAGCGCAAAACTTAACGCTAGTGTGTGGGAGCCGTTAAACCCTGCTCTTACCTTAGCCCGTTCCCGCAATGTAATAGCTGACGCAATCTCGTTTACGTCAGGTATTGTATCGCGGGATCGGGCTAAGGTAAGTAACACAGCCACCTATATTGAATCTCCCCGATTGTCTTGTATCTTGCAAGAAACTGTTTACAATATTTTGTTTGTTTATGAAGGTTTGCATTCATAAAAAAAGTAGTGTATTCAAAGAATGGTGGCAGGTATGAGGTATAAAATTAATCTTCTAAAAACAAGAGGACCAACACATATGTGCAGACACAAAAAAGTGTCCAGGCTTCTTACGTGGGCCACACCCCTTAATCATAGGAACCCTGGGCACCTGAGAAAGTCATTTTAAATGCCATTCCTAAAGGTACAGTAACAATTAAATATATGTTTATATATACATAATATCTGTAATGGTACAAGACTCATGCTAGCCCATTTCCTTCACAAATATATACAATAAATACAAACAGATATATTATATAGTATATATATACACTATTATATACTATATATTGACACATATGATTAATATCCTGGGTAAAGATGAAAAACCAGTGATGGTTAAGCGAAGGTCTATTATATAAAGTGTGATACATCCTATATATTATTTAACCCTTTCTGGTATTCTAGTCCTAAGAGTAAATATCCAATAAAGCTTGTGTTTATTAATTGTATCAAGGAAGTTAGTGTGTCTTAGGGGTACATTAACAATGACCTTAACTTTTAGATCTTGAACTCCCTTCTCTGTGCAATTTTTAAAGGCTATCTGTACTAAAAATTAACTGTTTAAAACTGGAAAGTACCTGGGGCAAGGAGGTTGGATTGATTATTCCTACCTCACAATATCATTTCGTTAAGGAGCTACAGCACGTACAGTTTTCATCTGCCAGGTTAGTCAAGGAATTTCCTGCATTAAAGATAGTGCTGAAGCCTGTAGAAAGACTGGGAGAATCAGTTTTCTTTGGGCTGGTGCTACTCACAGAAACAATATTGGGAGTATGGAATTACCAATCCTTTATCCCGGTCTCATGCACTATTCATTTTACTGTAACTGTTTATTTGAATAAACGTAATACATGATAGTTATCCTTTAAAATGTTTCCCTATCGAGGAGGATAGAAACCTTCTTTTATCGCTAGAACGTGTTCTTTTATATTCTCTTTTAAACTGCATGTGGCCCTGCCCACGTATTCTTTTGAGCATTTTTAACTAGGAGATATAACACCTTCCGTTTTACAACTGGCATAACTCCTATTATCATAAGACTTTCTTGTGACCGTGGAAGGAGGTTCCCACATCAATTGTGCTGCAAGTAATGCAACGTCTACTTCCACACCGGTAGGTAGCGATTCCCAGACGTTGATTCGCTACCACTAACAATTAGACTGGAGGATAGTATGGTGGCCAAAGTGGGCGCTCTCCTGGCTATAAACTTAAAACTGTGTGTATCAAATTTCTTTCTTATGTCAGTTTCCCAAGCAGCAACATGTTTTTTTTTAGAATATTTTTATCTGGGTGAAATCCTCAATATATTGTGTGGAAAAATAAATTAGTTTTTTTCCTTTTCCCATCCCTGTGTACTTTTTATGTTGTGTTTCATATTCTTGGTTCCTTGTGTATTTTTTAATAACAGATTAGTTCTATCTAGGGCCAAGGCTTGTATAAATGAATTATCAATTATTTTACTATAGGTTCATACCCCCTTTCCATTAATCTCTCTTTCAAGTCTAGACCTTGCTTAATAAAATCCTCTTCTCTACAGCATGCCCTTTTTCATATGGTATAGGCAGCAGCTGTTACTCTCAGTAATGTATTGCCTGCTGTCAGTTTTCTATAAATGCGGGTGCTCATAATACCACAGCTCTAATTTGTATGGTTCTGGGGTCATGCGCCATAGTTAGTGGAATGTCATATCCACTACTGTTAAGGTGGGACAGGAATCGTTCCAATTGGATTGCCCAGATTAACAAAAAGTTGTCAATATAACAGCCATAGTAAATTATATGTTTTTGATGGAGATTCTCACCTCCACAAATGTGGGATGACTCCCACCAACCCATAAATAGGTTGGCATAGGTGGGATCAAAAGAAGCTCCCATAGCAGTCCCAAACCTCTGGAGATAGGAGTCCCCATCAAAAAGAAAAAAAAGTTGTGTGAGCAAGAAACGTACAGACAAGAGAATCATACTTTTAAGTTTGTTTTAACACAGTAATCAACCATATTAGAAGAATAGTTTTTAGTTGAACAAAACATGTGCAAGTTGAAAAAAAAGCTTATTAATGTAGTACAGGGATGTCAAACTCGGGGCCCTCCAGATGCTTGAAAACTACAACTTCCAGCATTCCTTGTTTGTAGTGCATACCTGGGAGTTTCTGGGAGATGTCAAACATCTGGAGGGCCTGTGACGTAGTTGAAACGGTACACAACTTTGTATAGAGAAAGAAATAAACAAGTCATTGCTAATGAATGTAAAATAATTCAGTATTTTTGAAATTAATTCAATGCCTTGTCTTCTTTAAAGTAATCCCAAGATTCCATAAAGTGTATTTCCAATTTGGGGGTGGAAAGGCAGTACGGATTGATTAACGCAGATTGATAGATAGATAGACCTCTATTAATTTATATATTCTCTATGTATAGTTGTGTGTCTGTCTGTATATCTATATTTCTATCTATCATCTGTCCGTCTTTCTCTATATATTTATGTATCTATCTGTATGAAAGGAAGATAGTGAAATAGAAAGTCAGATACAAATCAACCTATCATCAATCTGCCTTCCATACAAAGAAATGCATAAATAAATAGATACATTAAAATGTGAATTCATTAGAAAAATACAGGTGCAGACTGAGGTAAATCCTTTTCCTTTGTTATAAGAGGGCTGACACCAAAACATTATTTCTCACATCATGTCGCAATCTGCCTCTTCTACACATGTAACTTGCGCATGCTGTGAGGTAACATGAGGGGTTGACATTCCTCCACAGTTATGAAGTTGTTACTAAGTAGGTACAGCGTAAGGTCAAATCCAAATCGAGTCCAGGCTATGCAAATGTGTTAGTGATTGACAGTCTTGCATTTGTGCTCCTGGCTCACAAACAGGACTTTTAAACTTCTTAAGTTTGGAAAGGTTTTTTTCAAAAAATAGTACATTTGAGCTTGGAAATTAAAACATATTGGTGGGTTACTTGGAATATGCATTTTTGGAGTATTGAAGCCCTTTAATGTCTGCAAAGACAGCTACAAAACTTGCTGTTTACTTGATAGCGAATAAATTAAAAACTAGGACATTTATAATCAAATTCTTGTTATGTGCAATATTCAGTGTAATTTTTTAAACATTGTGTCGAAAATGTGTCCAAGGGAAATGGTTCTAAGAATTATAACTTTTAAAACTAATTTATAATTCATAGACAGAATATTTACTGAAAGCCATCAAAATCCTCAACAACAACAAAGTCATAATCTAACCAATTGTAATTCTAGTGAATAAGTATTAGACATTAATTATTAATGTTTAAAAAGTTGTAATTAGTATATTTATTGAATAATCTGCCCATTCCTTCCAGATATGGCTTGCATTTGTAATACTATTTTTGTTTACTTTGTTTATTTATATTGGCCAAAATGTTAGTTGTGGTCGTCCTTTGGGCCAAAATGCATGGAACATGCATCGGTCATTTGCCCAATCACATGTTTTTAAATGCTACACAAGTACATGTAATCTGAATGATGTGACAATTGGCTGTATGTACACAACATTATATATCCCTTCAGACAAAATATGGAAGTTATGTTTTTTAAATTTGAGATAAGAGTCGGTTGGCCATTATTGTAGGTGGATTTGTTTTCTTCTTCATTTTATGCAGAATCGTTTTTATAGATCTTTCAACATACCTAAATATGCATATTTCAAATTATTTGTAGGCAATATTTGTTTATGTTGACTTTCAGTTAGTTAATTTCCATCACTGTTATCATAATTAGACATTAACAAAACCATTGAGCTTTGATTTGCCAGAGGAAGCAAAAATCTGCTTTAAACCCAATAGAATTGGATTTTTCTTTTTTAAGTTCCATCTTCACCCCCAACTTTGGTTCGAAACCGGAACTCATTCCTAAATGTGTACACTATAGAGAAACCTAGTCCTAATAGCAGAATCTATAATAATAAGAAGAATAGTATAGAAGAAGAATATTTTCTGTGGTTGACAAAGGGTATGATACAGAAACATTTAGATAAAGTTAATAGATGAAATACTTCTAGGGACCTTAAAGGGTATCTCCACCCCCAAATATAAAATTTGCTCTGTAGGAGACCCAAAACACCAGGGTTTTAACTAATTTTCCAGAAGTACCAACCTTTGTTCCTTAGCCTCTTTCTCTACTGTTACTTCTAGGAACAGAGTGGAAATAGGGGCCAGACCAGGTCCTTGGACCAGGAGCTTGTCAAGAGAGTCGAGGGAATAAGTCTATTACTGGGGACCTTTTAAAGTTAAAACCCTGGCGTTTAGGGTTGGAGTGGGGTCCCCACAGTGTATTTAGTTGTTTTTTTATTTACAAAGTAAGGCAGCACCGAGGGATTCAGAGGAATGAGGAAGGGGGTTGACAAGGAAGAGGCTGATCCTGCATGACACTCAGAGAGGCTCCTACTCTTCAGTTTCCTGGATTTCAGCAAGGACAATCATAAGGAGCCTAGGAGAAAGGTAAGGATTTTTAAACACTACACAGTGGGGAAATTTTAGTTTTGGGGTGGACGTGCCCTTTATGAGAGCTCAGTTCAGTTATATCTAGACCAATGTTTCTTTTTATATTTTTTCCCCCTCTGGATTGGAAAAAAGCTGATGTGATACCAATATTCAAAAAATGATGGACGTTCACAGTCTGGTTACTATAGACCTGTAAGTTTAACATCAGTAGTTGGGAAAATACTGGCAATTTATGGGATCATAATCTGGACTATGACTCAAGAACAGATATTCCTCTTGAATAGGGTTAATGAGTAGGCTAAAAAGGTTGGACTAGATGGACTTATGTCTTTATTCAACGTGCATTTATATGTAACATTATGTAAATACATTTAAATAATTAATTCATAATTTTTGCCTATTGATACCTTTCTGAATTATTTGCCATTATATATACATATATAGAGAGAGGGGGAAATTATTCTTTACACCAAAAAACAAGTGTTATTTAGGGTATAAAATAGCAAGCAAGCATGAAAATATGAGCGCACAAAATGAGCAACAAATACAATGGATCGAAAAAATATTCATCAGAAAAATACAAATAAGAAAGGAAAAAAAATTAATGGCAAATAGAAAACTAAAGATCTACTTAAAGGAGAGCTATAATGTTTATAAATTTTTTTCTTAAAACCTTTACAATGAAAATTACCTGTGGCAGGGAGGTAGCATAGATCATTTCTGTGAGGAGCACCAGCACAAAGAAATGATTTGCTTCTGCCAGTCTTCCTCCTGGCTTCAGCACTATCTTTAGTACAAGAAGGCCCAGATGAAAACTGTATGTGCTGTAGCTCCTCAATGAAACCATATTGGTTCATAGAAATAATCAATCCTACCTGACTGCCCAGGGTACTTTGTATTTTTATAAAGCGAATTGTGCAGTTATCATTTAAACTAATTTGAAGGGCAAGTCAAGTCACCATAATGTCAACCTATTCAAAATAGGTACATCTATTATTATTATTATTGTGGATTTCAATAGCGCCAACATCTTCCGTAGCACTTTGCAATTACATATATACATTCACATCAGGCTCTGCCCCAAAGAGCTTACAATCTAAGCAAATCTATTAAAGAAGAAATACTGTACATACAGTACCATTGGAAGATACCATCATTTAAATATTAAGAGCAGAGACAATAAATACGCAATATACAAATGATTCTTTGCCACGTTCTACATGGTGATAATTTGTGGCTAAATGTAACACTTCTAAACATTTTTTTGCAGTTTTATAAATACTGCCATGGCTTTTTTTTGGCAAACTTAGAGCTGCGAAGTATGGCAATACCAGTTTTTGTAATATGAGAAGGAATTACTTTTTGCTGCTTTTTTCTGTCATTTTATGAATTGTGTTAACGGGCTTTTGGTAATATTAACATGATAAAACATGGCGAAAAGTTAATGCCACACCTTTATAAATATAGCCTTTAGAGCACTGATGTCAAAAGCTACAACTCCAAGCACTCCCTCTCTGGCTGTAGTATGCTGCCCTCCAGGTGTTTGAAAACTACAACTCCCAGCATTCCCTGGCTGCTATAACTTTTTTATTTACATCATCTCTTTGGCATGGCCAAATTTTAGTGTCACTTTACCCTATTAACATCAACAGCTTGACTATTTAACTGTGAAAGCATAATGTGTTATTTATACTCACACTAAATACATTTGATATGTTTTTTATCTTTTAGAAAGAACCTGTAATTACTTGATTATGCACAAGATTATTCTACTTCCTTATAAAAATAAGTCCTGAGCTATATAGATAATTATAGGAAGATTATCTTTTATTTTTCTATTGTTTCATTCCAATGTCATATCCATTTTTGAACTGAAATGGATTAAAATATAGCTGTGGATTAGGTTGGTCACTGATAGTGGGTATACAGTAAACTGATGTAACTAAAGGATCTTGATTCAATTATTGACTGAGGCTACACTATAACATTCCCCCAGCCGACCGGAAACGCTCAGGCAAAAATGCCAAATTGAGATTTCAAGGCATTTATATAGTGGATAATGCACCCCCAACTGTAAATTATAAGGATATTAGAAGTCACCGAGGAGTTCCGTGACCATATAAAAGCACGAGGCCGCAGGGAGAGTACCTTTTATACAGGGCACAGAACTCCAAGGTAACCTCTAATATCCCTTTAATTGACAGTTCGGGGTGCATTAATTATTTTAATCTACCCCTTTGTGGCTTCTGGTTTCCTTCTCCTCCTGGAACTGTAAGATTAAGGCTAATATCGTGCAGTTCCTCTGATAGAAATCCACTACAGGGGTAGGTTATATAAAAATACTACAGTTAAATAGGTTCTATCTTGTTTGTACCTCTTATTTGCCTATATAAGTGTTAAACACAAGCAGTACAGAGATGCTGAAAAATATATAGTAAAGATATCCAGTTAATAAGGTGAATTATTGTATTATTGTACATCTTTGTATGGTTCCAAACAGCTAATGTGATTTAAAGTAAAAGATAGAGTTCATATTCCATTTCTTGGCAAGTAATGAGTTAAGGCACATTCTCATAGATTCTCTGCTGTTCTGCTTGGTCAGTTTTCAGATGAAAGGTAATTACTAGTAAGAGAAAGTGATGTGGTCGGAATATGCTGCAGGAATTGAGCAACACTTGGTCTAACTGCATTTCTACACTATAGACAGATTTTGTGATTCAGAGAAATGAGTATTCTGGTCTGCAGAGAGCCAAAAATGGAGAACCTCATGAATCCTATTTCTAGAGAACGGTTTCTTAGTCCTGCAACATATAAGCTGTCAAAGGTCCAGAGTTCAAGCAGAAGCAGTATTCAAAGCTTTCTATAAAAAGGACTCTTTAGCTGGATGTGTTTCCTGGATAGCATTTTCTACAGTCACGGTATTATAAATGGCCCACTACATGATATTATATAGTTTTGGGTTAGTTTATTTCTTCAAGTGTCTCATATTGAGACATATCTAATTCTCAAAAGCAATCTGTTTATATCTTTGCTTTGCACTGTTACATTCAGTTCTGACTTTAAAAGAAAGAATCCACATTTTTGTATTGCTTCATTTCTCACAGTCCTTGACGTGCACGCAAATAAATGGTTTATCAGAAAACCAGAAATGAGGACTCATTGCACCGATAAAGGGAGTTTATAGAACATCCCTTCTCATATGCTGATCTACCACCCCCAAAAGCTTAAAAGGAGCCCTAACTTTCAATAACTTAGGTCTATGTAATATAATTCATAAAAAAATAGTGCATAATTATTATTGTCATTAAACTACAGCTCCTGGGATTCATCTCTGAGACGAGAAGCTCTCCAACAGAATGCGAGCCCTAGCTTACCTGCATTAAATAGGTCACTAAAACAAAAGGACCTTTTTTTTTCTTCATTTTTCATAGATTTTTCTTCATCAATTTTAATTGAATGTATGTTGTCTTCAGCATCTTTCTATAAATAAACAATAATACTCTATTGACTGTTTAGCTTATAAAGGTCTATCCATCACCAGCAGACAATCTGTCTCTGATTCCTCTCTATTCACCTAATTAGTCTTCTAATAAATTAGAGTTGAAGGACACAGTGATTTGGGCTTAGATCAAAGCCCAATAATCCTACAATTGTTCTACAAAAACGGATACCTAGTGCAGATGTGAAATGATTTATATTTAAGCAACATACTGTAGCAGTAATTGAATTCCCAGAAACGTAGATAATCCATAGCACTAATCTTGCTGATTTGCAGAGGATAGTTTTTATTGTTGCCAACAGAAAAATGAAGAAAGGTATTGTTGCTATTATAACCATTTCATTACCAGTACTATATTAATGTTAAAGATAAGCAGCTTTCCCAACAGTTGTAAGGCAAAATGACAATGAGATTGTTAAAACAAATACTGTAGCATAGCACTGAGGTTACATTCAAATTAGAAATGGAACAAAATGGACCACCACGGACAGTCCATGTTTTATGTCTGTTTGGTCCATTTTTAGTGCTATGTTTTTGCAGAAACGCACAGAAAATGATCACAGTGTGAACCACTTAAAATGGCTGGAAAATGTTAAGGGTTAACTCCACTGAATAGAAAAGTAGGTAAAATAAAAAAGTATTTGTAGTATGTAGAAAATGTAGATGTTAAAATCCCTCAAAATTTTAAAGGTTATCTCCACCCCAAAATGTAACTTTTTCTGTAGTGTAGGGGATCCCCTGCAACCCTGACTGCCAGATTTATAACTTAAAAAGTGCCCAGAAACAGACTTACCAACCTTCGTTTCCTCGGTCTCTGCCTCTAATGCTACTTCCGGGAACGGAGTAGTAATAGGGGCCAGACCGGCAGCTGTCTCTGTGATTGGCTGAGAGTCAGATGGATCCAGATGGGGGAGGAAGGGGAGAGAGCTTCACAGCACAAGCCAGAGTCCTACAGGTCAGGGAAGGGGCAGATACCTTAATACACACAGAGAGGCTCCTATTCTTCAGTTTCCTGGACTTACATCAGGCACTGCAGGAGAACCATAAGGAGCAGAGGAGAAAGGTATGCATTTTATTAAACTACACAGTGGGGCCAATTTTGACATGACATTTAAATGTATTAGGATTCAAATAGCAATTGATCAGACAACTTTCAATAACCATTGAACCATTATAATATCTTACATGGTTATGGTTATAACCACCATTTGGACCCAATACATAATACAATGTGATTAATGATATGAAGCAAAAATGTTCTTCCCTTTCTTGCATGTCACTTCAAGGGACTGTCCACTTGATTGAGTGATTTTCAGCCCATAATCCTGAAGCCAAACAAATGTCCAATTAAAGGGCATATATAATCACAATTATAAGGACATCTATTTACAATTATAAAGGGCATGTCCACCATTAAAAGAAAACAAAATTGTCAATTGTCAGTTACGTGCCCCAATCCCACTTTATATATTTTGCACTTTAATACCTGCAGTACTAACCAGATATTTAAGGATAATTACCGTCTCCAATCTGTCAGATTAAGCTGGCCCCTCCTTTCATGCAGTCAATCAAGGCTGTGACTGCTGAAATCACAACCAATGATTGACAGCTGTTGCACCTGTTGCCTCCTCTGCAAATACTCAAGCCTTTAAAAAGCTTATTAAGGATGGAGGCAGATAAGTTCTATTCCTTTTTGGCAAAGTTATCATTAAATATCTAGTTACAAATGCATGTAATAAACTAGTAAAAATATCAGTTTGGATTGTGGGCAGATAATGGTGGATGGTGGATCAACAAATGACGGCTGACCCAATGTATCCACACGTGCGATTATTGTCCAAATTTCCCGTACATCGCGCATGTGCACATGTACATGTGTACAAAGCTTTATACTTTATTGTAGCAGAAAACCAAATTAGTCAACTGCTAAAACAAAACTTTACCCTATGAATCACCTTTTGGCTTAAAGGAGCAGATAAGACCAAAATGAAAATGTAAGTAATACTTTAGTAAATCATGCGATTCCTGGCCTTTTCTGGAGAGTTTTCATACTTACTGGAAATATCTGAAATAATGAATGCTTCGAAGCTTGTAAAAAGTTTAGTTTATACTTCATCATGTACTGGGAAAGTCGGGAACCTAAATAATACGTGAAATGTCACATATTGCTCAGTTATATGTTCTTTGGCTGAGGAATGGCATTCCTGGATCATTTACAGTGCGATGGAGCAATGTAAGTTACAAGTTATCTCTGAGTTTTCCTTTTGCAATTTGGCCGTTCACAAGGAATACTTTGTCAATATCATTTTTTGGAAAAATATCACCAGGGCAGGTTAAAGATGATCTAATTCTGTGTAGTCTGCCCAGAATGTCTGTTTAACATCTCTTTGAAGAAAACAAATGCTATAAAAATGTGTCTTATCTGTCTTTGTTTTCACTCCAATTTAAAACAAAAATGGGGTGAGATTTACCCAAGCTGCAGCTGCTCTGGGTAGATCTCCATAATTAGTGGTTGTTCAGTCTGGGTAAATTTATCCCTACATGAGTATTTAACGCCAGCTATTAGCGGTCTATTATACTCACGTAGGAAGAGTCGCACAGATTCTGGCAAATACTTGCACAGCCAGCACAAGTAAGGGTTTAAAGTCACACTAACCGCCAGTGAACACCTCTTTGCAGCAGCTGCAGCTCTGGGAGGATATGGCTAAAAGACTATTTGTTACATGCAAATGTATATAAGCAACCTTTCAAGGGCTCAGCTAGTGGGCAATGATAATGACCATATGAAGTTTTTCTTACAGTGACAGCTACAATCAAGTAGTGAATGATCAATCAGCTCCGCAACATAATTAAGGATAGACCACACGGTGCATTTCACATGCACTTATGTTTGCGTTTTGCAATCTGTTGGTGTGTGAGAAAAATGCAGAACATTGCATGTCAATGTGGGTGGCCACATTGCCTGCTCTGCAATCCGTCATGAGCCTGTATATATCCTATATATAACAACTGAATATCCTGTATATGTGCCTGTGACAGCAACAACTGACAAGTTTAATAGATTCAAAGGATAAGGTTATCCACAATAAGGTGTCGATCAGTGTAAAGTTACCCCTCTCTATGCATCCGTCCTATATGCATCAAATAGTGAATATATTCAAACAGTAGGTGAGGGGGTAACAGACAGGCTGAGGCAGAATAACTGCAAACGATTCAAACACAACATGTTTCGAGTCACATGGACCCTTTCTCAAGTGTACCCAAATCACACAGGTAGCCATCTTTAAAGGCTCCTGACAGGAAGTGATGAAAAAACAGCCATGATCAAACTGCTTCCTGTGACTTTGAATAATCGAATACTATATAATCTGTTTCTCCTACAATTTAGCTAAAATATAGAACTAAAGTCAATTTGTTTTTTCACACTAGGTTCTAGATATTTATCTACAATAAGAAGCATTCTTCGCCCCTTACTGTATTTTGCCATTTTGGAATAGTTTATACTATTGACTGTCCTACTAATACAAAACGAACACTATAGTACCCTAATATGGACGTAAATAGGACCATAGTACAATAATGGTAACCATTGGACCCTTCAGAATATATGTACAATTGGTTTTAGCTAATAAATATTTATAGATTTTAACAGTATTTATGCAGACAGCTGTTTTAGAAGATCTTATAGATAGTATGGCTCATAACATGGATTTGTATTATTGTTAGCAGCAAGATGTTGAAGAAGCACTAGATTTTAAGTATTGGTTACTAGCACTAAACTTATTTTTTTAATTCATTTATATTTTTAAAAATGCAATTTATGTATAATAATGTACTTTTGCAGGATTGGTATACATGATATATATATACAATGTAGGAGAATGCACATGCACTTTAAAATAAGCACTGATTTATACATTGAGTCCTTTAGTTATAGCACTAATTTTATGTATTTGCACTTACAGGGAGTTCAATAAAAGTTCTTATCGTTTAAAATGGTGCTAATTTTGCCCCACCAATCAGATCTTGTGTAACATTTGAAAGCTAACATCTGATTGGTTGGGGCAAAATTAGCACCATTTTAAACGATAAGAACTTTTATTGAATAACCCCCTTAGTTTATAGAACTTTTGCACTATGAAAGAATTGTACACATTTTGTCATGGGTGTTTTTCTAACTTATCTTTATATCAGTACCTGCCTTTTATGAGATGGAAGTCCCTGCAGCTCTTTCGCTTGCTTTCTTGGGACTAACTTCCAGCTTTCAGTACTTGAACATGTGACCCCCTGTGGGTGGAGTACACATTTCCCAGAGGCTTGCTCAAACCCCCAATGCAACAAGCAATATATATATATATATTATATATATATATATATATATATATGTATACTAGCAAAAGTGTGCCGGTTGGTGCACAATTGGTTTTTTATGTGTTAATTTTATATGTTTATTTGCTGGAGTGTTAGTTTACATATATTATTAAAATATATGTGTAAGCACACCCGCCACTTCAAAGGCCCTCCATATTAGGGTAGTCCTATCTAAGATGACATATTTAAGTAATAATGCTGTTATTTTTGTAGTGTAATTATTATGTTTAAGATACGTTTTTACCTTATGATAACGTCCCGCGGCACTTGGAGCCCTTTCCGGTAGTTCCGTCTTCCAGGGGTAGTTTGCGGTTGTCCGC
Source organism: Hymenochirus boettgeri (assembly GCA_019447015.1). NCBI lineage: Eukaryota > Metazoa > Chordata > Amphibia > Anura > Pipidae > Hymenochirus > Hymenochirus boettgeri. The sequence goes on along the minus strand of CM033474.1, from coordinate 101,322,050 downwards.
GGCCGAAAACCAGGCTCCCAGGCCCTGCCGCGAGTGTTGGGAGGCTCTGCGGGACTTCCGCGGCACTTGGGCTCTTCCTGGTAGTTCCACTTCCAGGGGGTGTTTGCGGTTGTTTGCGGCCGAAACCAGGCTCCCAGCCCCGCCGCGAGTGTTGGGAGGCTCCCGCGCACTTGGAGCCTTTCCCGGTAGTTCTGTCTTCCAGGGGGTGTTTTCAGTTGTTCGCGGCCGAAAACCAGGCTCCCAGGCCCTGCCGCGAGTGTTAGGAGGCTCCGCGGGACTTCCATCGGCACTTGGAGCCCCAACCAGGTGCTGTCAAGTTGTATACATACAATACTGTACACACATTAACTCCCTCCTCCAGCAATCCCCAGGGCTCTCAAGCAGGAACAGGCAGCGTCTCAATACCTAGCAACAGCAGGGATCGCCCACCATTTCTATAGGCAATGCCTTCTCTCCGAGTTAAACGGAACACTATTGGCTTTTACCTGGATTACGACCAATGTGGAAGGGCTTTGTTAGATGCTGTAGTTTACACACATGCGGCATAAGGAGGAACCTGGTGCTTTTTAATATGGGTATTCTTATTGGCTGCTAGAATACAGTCGGACACTATTACAGTAATGTGACAATTTATATTATAGTCTAACCTAGAAGCTGATCATTGTGAGCACTGCTGCTAACAGAATAGGAGAAAGAGACAGAGAAATTGACAGAGACGAAACAGATGACAGACGAGAGGAGACAGACAGAGAGAGAAACAGACGAGACAGAGGGAGAGACAGAGAAGACAGGCAAGGGAGACAAAGAGAGAGAACGACGAGAGAACAGACAGATAGACAAAGAGAGGAGACAGACAGACAGAGGGAGAGACAGACAGACAGAGGGAGAGACAACAAGAGGGAAGACGACAGAGGGAGAGACAAACTGAGAGAGAGAGAGAGAGAGAGAGAGAGAGAGAACAGAGAGACGTCACTACACTAAACCAAAAATTAATAACATTTAACACTTACCAGCATAAGTAGGAAACTTCCCTTCAGGGGAAGTCTTCAGTAAAGCAGTGTCGTTTGCCACGCCCACCCACTCCCAATACACATTGCATCAGGATTTGAAGTTCTCTCCCACAATGCAATACAGCTGATATCATCTACAACTTACTGGGAAAGCAAACTTTCTTTTGATTGGCCATTAACTCCACATGCTCAGTATTCTGTCCCACAATGCAAATCTAAAGGTGTTACTGTAAAGCATGCATTGCGTCAGATGTGATGTAGTGCTACAGCAGCTACAAGAAGCACACCTATTGGATAATAAGGACAATAAGGAAATTACAGCAAACTTCCATGCAGAATTGATAAATTTGAGAGTTGTGTCTATAGCTACTCCCATTTTGACCAGTCCATTCAAACATGGGGGATTCTGTATGTTAGTACTTTTTTATTTTTATTTCATATGCCATTTACACACTGTTACACACTTATATATCTTTATTTTGTACATATTAATACACTAATTAATGTTTACCTTTTACATTACAATATACACTTTAACTATGTATAATATTATTTTAGCCTACCCCCACCTACATATTACAGTCTAAAACCTCAATGCAATCTCCACAAAATGGAAAATAATTTTATATAAAGGAAGGATATATAAATGGGATAGTATACATCCATGCAGAGTGCAACTAGAGACCAAATTAATTCAATACATACAAAAATTAGAAGTTTGAGAATTACGTCTCGTAAGAAGGTAAAAAGTTACTATGGTAAAAAAGGGTTAAAAGTTAGGACCCAGCAGAGTAAAGCAAACCGTGAAGTGGTTGCTGGGCTAAAAATAATTTGGCCAAGTTATTGAACTAATTGCTTTAATTTATTTAGTCGTATTACAATGGTAAAGTAAAATGTAAGCAAATTAATTGGATGTGCACTAGGCTTCTAATTTTTGTATGAAGGGAAGGTTTGTAGTTAGTATAGGTTATAAGGTCCAACTTAGACCTACCCGTCATGCTTGATAATTAGTAAGAAAACCTCCAATTTAAACTACGATTTCATCATTTGACAGTTATGCACAATTTGTTCTATGTCAAACTGTCATTTGCAGGAAAAGCCTCAAAGACTGCTGTACCTCATTGTATCCCACACCATAAACACTGTAATACTATAAGAAAACATTTACTTTTCAGATTTTGTTTTGTTAGTGTTAGAGCTGTTAGCCATTGTGGGTTTAATATCTGAAGGTGGAGGCTGCAGTGGAACATTTTTTCATAGTGTTACTAAAATCACAGACACTAAATCCTTCATTTTAAAGAGTGGGCAAATATTCTGTTATAAGGATTAAATTATACTAGTGAACTGAAGAATGCCATAGACTCAGGTGTTGTGTCTGTTCTTAGTGCCTTGGCATGTTGTGCCAAGCTGCTCAAGTTCTATATTATGTTGCCCATAATGTTCCAGCACATTTCTTATTAATCAATGCCAGAAGTCTACAGAAAATAAACATTCAGGAGAAACCTTATCATTAAACATACTAAAAACTCAGGATCTGCTGACAGGGGGGATAGTTAAGGTTGTTGATAGGCAGTTGTTGCTGCTAAAGGAGAGATTGTATCCAGTCAAATTCATTAACTGGAGAAACTATTTGCAACTACTGCGATTTTAAGTGTTGAAGGGTCTGACATGGATTAAGTAAAGACATGATTGTGAAACCTGAAAAATGGATTGCGTGAAAAATTTAAATAAACGTGTTTTTACTATTTTAGTCCTTCCTGCCTTGTCAGTGCATCTATATGCCTTATAATGACCTTATAATGATCTTTGTCAATTATAGCCTAGAAAGTCCCCCAGGTACAAATAAAATCCATTCTTAGGAATGTTTTAGTCAATATTGCACTTAATGTGAACTTTCCCCCCCACTTTCCCATTAAAAGTACCCTGGGTGAGGAACTAAACTGCTTGGTACTCACACTGGGTTTACATTAGATTGCTGGGAATACTACCTAAGGCTGAAGCCATACTGTAGCGCTTATGAGCGCTCCGGAGATGGGTATACAATTGGCCACACATTTCCGGAGCACTCGTGTGTGCTGCTGTGCACTGCAATTGCGCAGACGCAGAGCACAAGTGTGGTGATTTTTAACACCTGATCGGATTGCCTGTTAAAATGGCCTGATGTGGCCTAGCCCTAAAGGTGCACTGCTCAGCACTGCTCCCTTACTCAGTCCAGAAATAGACCATTTTGTTTTGCAAGAAGCACATCTTCTAATTGGCCAGGACCCCGACTGAGGGAGAGAACAGAGCCAGAAAAATGAGCACAACTGATCTTGGAGTTAAGACCTGCGTTCTGGCTGCATTCTATTGATGTAAATTGTTTGTAGGGAAATCTCTACAGTTGTGTTTATGCGTTGTTTATAACATCTGGAGGCCTGCTGATTGGAGATCCCCCCACTAAAGGTATTTATGAAGATTATATGCATCTCATTAATTCATTTTTTTAAAAAAGGGAACAGAGTTATATTCATTACCACGCAGTATCAGAAACTTTCATCAATACTGCAAGTTATAATTAATGTACAGGTGCGGTTGTACATTTATGACCACCCGGCCATACAATATCAATCAAACAATTTCAGAAATAGAAACAAAATAGTTAAAGGTATCGCTAAGTAGCCCTATAAAAAGGGCTCAGAATGTCAAATAGAAAACTTTGCATACGTCTAGGGTTCTGCCTTATTCGTGTGATTAAACAAGATCTCTCAGGGCTCGTTTACACTAGGAACAGACAAAAATGCAACTTAAAAACCTTTAGTGACGTTTTAACGCATTTTTGGATCCGTTGCTAACAGTTTGCATGTGCTTTATTGTTTTTTTCTGCATTTCTGTCCATTGCGTTTTAACGCTCTTTTGATTGCATATTTCGAATTTAAAGGGACAGCACCAAAGAACACTTGTCACTTCCTGGTAGTGTGGGCTTTTCAGAGAGAGAGTTGGCAGATAGTATTGTGGAGAAAGATCTTGCGATGTTCTGGTGATTTTACAATTCTTCAGTGTGTTTCCTATAGCCTGCGGACTGGAAATTACATCAAAAGAACTCCCAGGCATCCTTTGCGAGAAATGGACAGAGAAACAAATGCGTGCGTTTTTATTAGTTGTACTGCATTTTCATGCATTTTTAACAGACAGAAATGCATACAGCAGTGCATTTTTAAGACGGACTGAAAATGAATACAACAAAGTGCAAACTATATTGTGAAATCCTATGGGGTTTACGGTCTGTCCGTTTTTTAAAACGTACATGAATTTCTAAAACAGATGCAAACTGATGTAGTGTGAATGAGCCCTGAGTGACCTAAAATACAACTGGAAGGAGAGAACACGGTATAAACAGAACAGACAGGTTTTTGAGTCAGGGGCAAAGCAGTAGTCATGCTTCTTACTGAGAAGATAAGAGTGAGCAGTTCGATCACTCAATAAAATGGGGAGTTCAGGCAGTAAACTAGTGAAAAACAAATATTAAAGGCAAGTTAAAAAGTGACAAAAAACAAACTAAAGAGCACCACATCACAAGCAGTGGAGCAAGTAACCCCTATAACAGGCAATGCAGCTAGGGACATTTAAAAGTAGTGAGAACTAATAAGGAGGCTGAAAAAAGCCAGGCTGGATTTTGATTGGGGGAGGCAGGACAGAGCAGTACAGCATTCGACTATTTGAAATAATTAGCAAATTTCCACTAGCTGTTATCTAACAGACAGCAAAGGCTGGGAGAAAAAAAAAAACACAACAAAGAGCTAGATGTGCATGTTAAGGACTAAGGAGTGTGTGCATGAGAGCTATTATTATTATCATTATTGATTTATATAGCGTCAACATCTTCCGTGGAGCTTTACAATTACATAGTCATACATTACATACAGGGTAATAAATATTATACAAAGTCATACTTGTTACATACACAGGTAATACATAATATAAGTAAACAGAGTGAGGAGTTTCTTACAGTTTCACACAGTGATACAATAGGAAAGAGGACCCTGCCCAAAGAGCTTACAGTCTAGAGGAAATGGGGGTGAGACATAAGGTGACGGGAATCTGTAGGCTGTAAATAGATTGGCAGAGCTAGCACAGAAACCAAGTGAGTGATTTATAATAGATAAGCCCGCTAAACATGGGCATTATACAAAGAAAACATGATTTTCAGTTTTTACTGTTGATTTGTTAACATTATTATAATGCATATCCTGTTTTTGTGGTGTTAGGACACACTTTTTGATATTTTGTTGTCACATTTGCTATCCTACAAACAAGATATGTTTACTGTACGACATCCAATTTCAAAAAAACTCTTTCAGCAAGTCTGTATTTGTGTTTGGGTTTTTACAGGATTTCATAGTTACAAAAGACACCTGCACAATCAATTTAATATGGGTTTTGATCAACTGCAAACTAACAACTGGCATTAAAGGGAAACTGTGGTCCAAAAATGAATTTAGGTAAGTTGATAGGAATTGCTCTGCTGAGAATTTTTGCATTGTATTTTCATTGTTTATTTTGCATAGTTTTGAAGATATTTACATTTTTGTGTGTGATATGGCAGCAGCATCCCCAGGTCCCCTGCACTTCCTGCTTCCTGCTCTGAAGCCATGTCAGTGGATGACAGTCAATCTGCCCTGTGTCTCCTCCTCCAGTTGCAGCCCTCCTCCTCTTGCAAGCCCCTGCTGGTCCCTCCCATTTGCAGGACCCCTTGGCCCCTTCCCTTACAGACCCATGTGGTCTCGCCCACTCGTGTGTGCCTTAGCTCCGCCCTCTCACAGGTACCTTAGCCCCGCCCATCCATGGGTGTCGTGGCCCCGCCAGTTCCCCCTACAGAAAACTGTGTGAAAACTGCCTTTGTGAGAACTCTGCCCAAAAAGGCTGTTTTCACATAGTGGGAGAGTAGGGCTGTAGATTCCCTTACCTTCTCTGAGGGGATCTTTGCACAGCAGGGAAGAGGAGGGACTTCCTGTCTTCCTGTCTACTGTCACTGAATTCTGAGGCTGTGCTTGCTGGCGGCAAAGTGGAGGAGCAGCCTTAGGAATGTCACATGTCAGCCTCCCACCTATTAACTTTCTGGTCAGTAATTTCTTAATATCTTGGGCTGTGGAGCACGTAGAGAGGTGCATACAAAAATTAGAAGCCTAGTGCACATTCAATTAATTTGCTTACATTTTACTTTACCATTGTAATGTGACTTAAAAAGCCTGCCCTTCTCTCTGGATAAATTAAAGCAATTTGTTCAATAACTTGGCCAAATTATTTTAAGCCCTGCAACCACTTCACGGTTTGCTTTATTCTGCTGGGTCCTAACTTTTAACCTTTTTTACCTTAGTAACTTTTTACCTTCTTTGGAGACGTAATTCTCAAACATTGTCTTTATATCAGTACCTGCCTTTTATAAGATGAACGTCCCTGCTGCTCTATCGCTTGCTTTCTTGGGACTAACTTTCCAGCTTTCAGTACTTAAACACATGACCCACTGTGGGAGGTGGTTGATGGCTCGTTTTAAAGGTAGGAAACTGGCCTTTCATTTAAACTCAACTTATTTGGAGACCACAGTTCCCCTTCAAAATCACACATTAGGAGAGGGCCTAGTGGTTTAGGGTCTGGGTAAAGTCTAATATTCCAATGCACATAAAGAGCTGAACTACTCCTTTTAAAGACAACTATACTACCTACGCCTCAATTCTATTGTTAGGCCCTTTACAAGTAACCAGGTGAGGGTCTAAACTGCTAGATTCTAACTCCTGGGTTCAATCTCTAATTCCTGTACTTAACCTCTACAAGTTCTTATTGCAGGCGCATTGTTTCCCAATTCCTCCTTCCAGTCCATGAGTTGACCAATAGGAAGACATGCTGTTAAAGAGGCATGTCTTCCTATTGTTAACTCCCCGAGCAAGGAGAGGTAGGCGGGGAACTGCAAGCTGGTGATCTGAACTTGTAGAGGTAAGTACAGGAATTAGAGGTTGAAACCAGGGGTGAGGACCTAGCGGTTTAGGCCCTAACCCTGGGTACTTTCAAAGGTGGAGTGAAATGTGTGTGTGTGTGGGGGGGGGGGGGTGTTCAAAGGATGCTGTTGTTATCCTATAATCAGTATAAACTAGCAAACCCCCAATTCTGTTCAGAATCGGCCCAGTGACACATGCACTCTAAAAGTTTGCTCCAGAGATTCTGGTGAACTATTCTCCATTATTTATACTGATTTCCTCATCTGGGGTAGTCTTAATATTCTATACGTGTTGACGTGTATATGTTTATCCGCTTAATTAAAGAGCAGTTGGTTTGAGAACATGTAACAGGTATAAGTCATACCAATAAATCAGATTTCTTTGCATCAGTGCTGCCTATTTTCTCCTATCATTCTTTATTACGATGTGAGTACTGTCGGCCAAGGGCAGATAGGAAGTTGAGCGTATAGAAATGTTACAGGTTAGGATTGTGACTGGCATGAATACTCTTGAGTTATGACAGCTTTCATCATACCTTAAGAAGCATGAGAAACGGTTGCCAAAGAACACATACTTTAATCATAGCCTTGCAGTAGCATTGTTAATGCTGTATTAACAAAGTGCTCTAAATTCCCACGTCTATATAGTTTTATAATAACATGATGTGTTGCAAGAGAGAATGCTAATCAGAAAAAGACAGTGAAAATTGTTTTCTGAATATCCTTGGGGGTTTACTGTTTTTCTTTTTAGATCAATGCCCAAAATAATCATTTGCATTAATCTAAAATGAAAGCAGACAAGTCAAAGCAAATGTGTTTCTAAATTCAATGTATTACTCGTGAAATCAGTACAGCCCTACACACTAACAGATAGATAGACAATATACTGTAACAAAAACTCTTTCCAGCTCTATTCAGCATTAAACTATTTTTCTCAATATGCATAACTCTGCACAGCTGGTGATGCTAGCTCTATTCAAGTCTGTCAAGCAGGTGCCAAATACAGCTGTGGCCAGCTGAAAGGTGCTACCAGAAGCAGAAGAATTAAAGAAAAAGGGCACCAGCCACTGAAACATGTATTTTTTGGTAAGTAACAGTACTGGTCCACCTCTTCATTTCTTGGAGAATTACCTGCACCTATTTTTCATTAAGATACAAAATTGTAGTAAAGAGAATCCTGCATACCTAAACCAACAGATATAGAATGTACAAGTGCCGGGTGCTTCCGGCATCTGTACCCAACAGAAATAGATATCCAAGTTAACAAAACTCGCTGGGCACTCCAGTCTTAAGTGTAACACAATTTATTTGTGACGTTTTGAAACCAGAGTGGTTTCTTCCTCAGACAAGCATCAAATGAACAACTTACATGCAAAGTGCTATTTATAGACATCAACTCAATCAAACTAGTAAGATGGCCAATATAATACATAATAATACATAATACCTAAAAAAGAGGTGCTAGCAATGGTAAAGTGCTTAGTGCAACATATTAAAAAGTGTGGAAGGATAAAAAGATAGTTACAATATATATATCAATATCAAAAAGCCACATAATAAAACAGCACATTGTAAAATTGTAAAAAATAATCATTAAATAAGTAAGGCTAAGAATATAATAATAACCAAATATTTTAATAATCACATAAATTGTCAGCATCCTAATAGGCAAAGTCTGTCATACTCAATCACTATAATAATATAAATAATACTAAATAGATACCAATGTCAATATCTATAAATATATCTATAATGCATGTTAAATAATCACATCAGAAGTGTCAGTAAAATACACCAGAATCCATAGAATATATCTGTTTATGTTGGTAAAAAGTAAAGCAAAGTAAGATACCCCTAATATCAGTTGTATAAAGTGTTAGTAGAAAACATGATAGTCCCAAATTTGCATTCAAACCTTTAGGTTGTACTGCGTCAAGTTTATATATCCACCTGGCCTCTCTACATAGTAACATATTGTCTCTATCACCACCTCTGCTGTTGATAGGTATGTGATCTATCACCATAGTTTTAAAATCGGATATTTGATGTTTTGCCGTTACCCAATGTGTCGCTACTGGAGGTATATCCCCTTTGGTGGGATTGGAATCGGTTTTGGCCAGAGCTATAAGGATATCGCTCCTATGGCACTGGAGCCTGCGTTTGAATGGGCCCTTTGTTTTCCCTACATAGATAAGGGAACATGGACATTTTAATGTATACACACAATGATCCGTATTGCAATTAAAATAGCCCTGTATCATAATTTGTTTGCCAGAATAGGGGTGATTAAAAGAGTTACCAATAATCATAGAGTTACATATGTTGCAATTAAAACATTTGTAACAACCTTGCTTTTGTGAGAGCACAAATGGTTTCTTTTTGTATTTTGAGACAGAGTCAGCCTGTATGAGGGAAGAATATATAAGTATTGCCTTTTTTTATAGACAATGAACGGTTTACGTCTGGTGTTTTGTCCCAAGGTTGTGTTATCTTCAACTATTGGTCAGTATTTATTAAGGTTATGCTTGATGTTGTCAGAACAAGTAGTGTAACACTGAACAAAGGGAACTCCCCTTTCTCTGGTTACTTTAGGGGATATGTCCCTCAGTTCCATCTTTGCCCTTTCCAAAATATTGGATTGGTGTCCCCTTACCTTAAATTTGTTCATCATCCTTTCAAGCTGTTGGGCCCTATCTTCACCATAGGAACAGATTCGATTAACATTCATAAATTGAGATTTCGGTAATCCTTGTATTGTGTGTCTACGATGGAAGCTCTTACCATGCAGAAGTGAATTACGATCTGTAGGTTTAGAGTAAATAGATGTTTGGACCCCTTTTGTAGTCATGTTAATTTGCACTTCAAGGTATTAACCTGCACCTGTGAAAAAACCACATTATATACAATATTATTATCCAAGGAATTACAATATTGAATAAATTCCTGACCTTGGTGGCTGCCCCGGTGAGGAATGAATGAGTTCTGGAAGACCCAACACCTTGAACCCAAAAGGCCTAAGCTTGATAATTTTTGGGCATAGCAGAAAAAGATCCACCCTGTTCTACCTACCAGAGGATATACCAAACCAGGCTAGCCTGCCTGCCCCTGCTGCCTCAGAACCATCCAACCCCTTTTTCGAAACTGACAATCCTTCCAAGCCTGGGTGTAAGAATGCCAAGTGACTGCTGTGACAAATGACCTCACCAGGTGAAAAAATCGGATATCTCAATCAGCCAGAGCCAGGCCAGGAACAGAGGTCTTGCTACACCTGCTTGCATGGCCACATGTGCAATATAATATACTAAAGGAGTGACTGAACCTGGTGGAGCATGACCTTCTGAGGGTGAAAAAGGGTGGCTAAAATCATCTATGTCCACCTTTGCCATATGTGCTCCGTTCTCGGCCCTCCTGACCAAGGCTTTTGTCTCATCAAAGAATGTATAGGAAACCACAATGAGGTTAAATATCGTCATTGACAGAGGACCTCTGTGGGTAAGAAAGATGGTGCATAAAACAAAACTTACCAGGGACTTCCTTTGGGACTACCCCCAAAGGAGAGACTCGTACGTTGGTAAGAGGTGGTGAATTGAAAGAGCCCTCCCCAGGGCAACTTTTTTTTTAAGTTCAACTTAACTACCTCAGGATACTGAGCAACTGATTTTAAGTATTCAAAAACCCAAATATAGAAAAACTGATGCTGATTAACTTAGCGGTCAAACCATGGCAGCATACCTTTGAGTATGAAGTTTTCCCCTTTAGAAGAGTTTTGTGGCACCTTCTGTGAATTTAAAGCACCGGCTAAAGGGGTGAGACCCTTCACAACTGGAGCATTTAAGTTTAAATTTAGACGAGTACAACTACTTAGAGATGGTCTTGTTGTAAAACCAGCAGTGCCCCAACCCACCTGAGGCTGTAAGGGGCAACTGCTGGGTACCCCCCCCAAAACTTCACCAAAAGTGCTGAAACTTATTTACTGTCATAAGTTTATGCCAGCTTGTGATGTCCATCTGATCCCATCTCATGGCTGGGTTAACAGCCTCTGGCGGAATTGTTCATCATATTTCCACCATGCAAGGCCACCATATACCCAGAAAGCCTCCCTGTAATACTATCTGAAGGTGAATGAACAGATCAAATCTGGACCCACATTTTTGTATATCACAAATCCAGCTTATTGGTTACTGACTGAGAAGGCAGAATGCAATGAGATAGGATTCCTTCCTTGATGAGGTAAGTTAAACGGAAAAAAATACATGATATCTTCTATTTAGAAATGACAGGGAAAAAAATCTAAAAGGGAAAATATAAATTTAAGGGTAGACAAAAGATATGGTGAGTGGAAAAAAGGGTTTACATGCCCTTAAGTGTAGCACTTAGATTGTAAGCTCTTCGGGACAGGGATCTCATTCCTAATGTGTTAAGGCTTGTTGGACTCATATCAATTTATATATAATTTAGATATATATGCTTTCTTAACTGATGTATGGAATTGTATTTAATTTTTATCTATCTGTATAATGGCTTGCACTTATCCCCTTGTTTGTATACGTTGTATTTTTTAATGTAAAGCGCTGTGTACCCAAGTGGCACTTTATAAATAAAAGTATACATACTGTACATACATACATTAGCACCAGCCTTTCACATGCCCCACTAATGCATCCACAACACAAATGCCACTCCAGCTAATATTTCTTTTTTAACTAGTTCCATCTTGGGTCTATAACTAACAACGTCTTTTAAAATTCCTTGATTTCCTCCCGTAAATTAAGCTTCATTGTTAAGACAATGGTACCACATCAAAGAAAATCTTACAGGTATTTGTTAACACGTCTGTCTTTTTTTTCTTTTTATGTGAAGCCAATGTATCCAAATGTTACACTCCTTTGTGATTATTGTGATTACTAAAAAGTCCAAAAGAATTTAGCTTAAGTCATTTACAGTATTAAAGGGACACTAAACAGATTTCATGTGCTCGGTCGCGCTGTCCCGAACGAGCGTCTATCTTGAGTGCATGTGCGCCAATATAAAAGATGGAGGTGCAATCATGACAGCGCACCTGACAGCTGAGAAGAAAGCTGAGAGTGGAGTGCTGGTAAGGTACGTTTTGTAGTGTTCCCAGGCGTTCTTTAATTTACAAGGAGGTGGGAATAAGTGTTCTCACCTCCCTGTGAATAATAGAAACAGATTTCATTTAGTTAAAAATTACACTTTAAGTGTTTCTTTAAAGTTGGGCAAATGTTTTTCCGATTGGATTTCCAATTGGCCATAACGATAAGAAATGATTGAAATGACCTTGCACCGTAGATCTTCAGAATTTTACCTTGAAATCTGTGGGAGATGGAGACTTGAATATGAGGTTGACCAAAAATTATTCATCTGGCCGATATTGTTGAATGGTCAATCTGAAAAACACTATTGAAAATTTGTTTGAATTGGTGAATCTCTCAAAATATTGAAACAATCAAATATAACAAATCCTCTTCTTTTGGCAAACAGAAAATGAGGGGATTTAAGAAAGGAATCTAGATGTGATGTCTTCTTTAGTTATTTCAGCTTAACTGTTGTTTTGGAGAATAACAGAATTGGGACCTTTTATAATTCATTACCAGAAAAGGGGCATTCCCATAAAGAAGCAAATATTTTTATTCAAAATTGGATGAATAATAATAATGGATGAATCCTGATTAACTTAAATCTGGTCACTGTGTTATGAATTTTCCCCCAGGCATGCTGGAATGGCTGAAAATGGACAGCGAGTAAGGCCTCTGCTCAGCATGGGAAAAGGCACAGATTTCGTCCGGCACCACAAAGGAACAGCATTGCAGTATGCCAGGTCTGGCCATGCCTCCAAAGAAAAGACGCCTGCCACTACACAAGGAGAAGTGAGCATACACATCTGCTATCAGGGTGGCACCTACAGAGGTGGTAACGGAGGAGATACTATGGCCAACTGTCTTTTCACCCAGCAATCCCCAGATGTCCTTAATGGGAGATTACAAAAAGCCCTAATTAGCAACAATGCAGCCCAACAGGTAAGCGTAGCAATAGTCCAGCACCTCCGGGGAACTGACTCCATTGGTTAGTAATATTTTACAGTTAATTACAGTATTGTACAGTAAGTTATGAATTACATTAATGAGACTAAAAACGCTGGGGCAGCCTTAAGGCTTAAAAGCACAGGGATACAGCTAATTGGAGGGATGCGTTAACTTTTGAAATTACCCCCTGGGTTTGCATTTATCAGCTAACATAAGAGACAAGTAAATGGACAAACTTACATTGTTACCCACTGCTAGGTGAGGCATTTTAAGCTTAAAAATTCTTGTGCTGCTTATATTATAAATGGGTCGGTGTTAAGTGAATCTCTGTCTTGTATATAGAGGGTATAGATTCAAGGGAGAAAAATATTATTCTTTCTCTTCACAAAGCACTGGTAAGGCCTCAGTTGGAATATACAGTGCAGTTTTGGAATCTTGTGTACAAAAAGGACATCTAGGAAATGGTTCAGAAAAGGTGTACTAAATGAATAAGGGGACTGAGGGAACTTGAATATAAAAGATTTGATAAGTTACAATTATGCACATTATAGAGAAGGGTCTTCCGTGGGGATATGATCACTGTGTATAAATACATTACTGGACCATACAATATACTATCTGGTGCATTGATTATTAATATAACATGTCAGAAGACACACAGACATCCCTTAAGACTGAAAGAAAAAAAAGTTATCTACAAGTTTGGAAAGGGTTTTTTTTTTTAGCTGTGAGAATAGTAAAACTGTGGAACTGTCATCCATTATACTTGGAGATGGCAGGTTTATTGCATAGTTTTAAAAAGAAGCGTGATGAGTTTCTGAAAATAAAGACTGGTGCATGTTACTTGTATTGATAAATCAAGTTGCATTGGATCCAGGGTTATAAACACATTCAAAAAGACTTGAATTCTTGGACAGGCAGAATACCTAGCGTTACACCTGGTGACAGCATGATGTGTGGACATGTGTGATTGGTTGCGTCTTTGTCTAGTTTGCTGCACTGGTGGGGCCTGCACCATTTAAATGGAGGAGACTGCAAATTTATTGTTGAGTTGGGGGGGGGTGTTGTGTAGTGGTTGAGCTTAATGGATGGTTATCTTTCTTTTTTAACCCAAAATGACTTTGTACTCTACAGGCATATCTGGTAATGTTGGTGGCTAATAGAGCTGTACAGCACAAATAATTCACATGCATCCTAAATATCCTAGATGAGAGGACTGCAGTAATTTGTTTGAAATATGTGGAGACTGCATGGAAGATTCTTCAAAGGAAATACCTTTGGAGGGAACCAAAAATTAATTTATAGTCATTGTGATTAAAAAAATATTGTTTGATCAATAATGTCTGCATTACTTAAATTGTGTAAAGATTTTGAGATATACATTTTTACACTGTGAAACTGCCCTTCAGAACCATATTTTTTTAGCTATTATTTTATTATATTTTTGAGAACATTATTCAAACATTTAGTTTGAATAGTATGTCTTCTGTGTTACTGTGGGTCTGTCTTCATAATTGTATTAAAGGGCAAGTCCAGCCTAAAAAAAACTTTTACATATCCTGGATGACCCCCCCATAACCCATTTCATTTTATTCCTACTTTCACTCTATGCTCCTATGTCATTAGCAGGAAGCAGAGAGGAGACTGTTGAGGGATTGCAGTTGTGAAGTTGTAATCCCTCCGCTTGTGAGCGTCGAGTGAAGGTAAGAATAAAATGAAACTGGGCTTTTGGGGCGAGATCCTTCAGGATATGTAAAGTTTTTTGGGGGACGGAGTTGCACTTTAAATGTCCCAACAGAAGATTTTTATGCAAGGCAGCTACAGATAATAACTACAGATTAGACAAGTGGGAAAACAGTCTGAACCACAATATTAGCAATAATAATGTACCAATTTTCTTCTCACAATATATACAAAAAGGCAATTTATTTTTTCTTGGCCTTTGTTTGAAAACAAGTTCCCAAGTTAGTTACTCCTTAATCTGCTCTCGGGCAATAGTGTGGTTGAATATTACACCAAGCAGGTGATCTGCTTTCACACTGATATTTTTTTTCTTAACTTTGTCCTTCAAGGCCAGAGGCAGAAAAAATTAATAGCTGCTGTAGACAAAATAAATCTAATAGCCTGAGAATTCTGGAACCTTGAGCGATACAAAGCTCCCATTTACATAGCTATGAGAACACATTACATCCTTACCGTTTTATTTCTGTACTTAACACAGGAAAACAAAGAGAAAGTTTTATTTTTTTTAATGTGGGAAAATGTTTCATTTCAGTAAAAAAATAGAAATGTTTAGTTAGGATTAAAATCATTAAGGTTTATTTTGTACTTAAAAGGATTAGTAGATTTACATAGTAGAAATACAAATGCTGCTTGCGTTTTTAATGTTACTCTTTTCTGTTTATTATTCATTTTTAAAAAATCTGACATCACCTAGTGGATTAAACTTTACTTTTAGCAGAGAGAGGAGCAACTACAACAAACTGTAATGAAAAGTTTTTGCAAGGTTTTTAGTGCTTTTTAAGAAATGTAACAGCTGGAAAATGAGCAAGAATGCTGGCAAAGTATTGCTGGCTCGGGCTATATTGCATGAGCTTGCACCTACAGGTTGATTGTAGTTTGAAGAGGATAATTTTTCCTTAAGTCTTTTATTTTATTTTAGATTTAAATACTGACCGTTTTTGAATTTTTTTTTTTTTTTTTAACAGTCTCCAACTTTTTTTAGCTTTTCAATATAATTTCTATGTACAGTTTTTTTAAATAGTACTTAGAGGACATGGCTAAAAGGACCACACACATAAATATCCTTTTACTTTAAGAATGTCCTAAGAATGTTTTATCCCAGCTTCCCTTTATTTCTAATAATACTGTTTATTTCTAAGTACTGATATATTCTTAGAATTTAGTGAACTATTCCTTTAAAGCAGTGATTGAAGACCGGGAGGTAAAGGACCTATTCCTTACCTTCCGTTCTACAATCACTTGACCAGGGTGGAAGGTGAGTATATTTACCTCGCTCACAATCCACCACGGCTCAGTTGACAAGTCCTGACCGCTTAAGTTTTACTATAGCGCGCAATAGTAAACTAAACCCGGAAGCGGTCGGCAATTTTAAACTGAGCCGTGGTGGATTGTGCGCAAGGTAAATATACTCACCTTCTATCCTGGATCCTGGTCAAGTCATTTGAAGAATGGAAGGTAAGGAATAGGTCCTTTACCTCACAGTCTTCAACCACTGCTTTAAAGGAATAGTTGACTTTTTGTGTGAAAATTTCCTTAAAAACAGGTATGGACAGGAGTTAGAAGGTGGATCTCCTACTTCCCTACTAATTATTAATTTGGCTTAAAGAGACAGATTACGGTCTTTTTCTTTCTTCTTCTTCACTTTAATCTTCCTCATTTTGGACTGCATATATAACAGTTTTCGAGTTAATAAAAGTAGGCGGCTCTAGCCCAGCTCTTACCCACCAATAAGATTTGCCTTCTCACGTAAACCAAGTGTGTTTGAGGTGTTGCACTCTTCTCCCTTCTAGTAAAAATAATTGGTTTTCTACCTCCGCACACTTGTAAAACGCTGGAAGCAGATTTTTTGTATAAAAAAATGTATCTTCTTTATTGTGAACACTTCAAGTATCAAAAAAAGGAAAACATAGTAACAATCACTTGACTGACTCGTTTCAGGCTCGGTCAGCCCTTAGTCATAGACATATACCTATGTTAGATTATGAAATGTAAACGTCCTCTTTCGTAATCATACCTTTACATTCCTTCCAAAATGCAGTCATTCAAGTGAGAATCAAAGTTTATAATAAGGCCAAACACCTGTGCGATCTCCAGGGTAGCCTGTATGCACGATGTGTATACACAGCTGTTTCGTCCGGCAATTGTGCCATGTATGGACGCTTTGTTGGCCATTTTGGATGAGAAAGCGTCCATACGTGGCGGGTTCGTGCATACCCATCCTGCGTCGTGTGACGGCCCCCGCTAATGCATGTGTATATGCACCTTTAGGGGCATATTTATAAAGGTTCGTTAATTTTCGCGGCCGTTTTCGCGCCATTAACGCATAAATCGCGTTTACCGCGATTTATAAAGGCCCGAAACGGCCGCGAAAAGTTAACGAAGCGTTAACCTTTCGCGCCGATACTTACCTGTTACCGCCGCTTCTATTTATAAGCGGCGGTACTGTTGTTCGCTCGGCTAGTATCGGCTGTTTTTACTTCGCCACCTTGAAGGAGGCGAAGTCAGCCGATACTAACCTCCCGCGGCGGGGATGGGCAGGCAACCCCGCGGCGGGTGGTCGCACCCGCCCCGGGAGACACGCCCACCCCCCCAGCGGCGGCAGCGGCGACCACCCCCGCCGCCGCCACTTCCCAGCAGCCCCTCCCAACCCGTTCCCCGTTCGCGGCAACTCGGAACGGGAGGCTAGGAGGGGCTGCCGGGAAGGGGCGCAGCAGGTGGTCGCGACCACCCGCCGCGCACCCCCTCCCCCCCCGGCAAACCCCTCCAAGCCCCCCGCACCGGCCACTCCCGGGGAGGACGGGAGGGAGCCGCTGGGGGGTGGAGGCTCCCTCAGCGTGGCCCTGAGAAGGCCTTTTGGGGCTTAAGGGTCCCGCAGCTCGAACCGGGACCCCCCCTCCCCGGCCCTTATAGGCCCTGCGGCACTTACAATGCCCCTTTCGGCTCTTATAAGAGCCCTTTGGGGTTTAGGGTCCGCACTCGAAACAGGACCCCCTCCCCGCCCTTTGTAAGGGCCCTTGCGGCACTTACAAGTGCCCTTGCGGACATAAGTGCCCTTTGGCGGGGGTCCCCCAGCTCGAACCGGGACCCCAGTGCGGCTTCTAAAGAGCCCTTGGGCGACGTCTTCGGGCTGGGCACACAACCCCACTCAGGTCGCCGATGCCAGCAGACTCACGCGGCCGCCAGTGACCGCTGGCACCGCCGGCCTCAGCGGAGCGATGTTGCCAGCCGCTTCTTTCTTCTTTCTTCATCATCTACTGCGATGGCATCTGAGTTCCGCGGCGGAAAGCTCCTCTTTATATAGGTTTGCAGAAATCCATAATCCATTTCTGATTGGTCAATTTTTAATACTTGCTTTACATTAACCAATCAGATTTCAGAACTTTCCAGAAATCTGCACTAAGTACAATATGGCCTAGAAGGGAGTTGAAATCCCTTCACGACGATACGGAACCGGGACTGGGAGGGGCTGCTGGGAAGGGTGCCTTTTGGGGCTTAGGAGGTCCCGCAGCTCGTACCGGCGCGCCCCCCCCTCCCTGGCCCTATCAGGACCTTTGCAGCTCCGACAAGAGCCCTTTGGGGCTTAAGGGGTCCCGCAGTTCGAACCCAGACCCCTCTTCCCCGGCCCTATCAGGGCCTTTGCAGCACTTACAAGTGCCCTTGCGGCCCTGAGAAGGGCCTTTAGGGCTTAAGGGGTCAATGCTTGCTTTACATGGTTTACATTAACCAATCGGATTTCGGAGCTCAGAACTCATCGCAGTAGATGACAGAAGAAAGAAGACGTCGGATCAAGACTCCAAATCAAGATGCCGGTAACATCGGCCTTGTTGAGACCACCGGCGCTGGAGGTACCCCTGGTGGCCGTCGGGGTTGGTGGCATTGGCGGAGTTGGTGTCACCTGATGGAAGAAAGAAGATATCGACCAAGGGCTCTTTTAAGAGCCGACAGGGGTCCCGGTTCAAGCTGCAGGACCCCCAACAAGGGCACTTATAAGTGCCGCAAAGGCGCTTACAAGGGCCGGGGAGGCCCAAAGGCCCTTCTCAGGTCTGCAAGGGCACTTGTAAGTGCCGCAATGCCCTGATAGGGGCAGGGAAGAGGGGTCCCTCCACCCCCCCAGCGGGCCCTTCCCCTCCCCGCGAGCGTACGGGGCAGGGGGCTGCTGGAAAGGGGGCGGCGGCAGGTGTTCGCCGCTGCAGGGGATGAGAGCAGGGTGTGCATACGCCCACGCCCTCGCCGCGGGGGGCAAATGCCCACGCCGTGCCCCTCCAGTGAATGTGACCACGCGTGGACAGGTGGACGTGCCTCCTGTAGTGGGTGCTGCCACCCGCCGCTGGTTGGGCGCTCACCCCTGTTCCGACCCCCCGCGATCTTGGCCATTTTCGCCACCTTCAAGGTGGCGACGTGAAATGCCCAAGATTAACGGGGCGCATCAGTTACCGCCGCTATAAATAGAAGCGAGAGCTAACTGATTAACGAGGCATTAACTTTTCACGGACGGTTTTCGGCATTTTATAAATCGCGTTAATGTTGATTTTGGCAAAAACGTTGGGAAAACTGGCCGCGAAAAGTTAATGATTGTTTATAAATATGCCTCTTAGTCTACCTTTAAGTTTTATTCACTACCGCTCAAAGATAGTTTACACAAAGGGATTATTCATTGATCTACTAATGAAAGGTATTATCATAAAGGTTAAAAAGATGGTGAAATTCAAATACTTACGATATGACTGTGTAAAGTTTCCTAGTTTTCGAAAGACAGTGGACTAAGCTCTAGAGCATTTCTGGAAAGCTTAAGCCAATCTATATGACTCATCCCTATTTTTTTATTTTGTCCATATAGTGCAAACAAATCTAGATGAACTTTTAAAAATGATCAATATAGAGAGTAATTTATCAAAAAGATTATTGCAGTTTAAAACATATACTTCTGGAAAGTAAACAATCAATTCTGGACTGTCTACTCAAAACTATTTCCACTCAAAAATAGTCTCTCATTTATGCATACTGTACTCATCAGCCACAATTATAGTTGTTAAATACAAAAGGCTTTTATATGATTTATTTTTGACATTAAAAGATGTATACAAATTATAGAAACTGCTGAACAATGTTTTAGTATCATTGCTGGCAACCTCATTTTAAAATGAGATTACCATTTTCCTTTAATTAAAAAAAGGTTTTTTTGAGTCATTGTTAGCATTACTATTCACAGGAGACAACCGACCAATATTACCGTGTATCAGTTGGTTGGCCGAAAATATTGTATGGTCATCCGATTGTCTGATCTGGGCGATCAGCTATGCTGGTAAATCAAAGGTGATCCCGTGGTTCCCTATGAGACTGCATGATTGGTCGTGGCAAACTGTCGGCCATGGCTCAACATCTCGCAAGGTGTGAACGGTCTGACTGGACAAATGTTGTCCTGTGTGTACCCAGACTTATACTAATAGTCTAGGTTGAATTAAAGGGACACTATACTCAAGCAATAACTAAAGGAATGCTATAGTTACATGGACAATTTTGGGTTGAAAAAAGACAACCGTTTACATTCAATAGGTCACGCCCCTCAGTACACCAACAAGGACCCAACCATCACATATGCCCACACATTATGCAGTCACCCGCTGTAACTCTAGAAATTCATCCCATCCAAGAAGACATTTAAGATTCCTTTGACTGAAAATTATATGTTGGCTGAATCTCTAAATACATTCAGAGCATTCCACAACCTCACAGTGAAAAAACATTTACGTTGCTTAAGCTGAAATGGCTTTACCTCCAGTCTAAAGTGGCCTCTAGTCTTTTTCTCACCCCTATGAGAGAAAAAATCCCCTGCTTATTGGCTTTAGTTTCCTTTAACATATTAATGGATAATTACATTCCCTTGCAAATGTCTAGGGTGAACAAACCCAAGTTTGATAATCTATAACACAAATCTCCATTTCTTTTACCAATTTAGGTACCCATCTCTCTTATTCATTCATTTTAATTCTGGAAACTGGTGCCCAGTGCCGGATTTATACTTTTTTCTCCCCTAGGCCAATTAACTTGTACTGCCTGCGGGCACCCTTCAAACACACACACACATATGCGGCCATTCATTGGCTGAAGTGGAGCTTTGTGAGTGGGAGAGGAACCTGCCGCCCCTAGTAAATCGGCAATTGCTGCCCATTTCACATTTAACAGAAACTGATATTGCTCTGCTGTGTGCAAGTAATGTGCGTTGTGCAATGCTACCTAACTTAAACCCAAATTGTTTTTTTTGCCGCCCCTGGTGTCTGTGCTGCCCTAGGCCACGGCCTAGGTGGCCTAGTGGGAAATCCGGCCCTGCTGGTGCCACTGTACGTATACTCAAGATGCTTAAATTGCATTTGTAAGAGTAGTTGTACATCATACTACTCACTAACAGACCATACCCCTCCTAATTAGGCTGTGGTACAAAATATTACCTAGAGTTAAACATTTCTTAGGTGCATACCTCACATTATGAGTTATGAGAATATTTTCTCATAACACAAGTCATTCTTTTAATGATTTTGCATATTTTTGGGAACTCAACACTATAGCTAGTAGTAAAGTAAAGGATATTTTCCTCGTGTCTCTGTGTCTCATTAGTGATCTTATTTTGTAAGAGGTAATTCCTATCAACTAGTCTAGACCTCTGAAATGCTTTGTCCAAAGGGGTTCTGAGTAGCCCCTAGTCAGTAAACATTTTTTAAACTCCAGAGATTCAAATTCAAAGTCAGAATCCCTGGAGCAGTTCCTGCATAACCTAATAAATCGGCTATAGTGGATCCCTTTAATAGTGTGCTTTGGATGGCAACAATTGGCTCGCAAAATAGTGTTGCCAGCTTTCTCCTTCCTGTAAAATGTAAAGTATGCAGAATGGGATCAGCTATCAATTGAAGAGCTAGAAAGGAAATCTCAGACACATCAAAAAAAAAAAAGGCGAATATTCATATCATTGTCGTTAAGATAATCAAAATACTTATATAAATCAGATCTCCCTTCCAAATGAAAAGGAGATCATCTATGTAATGACTATTGTGAGCTACATGATCCAAGAAAATGGGGTTCTCTCCCACCAGCCCATAAAGATGTTAGTATAGCAGCCCCGCAGCTTTGAAGATAGTATACCCCATCAAAGAGGAAAAAATGATAATGAAGAAAGATAATTGCTTTAAACAAAAATTCATAAGTAGCAGTTTTATATAGCCTGACAGATTCCAAAATCTCCCTAGTTGCCTGTTTGCCTAATGAATGGGAAATGGATGTTTATAGCGAATACACATCCATTGTGGCCCAAAGAAATTCATCGGACCATTGAATATATTTTAAGTTTTGAAGTAGATGAGCACTATCTCTCATATACGAAATAAGGTCTTTAACAATAGGTTGTAGCATATAATCTACCCAGATGGCTAGACCTTCACTAAAAGAACTGATGCTTGCCACTATGGGCCTTCCTTCTGGGTTGATAAGGAGGCAATAGAAAATGGGTGTCACAGGGTAATCTTTGATAAAATATTTAGCAAAATTGTTACTTAACACACCCATTTCCAACCCCTCAGAAATCAGGCTCACAAGTTCAAGACTATTACTTTTAGGCTGGTTTGTCCTAGAGCGACGCAACCTGTTTTATGTGTATTAATCAGTTTTCTAAAAAAGGATATCAAATATTGTCCTTACAGAATTGTGGCAGAAGTTCCAAATGTGTTGCTTTGCTTTCTGCTTGTTCAATAAGGGTTTACTATAGAGAATGTCCTCAGCATTCAACAATTGTGTAACTCATTCCTCTCTAAAATGTTTAAGTTGGCATTTTGAAGCTACATTGCAACAATAATATAAGCAATACTATATTTCTCTGGTTAACTCTATTATTTATGGAAAAGTACAAAATGTTATGTAACTGTCCTCAGAAATTGTAGGGTGACAGCCCAGCATTGATACTATTTTACTAAGCATGCATTTTCTTAAGGATCTCAGTACTCACATTCTGTTGGATTGTTCCAGTTATGTTTAAAAATATTTTATCATAGGATTGTGTGAAGACATGCAGGCTGTGGCTTGCTTAAAAATCGTATCTTGTGTTTTCTCAGGTTTGTGCCATTCTGTATTCTTGAAAACAAAACATTTTAAGAAATACCGGTGAATCTATATACAGTATAAACAGGCTACAATCGGGGACCTCCATCTTACATATTTATTATTCTGCCACTTCAGAGTCCCTTTAATGTTGTTAATGTTGATATGCAGATACATAGATGATATGGGAAAGTAATGATCAGGATGTACTTGACTTGCCCATTAACTATACAAACGGAGTTAGTTGAAATAGAGTTTCTGGTAGCGAGTCCACTATAAACACTGAGTTGTTTAGGAAACCCATCTCCAGGAACACCATTCTGCATGCAGACTTTTGACAACCCATTACTAATATAAAATGTATCCCATATAGCCAATTTCTGCAAGTAAGGAAAATCAGTTTCACTTGGGACTCCTTCCAGTGGGAAGCTATGCCACTATGGGTTAGACTGTCAGTTAGGGGCTATATTACACTGGATATTAACTTGGCATATGATAAAGAGGTACTGTTTGACAGGGATACTGTACTGTCAGAATCTGGATAAACCAAAGAAAGAAAAGGGGGAAAATATAGTAGTGATGACTAAGCACATGCATGTGAGAGAGACCCTTAAAATAATGAGAAATAAAGAACGATATGAGAGACTTTTTAGTGCAAGTCCACAATAAAATTAAAAAGTTGGTCAATGATGCATATGGCAGGAACATAAGGGACCAAGAGAGAATGTAACTAAGGAGGTGCAGTAGAGTGAAGGGATTTCAAGGTTAAAAGAAGAGTATTGAATATGATTCTTTGTTTGATGGGAAGCCACCCTAAGGACTGAATTATCGGGTTGAGGGTTCTCTTTTAGAGGAGAGTGAGATGATCCGAGCTGACGAGTTTAAAATAGACTGGAGAGGAGAGAGATAACAGGCCAGGAGTCCAGACGGAGATTATAAGGGCATGCACAAGCATTTTAGTAGTGGAGTAAGAGAGGGCAGATCTGGGCAATATTGCAAAGGAAAAAAATGACACGTCCTATTGACATTGTTAAGAGTCAAAGATAGATTAAATTTAAGGTGGCAGTGCGCCATCCAGGAAGAAACAGACATTTAGAGATTTGGGATTAATCTTCAGGGGTAAGTGCGGGGATGGTCAAGTAAATATGGGTATCATCAGCATATAGGTGATACTTAAAGCCAAAAGAACTGATAATTTCTCCCAGAGAAACAGTGTAGAAATAGAACAGCAAGGATTCTAATACAGACCCGTGAGGGACCCCCACACTAAGCAGAATTTGAGAAGTCTTATTAGCAAAAGAGACAGAGAAAAAGACAACCACACCACAGCTTGAAAGACCCGGTCAGAATTCTGACTGCAATTGGTCCAATAGGTTATTAGTATGGAGGTATTTAGTAATGCGTGTAGACACAAGAGGTTCTAAGAGTTTTGACTCTCAGAAAGGAATTAAAAATGTGAGCAAGAGCAGTGGAAAGGATTTTAACACATTGTCTTTCCTGTCTTTTTCTTTTCAGATACTCCATATAGTAATTCTCTCCTAGCTCTTTACTGCCATACATTTTCTTGGATACCACCTTTTTGTAAACCTAATGGCTAGTTCTTCTGACTGATATCTTAGTCTCATCCTCAGTTTTCTCCTCATTCTCAAAAATTGTCCAATTAGTATACTATTCCTCAATTTTCTAGGGTGGTGGCCTTCATATCTATTAGGAATTTCCCGCTAATTTTCCTATACCTTTTAGTTGTTATTTTAGTTGTTAGTTAACCTGTAGATCTAAAAAATGTAATTCTTCTTTGCTTTATCTAGCCTGAGTGTTATATTTTTGTTGTTATTATTTAGCTATATTTGTTATTATTTAGGTATTTTACAGATTTTTAGTTCCACTTCTACCCCTTGCCATAATACTAAAATGTCATCGACTTATCTAATGCAGAGAGAGAGGTTTTCCTCCCATCCCTTTCTAGATATTATGTTTGTCACCTTTGCTTGTTCCCACATCCCCAGGCGGAGGCACGCATATGTAGGAGCACAAGTTGCTCCCATTGCAGTTCCTCGCACCTAGAGATAGAACTGGTAATCAAACAAAAAGTTATTCTTCAATACCATTTCCAATAACTCAAAGGTGAATTCAGACTGATTCCGAAATTGCTTTCCCCTGGGTGTAAGGTAGTGCCTGCACGTCTCCACCCCCACATTAGGTGGTATGGAGGATTCATGGTGGTTGAGATGACACCATTATTCACCTCAATTTCTTCTAATTTCCTTAGAACATCTTTTGTTTCCTGAACATGTGAAGCTAAGGTATATAAGAATGGGTGTAAAGTGTTGTCTACATATTTACTGATCTTTTTTGTGGGGCCATGTATACCCAAAACTATCAGTCTTTCAGGTGACAAACATAATACCTAGAAAGGGATGGTAGAAAAAAGTTTTATATACTTTAGGAATGGTATAGAAGGTGGGGATTACCAAATGTTTATTGATCCAAAACTTTATTAAAGGAATAGCACACTGCAATAGTGAACTATTCCTTTTCTACATTGATTGAAGCCCGGGAGGTTAAGGAGCTATGCCTTACCTTCCGTTCTTCAATCAATGTTTGGATAGCCAGGAACGAAGATCTGAAAATCTTACCTTTCATGCGACCCAGCGGGGCCGCTCTGACAGTTACCGACTGCTTCCTGCTTCTGTTACGCTATCACACGCATGCCGATAATGCGCACTACAGCCGCACAGAGGCAGGAAGCGGTCGGGAATTTCAGAGCGGCCCCTCTGGATTTTAACTTTCTTATTTCCAGTTTAACTGAAGAACAGGAGGTAAATGCGTTATGTCTTACCTCCTGTCCTTCAGTAAAACTTACAGGAAAGCAGGAGAGACTTACCCACATATGGCTCCAGCACTGCTGACAGCCACGACTACACTGACATTCCCTGATGGATCCTCGACAGTGCAAAGGAGGGTGGACACGGCAGAGACTGTCAGTGAAGCCGGCGCCGGAGCGATACGCGAGTAAGTTTCTCCTGCTCTCCTGTAAGTTTAACTGAAGGACAGGAGGTAAGACAGACATATCCCATTTACCTCCTGTTCTTCAGTTAAACTGAAAAAAAGAAAGTTAAAATCCTGGTGGAGATACTTTTTAAGGGCTGTAGCAAAAAACACAGTTGATCATGAAATCTTGCTCATTATGATACAAGAGTTCTGTGGCAGAGATCCAGTGGTTTCACTCCTTCCTGGCTGGCAGAACACAAAGGGTATCCTTGGGGCCCTTCCTCTCCAATCCTGTACCTCAGGGTGCAATACTATCCCCTCTGCTGTTCACCATATACATGTTGCCACTGGGAAAAATCGTACAAAAACATGGTTTGACAAATCATTGCTATGCCGATGACACCCAACTGTATTTATTATTCAAACCTGGCATCACAGACCCTTACCCACAAATAAACGAATGCTTAGCTAAACTTCAGGAATGGATGAATGATAACTGGCTAAAACTAAATGCTGACAAAACTGAAGTTCTAGTTATTGGGGGTCAGCGCTTGACAGCAAAGCAGCTCCAGTCTCAGCCAGTACCATTAAGAATAGGAAGCTCAGACCTAAACAACTCAGACTTTGTGCGCAGCCTGGGTGTACTGATTAATGGAGAACAAGGCTTCAGGAACCAAATCTCAGCTGTTGTGAAAAATTTCTTCTTTCACCTAAGGAACATTGCAAAAATAAAGCACCTCATTCCTCCAGCAGATCTTCAAACCCTGGTCCATGCATTTATCACATCACGGTTGGATTACTGCAATGTTCTCTACACAGGCCTTCCAAAAAAAGACCTGCACCACCTGCAACTAGTACAAAATGCCACCATTGCCACATAACACCAACCCTTTGCTCCACTGGCTACCGATGAAATGGAGAATTCTGTTTAAGATTGGCTTATTGACATTCCAATCCTTGCACAATCTGGGTCCTGGATACCTGAAGGACTTGCTGCAACTGCCCCCCCCCCCATCCTCACTCCAAGCGCAAAAGGATCCAATAACTTGGTCACCCCCAGAGTCCACCTCAAAACGTTTGGAAACAGAGCCTCCCTACCACACCCCATCAGAACATCCCTGGAAACATTTAAATCCAAACTAAATGCTTCCTGTTTAGTCTGGCATTTATGAACACTTGAGTATTTTCCACCTGTATTTTCCTCTGTATTGATCTTAGACATATGCACTTTGAGTCCTTTAGGAGAAAGGCGCTTTACAAATGTTATTGTATT
Organism: Hymenochirus boettgeri; assembly: GCA_019447015.1. Taxonomy (NCBI): domain Eukaryota; kingdom Metazoa; phylum Chordata; class Amphibia; order Anura; family Pipidae; genus Hymenochirus; species Hymenochirus boettgeri. The sequence goes on along the minus strand of CM033474.1, from coordinate 101,294,942 downwards.
GTATTGTAAAACATAGAAAAACATGATGGTTATATGGGGGGGGGTTCTACATTTTTATGGTACAATAGAAAGTTAAATGGAGCAAAGGGGTGGAGATATTCAGAAGAAAATTTTACAAAAGGAATTGGAATGGATTTGTAAATTAAGAACTAAATTTTCAGAGGGGATGAGTACCCAATTTTCCATAAGTGTAGTAAAGATCCAATGTAAATATAAGGATTAATGTGTTAAAAATAGTTTAAGAAATGATGTATGAATTAAAGGGATATGTTAAGGTATAGGCCATGTTAAAATTAGATGGAATATAGTTTTTAAAGTAATAAATTATATAATAAGTACATAATGATTTGTGAACAAATATAAGAATATATCATGTTGTTTGAATGATACATCTCCTTTAAGAAATAGAAGCTTTAAGAAAAGGAAGGGGGAAAGGGGGAAGAGCCCTGATGAAGTACAGTGATTCTGGGTGAAAAGTGAGTTGGCTTAGAACAAGGGGGATGGAGAGTGTGACGTATGGAGCAGCAAAGAGTGAGCCAGAGGATTGCCTCCCAGACAAAGTGTATAGGCTTTAAACCCACTGTTACTAGGGGCCTGTCAGAGGAGAGAGACACAAGTCCCACAGAGAGTGCAGGTGAAGGTTTCCCAAGACTGTGAGTTCTGGGACATTAGAGGCCTTGATACAGCGGGCTTTGGGTATTTTTATTTCCACAGATTATGGAGCACAGTTTGGGCAGCCACACACATGTATAGGGGAACTTTTGTATAAGCCACTAGTGACTGTTTGGAGTAATAATGCATAACCCAGTTGGTGTCTGTTTGTAGGCCCATAAGGCTTGCTCTGATGGGACATAAAAACTTGGACAATATAGTTCTTCATACAGCCATTGGATATGGGCGAATATAATTACCAGCAGCTGTGAATAGCTGGGATACATTTGTAAGGATTGCTCCATGGAAGTCCATGCTCTCTTCAGTCCTCTCCAACTTTTTAGTATTTGATGGTCAGTGATAATGATTTAATGTATATATGGTATTACAATGTACATGAGATGTATTGAGATGATATATGTGTAGCACTTTATTAGTAGAGATGGTATTTGTAAGTCACAGGTAACTAAATAAACGAGTGTTTGGGGCATGATTTGAGACTTTATAAAGTCGGGGTGCTGATCACAGATCTGTTTCTTGCCACTGGGTCTATCCAGTGGAGGAGTTTGGGTGTATAGGGGCTATATGACACTGGATATTAAATTGGCATATGATAAAGTGGTACTGTATGAAAGGGTTACTTTACTGTCAAGGAATCAGGATAAACCAAAGAAAAAGAGGAGAAATTTTAGAAATGTTTCAGATAATTCGCCATTTGTCAACAGCCAGAAAGTTAAGAAAATAATATCCAAATATTGGAATTTACTGTTTGTTGAAACAAATTCTCTTTTTGTAGGGCCCACAACATGAGATCCATTATGGCCTCCAGTTTATATACATCAAGTGGTCCCTATGAGACTAAAAATACCTGGCTTAATGGTATAGGTTGCTCATATGGGCGCAATCTGATTGTGCATTAAAAAGCGCACACTAGTGCCAGACAACTGATCTGGCCACACTAGGTGCACTGGTGCCCGTTGCACTGCGATCTGCTTATTGGAGCGCACGAGATTTGCATGTGCTCCAATACCCGAATATTACTATGATTGCAGTGCAAATGGACATCAACACGCACAAATTTTGTGCATTCAGTGTGGCCTTCCCTGCTGTACTGTATGGTGTGCCGCTATTTGTAACCTTGGCAACAATTTTCTGAGGTATGGAGAATAAAATGAAGGCTTTTTCTTACTGTAATACAAAATGGGTTGTCTATCTTGCCACTTGCATTTGTGGACTATCAGACAAGCCTCTCAAACAATAGCACATTAACACTATACCAAAAGGGGACACACATTCTGCCAACTCTAAGAATATTAGAAAGTGTGAATTGTCCTTCAAAATTATGAATTCAGTAATCCATGGAGTTAGAAAAGGAGATATAAACAAGGGTTTACTTAAGGCAGAAGCAAAGTGGATCCACATCTAAAAATGGTCATACACATCTGACTTTCTGAGTTTTATTTCCTAACCGATCATATCGTTTTATGTTGTTCAATGATAACAATTTGAGCGCTCACCCCATACACATAAATAACAAAAATAGGCTGGGTTACAGCGTACTGGTGTAACATTCTTACGTTTTACGTATGTAATGATGTTTATTTAAGGGGAAGTGTTCATGGGACAGAAAATTACAATTTTGGCGCCCAAACATACAACACATTTGAGCTACCGAACGCCTTCTTCCAAACACCTTATTAACAATCGTTTTTTTAAATATATTATTGTGCTGTATGATGCCCAATACAAAAAAAGCAATATCAGCAGTTGCTTTACCTATGATAGTTACAGTTTTGTATTAGAAAAAGAAAAGAAGACGATCCTGCTGGACAAAAAGATGGCTTTAATAACTTGAACAGCTTTCCCATATACCACTTTTATAAGAATTAAAGAAAACTCTCCATGTGATTTTAAGAATTATCTGTGTATGATAGAGGCCTAAAGGCTTTCTCTGCAAGCTTTGTTCGTGCTAAACACAATGCACATTTTAATTGCCATAAAATTCCTAAAACTGATACATTTCTACTATAAATTAACCAATCGTATCCAATCGTCGTTACTTAACGACCAATCTCTTATATACAGCAACGATTTGGTCGGGTTTTAAGGCTAAACGACCAAATTAGCACAAACGTTGTTGGATGAAGGACCAACGATATGGTAATTTTGTACCTATCAATATAACGACTGTAGTCTTTAACTAAGAAAATCTTGATTACACCAAATACAAATATTTGTTACTTTGTCCAAGAAATGACTCTTAAAAAACAGGTAAATATTTCACATTGAATTTCTCTTTTCTCATATGGAGATTACAATACAAGGATTGTGGAAGCACTCCAATTAGGCTAATTTACCACTATATTTAGCGGAAGTGCTACTGATCTGGTATAACATTTATACAAACATAATAATCAATGCACATTCCTGGGCCCCATACAATATCATATTAAAGGGGTTTTAGTATACATTACTGTGATCACATGAATGAAAAGCCTTCCAACCACGTCAAGGTAACCCCAGTCTGGAAGGTCCTAACTTCTAACCTTTTTAAATTTCTTTTACTTCAATTACGATAAGCAAACATTTGCATTTCTCATTCTTACACACTGGATCCATGGCCTCTCTCACTTCCCCCAGCCCTTGGCTTTTTAAAATGAGGGAAGGTCATCCAGTTCTTATAGTATAAGTCATACCTCCCACAAAAGGGGCGTGTTGGGGGTGCTATTACCACATGGAAGCATGACCTGGCCTCCCAATAAATACATACAATACAAGGATTGTGGAAGCACTCCAATTAGGCTAATTTACAACTACATTTAGCGGAAGTGCTACTGATCTGGTCAAACATTTATACAAACATAGAAAAGATAATCAATGCACATTCCTGGGCCCCATACAATATCATATTATCCGCACACTGGAGGGTTTTAGTATACATTACTGTGATCACATGAATCATTCATGTGATCACAGTAATATATACTAAAACCCCTTTGTTTATAAAGTATGCCAGTGTGCAGAAAATGTGATATTATATGGGGCCTAGGAATGTGCATTGATTATCTTTTCTATGTTTGTACTCATATGGAGATTCACTGATTTGCACATTCTTAGAAGCAATGTTACAGAGAGAAGTTTTTTTAGCTCTCCCTGTCAGCTGCAGCAATATTGGAAGTTGGAGGATAGAAAGAATGTGATGTTGCTTATGAAAAATTTCCCACATACAGCAGTCCTGCAGCATCAGTTTTATATAATATGTATGCAGCATTCTCCTTTAATATGGTTCACTCATTAGAGATGCATTGCAGAGCAGGGCCACTATATTATCATCTACCTGCAACTCTGCACTATGTTGTTTCTATAAGTGTACAGGTTAAAGGGGAATGTTGTAGGGTATGCCTATTACAGCTCTGAATTTCCATAAGTTTCCAAAGTAGTACTGTAGGAAAGTATAGTTACACCTTCTAGAAAATTGATGCAGGATGTGGGCTTCCTGTAGGAAGTTTGCATAAAAAAAAGTGTAATCCTACCCTCCAACCTAGGTTTCCAGATTATGTGGTCTAGTAGGTACACACATAAATGTAATTATCAGGGCTCCAATAATTGCAGTTAAACAACATTAATTCTAACACATGCCCCAATTAGTAAAAAAAAATCACAGATTTGTAATAAAATAAGGTTAGGAAACAGGTCCAGCCCTGTAGCGAGCACCAAAACGTTGACAATAAACGACTTATTACTGATAGACCAGTGTGCGGTGGATTCTACTTATCTGATGCAATGCAGGCTTCAGTGGTTCAATCCCTGAGAAGTGGGAGCTATAAACTCCATAGATGTGAGGAATTTTGGATCTTTACATTGAGAACTTGGAAACCAAAAGGATTAAACTTGTGGGGCGATTTACCCAGAGGCGCTGGGCAATTACATGGATTTAAAGTTACCTTTAACTCCATATTAGTGCCGGATGCGCAGATTAAGTAAAAGGCATACAGCGCTAGTGATTCAATATCGCATTTGCGCTACTTTTAGAGCATGATTTTAAAATCACGCTGTGGGTATATCCCTTTTGGGATTTACCCCCATGAGCAAATGTGATATTGTATCGCCTTTGGGAGACTTACCCAGAGCAATATCGGTTGTCATCATGAGTATAAGATACATACTGATCTCTTGAGGATTAGAAAGACTAATCCTTCTTTTGGTGTGTTCTGTTAACAAAACATTTTTATTTGTATATATACTCATCAGTCTATTTGTATGTTTTTGATACCTTACAGGGTCATGCACCGAGAGCCTCTATCGGCAACCCGGTGCAAACAGCCCGGCGAAGCTATATGCCAATAGCGTCTCTTGGAGAATTGGAGCATTTAGCTGGTGTTCAAAGTGCCGCAATAGAATGCAGCTTTCGCCATACAACATCGCTTGCAGTGGCTGTGCGATTAACTTTCGTGCTAGCCACGCAGCCGGTGCGATGAAGGTTTTTAAGTCACGCTAACAGATATAACATCGGTTAGTGTGACTTGAACTCCAAAACAGGAGCAGTGCACCCGTTTTTTGGGTTTTAGATTTATAATTTTATATATACAAGATATATAATAATATAGAGATATATATATAGATATATAATATAATAAAATGTATAGTTAAAAATATAGATATGATATTAACTATAATTTATGATGACTGCAGTGAAAAAGGTATTGCATCAGTATTGATGTACTTACCTCTGTGGGTATATAACTGTGTTTTCTATCAACTAGTAACATTCTTTGCACATTTCTTGAGTGCTGTCATTAACTCATTCAATGCTTTTAACTTTGTCTAAGCACCCATGTATGTTTTGTGTTTTTATCTGGTAACACTGTTTCTTTAAAAACAAAAAGGGAGGGTGTGGTTTTTTCTAGTTTTAAATAGGTTTGAACTTACAGCTTCCTTATGCCTATGATTAAGTGCAAGGTGCGTGAAATACAGTATGTCAGACAAGGCCTATTTGTAAGATGGTGTGCTGGTAATTGTGCAAATAAAGCTTTTGTTTAGAATTCCGTTTCAGTGTGGCATCTATTTTGTGAATTAGTGAAAATAATTATTGAAATTATTTTTGCTAACTTTAGTGAAATATTAGTTAATATTAAACTGGTGCCAAATAATCCACCTGGAAAACAAAACAACCAGATATAAAAGAACTAGGCTCTTCAATTGAGCTCAGCCGTTGTGATGAAATTTTACATTTTTGTACTCTATTCCATGTCTAGTATTGACAAACAGGTTCAATGAATGTATTGGATATTACATATTATTATTCCTGACTAACCATGTGTGAACAGGGTGTGTTATATGTCACAATAATTGCTCAATGTAAAGTATGTGTAAGGGACCCGAACATGTTCTTACAAGGCTCAATCATTTCTACTTTTCTCTGTGAAGTACATTACCCCAATTGAACTGTATTTGTTCATTTGTTAAATAAAACCAAGACAATTTATCACACCTTCCTGGCCACTTAATGGGACAACTCAAGTGAACAGACAATAACATAACCACTCATCATAATTTTCAAGACTGCTGTGACCAAATAACGCAGCAAGCTTACTCCACCATGTTAAACTCTACATTATTTCAAACTGTCAATGTGTAATGAAGTAAGAAAAACTGCTACACCTTTTGCCCCAGCATTTACAGGCGAGTTCTATGCCCAAAAGTATGTTAGTGTTTAAATGTATACCATCTCTGCTTAGTAGAGAGAGATCTTTAGCAGAGATCTTTTTCTAATGACGATTGCAAATGCCCCCAACCATTCTAACAAATGTGGAAATGGTCATGGTAACCTTTTTCTTGCAGAGCTCTTTAGCTGTTTTGGTCTTGGCCTTGAGCCAGTAGGCTCAGGAAATAATTTCAGATGAGTACGGGTTGAGGCCATTCACTAAATCTATACACCTAGCAAAGTCCTGCTTCACGTCTCTGATAAGATGGCCCAGGTCATTGCTCCCTTGCAGGAACCCACCAGGACTAAAGGCTTGTACACACATGCGATGGTGGGTCCACACATGTGTGTGATATGGCAGCAGCATCACCAGGTCCCCTGCACTTCCTGCTCTGAAACCATGTCAGTGGATGACAGTCAATCTGCCCTGTGTCTCCTCCTCCCCTTGCAGCCCCCTCCTCTTGCAAGCCCCCTGGTCCCTTTCCACTCATGGACCCCACAGCCCTTCTATTTGCAGGCCCCACTTGGCCCCTTCCCTTACAGCCCATGTGGCCCTGCCCACTGGCGTGTGCTGTGGGCCACTCAGACCCCCTAAAGAAAACTGTGTGAAAACAGCCTTTTCAGGCAGAGTGAGAACTCTACCTGAAAAGGCTGTTTTTACATAGTGGGAGAGTAGGGAGGGGGAGGGACTTCCTGTCTCCTGTCCTGTCACTGAAGTCTGAGGCTATGCTCGCCTGGAGGCGAGGTGGAGGAGCAGCCTTAGGAATGTCACATGTCAGCATCCCACCCATTAACTTTCTGGTCAGTAATTTCTTTATATCTTGGGCTGTGGAGCAGGTAGAGAGGTGGTTGTTTTAAAGGTAGGAAGCTGGCCTTTCATTTAAATTCAACTTGTCTGGAGACCACAGTTCCCCTTTAAGAGGTGCACATGTTCATATAAAATACATGAAACCCCTACCCCCCCCCAAAAAAAAAAAAGAGAGAGAAAAGAAAAAAGAACAAAAGCAAACCTGGCACACTACTTAAAAAAAAAACTGTATGATCTAGGTTAAACATATAATTGAAATACCATGCTGGGCTTTCTCGTATGTGTGGAGTCGCTTTATACAATGTGTACTCTCACTTCATTAAAAATGTATTCTTTTCAAGGAGTGCTGGATTTCCAAATTTAAAGAAGTAAGTCTTTGATCCCAAATACTAGTAAATAAGCAGTAAACGGGTGTATTCTTGCATAAATATTAAGTCACCTGGGCTCTTTAATGGCAGAATAAATCCAACAATGCTTATTTGGTGATCTATAAATTTGATATCGGTAATTATGAAAAGCACCAAGTCTATATGTGCTAAAATATTCTCCACCATTCACCCCCTCATTTTGCCGTATCAGTAACCAAAAGTATGTTAAAGGAAAGTCCCAGGTAGGTTGCTCTAAGATTTGTTATAAATGAAAATAATAATAACCATCATATTGGATTATAATTCTGTGACAAAATACTGTTCCACCTCATAATATACAATTCTAAATTTCCAGGCTTTCAATTACTCCATTTTACCACCTGTGAATTAGATAAATTGCATTTTCTATGATTCCCCCTTTAATGGATGATGTAATTTTGTCAATACCAAAACAACTTAAGCCCCTTTAGGATCCTCCATGTACTGTCAGAAAGTGGTTAGCTACATTTGGATGTGTTTTTTCCCTCAATGGCATGTTTTTTGTTCTAGTCTGATATCTGAAAGATGTTTAGCTAGTCTTTACTTTAATTTCTGAATTGTTTTCCCTACATATAGCAGTTTGCCCGGGACACGTGATGACATAAATCACATGGTCAGTCTTTGAATTAGTATTTTAACTGAAAATATAATTTGCCTTCTGATTCGGTAATATCACTTGTTTTATACATAAGTTCACAGTAACTGCATTCTCCACATGGCTAAGTCCCTGTCACAGTATTCCTTCTAAATAGATCTCCACTTTGTCTTACATAGTGGCTTTTAATCAATCTGCCAGACTTGTATCCCTCCTTGCTGTCATGCTTGGAATTTCTGTAATAAAGCTACCAACAAGGCCATCACTTTTTAATATATGTACATGCCAAGATTTCTCAATAGCCTGCCTTAAACCACGCCACTCCACATTAAATGTGGAGATATATCTGACAATGGGATCCTTTATCTTAGGCCTAGGTGTAAGTAGGCTAGATTTTTATTCCCTAGATTGTTCCTTGAGTAGAGGTGCTTTAGGGTAAAAATCTATTAACAAGGTCCAGAGATTCTCCATGATAGTTCAAACAAGAAGTGAACAGTTCCTTCTCAAACATAGGAACTGTCCCTTGGGTATAAACTCCATGAGAGTTGTTGAATGTGCACTTGAAAAATGAAAGGCAACTTGTTGCTGTTGGTTTTGTGCATAGTAACTAGACATCCCTGATGCTTCCAAAAAATCTACTTGGTTCTCGGATACGTGATATGTAAGAAAGATATTGAATTTATTACTATTCAGAATCTTTAAGAAGTCATACAGCAAAGATTTTAGACAATTGCACAAGAAAAAGAAATCATCCATGAAGCGTTGCCAAATCTCAATAAATGCAGTGAATGAAATGAGATCTTCAGAGAAGACATGCTCCCTCTTCCACCAACCCAAAAAAGGTTGGGGTAAGCGGGAGCACATCTTGCCCTCCTATTCGTTCCCCTTTGTTGCATATAAAACCTACTTTATCATCAAAGATAATATAGTTGTGTCTTAGAATAAATTCAAGCAATATTAGGATAAACCAGATATTGCATTTTAGGCAGGTTATCATCAATTCTCTCGGGAGTTTAAGGGGCAGATGAGGAAGACTGTCCTATTAACTGCAGGAACCACTCCAAGGTCGTTGCAAAAAAATGTGATGTGTCTGTTTTAAATAAAACAGTACCCAACATATACAGTGAAGCTAGAATTGGAAATAGTCCTAGAAATAATATTTATTTTTTAATTGTTTTGTTATGCCAGTCGGAGGGCCATTGATTATCGAAAATAGCTCTGAAACCTACATGAGCTGCTGCATCCATATAGAGATGCAGATTCACATTAGTGAAGTCTATGTCTTGCCAATATGTCAAACCCAGGAATTTAGCCAGAAAATGTTATCAGATCTGCAAGTCTGCCCTCATGTTTGTAACTCTGAATCTGGTAGGTAAAGACAATCGGTAATCGGACATAATACTAAACCACAAATAAGAGACTGTAGTTGCTTTAAAGTGATTTCAACCAAATCACAGATTCTACAGTAGACACTACTAACCAAAAAAAGTTTAACAATGCAACTCAAATCATTCTTCCATGCAGAAGACCTCTATGACGCATAAAGAAAGAGACTATACATTCTACTCAGAGTTTATTTTATTTAATTATGTTTTAATAAATGGTTGTTACAAAAGTCAATGATGTTGGAATTGGACAAATTACATGGTCAGACCATGCACCTTAACCATTAACCATATCAGACTAATTCATCTTGAAACTTAACAACCAAACTACTCTTCCAGAGATTTTCAAACAGTTACAAGATTACTTCCTATTTATGACATATAAACCAATATAAACCAATTCACACTCTGGAATACACACATAAGGCCTATGAGAGGTGTGTTATAGCATCAAGAGAAAAACAATAGATTTACTAAATCAATTAAAAGCACTAGAAATAAACAACGTCCTGATAAAGATTCACAACAAAATATAATTCAAATATATCTGTTGTCTTCAATTAGATCAACTGGACTTGAAGTTTAGTTCGACTTGTACAAGAATCCGCGGCAATTATGTACCCAGGAAAATCCCAATTAGCATATCACAGCCAGGTGTTAAGGACAGGATTGCATAGTGGCTAAGAGGTGTTATAGGAACTCCCAGGGTAAGGTGTCAAAACAGCATTGTACATGGCAGACAGTTGGTGTTGTTTTTTGCTTATTTTCACATAAATGGCCTCCTTGACACCTCTCCTTGTCACGTTCATTTGCCAATATGTTAACATTACAATCTTCAAAGGTATGTCGTTTATCCTTAAGATGCAGGTACACGGCTGAGTCCTGACCCGCGGAATTGGCTCTTCTGTGCTGGGCCATACGTTGATGCAGTTGCTGTTTGGTCTCCCCCACATACAAATGAGAGCATTACTCACTGCACTGCACTGCATATATGATGTTGCTTATCTTGTGTTTCGGTATTGGGTCTTTCGGATGTACCAATTGCTGCCTCAGTGTGTTGTTTGGTTTAAAGAAGACAGGGATACAGTATTTTTTGAAAATTCATTAATTTCTCAGAGACCCCTGCTTCATATGGGATGACAGAATAGAGAACTTGTTCTGTTGCCTTGGTTTGCCCTTACAGTGCTAAGAAAGCTGTGCTAGTTTGGTGAACCTTATCACTCTTTCCCAGATGGCCACAGGTAGCTGTGAGGCCAGGTTCTGTTCTAGTTGACTAATGTTGTGCATTAAAGCATCAACCGTAAAACTGTCTGCCATGTACAATGCTGTTTTGACACCTTACCCTGGGCGTTCCTATAACACCTCTTAGCCACTATCCAATCATGCCCTTAACACCTGGCTGTGATATGCTAATTGGGATTTTCCATGGTACATAATTGCCACAGATTCTTGTACAAGTAATTCTGAATTGAGAAAGCCAGTCGGATGACTAGTGAAATGTCTTCAAGAACTTAACTTCAAGTCCAGTTGATAATAATTGAATACAACAGATATACCATGACCTGGATGAATGAGAACCTTCACAGGCATATAATTAAAATACATACATTGAATGTATACATCTATCACAAACATCTACATAGACTTTCGTCAAAAGAGACTTCAATGATGGACGAAACACATCTGGTGTTCTGGTAGCTGGCGTAGGTCTGAATATGACTCTGTACTCCAACTAATGCTGCATGGTATAGTTACTTGTCTCTCACTATGTTTGATAATACACTGATTCCTACTCTCATGTGCCTATTATAATTGTCATTAGTATACTGTGCTATATACTGTTGATAGCATTAGCAGCTCTATTTACACTATACAATGAAAGACTATTTAGCCCTTATTTTTAAATGGTTTTATGAGTATTTTCCCTGTAATAATTAAGGATTAATTATATACACATATGTGAGTGCATCTGAACTTTCCTTTCTTATTATATTCCTAATTATTATATCTTATTGTTTTTCCAGATTGCACCTGCCCACTAGGGATCAGTAGGCTAGTGCCCTGCATCTTAAGCTGCTATTTAAATCAACCATTCACATTACAGGAAATCATAAGGGCTTTTAAGAACATGAATTACCAAAAGCCCAAGCCCAGATGGTTATACTGCAGTATACAACAAACAATTTTCAGAAATATAAGCTCCATACCTAACTAAGATATTCAATTTAGAACCTAATATGCAATTATTCTCCAAAGAAAATCTTCAGGTAACAATAATCACAATTCCTAAATTCCTAAACCAGGTTAAAATCCAGACCAAGTGATAAACTATAGACCCATTTTCCTTAAAAGCAGACTAAATTTGTACTTTCCCATTAATAGTTCCTGACAAGCTGGTTCATTAAATAGACAGACTTCAGATAACACTAGGAGACTAATCTAATTCAATACGCAGACATATCTTTCTCATGTTTTAATACAATTGGTTTCCGTAGTACAATCAAACTGCGAATTCTGACGTTATACTAACAGCCAACAGCTAATCTCCAATGCCCAGGCATTAAATCTAAAATTATACCAATTACCAACAGTACAAGACAAGGTTGCCCACTATCCCCATAACTATTCACTTTACTAATGGAACCTTTTGCTAAATCCGTTCGGAAACATACTATTACAAGGTATAAAAATAGGTTGAAATGAACATAAAAATCTCTTTGACACATAAAAATATTGCTGCTAACCAACCTGAAATATCTTTAAAACCATGTAACTACGTATAAACCAATTCAGCAGTATCTCATACTACAAAACCAACAAAGCAAAATCTTCCATAATGGGTATTAATGTTTCCATGAATATTAAGTATCTATTATTTAACATTTCACTGGGAGACTGACAGAATCAAATATTTGGGAATATATTTGTGCCTATAAATACATCTGTATTCCACACATTCCACACGCATTCCACACAAATTTGGAAACCACTTACAGGAGATAAAGCAAAACAATATTGATAACTAGAACACAACATATCTGTCATTACATGGAAAGATTTCATTAATAAAAATGATAATACTTCCAAAATATCTTTTTCTTTATAGAACACTCCACATTGACATACCATGAACATTATTCATACAAATAATCAAGATACTAACAAATTTTATATGGATTATAAAATATAGAGTTGGCTTAATGGCTCTTACCAAAAGCTAACAAGCCAGAGGCATGGACTTACCATGCCTCCAAGACTATTATAAAGCAGCAGAAATAGCACCACTTAATATTGGTGGAATATTAAAATGGAAATTGCATCGGTAAACCTGGAAAAAGACACTCCCACGCCATTCTTTACGAGCATTGTTAACCAAAATCATCTTCTTTAAAAAATCTATATACAAATATTACACTATCCCAGGCACAGCCTTAAATATTTGAATAAATACAATTAATTGGATACACTGAAGGAAATGATCCCTTTCTTTTCATTAAAAACCTGGAAAAGAGCACAAAACACAATAATGAAAGATATAGCAGGGAAACAAATGATTTACATATCTACAAATGCAAAACAAATCTGAATTTCCTGATAATGATCACTATAGATATGTTCAAATGAAGAGCTTTATATCTACCAACATGAAAAATACATGCTCAACGATTTAAACCAATTATCTAACATATATCACTAAAAAGTGCAGTTCATCAATATGTATAGATTTGTGAGCACCTGGAATGAAAGATCACAAACTGCAGAGAATAACATATTGGTGAATAATAGTAATAAAACACTAAAACAGATCTCAATGTAAAAGTGTAGATAAAGGCTAGCTAAATTGCTAGCTGGGGAGGACCTGTATTAGAGACGTCATGCATTTTGTGTCAATTATTAAAGGCTCAGGTCCACCCACAAAAATTTTTTTTACATAAGTTTCCAGGCTCCCAGCCCCAACCGCTATACTTGTATCTTCAGAAAGCCCCCCAAACCTCTACTTACCTCCCCTCTTTCCTCCGCCGCGCTCCCGGCCCTCTGCTTGCAAGAATCAAGCAGAGGGGCGGGACCGGCAGCCGCGTCTGTGATTGGCTGAGCGGCAGCAATCACAGACGCGGCTGCCGGCAGCTCACTTGCCGGAGGAAAGAGGAGAGGTAAGTAAGAGTTGGGGAGCTTTCTGGATACAAATGCGGTTGGGGCTGGGAGACATGGGGGAATACTGCACTGAAGGGGTTTTATGGTAGGGGGAGGGATAGTAGAACGGGAGGGAGAGAGGAGGGAGAGGGAGGGGGAGGGAGGGGGAGAAGGGCTGCAGTACGCATGGCAAAAATCTACCTGAGGCCAGCTAGCAGGCAGTGTCCTATATGGACCTGCTAGCCTCCTGGTGGGCAGTTTTTGGGACTTTGGGGGGGAGAACCCTATGGAGCTGGGATGTGAGGTAAGGATTACACTACACTACATGATGGGGCCAGTAGTTGGGGGGATTATAGTTTTGGGGGTGGACATGCCCTTTAAGTATTAATATTAAGGGAGAGGAACATGATGTATAGTTGGCTAGCCAAGACATAGCATGTTTGTACACATGCATATGGCATAACCAAGTAATTGAATCTGTTAGAAAAAGCATAAACTATAATGGATAGGGGACAGTACAATTCTAAAATTTTGTAACAGACTTGTTGAAGTTTGCATTAACACGGATTTTTTATTTTGCTGCTTCAGAGAGAAACATTCTGCATATAAATAATGGTCTGCAGTGTGGCTGCTACATAGTAATTTACATAGTACCCTCCTCTTTAACCCTATGTAACAGTTGATCCAGAGGAACGCAAAAGAAAAGAGAGGGGGGGTATTCCTTCCTGACTCCAAATGGGAATCGGAAAGTATCCCTGGAACAACCAGAACTGCAGTATATGTATTAATACCAGTAATTCTCAATATTTTTTCATTTTAGAAGCTTATCTAGCCCACTTTTAAAGCTATTCAATGAACATGCCATTACCACATCTGCTGGAAGACAGCTCCATCTTTCTTAAAGAAACATTTTCTAACCAGAAGATGAAACTTCTTTTCTTCTAATGTTAGGGCTAGGCCCCACTTTACTATGTTGGTGTGCGCTGCTAGCGCACATGGGTAGCGCACATGAATTGGGAGGCATTAAAATTGCACTACGTCTTGTGTGCTGCCTGGTGGGGCCTTGCCCTTAAACAATGTCCACAAGTCCTCTGATATGAAGTATTAGTGAACAATGCACCAGAGTTTATTGTATGGCCCATTAATATATTTGTATTAAGTGATCATATCCCTGTGCAAATGTCACTTCTCCCCTTCTCCCATGTAAACAGCCCTAACTAGTCTAATCTGCCTGCATAGTCCTCCATTTCACTTATTGTTTAGCTTGTCCCAAGAATGTTTTCTTGTTGCAGAAGAGGAGGGACTTGCAGCTTGTCTCATAGCATAGGCTGGGGGAAATTAAGTATTTGGCCAGTCTGTGTGTAAATGCAGCAGCTCCATGTCTTTCCAGGACCTAGATGTCTTGCATCTTTTGGAGGCAAGGTACAGTATAGGGGGAAGCTGTGCTGCTAGTAATCTTTGAAGCCACTCACCCAATATTTTATTCTACCGGCTTTTACCTGTAACATGAGACCCTCCAGGCTGCTTGCAGAATCTGGTTAGGAGAGGTGATATTTTGTATGTTTTGTATGACTGACAATAGTGGGCAAGGCACATTTTTAGCCTTACAGTCTTACAGTCTCTTCTCCGCTGTAAAAATGATACAGCTTTTAAAAAAGATTTAATCTGTGCTGCTAAGGTCTATATAAATGTTTATGTTTAAAGTAGAACTGTGGTCACCATACAAGTGCCCTTTATTTAAAAGAGCACTCTCATAACTCAAACAAGCCTAGTATTATGTCTCTAGCTGTTGTCAATCCAAAGTTATAGACATATAAAATTTATCCTCCCTACTCTGAACTGCCTCTGTGTCAGACACGTGTTATAAGCTGTGTCATAAGCCAATACCCCAAAAATTCGCACTTTTCTGAAGCTAGTTACAGGCTTGCAATCATTACCTGTGCTTTCCTCTGCTAGCCTTTTCAGGCTTGTGACTAGCTTTGAAATTGATAAAGAGGTTAGGAGGTGATGTTTATAATGCAGCTGATAATGCTCTGCCCCAGCAGTAAGATACAAGTGGTATGCTCATACCAATCCCTTGCTGGTGATGTCACAGGAAGCACCACCCTTTATACTGCTTTAGTTTGGATAGAGTGCACTTTGAAGCATGATCCTGGAGTCATTTTAAAGGTAGGGGAGTGTGCTATTTTTAATAAAAGTCACTTGTATGGAGACCATAGTCCCCCCTTTAGTCTGTCTTTGTGTCAAAGCAAGTATTTGTTATTGTAACTTGGTGCATTAAATCATATTATATGTGCATTCTCGTGTGTTTTGACCAAAGCATGAACCTCCTATTTCACTTACTTTGTTTGGGCCCACATCATATAAATATTATATTAATCAGCTAGCACTGCATTAGTATAAAACAATAATAAAATAATCTAAAATTGGCATTCATAAAGCATGTTGTACTATTGGCAAGTCCTAAACTTTTACTGGTTCTGTCATAGCTAAACTATTCATATTCAGCTAGAAGTTCAAAAATGTAATACAGCACAACTGAAATTACCATAAAAATGGTATTTCATTTTCCAAAAGCTGTATATCTGTTGTTAAAAATTTGATAAAGCTGCAGGATAAAATAACATAAAACAAAATAACTTCATTAAATTTGAAAACAAATTAAGGCAATTTGTAAACAGACTTAGAATGGTACATCTACATCTTAATAAAAGTTTGATTTTAGGTTAATTTATGCTTTGCAGTATTACAGTAGATGTCATCTTTGTTTTTAGTAAGTGGAACTCTGATTTGATTACCATATGATCTTGTTTCACTATTATAACCTTAATGAATATGTAATAAGATAAAAAATAGTATGTGTGCAAATATAGATATTGGTCCTGTAAGTGGTGCTACCCAGTATGTTTACACTTTTGATCACAGTCACCCAGGTAGCTGTAGCACTACTGTTACCACAGGGAGAACTGTGGTCTCAAAACAAGTTGATTTTAAATGAAAGGCCAGGTTCCACCATCAACCACCTCTCTATGTGCTGCACAGTCTAATATATATGAATAAATCGCTGATCAGAAAGTTAGGAGGTGGGAGGTTCTGTGGTCACAATACTAGTTCCTCTTTCTAATCTGCGGTTGACACATGCTCAGTGCAGGAGAAAGCAGAAGAAACAAGGAAGTGATTGAAGGGGGACTTAAGAGGTGGAGAGGGGGAGAACAGCACAGCAGTGAGTGTGTGGAAGAAGGAAGTGCAGGGGATCTGGTGATGCTGCTACAATATAACACATAAAAATGTAAATATCTTCAAAACAATATAAAACAAATAATGAAAGTAAATTGCAAAAATACTCAGGAAAGCAATTCCCGTCAATTTACTATTTTTGGACCACAGTTATCCTTTAAAGTCACACTTACCTATTTACAATATATACACAATCTTGTACCCAATGACATATATACAGATTGTTTTTACTGCCCCCCTTTGAACATTCCATTGGCTGCAACTGCTCACCGGAGGGCATGTTTTGGGTAGCTTCATAGCAAAAACACCAATGTATAAACTGCACACCTCTGTTCAGCTGCCCAATGACACATTACAAATACAGTGGAACAAAATATACCTTACCATAAACACATGGTAAAAAAAGTCTGTACATACTAAATTACACAATGTCATCTGTCAGTACAATGGAAATATTGTATTTGTTTTCTCCTACAACATGCTTCTATTTACTCAGTACAATAAAAAGTGTTGAACCTTCCCTTTTATCAGTGCTTTATGTTAAAGCTTTTGTAGATGAAATCTACATCGGCATGGTCTACAAATATAAAAGATATTTAAAGATTACATCTGGGACAAAATCTCACTCTGTGATTTCAGGGGTTGCCCATGCAAGACAAAGGGGCATATTTATAAAGGATTGTCTTTTTCGCCAAATAATTAGCGCAGCACATCGCAGCGAAAATATCGCCATTTGGGGCTTCGTTTCGCCTTATTTATAAAAAAGCGAAAAAAACACACTTCGCGGCTGAAAAAGGCGAACGGGCGCGATAAAGAGCGAAAAGTATCGCAGCGAAAACTTAACGCATCTAAGAAGACTGCATTGTGAAAACCATTCGAAACCAGAAAAGCCCACTAGAAAATGATGTCAAGTTCAAAATGGCCACCTCACATTTACCAAGAAATCAGCCATGTCTTATTTAGTCAATCTTTATTGTGCGTTCGCCTTTCTAATGCGCGTTCGCTTTTCCAAGGCATATTCCATTATAATGTGCGTTCGCCTTTCTAATGTGCGTTCGCCTTTCTAATGTCACTTTTCCAAGGCATATTACATTCTAATGCGCGTTCGCCTTTCTAATGTCGCTTTTCCAAGGCATATTACACTCTAATGCGCAATCGCCCTTCTAATGCGCGTTCGCTTTTTCAAGGCATATTACCCATTAGAATGCCTTTTCGCTCAAACAATGACTTTTCACCACCTTCAGGGTCGCGCTAATCTTTCGCTCTTTTTAACGCAAAAACCACCTTTCGCTCTTTTATAAATCGCGTTATGCCTTTTTGCTCCTTTTTCGCTAAAATTACCATTGCGAAGTTAGGCGAAAAGGGTTTAGCGATAGCTCGCGGAAACGGTTTCTCCATTCGTTAACGCTACCTTTATAAATAGCGTTAACTGTCTTTTTGGCGAAAACCCATGCGAAAAGCGAATGCGAAAACATTTCGCTACTTTTCGCTCTTTTATAATGCCCCAAAGTGTTTAAAAATATTAAAATTAGAACAGAAGGTGGCTAAATGTCTTGCTTTCTTGTTTTGTATGCACTTTGTTGATGTTGGTTTTCCTTTTTACTTATTTAATGTACAATAATATTATAAAATAATTTTTACATTTCTATATGTTAAAATAACTAAAACAAAGACAAATTAATTTATGTTCATTATTTAACATTTCTAATATTTAACATTATGTTGACTTGACTTGTCCTTTAAATAGGATTAAGAAGACGATCTTTATAAGGAAATTTGCAGTCAAATTCATTTTCACTGTGTTAATCTCTTTTTGCAGTTCTTAACAGTTCTTTTCATGTTAACATTTTACATATTTGTCTCTAAATAAATATAGTGAAAAACTATTAAGAGTTAATATTTATACTACAATTTTTTTGGTAAATTACAGCTCATTTATAAATATATCCTAAAGCTGGTTATTATTGTATGTATTTATTAGGAAGTGTGGTCAAGCTTCCATGTGGTAGTAGCACCCCTAACATGACCTTTTAATTGAAGGTCTTATGCATTTACTATAAAGTAATGGATGGGTGGCCTCTTCCCTCATTAAAAAGCCAGTGGGCTGGGGGAGAGAGCCTGCTGTATTGATCCATTATGAGAAATGCAAAATCTTGTTAAAACTAATTAGTTACCTTGACGTGGTTGGAAGGCTTTTCATTCATGTGATCACAATAATTAATACAAAATACCCTTTGTATATAATGTATGCAACTTTGCAGAAAATGTGATATTGTATGGGGAATATGCATTGATTTTCTTTTATATGTTTGACTGGGTTTATATAGTACCAATCTTTGAAAGCTGACAGACAGAATCTATGAGGCTACACACAGTCCTGAACCTTCTTCCTATATAAAGTATAGGAAGAACATTCGGGATCGACATATACCCTACGACCACAGCCTTTATAGTACAGGGGGCTGATCACTCCAGAGGGAAATGTTTGGAAGGTAACATTTGTTCACTGACGGTGAACATTGTCGATGCCAGGAGTGGTCTTTTACATGGTACATACTTTATTGATAAATGGGCTACTCCCTTGAATCTAACAGAATCGTCCTTTTATCTTTAATGTGTGTACACAGCTTTAGTATCATCATCATCTGCCTGTTTACATTCACTTTGCCTGGACTCTCACATTATATCCATGCTTTGTTTAACTGTGTTATTAAGTTGAGTATCTACTCACACAAAGATATCATAGGTGTAACACAATGATAGAGATAACAGAAGACAGACAGAGAGAGAAAGCTGGTAGCTTTTTAACATTTGGAGAGCCCAGACTGTCATTTTAGAATTAAATCTACATTTGTGCTTTGTTACTTTCACAAGAACCTACTGTATTAACTGTAAAGTTAAAAAAAAATACTTGAAGAGCAAGTGTTGATTCAAGAGAAACACTAATTTTATTTTCTGTTACCCAGCTAGCCCTAGACCATGGGACTCCATAAGAGTTTATATAATGGTTTTTGAAATATAAAGCTTTGAATTTTAAATCTACCAATTTTTATAGGTACTTTAACCTTTCATGTTATCACAGCTTTACTTTCTGGCATTCTAACAACATCTTGAATCAGCAACTAATAGAACAATGTCTCCTTTCAACTGCAAGTCAGTGTTATGTTACTGAGCATTATTGCTAAAACAGCTTCAAGATCTGTGATTTATGAAAATATGTATGTATATTATATATATATATATAAACACAAAAGCTCTACATTGGTTACCATGCGTAGAATTTATGTTTATACAGGTTTTATATATACTTCACTTAGTTGTAAAATCTCTGTTCTGGTTAATTATATAAATAGAGCTCAGCCAGGAAATCGGCCTCTAAAATAGAGTGTCCAAATACAGCTTGAAACTTAGGAACAGACATAACTGCTTGAAGAATTGTAAAAGAAAAAAAAAATCCTTTCTTTATTTTTATGATCGGTGCGTGTATCTTACATAAAAATGCAATTCACGGAATTTGATACCCATTTAGTAACATGATTTTTAAATTGTATTTATAATTTATGAATTATTCTAATTTAGTCTAATTCTTTAACATTTGGGGAAACTTGTTTCCGTGATTCTGTTGGCTAGATTTACAAAGACAGTTATCATTTCAAGTTATTCATTAGCTTTTAACTTATTGCAAAATTGCCAGTCAACTGTTTAAAGCCACAATGCCCATGTCCTGGGAATATTTTAAACAACGTACGGTGATAAAAAAAAAATATTTGCTAAGACTATTTAGAAATAGGCAAACCCATGGAAACTAAATGGTTTTAAGCAATTTGAAAAATGATTTATTTCTACCAACCTACTGCATCAATTTGATACCCTTCTGTCTTTGAGTCACTGCAAAATTTGCCATAAGATGGCAAACCAAGGTGGAAATTGAATCACTATTTATTTATTTGTCTTTAGAAAAAGGGTAATAAATGTTTCTGAAGTAGAAAAGAGCTCCCATAGTTATTGATTGTATCTAAATCGATAAACATGTATGTATGTTCAATAAAAAAATTACTGTACATAACTGATAAATGCTGAATCTGGGGCAGGTCGGGTACAGCCGCACACCCTCCACATTGCTCTTACGACAAAGTGATTACATCGTGGGTGTGTAGTCAGGTAAAGATTACAACTGGGACAGCATCTCACTCTGTGATTTCAGGGGTTGCCCATGCATGCAAACCCACCAATGGACAAAAAGTGTTTGATATAAAGAAATATCTTAAAAAGGTAACTGAACCAGGAATGGGTTGGACATACAGAAAGGACACAAAGGTACAAAAAATTACACAGATTTCAGCAAAAATAAAAATCTTAATGCAATAAGTTGCACAATTCAACAAATTAAGTGTAAAACTTACACTAACACATTGCACTCATTTGGATAATAGCTCCATATATGCATCACCCCAAAAGAAACCCAGTAAAAGTGTCATTTTGTACATGACATAGTGGTGTCATGTATAAAAGCAATATTATTAAGCAACGATCATGTAGCAAATGCTAATAAAGGCTACTTAAAGAAATTAAAGGCCATTACACAAAGAAACTTCAGTCCCTGGACTGAAGGTTAGCCAAGAATTGAGTAAAATGTTATACTTTTGAAACTGTAAAGGACGCTTTTTGTCATTTTCAGTTATCTTTGGAATGATAAAAAATAAACACTCAAGCACAAAGCTCTTTTACAATCCGTAAAATATGCATTATTCCATATCATTCATCTGCTCTCATTCATGTTACTGCATGTTGCAAAAACTTCTATTCAGTAGAATTAATTCATTCTTCATTCTAGGCAACCATTGTGTCATTCCAGGTGTTTCAATTCCAATTGTGCCATCTGAAATGGGTTGTTTTATCAATCACTTCATAAACTGTCATTATCGGTATGTCAACAAACCACAAATTCTTTAAATCTTTTATGGAATAATAAGTTGTAAAAAAAATTAGTTTAAGACCCAGTATATCTAAAAAAGATGGATGTTGATTAGAGAGTACTTTCATATGACCAATGATATTAAAGGCCTAGATCTGATATGGTTAATTTAAATGCAATTTCTGCTGCATATAAGGGAGGATCCTATTGAAAACAATTACCAATAAATGTTTTATTGTCACCCACAGCTCACACAAATATCTCCCAGTTAAGCCAATATCCATCATAATAACGTTTATAACTCACCTCAAATCTGACCCACTTGAAATTTAGAGAATCATAAATATATTAGTATTATTAGGAGCATGGGAGAAATGCCAGACAAGTTGGCATTCACACCTAGTGCACCTATAATTTGTGCCTGGTAGCATGAGAAATTCATGGATATCTTGCTTCTAACAAGAAAATTATGATTAAAAGAGGGGCTTGGTTATTGTTTATTATATAGGATGTTAAAGAATGTGTTTAAATGTTTATAAACATGTATATGTGAAACATAATTGGTTGTTAAAGAGGTGAGACAATTTGCTATCTATATTCAAATGCATTTAAACAAGATGAGATACAGTAGCCCTTTATCACAAAAAAAATCTCCTCTAAACTGATACTACAGACTTATGGATACCAATAATTGTAACTTTCCACTTGACCAGCACACTTTTGTGATATTTACATCAGGATATGGAAGAAAGCATTCTGTGTAAGCAAACTTATTTCTGTCAGCACTCAAAACGTATTTCTTGTAGGAAAATATCCTGTCAAATCATTTTCTTTTGAAAAACTCTCTAAATGTTTGCATTGGTTTATAAAAATATCTTGGTTCTCAAGCTTTTCAAATTCTTTGAAGGCATTGTATAAGTAATGCAAACATACAGTAGTGTAATACACAGTGTCATAGGACAGAGTGTGGCAGAGTGTATGTGTGGCGATGTTAAAAATGGTTACAAAAAGGAATAAAACATTTACATTTTTGAAAAAAAATGAACATTTTTAAATGACACCTCTTAGCCATAATGTAATCAACACCTTGCATTCAGAAGGCCCCTAACACCTGGCTGTTATATGCTAATTGGGTCTTGCTAGGGTACTAATTTCCAACATATTTTTTGGCAATTAGTATTCTGAATTGAGAATGACTAGTGAAATGTCTTTAAGAACTAAATTTCAAGTCCAGTAATGTAAGTTTCACTTACTCTGATGTGAGCGTGGTGTGGCATGTTTTGCTCAGTATCCCCCCTTTATCAGACCTGACAATCTGTATACTCTCACATGCTCAGTAATCAGTATCAGCCAGATGGTTTACACTAAGAGAAAATATGATTGACATCTGAAATATAAGTGTTAAAAGCCAAAGAAACAGACAAGAAATTATGAAAATTTAAATTGGGCACAGTGCAGACATGGGTACATGCCCATTGTACATAGAGGAGGAGAGTTTAAACACCTGATATGGGTGAGATTTTCAAGCTTAGGGGGTCACTATACATGTGAAAGTAGATATGTAGTATACATTTTGTGGTGTCTATATGGACACCTCTATATAGGCAAGACCACACAGCCGATCATGCATTTCACAGCATAGGTCCAGTATTAAACTGAGAGATGACAAACTCGCTGTTTCTAAGCACTTTATGGAGAAGGAGCATTTAGATACTGAACTTAAATCGGGTTTTAAAAATACGCCAGAGAAAATTCTGGAGGATACAGACTTCTGTATCCACCAGACTTGTATCTGTATGTTGTCCCTCCCACTTAGATTGTAAGCTCTTCTGGGCAGGGTATCTCATTCCTAATGTGTCAAGGCTTGTTGCACTTATATCAATTTATACATAATTTACATATATGCTTTCTTAACGGATGTATGAAATTGTATTTAATTTGATTTTTATCTATCTGTATAATGGCTTGATCCCCTTATCCCCTTGTTTGTATACTCTGTATTTTTTAATGTACAGCGCTGTGTACCCAAGTGGCGCTTTATAAATAAAATTATACATACTTACATATACATACATACACAGATTGAATTCTATGTGTCCTAAGGGGTTAAATAGAGACTTATATCTATTCTTATAAGTGCATCTAGGTCTGTTGTCTTTTAACTTAAACTTAACTGTCTTTATTAAACAGGTTTCGGGGTATGTGTATGTTCTTTGAAGGAAGGGACTTGATTGATATATGTCACTTCCTGTATTAGCCTATAAATGGAGATGAGACTGTAAATCCATCTTTGTGATCAACTTACCATTTGTTGCCTGATGAAGGGGACTATGATTATCCCTGAAACGTTGCCATGATGTACAGATGAATAAATAAAATGTTACCTGCATGAAGAAAATCATGGGCGCTGTGTTTTTGTATAAATAAAAAATAAATAATATATAGATATATATATATTATATATAAATATAATATATATATATTATATATAATATATATGTATCCTCTTTCTTTATCTTAAGATAAGAGTATTATATGGTTAATACTGTAACCAGGTGTTTTTCCTGTTATTTGCAAAAATCATCACTACTTCATGCGAAACATGTTACTATTGTTACTTAAGTCAATAAGCTATTTACTTTTTGTATTTAACACAAAAATATTTTTCTATGGCTTTTTATAAAATGTTAAATTGTTCATTTGTATGCTACAGAAGCCTGTGAAACTACCACTGATTGGAAGTCAGTAATAAAATGTACATCTTGGTCTACTTTTCTTTAGTACTATTTTTGACTGTGTGGGAAAACAACAACAAAAAAAAATAACTAAACCTAAAAAACGGATTAAATGTGATTTACACTTTGACTTAAAACATTATCAAAGGAAAAACTTGGTAAAACATTTCATTTGGTCCATATTTCTGGCTGTATTCATTTAGTTTAGGGCCAAAAAAATCCATAGAAAGCAAGGAACTAATTTGCAGCTGTTTTTAGCTATTCCAAAAATCTTAAATGTAGCTTTACTACTTCAATACCAATATATATAGTAAGGTACGTACAGTGACTATTCCCAATGCTTCCCCTAAAAACATTCAACCCTTTGTAATTAAAAATTATAGCTCTCTTTCAAGAAATTGCCTATTGACCCTTCTCTCCTGCAAACCAGCCAATAGGAGACTGAGATCATCTGGCTCAGGCTGTGAAACATTGCTTGACTATGGCAGTGCAATATAATATAAAACATTCAACCCTTTGTAATTAAAACTATAGCTCTCTTTCAAGAAATTGCCTATTGACCCTTCTCTCCTGCAAACCAGCCATAGGAGACTGAGACAACTGGCTCAGGCTGTGAAACATTGCTTAACTATGGCAGTGCAATATAATATAAAGGGGGGGGGGGGATATATAGGGAGAATGTAGAAAATGTAAAAACACACGTAGACTAAATATGTTTCCCCAGCTAGATAATGTACTTATCTTCCATGAACAAGAACCTGACAGAATTGTTGTCCCAAGAAACAGATTAAGCCAATATACTGGCAGGTGGCTTTAGTTAATTGACATCACTGCTTGATGGATTGAGTTTGATTTGATTTTAGAACAAATTATAATAAAAATGTAATACAGAAAACACAGTAAGTAACAAAACTAGAACACTGAAAAATGTTTACTTGAAAATGTACCTGACCCTACATAATAGTAAATAATTGTTTGCTGACAGTCACTGAGGCCTTTTTTTTCTCTGTAGACTCTCTTAATTGCTACAGAAACTGTGCCAGTAGGCATCCAAAGATCCTAGTAAGAGGTCAGGAATGGGGTATATATTATAATATCTGCTGTGAAAGGTCTTTGATTTCAAATGTTGTGATTTCAAACAATGATTTCTCAGAATCTACAGCTCAGATTTAAATTCTGGAAAAAGTTTTGGAGTAGTGGTATCCTGCTGTATATGACTGAATTATTGAGGGAGTCACCACCCCCAATTGTACCTGATTTTAAACCAACTATACAGTATTATAGTCTAGGTTCACACTTAAATAAACATGAGACAACCAAGCGATGGGTGTAAATAATGGCCACAGCATTTATTGATAGTGACGTATGATGTTACGTAATGATCCTTACAAATTACCATAACCTTGGTTGCCATAGCAACCCCACAACCATAAATATTCTCCAATCACCTGTTAGTATGCAGGCCTCCCCTTAGGAGGGCATGTAAACCATACCATACCTATTTGCAAGGATCTGACCGCCAGCTGTGACGACCCAATTTTTTTTTTTTTATAAAACCAAAACATAGATCTTTTTCATTATTAATATAGAAATAACTTTCTCCTTTTTTTTTTTTTGAAAATGTAAATTTTAAATAAAAAATATATAAATAACAATATGTTTCTTTTAACAACAAAAACAGAGAATACAGCAGTCATAAAAAACAATCATATTAACACAAGGGACCAGGTGGGTAGGGCAGCACTCTTCTCCTATGCTGGCTTAACCTAAAATGGCGCCACTCTCTCGTGCCGCCTGTATTTTATAGATGTGCGGCCGCGCCGTGACATCCTTACGCGATGACATCTTCACCACACCGTGCCGGCCCACCCACCCGCAATGCATCCTTGGGAATGGATGCTCCGGCCAAATCCAGCCGCGGGTTAGCGGGCCAAAGCCACCCGACACCGCTAAAGGTAAGAAAAGGGGAAACCGAATTAGGGTGTGGGTTCCCCCCTCTTCAGTCACGGCCAACACTGCTTAGGCAGCATGTTGCCCATCAAAATGTGGTTAGCATGAAAATCACCAGAAATATTTTAGCCTGGCAAATGTATCTGTATCAATATGGTTTGACTAAACGTTTAATTAGAAAGAGTTGCCTTTAACAATATTATGCGATTTTCAAGAATTACTTTTCTTTCCACTGTAATACCTAGCTTAGCTTTTTCCAACTGTATTTACACTACATATACTGTAAACGTGTGTGTTCAAATCCATTAAACCCTGATGGCAACACTGTAACAATGATTAGTTTAGAGCGGTGATCCTCAAACTGCGTCTCTCCAGATGTTTGAAAACTACAACTCCCAGCATTCCTCAACTACAGAGAGAAGCATAGGAATGCTGGGAGTTGTAGTTTTCAAACATCTGGAGAGCCGCAGTTTGCCCATCAGTGGTTTAAGCTTATAGTCCTTTATTCTTTTTAAAAAGTTGCCATTTAAACTTGCTATTCAGGGAGATCACATCAGGCCAAGGAATACAGCAGTGAGGGCACTGTGAGGCCCCCATGATCCAACATTATCTGGATCTTTACTTAAAGGGAATGTTCAGTGGAAAATATCAATATTTTAAAAATTATTAGTTTATAATTAACATACCTAATTATTCTAGATATTCTCTCCCATTTTGAAAAATCAGTTGAATCAGTACCCTTTGCTGTTCCCTGCTGTTGACATTAGTGAGCTGCCATTTCAGGTTCTAACAGTCTTCTTCTTCCCAGATGCACCACATCCTTGGAATAGTCCTAACAGTAATTTCTACTGATTGCTGCTGGATGGGTCAAACATGTTCAGATCTCTACTGAGCAATTGAATCAACCCAGACACTGGGTCAAGGGCAAAATCATAATGGTCTCTATTAGGGGTCCTGCAAAACAAGAAGTCGGTATTTCTGAAGTATTTATTTATACACAGGCAAAATGCTGAATGGGCAGGTAAGGTTTATGGGATGGAAAAATACTGCTCTTTTTTCGTAAAAGCATATATTTTCACTGAACTCTCCCTTTAAGGCTTGCACTGATATTCTTTCGGGGAGATTCAATATAAAAATTCTCTGCTTCTTATCTTTTTTGCGATGCCATACCAGGCGAGATTACGTTTGGTATTGCATAGAAGAAAGGTAGAAGCAGAGATTTGCTGGCTTTGAAGTCCCCTAAATACTACATTATAGGTACCGCAAAAATTTCATGGCATTGTATCAGCAGCACTGCGCTATTCCAAAGACATTTGAAAATAGTGCATAGCCCTAAAATAAGTGTAAACGTTACTCTGCGTGTGCGTGGGTTTTTCACTTATTTTTTCCTATATTTAGGAAGATGTAATCTCCATGTCTAAGGAGAAAAATAAGTACAAATCTTATGTTACCAGATTGGCTATTGGTCTGGCATTGGGTTCTGTACTCAATTTGCATTGCCTGAGCCATTTCCAAAGATTTTTAGAATAAGCGCAGTGCGATGCAATTAATTTAGCAAAGATTTTTCACTTTTCAATTGTTGCAATTGTGGCTTTAAAATTGTGTAAAAGATTGCAAACTTATATCGGGTTCACACAATTTAATAATGTTCCAAATTGCAGGTAAGTTGCGATAAGGAAATTTATTGCATCTCCCCCATTGAACCTAATGAGTTTAGAAAAAAACAAATCTCTTTTTGATTATTTTTTAGCTTACCAGTAATGTGGAACGGATTTAAAAGACTGTATCTGAGATCATTCAACTTATTGTTTACAGATCATAAAGGAATCATCATGTGCTAAGAATTATTAGACTTAATAGAACCAAAAATCTACAGGCAATTCTACCATTCAATGGAAGTTAATGTTCTTTATCTTTTGAGGAAATAATAACCAATCGCCCTTTTATTAGAAAAGTTTTATAGATTTTTGACATTTCCTTTTACTTTTAGATCTTTTTAAATAAGGCAATGCCCCCCTTTTCCTTATCTTTGTCAAATGTGTCGACCAGAACATTTTCTATTACCAGATCAGGGCTGATTTTGCATAGGTAACAACCCTGGTGACGCTGTAAAATAGTATTAAAAAGGTTAACACAGAGATTAATTCTTTTTTTTAATTAGTTAGTTAAGGCATAACTGTGGTCCAAAAATGAGTTTAGAGTATTTTTGCAATTTATTATTTTTTTACATAATTTGAATATAACTCCCTCTTCCCTGTGTCCTCCTCCTCATGGGCCCCCATGGCCCCTCCCCTTGCAGTCCCCTCTCCTCCCTTGTAACTCCGATTTTTCCTGGTTTCTACTGCTTTCCAGCACTAAGCATGTGCCACTGCAGATAGAGCAGGAACTACTATTTGTAACCGCAGATTCAGAAGCTCCCACCCATAATTTTGGACTCTGGGAAATTATTTTTGGGAAAAGATTTTACCACCTTATAAATAACTTGCCAAAAATCCTTGTGAAATGCGGAGATAAGGCCTCTTGTAAGAATTTGCCCATGAACAAAAAAAAGCAAAAATTAAAGAAAAATGTTGCTATGAATAATGATTTATAATGACAACCCTTATATTCTTATAGCTACATTTATCCCTTTTTTGCTTTTTTTTGTTTAATAAAAAAAGCAAAAACACAAAAACCTGTGTGCAACGGGGAGAGCATGAAATCTTTTCAGTTGTCAGATGTGCCAAGTTCCTGTGGAAAAATGACACCGTCTGGTGGCCACATGTCCCATCTTTTTAAAATACATTTGACATATAGGATTTTTCTTTTTCTAAATATAATCATCTGCCAGGAAACAACAGATAAAATACATACTGTAACCAATTATTTGTTGGATAAAAAATTGTTAAAAATATTGTATACTAAAATCATTAATATATATGTTAACTTTGTTTACTATTTCTAATCACATACACTTATTCCTCCAACTATGTATCGTTTATGTCAAGAAGAACATAATCTAGGTAGAGATACAAAAAGTCACTGTTGAGCTTGGACGCTCCTCAAAGTTTTCATAATATAAACCTCATCTTTCATTCTGTTTGTGCTTGTCGTGTATCTGCTCTGTAACATGATAAAGATATTTGGGGAATAATAGGGGATTTTCAGGTCTTTCAAAAAACGCTTGTAGAACTATAACATCTGTAGTTATGTAAGCTCAATCAATCAGAGAGCTATAGTTGTACATTTCCAACAATATAAACCAGTGTTTCTCAACCTTTTATCTGTTTGGAACCCTTGAAAACTTTTTTTGGCTCGGGGAACCTAAATAAAATAATGTATATATATTTTTCCTCTTACTGGGCCATCAAATCAGATAATTTAATAAAAAATATAATACCAGATTATATATCTTTTTTTTTTTTTTTTAAATGCACGTTAAATTCACCTCAGGGAGGGTCTATCCAAGTGTTTGCTAACCTACCTATGAAACCTTATAAATATGCTAATATCCTCAGGGAACTGCTTACATAAAAATTATTACTTATATCTCTCAGATATCAATACAGCCAATGCTAATTCAACAATATAGACATGAGAAATATATAGAAAAATATATTTGTATTCAGGACCCTGGTTGAAAAACGCTGATATATATATCTATTTTAAGAAGTAACCTCCCCCCTCAACCAACTCTGGGCTGTTTAAAACCCATTATCATTTATAAACACTGGTAATGCTATAAACTCTGTCAGGAAAGTGTGTAGTGCACTTGGTAAGAATGGGTTAACTATTGGTATAAGGACCAATAAAAAATACATTCCCACCTGGAAGCAGTCCTATTGTTTATATTACATTAGTGAAGCATGAACAGATCTTCTTTTCCAGACAATGTGGGGCTGAACCGTGTATCTGGAATTCCTTCAGCTAGGGGTCTGTGGGAACTTAAGAGGTCATTTGTACGACAACCATACATGAACTAAATGATATTTTGGTATTGGAATTGTAAGACGAACACCAATATTATATTGTGAATGGAAAGGGAAGGCCCATTAAAATGATACCCAACATGGAGCCCTTATTCCTTGCAAGCGAGTTATTCATATCTTCGGAAATATGATTACAAACACAGGTCATGTTTGGTATTGGAGGAATTAATAATTAATACAGGAGAGGATATGTGGTCAATATCCCAGTACAATGTAAATATGTACATTTACATGGAATCTGCCTAACTGAGGGGAATGAATGCTTTTGGCTAGTCGTAAATCTGGACATCCCTAGACACTCCCACCTCATGCATACCCAGGAGGGTAGTGGTTCATCAAAGGGTTTAAAAATCCTTGTAGCCCTATAACTGTGTCATACTGAGGGGACATGCTAAAACCGTGTGTATGGACCCGATGTTTCTTCCTGCCCCGGATACGAACTTCTTCTAGTGAGTAGGGTCTGTGAATATTTTTATCCTTTTTATTTATATAACTGTTGTACTATTGTATGTCATTTTATTATAACACCATTTTCTTTTATTTTTTATTATATGCACTGTCCACCTTTGGAATATTAAATCTAAATTTAATAAGTTTTGTCTTTGATGCTCTAAAAGAACTCAGTTAGCCTCTGATAAGTTTGTATGTGATTGAATGGAGTGTTTTGCACGTGTAAATTCTAATTAACTCTGTGACTGCTTGTGAAGGACTGATGCTATTTAACCAATTAGTTGCTGGAGTGAATGTGTGTAGTGTTAACCATTTAGCTATGTTCATAAAAAAAGTTTTTACATCGGCACCCCTTGTCTCGCCCGGCTACTTCCACACATTCGCCGTGCACATCCGAGGATTCCGCTGTCTCTCCTCTCAGGATTTCACATCAAGCGATAAGGACAGCACTGGCTTTAAAATTCCAAATTTTATTTCCACATATGTTTAAAAATGAACATGAGCTTCAGAGTCAAAACACTCTTTCAGGATTATTTGCAACCGGCAGGTAGTGACGTTTCGGGTCACTGACCCTTTCTCAAACACAACCAACTAGTATCTATCTTCCCTTTATACATTTGGTTACAGCTCCACCTATTGGTTATTATATGTATCAAAGTTAAAAAACATTTAAAAACAGTTACTGTACAAATAGTTACAATATGTAGCAATTCAGATTAATCCTGAGCATCGTATTCTAGATTCATGCTTTCATCCTTTTGGAGCACAGGTATCTAATTTACGAATCCACTGCGCCTCCTTATGTAATAGGTTTTTTACTTATCTCCACCCCTTCTCCCATTTTAACTTCATCAAGTATCTGGAATCGCTGTTGGACACCTTGTGACCTTAGTCAACAAAATGTTTTGCTACTGGGCTTTCTACTTTCTTGTTTCTGATATCTGATTTATGTTCACCCAACCGTTCTTTAAATCTTCTGTTGTTTGTCCAATATATAATTTCCACAAGGACATTCAAAGCATATATTATGTTGCTCGACAGACAAAGGGGCTTTCTCTGGAATGCGGATATATCGGATAAATTAGTTTCCAAGATATTCCAATGTCTTTTGACAATCTTTTCAATTTTATCTGACACACTATTGTATTTAGTTATTAACATCACTCTATCATTTTTCTCATCTTTTCTATGTGGTATGTTCCCCTTCAATTGTACATCCCTTTCGCTCTTTTTCAATAGATTTTCCGGGTAGCCTCTATTTTTAAATTTAGTCTCCATCTCCCCCAATCTGTTTTCTAATTTTTTTTGGGTCAGATAATATTTTTTTAACCCTCATAAATTGGGATTTAGGGATTGCTTGTTTAACATGTCTCGGATGAAAGGATGAGAAAGCCAATAGTGTGTTCTTATCAGTGGGCTTAACATATAGGTCTGTCACTAGTCTTTTATCTTTAATGCTCACCATAGTGTTCAAGAACGGTATAGAGACATTGCTGGCATTCAACGTAAATTTAAGTTTCCCATTTCGATTCAAATTTGATACAAAGGTCTCCAGTGTGAGGGCCACCCCACACTGCAAATATATCGTCTATAAAGCGATACCAATACTTACAATGTTTTTGGAATAACATATCATTATAAACATGAGTCATTTCAAGCTCATTAACGTATATATTTGCATATGTAGGGGCCACATTCGATCCCATGGCAGTTCCACACAGTTGACCATAGTACACATCCTCTAAGACAATTGTAAGAAGCTTTAGGAGAAATCTACACTGTGCACCATCTAAGTTGTTATCACATAGGATACGTTTTTTTACTGCTTCCAAACCAGAGACAAGTGAGTGCCGATGTAAAAACTTTTTTTGATGAACATAGATAATCCCGCAGACATCGTAGCACCCAGTGAGCGCCATTAGAGGTACACTGTTTATAAAATGTTGGCATTTGCATACACCGAGCAGGACGCAACCAGGATAGTTGCAGCTGTAGCAGGGCAGTGTGATTTCCTGACACAGCCCGATTCCCTGGATATATATAGAGACTTAGAAAAAGAAAGCCGAAAACATGTGGCACTAGACTTACATTTAAAAACATTGGCAGAATACTACAAATTGGGAAGAATCCCGCGAGGTTTATGCTCAAATGTCAGACCTACCATGTTCAGTGATGAAACAGAGTTTGTTGAGAAGTGGGAATCAATTCTTAATAAATGTGGTATGGATTTAGAATTATTGTTAATGGAGCGGATGTCTCTATACCGTTCTTGGACACTATGGTGAGCATTAAAGATAAAAGACTAGTGACAGACCTATATGTTAAGCCTACTGATAAGAACGCACTATTGGCTTTCTCATCCTTTCATCTGAGATATGTTAAACAAGCAATCCCTAAATCCCAATTTATGATCGTTTAAAGAATAGTATCCGACCCAGAAAAATTAGAAAACAGATTGGGGGAGATGGAGACTAAATTTAGAAATAGAGGCTACCCGGAAAATCTATTGAAAAAGAGCAAAAGGGATGTACAATTGAAGGGGACCATACCACATAGAAAAGATGAGAAAAATGATAGAGTGATGTTAATAACTAAATAGAATAGTGTGTCAGATAAAATTGAAAAGATTGTCAAAAGACGCTGGAATATCTTGGAAACTAATTTATCCGATATATCCGCATTCCAGAGAAAGCCCCTTTTTTCATATAAGCGGTCCAATACACTTAAAAACCACTTGGTGAGGGCAGATCTGGGGATGAATATAGAAGGTAGAAAATCAATGGGACATACCCATGTTTATCCTGCATCCATTGTAATGGATGCATAAAGGGGGATATACTCTATCATCCCACCAAAGGATATAAAATAAAGATTAAAGGTTATTATACATGTCTGTCGAGCAACATAGTATACGTATGCTTTGAAAGGTCTTTGTATCAAATTATATATTGGACAAACAACAAGAAGATTTAAAGAACGGTTGGGTGAACATAAATCAGATATCAGAAACAAGAAAGTAGAAGCCCAGTAGCAAAACATTTTGTTGACTAAGGTCACATGGTGTCCCAACTGTGATTCCAGATACTTGATGAAGTTAAAATGGGAAGGAGGGGTGGAGATAAAGTAAAAAAACTATTACGTAAGGAGGCACAGTAGATTCGTAAATTAGATACCTGTGCTCCAAAAGGAGAAAGCATGAATCTAGAATACGATGTCAGGAATTTATCTGAATTGCTACATATTGTAACTATTTGTACAATGTAACTGTTTTTAATGTTTTTAACTTTGATACATATAATACCAATAGGTGAGCTGTAACCAAAATGTATAAAGGGAAAGATAGATACTAAGTTGGTTGTGTTTGAGAAAGGTCATGTGACCCGAAACGTCACTACACTGCCGGTTGCAAAAATCCTGAAAGAGCGTTTGACTCTGAAGCTTTATGTTCGTTTTTAACATATGTCGAAATAAAATTTGGAATTTTAAAGCCAGTGCCGTCCTTAACCATTTAGCTGCCAGGACATGGGTGTGCATAGTCAGTGAGAGTCAAGAGTGTTTTTGGGGTGTCTTTAAGGCCATAACTTAAAGTGGTGGCAGCTTGTACCGATTGATTGGTCAGATCACGTGCCCAGCGAACTGGCGTTCGTGACAAACTCACGAACTCACAAACTCCTTAAAGGTGTATTGCCATATGGGGAAAAGTTCACAAATAGAACATTTTAATGTATGTCTTTAAGAAATAAATAACAAGCTAACTGCTTCACAGTTTAACTTGATAGGATGCTATATTTGAAGATCACATTATAGTAATCATGGTAGTGATAATTGTGGTTTGTAAACAAAACTTGTGCTCATAATTTCAGCCTATAAAAAGCATTGCAAACATGCAATCTAGAGGTGCCTTTTTTGAAAATGAAAATGTGATATTTAATAAACAAGGATAATAGTAATTCTGCATCCTTGCTGAGTGAGTCACCCCTCACCAAATATGTCCCCAACAAACTACATACATTTAATTATAGAGAATAAATTATATCTTATAAATGTAAAATATGAAACTCACTGCCACTTAGACATTTATATAAATACTCTAGTCACCACACAAAAAGCTCTGTCTGTGTATATATTTATATACTGTATAGATGTGTACATATATAAATATAGTATAGTAAATGTGCTTAGATTGTAAGCTCTTTGGGGCAGGGCCTGATGTAAATGTATCAATGTAATTGTAAAGCGCTACGGAATATGCTGGCGCTATATAAATCCACAATAATAATAATAAAATAATATATTCTGTAGGAATATATGTGAATATAGATTATAGGAGGGTAGTTAAGTAGGTAATAATAATTGTTATCACAGGAAACTTACAGAAGGAGCATGCACACCACAAATGATTTGAAACTCCAAATTGGTTAAAAAGGTATAAACTTATTAGAACATCTTAAACACCTGACACTTTTCATGTCCATTAGAAACTTAATCATAATTAAGGACTGCCTTAATGCACACTCTGAAACTCAGGCGTAGAGCACGCCTAATTTTATTTAAAGGGACAGATAACACATAAAGATAATATGAAGCAAAAACCTTAAGAACTAATAGAAACTATATATAACCTGAATTAATAAAAGAGCATATCCCATATCAATATATACTGTATGGCCTATAATCATAGTACATATGTAATATATACACCCAAAGGGGCATAAATTACATAAACCCATATGCATATATATGCAAGATATCAAATGTCAAAAAAGAACCACATAATATAATAATACACCATATGGAATTTGGTCTTGCATATATACTAATACACAATGTGATGCCAAAGGAAAAAAATAAAAGCATTAAAGAAATACAGATAATTATAACCAGGTAATTACTTAACTGTGCTATATACTATATCAGGCAATATATATAATTCTATAAATAAATTAAGGAAGCTTAAGAGTAAAATTCTAATAGTTATTATTAATATTATAGTTAGGTTATAATTAAAAAGCGGATACCACCCCATACCACCCCATGTAACCAGTAACGTAATACTCTAAACCAGTGTCAGATTTCTGCACATGATTTCTATGCGTTTGCACGCATTATTTCGCTTTCGTGCATGCGTTTTCCCTATTTTCAGAGAAAACACATACGATTGTGCAAAAAAAATGCTTGAACGCAAAACAGACGCGCAATCGCATGCGTATTGGAAAATGAAGGAATGGTCACATTCCATGTTAGTGAAAATCGTGGGCGCAATCGTGAGTGAAAACGCCTGTGCAAGCGTGCAAAAAAACACGCTAGTGTGGCCTAGCCCTAAAGGTGACACTTTTATTTGTTAAAGGGTATGTCCAGCAAAAATGTAAGTTTGTTTATAACTGATTTACTCCCGTTCTTCAGTAAATCTTACAGGAGAGGAGAAGACGCTTACACGTGGACCCGCTCCAGCGTCGAAATCCCCGACACCTCTCTCCAGTCCTTTGAGAAGGAGAGAAGACGTCAGTGAAGTCGGCGCTGGAGCAGGGTCCGCAGGTAAGTGTCTCCTCCTCTCCTGTAAGGTTTACTGAAGAACGTAAGAGGTAAGAGATAGTGCATTTACCTCCTGTTCTTCAGTAAATCAGTTAGAAACAAACTTACATTTTTGCTGGACATACCCTTTAATTGAGATGATAATCATAGCAAGCTTTTAGGACATAGTTTTGTTGATTCATTTTTTTTCAATAGAGAATTATAGCTGAAATTTTTAATCTGCTATTTTCATTACTATAATTTAAAGGGTATGTCCACCTCAAAAATAAAACCGCATACATTCAACAAAAAAGTGCTGCAGTAAAACATGGATATCTCCTGAATGCCAAAACAGATAGATAAAGACGCGGTATGGTTCATTTTAAAGTAGTAGTTAAAGGCAGATAACATATACCAAAAATATTTTGGGGATGGACATTACCTTTAAAGGGTACCTCCACCCTCATGAAAAGTATTGATATTAATAACCAAGAACCCCCCCCCTCCCTTTCCCCCCAAAAAACTAGATTTTGCTAGGCTCACCTTTTCTTGCAATGCTCCTAAGGATACTTACAAAGACCAATCCTTACAAATCAGACTCGCATGCTTATAATTTTAATTGTGTTGCACAAATACATCTGCCCAGAAGTTTCTGGACCTAAGTTTCTGGGTATATAGACTACTATAACCAGAGCGTTAGTAAGAGCTTGACAGTGATTTATAAATATAATTTGGTGCTGTTCCATGTTCTGCATGTGGGTTTATTAGAAAATTAATAAAAAGCCAACTATATTTCCATGGACTAGAATACGTGCATTTAAGATACTACAGACATCAAGAGATGGTCTTAAACTACAGATGAGAGATCATTCTCCTTAACAGATCCAAGGTCAGAGACCAGTCAGGCAAAGGAGCAAAGAAGCAATAAGGTAATGAAAAGCAAGCAGCTAAAGGAAACTTCTAACAATAGCAGAACAGTGTGCACCTCCAGTACATTGTATAAGGGATAATACGCTAAATACAGTGTAATATATAAGGAATAATACGCTACCTACAGTGTAATATAAGGAGATTACGCCACCGTGGGGTTCCCTGACCATATAGAAGCACTAGGCCGTAGGTCGAGTGCTTTTATACAGGTCAGGGAACTCCGAGGTGAAGTAATATCTGTAAATTATTCTTTAGGTGCCGTAATATAATACATAATACCTAAAAGCAACAAAAAAAAAACCACCACAGGCAGCACACAACCAACCATTGCACATCAAACGATAGGGACGGCACTGGCTTTAAAATTCCAAATTTTATTTCCACATATATTTAAAAATGAACACAAGTCAAAACGCTCTTTCAGGTACCATTTGCAACCGGCAGGTAGTGACGTTTCGGGTCACATGACCCTTTCTCAAACACAACCAACTTAGTATCCATCTTCCTTTATACATTTTGGTTACAGCTCCACCTACTGGTTCTTCTATGTATCAAACTTAAAAACATTTAAAAACAATTACATTGTACAAATAGTTACAGTATGTAGCAATTCAAGTTAGATTCCTGACATCATACTCTAGATTCATGCTTTTTGGAACACAGGTATCTAGTTTACGAATCCACTGTGCCTCCTTCTGAAGTAGGTTTTTTACTTTATCACCACACCTCCTTCCCATTTTAACTTCATCAAGTATCTGGAATCGCAATTGTGACACCGTGTGACCATGATCAACAAAATGTTTTGCTACCGGGCTTTCTAATTTTTTATTTCTAATATCTGATTTATGTTCACCCAACCGTTCCTTAAATTTTCTTGTAGTTTGTCCAATATATAGTTTGCCACAAGGACATTTTAAAGCATACACTACGTTACTCGACAAACATGTGTATAATAACCTTTTATCTTTATTTTATATCCCTTAGTGGGATGATGGAGTATATCCCCCTTTATGCATCCATTACAATGGATGCAGGACAAACATGGGTATGTCCCACTTACTTTTCTACCTTCTACATTCATCTGAGTTTTCATCCCCACACTTTCCTTGGGTCCCAGGTCTGCCTTCACCAAATGGTTCTTAAGTGTATTGGACCGCCTATATGAAAAAAGGAGTTTTCTCTGGAATGCAGGTATATCAGATAAGTTAATTTCCAAAATACTCCAATGTCTTTTAACAATCTTTTCAATTTTATCTGACATGCTATTATATTTAGTAATTAGCATCACTCTGTCAGCCTTCTCATCCTTTTTATATGATACATTTCCCTTTAATTGTACATCCCTTTTACTCTTTTTCAATAGATTCTCTGGGTAAACTCTACACATGAGTCATTTCAAGCTCATTAACGTATATATTTGCATATGTAGGTGCCACATTCGATCCCATGGCAGTTCCACACAGTTGACCATAGTACACATCCTGAAACAAGAAGTAATTTTACAAGACAATTGTAAGAAGGTTGAGGAGAAATCTACACTGTGCGCCATCTAGGTTGTTATCACATAGGATACGTTTTTTTACTGCTT
The DNA here is from genome assembly GCA_019447015.1 of Hymenochirus boettgeri. NCBI lineage: Eukaryota > Metazoa > Chordata > Amphibia > Anura > Pipidae > Hymenochirus > Hymenochirus boettgeri. Next base: position 101,255,977 of record CM033474.1, on the reverse strand, counting down.
CCAAACCATCTTCATGTTGTATGTTCGTGCACAAACTTTCTATATATAAGGTCACTGAAAAATGGCCCTCATCAACAGGATAAACTTCCTTCACTTTATCCAGAAAATCATTCGTATCTTTTAGGTGGGAGCGATGTTCACATACATATGGATGAAGGACCTTGTCCAAAAAAATCGCCAATGGGCTAAAGACTGAGTCTACACCCCTTTAAACGTAAGCCATAGTCTCCCAACATAAATTTGTTTTCATAATCATTATTCTCGACATTTATATTGGCCCCTTGTTGTTTTTTGTCAAAAAATGCCCTTAATTTGATATTACGAAAAAAAGCATTCAGTTCACAATCAAGTTCAAAAAAGTCAGGTTTAGTAACTGGGACATACGGTATGACAATCCCTTTTGTAACAATTTTGATTCTGTCTCAGTCAAATTTTTGGTTGACAAATTTACCACCATGGATTGTTGCGTGTCCCCATTTGTTTCCTCGGTCTTTCTCTCCGTCTGCCCCTTTCGATGTTTCTTCCCAGCTCTCCGTCTCTTCCTTCTGGAATTGATCCATGGGAAAGATCTAAAAAACTTGCTGTATCACTATCTGTATCTGATGATAAAGTTGTAACCTCTTTACGTGTAGAACGTTCCTCTCTTCGATATCCCATATCCTTTTTATGCCTCCACGTTCGTTCCTGAAAGAAATTCTTACGCACATATATTTGACCATTAGTATAATCTATAGCATCCCTCTGAAATTTCTGTCTTTTTTTCGTTTCCACCCTCTGTTTGAATGCTTCCAATTGTTCCTTTAATTTGGTCAAATTAGCCATAAGTTTATCTTTATTCTCCATTCCACATAACTTTGTTTCAAGGGTTAATTTTTTAAAACTTATTTCTGGTATTTCTTTCTGGATCCGCTCCATTAATAATAGTTCTAAATCCATACCACATTTATTAAGAATTGATTCCCACTACTCAACAAACTCTGTTTCATCACTAAACATGGTAGGTCTAACATTTGAGCGTAATCCTCGCGGGAGTCTTCCCAATTTATAATATTCTGCCAGTGTTTTTAAATGTAGATCTAGTGCCACATATTTTCGACTTTCTTTTTCTAAGTCTCTGTATAAATCCAGGGAATCGGGCTGTGTCAGGAAATCACATTGCCCCGCTACAGCTGTAACTATCCTGGTTGCGTCCTGCTCGGTGTATGCAAATGCCGACATTTTATAAACAGTGTACCTCTAATGGCGCTCGCTAGGTGCTACGATGTCTGCGGGATTCTCTATGTTCACCAAAAACAGATTACACATCGGCACTCACTTGTCTCGCCCGGTACTTCCAAACCACTCGCCGTGCACGTCCGAGGATTCCACTCTCTCTCCTCCCAATATTGCACATCAAACGATAGGGACGGCACTGGCTTTAAAATTCCAAATTTTATTTTCACATATATTTAAAAATGAACACAAGGTTTCCAAGTCAAAATGCTATTTCAGGCACCATTTGCAACCGGCAGGTAGTGACGTTTCGGGTCACACAACCAACCAATGGCACACTCACTCATCTACCCCCCCCTGTTGATACACCCTGGATCCACCACCTCGTCACCCCCTTCCTGTATCTACCCCTCACCTCCCTGTATCTACCTCCCACCTTCCAGTATCTACCCATACCTCCCTGTTCCCCCCTGTATCTACCCCCCTGTCCCTCCCTTCCTTTATCTACTCCCCACCTCCCTGTATCTAAACCTCCCCCTCTATACTTCATTTACAAGTGAAGACGCTTTCTGGGATATAAAGGGATAACCATGCCGTTTTGTCTTTAAATGTAAAAGTACTGACCAGGTTACATTCTGGTCCTCTCCCCCTCCCATCCGGATCCTGTCACAGATTGAACTACACTGAAGATAAGGAGCAGTGTCCAGCCGAATAAATTTATGACTCATTGGAATGCGACGCTGCTTCTTATCTTCTGTGCAGTTCAATCAGTGACAGGATCCAGATAGGAGGAGGAGAGGACCGAGTGTAATCTGGTCAGTACTTTTACATTTAAATACAGTCAGTAACACACCTGTAATAAGGATTCTTGCCACTGCACCTCCCCATTGAAAGTATATGAGCCTTATGTATTATATATCAGTATGTCTTACATTTTAGTAAACTGGGCACCATCTGTTCTCTACATACTCTTTTTACATCATGAGGAAATTGCTCTGGTTTTATAATAAATCCTTCCAATTTCCAATATCAAAAAATACCAACTATTATTAATAGAATTATACAGAAACATAGAATGACATACATTGTTTAATAATTACAATATATTTATATATTTGTATGTATTTTATTTAAATAATTACAAAGAACAACGGTACAAAAACAACATTAAATCGAATATATGTGCACAGCAATATGATCATTATGCCCATATCGAGCATTAAGACTTGAATATGTCTGACCATGTTCACAAGGCTCAACGCCTGGTGGATCAGTGAATGATGCCCTAGCAAACAAATACACTATTGTTGCGCGTGTGACACGTGCTTGTGCATCGGGCCTCGTCCTTCTAATCAGACATGTGTATGGAGCCTTATTGTGTGCGTGTGATTTTGTAGAGAAAGCAACTTCAAAAGGAAATGGAAAACTTCCCAACTTTCTATAAAAATATAGAATTCTTTTTTAGAACAATTCTATTTCAAGCATAATACACATGCAATGATGCTGGAACTGACAGATTCCAATCTATCAGTAAAATGCGGTTGTAACCACATACACGTCCCCCACTGATCCCCATACGGTGAATGGGGATCAGTCAGCCATTTGTCAATCCACAGGGATGATCGTATCGACTCCCTCTACTTTAAAGGGAAACTTCAGTGGAAAAATCATTATTTTTAAAATTCTTAATTTATATTATGCATATCTAGTTATTCTATATATTATCTTCCATTTTGAAAAATCATTTGAATTCATACCCCTTGCTATTCCCTGCTGTTGACATTAGTAAACTGACATTTCAGGTTCTATAACGGTCCTTCTTCTTCCCAGAATGCACACTGCCTTGGAATGTTCCTAACGGTAATTTCTACTGATTGGCTGTGCCAAAACATGCTCAGATCTCTACTGAGCAACTAAATCAACCCAGGCGCTGGGTCAAGGGTCCTGCAAAGAGGTATTCAGCATTTCGGAAGCATTTATTTATACACAATCAAAATGCTGATTGGGCAGGTTAAGGTCATTAGGATAGAAAAATACTGCCCCTTTTTTTTTTAAAGTATATGTATTTGCACTAAAGGGAACTGATACTGATCAACAGAATTTTTCAGTTGGGAATGACCAACAATGGCTAAGGTGGTAGTGTTTTTTCCGGCCCCCACACCTTGACAACATTCAGTAAAATCCTGTTGGATCCAATGGGATTTATAAAATATTCCCCGTGTGCATGGCTGCCATATTAAAAACTTCTAGGGTTTACTATCTGCAGTTTCATACTAACGTGCCCATATTATCTGAAACTAAGGTAAACATACCCTTCCACAAAAGTAGACAATTGCTTTTTTTAGTGGAGTCTTTTCACATTGGGATAATAAAAGTTCTGTTTTCTTCTAAGAATGGTATATACTATTCATCATGTAATTGCTGTCTTTTTGCTTACCCCTAGTGACTGAATCAGAGATTGATATGGGCCTCTTTGATTATGGTGCTAATACGGAAGGCAGTACAATATTTCTACGAGAAATAAAAAATCCAGACCACTGTCAAGAAAAACCCTCTCTTCTGTTTGATGTTATGGAAAATGGTAACAAAGACGAAGAAGCACAAAACCTTTTAGGAGATCTCAAGAACAGAATACTAAACCATCACCCAGGATGCATTAAGACACATGTCGTTGAAATGAGTAATCCAAAGAGGAAGGAGACATATCTTCAGGAATTATGTGATCAGGTCATAGCTGTGGTCAACCATCAGATACTTAAGTATTTGTCACGCAAAGAGGATAAGTCAAAGTCTGAGGTATCAGTTTAATTATCTTTCATTTATAAAAGAGAGAACAATTCGATACTGAGCTCATTGTCTACAGAAAAATTACCCTGTTTGTGCACTTACACATATACATATACATGTTATCTAATCCACAAACACACACTCACACAGACACTCATTTATACCTCCCTATGGGCTATGGGGCAAATTTATAAACCTGCTGTAGCTGTCATTAACGATACTGTTTGTACCAGACACAATCAGGGGCAAGCACAGTATTTCTATAGAAGGGATGTTTACCTTCGTTATATTTTCCTTGCCCCTAGTTTTTTGCTGCATGAATAATGATCCCCTTTATTTTAATAAGGAGTTCCATGGCCATATAAAAGAATGTGGTATAGGTATGTATATAGTATCTCAAAAATGTAAGAATTTTCTATCATTTTACAGTTAGAGCTCTTATTATAGTATACAAAATATTGCCATATAAATCCTTCTACAAATAGTAACATTGCCCAAAGGTCAGAACTGTGGGCAGCAGCTGTAATAAAGGGGGTAATTCATTTGTTGCTTTATTCATGCTTAGTCTAGTTCGTTCTTATATTGGTACTAGGTAAATATGCATGGAGATGATTTGTGTCTTTGTGGCTTCTGTTTTATGTAGTCAGTTTCACATGTCCCCAAACATTACTTACTTACTTAAAGGGGAACTGTGGTCTCCAAACAAGTTGAGTTTAAATGAAAGGCCAGTTTCCTACCTTTAAAACGAGCTATCAACCACCTCTCTACGTGCTCCACAGCCCAAGATATAAAGAAATGACTGACCAGAAAGTTAATGGGTGGGAGGCTGACATGTGACATTCCTAAGGCTTCTCCTGCACAGTGCCGCCGGCAAGCACAGCCTCAGACTCCCTCAGTGTCAGGAAGTCCCTTCCTCCTCTCTGCTGTGTGAAGGACCTGCAGCTGCAGAGAAGGTAAGGGAATCTACAGCCCATCTCTCTCACTATGTGAAAACAGCCTTTTCAAGGCACCTGCGAAGGGGCGGGGCCACGGCACCCACAAATGGGTGGGGCCACAGCACCCACGAGGGAAGAGCAATTCCTATCAATTTACCTAAAGCAATTCCTATCAATTTACCTAAAGTCATTTTTGGACCACAGTTCCTCTTTAATACTTACTCTTCCTGTCTCCTTGGCTTCGTCGTTTAAAGGGCACGTCCACCCCTTTTCCTAACTTTTTACAGATAGTAGTGCTAGTTCCTCCAGCCCCAACCACTATAATATTTTTTTCCGAAAGTCCCTTCAGAAAGTCCCCCGATCGTTACTTACCTTCCCTCTCTCCTCCGCCGCAATGCCCGGCCTTCTGCTTGCATAGAACTGCAAGCAGCGGGCCGGACCGGCAGCCACGTCTGTGATTGACTGAGAGGCAGCCAATCACGGATGCGGCTGCCGGCAGTTCAGAACGCCGGAGGAGAGAGGGAAGATCGGGGGAGTCTCTGGAAAAGGTATTATAGCGGTTGGGGCTGGGGGAACTAGCTCTAATACCGGCCCAAGGGTTTTTAGACTAGGGGGAGGGAGAGGGAGAGGGAGGGGGGGAGGATGTGAAGGGCTGCTCTGAGCAAGCTATAAACCTCTGAGAGGAGAGCTCAGAGGCGGAAACAATTTCCCTGGTGGCCAGGCTCCTGGTGGTCAGTTTTTATCACTTTGGGGGGACTTTACAGGAGAACCATTTGGAGCAGGGATGTAAGGTAAAGATTTTTATACACTACAGAGTGGGGCCAATAGTGGGTTAAATTTTAGTTTTGGGGGTGGACGTGCCCTTTAAATTCCCCTTTCTTGCTTCCACCACATGTACTGTACTTTCTGATAAACTCAAGGTACTCAAGGCACCTGTAATTCCCCCTCTAAACTCACCCATGCACATCAGACTTTTAAGAGGTGGCAATAAAGTACTGAATATTAGTTAATTTTCCAGTGATATGTAAAGTATCTGCGGATGGCAAAACACTAATAGGTTACATAATGACATAATGCATTATTGCAAAAAAAAATGCTATGCAATGCAAAATAAAGATGACATTGTAAAATACAGATACCAATTGGTACTTTACAATTTATGAAAATGCAGTTTTGTGTTATTTTATATTGCAAAGCTGACCAGTGTATTCGTATGTATTTTTTTACTCCAAGTACATACATAAAAACAGGCACTCAATCCATTCATTGTCGGAATATTAAGAGCATTTGACAAAAGGGTCTGTATCCGTGTTTAGAAAAGTGTAAAACCTTGTGGACTGTGTCTTTAAATAGCAGTAATCAAAAAACATTGATTATGATTTAAGGCAGAGGACTCTGTGTGGGGGCACTTAAATTATAATGTGGGGTACTTTTGTTTACTGTTTGGGGGCAATTTCTATTATAATTCTCTCTGTGGGGGCACTTACAAATCTATGAGTGCGGGTGCATGTATTATAATTTTCTGTATAGGGGCATATATATTACAGTTCTTTGTGTGGGGGCACTTATAATATTCTGCATGGTCTCCAAACACTGCATTGTAGTAGAAGAGCTCATTTATTACAATTCTATGTGGAGGCAATTGTGTTTTAATTCTTTGTGTGGGGGCCCTTTTATTGCAATTTTCTGTGTAGGGGCACTTTAATTTGTTCTTTTCTTTCCAAGTTATATACTAGTGCCTCTTTCCCAGTTATTCACCTGTCACTTTGACAGCTATGCATCAGTTTTACTTTGACTGATTTCCACCAGTGTCAAGCTAGCTATACACAGGCAGACTTTCTTCTGATCGAGGGCAACAATCAGAAATCTGATTGGAAGAACTGCTCGAAATTCACTACTTGAAGTCTCCATCTTTCTGCAGATTTCAGCTTCAAACCTGCAGAGAGATTCAGACAGATGATGGGATCGGGGGTGTTCCTCAGGTTTTTGGCACCTGAAACAACTTTTAAATGCCGCCTATATATATGGAGGGTTGCGGTGGGCTGACTAACACTGACTGGTGAACTGGAGGACTGACTTAACACTAATTGTTGGACTGGTGATGCAGTATTGCAGGAAGGATTTTTTTTTTAACTGTCGCCTTTTAAGCGTTCCACAGGGCGTGCCCTGAGCAAATGTTTCAGTTTGCTTCATAGTAGGGGCACCTCTGGGGATCAGCGCAAAATTTTCCACCTGGCCCTGATCGTTGTTTTTCTGATTAACTGCTTGACATTATTGAGCAGTCGATCGGAAAAATTGAAAATGTGTTTCGACATTTGGAGCAATGCTTTTGAAATGCTGAAATCGCTCCAAATGTCGAGCCTGTAAAGAGGGTAAAGAGGGCTTTCCAATTATCCACTACCGTTTTTATCCATCTACCTATCTATCTCTCTTTCAGCCCATCTATTTGTATCCCCATGCCCACACCCCCTTGTGAATTTTGAAACCACGCCCCACATCACCGCGGATACACGAACGAACCACCTATTACTTATTAGGGGCACCTTTACAAAGTTTACATCAAGGGCAAAAAACAATAGAAATGCACCTGTGTGCACAGAACAAAGTGGGTCAATATAGTTGAAAAAAGCTTGTGTTCATTCATTTTATGTTGTGTATCATGTTTATTACATACATGAATACAATTACAAAACCATAAAAGGACTTTAAATAAAGAAAAAGGACTTTAAAAATAATGTATTGCATATTGGTCCATCGTTGAGTGATGTGGGATCAAGGGTTTTGAAGATCAAAAAAAAAATACCAGCAGTAGAGCACAAATGTTACTGGAAAACAAAAACAGAGTGACTCTAGCACACCTAAGTTGGCAATTGCCTTTTGTTGGTAGTTGCAATCCTCCTAAACCCCCTACCCTGGAGTTAAAATAGCTCAATAGAATATAGATAAGAGAGGCACACTACTTAAAAAAGTCAATATTTATTGAGAAAAACAAACATTTCAGGGATCCACCTGCCTCCTACACGAGGGTCTCTCTGAAATGTTGTCTGTTTTTCACAATAAATATTGACTTTTTGAAGTAGTGTGCTCTTGTCTATATTCTACATTAAGTAACTGATAGCTTTAAAGTTTTCTCTACTTCAAAAGGTAGAGTGGAGTAAATACTTTTACTGGGAAATTGAAAGGTGTAATGTGTTCTCTAACATTTATAAATGGGTATGACAGGAAAGTGTCCAGTCTGGATTTTTGAAGTTTTCATGACTACAGTAAAGTATGAAAGCTCTGGTGTTTTACAGTATAATTAATTTGGCTTGAAGAGACAAATTCCTGTTCTTTCTATTTCTTCTTTTTCTTCCGTTTTATTCTTCCGCTTTTTTGGACTGTATCTCCTCCCACAGTTTTTGAGCTAAAGACATGAAATTCAGTACAGACGTGTAGGGCATATAGGAATCTGCAGAAGCGTTACAGCATTATTGACGAATTTCGGGACATTTTTTCCCATAGACTATAATGGTAACAATCCTCAAATGTGGATATTTCATGGTCATAAATACAAACGGTGATACCCCCAACCACCCACACAGGTACACCCACCTACTGACCTACCTTTCCATTCCCATGGAAGCCATACTTAACTATAACTGTAACTATAGTCAAAAAACTAATTTTGTTGTAATGTAATCATCAATAAAAGTTAGTTATATGGTCATACATGCAAAAACACGTGTACACACACCTACTGACCTACCCTTTATTCATTTGGCAGCCATACTTAAAGGGTAAATAAAGTCAAATACTAATTTTGATATATCTTCAATAAAAGTTAGTTTTATGGTTGTAATCACAAAAAAGACATACCCCAACCTTACATGGGTACACACACCTACTGAACTACCCTTCCATTCCTGTGGCAGCCTTACTTAAAAGGTAAATAAAGTAAAAAAAACTAATTTTGATTTATCCTCAATAAAAGAGTTTTATGGTTGTAAACACAAAAAAAGACATACCCCCTCAACCAGACCCAGGTGCACACACTTACTGACCTACTTATCCATTACTGTGGCAGCCATACTTAAAGGACAACTCCATCCTCATAATAACATCTTTTAGAAAGAATGTCCTTTTAAAAAATATGTTGATATATCCTAATTTGACCTCTCAATTCATTACTGTATGCCTGCTATGCTTCTGGATGCCTCATGGAAACTGAGCAATTTAGTGACCTGCACTGAGCCTAGACAGCTAGGGGATTAGCATTCAGTCATTGGCTGTGATGTCAACTGTCAAATCCACAACTGACAGTTGTGAGCTAGAAGAACCAGGAAGCATAAACAGGGGCAACAGGACATTGTGCAGGATTTCAGGTTAGACTTATATTTTTTCAGATTTCAAACTATTACAATTTAGGGTTTTGGGGGGTGATCAAATTATATATTGGACAAACAACAAGAAGATTTAAAGAACGGTTGGGTGAACATAAATCAGATATCAGAAACAAGAAAGTAGAAAGCCCAGTAGCAAAACATTTTGTTGACTAAGGTCACAAGGTGTCCCAACAGCGATTCCAGATACTTGATGAAGTTAAAATGGGAAGGAGGGGTGGAGATAAAGTAAAAAACCTATTACATAAGGAGGCGCAGTGGATTCGTAAATTAGATACCTGTGCTCCAAAAGGATGAAAGCATGAATCTAGAATACGATGTCAGGAATTTAATCTGAATTGCTACATATTGTAACTATTTGTACAATGTAACTGTTTTTAAATGTTTTTAACTTTGATACATATAATAACCAATAGGTGGAGCTGTAACCAAAATGTATAAAGGGAAGATAGATACTAAGTTGGTTGTGTTTGAGAAAGGGTCATGTGACCCGAAACGTCACTACCTGCCGGTTGCAAATAATGCCTGAAAGAGTGTTTTGACTCTGAAGCTCATGTTCATTTTTAAACATATGTGGAAATAAAATTTGGAATTTTAAAGCCAGTGCTGTCCTTATCGCTTGATGTGAAATCCTGAGAGGAGAGACAGCGGAATCCTCGGATGTGCACGGCGAATGTGTGGAAGTACCGGGCGAGACAAGTGGGTGCCGATGTAAAAACTTTTTTTTATGAACATAGCTAAATGGTTAACACTACACCATTCACTCCAGCAACTAATTGGTTAAATAGCATCAGTCCTTCACAAGCAGTCACAGAGTTAATTAGAATTTACACTGCAAAACACTCCATTCAATCACATACAAACTTATCAGAGGCTAACTGAGTTCTTTTAGAGCATCAAAGACAAAACTTATTAAATTTTAGATTTAATATTCCAAAAGGTGGACAGTGCATATAATAAAAAAATAAAAGAAAATGGTGTTATAATAAAATGACATACAATAGGTACAACAGTTATATAAAATAAAAAGGATAAAAATATTCACAGACCCTACTCACTAGAAGAAGTTCTGTATCCTGGGGCAGGAAGAAACATCGGGTCCATACACACGGTTTTAGCATGTCCCCTCAGTATGAACACAGTTATAGGGGCTACAAGGATTTTTAAACCCTTTGATGAACCACTACCCTCCTGGGTATGCATGAGGTGGGAGTGTCTAGGGATGTCCAGATTTACGACTAGCCAAAAGCATTCATTCCCCCTCAGTTAGGCAGATTCCATGTAAATGTACATATTTACATTGTACTGGGATATTGACCACATATTCCTCTCCTGTATTAATTATTAATTCCTCCAATACCAAACATGACCTGTGTGTAATCCATATTTCCGAAGATATTAATAACTCGCCTTGGCAAGGGAATAAGGGCTCCATGTTGGGTATCATTTTAATGGGCCTTCCTTTCCATTCACAAATATAATATTGGTTTCTGTCTTACATATTCCAATACCAAAATACATTTATTTTACATGTATGGTTGTCCTTAAAATGACCTCTTAAGTTCCCACCAGACCCCTAGCTGAAGAGAATTCCAGATACACGGTTCAGCCCCACATTGTCTGGAAAAGAAGATCTGGTTCCATGCTTCACTAATCGTAATATAAACAATAGGACTGTTCCAGGGTGGAATGGTATTTTTATTGGTCCTTATACCAATAGTTAACCCATTCTTACCAAGTCACTACACACTTTCCTGACAGAGTTTATAGCATTTACCATGTGTTTATAAATGATAATGGGATTTTAAACAGCCCAGATTGTTGGTTGAGGGGGGAGGTACTTCTTAAAAATAAGATATATTATATCAGCGTTTTTCAACCAGGGGTCCCTGAATACAAATATATTTTTCTATATATTTATCAGTGTTCTATATTTGTATGAATTAGGCATTTGGTGTATTGATATCTGAGAGATATAAGTAATAATGTTTTTATGTAAGAGTTCCCTGAGATATTAGCATATTTTATAAGGGTTTCATAAGGGTAAGGTTAGCAAACACTGGTATAGACCCATCCCCTGAGGTGAATTTAAGTGCATTTAAAAAAAAAAAAAAAGATATATTTATATATCTGTTATTTATATTTGTATAAATTATCTGATTTGATGGCCCAGTAAGAAAAGGAAAAATAATATATAACCATTATTTTATGTAGGGGTTCCCCGAGCCAAAAAAATGTTTTCAAGGGTTCCACAACAGATAAAAAGGTTGAGAAACACTGGTTTATATTGTTGAAAGTGTACAACTATAGCCTCTGATTGATTGAGCTTACATAACTACAGATGTATAGTTCTACAAGCTTTTGAAAGACTGAAAATTCCCCCTATTATTCCCCAAATCTCTTTATCCTGTACAGAGCAGATACACGACAAGCTAAAACAGAATGAAAGATGAGGTTTATATTATGTAAACTTTGAGATCGTCCAAGCTCAACATGTGACTTTTTGTATTCTCTACCTAGATATGTTCTTCTTGACATAAACGATACATAGTTGGAGAATAAGTGTATGTGATTAGAAATAGTAAACAAAGTTAACATATATATTAATGATAGTTATACAATATTTTTTAACAACTTTTTTATCCAAACAAATAATTGGTTACAGTATGTATTTTATCTGTTGTTTCCTGGCAGATTGATTATATTTAGAAAAAGAAAAATCCTATATGTCAAATGTATTTTAAAAAGATGGGACATGTGGCCACCAGACGGTGTCATTTTTCCACAGGAACTTGGCAATCTGACAACTGAAAAGATTTCATGCTCTCCCCGTTGCACACAGGTTTTTGTGTTTTTGCTTTTTTTATTAAACAAAAAAAAGCAAAAAAAGGGATAAATGTAGCTATAAGAATATAAGGGTTGTCATTATAAATACATTATATTTCATAGCAACATTTTTCTTTTAATTTTTGCTTTTTTTTGTTTCATGGGCAAATTCTTACAAAGAGGCCTTATCTCCGCATTTCACAAGGAATTTTTGGCAAGTTATTTATAAGGTGGTAAAATCTTTTCCCAAAAAATAATTTCCCAGAGTCCAAAATTATGGGGTGGGAGCTTCTGAATCTGCGGTTACAAATAGTAGTTCCTGCTCTAATCTGCAGTTGGCACATGCTTAGTGCTGGAGAAAGCAGTAGAAACCAGGAAAAAATCGAGTTACAAAGGGAGGAGAGGGGGACTGCAAGGGGAGGGGCCATGGGGGCCCATGAGGAGGAGACACAGGGAAGAGGGAGTTATATTCAAATTATGTAAAAAAAATAATAAATTGCAAAAATACTCTAAACTCATTTTTGGACCACAGTTATGCCTTAACTAACTAATTAAAAAAAAGAATTAATCTCTGTGTTAACCTTTTTAATACTATTTTACAGCGTCACCAGGGTTTGTTACCTATGCAAAATCAGCCCTGATCTGGTAATATGAAATGTTCTGGTCGACACATTTGACAAAGATAAGGAAAAGGGGGGCATTGCCTTATTTTAAAAAGATCTAAAAGTAAAAAGGAAATGTCAAAAATCTATAAAACTTTTCTAATAAAAGGGCGATTGGTTATTATTTCCTCAAAAGATAAAGAAACATTAACTTCCAGTTGAATGGGTAGAATTGCTGTAGATTTTTGGCTATTAATGTCTAATAATTCTTAGCACATGATGATTCCTTTATTGATCTGTAAACAATAAGTTGAATGATCTCAGATACAGTCTTTTAAATCCGTTCCCACATTACTGGTAAGCTAAAAAATAATCAAAAAGAGATTTGTTTTTTTCTAAACTCATTAGGTTCAATGGGGGAGATGCAATAAATTTCCTTATCGCAACTTACCTGCAATTTGGAACATTATTAAATTGTGTGAACCCGATATAAGTTGCAATCTTTTACACAATTTTAAAGCCACAATTGCAACAATTGAAAAAGTGGAAAAATCTTTGCTAAATTAATTGCATCGCACTGCGCTTATTCTAAAAATCTTTGGAAATGGCTCAGGCAATGCAAATTGAGTACAGAACCCAATGCCAGACCAATAGCCAATCTGGTAACATAAGATTTGTACTTATTTTTCTCCTTAGCATGGGAGATTACATCTTCCTAAATATAGGAAAAAATAAGTGAAAAACCCACGCACCCGGAGTTAACGTTTACACTTATTTTAGGGCTATGCACTATTTTCAAATGTCTTTGGAAATAGCGCAGTGCTGCTGATACAATGCCATGAAATTTTTGCGGTACCTATAATGTAGTATTATAGGGGACTTCAAAGCCAAGCAAATCTTCTGCTTCTTACCTTTCTTCGATATGCAATACCAAACGTAATCTCGCCTGGTATGGCATCGCAAAAAAGTAAGAAGCAGAGAATTTTTATATTGAATCTCCCCGAAAGAATATCAGTGCAAGCCTTAAAGGGGAAGTTCAGTGAAAATATATGCTTTTACGAAAAAAGAGCAGTATTTTTCCATCCCAATAACCTTAACCTGCCCATTCAGCATTTTGCCTGTGTATAAATAAATACTTCAGAAATACCGACTTCTTGTTTGCAGGACCCCTAATAGAGACCATTATGATTTTGCCCTTGACCCAGTGTCTGGGTTGATTCAATTGCTCAGTAGAGATCTGAACATGTTTGACCCATCCAGCAGCCAATCAGTAGAAATTACTGTTAGGACTATTCCAAGGATGTGGTGCATCCTGGGAAGAAGAAGGACTGTTAGAACCTGAAATGGCAGCTCACTAATGTCAACAGCAGGGAACAGCAAAGGGTACTGATTCAACTGATTTTTCAAAATGGGAGAGAATATCTAGAATAATTAGGTATGTATAATATAAACTAATAATTTTTAAAATATTGATATTTTCCACTGAACATTCCCTTTAAGTAAAGATCCAAGATAATGTTGAGATCATGGGGGCCTCACAGTGCCCTCACTGCTGTCATTCCTTGGCCTGATGTGATCTCCTGAATAGCAAGTTAAATGGCAAATTTTAAAAAGAATAAAGACTATAAGCTGAAAGGACTTCAAGAACTGAATTGTGACTTAAATCTCCAACTTAAACACATTCTACAGGAATTCTGTAGGCAAACAAAGTAAAGGAATGCTATGATAAAATGTAACTTTTTTAGGCAGAGTTAATATCAATGAATATACTGGGGCAGTATGGTGGCTCAGTGGTTAGAACTGATGCCTTGCAGCGCTCAGGTCCTGAGTTCGAGTTTGTATGTTCTCTCCATGATTGTGGGGGTTTCCTCCAGGCACTCAGTTTCCCCCACAATCATAAAGACATACTGATGTTGTATGTGTGAAATAAATGTGCTTAGATTGTAAGCACTTCAGGGGAGGGCCTGATCAGAATGTAACCATGTAATTGTAAAGCGCTACCGAAGATGTTGGCTCTATATAAATCCACATTATTATTAATAATAATAATAATACTTACAGTATAATGCTGTATACTACATAATGCATTTATGCCAACCTATATTTTATTGTATGTGTAAAGTATGTATAATATTGGAAGATAATAATTTTATTATTTTCCACCTGTTTGAAAATAATTTTTAAAATCAGCAAAAAAGATAATTTCTAGGTATACTAAAAAAACAAAGTGAGGCTTAAAGCCATTTCAAACTTGCTGCATATAAAAGTAAAGATTTTGTTACCAGAAAAAAAAACATCTGCTGGACTGCTGTATACAGACTGGAGATAGAAGGAACATTTTGAGGGAGGGGGCTGTGTGGGGAGCTGGGGAGGAGTTGATCTAAGGAAGAAGGGGGTGTCTGTCTGTGCCAGGGATGGTGTGTTAGGCCCTGTGCTGGAGACTGGATAGACAGAGACACTACAGACCCTGTACTGGAGAGAAGTTTCTGGAAAGACCTGCACTGGGAAGCAGCTGTAAGAAAATAAAGATGCAGTTTGCCATCTCTGGATTCCCACCATTTTGTCTGTACTCAGGGTTGGCAGATTTTTCTCGCCTGTGATGGTGGGGCGAAACAGGGTTAGGGTGTGACGGAGGTGGAGTTAGGGATGGGGCTACGATCATTGGAGGGGTTAAGGTGTAACTGGGCAGGAGTGGGCATTTTGGGGGCAGAGCTGACAGGGCCCGTTTGGACGGGATTTCTGCCCTGACTGCAGGACTCTGGAATTTGTCCCTGCAGTCGGGACAATCCTGCCCAAATAGGGACGTCTGGCAACCGTGTATGTACCTTATGTTACAGAGATTGTAAGTAACTTTAGCTACCTATCTGTACACGTCCACCTACAGTACATATTGTTACACTACAATACTAAGCAGTTCCTGAGACAAATATCTGCAACAAGGGGAATGGTGCTCCAATAGTGACTTGAACACCACAGTTATATGGAAGATACCCCTGTGGATTATAAATATTGCACACTTAAAATATTTTTCAGAAAACATTTTTTTGTTCAAACAGAAGTGCACTTTTAACAGAGGGGAAGGGTAAATCAAGGACACATTTGAACTATGATTTACAGTAACATATAAATATATAGTATTAAGGTGGGTACACACCTTCCAATCCTTAGTCCCAACCAACAGTTCACCCATCAGGCAGCCAGGATGAAAGACATAGAGGACCGCACAATTGGCCATGGTTTTCCGATGCGATGTCCTATTAGGACTAATTAACGGTTGGAGGTTGGTCGTGGGCAAAAGCAGAGACCATCCAATATTGGTTTCTGCTTTAATAGAAGAAGTAACAAAGAAAATATCAGGGTTATTCAATAAAAGTTCTTATTGTTAAAAATAGTGCTAATCTTGCCCCAACCAATCAGATGTTAGCTTTCAAATGTTAAATAAGATCTGATTGGTTGGGGCAAAATTAGCCCCATTTTTAACGATAAGAACTTTAATTAAATCTCCCTGTATGTTTATTATCACAAAAGCTGTTTCACGTCATATTACACTCATTAACCATTTATCAAACCCATAACATATATCCTTAACTTTCTGGTTAAGGTGCAATTGTTGTTATTTTTACATCAACTTTTTTCCGAATGTATAGGAAATGATTTTAAATGTAAACAAACATCAATATGATTTTGTCATTTTGGCTTTGCTAGTATACCAGCTGTGCAAAGTGCTTTAGGCCCAATAAGAAACTGAATCTGCTCCTGTCCTGCAGATATTAGAAATTACCTTGGGGACATCCAAGTCACATCTCTCCAGCCTCAGATTGCTGTTGGGTATAGCTGGATTTGCCCATTGTATATCACTTTCCATAAAGAGGATTGATTACATTTAACCTACACTTTTTTTCTCAGCCAGTACATTAATTACCTTAAAAGACAATTATACTTACCTCCGCCCCACTCCTCTTCTTCTATGCACGCTTTCTACCAAGGGTGAGGACCTTAGTCGCTAAGTCCTCACCCCTGGGCTGTTTGCATTTATGCTGTTATACTTACGCTCCCTCGACTGCTTCCGCGATGGGTCCAATAGGAAGACACGCTCCTTGCAGAGCGTATCTTCTTATTGGCCTAGTCGCCGATGGAGATGTGGGGGTGGAGCTTAGCAGAGCAGCACTGTGTAACAGCGTAAGTGGAAACAGCCCAGGGGTGAGGACTTGTCGACTTAGGTCCTCACCCTTGGTAGAGAGTGTGCAAATAAGAAGTGGAGCAGGGAGGTACGTGGTAAATATAATTGTCCTTTAATGGACAGATGTATATTAACACGGTTACACACTTTTTTTATTACAACAATGGCCAAACCTTAAATAGCCGACAACTCATTAGCCATCCAGTCTATGCTCATTCCAAAAAAACTAATTTTTAACTCCAACTTGCTTTTCCAATTCCAGCTGTGTAAATGGATTTGTGCTACCCACATACTGTCTTTAAGAAATTATTTGTTGCTGGTCAGCACTCCTGACAATTCACTTTCTGCCTTCTATCGTTGTAAAACAATCCCTCCTAGTGTTTCTACTCACAGACTCACTGAATTACTTGCAGCTGGTTTCAATCATTTACTCCCCCGGTTTCCTCTTTGTGTTTCTCTTCCTGAAAAAGATATAAACTGCAATGTACTTTCTACTGAGAAATTATTTTTTTGCTTGCAGTTACAGTACAAAATCAGGTTTATAAATATACATTTTATATATATATATATATATATATATATATATATATATATATATATATAAGAAAGATGGAATGGTGTGCCGCTCGCTTACATACACATATATATATGAGTATATATAATAAGTATAAGAAAACGCCAAACCAAAAGGGAGTAGGCAAGGTTGGTTCCGCAATTAAATATTGGGCACAAAGCCAACATTCATCCATCTGTCTTATAACGCTAGTACATACGTATAGACATGGCAAGACAGTTAATACTATAATAATACTAAAGTGAACATACAACAAACATCAAGTGGAGTATATATTTACATTTATTACATCACATACACATAGTTCTAAAAAGATCCATAGTGAAATGGCATGTCTCATTAACCCAGTGTGTGGGGGCATAATAAATATAACAAAGTATACCATCTCTGTATAGCTGATGATTAGAAGCAAAATCATGAGAACCAATGTTAGATTGTCCTTAATTCACTAGTCCAAAGTACAATAAAGATGGTGCCAGAGCCACAGGAAAAGGCTCCAAATGAATATAAGGGAAGTGTTCTCTGTGATATATAGTAGTTCTGTTTACAAATTATAGATATATAGTACAGTCAATTGAGATGTTAAATGCAGTAACTTCTGCAAACTTCAAATTGTATTATGTGATCTCGGACAGGTAAGGAACATTTCAAGTTGGCCTTGCATGGTGCATTATAGCATAACAGTTGAACAGGGCGATGCAATACAGGGCACTATTTCTGAAATGAGTCAAAAACACGCACTCTCCAATGGTTTAAACTTTGCATTAATTTAACATCTATTTTATCAGGCAATGAGCATGCCTTATCTTGTTCCTGTAGTCCAGTAACCATCACAAAGTAATTACTGCATTGTGGGAGTCGGTTAATGTTAGTTGCACCATATAATTAAATTGCATTGTTCTGTCAATGTTTAAAACATATTTTAATAAGAGATGAGCCATACAAATGCAGGTCTGCATTTCTTTAAAATCTTTGTACTGTTGAAAATATAATCCAAGGATTACAAAAGAATTCTATAGCATCTCAGTTAATTTGTTTGTATGTGACAATTGTTTCACTTGTTGATGATATCCTTTTGTTAGCACCAAGGTTTTAATTTAACTTAGATACATTCAACAAATTTGTTTAATACCCGTTTATTAGTGAATTTCATTTGACTTTTTTCTCAGGTTATGCATATAGAATCAAAGTCAATTAAGTTTCAAGATTTTAGTTTTTCTGTGCAACATAATATGTATACTGTTACACAGTACAACTGGTCACAAATACCATGTTCAAACGTCAGTAATAGTTTGGAACTTGTTTGCTCTCATTTGATCATAATTCTTTATTCCCGGAAATATGGCTGAGCACAGGATAATTTTAGTGTCTTGTGCTGGCAAAAAAAACACAATTACTGGGTTGACTAGCCTGTCTCAGCTTCATCACATTTTCTTTCTATTATAAGTAAATCTAAAATTAGATTAACAGTATAGTTTTTTTTTTTATGGCACAGATTTTTAACTGAAGGCCTATCATGATTTATAACCAAGACTGCAAATCTATGGAGCTATTTAAGCTAGGCTAACATCCTACTAGACTTTCTGCCACAATTTAAAAAATGTTAGAGTATGCTTGAGGCAGTATTTGCAGTCACTAACTGCGATTTAATATTGTGAATGTGCAATTTTGATGTAGAATTTTAAAGCTTGCCAAATGGCTAGTGTTCAAGTCACACAGTTGCCATTTACCATGACCTGGAATTGTAATGTTACATTTCAAGAGCTGTGGAGAAGAATAATTGTGGCTCTCTGTAATTAAGCCCCATTAGTGTTTGGACTGATCAATACAGTTTTTTAATTTTGTGCTTTTGTCAATTAATTTAATTTCTTTAAAGGACCAATAAAGTGCAATAAAGAGGTGCATATGTAATTTATAATTCAGTTATTTAGTGCTCAGAGCAGTTGTCTGTGAGACAAAAGTGCTCACAGACAACTTTAGGTGGTTATATTTGGGCATCTATACCAAGACAGGAGGTAATATTCCCCGTTTCTACATCCCCTGGAGTTATAAAGAGATGCCAGTGATACAGTATTGTACACATTATAAAAAATGTAATCTATTTCCTTTAATAAATACATTTAACCTGTTGAAGAACTGTCACTATCATTTTGTTGCTGTAAAAAAGCAAAATGTGCTTGAATTGCTTTAGTGAGTCTGTATGCAAATCAGTGTGTGAAGTATGTATATATTTAGGGGGGTTACCTGTGTGGTGATGTGTGTAGAATATGATTGAGGTTTTGGAGGTTTGTCTGTGTAGAGAAGTTATATGTGCAGAGAGCTTTTTATGTGGGGTATGTGTTCATAATAGTGTTCCATTTTATACTGTATGTGTGCACATGGGTATGTGAATCTCTATACAGGTTTAACCGTGGATTTGATTGTACACATACAGTAATTATGTGTGCACACATGCATCGGAATATACACACAAATTCCAATGCACCCATGCAAATATAAATTGCAGGTGCACATGCAAAAATTATATATGCATGTGGCTTTGTCTGCATATATGCACAAGAATATGTCTGTGTGTGAGTATGCCTGGTGCCTATGTATATCCTGGATTTATGATCAAAAGTCTTGTGGTTGAAGCTGGGCTTGTCTTGCTTTCAAAACAAATCTCTTGTATTGCACTAGTTTATTTGTAAAAGGGTTTCACTCTGGGCAATGGGTGCACAAGATGGAAATGGTTTATATTGGCCTAGATGAATTGTGAATGTTAATATTATGTTTCACATTGGTCCAGCAGACATGTAAATGCTTGCTGCTTAGCATTCCAGATTCTAGGAAAACTTGATCTCACTGCTCTGTTTAAAAGCAGGTATGCATTTTAGAATAAAACTAGAAAGGGAAAGTTTAAGTATAAACTTTGAATTTGTCTTGAAAGGCGCATTTGGAAGGGAATGTATGTGTTTGTGCTACAGATTTTAATACTCAATAATGCCAATGATGATGACATGTTTTTTTAACTTACCCTTTAAATATGGCTGTCACATGAATTGAAGGTAGATCAGTTGGTGTGTGTGTGTCAGGTTGGGGGAAAAAGACACATTTTTTGATGATTGGTCAAAATGTGTTTTTATTTACTATACTTACCCTTTAAATATGGTTGCCACATAAATAAATGGGTAGCTCAGTCATTGTGTGTACCTGTGTCAGGTTGGAAGTTAAAAAAAAAAAAAACCTTTTTAAATTTGATCAAAATTTATTTTTGACTATAGTTACCCTTCAATTATGACTGCTACAGAAATGGAAAGTTAGGTCAGTAGGTATGTGTAAAAAACAAACATTTTTGATTATTGGTCAAAATTAGTTTTCTTGACTTTATTTACCCTTTAAGTATGGCTGCCACAGTAATGGTGTGGTAGGTCAGTAGGTGTGTGTACCTGAGCCCCATTGAGGGTTAAAAAAAGTAACTTTTTGATTATTGGTCAAAATTTGTTTTTTGACTATAGTTACCCTTTAAGTATGCTGCCACGAAAATGGAAGGGTAGGTTAGTAGTTGTGTGTACCTGGATCAGGTTGGAAGTTTAAAAAAAAAACTTTTTTGATTATTGATCAAAATAGTTTTTTTAGACTTTAGTTACCCTTTAAGTATAGCTGCCACAATAATGGAAAAGTAGATCAGTAGGTGTGTGTACCTGTGTCGGGTTTGACTTTAGTTACCCTTTAAGTATGCTGCCATGGAAATGTAAGGGTAGGTCAGTAGTTGTGTGTACCTGGATCTGGTTGGAAGTTAAAAAAACAAACTCTTTTGATCATTGCTCCAAATTTTTTTTTTACTTTAGTTACTCTTTACGTATGGCTGCCACAGTAATGGATAAGTAGATCAGTAGGTGTGTGTACCTGTGTCGGGTTGGGGGTTAAAAAAACAAACTTGATGATGATGTTGATGATTAGTCAAAATTGTTTTTTTGACTATAGTTACCCTTAAAATATGGCTGCCATGAAAATGGAAGGGTAGGTAAGTAGGCATATGTACCTGGATAAGGTTGGAATTTAAAAAACAAACTTTTTTGATTATTGATCGAAATTTGTTTTTTTTATATTTTAGTTACCCTTAAAGTATGGCTGCCATAGAAATGGGAGGATAGGTCAGTAGGTGTGTGTACCTGAGTCTGGTTGAGGGGGTATGTCTTTTTGTGTTTACAACCATAAAACTATCTTTTATTGAGGATAAATCAAAATTTGCTTTTTTGACTTTAGTTTCCCTTTCCCTTAAGTAAGGCTGCCACAGGAATAGAAGGCTAGGTCAGTAGGTGTGTGTACTCATGCGATGTTGGGGGTATGTGTTTTTGCATGTATGACCATATAACTTTTATGGATAATTGATCAAAATTAGTTTTTTGACTTTATTTACCCTTTAAGTATGGCTCCCATTGGAATGGAAAGGTAGGTCAGTAGGTGTGTGTACCTGTGTCTGTGTGGGGGGTTGGGGGTATCAGCGTTTGTGTTTATGACCATGAAACAAACTGTTTTGAAATATCCACATTTGAGGATTGTTACCCATTATAGTCAATGGGAAATAACGTCCGAAATTTGCCGATAACACATAATGCTTCCGCAGATTCCTTACCTAGGTTATAGCACACTTCTCCTATGCCCTGCACGTCTGTTCCGAATTTCATGTCTCTAGCTCAAAAACTGTGGGAGGAGATACAGTCCAAAAAAGCAGAAGAAGAAAACGGAAGAAGAAAAAGAAGAAATAGAAAGAACAGTAATTCTACAAGCCAAATTAAAAACTAGGGGGTTATTCAATAAAAGTTCTTATCGTTTAAAATGGTGCTAATTTTGCCCCAACCAATCAGATGTTAGCTTTCAAATGTTACATAAGTTCTGATCGGTTGGGGCAAAATTAGCACCATTTTAAACAATAAGAACTTTTATTGAATCTCCATGTAGGTTTTTAATTCCAATGATCTCCATCTATTAAAATAAAAAGCAACCATTTGTTATGATCAACTATACTGGAACCCCTATGTAAACTCCATGGTGTCCAATTCCAACTAAAACAACCTAAGAGATAAAAGGGACAATGAATGAGTATAAACTCAATAGACATTGATTCCACACTGCTCCTTCTTTGCTATACTGTACTTTACATTTCAGGGCCTCAGCTTTTTGTCTCTGATGCACATCCAAGTTTCTTTCTTAGGAATGTAAATACTAAACTTAAGTTTGAGGCCATGGAAAAGTTGAATTACTGTGTAATAAATTTAAATATCTACTGCCAAAAACAATATTTAGATTTTTTCTTTATTCTTAAAGGGTAACTGTGGTCCAAGAATGACTTTAGGTAAATTGATAGGAATTGCTCTCCTGAGAATTTTTGCAATTTATTTTCATTGTTTATTTTGCATAGTTTTGAAGATATGTACATTTTTGGCAGCAGCATCACCAGGTCCCCTGCACTTCCTGCTTCCTGCTCTGAAACCATGTTTATCTGCCCTGTGTCTCCTCCTCCCCTGTGCCCTCCTGGTCCCTTCCACTCATGGACCCCATGGTCCCTCCAGTTGCAGGCCCCCCTTGGCACATTCTCTTACAGCCCCATGTTGCCCCGCCCACCCATGGGTGCCATGGCCCCGCCCACTCACAGGTGCAAAAGCCCTGCCCACTCATGGGTGCACAAGCCCCACCCACTCACAGGTGTACAAACCCTGCCCACTCGCGGTGCCGTGGGACACTCATACCCCCCCTACAGAAAACTCTGTGGAAACAGCCTTTTCAGGCTGTAGATTCCCTTACAGCCCTACTGGAGTCTGAGGCTGTACTCATCGGCGGCACTGTGCAGGAGAAGCCTTAGGAATGTCAGCCTCTCACCAATTAATTTTCAGGTCAGTCTTTTATTTATATCTTGGGCTGTGGAGCACGTAGAGATGTTGGCTCATTTTAAAGGTAGGAAACTGGCCTTTAATTTAAACTCAACTTGTTTGGAGACTACAGTTCCCCTTTAATATTTTTTTTGTTTTTGTTTATTTGCACCTTTTATCCAAGGAGCATAAATCCCACAGAGCTTTTAGGTCTTACAGATTCTGAGATCTGTAACGTTTTGGAGTAAAAATTCTTGGTCAATAAAGTCAATGTAAAGTGTATGTTTTTACATTAATTTAAATAGGGGAGGTAAAGGAGCCATGGCTTACCTCCCATTTATCAATTAATCTAACAGGAGCCAGCAGAGAAACCTTTCAACTTACTAGAGATCATGATTCTCTGCTGCCTCCTCTGACAGTTACCGACTGCATCCATGCTATAGTACTATACTGTACTGTAGTGGGCATACCCTGTAATATTTCATTTAATTCATAAATGTAAAAAATGAAACAGTGGAAAATAATTTTTTGCTGAACCGGTGAAAACAGTAGGTTTGACACAAAACTAGGTTTGGGTTGACTTTTGCCACTTCTTTTTTTCCTGTCCATTCCAACTACATTAGTGAAAACCAATGAAGGCCAGAGTACACTACTTTAAAAGACTCTTATTAAAAACCTACAATGAATCACAGCATAACCACTGCCCTTGCCATCCAAAACAGCTTAATTTACAGACTGCTTCCATAACACAAACTGAGAACATACTGGGCATGTCCACCCTTTTAACATTTGTCTAACATATTGTAACATTGTTGAGGACTGTCCCGGTCCTCTGCTCGCATGAAACTGCAAGCAGGGTGCCGGACCGGCAGCCGCGTTTGTGTTTGACTAAGAGGCAGACAATCTGCCGGCTGCACAGAACGCCAGGGGAGAGAGGTAAGGTGGGGAGGGGGGGGGGGGGGGGGGGGGGGGTCTCTGGAAAATCTATTATAGTGGTTGAGGCTGGGGGAGGGAGACCTATAACATATCAAAGGGTTTTTACACTAGGGGACGTCTCAGAGGCGGAAACAATTTCCCTCCCTGCCAGGCTCCTGGTGGCCAGTTTTCTGGACTTTGGAGGGACATTACAGGAGAACCATTTGGAGCTGGGATGTAAGGTAATGATTTTTATGCACTACAAAGTGGGGCCAGTAGTGGATGAAGTTATAGTTTTCGGGGTGGACATGCCCTTTAATACATTCTTCAAGCAGGTCAATTAACAAGATTTCAGGAATTTCAGTACCGCCAGTACCCATTATTTTGCTGTGATATTTGGAATTTATAAATGGCTTAAGAACCCTTGAATCCAATATTTGGAAATTTTTGTGCTTTCCTACTTGAATTATATAGCCCATAAAGTCACCAATGCAATCTACCAGCAAGCAAAACTGGAAGAATAGCTTATTAAGTGCCCATGTGGAATAGCGAGATTTTCAGCTTGGGATGGACTACAAGGAGATCCCAGCCTCGTGTAGTACTGGCTGCTAGTGACGCTGAAATGGATTTAAAAAAAAAAAGCCTCCCTAAGCAATCTAGAAGCCTCCCTTTCAACTTAGAAGCAATAAAAGTTAAATCTTTAATCTCACTATAGGTATACACTATACCTAAACCAGGGCAACTTTACTGAAAAAACAACTTTCCCAATATGTTGCAGTAAACACTTTGTCAAGTGTACATGCATTTTTAGTAGTCAATGAGACTGTGGAGAAAACCGCACAAGGCTTATTACATACACTGTTTGTGTGCGATGTTTCCACAATTACTAGATTTGGATTTTATCTTTTGACAAAAATGCACAGTAACGCATAGTTACAACATCGCATGTTCATGCACACTACATGTTGTAGAGTGAATTAAGCCTGATATCGTACATGAAAATAAAAGGAAAAGACAATACATTCCACAATGCTCTACATTTATTTGAAGCAGTAAGCAAATTCCATTACATATTTCCCGGTTCATGTATAAAAAGATTGTAAATCCTGTGAGGCTTTGTAAATTGACCATTAATGGTCTGATCTTTGCTAACAGATGCATGCACGAGTAATCTGCAACTTGGGCTGTCAGATCATCTAATCTGATAGGGACACACTTAATAAATGTAATTAGCAGGGCTGCACTGATTACAAAGTGTTTGCAAATAAGTAACATTAATTAGCCATGCTGCATGTGTTTTTAATAGAAGCCATCCTTTTCTCTGTACTGGCAACACTGCCTACAACCTGCTAAAATAATATTTGGATGCCTGACCTAAAATTTTGGGAAGATGGCAGGCATCACACCCCTCTCCCTAACATCCAGGTCTCACTGATATTAATAGCAGTTACCTTACTCCCTGAAATGTGTTGTTATTAATTATTCCAGAGATTATTATAGGTGAACCCAAGTGGCAAAAACACTAAATGGTGACATGATTTGTATGTATGTGTGTGTATGTGTCTGTATGCATGGATTATGCTGGGGCAGGGAAGTGAGTGGCAAACTATGAGATAGTTTAAGAGACTATGAGAATGGTAAGAATCTCTATTGTATCATTTGGCATGTTACATTTATGTAGAGATGGCCGGTTCGCGAACCCGAACCCGGATCCGCCGCGGATTTATCCCGTCCGCAAACAGCGGATTATTCCGGATTTTCCGCCTTCCGAACCTCGGATTTTTTTTGCGAAAATTTTCGGAATTACGAGGATCTCCGTATTTTCGAAATACGGAGAAAACGGAGGTCCTTGTAATTACGAGAATTCTCGTAATTTCGAAAATTTTCAAAAAAAATGAGAAATTCTTGTAAATTCGCGGAATTTCTGCATTTTGGGGATTATTTTGAAGACGGAGCAAGCCACATGTCCCAAATTATCCAATAGCAGCTAACATGATTATTGCCAGCCCCCTGGGTATAAAAGGATGCTTCACAGGCGCCATTTTGTCAGTGTGTTGCAGTGTGTTTAGTGGAGACCTGACAGTGTAGAGTTGGAGAGAGTTTTTTGTGCTTTTTGAGCTTTTTTTGAGCTTTCTGTGTGTGGATTTCAGTATGGTGGTTTAGCACTTGTTGTTAACCACCCCTGTATTCACACATCTTGAGACCCAACAGTCCTTTTAAGGACTAACCTTGTTGTAACGGAGAGGAGGACCCGTCTCTCCACTGAGAATGTGGATCGCCTTACATTCATCAAGAAGAATGAGGCGTGGATCACATCTCAGTACAGCACCCCTATTGCTGATGCCCGTGACTGAAGGCCTCCCGCCCCTGGCCACCCGTACTGCTCCTTCCGCCTCATTTTCCGCCTAGAGGCTTAGCTGATGCCAGCTTAGCTGGCAAATGGCAAATTTTTCTTATTGGCAGGGCCATATATGGTCCTACCTTGCTCTACTGCATTCAAGTTGTGAAATAACAAATGCTCTGCAACAGTAGCTACTTTGTGGCTAATTTTTCTAAGATTGGGTCGATCCTACTTGGCCTGAGAGCAGTACTTTGTTCTTCCTTCTCTCTCCACGAGGCACCTTTGTGGTGTCACCTACTCTGACCATCTCATACAGCCGCAACAGCTACTCTGTGGCTAATGTTTTCAGCTCTGGGTCAATCCTGCCTGGCACTAGAGCAGTACTCCATATTACAAAGTGTGGGCCTGCTGTAACTCAATGGTGCGGTTCCTACAAAGCCTTACCCGTTCACCCGCTTTCCCTTGCACGAAGCATACTCTGAGGGAGAGAAGCCAATGGGTATGTCCAGTGGGGCCAAGCCTGCCTGACTCTTCAACAATGGTGGCAAACTGCAGTGGGCCTGCTGTAACTCAATGGTGCTGTTCCTACGAAGCCTTACCCTTTCACCCGCTTTCCCTTGCACGAAGCATACTCTGAGGGAGAGAAGCCAATGGGGTGAGGGGTATGTCCAGTGGGGCCAAGCCTGCCTGGCTCTTCAACAATGGTGGCAAACTGCAGTGGGCCTGCTGTAACTCAATGGTGTGGTTCCTACAAAGCCTTACCCGTTCACCCGCTTTCCCTTGCACGAAGCATACTCTGAGGGAGAGAAGCCAATGGGGTGAGGGGTATGTCCAGTGGGGCCAAGCCTGCCTGACTCTTCAACAATGGTGGCAAACTGCAGTGGGCCTGCTGTAACTCAATGGAGCTGTTGCTACGAAGCCTTACCCTTTCACCCGCTTTCCCTTGCACCAAGCATACTCTGAGGGAGAGAAGCCAATGGGGTGAGGGGTATGTCCAGTGGGGCCAAGCCTGCCTGGCTCTTCAACAATGGTGGCAAACTGCAGTGGGCCTGCTGTAACTCAATGGTGTGGTTCCTACGAAGCCTTACCCTTTCACCCGCTTTCCCTTGCACGAAGCATACTCTGAGGGAGAGAAGCCAATGGGGTGAGGGGTATGTCCAGTGGGGCCAAGCCTGCCTGACTCTTCAACAATGGTGGCAAACTGCAGTGGGCCTGCTGTAACTCAATGGTGCTGTTCCTACGAAGCCTTACCCTTTCACCCGCTTTCCCTTGCACGAAGCATACTCTGAGGGAGAGAAGCCAATGGGGTGAGGGGTATGTCCAGTGGGGCCAAGCCTGCCTGACTCTTCAACAATGGTGGCAAACCGCAGTGGACATTATGTAACCCAGTACCCCCATCGCCTTCTTTCCCTTGTTGTGTGCAAACTACTATATAGGGGAATGTGGCCAATGTGGTGTGTGTAATGGCATTAATGGTAAGGTATATACAATAAATATGTTTTTGTCAGAAGTGAATTAAAATATTTTACTACTTATTACAATACAGTAATATAATAAAAAGCATACTTGCCTTCTATCAGTTGCCGCATGGCCTGAACATAATGAGGCCTCTGCCTCTTCAGATCAGACCACTGTCTCTGGAGGGTAGAGACAGTGGTCTGGTAGCCGAAGCGGCGCAGGAGCCGGCGCTGGAGCCCCTCCATAATCCTGCGCTTTTGGCGCCGCACGTGCCAGGGGGGAAATCATCGTACCCCCTGGCCAGGAGGTACTGTGTGGCATACATCTGCCTTACAGAACTCACCATTGTGCAGGCAGAAGGTTCCGGTTCCTCGTTTTTATGAAAATCCTTGGTTTTACGAAAATCCTCGTTTTTACGGAAATCCTCGTATTTTCAAAAATACCGTTTTTTAAAATTCACGCTAGCGGACTGTAATTTTTAGGTATTGTCGGCATTGATACGTGTTCTTAAGGACATTACCCAGGTCCCTGAGTGATTAAGTGTATGTTACCAAGGCTATTTAGACCACTTTTAATGTGGATTTTGCCGAACTTTCATTTTAATACGTTTTACTGGGTCCGCTCGCGGATTTTCGAATTTACGGATTTTTTCGAAAATCCGCAGATCCTCGCGGATTTTTCGAAGTTCGGACATCTCTATTAGGAAGTAAGCACATTGTGTAAACAAAGAAAGTGTTTTAGTGCCATCTGCTGGAAATGTTGTATAAGTAGAATTTTATCTTGATTTTATTTTAGCTTGGTTGTTCAGCTCCACAAGGATAATTAAACAGATTACATGACTTTTATTTTAAAACAACATTCCAACTTTCAAAAAAAAAATTGTAGGCTACAAAAAAAAGCACATACAAAACACATTGTTAGCTGTACTCAATAAAGATATAACACAATGCACCAGAGAACACACATCACATTTCTGCCAAACACACCCAGATTTAAAACTCCAAATGGTTTACTAAACTGAGGGAAAGGCTTGAGGTGGAGCATAGGGTGAGGTTAATTGCAACAGGATATGGACTAAGGAAATATTAGTAGAGCAAGAAATGTACTGATACAGTGGGAGGCCTCCTGGAGGTAAACTGAAAAATGAGTCATTTTTAAATGTAACAGACTCACACAGGACACAGCCATACAATTTTCCCCAATAGTTCATATAGCACTAACCAAAGGCCAGGTATCCCACCTCTCCCGGATTGTCCGGGAGTCTCCCTCATTCTGGGGTGGTCTTCCGCACTCCCGCGGTGGAATGTCTGAAAGGCCACTGTACGACAAGAAAAATGTTTGTTAACAGTGATAGCGAACCTTTCAGACATAAAACCATTTATATTCTCCAGTACTACTCTAGTTTATTAAACATTACATGTTGTTTTTAGGAACAATTTTTTTGTTGTTGTTGAGAACAATAGACAAATTTTCCTTTTTTTTAAAAAAATAAATACATTTTGGTACAAGTGATATATCTTATGGAAACAATAAAAGGAAGCATACACTATGCTATGATTTGAAAACTTTCAGTACTTTGTATAAATACAAAACTCCAAGAAACACAGACGTGGGGTTTTCGTAATATTCATGTTTTAGCAGCCTTAAAGAGTAACTAAATTTACCAGATAACATGGACTCAATGCATAGGGCACATTCACAAAGATCCAAGTTGAATATCACCATTCAATATGCTGTTGCTTAATTTATGAAATAAACCTGTGGGCACTAGGGGTCAACTCCTATCATTCAATTACTTGTGCAGCTGGAAGTCTACGCTGTGATCTTTACAGTTTATTTCCTAGACAGCATAAATGGCTGAAAGAAAATTAAAACTTCATAAGCATGTCAAGGAATTTGATTCTGACTTTCTAAAAGCAAAGCATTAGAACATTTAGAAACCGTGGGGGTTATTGGGAAAATTGGCACAAATGGCAAGAAAACATTGTGACACTTGAAGCGCATTTCATTGAATTGTACGAATTTCCAATTAGAAAAACAACCTTTTCAAAAAAATTTGCTACATTTTTGGCGCCATCAACAGTTGCTGTGTTATTGTGTTGCTATTTATCAAAACCCTATTTCATGTTGCCCGCAAAGCTTTTGTTGAATACAGTTTTCATGGCTTAGGGATTTTATCAATCGCAATAAGAACTCCCTGTGAATGACTCCCATTTCTTCTTTTCTGAGATCAGAATGGAAGAAATCAAGTCAGTTACGGCTGAGTGCGCATCACACTTGCGCATAGAAGACAGAGTCCATGGGGACCAGTCACTCTACACGGCGGAGGAGTGATCGATCAGGTAAGTAGCTTACCTTCTCCCCTTTGAAGAATGGGACACAGCTCCTTTACCTCCCGTTCTTCAATAAAACTAAATGCCCAAACTTTTTTCCAGTTGAGATACCCTTCAAGTAAAAAACAGGCAGTAAGGCATAGCTAGTTTACCTCCCATTCTTCACTTAAAGGACAAGGAAAATGCTAGGACAAAAACAGCCAATTGGTTTCTTACCTCCACAAACATAGGAAACGCTGCCCTGTAATTGTGGATGCGAGCTGTGGATCTGAACAAAAGGGGTTTTGAGCATGTCACGTGGCATCTCCGTGTGTGCCAGGCATTTAGTTTACTTAGGGGTTCATCATTTGGAGGAGGCATTATACATTACGTATTAGGACAGGTAATACAAATGTATACCTTTGAAGAATAGTGTGTATGACCTAGGGGCTAGGGCGTAATGGGGCAGGAATGAGCGTTCCAGTGGCGTGGTTGCGAGGGCCAGTGTTTAGAACGTGCTTTCAGCCCTGACTGTGGAAATCGGATTTTATCCCTGCGGTCGGTACAATACCACGTAAATAGGGATGCCTGGCAACCCTGTTTTGTAATCGGATAAACACCATCTGTAGGTGTAAATTCAAAAATCCAAGATGCAGACCAAATAATAAAAAAAGATTAAGGGTAAAGGCCACACTGCAATGCACAGGAATCGAGTGCACAATTGTGTGTGTGTTTCTGGCACAATTGTGAGCGTCTGCGCACACTTGCGAACTACCAATCTTGTATTATCTGAGTGCATTGCGATTGTGCAAAAAATGGTGATCGCATGCACTCTAGTAAGCGCACATGAATGGGCGGTGATTCCATTGAAGCTGCCCTATGAGAGCATACATACACCCCTCGCTTGCATGCAAATATATACATATATATACTAGCAAAAGTGTGCCTGTTGGTGCACAATGGAAATTATGTGTGTATATGGTTTGCTAAGTGTGGATATAGAATCTTTACACAGGTATATTTTAAACTGTTCCTCAGATTGTTAGACAGTCACCAGCTTCCAAAGGAATCAAATAGGATAATCCTGCAGGTCTAAGAGTAGACCCAGGCAATCCTGCCACACTGTTTGGTTGAAACTAAACATGCTAGGTTAATACTTATTAGTATTCACCACGGCAAGTGGTGATGGTACCTCATATATTATAACAGAAGGTACCTCACAGCATCATGTTATTATAATAAAATATTGCCCTAATAATCTAATGTATAAACAAACATTTCGCATTCCCAGTTTACCTAAAGAGGATCTATTCTTTATATAATGTTTTATACAGATCTAATTGAAAATAAATGTCTTCAGAGAATTTTTAATAACTGATAACTGCTTTTTATTTCAGTATAACAGTAAATCCTTGGTATACCTGCCTGGCTTTACCACTAAGCAAAAGGCTAAGGACTTTCAAGCAAGCACCTTTAACCCAACCATTAATAGTGGCTGCCAATTCAAATTGTTCTAGCCAATCAGTCCACTCCCTAGTTACCCCATAAAATGGATCAGGTTTAAAAATAGGTTTGGAAATTGGGCCTGGTAGAGCTATGGAGTCTAATTGGGGAATTTCATCTGCAGGTACAAGGACAGGAGGATTTAAATCAATACTATCAGTAGCAGCCTCCATAGCTTAATACAGAGAACAAAGAAAACAGGGAGAATAAATGGTATTACGAGCACCGCTGCCACCAATTTGTACCAGATCACTGCTTTATGGAAGGATTATGGGTAGCATGGCACACAGTGGGTTACTCTGATGATGTGCTTTACGGAAGGATTATGGGTAGCATGGCACACAGTGTGTTACTCTGGTGGTCTGGCACAAAGTGCACATAAACAGGTTCCCCACACAACATATGCAGTAATCAGGGGTGTCCCTGTCTATGGTGCACCACTTTGAATATTGACCAGGCCTGTATATTGTGTGTCCTTGTAAGTTGGTGTACACTTATCTGTTGCCTCAGAGTTTGTATCCAATAAGGTAAATTGTCTGTCCAATAATCTGTCCTCCCAACAGGTGGTAACATGATCTTACACACAGGATCTGGTGTTGCAGTCAATATCTCTCCAAAGCACACATCACAATTTACTTTCATTTTCACTCCTCCTAGCCATAGAGAGCAGGAATGTCTTGACATTTATCACTCCCTGACACCACCTGCAGGCTGGAGGTGGTATATAAGCAGCCTTGGTGTATATGTATTTTACAATACACATCAGATCCTGTGTAGCAGACTGAAACTTTTTCTGGATTACATTTCCTTTCACATGGAGCAGACCCAGGGGTGTGGTTTAACCTCCCATTTTGACCAAACCATGTTCAAATAGGGATCTAAGCTCTGTAAATAAGTTTATGTATTTTATATATTTTGTGCTATTCTTTATATACATTTACTGATAGTCATTTAAATGGTAATAGTGAGATAGTACACACATACATATGCAACTTTCCTATATGTAATATTATATACCCCCCACCTCATTGGTAGCTCATCAATGCAATCTCCTATTTAGATATAAATATATTTATATAATATAAGGGATATATATATATATATATATATACATATATAAATAGCAAACAATTTTTAGACTTTTTCGTCTTCAACACTTTATTTCAAGGTTGACGTGTCAGTTTCAGCTCTCACAGGAGCCATCATCAGAATAACCAGTGCAACCAATACCAATCATTTATACATATACAAGTACCCACCCCTGTGTCATCACATATGCATATCCCATGTCACGTGCATTGTTTAAAAAAAAGTATATATATAGATTATAGTTAATATATAGATATATTAACTTAAAAACATTTGAAATAAACCCATGGCTAGCCTTACACAGTCCCGTGATCACACAATACAATAATGGTCACGGGAATGAGTAAGTCTAGCTTTGGGTTTATAACAAACTGGCCAAAATTTTGGTGACATAGACATGTGTCAGAAGGTGCTAGAGGGCAAAAAACTAACCGTTAGAGATTATCAGGGTTATTCAATAAAAGTTCTTATCATTTAAAATGGTGCTAATTTTGCTCCAACCAATCAGACGTTAGCTTTCAAATGTTAAATAAGATCTGATTGGTTGGGGCAAAATTAGCACCATTTTAAACAATAAGAACGTTTATTGAATCTCCCTGCAAGTTTCTCACACTTACTTCAGATTGCTATTTCAGGATTGCAGATTCCAGGAAAAGTCCTGAAGCCAACTGCTGTTCAAAATGTGTCCCCATCCACATCAATACCTAAAAATATTCTCCATGTCACATCGATAAACCCATTATCAAAACCAAATATACCAGCAATAACATTAGCAGTTCCATCAACGTCTACTTTACTAGTTAGAATTGTCTCACAACTGCAAACAGTTGCAACACAATTTTTAGTAGTAAAGATGACTTTTTAAATACAGAACACTGGATTCTTCAAAGAGCAAAAATCAACCCAAACAGATTATCACAATTTTACTAATGACTGTGGGACACAAACAGGGGAGTGTCAAAGTGAGTTTTATGTAGATCAGCGGAGCTGGTGTCACCGGATGGAAGAAAGAAGACACGCCAAAAAGACTCTTGTAAAAGCCAATGGGGGGGTCCTGTTTTGAGCTGCAGGAACCCCAACAAAGGCATTTGTAAGTGCCGGGGAGGGGAGTCATTGTATGAGCTGCGGGACCCCTTATGCCTCAAAGGGAACCCCAACAAAGGCACTTGTCAGGGCCGCAAGGGCCCTTATAAGAGCCGGGGAGGGGGTGCCCGGTTAGGTGCCCAGTAAGCCCCAAAGGCCCTTGTCAGGGCCCCTCCCTTCCCCGCAAGCGTACAGAGGAAGGGGGCTGCTGGGAAGTGGATGTGCAGTGGAGACCACTGCAGGGGGCGAGGCCGCGATACTATACTTAGCGCATTGTGCTAAGTACATTATCGTGGCGAAGAGAGCTCAAATTACCGCCGCACATCGCCGTGGTATTGATTTTCGCATTGCCTTTCGATCGCCTTTATATATATGGTAATAATAATGATTTTTCATTGGCGATGTGTGCCGGTAATTTTTTGGTGAAAATTACGGACGTCTATAAATATGCCCCTTCATTTCTTCAAGTCTTAAGGGATGTCCGTGTGTCCTCTGACATGTTCTATTAGTGAACAATGCCCCAGATAGTTTATTGTATGGCCCAATAAATGCATTTATACACATTAATCATTTCCCCATGCAAGCGCCTTTTCTCTAGCGTATATAAATGTAACTTCCAATCCAATCTGAACCCTTTCCATAACCGATATGTCCTTTTTGTACACAGGATTCCAAAATTGCACTGCATATTCCAAATGAGGCCTTACCAATGCTTTGTAAAGAGGGAGAATAATATTTTCCTCCCTTGAATCCATACCTCTCTTTATACAAGACAATATATACAAGGCTCTAGCTGTTGTTGCCTTTTACTGCCTGTTACCTCTAACTTTGTTATCCACCAAAACTCTAACATCCTTTTCCAACAGTGATTCACTTAACACAGAGCCATTTATAGTATAAGTAGCACAAGGATTTGTAAGTCCTAAATGCATTACCCAACATTTATCAACATTGAATGTTATCTGCCACTTAGCAGCTCAATGTGACAATCTATATAGATCTACCTACAATGATTGCACATCCTCTGAAGCTGTTAATGGTTGACAAAGGTTTGTGCCATCAGCAAACACAGAAACCTTGCTAACAATATCCACTTCCAAATCATTAATAAACAGATTAAATGGAAGTGACCCCAACACATAAGCCTGTGGCAACCCACGTAGCACTTTACTCCATATTGACGAAAGCCTCACCATTAACAACTACTTTCTGCTTCCCATTTATCAACTAATTTTCTATCCATGTACAAATGTGTCACCCAAGCCCAACATACCATAATTATACATTAGTCACCTATGCGGGACTGTATCAAAAGCCTTTGCAAAATCCAAGTACATCGACTGCTATGCCGGAGTCTAACTTTCTACTCACTTCCTCATAAAAGCCAAGTAAGTTATTTTCACAAGATCTATTCCTCATAAATCCAATGCTCCTAAGCTCCTGCTGTCTCCCTAGCGTAGATTGTGGCTCACACAATGACACAGACATAGGTCCCCTGGAATGTCTGCTCCAGGTTCCTATACATGTGGCAGGATGCACATTGCATGTATCTGTTGTATTCAATTAGATCAACTGGACTTGAAGTTTAGTTCTTGAAGACATTTTGCTAGTCATCCGACTGGCTTTCTCAATTCAGAATGACTTGTACAAGAATCTGTGGCAATTATGTACCCTGGAAAATCCCAATTAGCATATCACAGCCAAGTGTTGAGGGAGTGATTGGATAGTGGCTAAGAGGTGTTATAGGAACGCCCAGAGTAAGGTGTCAAAACAGCATTGTACATGGCAGACAGTTGGTGTCGAACCCCCCCCACCTCTATTTAGGCTTGGTTTCTTTATTTTGACATAAATGGCCTCCTTAACACCTCTCTTGAACCTGTCACGTTCCTTTGCCAATATGTTAACATTACAATCTTCAAAGGTATCTCCTTTATCCTTAAGATGCAGATACATGGCCCGAGGAATTGGCTCTTCTGTGCTGGGACATACGTTGATGTATTTGATGTTTGGTCTCCCCCAAATTTTAAACTAGGAGATTTTAAACTAGGTTTGGGGGGGAGGGTATTAGCAGTATCACTGGGATAGATAGCCCAGGAGGAAAGCAGGGTGTAGATAGGCCAGTGGTGGGCAGAAAGGGGGGTGGGGCTAGCATAGGTGATAGGGAGGCATGTGTATTAAAGTGTACGAATAAATTACAGGATCATAATCTAAAATGTATGTTTGCAAATGCGAGAAGCCTGGCTGACAAAATGAGTGAATTGGAAATGATGGCATTGAATGAAAAGTATGATGTAATAGGTATAGCAGAAACGTAGTTCAACAGTTCTCACGACTGGGCTGTAAATATAGAAGGATATGCCTTGTTTAGGCAGGACAGAGAAAAAAGGAAAGGGGGAGGAGTATGTGTTTATATTAAAAAAGAATTGAAGACAAATTTAAAAGAAGAGATAACTGGCTATATGGATGATAAAAGTGGAGGAAGTGGAATTAGGCAACAGGAAAGGGGGTAATGTCATTGTTGCTGTCTGCTATAAGCCGCCAAATGCTAGCAGAGAGGAGGTGAGTCAACTTCATATGCATTTGGCAAGGGCTGCAAGTTTGGGGAGTGTGCTCATTATGGAGGACTTTAATTACCCTGACACTGATTGGTGTAGTGGAACTGCCATCACAGAAAAAGGCGATGAGTTCCTGAATTTGCTGCAGGATAATTTTCTCTCACAGGTGGTTGAGGTTCCTACTAGAAAAGGAGCTCTGTTGGATCTGGTAATATCTAACATTGTGGAGCGCATTATAGATATAAAGGTAACTGGAGGCTTAGGGAATAGTGACCATGAAATAGTGGCGTTTGGACTTTGTTATCGAAAGGAAAGGTGTGCTGGGTTAACGAAGACTTTTAATTTCGGGAAGGCAAATTTTCCCAGGTTAAAAGCAGCTCTTCAGAATGTCAACTGGGATAATGTATTATCAGGAAAAGGTACTGAACAGAAGTGGACTGTGTTCAAGGGGATTTTAAGCCGGTTCACATCTAAATTTAAACCCTTGGGAAATAAATGTAAAAAAAATAAAAATCTGGGCCCATGTGGCTGAATTCTGATGTAAAGAGGCAAATGGAAAGGAAGAAAAAGGCATTTAAAACCTTTAAGGCAGAGGGAATGAAAAGGGCCTTTAGGGATTATAAAAACTGTAACAAGGAGTGCAATAAAGCAATTAAATTAGCTAAAATTAATAATGAAGTTAGGATAGCTGAACAAAGCATCACTAAGCCTAAACATTTTTTTAAGTATATTAATAGTAAGAAGATGAGGACTGAGAATGTGGCACCATTAATTAATGGGGATAAGTTAGTTACGGAGGATGGCGATAAAGCAAATGTCTTGAATACTTTTTTTCCCTGTATACACTATAGAAGATCCAAGTACAGATATCATAGAGTATAGTAGCAATAATGGTATAAAAGATTTAAGTGCACTTTGGTTTACCGAGGATATGGTACAGAAAGAACTAAATAAGGTTAATATTAATAAATCTCCTGGACTGAATAAAATTCATTCTCGGGTACTTATTGAGCTAAGTTTAGTTTTATCTAGGCCATTGTTTCTTATTTTTGCAGATATTCAAAAAGGGTAGTTGTTCACAGCCGGGTAATTACAGGCCTGTAAGTTTAACTCCAGTGGTAGGGAAAATCCTGGAAAGTTTATTAAGGGAACATGTTCTAGAGTATGTTTCAAGGACTGACATTATAAGTAGTAACCAGCATGGATTTAGGAGGAATAGATCTTGTCAAACTAACTTGCTTTGATTTTATGAGGAAGTGAGTAGAAATTCAGACTCTGGCATAGCAGTAGATGTAGTTTACTTGGATTTTGCAAAGGCTTTTGATACAGTCCGCCTTATGGCGACTAATGTATAAGCTGAGGTCTGTTGGTCTGGGGAGTCACATTTGTACATGGATAGAAAATTGGTAAATGAATAGGATGCAGAGAGTAGATGTAAATGGGGCTTCATCATTATGGACTAAGTGCTAAGTGGGGTGCCACAGGGTTCTGTGTTGGGGCCGCTTCTATTTAATCTATTTATTAATGATTTGGAAGTGGGTATTGTCAGCAACGTTTCTGTGTTTGCTGACGACACAAAACTTTGTCGACCATTAAAAACTTCAGAGGATGTGCAATCGTTGCAGGGGAATCTGGATAGATATTCACATTGGGCTGCTAAGTGGCAGATAAGATTCAGAGTTGATAAATGTAAGGTGATGCATTTTGGACTTAAAAATCCATGTGCTGCTTATACTATAAATGGCTCTGTGTTCAGTGAATCCCTGTTGGAAAGGGATCTTGGAGTTTTGGTGGATAACAAACTTAAAGGTAGAAAGCAGTGCCAGGCAGCAACAGCCAGAGCCAGCATGGTATTGTCTTGTATAAAGAGATGTATGGATTCAAAGGAGGAAAATGTATTTCTCCCTCTTTACAAAGCATTGGTAAGGCCTCATTTGGAATATGCAGTGCAATTTTGGAATCCTGTGTACAAAAAGGACATCTTTGAAATGGAAAGGGTTCAGAGAAGGGCAACTAAATTAATAAGGGGATTGGGGGAGCTTGAATATGAAGAGAGACTGGAAAAGTTACAATTATGTACGCTGGCGAAAAGGCGCTTGCGTGGGGATATGATTACTGTGTATAAATACATTAACGGGCCATACAATAAACTATCAGGGGCATTGTTCACCAATAGAACATGTCAAAGGACACGAGGACATCCCTTAAGACTTGAAGAAAAACGTTTTAGGCTTCAAGTTCGGAAAGGGGTTTTCACTGTGAGAACGGTAAAGCTATGGAACTGCCTTCCAGTGGACGTTGTTATGGCAGGTTCATTGGTCAGTTTAAAAAAAAAGCTGGATGAGTTTCTGCAAACAAGGAATGTTGCAAGTTACTGGTATTGATACATAAAGTAGAGTTGATCCAGGGAAATTTCCGATTGACACTTGGAGTCAGGAAGGAATTTTTTCCCCCTTTATAAATGTGGTGTTTTTTTTTGCTTTCCTCTGGATCAACAGTTAGGCAGGAAATGAGGATATTGCTAGATGGGTTTTACTGGATGGACGTATGTCTTTTTTCAACCTCAAATACTATACGATACATACAAATCAGAGCATTCTTCACTGCACTGCACTGCGTATATGATGTCGCTTTTATTGTGTTTCGGTATTGGGTCTTTCGGGTGTACCAATTGCTGCCTCAGTGTGTTGTTCGGTTTAAAGCAGACAGGGATATGGTGTTTTTTGAAAATTCTTCTTAATTTCTCGGAGACCCCTGCTACATATGGGATAACCATGTTCTTTCTCTTGTCTTGCTTTTCCCCTTCACTGTTGATATTCGTGTTCTTTTTTTTCCTTCTACTTCTTTTGACAAAGGCTCAGTCTGGATATCCACAAGTTTTAAGGGCTCCTCTGAGATGTTTAATTTCTTTCCTATAACACCTCTTAGCCACTATCCAATCACGCCCTTAACACTTGGCTGTGATATGCTTGTTGGGATTTTCCAGGGTACATAATTGCCACAGATTCTTGTACAAGTCACTCTGAATTGAGAAAGCCAGTCGGATGACTAGCGAAACGTCTTCAAGAACTAAACTTCAAGTCCAGTTGATCTAATTGAATACAACAGATATACCATGACCTGGATGAATGAGAACCTTCACAAGCATATTTCAGCACATAGCATAGTAAAAACAAAACTGTCCCTTCTAATACACAACACCAGCACACACCAACCTTGATAAATTACCCTTCTTGTTTCAATGTCCTTCTTTTTCTATGTTCTTAATAAACAGTCCTTAATAACAAAGGACTTTGTAACAGGTTCCACTCAAGTTTGTTTTCACTCACAGGAACTGACTTTAGTCAGGTACAAACCCTTGCATTAATATTATAAATATTATTGTAGATTTATATAGTGCCAACATCTTCCATAGGGCTTTACAATTACATTTATACATTTACATCGGGCTCTTCCCCGAAGAGGTTAAAATCTAAGCACATGTATTTGACACATGCAAACTATCAGTATATCTTTATGATTGTGGGGGAAACTCACGCAAGTACGGCAAGGGTGGATTTGAACCCAGGACCTCAGCAACTGCAATGCATCAATGCTAACCACTGAGCCACCATGCTGCCCTGTATTATATATTATCCAGTCAGCTACTTCACAGTTTGCCTTTTGTGGTCCTTAAAAATCATGATCCAGGCAAGATTGCTGGAAAGATCAATGTAATGTAGGGCTAGTGTATGACCAGTGAAAGTCATCTATTTCCAGTAACAATTATTTTGATATACAGCAGCCTAAGGTGTACTGCTCAAACCTGTTTGCCATGATGAAATCAATAAATAAAATATTTTAGAGGAGTATGAATTCACTTAAAGGTGCTTTCAGGATACATTCTCTTTTGACAGAATGTTATATGTAGCAAAAGGTTAAAAAACTTGCAGTGATAACCAGTGGTGAAAGGTCATTACCGCTACATTTCGCTTTTCGCCATACATCGCTGCGGTAACCACTCAAGCATATTTATAAAATGGCGAAAGGTGTACTTTTGAGTTAAGTTCAGCCATTACAATTTGCCAAGTCTGAGGTGGCGAAAATGCATAAGTGGCCATTTATTTAGCCTACCAATGGATCCATGGAGGTGCCAGTACATTGTGGAGTGTTTCTCAATACTAATAAGTACTCAGGGAGGTTTTAGACTATTTTTCAGAATTTACTGTAATACGATCTGCGAGTTCGCTTTTTAAGGTTTATTTTTCGTTTTTTTAAGATAAGGTTCAGATTTTCTTTATTTAACAATAAAGTCAAATGGGGATCTGAGGGACATATTTATAAAGGGGCATTATTTTTGCTTTTTTCCCCACCAGCCTTTATCACAATTTTTTAAACTTTCAACTTTTCTTTTCATCAAAGTTATTAAAATGCGAATTTTCATCAAAAGCGAAAATTATCTAGCAAAAAGTAGCACTAATAATGCTGAAAAAGTTCAGAACATATGATGGTAAATAGGTAATACTCCCTGGTAGTTTTTCAAAGTAGTATTAAATTGGTTAATACACCTATCTTTGATTTTTTTAAAAAAATAGCATAACACATTTGGTGTTTTTTTTCAGCCAAAGATATGATAAATAGTGTAAAATTCAAAAGGCAAATTTTCTCTCATTCATTAATAGGATATGGTAAATCGTGTAAAAATTAAAAGGCAAATTGTATTTATTTTAATACAAAGATATGATAAATAGTGTAAAACTCAGAAGGCAAATTTTCTCTATTCTATTAATTGGACAAATGTTTTAGCATTGCTTATTTTCAGCAAACTGCAGCTAATTATCAAACCAGTTCCATTAATATGGGAACATACCATAGTGCTGTGTAAGAAATAGTCATGTTAACAGAACATTCCAGTAACTAATGATGTTTGGCAAAAACTCTGGTAAAACTGCAAAAAAATGCATCAAAAGGGAGAAAAGGGGCAAAAAGGCAAAAATTCACCTATTTATAAATAGCTTTAAATAAAAAAAGTGACAAAAATAGCCCTAAAATTACACTACAGAGCAATCTCTCTTTTCGCACACTTAACGCAATGAATAAGGCGAAAACTATCGCCACACATCGCCTCAGCGATACTTTTCCGCAAAGGTTTTATAAATAATAATAGAGCTATTTGTCATTGCAATGTCCTGCAATAAAGAAATGGCGAAAATAATGATCGTTTATAAACATGCCCCTTATTTTCCCAGATGTGACACTTCATTTTTTCCCAAATAATTCACATATAGTAAAATTTCGTTCAGACGGGTCAGAATTTTAGGAATATCGATTAATATACAGAGAAAGTAATGAAAGGAAAGAAAAGTGATGTACTGTATATAGAATATGCTCCTGTCATTTTGCTCCAGATAGTTTTATAAACAAAGGAAGCAAGTAGCAGTATTAAAACCCAGTGCTGTTCCAACCATATTTCCTTTGTATGCAACAAACTCCTCTATTCCAATTGTAACATCTCTTCTCCCATGAAAACGTAAGAGAACTGATGACGACGAAGCATCCATGAGGACCATCAACACACAAACTGACTTCAAAGTCACAGAACCAAAGGCACTCAGACAGATATCCGATATAACAAATTGGATATGGTAAACCTAAACAGGTACAACTTTTATGCCTGCTGATGTAGAAGCTATGAAAAAAGGATCACCTGTACCCCTACTTCTTCCAAACCAAAAACCAAACCAAACTAAAACATGGCACTCAACGTACGCAAACTTCACTTGGACAAAAAGACCAATCTTTTTCCCTTCGTGAAACATCTAGCAATTAATCCTCATCTTATCTTGATGATTTGAAAGACTTGACATGATTATATGCAAGAGTTATCGTCATCAGATACGTCTGAACAAGTAGCAGAAAATATGTATGAACATTTTTGGTTTATGAGAGTTGTCTTACTCTACTTCTCAATCTTATTCATTGTCAGCATTTCGACAGTGAGCCATCTCAATCTGCAGTTTATGACATTAAAAAAAAATCATTGATGGCAGTATGCTTACAGTATAGTTGACATGTATGAGCAACCATGTTTTGCTTGTATGGAGCAGCCAACCAAAGCTAGCAAGGATAAGTACTGGCAATGTGCAAATAGCAAGTTCAATTTTGCTTAGTGCTGGATCTTTTTAAAAAAGTAGCTGATATGTTTAAATTATTAGGATTAGTTTCAATATCGCACTCCACATATTACAACTTTGAATTGCAATGGAGATGAAGTCGTTCCAGCAATGACTGGATGAACTTCTTCAAAAAGAGGTCAATGTTAAAGTAGTTGCGACACACCGTCATGTTTCAATTCGAAGACTCATGCGTACCAAATATAGGCACATTAATCATCAATTCGATGTGTGGCACATAGGAAAAGGACTGTCGAAAAAGCTAACTGCCAGTAAGAAAAAAAAAATGTTCAGACTAGGCAAAATGGATCTCTCCCATTATCAACCACTTTTGGTGCGCAAAGACCTGCAAACACAACGCTGAATTGCTTAAGGCCAAATGGCGCTCCCTTTCATATCACATAGAAAATGTACACACCTTCCCTGAGGAAACATTGTATCCAGCGTGCCAGCATAAGAGGTTGTCGAAAATGCAAGTTCTTTCCATAACTTGGATAGAAAAGGACATGACATTCTGAAACAAATGCTGTTTAATACAAGGCTTCTAAAAGACATCAAGCAAACAGATAAATTCTGTCACACTAGCAATCTAGAGGTGTTTCATAGTAAATCATTAAAATGCAGACCAAAACGCATTTCATTCAAACATGATGCTACATATATGTGCGCACTACTATTGCTGTACTTTCACATAGTCGAAATGTCAATTGTGAGCAAGCAACTACAGTTGTGTTCAAAATTATTCAACCCCCAATGCTGTAAAGGGTTTTAGGGAATTCAGTGTACATTTGTAATTGTGTTCAGAATGAAATCTTACAAGGACTTTTTGAAGAACCAATTGCAACTAAAATGGCATTAATTGCTTTTGTAATACAGTATTAAATGTTTTTTTGTGATTTCTTCATTGACACAATTATTCAACCCCTTAAAGACTACCACTCTTAAGAACAGAGGTTCATTCAAGTGTTTTCGATCAGGTATTGAAAACACTTGTGGATGTCAACGAGCAACAAATGACTGTGATACTTAGCTCCTTCTAGACATTTATTGGTGAAGTCAAGAGAATGGTCCAGGAAGACAAGAGAAGTGGTGTTTTTTCTTCACAGGAAGGGCAATGGCTATAAGAAGATTGCAAAGATGTTAAACAAGAGACACCATAGGAAGCATCATTCACAAATTCAAGGCAAAGGGCACTGTTGAAACGCTACCTGGTCGTGGCAGAAAGAAGATGCTGACTTTGACTGCTGTGCGCTCCCTGAAGCAGAGAAAAGTGGAGAAAAGTCCCCCTGTGACTGCTGAGGAACTGAAAAAAGATTTGTCAGATGTGGGTACTGAAGTTTCAGCTCAGACAATAAGGCGCACACTGCGTAATGAAGGCCTCCATGCCAGAACTCCCAGGCGCACCCCCTTGCTGTCTCCAAAGAATAAGAAGAGTCGACTGCAGTATGCCAAAAGTCATGTGGACAAACCACAAAAGTGTTCGGTGGACTGATGAAACAAAATTAGAACTGTTTGGGCACAAGGATCAACGCTATGTTTGGAGGAGGAAGAACAAGGCCTATGAAAAAAAAGAACACCTTGCCTACTGTGAAGCATGGCGGGGGTCAATCATGCTTTGGGGCTGTTTTTCTTCTGCAGGTACAGGGAAGCTTCAGCATGTACCATGAATTCTCTTCAGTACCAGGAGATATTGAAAAAAAATATGATGCAGTCCGTCACAAACCTGAGGCTTGGGAGACGTTGGACCTTTCAACAGGACAATGATCCCAAGCATACCTCCAAGTCCACTAGAGCATGGTTGCAGATTAAAGGCTGGAACAGTCACCAGACTTAAATCCGATTGAGAACCTCTGATGGGACTTAAAGAAAGCAGTAGCAGAGTGCAAGCCTAAGAATGTGAATAAACTGGAGGCTTTTGCCCATGAAGAATGGGCTAAGATACCCGTAGATCGCTGCAAGACACTTGTCTTGTCTTAAAAGCTGTTATAACTGGAAAAGGATGTTGTACTAAATACTAAGAATGAATGTTA
Source organism: Hymenochirus boettgeri (assembly GCA_019447015.1). Classification (NCBI taxonomy): domain Eukaryota; kingdom Metazoa; phylum Chordata; class Amphibia; order Anura; family Pipidae; genus Hymenochirus; species Hymenochirus boettgeri. The sequence continues at coordinate 101,211,192 of CM033474.1, read as the reverse complement.
CTTGGGGGTTGAATGAAACTGATAATGATGTGAGCACAGAAAAGACATTTGTGGTTATTTCATTATTAATGTTATGTTATATTTGTGTGACTTACAAGTGTCTCTTTGATTTAATTGTAAACAAGATGACTGAAATGATCAAAATCAATGTCAAACTGGCCAAAATACTCAATTTCAGTGGGGGTTGAATAATTCTGAACACAACTGTATAAAATGCACAGAGAAATCTACTCTTCCATTTGGTGAATTGAGACACAAAATCGTCTTTCCTAAGGCCAAGAAAGAGTGGATCGCAAAGCCCATCTACGAGGAATGCAACGACGATCATTTGTTTGATATGACAAGACATATATCAAAAGAAAGTTGAAAAAAAAACTATCACAACACATCGCCTCACCGATACTTTTCCGCAAAGGCAAAAGTGCTATTAGCGAAAATAGCGCTATTTGTCATTGAGATGTCCTGCGATAGCGAAAATATCGATCATTTATAAATATGCCCCTTAGGGTTTTGGCATAACTTTTCTTTAATTTTTACAGAAAATCTGCTAAAAGTGCAAACTTCTATGAAGATCTGCACCCATACCATTGCACGTATTGCTTGAAAAGCTATGTTGCGTAGCTTAAGGTGTGTAGATTCTAAGATAGTTCATAATATATAGTTTTGAGGTGGTATTTCTTACTTAGCTGTATGTTTAGTGTGAAAAATCTGGAAAGTTGCTGTTATTGGGCCACTCTACATTGGCCAACTTTGTAACTAGTCACTTCCATGTCCGCGTGTGTAACCATGCATATGGCACATCATTTCATTCAGGACATTTTGGAGATTGGTATTTGGTGACTTGTTTTACATTACATGGGGATTTGCCATGATTTGTAACTTTGACATTTCTTTTTGTACATTTTTTCAGAAAATCAATAAAAGATTCCAAGAATATATACTTTGTGGAGTTTTGTTCTGAATTAGGGGGGTGTTGTGTGGCAAAACCTGCATACTGTTTAAATTTCGGAGTTGGCTGAATATTTTCAGTTTTTGAGCCATCGTGCACTGCCTCACTTAGTGACTAGTTCATTCCACATCCACGTGTAGACCTATGCATATGGCATACCGTTTAATTAAGGACATTTAGGGGATTTTTTTTCTACTTTTTTAAAGTTGTTATTTCTTCCATTTTTTTTTGTAGAAAATCAGCTTAAAGTGCAAATTCTAGAAAGAACTGCGCCCACACCATTAATGGTATGAATGAACAAACGAGTTACGTAGCTGAATGTATGTAGATTCGGCTATCCAGTCACCAGCCAGAATTCCTTTTCCGACGTGATTGCGTCATCTCATGATACTCAATCTACTGTTTTCAGTCAATTGTTATAGTATGCATCAAACACAATGTTATGATCACCAAGTATAAGTGCTCCTCTATCAAATAACAAGATATTGCAAGTTTTGGCATAAAGGTAAAGTGTATTAATACACACAATTGGTGCACAAATCAGAACACACCATAACAATTGAATAAAAGCTGTAGATGATGCAATCAAGTCAGAAAAGGAAATCCGGACGGATATTTAAATACGTGTTTGTGCCTTGCTGTCGGAGCACCATTGATAGAGCCAAATAGTTAGGGCAAAAAGCCACTAAGACGTTAAGTGAGGTGAAGTGGTATTTTCCAACTTGGGGGTGGGGACCCTTTCCAGCTGTTTTTAACTACAATTTTTTGATACTTAATGTATATATAATAAAAGCTATGTTTTAATGGAGCATATTCTTCTACTGTTTCTTGATTTAATATTGTAACCATGCATATGGCATAGCGTTTTAATCTGAACATTTTGATATTTGGTAACTTTTTTTTTACACTACATGGGGTTTTGGCACAATTTATACCTTTTGAATGTTGTTTTTTGTTAATTTTTTCCAGAAAATCTGCTAAAAGTGTAAAAACTGCATACTGTTAAAATTAGGAGTTGGCTGAATATTTTTGCTGTTTTTGAGCCATCGTGCATTCTCTCACTTCGTGGCTAGTCGCTTCCACGTTCCTGTGTAACCATGCATATGGCATACTGTTCGATTCAGGACATACTGTTCGATTTTGGCATAATTTCAACCTTTTGAAAAATATTATTTTATGTTCATTTTATGTTCTGCTAAAAGTGCGAACATCTATGAAGAACTGCGCTTACACCATTAATGGTATGAAAGAAAGAATTAGAGTGTTACTTAGTGTGTACATTCCAAAAATATATAGTTTGTGGGGGTATTTCTGAGTTACAGGGGTGTTTGGTGTAAAAAAAACTGCCATTTAACATTGGTTATCCTTTGGTTAGTTGGTAGCCATGTCTCTGAGTACACCCATAAATGTGGCATACCATTTTATTCAGGAGTACAAGGATTAGCTTTTAAAATGAGGGAAGAGGCCATTCAGTGCTTTATATTAAAGGCATAGGACCTCCCATAAAAGGGGCGTGTTGGGGGTGCTATTACCACGTGGAAGCTTGACCTGGACTCCCAATAAATACATACAATACAAGCATTGTTGAAGCACTCCAATTAGGCTCATTTACAACTACATTTAGCGGAAGTGCTACTGATCTGGTCAAACATTTATACAAACATAGAAAAGATAATCAATGCACATTCCTAGGCCCCATACAACATCATATTATCTTTACACTGGCATACTTTATAAACAAGGGCTGGGGGAAGTGAGAGAGCCTGTTATATGGATCCAGTGTGTAAGAATGAGAAATGCAAAATTTGCTAATCGTAATTGAAGTAAAAGAAATTTAAAAAGGTTAGAAGTTAGGACCTTCCAGACTGTGGTTACCTTGACGTGGTTGGAAGGCTTTTCATTCATGTGATCACAGTAATGTATACTAAAACCCCTTTGTTTATAAAGTATGCCAGTGTGCAGATAATATGATATTGTATGGGGCCTAGGAATGTGCATTGATTATCTTTTCTATGTTTGTATTTTATTCAGGAGTGGTTAGGCTTCCATATTTGAGATGCTTTTAAACTTTCCTCTACAGTTTTAAGCTGAAATTAACATTTGATTGTCTCTGGTTTTACAGTTGAGGAAAATAACTGGATGAAGAGCTGCACCCGGGTATTTGTATTTTGATCAAAAATTACCTCACTTTTAAAATCCTGTGGGTATTTAGTTTCTAGAAATGTCTCACTTGTGGGGATATTTTAGTTAAGCTGGTGGATATTCTATGTTAACCATCAGAAGTGGTTTTGCATTTCAATTTGGTGTAATATTCTTGAAAGTGCTGTTTTTGTTAGGGGGGGAGGGCTTCCTGTACAGGAAAAGTGGGGTACCTACATGTATCTGGTATCATTGTACTTGGGAGTATCAGAGCTTTTAGAAGCAGTAAGAATTCTGTGCCTAACCTTAAGATAACTATACATAAAAATTGTAAATATCCATGAAAATTAGCAAATTAGAAAAAAAAAATTATTTTATTATATTATCATGTTAAAGGACACCTTCTAAAAACCTCTATAATATTCCCTATTTACTGCAAGGTTTCCTACTGTAATCTTTGACTGAACCAAATGAGTCTAAAATCCAGAAAATTCTTCCGGCACTGATCACACACAAAGTAGGCAATTCTCCTGGCATCGAAAGGATTAATAGTCTATAGTATATTGATTATTTTATTTAGTACTATAGATTATAAAGATAATTAAAAGATAATTATCTATGCTCCCAAAAGTAGAATTTTAAAAAATACCTTTAGTTAGAGCAAAGGTCCACTACTTGACACTTTTTTCAGGTTTGAAATCCGAGCTGTAGATACTGAGAAATATTCGTTTGAAATAATAGCATGTACAGGGAAAAGATCTGTCACTCAAACTAGGTATGCTAATTTGTGTGTCCCTCCCCATACCTCCTACTAGGCTCTCTTTACAAGAATGCAAATGATCCTACCTGCTAACTTTGTGCAAATAGGTGGGAGGCCTCACATTAACAATTAACACACCATGATTGTAAGCCAGGGAGAGGTGTCACAGCAAACCCCCCCCCTCCAGCCCACTGACAGCTGGACTGTTTGCAAGCCAGAGAGGAAGATGTGTCAATGCTGCATTCTTTAAACCCACCCCCAATCGGCAGTTTTCTGGCTTTGTTTTCTAACAGAAGGGAGAGGTGTCAGAGCAGCAGCACCCCTCCCACAAATTGTGATCGGTAGATAGTCCCTGGCAGCGTCTGCAAGCAGGAGGGAGGGCTTTCACAGCAGAAAAAAAACACCCCCCGCAGTCAGCAGAAAGTCCCTGGCAGTCTTTGCAAGCAGGAGGGAGAGGTATCAAAACAGATGCTCCGCTCCCCCCCCCCCCCCCCCTGCGATCGGCAGAAAATGCCTGGCAGTGTTTGCAAGCAGGAGGGAGGGCTCTCACAGCAGCACAAATCCCCACCCCCTGCAAATAGCAGATAGTGCCTGGCAGTGTTTGCAAGCAGGAGGGAGGGCTGATATAGCAGCACAAACCCCCACCAACTTCAATCGGCAGATAGTGCCTGGCTGTGTTTGCAAGCGGGAGGGGGGGGGATGTCACAGCAGCAAAAAAACACCACCACCCCTGCGATCGGCAGAAAGTGCCTGCCTGTTTTCCAACTGTAGGAGAGGTGTAACATCAGCTGCATCCCCCAACGGTCTGCAGTTAGCTGGCTTTCTGTGTTTGCAAGCTAGAATTAGATGTGTCACGCCAGCACAATCCTCAACACCCTTACCCTCCACTATCAGAAGCATGTTAGAGAAGCAGTAGTTACAGCTATATCATACCATGGAACATCATGAAGAGTGGCAGAAGAGTCAGTCAGATGCGGCACCACCCCCTTCCCCCTCTTGCAATCGCTTGTATGCTGGGGAAAGCTAGAACATCAGCAAGAGGCAATTGGTCAGCTAGTTACAGTGGGCGGGGCAAGCAGTGTCAGGAAGATATGATAATGAGCTGAATAGTGTCGGGTGGTGAAGGCTCTGCACAATAAATAAGTGCCAGCTGGATTACAAGTTGGGAGTGACTAATGGTGGCCATAGATTATAAAATAAGATTGTACAATAATTGTACAAAAAAGTACCATAAAGACCATCGAAAGATAAAATCTCTCCGATTTTGTCTGCATTAAATCGTATCAGGCCCATGCAAGAAATACATTGCACCAAAAACTCATGCCCAGCATTCATACATAAACAATACAGAAGGATAGAAACAGACTTAGGAAACAATTGCAATTCTGTTTCACAACGCCCTACAAGTACAAATTGAAAAGACATGGAAAGTCGAGGAGGGTAGATATCTAATCATTAAATGCCGCATATATGACAAGCTATTCACCTTAGCAAATATCTATGCCCCAAATACCGACCAATTACTTTTCTTGGCATGCACCCTGCAACATATCAAGAGACATACAGAGGGGGAACTATTCATTGCTGGGGATTTCAACAGCCCATTTGACCCCATATGGGATAAATCAAACCCACACAAATTCCAACTAAGCAAAAAACAACTAATAAGAGTCAAAACTATACTGCAAGAATTGGGACAAACAGATATATGGAGAGAAAAAAAATTTAACACAAAAGAATATACGTACTACTCACCCACACTCAAATGCTACTCCTGATTGGATTACATATGGGGCACAAATCAATTTTTACGAAGAATAGAAAAATCAAATATACAACGATTTACCTGGTCAGACCATAATCTATTACATATCGCATAAGTGGACACATAAAATACACAGACCCTTCACATTAAAAGCAAACTCAGGTCTCCTGAGTAGACCAGAATTCAGGGCTAAACTGGAAAGCGACCTAAAACATTACTTTGAAACAAATGACACCGATGACACAACCATACCCTGGTTACGGCTAGCTCACAAGGCATATATAAGGGGATCCTTCATAAAACACACAGCTACATACCATAAGACCTTCCTATCCAAATACAAAAACCTGGAATCCCAAATCCACCTACTGGAGACCAAAATGGCAACAAAATCAGAAATTACAACATATACACAATCACAACTCATAAAACAACAAATGCAAACCCTACTGAATGAAAAAGCAGAAAAAAACATAAAGTATAACCGCCAATTCTTATACCAAAAGATGAATAAACCAGACAGGCCATTGACACGAATGCTAAGACCCCCTAGCCTAAAACACCACTCAATACAACTACGAACAAACAGCGGACAGATAACTTCCAACTTAACCAAAATCTATAGCATGTTTCAGGAATTCTACTCACATTTATACAAGCAACCCAAATCAGTAACAAAAGATACTAACAAAATGAAAAAACTTCTACAATCCCTACCAATCCCCAACCTAGACAAAAATATGCAAACCCAACTAGAAAAAACAATTACACAAGAAGAAATAGAAACAGCATTAAAATCCTCACATACATCCTCAGCCCCAGGACCCGACAGACTTTCCCTAATACACTACAATAAGTTTAAACAAATTTTACTCCCATATTTAACCAAACTAGGAAATCACCTCATGGAAGGTAAACAAATCTCACCCGAACTAAATCTTGCCAAAATAACACTAATCCCAAAACCAGGGAAATCACCCCTACTAATAACAAACTATAGGCCCATAATGCTATTAAATAACGATATAAAACTTATTGCAAAAGTCCACGCCGATAGACTACACCATATCCTCCCAGACCTGATTGACGGAGACCAAGTGGGATTTGTAAAGGGCAGACAAGCTCCAGATAATATAAGGAAAGTCTGCAATATAATCGAACATGCTAACAAATCCAAACAGACAGCTTGCATCCTAAGCTTTTGACATAGAAAAGGCTTTTGATAGCCTAAGTTGGCCATACTTATTCACCCTACTACAGCAACAACAATTCCCACAACCCTTTTGCAATCGATTACACCAATACTATCACAATTCCATAGCATATCTGAACCTTCCCTCCAGTGAAACAAAGCCCATACAAATAGCTAGAGGTACGAGGCAAGGGTGTCCTCTCTCCCCAGCCCTTTTCGTGCTGGCAATGGAACCTATAGCCATAGCACTAAGGAACAATATAAATATTAAAGGTATCATAGTGAACAACCAAGAACATAAAACATGTCTATTTGTGGACGATCTTCTCATGACCATAACATGCCCATTAACTACCTTGCCTAATCTATTCCTACAACTGAACAATCTCCATTCACTGACAGATCTAAAACTTAATAAAGATAAAACAGAAGCACTACACTTAAATACACCATTGAGCAAACTACTACAAATCAACTTCAACCTACTACAAATCAACTTCAACACCAGATATAAACCAACTGTACAAATAAAACTACACAACACTGATAACACAATTAATGAAAGATATAGACAGGTTGAACACGCTAAACATTTCATGGCTGGGACGCATTAATTCCATCAAAATTAATCTTCTACCAAGACTACTTATCTGTTTATCTGGGTAACAAAACAATCACTCTCTCACATTCAACTAAGGATATTCCGCTTTATATGGAAAGACCAGAAAGCCAAAATATCCCCAAAAAATCTAATAAGAGCCAAAGCATGGGGCGGCTTGGGGGTACTCAACCTACACAAGTATTTTTTAGCAGCCCAATCAACATTTATATACTCATGGTAAAACACAACCAACCCACCCAAATGGATCCAAATTGTAAACGCATATCTTTATCCATTACACACAACCTCTCTCATATGGCTAAAACACCCAAAACACTTCAATCTATTAAAACCATTATCTATGATACAACTATCCTACAGAATCTGTAAAAAACTAAACCCATCCAACACAACAACCCATCCACTGTCCAAACTTATCTCCATAACACACAACCCTTCCTTCCCCCCAGCATATAAAAATGCAGAATTTGCAAAATGGAGCCAAATGGGCATTTTTAGATGCCCTCATTTTCTAAACGGAAACAACTTCAAAGAAATATCAGATATAATACCAGAAAACCAAATCAATCAGGTTTCAAAACCAACAAATTAAAACTATATATCAACCATGCTCCCAACTTGGAAAACACAAACACAATTAGAAAGACTCAGCGCCCATTCACATAGCACCAAAGGATTACTATCCCAAACATATAAACTACTTATATCCAATACAGACAACGACCATCCTAAACATTTACTGCAATGAGAGAGTGATCTACAATTGACCCTGGAGTGGTCAAATTGTTGTGAACTATTTGAAACCATTAACAAGGGAAGTATAAATGTTTCTTAAAGGGAAACTGCTCTCAAGGTTCTATAGGGCGTATAGGGTACCTGTGAAAATAAACAGAATCTTCCCAAATATACCCGATGACTGTTTTAGAAGTTGTGGCCAGAGAGGCACATTTTATCACATGTGGTGGGAATGTACAGTAATGGTAAACTTCTGGAAAAGAATTTTCCAAATCATATCATCTCAAATGGGTATGCAGTATGATACCAGACAGTATGATACCAGCCCTATTGGGTGGAAATATTGAGGAGCTATCAACAGCAGAAAACAAATGGATACAATATGTCATGTTGGTAGCAAAAATTCATATATCATGGCGAAGGATAACCCTGTCTAGTGATGCAGTTATTGCTTAATTGAATGATATAATAATCTTTGAACATATGTCACATGTCTCACAAGATACCATACCATTATTCAATAAAATCTGGAACCCATGGCTAAACAGTCCCTATGCTCAGCATATATAATTTAACCAATAAGACCTTAATCCCCCAAACACCTCGCCCAAACCCACACACCCACAAAATAAAAACACCAAAAACCAGCCCACCAAACAAAAGTTTATTACAAGTTTATAGTGGGGGGGGGTTTGTTTACAAAATGTTTTTTGGAAAACTGAGTTCATTATTAAAGTGGCACCTTCCCGCCTCGAATATACAGATCCAAAAGAGGGTAGGAACACCCAAAAAAAAGAACCATGAAGAACAGAAGACGCTACAACATTTACCAACGTAAATATACAATGTATATGTCTGCAATGTGATTTATAATGCATACAATATGATGTAAACTCTATCAGGTTCTTATCAATAAAACTCTTTTGAACTAAATCATATTGGCCCTGACGAAAAAAGTTTAAGGATATAGACCACATCTGACAGTGTATGTACGATCGTAAGACGAATGACGATTCGCTCGCTGTTTTTACTAGGAAATAGTACCATATTCATAAATGTTTATATCAGAATATTTGGCCCCATTTATACCTTGATACTGAAAATTAATTATAAATATTAATAACACACAAAAAACATACATAATTGATTTGAAAAAAAAAGTTTATTCCTTCATAACAATTTTTGGCATTGTTATTCTATAAACTGTATAATAATATTATTTTAATTATAGTTTTTACAATTATAAACAGTTTTACAACTAAATTTTTTTTTATAGTATCACAAACTTTGATTTGGGCGGTATTTATAAAGTATGTGAGAATCCCAGCAGGTAGGTTGAGAGGTGCACCCTCTGAGGCCTGCACCACACCAGGTAAATATCACAGTCAGTATATAGATGCAGGGAGGCACACTCAAATTGTAACTAGTAAATTTTCATTTATTTAGTGCTGCAAACAAACCAGGTACACTTGTTGTGTGCCTCCCTGCATCGATATACTGATGGTATTTATAAAGACTTGGTTTTACTATTTCTCAATAAAATCATTTCTATAGACGACATTTACGACCATTGTGTAAGATACAGATACCACACGGTATTGCACTAATGCCACGGTAATATTAGCTTTACAATAATACAGTGATATAGTAGTACTGTGGGTGTATTGTACATCCCTGAGCATAATATCATACACCTCCAACTATATGACAATATGATAAACCACCAATACCTTCTTTACAAATATAAAGAATTTAGTACACAAATATTTCACATTTGACTCTACAAAACAAAATGTAAAAAGTATTTTTATAAAATATTTTAAAAAAAATATTTTGTTTGTGATCTAGTGAGTATACATAAAATTGTTATTAAAACATTAATTACAATTAAAAATTTTTTTTAGTAACAGCTAACATTTCAATAGTTTAATTGTTAGAATAGTTTAATTGTTATAATGATATAATATTCCACAGATATAGATACATACAGTATTTCTGTTATATCTTTGTTTTTTTTAGTGGAAATATCATGCTATGTAGTTCCTTGTCTAGAATTTGTAACTTATTTTGCACGCTGGCAGAATATTCAAGACACAATGTTATTTTTTTTTCAAAATCTTTATTGGTATAATTTCCTGAAAAAAAAGGATATTAGTAGAAATTCATGGAAAAGTTCTATAGCATTGCTCTGTATCATAAGGTTTTATTGCATCTGCATACATTCGTTAACCAATGCAATCATATACCCAACTATATAGAGATAAACATACATGGATGCACTCATACGGACAGATACATACATGTATGCAGGCACACATACATGCAGACCCAAACACATACATATGTCTGTAGACAAAAACATACACATGCTACCAGACAAACATACACATATGCAAACATACATACATGCATATATAAAATCGAATAAGATCGAATACTAAAATATTTATAAAAAACAATATTAATATTAATTTCAATACAAAATCTATTTTCTGCTTAGTAGACATAAAATGCTATATATATTTTATTTTTTTTATTAACATAGTATGTTAATCTAAATCATGTTCACTGAGTCTTTCTAACCATAATTAGAACCACATATGTATATACTTGGAGCTGCGTTTTTATACTGTTTGGTTGCCATGCAAGCATGTGACAATATGTTTAGTATATAATATTTGTGTGCAAAACCTCTGTATCTACAAATATCTAAAAATGTATACACACGATGTATTCTGTAATTAGATGTAATCACATACCATGATATGTTAGTTGTACCATATGCAGAATGATTTTTTCTTTTAGGATTGGAATTTGCATTTTCATGTATTTGGCAATAGCAGCAGATGAAAGATTTTTTTTCTAAAATGTAAAAAATTAGACATATTTTATAAACTATTTAAATAACATCATTGTTTAGAATTCTCCCATTTTGTCTGTTCGGATTTTTTTGTCTGCTAACATACATTTTTGATTATGATCCTGTAATCTATTCATACACTTTAATACATATGTCTCCCTTTTCCTCTATGCTAGCTCCACCCCCTTTCCTTACATCACAGGTCAATCTACACCCTCCTTTCCTTCTAGAATATCTATTCCATTGAAACTATATTTAACCTACTCCCCCCCCACAAAAGCATATATTAAAATCTGCTACTCCATTTTATCCTGACTGATATGCCAATCTCTTTATATATGTATGTGTGTTTGTAATCCAGCTAGATATTTTATACTTACTTTTATTTAAAATTTTGTGAATACTGGCCAGATTATCCTTTTCTCTCAGCTTTAAATCAGACCATTGTTTCTGGTTCTTTGATCTTGAAACTCCAAACTTAATTTTAAGTGCATTTATAAGATCTGATAATATTTTATCTTTTCTGTTGTTCTGATGGTGATACACTTTGTTTTTGCAATCATAGTCTCTCTAATTCCTTCACCATGAAAACAATCTCAGCTCTGCTCATTGCACTTGCTTTAACATAAAAAATGTTTAATTTCTGCTTGGATCCATCCTTTCCATCTTTGGATTGCAGACCAGATTTATTTTTCTTTTTTGGAAATCCGAGTCCGGATTGTGAGAGGCGACCTCTTCTAGTGTGTCCTCTTCCAACGCACACGGCATAATCATTAAAATCTGGAAACAGAAATGTTCTATACTCATGGGCGGGAAATGGTGCGTAAATAAGACCGTTCACCATTCGTTTGGAGCATACATAGTTTTTGTCAATAAAGTTGGATAAACATTTTGAATAAGGGATCAAACAAACCTTGTAAGAACGTCTACAGAACGTACGTTTGTGAAGGAACATTGTGGAGAAAGAAACAAATACGCGTTATAAGAATGTTAACAGAACGTACGTTCGTGAAGAAACATTGTGGACAAAAGAACAAATATGCGTTATAAGAACGTTAACAGAATATATGCTCATCTCCTGATTTCATAGAACATCAAATATAGTTGAGGTAATATTTGTTTTATAGAATTATTAATAATTGTTTTTCAAATTTTATCTGTATTTTTAATCTATATAATCTATATGTATTTTGTATTTTATTTATAAAAAAGAAAATAATGGAAATATGGCATCAATTGTAATAGCAAATAACTGATATTTTTATATTTATATCTTCCTTAACTTTGAACTATAAAGAACTTTTGAATATAGACTTTGTATAATGGGCCAATCAACCTCAACTGTAAATTATAAGGATATTACAAGTCACCGAGGAGTTCCGTGACCATATAAAAACACGAGGCCTAAGGTCTAGTACCTTTTATACAGGCCACAGAACATACCCCTTTATGGCTTCTGGTATCCTTCTCTTCTTAGAACTGTAACATTATAAGGCTATAATCTTACAGTTCCTCCCATAAAAATTCACTACAGTGGTAGGTTATATCCTTATAATGTACAGTTTTGAGTGTATTACATATTATAACCAACCTCTTTGTGTCTTCTGGTTTCCTTCTCTTCCTGAAAAGGCTATATTCTTACAGTTTCTCTCTTAAAGGACAACAATACCCAAAAAAACATCTCCCCCATTACATGTCCACACTTTCAGCAGCTGAAATGACTCCCATTTACAACCGTGCTGCACTCCCTTAGATATAACTCAGCAAAGATGAGTGCTAACAGCCCGCCTCCTAGATGGCCCGGGGCCATCGTTAACATATCACTTGTCATTGGCTGGTGGGAATGCCTGTTACAACCTCTCTCCTCCTCCTCTGCCAGTCAAACAAACTTGAAATATTGATATTGCTAGAATACAGCCTACATAATCAAGCTAATCAAGGGTGGGTGGAGGAGTGTTTTCTTGCATGCTAGTGACAGTTAGAGGCAGACAGAATCGTTACGTCCCCTTCACAGCATGGCTAATCGAAGGCAGAGAGAGGCTCAAAATCAGGGAATAAAATGTATAGGGAGGGCTACATACCTTTACTCTTTTTAAAGCAGTTAGAAAAAAAATGCATTGAGGCAATAGTTATCCTTTAAAAATTAACTACAGGGTTAAGTTATATCAGCTTTACTGATACAGCCAATAAATTAAACGTAAAAAAATAATCAATTATATAATGGATATAAATGTTTTTTTAATTTTTATAAAATATTCAGATAATATACAACTAATATTCTTAAAAATTTTTTATAATTGACAGGATGGCTGAAAAGTTTTTCAATCCAGATTTCCTGAGAGAATTTATAGATTTATACAGATCCAAAAATTGTCTTTGTCAAGTAAAATCAAAAAATTGTGCAAATCGACAAATGCGTAATGATGCATTCAACTCTCTTGTTGAACTTTGTAAAAAGGTTAATGAAGATGCAAATATAGACTATGTTAAAAATAAGATTGCCAATATTCGCACTGTTTTTAAAAAGGAATATAACAAAGTTGAAAACTCAAAAAAATCTGGAGCTGGAACAGATGAATTTTATATCCCTCGATTGTGGTATTACTATCTTTTAACTTTTACCATGGATCAGGAAATTCCAAGACGTTCAAATTCCAATATTGTACTTAACATCCAAGATTCAAATCTAGATAACACAATAACAAATGAAGATCAAACTAGCAATAACTCACAGGTAAATATAATGTTATTAGACATATATTGTTATATCCAACTGCTCCTCTTAATTCAGTGATCACCTCTGAACATTAACTCCAATTTTTTTACACTGAATTTGCTTGGTCATTAAATTAAAATTGTTTAGTGAATACCGTATATACTCGAGTATAAACCGACCGAGTATAAACCGAGGTACCCATTTCTACCTAAAAAAACTAGTAAAAATGATTGACTCGAGTATAAACCGAGATGTAAATTCATTTATAATGCCACCCAGCAACCATTCCCACTGCAAGTAAGACCCAGCAACCCACCACCACCCCCACCCCACCTATCCCCCCACCCCCAAACCACCCCTTGCATAATTAAATTGAAAAACAGGACCCACATTATTAAATTGAAAAACAGCAACAACCCTTACTGGTGCTGGTAGAAGGGACCGGTTCTCCTGTGTGGCTGTCTGCAGGCTCCTCCATTATACCGGTAGGAAAGGTCTGGTACAGATCGGGTCCAGGCTGATGACGTCAGCGGAGCGCGCGGGCACGTAACTTATGCACGTCCCACACGCTCTGCCCTCTACAGCTCCCGGTCTGCCTCTTACAGCCCCTCTCTGCCTCTCCGGGTCTCACAGCTCCCGGTCTCACTGCTCCTGCTCCAGCTCAGCTCTCAGCATTCAGTCCGGACTGCGATGATAAGGTACTGGTACACAAATTTTTTTTTCAGGACGATTTTCCCTAATGACTCGAGTATAAACTGAGCCTAGGTTTTTAAGGTATTTTTTGAACCTTAAAAACTCGGTTTATACTCGAGTATATACGGTACTCCTAATTCCACCCACCCTCCCTTACTCACTGCCTTCTTTTAGTGTCTGCGACACTTATGTGTTCTGCACAGCCTCACCATGGACACTGCTCTGCTTACACATCTCCCCCTCCCAGTTCTCAAAGTGAAAAACCCTTTCTGAACTTGAAGACTAAATTTCTTTTCTTCAAGTCTTAAGGGATGTCCTCGTGTCTTCTGACATGTTCTATTGGTGAACAATGCCCCAGATAGTTTATTGTATGGCCCATTAATGTATTTATATACAGTAATCAAGTGAAGGTCAGTTGCGATACTGAAATTTATTGCATCTCCCCCTAGGTTCTTATGCCTGGGCTAACCTTGGAACAGCTGCAGTCTATCACTGAAGCTTCTATCAATGGCCCAGTCTAAAGCCATCCCCATTCTATGTCTGGAACATGGGCAATTGTAACATGCGCTACTTGTAGAGTGCAACTTCTGATTGGCAAGGCCCAAGGCACAACAGGCCGTGGGGCAGCGATAGGAGCTTTAGTGACAAATTGCTGTCCTATGGGTTGGTAGTTTTATTTGAAGTGTGTGTTGTGTGTATGATTATGTAGTGTGTGTGTAACATTATAATTGCTCTTTAATTTACTGCAAAATAGGAATGCAATAAAGGACAATAATGCTATTAGTATATTAGATTGCTACTGCAAGTCAATAGTGGTGAATTTCCTCTTTGCTTTTAATTGTTTTTTTGCTATTTAAATATTCCAAAACTTGTATTATATCTCTCAACAATTCCGTAGTGATGTGTTTCTTAAACTAGTACTTTAAAAAACAAAAACTGATTACTAAATTTCCAAAGATGAGAGTAATAATGGAAGGTGCTGAACTTTGGGAGGTAAGAAAGGATTACATTTATAAAGGTGCGTTAGAACCTGCAGAAGAGGCTGGCGCTGTCAGTGCATCAGTTTGAAGGCCTCATCTTTCTGTAATTTATCAAACTTTTGTAGCTCATGAGCAGACCGATTTGCAACCTGCGCCATTAAAATCACCTATTGGGGGCGGGGATGTCTGTTGAAAGTGTTAGTTATTTGTCATTTTTGTTTGTCTCAGCGGTAAATCAAATGTTTACAACCCAAAGTAACTTCTGGAGTTAATGAGTAAATCACAAAGAGAAATGTAAAAATGTTGCATGTGCAAAAATATTAGAAATTATTCTCTTTCATGTAAGAGATTGGACAGTTGCAATTATTGGCATGTGATGCTAATCCTATGATTAGGAAAGTAATTCAACAGGTAGTATTTGTTTCCAAAGGCAAAACAGCACAAACCTTGATGGAAAAGTGTCACTTTACAGCTGTTTTCCCCCTCAATTCTTTATTTCCAATCCCTATAATTTCACACATACAGTGATGTGCTAGGTAGGACTCACGAGTAGAGTATAAAGTTTGGACTGGATGGACTTATGTCTTTATTCACCCTCCAATACTACTGTATGTTACTATGTTACACAGCTTACACCAACAGGCAAAAGTAAAGGACACTGCTCCTCTCCCTTCTTCAACATCTTTGACTCCCTGCACTCACATGCAAAATGCATAGAGTAGGGGCTGAATGGTTGTTAAAATGTCTGACTGTCCCTCATAACCTGGCACAATTGCATACACCATTGCCTGCACAAGGTTAACAATCAAACCAGTCCATCCCATTCATGGTAGAGTGAACTATAACTATGGATCATCAATACATGGAAAGTCACACATCTGTAGACAGGTTGGATAGGTTTAAGGAATGTAATAAAGGGGAAAAGGAAGAGTTTGGCTTATACCTAGAACATTCAGTATTTGGCTCCAGTATTTTGTAATACTTGGAAGTATTTCAGGGGAGCATAATCCGGTGTTATATTCTGCCTTATTTTGCTATCTGGCCGAAATTTTGGAAGTCCAAAATTTGGGGGACAGGTTTGGCTTCGGTACAATGAAGCCTTTAAGCAAAAAATGGCAGTTGGAGCTGAATCGTCTTGGGATCACTGGGACATAAAACTTAATTAGGCTTATCCCACACCTGTAACTTCTTTTGTTGGGTTATTACTCCCCTCTGCCCCTGTCCTTGCAGCAATTAAGGTAATAAAGTTGAATTGGAAGGAGACTCAAAAAATCTTCTTTTCACAATACAGGGCAGCTAAAAATATATTGCTTGGTAAACTTCATTTTGCATGTAAAATACTACCTATGGGGCACATTTTTGGCAGAAGGCTGGCATTAGCAGCAGTGGGAACAAAAAGGTCTTAATATTTTATTAGAGTCACAAAGCAGAAAGATCTAGACATTTAGCTGAAAATTTTGGACTCATTTAATGGGAAAGCATATTGGCAGTCACCAGTTGAGAGGACTGAGAGGCTAAAGGGTATTACAAATGTTTTTGGTAAAGCAATGGTGCAAAACAGTTTTTGGTAAAGCAATGGTGCAAAGGGTTTAAGAGGGGTAACATAGCACATGACAGATGGGGGCCAAAAATGTTAGAAATTCTGAAAGGCTTGTTCAAGGAACTAAACAACATAGTGGCTTCCGGTTACAAACATTAATTTTGGTTTTCGTTTGCTTGGGCATTCTACTGGACTTTCTGTATTTTGGAATTAGAAAGTAGGAATAGGCAAGGTAATGGAGGTGTATTAAGTGATGACGTAGCACATGAGCACATTATTTAACAGTGACCATTCAAGAACTCAAAACAAAAAAAGGGGGAGGAAAGTTAAAAGTGCCATTATATCCAATACCGGGTTTAGACATTTGTCTTGTTAGGTGTTTTAAAGAGTTTTTACAACTTCGATCAGGGATGTTATTAGTACATACCTGGGGGCTAGTACTGTCAAGATAGCAGTTTGTGGCAATACTACGGAAGGCTTTGGAAAGATTAAAATTAGCAGCATTTGAATATGGGTCTAACTAATTTCATATAGGAGCAGAAAATGAAGCATTAAGAGTGGGTTTACCTGAAGCAGTAATGGGAATCGTCATACATTAGACTGGCTAGGGTAGAATGGTGAGAGGAGTAGCAGGTTGGCCACATAGGTTTAGAATAAGCATATAGTTAAACTTATTTATATATAAAAAAAGCTGAGTTTCTGTTTTATTTGGTACCGTAATTCAAAGATTTCGATTTGGTTGGTAGGGCAATCCTTCTTCCACTGTCTGCAAAAGAGAGCCTATAAGGTCAAAATTTATGCTTAGCTCCAAATAACATTTCAGTTCACTGGTTAGGTTTAAAATATAGGATGAAGTAGTTCCATTTTTGATAACATAAGCAAAAAGTATGGGAATCCTACAGGTTCTGTAGTAGGTAGGGGCCCTCAGTACCTCTAGCAAAAAGTCCTGGTAGGCTACACCTTCTGTTCCCCTCCAAGCCAGAAACAACTCTCTGGATAAACAAAACAAAGGGTGTAGCATACGAAGAGCACAGAATCCAAGCTGTGAAAAATATAAAGCTTTATTCAGAAAACATGTGTGCTTACATGTTTTGGACTAACGTCCTTTCTCAAGCACACCATATGATAAAACTGACTACCTTTTATAAGTAGCAGGAAGTGCCCTACCACCAAGCCTATCCCCCATAACATTGAAACAATTCACACAAGTGTAGACCAGTATGGCCTAACCCCCAGGACACACCCCTTCCAAATCGCTGTATCAGTGTAAACCATCTAAATGTACAAAAGATCATATAAAAGTCCGTGGCCATTCTTGAAGTTCAAAGTTCAAGTGGAGTAGTATGATCCAAAAGTTAAAAAGTAAAAGTTCAAAATCCAAATAATGCAGACCATGCAAAGTGCCTAAAAAAAGAAATGACTCACACTCATGTATAATACCATAACAAAATATACATATATTAACCAATGATTCCTAGGATGAAGCGCTGGTACCTCACCAAGTAACCGTGGTTTACTGTTTATAGTTCAGCATAACACACACATAATTGTAGATCCAACACATGTTTTCTGAATAAAGCTTTATATGTTTCACAGCTTTGATTCTGTGCTCTTCGTATGCTACACCCTTTGTGTATAAGGTGAGACTGTCTATGCTAATGGTCATTGTCCCATGGGTTCCAATTGATTTGGTCCGAGAATTCCAAGATTTAACTGGAGGGGAGTGAGATCTTGAAAGGCAGTCAATAGAGCTAGTAAAAAGATGAATAGAGGCATTTCCAATTTTATATTAGAACACAAAAGCCTTGTTGTGAGGCACGAGGATATGGAATACCAGGTTTCACTTTTTTGGCCAGATGGTGTCCACTTGAATGAAGTGGGACTGAATATTTTTAATTTAAAAAATGTTAATGAGAAAGTTAACATGTGAAATATAATAAAGCTGTGCCCTAATACTATCCAGAAGTTAACAATGATGTGGCGTGTTCTTAAAGGGATAATTAAGAGTGGTGTAGGGTTGAGTAGGGTTCATGGAGCGAATGATATGCCATGCTTTGATCAAGAAAGCCATTGACAAAAGACATGGGAGGGGCCAGTGGCATGTAGACAAAATTCTGATAGGACACTAGCGTGTGGTAGATATAACAAGTAGTAAATAACCCAAATCGTATACTTGGTGAGGTGCTAGAATATGATAACGAAGAAACACACAGGGTTATTCAATAAAAGTTCTTATCGTTTAAAATGGTGCTAATTTTGCCCCAACCAATTAGATGTTAGCTTTCAAATGTTAAATAAGATCTGATTGGTTGGGGCTAAATTAGCACCATTTTAAACGATAAGACCTTTTATTGAATCTCCCTGACAGTATACTAAAAAGAAGCAAAGTATCCCATAAAAATCCTCTGCACACTCAAAATCTAGTTAAAAATCCTTTATTGTAGGGGAGAAATAAACCTACCTGACACAAAAAATGCAGCTCCGCATCAAGAAGCCAATGCGGAGGGGTTTACTCTTACCAGCGTGTCCGAGACTATGACTCCTGACCATACCATTAGAGCTTTAGCTTACACTCAGGGACTTCATAGGGTTACCGCTCATACTCATACTTTATTACATATTAAATGTTGATAGATATGCTGCTAGTTACTTATTGCGTAAATATATGTTTTTATAAATTGTTGTCGGGTTTATTTGTCACCTACAAAAAAGGATTTTTAATGAATATCAGTGTGCAGAGGATATTCTTATTTTTCCTATGGTAGATTTAGCCTCCTCTAAAAAAAACACTGTAGAAGTAGCAGAGACAGAAGCCCCATCATAGTTTTATTGGGGGACCCAAGGCTGGGCATTGAAAGTTAAGTAGTGTGGGTAGAGAGGGGAGTCATGGGAAGGACAGTAGGTGTGGTTACAAACTGGGAGCCATATTAGAGCAGGAGGACAAAGGCTCACCCTATGATCTCTAAGATTTTGTATGTTGAAGGGAGACTTATTCTTTTTGTTCTTCACCTGGCAAAGCGAGAGAGGGAGTGAGTTCCAAAACTAGGGAGCAGCTAGAGAGAAAAGTTAAAGACAGGAGGTTTGTGGAGATTTCCTTGTGAGGAACGCAGAGCACAGCCAGGCACATAAGTGACCAAAAGAGAATATAAGTAGGGAGGTGCAGTAGAGTGAAGGAATTTAAAGGTTTTTGATGGGGATTTTGTGTTTGATGGGAAGCCACCCTATGGACTGATGTATTGGGGTTGCAGGTTTTATGTTACTGTTTGAAGCTCAAGCAGGAGAAAGCAGAGGAAATCTCAGAGGGGCGGAGCTTAACATTCAGCAAACCAGTAACAAGTGTCAGCACTTCCAAGGCACAAGCTAGGCTCTGGAGGGGCATAGGTAAAAAAAAAATATGGCAACAGTATTTTTTAAAGCTGCCGCTTCCAAATGAACATAACTTGATTTTACAGTGCACTTATCCTTTAAAATAAGAGCATACAGCATCAGATTTCATTCATACTTTTACAAAATAAATGAAATGTTGGTTATCATTAAAAATAAGTTCCAGAGATTATTTAAATTTAAATCAATTGCCATCTTACAAATAAGTATAGTCTGAAGCCACTTTCCAAGTAATTGTCTCTACATGATTCATTAATCTCAGGCTATATACCTTTCAGAATTATTATCTAAATATATGTAAATTTAATCCATATACCATTGCTTTTTAAATGCAGTATGTGCAGTTTTGGTTACTACTGAGTTTTTTTGTGCTAAAAAAAAAAAGTATCCACATATGTAAAAAAGATAGAAACGTATTAGCCAGATGGAGAAATGACATTTTGTTAGACAAATTATGCACAAAGCACAGATTTCCTGTATTGGGTTTTGTCCTTTTTATACAACTAGGTTTTATACTGATATCTTCCCACTCAGTGTTTTTCGAAGTTGACATTAAAATAACCACTTAACATACACTTTAATTTATGACTGTCTATAGTTTCCAACCTACTCCTGCTAATTATAATTTTCCCTTGAGGGCTGAGGGAAGATTTAAGTTTCTGAACTTTCAAAAGCTGTAAAACAAATGATAAATCAAGCTAGTAGGAGATGTTTAAAAGTGATAATTTCTTTGCTTTAAATGTTTTGATCTCTGTTTTATAGATCTGTAAGGAAACATAAACATATGCAAAATAGACATGTTTGGGGATACTTATTAAATGCCACAGTGCTCCATTCCCATCTTAAAGTGACAGCAGCCCATTTTTCAAGGGTTACAATCACTTTGAGTCTCAACATTCCCAAAGAAATATCAGCAAGATGTTATGTTATTTTTACTTTTTACTTCATACAGGTAATAGAGCGCAAGAATATGTAAAGATACATTGAATAAAGGATATGTCCACCAACAAAACTTTTATAATTTGCCTTATTGCCACCCAAAACCTCAACCTCCCGAGGTTCACATCGCATCTCAGCCACTGCCTGTGCCCTTTCTGCAGCTTTAGTGTATAAAAAAAGGCACAGAAGACAGGCAGAAGACAGCCAAAGGAACGAGGGTTAGTGAGTAGATTTAGGAGCACATTTCAGCATTGTGAACCTTGCGAGGTCGAGGTTTTGGGGGGGCAATAAGGCTAAATGCACTTGTTTGGGGGTGGACATACCCTTTTAACATATTTAATGACATATGATGTTTGTTAGTAAGATGATATCAAGAAAGACTAGTGCACCTACATCATTATTATACTCATTCTACTCAGTCAACTGACTGATATCACAATAAGTGACTACAACAAAATCACAGCTGAAATTTCTTTTTTTAGGAAACCTTTTTTTTAGTATTACAATCTATTTGACACTTGACATTTAATTATTCTAAATTTCCATTGCTTAGTTGGTCACACTCCCCAAACAATAAATAGGATATTTCCATCGATTTTACCGCTGCCAGGACACAACCAAACTTGTACATTGTAACTTTTTCTACAAACCCCTTTACCATGAATTTTAACTCTTATTTTACAAAAAAACCCAAAAAGAACACAAATTCGGGCTTATGTTTACCTACTAAACCTTAAAGGACAATTATACTCACCTAGACTCCGCTCCTGGGGAGGGGCTGCTGGGAAGCGGTGGCAGCGAGTGGTCGCCGCCGCCGCGGGGGGTCGAGGGCGGGGTGGGCGTATGCCCCGCTCCCTTAACGCCGGGAAGGGGGCGGATTTAGAAATGTAATAGTTTAATATCCCTTTAAAAGTGGTCCACATCTGCTCTGTATCTTTACCTAGAAACAATTCCCCCCAGTCTATGAGCAGGAGTGATTCCTTTAACAGCATAAAATTAGCTTTCCTAAAGTTAAAAGCTTTTGTTAACCCAGTGCACTTTAGTTTTTTGCAACCTATATTAAATTACACTATATCATGGTCACTATTCCCTAAGCTTCCCATTACCTTTATCTCCAAAATGAGCTCAGGGTTATTAGATATCACCAGATCCAACAACGCATTCTGTCTAGTAGGAACTTCTACTATCTGTGAAAGAAAATGCTCATATAGGAAATTTAAGAACTTTATACCTTTTGAGGTGCTGGCAATTCCCTTACTCCAATCTATGTCAGGGTAGTTAAAATCCCCCATAACCAGAACATGCCCCATACCAGCAGCCTTCGCCAACTGCATATGGAGATTCATTTCCACCTCCTCCCCGTCATTTGGTGGCTTATAACATACTCCAACAATTAATTTACCTGCCTTCTTGCTTCCTGTACACAGTTCCACCCATATTGTTTCTGCCGTGTCGTTTACTCCCCCATCTATTCCATCTTTTCAATTTGGCTTTAATTCCTGTTTAACATACATACATACTGCTCCTCCTTTCTTATTAACTCTGTCATGTCTAAATAAGGAGTATCCTTCAATATTTATTGTCCAGTCATGTGAATCATTAAGCCATGTTTCTGCTATACCAATCACATCATACCTTTCCTTTAAAGCTATTATTTCAAGTTCCCCGATCTTTCCAGCCAGACTTCTTGCATTTGTAAACATACATTTTAGATTATCAATTGATTTACTTCCATACATGGTCGTACATGCCTCCTTATCCTCTATGTTCCCCCCTCCACCTTCTCCATCCTCCATTGTGTTGATAGCCCCCTGATCCCTAACTTCTCTATCTACCCCTGTGTAGTTCAACATACCCCCCATACCTAGTTTAAAATCTCCTCCAACCCCCTAGCCATCTTCTCCCCCAAAACAGCTGCACCATCATCATTGAGGTGCAATCCATCTATACTAAAGAGCCTGTAGCCAACAGAAAAGTCAGCCCAGTTCTCTAAAAACCCAAACCCCATCTCTTTACACCACCCTCTTAGCCACGCATTTATACTCCTGAGCTCCCGTTGCCTCCCTAGCGTAGCACGTGGCTGCGGTAGTATTTCTGAAATCACTACCCTTGAGGTCCTTGCTTTTAACTTGGCCCCTAATTCTCGGAAATCCTTTTTAAGGACCTCACCTCCACCTCTAACTTTGTTATTGGCACCAATGTGAACCAAGACTGCCGGGTCACTCCCAGCCTCACCCAATAATCTTTCTACACGATCCACCACATGTCGATCCCTAGCACCAGGCAGACAACACACTGTTTCCTGCCACAGATCGTATATTCACGATCTGTGCAGAGAATGCTTTAACTGCCACAGATCGTGAATATACGATCTGTGGCTTCCCCCCTGCAAAAAAAAATTTCCCCCCTGCTAGGGCCGATCGGGGGGCAGCATTCAACTGCCCCCCTAGCCCCCTCGATCCCCCCTCGGTGTGATCCAAATCCGAGGGGGGGATCGGAAGATACACTCACCTTTAGCCGGGTCCCGCGATGTGCAGCCGGTCCCACGTGGATGAAGAGGAGGAAGCGGAAAGGGAGACCCCGGTGACGTCACGGAGCTTCCTCCTTCACCGGGGTCTCCCTTGAAGTGGTAGGAGACTGCCCCTGGTGGTCTAGTTGAGGTACTGCAGCTTGATCTCAATTTGATCATGCTGCAGTACCTAGTATAGAAAAGCTGTCAAGCTGCCAGCTTTTCTATACATTTTGTGAATGGAACTCAAAGTTCCATTCACAAATAGGATTTTTTCTAAGTCTTTGATCTCATTTTATTTTTCACAAAATCTCGTAAAAACACCGAGTTCTTTCGATCGCTGGGTCTGGAATTCTTCATGCATGTATGAAAGCATGGCACCGTAACGTAGCTGAAGGTGTGTAGATTCATCCACCACATGTCGATCCCTAGCACCAGGCAGACAACACACTGTTTGGCATGCAGGGTCTTGGCGACAGATTACCCTATCTACCCTTCTAATAATGGGCTCCACTACCACCTGTCTATCCTTCCTAGTCCCCAGTTCCCCCTCCCTTGTATTGGAGATGGCCGTCCCCTGGGTGCTCAAGGTAAAGGCCTGCTCCATACATGCTGCTTCCGAGCCATCGTCCTCCACATCTTCACCTAAAATGGCAAATCTGTTGGGATCGACTAACTGGGGAGAAGCGTCCCCTACTTCCCCTGGTGATCCTTACAAATCTATCTTCCTTACCACCCTATCTGCCCTGCCAGTACCTGCATTTCTCCCAGGTTTGCCAAGCCCTGCAATGCTGCAAGTTTCCCCTTTAGATTCTGGACCTCAGATTCCAAATGGGCAACCCACTCACATCTGACACATACATAGGTCCCTTGGGACGGCTGCTCCAAGATCCCATACATGCGGCAGGATGCACATTGCGGGGCCCCAACAAAACTGTCCATACTAAACAGCAATACACAGCAACAGCAATACACACCAGAGAAACAGCAGTGTTGTTCTTAAACCCTTTCTTGTTCTAAATGCTTTTGTTTCTTAACGCACACCCCTTAAATACAGACAAACCCCTTTAAAACAGAAAATCCCTTTGAATGAAAATCGCTCAATAGCTGATCGCTCTAGAGAAATGACTTAAATGACTTAAATGAGGTTCAAAACCAAAGACATCTTGGGGGGTCATTCCTGCTGTACGTGTAGTGGGACTGCAGCATCCCCTACCTGCAGCCTATCATTTTTATTCAGCCCACCCAGGCTATGTTTGTGTGGAATCTATTGGGTGGAGACAGCTGATGCCCAGCAAGAAAGAACAGGAAGTTCAGGACTAGGAAGACAGAATGCTCTGCTGCAGGCTAATGAGTTGGGACATGGGGGCTGTAGAAATTCAAAAACAAAAGAAAAAGAGCAGAATGCAACACTCTATATAAAGGCTAAAAATCCTTTAATGAACCGGGACTTACACAATAAAAACATGTTAAAACACTCACTGTCTTAACTCCTGAAATACTACCTCACATATAAAGTGTATTTACATTCAAATGGACACGTGAATATGAATAGGAGGTGCCAAGTACAAAAATGGAAGCAGGTTTTACAGTATTTAGCAATGAACTTGCTTAACTCTCCTACTTGAATATGTATAATCGCCTAATGTCTGATCAGAAAGCATATTAAAGAACATATATTACAGGCAAATAAATACAAGCAGAAGGTACAGAGTTATATAAGGTATACAGGTATAGTCATAGGTTTTACTGTTTGTGACAATACAAAGCCTAACACTCCTATTTAAATCATATCTACCAGTCCAAAGGTAAAGTTAAGTCCAACATTTCAGAGGGCATTGGGAGAGAAGACAGGATCTAAGAACTACACAGCAGTGGGACAGGTTTCGCTCTATACCGCCATTGTCAGAGCTTTTTCAACCGTGCACCAGGACATGGGGGCTGTACCTTTAACTCATCTGGTACTGCTCCAGATTAAAATTATACAGATGATAAACAGTCAAGAGATCACTAGGTTGTCAGTCAGGACGTGGGAGCTGTACCTTTCAGTCATCAGGTACTGCGCCATATTAAAATTATACAGATTATGAACAGTCAACAGATCACTAGGTTGTAAATCGGGATGTGGGGGCTGCACCTTTTAGGCATCTGATACTGCTCCAGATTAAAATTATACAGATGATGAACAATCAACAGATCACTCTTGTGTCCTTTGTTGTGTCTCTGTTGATTGTGTGTGTTTATGAGTTTCTGTGTGTTTGCATATATGCCCTGTGCATATCTGTGTACTTCTGCGCCACCGTATCCCCTGTGTGTGTTCTTCTTCACAAGCTTGCTTGTCTGGGTATGTTTTTGTGTAGCATGATGAAAATGAAATTTGTTCACCAGATCACAATGAACAGTCAACAAATGAATCTGTGGTGGAGGTAATCTACATTTTTATAGTTCACTTTGAACAATTTTTGCACGGGAAAGCGATTATTTATTTTACAATATATTGTTAATGATTATATGTATTTGTAATGTTTGTAGAAATATAGATTTTAATATATTCATAATATCAGTTTTTTGTCATTAAATTGATAATTAATACTAACCGATATGCTTCGTCTCATTTACTATATAGCTCATGTATATTTATGTATGTATTCATGCATGTATACATTTTTTTTATTACAGTATAATGCCTTATTAAAAGAATTGCATTAGAGGCCAGAAATTCAGAACACTGATTGTTTCAAAAATGAAAAATAGCACAACACAATTCCCAAGAAATTGATATATCAAGTGACTAAACTTCAGATGAAGACTTATCTTTTTACCTATGAAAGTTTCTGCTGTATAGAAATAGATTTATTTGCCAGCCAAATACCTGAGAATGGATCATGTGTAACTAAGAACTCCTTCTGATCCAAAATATCAAGCTAAAAAATGTTCCAAGGAATCTGCCCATATCAGGTATTTATAGTATTATATTCATGTTTTCTTTTTTATGTGTATACAGACCATGAACAACTACCTTTTTTGAATATTAGAATGTTGCTCAATTCTACCCATATTGCCCCCGTTTTAACATTAATATCAACAGTTATGTATAAATACATCCCTCTCCCCTTTATAGTATTTACCCCACTGGAGCAAATCCGGTATTAAATACTGGTTGTGACATTTACCCGGAGCGACTGTGGCTCCAGGTAAATGAGGCCCTTAATATCTATAACAAATTATCTTAATAAGCATATGCTCTTTTGTATGTATGTATAATTTGATTTATAAAGCGCCACTTTAATGTACGCAGTGCTGTACATTATAAAATACAGAGTAAACAAACAAGGGGATAAGTGTAAGCAATTATACAGATAAATAAAAATTAAATAAAACTTCATACATCGGGTAAGAACACACATATATAAATTATGGATACAATTTATATAAGTGCAGCATGTCTTGACACATAATTTAGGAATGAGATCCCTGCCAAGAAGAGCTTACAATCTAAGGGGGGGGGGTTACAGTCTCTATATATGCCTCTGTCCTTATAGAGTCTGTTTAAAAGTTTGGGGGAAGCATATTTAGATTTAATTTGAAAGGCAGGTTTTTCTATAGCTGGGTACACACAGTAAAGATCTGTAGGCAATGGCAATCAAATACCACTGGAAGCAGTCTGCCATTGTCTACAGATCTAGGAACACAATTCCTAGAAAATTGCTATATCAAGTGACGAAACTTCAGATGAAGACCTAGAAAGGATTGGAAATACTAACTGGTGCAATTGTAATAATAGTTTACCTATTAAAACTGAAAGAGAAAGTTTCTGCTGTATGGGAATAGATTTAATTACCAGCCAAATACCTGAGAATGTATGTGTAACCAACTCCCTGCTGCAGAATGTACCTCAAGAGAGACAATGAACTGGAACTTCATGCTCCAAAATATCAAGCTAAAAAACTTTCCAAGGAATCTGCCCATATCAGTTATTTATGAAGACAGAGCTTTAGGGCACTATCCAAAAATCTATAATGTAGCCTATATAGGTGCTCAACAGGCCAAAAAGCAATACTATAAAAATCTGGTATTTATAGTATTACACGCTCCACAATGGCAAGCAAAAAAAACTTCTGGGTAAATAAGGGCCTTAATAACTCTAAACAAATGTATTATCTCAATAGGCAAAAGCGCTTATGGGGTTCACAGTCTATATGCCTCTGTCCTTATACAGCCAAAAGGTTGGGGGAAGTGTATTTTTATTTAATTTAAAAGGCATGTTTACTAGGTACACAAAACAGAAAGATACCATTAAAATCTGTTTGGCATTTTCTATAGATCTGGGTACACACTGCACCAATGTTTTCCCTATACTATATTCAGTTCCCTATACTACAGGGAAATGTCCATTCCCAATGCCAAAGGCAAAGGTTTGTCAGGCTCGATATGGTTAGTATTTCCAATACACTCGTTACCTATAAAGGGCTGATCCCTTTCCTAATTGAATATTGCAAGCAACTGCTAATCAAGACTATTCTTATTTAAGATTGGCTATACATTACCTACTTTACTTCAGATGTTTTTTTATATAACTGCATATGCACCAATAATGATGTCCAAATGTCCTCTGACATGTTCATTTAGTGAACAATGCCCCAGATAGTGTATTGTATGGCCGGTTAATGTACAGTATTTATACACTGTAATCATATCCCCACACAAGCGCCCTTTCTCTAGTGAACTTAAAGGACAACAATATAAAAATAAAATAACATCACGCCCATTACATGTCCACACTTCCAGCAGACGAAATCGCTTACGCACATTTACAACCATGCTGCCCCCCCTTAGATATCACACAGCAAAGATGAGTGCTAAAAGCCCGCCTCCTATACGGCCCAGGGCCATGGTTTACATAACACTTGTCACTGGCTGGTGGAAATGTCCGTTACAACCTCTCTTCTCTGCCAGTCAAACAAACTTGAAATGGCTTGTTGCTAGGATACAGCTTACATAATGAAGCTGATCAAGTGTGGGTGGAGGATTGTTTTCTTGCATGCTAGCTTTTAGTGACAGTTTTAGGCAGACAGAATTGTTATGCCCCCCCCCACAGCATAGCTAATTGAAAGCTAATTGAAGGCAGAGAGAGGCTTGAAATCAGGAAAAAATGTATGGAGAGGGCTGCATACCTTTACTTTTTAAAGCAATTTAAGAAAAAAAATGTACTGAGGCAATACAATTATCCTTTAATTGTAACTTATCTGTCTTCATATTCAAACTCCCTTGTCCCTTTATTATTTTGGTTGCCCTTCTCTGAACCCTCTCCATTTCCAAGATGTTCTTTTTGTACACAGGGGGGAGATATGGCCTAAATCCTTATAAAAACCCACATTAACCTGAAGAAATTTCAAGATTCAAGAAAGATTCAAAACCCCTACCGTTAAGTTTTGCGCTACTTGTAGAGCAAAACTTAACGGTACTATGTGGGAGGCTTGAAAGTCTCATTCTTACCTTAGCCTGATTCCACGATGCAATACCTGACGTAATCTTGTTGACGTCAGTTATTGTATCGCGGGATTAGGCTAAGGTAAGTAACGCAGCTCTCCCTTAATGAATCTCCCAGAGGATTCCTAAAATTGCACTGCATATTCCAAATGAGGCCTTACCAATGTTTTCTAAAGATGGAGAATAACATTTTTCTCCCTTGAATCCATATCTCTCTTTATACAAGACAATATCTTGCTGGCTCTAGCTGTTGCTCTCTGGCACTGCTTGCTACCTTTAAGTTTGTTATCAACCAAAACCCCCGAGATCCTTTTCCAACAGGGATTAACTCTACAAAGAGCTATTTATAGTATAAGTAGCACAAGGATTTTTAAGTCCAAAATGCATCACCTTATATTTATCAACATTGAATCTCATCTGCCACTTAGCAGCCCTATGTGACAATCTATCTAGATCCACCTGCAATGATTGCACATCCTCTGAAGTTTTTAATGGTTGACAAAGTTTTGTGTCGTGAGCAAATACAGAAACCTTGCTGATAATACCCACTTCCAATTCATTAATAAATAGATTAAATAGAAGCGGCCCAACACAGAACCCTGTGGCACCCCACTTAGCACTTAAGTACATAATGATGAAGCCCCATTAACTTTCTATCCATGTACATATGTGCCACCCCAGCCCAACAGACCTTTGCTTATACATTAGTCGCCTATGAGGGACGCTATCAAAAGCCTTAGCAAAATCCAAGTATACTACATCTACTGCTATGCCAGAGTCTAAATTCCTACTCACTTCCTCATAAAAGCCAAGCAGTTTTAAGCAATAAAGCAGAAATCTCAATCTGAATGTCAAAACAGATCCATTCTTTACACTGTGCCCTAATGAGGAAGCCAGACCAGAAAACAAAATATCATTTAGTTGTAATTTAAGTATCCATGTGAAACCTCAACAAGAGGAAATGAAGATAACAGACAATGTATTACTGTGTCTGCATTACAATTTATAGATTCAAAGCATGGTTTCTGGATTTTTTTAAAAAAAATGTTTACATAGGACAATAAAACAGTCTCTCTCAATCTAATTTCCATTAAAGCAAGGCTACTGTAAATTGAACAATGCATGCTTTCAATACTCTAGAGAAAAATTCAATCCAATGTTATATGAAGTCTCTAAGGACAAATACAATACAGTTCTATCAAATAAAAAACAATAAAATGTTTCATTATAAATGTTACTAAATAAACAGAAACATGCCGCCTACTTCAAGTAAAGAAAAACAACTTTTTTTCATATAAAAAGACGTACTTCTTTTTTT
This sequence comes from Hymenochirus boettgeri, assembly GCA_019447015.1. Taxonomy (NCBI): domain Eukaryota; kingdom Metazoa; phylum Chordata; class Amphibia; order Anura; family Pipidae; genus Hymenochirus; species Hymenochirus boettgeri. Next base: position 101,180,601 of record CM033474.1, on the reverse strand, counting down.
TTAGTGTTAGCAGAGACACATTCTGTAGGGGACTATTTTACTTTACCAAACATGATAAGGCTGGGTACACACAGTCACATTTTGGGCTGACCGACCAATATTTCCCCCCCGAAAGAACTGCAGATTAGTTCCTCAGCCTTCATAGTTTTATTGGGAGGGATGGGCTTGAGAGCCTGTATTGTAGTCCTTTAAGGTTAATAACAAAAATAATTATAAAGTAATTCCACACATAGTTATAGTTCATCACTAATCCAACTGCTTATGTTTTATGAAAAACTGTTGCTGGCAAATCAAGTCTGTCCGGACTTGTAAGACACAGTTCCTTTACCTACTGTTCTTCAATAAAACTGAATACAAAAATTTTTTTTTACCAGTGGAGATAACCTTTAAAGATTCAGAATGGTTTGACACCATTTGTTATGCACTGAGAGACGTAATTGGCTTGGTGCATTAGCTCAACGGGACAATAGAGAGCGATATCGGCTCTTGGTACAAAGCACCATATACAAATAAAACGCAGAATACTACCGTGGCGGCACACTGATCATGGAGTTAGTATGCACGTGGTGCAAAGCATCCGGAGATACCTCAGAGCTTAAGGTAATATTTCAAATAGGCAATAATAGGAAAGTGCTACTCACGTGGATTGGATAAAGTTAAAAATGTATTTCTTCATTTAAAACAACTAAACATAGCACTATATATGTGGACACAAAGAGTAAACGGGTAGAGGCTTTCTCTTTATCTGATTTATCTAGCAACTGTCCTCTTGGTATACTAAGTTGGTTTTTCTTTACATCCTGTTACATTCTCTCTTTCTGGAGTAACCGCTATCTACAGATTTCTGGACTATCTCAGAAACGCTTAAGAACTGGCTCATTGGTAATCCTACAAACACCCTTTTTGAATGAAAATTGGTAACTAATCCATGCTTTTCACATATAAAACTGTGCTGATACTATTTTCCTTTATTGAGCACAAGCACATCAACGGTAAATAGCTAATTATTTCTGTGTCATAATAAATTGTAAATTTTAAGGTATGTGAATTGTTCTTATTGCACATGTCCATTAAAGAGGCCACAACATCTTTCCACATATCTTACATAGTTCATAATCTTATCTTTGAACATTTTATTATTTAATATTTTGTTTTGTTTGGAGCAAAATGTGTGCCCATGCTAATCTCACAGGTTTGCATGAACCCGTCTTTACCAAATTAGAGGTAATTCTTTTTAAGACAGATAGTTAAAATGTCAATTAAAAAGAGAACCAGCGGGGGCAACCGCATCTGGATAGAGCTCCGACCACGAGGACTGCACTTTAGCTATTTTAAGCTTTATAAACTATTTGTTTTCCCTACTTGGAGGGATATCTCACCACTACAATGCCCCCGAAGAAATCACAGCCTGACCCGAAACATGATATACCAGGTATGTGGGGTAAATCGGAGATGCCGCGGCCTTCACAGCATGCCGGATCAAGTGGCCTAAAGCTGGCCATACATAAACACGATATTACTTACCAGACTGAGTGCTCATGCGATGTTCGAGCGATCCTGCAGGAACAGCTTTTCTTATATGCGACCGACATGCGATCGCAAAATCCCATTCATTCGCATATAAGATCGGGAGAAGTGGTTCCTGCAGGATCGCTTGAACATTGTGTGAGCGCTCAGTCGGGTAAGTAATATCGTGTATATGTATGGCCACCTTAAGTGATCCTGACCAAACCCCTCAGCAAATTACCCGGGAGGACCTGGACGTGTTGTACCCCAATCTTGAAGCGGTGATTAAGGCAGCTCACCAGGATACCCTAAAAGAGGTCAGGCAAGAACTTTCAGGCCTTGGAGACAGAGTTAACTCATTGGAAACTTCCCAAAGCCACGTGGCTCAATATTGCTCTCAAATCGAGTCCAATATATTGCAGATCTCCAGACTCAACTGCTCGAATTGAGAGGAAAATCGAGACCGAAGAAATAATGTTTGCCTCCGGGGGATTCCGGAGGAAGTTGTGGACCTACCCCTATACCTGGAACATCTCTTCCATACTTTGGCGCCACAACTGCAGATGAGGGACTTGCTACTCCATTGGGCACACAGAGCCCTTCGTGCTCTACCAGGCCCTAACAAGCCACCTCGAGATGTCATTGTGCGTTTCCACTACTTTAGCTCCAAGAAGGAGATCTTAAAGGCCTCACGTAACAATCCGGCCCTACTTCATGATGGCCATCAGATCCAGCTATACCAGGACCTTTTCCCCCGCACGCTGGAATGATGGAGGGAGATGCGTCCGATCCTAAAAGTGTTATCTGATCAAGGCCTTCGATATCATTGGGGCTTTCCGTTCCGAATGATCACCGAAAAGAACGGTAAGATATTTTCTGCCGCCACTCCATCGGAGGGCAGAGACCTTCTTCAAAGACTGGGGATAACAGCTACAATCCCTCCGGTCGCAGTGAAGGAAGTTACTTGAATCCCCCCGCCAACCGACGAGTGGTCAACGGCTACAAAATGACTCAACGGTCGTCTCTCTGTAGGGTGCTACTGAGTTGCTACCAGAAGGGTATATTGACCCCCTCTGTACGTGAGTACCTCATACACTTGTCTCCCCACCCTGACCAGGCCGGGAAAAGTTTCTTAATCCCAAGTTTACAATTTACCCAGGGACATGGCAGATCTAACAATTCAGTTTTGCTCGCAGAGCTCTCTAAGCTTACAAAAATTGTATTTCTAATTTTAAATACTGCCTGTTACTCCCTTCTAACTCAAGAGGAATTTCTCCCCCCCTCCCCTTTTTGCACTTTTTATGGATGATTATTGGATGTGTTTGCGGATGGACCCACTGTATTACCATATTTCAATTTCCCAGGATAATATTGCCCCCAGTCTTTGATGGCGGGTTTGCTCCCCTTCCTGCTTCATTTGGCTTTTGACTTTCTTCCGGACCCAGTGTTTGAACTCGCCTCGGTGTGGCAGAGCCAAAAGGTTCTCTCTGGTCAGCGCATCTGGACACCACTCTGTTCTGCTGTCCTCCAGTCTATCTACCAATCCGATACTGTTCTAAACCACCCACACTCATAGGGGTGCCCTTTACCCATAATCTAAATCTGCTGGGTCCATATCTGAACTTAAAATTTAATGAAGGAATCGCTTTGACAGCAATCTGTGCCAGTAACAATCCGAAGGACCACTTTACCCTCACAAACTCTATGCATAACATTGTGAATCATTTCTCCTTCTCTTTCTCTCTATCTCCATTTCCCCTATCCCCCTCTCGAAAGGTTTATTGTTGTTTATGCTCACTGTTTTAATGGTATAATGCTATGACATATGCAGGGAATTACCCAAAGGTTTAAATCAATTATACATTATCTCTGGCACTGCCTTTTCAATCATTTAGACTTTGCAGTTATATATGAATGTCTCTCTCTCTACTCCTCATCCTCTTTATTTATAACCCTTCACCCCTGGCCATCAGTCGACATCTTAAGCCATAAATATTCGGCGAGGCCATATACAGGAAAGGGCCGATAAAAACAACATTGAGAGTTCTCTATTCTGGATGGTGCACTATGAAAGTTTAGATACTGGCTACTGTTTCCTCTCTTCTTCTTTTCTGTCCTCCCCCTCCCTTCCTCCCCTTCACCTCTCTTTCTAACAGCTATCCCTTGGACTCTGGAATATACAATCTTCTTATGTTTCTATTCACTGTATTATTAGATTACATACAATACAAGGATTGTGGAAGCACTCCAATTAGGCTAATTTATGACTACATTTAACGGAAGTGCTACTGATCTGGTCAAACATTTATATAAACATAGAAAAGATAATCAATGCACATTCCTAGGCCCCATACAATATCATATCTGCACACTGGCATACTTTATAAACAAAGGGGTTTTAGTATACATTACTGTGATCACATGAATGAAAAGCCTTCCAACCACGTCAAGGTAACCCCAGTCTGGAAGGTCCTAACGTCTAACCTTTTTACATTTCTTTTACTTCAATTACGATTAGTAAACTTTGCATTTCTCATTCTAACACACTGGAAAACTTTTCATTCATGTGATCACAGTAATGTATACTAAAACCCCTTTGTTCATAAAGTATGCCAGTGTGCAGATAATATGATATTGTATGGGGCCTAGGAATGTGCATAGATTATCTTTTCTATGTTTGTATTATTAGATTATGTATAACCATTAACGGAATAGCCACAACAAAATAAAAAATAATTGTCGTAATAATGTGGTTAAAATTATTGCATTTCTTATTGCTCTATTCTATCCCTTCCCCCCCTGCTCTTTTTCTCACAACTATCCCTATTACTCAAAATGTATGGTACTTAGATATGTGTAACTGAAGAATTACAGGTTTATATATGATGTATAATAATGCTCAGGCAACCTTTATTCCTAACGTGCCCACAATGTGGATTCATTCAGTATTATTGAAAATGTTTAAACTCCTACTAATTCTTTTTAGAATCACACTTTATACAACATAATTTCACAAAGGTCCCTATCCCAGAACCAACCAAATTTGAATTACTAGCTAATAAACACAACCACACCACCCATACATTTATTCATTACTAAATTATTTAGACACTCTCAAAAATTAAAATTTATGATTAAATGGGAGTCATGGCTGTGCTCTACATTAGAGGACAAACAATGGTCCAACATATTCCGATCCCTTCACAAATGCTCATCTAACATCACACTACAGGAAAAAACTTTAAGATACTCCACCATTGGTACCTCTCCCCTCAGAGAATTTCAAACGCTTCTCCTCTTTGCTATCGAAACTGTCAGATGGCTGCGGATCTATTTTACTGCTGGTGGAGCTGTGCGGAGACCAAAAAACTGTGGGCCACAGGCAAGAGCTTAATCCATAATACTCTGCACTCCCCCATAACCTTAGACACATGGACAGCTCTATTTGATAAGAGACATACCCCACCTTTCACAACCAAGCAACAAACTTATACATAGCTTCTGTGCAGCAACCCGCAGCCTTCTTGCTGCAACCTGGAAACAACCTTTCCCCTCAGCAACTCAATTAATTTCAAAGATTTGGTGGATCTGTCAAAACGAACGCCTATCTCACCTTATCGAAGGTTCAATTCGTAAATATGATGAGGTATGGAACCCCATGCTATTTACCATGACTGATGCCAGTGGGAATTGAAGAACTAGCACCCCCTAGGAGTAAATTGATTCATACCCTCCCCCAATAACTAATATCTACCGAACTTTCGCAACAATTGAATCACTCAGGAAATGGGAGCCGGAGTGGGCGGCGGGCCGAGTATCTTTTTTGTTTGTTTTTGTAATTCATTAATTTGAGAATGTGTATTCTAGATACTGGAGCATTTCTGATATTAAGGTTTATATTATTTGTGAGATACTATCAGGGTTATTCAATAAAAGTTCTTATTGTTAAAAATAGTGCTATGTTTGCCCCAACCAATCAGATGTTAGCTTTGAAATGTTAAATAATGTCTGATTGGTTGGGGCAAAATTAGCACCATTTTAAATTATAACAACTTTTATTGAATAACCCTGAAGAACTTTTATTAAATCTCCCTGTATGTGGCAAGACAGTTATAATTTGTTAGGAGTTTTACCCTTACTGCAGATTTTTTTTTCTATTGATGTATGCAGTACTACGGTACGTTTCTTTGAAATGTTTATTTGATCTCTCACAATAACATTTTTTGGAAATTAAAAAAAAACCAAAAAAAACAGCCTGCTTTCATACCCAAAGTCAAGTAAAGCTTCTTCAGTAACTTTAACTCCTTTGTTGTGTGGTATAGATGTATATAATGACTCAATATCCATTGTACATATAGTACAGTCCCTGGTGTCATATGTAGTAATAGCGAAAAGGCACACTCATGTATGAATTTTAATGTGCTTTAATGCTTGTGCTGAAACCACATATTATCTTTTCTTCAAATGAAGCTCAGAGTTGTCTTTAAATTTGTCACTGCAATATTTCCTTTTTTGAAAACGAAATTCTGTATCAGTTTTATATTTATTCCTTAAGGACTCTCTTTTTTAAAAGATTTAATTTGCCATTGTCTTTGTATTTGTTCCTAAAGGGCTCCTTTTTTTGAATACGAAATTCTGCAGAATTTTAATATTTTGTTCTGAAAAAATCTCCCTTGTGAATAAGAAATTCTGTGTCATTTTCATATTTTTTCTTTAAGGATTCCATTTTTTAAAGATTAAATTCTGTCCTTTTTGTATTATTTCTTTAAGGACTTCCATTTTTGAATACGAAATTCTGCATCATTTTTCTATTTCCTTGTAAAGGACTCTTTTTTTTATAAAATTAAATTCTTTGTTGTGGTTATATTTTTCCTCAAGGATTACTTTTTTAAATATGAAATTTGGCGTCATTTTTATATTTCTTTGTAAAGGACTCACTTTTGTGAAGACAGCACTCTGTTTATATTTGTTCATAAAGTAATTACTTTGTACAATATAATGGCTTCATTTGCATATTTGGTTTTAAAATATTTGTTTTATTAGGAACTTATTACTTTTGCATTTTTCTGTAATATTTTTTTCTGTAATTTTGTTGTCGGTAAATCAAATCATTCACATAGCGTTTTTGTCGTAACTTTTTTTTCACTGTAATAAGGTTTATATTTGATATTAATCTTTTCTGAATCAGCTAATTGTAATCGAGAAGCTCTCTTTCTCCATGTTTAACTATAGAATCTTGGACAGATTGAGTTATTAATGAAAGGATCTGACACCAGGGTACTGATCCTTTACTGGAACAATAGTAAACAATGGCTCTGCAAGGTTTTTCTTGAAGTATACAGACAATAGTTTATATTGCATAGTCTCAAGCATTCCAAGGTCTACTTGGTAAAGAAGCTAAATCTTATCTATCATAACAGAAAAATATTTGAATTAACAGTCCAGCCACTGTGATGATGTGCCAAAAAACCCTCTGCTGCCCTACTATGAGATTCATAAAAGCCTTTTTTCCAGTGGCGTAGCTACAGACTTATGGGCCCTGATGCAAAATTTGGGCATGGGCCCCCCAACACCGCCGCAAACACAAATCGGCACCACAATCCAAACCACTGGTAAAATAGTTGGCACAAACACTGGTTAAATTCTTGGCATTTTGATATTATAGACTTGCTCAAACCAGTTGTACACTTCTACGTCAGTTCAGATATCATACCCAACAGTATATATCATACTAAACAGGGTAGTGCCCTCATCTGCGCTCTCAATGACTTATAGGCACAGTATCATCATTCTGACGGTTTTATCAAACATAATATAGGCCTACCATGTCAATTAGGCATTATTTAAATTACAATATATCCACAAAATTCTCTCCTAGTTAGTGAAATTGAGTTTAAATAAAGATGTCTCAACTCTTATATACTATACATAAATACCCCCCTAAAAACACCTAAAACACACCAACAAACATAAGTGATGGAGGATGTTCAAATGATGCAGTTGGGAAAAGGAAGAGGAGAGGGGTAAGAAATTTAGAAAAATACCAGCCGCAGCTACGAGATCGAGAGAAGTGGGGATACAAGAGGGGGAGGAACAGCAGAAGACCACGCAGGTAACAGATAATAATTTACAAATAATCAATTTAACAGACGGAATTTTTGACGAAGCAAGTCTTAGTCTATTGAGTAAAGGGTTATCATTTGTCCCAACAAACAATTTGGACAAATTTGAGGTTATCAAAGATCTCCATCTATTTGCCAGAAAATTAACTTTAAACAAACTGTTTAAAGATCACAAAAAAACATGTAAGATGGATATCCACGATAAAAGGTCATTACATATCTTGGAAGATCTGCAAAATCCTCCACCCAATGAAATAGAAGTAGAAGAATTTCAAGTAGTGGAAAAAGAAAGACACATAGGATTCTCTACATTGAAACCTAAATCTACGTTTTTCCCCCCTCTCACCCAATTCCCACACATCGAAATGTTTATGGATAGAATGGAAAAAGAAGTACTAAAAATGCAAACTACTCAAGAAATAGATAACTTAACAAAAGAAGAGAGAACAGCTTTAAAAAAACTTACAACATTGAAAACAATAGAAATTAAAAATGCGGACAAAGGAGGCAATGTGGTAATTATGAAAAAGGAAAATTATAGGAAAGAGGCCCTTAAACAATTGATGAATAAAGACCAATACTCTTTACTGAAAGAAAATCCCCTGGATAAAGTCCAAAGATTAAGATTAAAACATCCAAGATCCAAGATTAAAACATTGGTATACAGAGCATTAAAAGAAGGGTTGATTAACAGCCAAGAATATAAGGTTATATATAATAAAGAAGCTAAAATACCAACATTCTACCATATACCAAAAGTCCATAAAGACAGAGAACAACCTCCGGGGAGACCAATAGTCTCAGGTATAGGAGGTCCCACAGAAGGAGGAAGTAAATATGTAGATTTTATATTGAGACCATTTCTATTTACACTTCCATCATATGTAAGAGACACACGAGATGTACTACAAAGGTTGGAAGGACTGGTAACTACTCCTAATATGTTATTAGTCACTATGGATGTAGAAAGTCTCTACTCAATCCCTCACCAAATCGGAATGCAAGCAGTAAAATCTTTTTTGGAAACAAAAGGTAAAGAGTATAATAAACACTCAACATTTGTATGTGATTTACTAGACGTTATTTTACATAATAACATATTTGTGTTTGATGGTCAGTACTACGAGCAGCAGAGAGGAACTGCAATGGGCGCTTCTTGCGTGCCGACATACGCAGGTCTACACCTAGGCAGATGGGAGATGTCGCTAGTACAACAAGTGTGCACAGATCTCAGGTGTGAGGACAAAATGCTCATGTGGATCAGGTATGTGGACGACATCTTCCTGTTATGGAATGGAAATAGCAAAGACTTAGAGATGTTTGTTGAGACACTGAATCACAATGACTTGAACATTAAACTGACTCTGAAATACGATAAACAACAAATAGAATTTTTGGACTTATTGATAATAATAGATGGGGACCATATAGAAAGTAAAACATACACAAAACCCACAGCAGTTAATTCAGTATTGCATGCAGAAAGTCATCACCCGCACTCCACCATAAAGGCCATACCTGGAGGTCAATTCTTACGTATAAGAAGGAACTGTTCTAAACTAATAGATTTTGAAGATCAAGCAAATAAGATGGTAGAACAATTCACCCAGAGGGGTTATAAACGGCCCTTACTAAACAAAGCAAGAGCTAAAGCAAGAAAGAAAAACAGAACAGATCTACTTAGAGACCGAAAAATGGGGGAGAAAAAAGAACAACCCATACGCATAATTTCGAAATACAACTCAAAATGGGAGGAACTAAGAAGTGCCCGCAACAAATATTGGTACTTATTAGCAGAAGACCCCGACCTGAACGTAGGTGCAAGACCGACAATAACAGCAAGAAAAGCTCCTTCCCTAAAAGATATGTTATGTAAAAGTCACTTTAAAAATGAAGACAAGAATGTATCAATAGAAGGATGGCTAGGAGTTACAAAAACAGTAGGAAACAGAAGATGTGGGAAATGCAATGTATGCATGTATAATACTCAAAGGAAAGATTTTGCAAATAAATGGGGCAAAAAGTATGAGGTGAAACAACTAATAACATGTCAATCAATGAATATGATTTACATAATAACTTGCAAATGTGGGAAATCATATATTGGAAAAACGAAAAGGACATTGTCGCAGAGAATACAAGAACACGTTAGAGCAATTATTAACAAGGAGGAAAAAAGGAGTAGCGTAGCTAAACATGTAATTCAACAACACGGTGGAAATCCATATGTAATTGGATTTGGAGGAATAGAAAAAGTGTCCTTAGGAATAAGAGGAGGAGAAAAAATTCTACTCCAGAAAGAGTTAAGGTGGATATACCAAATGGGGACACTAAGCCCAAATGGATTGAATGAAGATAACAGCTTTAAGTGTTTCTTGTAATTTCGGACGTTTAATGGAATGAAGATCCATATAACCATCAAAATATGCAGAAATAAGATTCTTTCAAAAATTCAAGTAATTGATAGTAAGAGCTTGCTTATATAGTAATGGTAAACAAACATCTCAGGTTAGAATAGATGCCCTAGGTCTATAACGTATAAATTGATCAAGAAAGTATAATAATGAATAGGTAATAACAAACCAATAGGAGGATTAAAGATTATGTTCTCCTCTATTCTACTATATAAGGTAATGCACAGTTATAACACTAACTACAGTACACTCTGAAAACCACAGGTGGAGCTTTATGATGCACTAGCTTAAAAAAGGAGGAGTACACTATGCACGTTACGCCCTGACGAAGTCACGTGTTAGTGACGAAACGTAAGTCGGCTGGTTCAATAGAGGAAGACATCTGATGCACGAGCGTGTCTAGAGACGCGAACGCTATCCCTAGGCAGAGGACTTGCATGGTTGGAGACACAGAAGGACGTCAAAGGATAAGTGTGGGGTTGCTTGGCATGCAACGGAGGGTCCAGTAATAAGTGGGTGGAGAATTTGTACACCTATATTTAATGCCGCGAGGGATAAGCTCTTAAATCCTTGGACAGTGGTAATACAGGCTTCAAGAGGTCTGAATATAGTGACTAAATGACACAATGTTCAAAGTACGGGCATACTATTTGTGTTATACAATGTAAGGCATGATATATTTCATCGTATAAAATAAGGATCAAAACAGAAGTTATGTACTAGAGGTCCCAATAATACAGCCATTGTAGGTCCTTGACATTTACATGCAATATAGTGTGAGACCCCCGTAGCTACCATAAATAGCGTCCGAATAGACACTATCATTATTTGAATTGATTTAATCTATAGTATGGATCATTTTCGAAGGTAGATGTGATATAAGTCCTTTAATACATGCAATATTAAGCATATCGACATGACATGCTGAATAATATAGGATATGTGCGTGATGACTGCATCATTTGAACTCCTCCATCACTTATGTTTGTGGTGTGTTTTAGGTGTTTTTAGGGGGGTATTTATGTATAGTAATAAGAGTTGAGACATCTTTATAAAGTCAATTTCACTAACTAGGAGAGAATTTTGTGGATATATTGTAATTTATAATTCCTAATTGACATGTGTAGGCCTATATTATGTTATTAAAACCGTCAGAATGATGATCTGTGCCTATAAGTCATTGAGAGCGCAGACGGGCACTACCCTGTTTAGTATGATATATACTGTTGGGTATGATATCTGAACTGACGTAGAAGTGTACAACTGGTTTGAGCAAGTCTATAATATCAAAGTAGATGTATTAGCTGTGCAAGCTACCACTCTTTCTGTATATTTAAATTCTTGGCATGCAGCCACTGATAAAATGGTTGGGAAACTGGCACTGCAAACAGCCACGCACTGGTTAAATGCTTGGCACACAGGCAATGGTAAAAATGCTTTGTATACAGGCCACTGGTAAAGGTTAGCACACAGGTAGTTTTGGAACCTTAACACAAAATGGGGCCCCTTTTTGGCCAAGGGCCCTAGTACGGTCGCATCCCCTGCACCCCTGGTACCTACGCCCCTGCTTCCCCCCCCTGAACACTGCAATGCATGTCCCTCCCAAAAGTAGAAGTGCATCTGTTAAGTTAATGATTGAATTGTGTAGTACATTCTAAAATGTCACTTACTCAATCGGCCACAGGATGTCACTATGTAATCTATGTTGTATCCAAATCCTTGTTACTACTTTTTAAATTGTAGCAATTTCCTGTAGACACAGGTTATATGGTAACAATTAAGGTTAATTGTAGTAAGGTTAAGATGCCATTGTAGTAAGGTTAAGATGTAGTAAGGTTAAGATGCCATTGTTCTAAATGCTCGAGAAAGGGGTTATCCCAGAAACGTCACTATTATTTGAACATGGTGATAGACAGATTTATATAATATTAGCTATTTTTTTTACACATTGTGCAATATGTAAATAAAGTGCTAATAGTAGAAAAAATCCTGTGTTTATAGATACATATATAGAAATCAACTCTTAATAAAAGTTCCTATTGTTAAAATGCTGAAGTTAAAAATATCCAAAAACGGGTTATCTCATATGATGGACTAGGTGCCAGAACACTTTATATATATGAGCTATAGTCTGCCAGTATGGCCATACAATGTTCTGATGCTAAAAGTACTTAGCTTGCAGTGAAAGATAAATAAACATGGGTAGTCCTCCACTCTTTCCTCCGGTATTCAGCAGAACACCCCGGATGGATTTTAGTGGTTTGGACAAACTTCATTAATTTCATGCAATATCGCAATGTTACTTGCGCTTTATTCACACCAGCCACTCCTTTAATTGGATCAATGTTTTCAATAGTGATACCCTCAGACCTCGTGATTACCCACCATCCTCTGCTACGCCTTTTGCAAAGTTACTTGCTTCATCAGGCAGTGATCTCATTGGTCCTTTGATCTTTTTTAAATAGGCTTCCTGTTCATCAAACTTTATTTCTTTGAAACACTTTCTTCAAAGTGACTTTCAATTCACTAAACTTTAAGTGTGCAGCACTTCTAAAGCACACATTTTATCTTATTAACTTTATTTAGATGCAGCCCTTTCCAAACAAAGGTTTTCAATTCACTCAACTCTACTTAAAAAAACGCCACTATATTTAACCCATCATTGCACGATCTTACATTAAACATTGTTTATATGTAATGTTTATAAAAAAGACTTTTAGCTTGTTAACACTATTTTTATGTGATACTTTCAGATACCATTCTGTAATATTATTTTTTATATTTTACAAGAAAGGAGATAACTCTGTTTGGTCACTGATTGTACAGCTTGATCGTATTCCTCTGCTATTCTCAAGAGAGCCTAATCAAGGTTACCAGCCTTTTTCAATACATTTTCTCTAAGAGTACTTAAAGGGCAAATCCACCCTCCTCTAAAATTTTGATATACTGTAGTCCACCCCCAAAATCCCATTTACGCTATACTTACATTTAGAAGAGATGCTCCCAGTGTTAGATATTCACCTTACAAATGCCTGATCCACCGGCGTGGCTCCCTGCTACTTCCTGGTAATGGCCATCAGTCATGGCCGTGATGGTGATGTCACAACAATGGCTGATGACCATTTCCAGACAAGTCTCCACTGCTGCTGCTTGCACAAGTAAAGAGCACACTGCAGCAGTGAAGGAGGCGGGACCAATCGCCGGTGGATCGGGGATTTGTTAAGTGAATATATAACTCTGGGAGCATCTCTTCTAAGTATAGTATAAATGGGGTTTTGGGGGGTGGACTACAGTATATCAAAATTTTATAGGTGGAGATACCCTTTAAAACTACTACTTTACTCCCTTTAAAAGTGCAGTTGGGCAAATGAGCATATACAGCTGTGTACAAAATTATTCAACCCACACTGAAATTGAGTGTTTAGGCCAGTTTGACATTGAATTTTGATCATTTTAGTACAATTAAATCAAAGAGAGACTTGTAAGTCAGACAAATATAACATAACATATATAATGAAATAACCACAAATGTCTTTTCTGTGCTCACATCATTATCAGTTTTATTCAACCCCCAAGTGACATTCATTCTTAGTACTTAGTTATAACAGCTTTTACACGTGAAGCCTAGCTTGGCACAAGGGTCCTGCAGCGATCTTCGGGTATCTTAGCCCATTCTTCATGGGTAAAAGCCTCTAGTTTAGTCACATTCTTAGGCGCGCTGCAACTGCTTTCTTTAAGTCCCACCAGAGGTTCTCAATCGGATTAATGTCTGGTAACTGCGATGGCCACACATGCTCTAGTGGACTTGGAGGTATGCTTGGGATCATTGTCCTGTTGAAAGGTCCAACGTCTACCAAGCCTCAGGTTTGTGACGGACTGTATCACATTTTTTCCCAATATCTCCTGGTACTGAAGAGAATTCATGGTACCTTGCACACGCTGAAGCTTCCCTGTACCTGCAGAAGCAAAACAGCCCCAAAGCATGATTGACTCCCCCGCCATGCTTCACAGATTGACCCCCCCGCCATGCTTCACAGTAGGCAAGGTGTTCTTTTCTTCATAGGCCTTGCTCTTCCTCCTCCAAACATAGCATTGATCCATGGGCCCAAACAGTTCTAATTTTGTTTCATCAGTCCACAGAACACTTTTGTGGTTTGTCCACATGACTTTTGGCATACTGCAGCCGACTCTTCTTATTCTTTGGAGACAGCAAGGGGGTGCGCCTGGGATTTCTGGCATGGATGCCTTCATTACACAGTGTGCGCCTTATTGTCTGAGCTGAAACTTCAGTACCCGCATCTGACAAATCTTTTTTCAGTTCCTCAGCAGTCACATGGGGACTTTTCTCCACTTTGCGCTTCAGGTAGCGCACAGCAGTCAAAGTCAGCATCTTCTTTCTGCCACGACCAGGTAGCATTTCAACAGTGCCCTTTGCCTTGAATTTGGGAATGATGCTTCCTATGGTGTCTCTTGGTATGTTTAACATCTTTAATACAATGTGGTGTAGTGCTCCTCCCTAATACCACTCATAAGGCTAGAAATTACTCCAAATTGGAGGGTGCCTCTAGGAAATTGAATATAACAAATGTATATTGCCAACCACTTCCAAAGAGTGGATGTAGATTGGCCAGTTCTTATATAAGAGGCACACACTATATACCCATAGATTAAAAAAAAGGCAAAAGTATATCTCTTTCAAACTACCTTTATTAGCTGTGGACACTCTTGATTACGGTTTTACATCACAAAACACATTTGTTTCTTACATAAGATGGTATATACGGTATCCTTACCACTCCCTTAGTCTCTTGCATACATGGTGCATATACAATTTGGGTCATAATCAGAGTCCCGATTAATGCTGCATCTTGTACGTTTCCAAAGTCAGATACTACAATCATAACACCTCCTTAATTCTCCATTGCACTTTAAAGTCACCTAAGCGGTGAAGATCAGATGGAGTAGGCCATAAGTGTAATATTATGGGTGTACCATTTTAGAGACATATTATCGTATCCAACAAATATCTTCTTAAACACTATTCAGGAGGGGTATCGGGACTTAATTATATTATCAAGGAGTAGCACTTTTCCCTGTACCTTTCCAAAGTCTCATTCTGCCAATAACATCTGGGTCTCTTCGCCTGTCCCGAATCAACCAATTTTCAGTGACCAGTATCAGGTCTTACTACAACTCCCAGCAGACGCTCTGGTTAACACAGCACTATCGTCTTCACCCGTCCCACCTCCGCATTAATCTTTCTCCCCAACTTCATGTACACACAATTTACACCATACAAGTGGCCATACTCACGAACTCCTGAATGGACGCCGCTATAGTTCCATCGACAAATTAAAGTCCAAGGTCGGGCTCCTCCGCCATTAGCCCCTCAGCCTCACCAAACACCGACGCGCTTCGTCATTAATAAGGTAAATATATTTTGTTAAAAAATTTCAGTAAATCTGAAAAAAAATTTTATGTGATACAATGCCTATGCAATTTATGGTACATCAGAAAAACGAGTCAAAGTTTGGCAATTAAGATGGGGGAACATAAAACAAAAATCAAAAATAATTTGAAGATAAGCTTGTTCCATATTTACAGGTACAGTTGTGTTCAAAATTATTTAACCTCCAATGCTGTAAAGGGTTTTAGGGAATTCAGTGTACATTTGTAATTGTGTTCAGAATGAAATCTTATAAGGACTTTTTAAAGAACCAAATGCAACTAAAATGACATTAATTGTTTTTGTAATACAGTATTACATTTTTTTTTTGTGATTTCTTCATTGACACAATTATTCAACCCCTTAAAAACTACCACTCTTAAGAACAGAGGTTCATTCAAGTGTTTTCGATCAGGTATTGAAAATAATTGTGGATGTCATTGAGCAGCAATCAAGCATAATAAGCACCAATTAGGCGAATTTAAAATGACTGTGATACTTAGCTCCTTCTAGACATTTACTGGTGTGTTTACAAACATGGTGAAGTCAAGAGAATGGTCCAGGAAGACAAGAGAAGTGGTGATTTCTCTTCACAGGAAGGGCAATGGCTATAAGAAGATTGGAAAGATGTTAAACATACCAAGAGACACCATAGGAAACATCATTTCCAAAGGGCACTGTTGAAACGCTATCTGGTCGTGGCAGAAAGAAGATGCTGACTTCGACTGCTGTGCGCTACCTGAAGCGCAAAGTGGAGAAAAGTCCCTGTGTGACTGCTGAGGAAATGAAAAAAGATTTGTCAGATGCAGGTACTGAAGTTTCAGCTCAGACAATAAGGCGCACACTGCGTAATGAAGGCCTCCATGCCAGAACTCCCAGGCGCACCCCCTTGCTGTCTCCAAAAAATAAGAAGAGTCGACTGCAGTATGCCAAAAGTCATGTGGACAAACCACAAAAGTGTTCTGTGGACTGATGAAACAAAATTAGAACTGTTTGTTCCCATGGATCAACGCTATGTTTGGAGGAGGAAGAGCAAGGCCTATGAAGAAAAGAACACCTTACCTACTGTGAAGCATGGCCGGGGGTCAATCATGCTTTGGGGCTGTTTTTCTTCTGCAGGTACAGGGAAGCTTCAGCGTGTGCAAGGTACCATGAATTCTCTTCAGTACCAGGAGATATTGGAAAAAAATGTGATACAGTCCGTCACAAACCTGAGGCTTGGGAGACGTTGGACCTTTCAACAGGACAATGATCCCAAGCATACCTCCAAGTCCACTAGAGCATGGTTGCAGATTAAAGGCTGGAACATTTTGGAGTGGCCATCGCAGTCACCAACCTTTAATCTGTTTGAGAACCTCTGGTGGGACTTAAAGAAAGCAGTTGCAGCACGAAAGCCTAAGAATGTGACTGAACTTGAGGCTTTCACCCATGAAGAATGGGCTAAGATCCCCGTAGATCGCTGCAAGACACTTGTGCCAAGCTAGGCTTCACGTTTAAAAGCTGTTATAACTGGAAAAGAATGTTGTACTAAGTACTAAGAATGAATGTCACTTGGGGGTTGAATAAAACTGATAACGATGTGAGCACAGAAAAGACATTTGTGGTTATTTCATTATAAATGTTATGTTATATTTGTCTGACTTACAAGTGTCTCTTTGATTTAATTTTAAACAAGATGACTGAAAAGATCAAAATCAATGTTAAACTGGCCAAAACACTCAATTTCAGTGGGGGTTGAATAATTTTGAACACAACTGTAGGTGTTCTGTGTGTATTAACCAATTTAATACTACTTTGAAAAACCGCCAGGGAGTATTACCTATTTACCATCATATTTGCTGAACTTTTTTCAGCATTATTAGTGCTACTTTTTGCTACATAATTTTTGATGAAAATTTTGCCTTTTTAATAACTTTGATGAAAGGAAAAGTTGAAAGTTTAAAAAATGATGGTAAAGGCTGGTGGGGGAAAAAAAAGCAAAAATAATGTCTCTTTATAATATATGTAATTATAATGTCCCTTTTATTGGTAAATAAAAAAAATCGGAACCTTCAAAAAAAAAAATCTTTAAAAAGCAAAAAATGTACCTTTTAAAAATCGAAGCCTCAGATAGTATTACAGTAAATGATGGAAAATAGTCTAACACCCCCCTGAGTACTGAGTATTGAGAAACACTCCACAATGTACTGACACCTCCATGGACCCATTGGCAGGCTAAATAAATTCCCACTTAAGCGTTTTCGTCACCTCAGACTTGGCGAATTGGAATGGCTGAACTTAATTCAAAAATAAACTTTTCTTTATTTTATAAATATGCTTAAGCGGTTACCGCAGCGATGTATGGCAAAAAGCGAAATGTAGCGGTAATGACCTTTCGCCACTGGTTATCACTGCTTTAGAAATAGCGAAAAGTCAAAATTAGGCGTTAAAGAAGGCAAAAAGTTTAGCGAACCTTTATAAATATACCCCAAAGTGTACTTTAACACGGTAACATTTTGTAACTTTTCTGGAAATTTTACTGGAATTATGGGTGAAATATGTCAAAAAATGTTTACATTTGCAAATTTTTATGGATTTTTCCCATTTTTACTTATAGTTATCTTAAGGTTACACACAAAATTATTACTGTTACTAAAAGCTCTGATACTCCCGAGGACAATGATACTAGATATATGTAGGTACCCCACTTTTCCTGTACAGGAGACCCGCCCCAAACTAAAACTGCACCTTCAAGAATATTACACCAAATTGAAATGTATAACTACTTCTGACTGTTAAAATAGAATATCTTCCAAATTAACTAAAATATCCCCACAAGTGAGATATTTTTAGAAACTACACACCTGCAGGATTTTATGAGTGAGGTAAGTTTCGATCAGAATGCAGATACCTGGGCGCAGCTCTTCGTCCAATTGTAAGTTATTTTCTCACATTTTCCTTTTTTTCCTCAACTGTAAAATCAGAGACAAAATCAAATGCGAATTTCAGCTAATCCTAAAAAAAAAAAAGCCTAACCCCTCCCAAGTAAAACGGTATGCCACATTCATGGGTGTACCCAGAGACATGGCTACCAACTAACCCAGAGCGGGACCAATGCCAAATGTCAGTAGCAGCAAAAAAAAATTAGCCAGCTTTACATTCGAACAGTCTGCAGTTTTTCCCAGTAAACACCCCCCTAACTCAGAATTACTCCCCACAAACTATATATTCCTGAAATCTACACACCTTCAGCTATGTAACACTGTAGTTTGTTCATTCATACCATCAGTTCTTTGTAGAAGTTCGCACTTTTCGCAGATTTTCTAAACAAAATTAACAACAACATTCAAAAGGTAGAAATCATGCCAAAATCCCATGGAATGTAAAAAAAGTTATCAAATATCTATCTGCCAAATGCAGATGAAAAGCCACAAAGTGAGACATTGCACGTTGGCTCAGAAAAAGAGTAAATATTAAGCCAACTCAGAATTTGAACAGTCTGCAGTTTTGTCCACAAAACAACACCGTATCTCATAATTACCCCTCACAAACTATATATTCCTGAAATCTATCTACACATCTTTAGCTATGTACCTCTGTAGTTCGTTCATTCATACCATCAATGGTGTGGGCGCAGTTTGTCATAGAAGGTTGCACTTTTCTGAAAAAATGAACAAAAAACAACATCAAAAGGTAGAAATCATGCCAAAACCTTATGGAATGTAAGAAGTAGTTGCCAAATATCAATCTCCCAAATGTCCTGAATCAAACAGTATGCCATATGCATGGTAACACACGTGGACGTGTAAGCGAAAAGCGAAGCTAAGTAGCAAAGACTTAGAAAAAAATCCTATTTGTGAATGGAACTTTAAGTTTATTCACAAAAAGTATAGTAAAGCTGTCACACTGACTAAACCAGGTACTGCACTTTGATTTGAATGGAGATTGCAGTGCAGTACCTCCACAAGACCACCAGGGTCCTACCCTCCTACCACTCTTAGGGTAGACCCTGGTTGAGGAGGAAGCTCCATGACGTCACCGGGGTCTCCCTTTCCGCATTGAAGACTTCCTCTGTGTGGGACTGGCTGCTGCTATACAGTCACAGCAATAAGGTACGATATCTCCCGATCCCCCCCCCCCCCGGATTTGGGGGGATCAAGGGGGCTGGGGGGGGGCAGTTGAATGCTGCCCCCCGATCGCCCCTAGCTCGGGCCAATTTTTTCTTTTTAAAGGGACATGCACAGATCGTATATTTACGACCATTGAATTTTCTATCAAAAAAATTTACTCCATAATAAAAAGAATTTTAATAGTGTATTTAAATATATTCTGTCTTCATTTTACATTTGTCATCTAAACTTATAGCTTTGTTAACAGTAACAGGTACTGTATAGTCTTAAACGTATCATATATTTGAAAATCTGGCAGGTTACAATGTAAAATGGCAATCATGGTCTTTAAAAAGGGCGTTACCACAAAAAGTTGGTGTGGCTTTTGAAAAGTGGGCAGGGACAATAATAATTGCTGTGCGCTTGCTCACTTTAGATTTGTCCCTCATTGTACTTTACAAATGTTGGGAGGTATGATTAGGGCTAGGCCACACTGCTGAGTTTTTTTTGTGTTTGCGTTTTTACAAAAACGCGGCAACGCAAAAAAAGCACGTTTTTCGGTGCGATTGCGTTCTGCATTTTTAATCGCAATCGCATGCGGTTTCCTATACTTACTGAAGAAATCGCAAGCGCAAAAAAATCGCACATGAAATCGCATGCTATTGCGATTGCGTTGCAGTGTGGTCGTGCCCTTAATGTGTAAAATTTAATCATACAAAATAATGTGTAAAAATTGATTACCGTATAGACTCGAGTATAAGTCGATCCGAGTATAAGTCGAGGTACCTATTTTTACCCGAAAAATTTGTAAAAACTGATTGACTCGAGTATAAGTCGAGGGTAGAAATTATCACCACTACTGCCTTCTGATTCTGTGTTGTTTTTAGGCTTTAGTTTCCCTTTAAATGGACAGCAGAATTCCCATACATGAATCCCATACAGTAATAGCCAAATCCAGTACCAGTAGCCTCCAATTCCTTGGCACTCCAGATGTTTGGAAACTACAACCCCCAGCATGCTTTGTTGCTGGGAGTTTCAGTTTCTAAACACGTGGAGTGGCAAGGTTCAGTAAACTTTTAATTAAGCTTACCATCATTTACAATTCTCCTGAAACCCAAATTGTAAAGGGCCCTCTGACTCCATATAGTAAAGGACTCTCTAACCCCAATAGTTAAAAATGTCACCTGAGAGTTGTAGTTTCAAGCTGTCATTTGCACTGTACTAGCAGCTGTTTTTTGCCCCAAACTGAGGAGACCCATCAGATTTACAGCATCCAAACTACAGGAAGCAGGAAGTATAAAGGCAGATCAGCTCCTGTAACTTTCTATGCAGGTTAACACAGCGCCACCTACTGATTATTATCCGCAATTGCAGAATTTGTATCTAAATTAGGACTTGACCCGAGTATAAGTCGAGGTTAGGTATATATATTAGGAGTATATATGGTATACAAAATAAAATATTTAATAATACATTATTATTGCAAACATATTCAACAACCTCAAGAAAGATCAAGATAAAATTGAAAAAATAACAATTTAATAATATACTTAAGTGAACTTTCTACCTAATGTATTGTTAATGTACTATAGGGTTAGCAAGGATTTAACACTGACAGTATTAAGTTTAAAAGTGTTCTGACCTGTGCAATTCAAATTTTAGTTCAGTTTTGCACTACCTAGTAGTGCAAAACTTAACATGCAATCCATTTTAGTGTAAAACCCGATGCACGCCACGCTTCTTACATGACTATGATCCACTGATGTACTTAGGGAATAGTGACCATGATATAGTGTCATTTAATATAGGTTGCAAAAAACTAAAGTGCACTGGCTTAACAAAAACTTTTAACTTTAGGAAAGCTAATTTTATGCTTTTAAAGGAATCGCTCCTGCTCATAGACTGGGGGGAACTGTTTCTAGGTAAAGAAACTGAGCAGATGTGGACCACTTTTAAAGGGATATTAAACTATTACATTTCCAAATCGGTACCTTTAGGTAACAAGTGTAAAAAAATTAGGTCCAGTCCTGCATGGCTTAATGCTCAGGTAAAAAGGGAAATGGAAAACAAGAAAAGGGCTTTTAAAATTTTGAAAACAGAAGGCACAGAACAGGCTTACAGGGAGTACAAAAGCTGTAATAAAGAGTGCAAGAAAGCAATTAAACTAGCTAAAATAGAAAATGAAATACGGATTGTCGAACAAAGCAAGTCCAACCCCAAAATGTTTTTTAAGTATATAAATGGTAAAAAAATGAGGACTGAGAATGTGGGACCATTAAATAATGGAGCTGAGGTGGTTGTAGAGGATGCCGAAAAGGCTAATCTGCTAAACCCTTTTTTTACATCGGTTTTTACTGTTGAGAATCCTTGTCCTTACAGTAGGGATTGTAGCAATATGCAGGGAAGAAATGAAGAGTTTTCACATTGGATAACGGAGGATATGTTACGGAAACAATTAGACAAAGTTAATATCAATAAAGCGCCAGGACCAGATGGATTGCATCCTAGGATTTTAAAAGAGCTTAGTTCAGTTCTAGCTAGACCACTGTTTCTTATATTTTCAGATTCGCTTTTGTCTGGGGATGTGCCGCTGGATTGGAAAAAAGCCAATGTAATACCAATATTCAAAAAAGGTAGTCGTTCACAGCCTGGTAACTATAGACCTGTAAGCCTAACATCAGTGGTAGGGAAGGTGATGGAAACTTTGTTAAGGGATCATATCCTTGACTTTGTCTCCAGAGATCATCTTATTAGTAGTAGTCAGCATGGATTTATGAGAAATAGATCATGCCAGACAAATTTAATTGGTTTTTATGAAGAAGTGAGTAAGAAGTTGGACTCAGGCACAGCAGTGGATGTGGTATATTTGGATTTTGCAAAAGCTTTTGATACTGTGCCACATAGGCGACTAATGTATAAACTGAGGACTGTTGGCCTTGAAGAAAACATTTGTTCATGGATAGAGAACTGGTTATTGGACCGCAAACAGAGAGTGGTGGTTAATGGAGCTACATCTATGTGGGCTAAAGTTCTAAGCGGAGTGCCTCAGGGTTCTGTACTGGGGCCGCTTCTGTTTAATCTGTTTATAAATGACTTAGAAGGGGGCATTGAGAGCAAGGTCTCTGTGTTTGCTGATGACACTAAATTATGCAGAGCTTTGGAAACTTCCAATGATGTGCAAGTGCTGCAAGCAGACCTAGATAGATTATCAAAATGGGCAGCAGAATGGCAGATGAGATTCAATGTAGATAAATGTAAGGTGATGCATTTGGGATTTAATAACCCCTGTGCCATCTACACCATAAATAACTCTGTGTTAAGTTCATCTGTAATGGAAAAAGATTTAGGGGTTCTGGTAGATAACAGACTTAGCTGTAGCAAACAATGCCAGGTAGCAACAGCTAGAGCTAGCAAGATATTGTCTTGTATAAAAAGGGGAATAGATTCAAGAGAGAAAAATATTATTCTCCCTCTTTACAAGGCACTGGTAAGGCCTCATTTGGAATATGCGGTGCAGTTTTGGAATCCCGTATACAAAAGGGACATCTTGGAAATTGAGGCAGTTCAGAGAAGGGCAACTAAATTAATAAGGCGAATGGAGGGGCTTGAATATGCAGGCAGATTAGACAAGTTAGGGCTGTTTACATTGGAGAAGCGGCGGTTGCGTGGGGACATGATAACCTTGTACAAATATACTAATGGCCCATACAATGAGCTCTCTTGTGCATTGTTCACTAATAGGTCATATCAGAGGACACGTGGACATCCTTTAAGGTTGGAAGAAAAGAAGTTTCATCTTCAGGTTAGGAGAGGTTTCTTTACAGTGAGAACGGTGAAACTGTGGAACTGTCTTCCAGCAGATGTGGTAATGGCAAGTTCATTGAATAACTTTTAAAAAGGCCTGGATAAGTTTCTAAAACTAAAAAATATTGAGAATTACTGGTATTAATGCATATAGATCTGGTTGATCCAGGGATACATTCCGATTGCCGTTTGGAGTCAGGAAGGAATTTTTTCACCCTTTTTAGCTGGGGTTTTTTGCCTTCCCCTGGATCAACTGTTAGGTAGGGTTAAAAAAAAAAAAAAGTGAATAGGTTGGACTTGATGGACGTATGTCTTTATTCAACCTTAATTACTATGTTACTAAATCTCAGAGTGTAACGCATTGGTGGCGAACCTATGGCACGCGTGCCAAAGGTGGCACTCGGAGCCCTCACTGTGGGCACTCATGCACAGCAGAGGTTGTTACCAGAAGTGTAGTGGCTTTCTGTAGCAGAGAGAGGTGACATGCTATAACATATAGCTCTGCTTGAGTCCCTGTGTTGGATGTCAAACGCCTGTCTAATAATGAAGGGGTTAATGGTCACTGTTTAGATCTCAATCTCCTGTGTGGTAAAGTATTGATTAATAGGTATTCTATAATTGATTCCATCTACTGTATTGGTCTGTGTCTATTTGAGATGTTTTTTCTAAAGTAAAAACTCCGTATTCAGGTTAAATGATCATGTTGGCACTATGCAATAAAAAGTGGGGTTTGGGGTTGCAGTTTGGGCACTCAGCCTCTATAACTGGTCTAACGCCACACAGACATAGGTACACACGCCTACTGATACACCCCAACACACACACCCACCCACCCTTTTGATTCCATGGCAACATACACACAATATTAACGTGTATGTATTTAATCAGAATGAATTATGAAATTCCCTTTCACTCCCAAAGTGTAATTTTAAAAGAAACTTAGGACTAGGCTGGACTTGACCTTTAAACCCTGCAGCACAGACACACACATATTCCTAAACCCTGCAGCACAGACACACACATATTCCTTTCCAAAATGCAGCCTTTTCAAGAAAAATTTAAACTTTTCCTTGTTAGCGAGACAATTCTGTAGTAAGACAGTGCTGTATATAGTTTCAGGGATCTGAGGGAGGCTGAACCCTGGGAGGTGGGAATCCTGCACCTGATCACATTGTCCTGATACCTGCACACCGCCTCCCAGTGAGATCCTTCAATAGGAAGTGCTAAATAATGAAATCCTTCATCCCTACGTTTCAATAGCATTAATGATAAAAATAATGTGAGCCTTACAATCAATATGAAATAGGGCACTGGTCCGAAAATGAATAGGGTCCAACATTGTCCTAATGCACTGACAACCAATCATATTGCAACGCTTTTGCACAAGTCCGCCCACCAGTCCCTCCTAAAAGCCAACTCAACAAAGATGTGCACCGCTTAAGGTAATAGAGTGGATGAAACAAGTGTAGAGCGCCGCGGTTTATGTTCCTGTTTCCTTCCTGGTGAAGACGTATTGAACAGTGATTGGATAGGTCGGGTACAACTTCCGGTGACGTTTTGGTCGTACAAGAACTAAGGGTAGCAGTGCTACGTGTCCTAGTTGGCTCGAGACGTTAAGTTGATTGCAGGTTGGATTGGGCTGGTCAGGCACAGCACACACGGTAGGTATATATATATATACGCATTAATGTAAACCTTATATCTAAATGGTTGGTCTCACGATTTGACTTTTTGGAAAGGTTCTAGGTGGTGAGTAGTTTAATGATTACGGTTCTATTTGTATTTTAAAGGGGAACTTTTATCTTGAACACATTGTGTGTAAATGTTACTGCCAGTTCCCAACAATGCCACAGATGATCTGTCCACCCCTGGGATACAGGCCCTCACCCATAACCAAAGATCCGTGTAAAGCTGCTTACAGCATTATTTGCTGGCACTGACACTCCTGCTGGTTTGGAACTCAAACACCAATAAATAGGATAGGGAGAGAATACAGGCTTTGAAACAACCTTTTCAGCAATATGCAAATCAGGAACAAAGACTTCTGGGAATTTACCATGTTTCCTTGGAAGCTTAAACACCAGCAGAGTTGGCAGCTGTTGGGAACAGCCGCCAGTGACTGGCTGTAATGTCAAGCGTCGCAGCTTTCGCTGGAAGACATTCCTGAAGCTGCCTAGTCTGCAGAGTGTGAAGTCTACTTACTAGTCTGCAAGTTAAGGTTCGTACACACCTGCAGAAGTTTGCCAGCCCCCCTAGCCCAACTTAACCTGCGACAAATGGCCTATAGTCACGTGTGAATGCGTTCGTTCAGGGGTCCCCGACCGAACGCGTGCACACGTACAAACATCTGCAGGTGTGTACGAACCTTAACTTAACACGCATCTTTGTTAAAGGTAAGGATAAGGGCAAATATGAATGGGTGATCGACCTTTATAGAGAACATTGCTTACAGGGTAGACATGGCCTTTTAATTTGTTCTTGTGTGATTGATCTGTCTTAAAAGGTATTTTATCATGAAGGTGCTGGAAGTTTAACAGCAATATTCTATTTTCAAAAGATGCTTGAAGTGGAACGTTGACCTTTTTCTTAGCTTTTTTATACTAGCGGTACACCTGAAACTATTCATGTCTTGAAGAACCACCTCATAAACCACTGGATTTCAATCGTCTCTCAGTCCACTGTGCCAGTGACAGAGGTACTTTTATTGGTATATTATTAAAACATAGAGCCTAATGGATCTGCTCTATCGGTTTCATTCATCTCAAGATAGGTACACTACTTAGAAATGCATTGCTCAGAAAAAGTGCTAAAATCAGGTCCACTTGTTATTATTAAAAACACGAATCATGGGAGAGTAAGAATTTATGGTTAAGGACTAGGCCACATCAGACTTTTTTAAACGTGCAGTTCAATCATGTGTTAAAAATCGCATATTGTTATTCTGGACACACTAGGTGAGTTGCACTGCGATCACCGGTTTTTGTTTTTTTTGCCCATGTGCTCTGATAATGGCAGATTGGCGGATCACAGCGCAATCATGCGCTAGTTAACGAGCATGCCTAATTCCAGTCTGTTATAGTATAGTCAAAGTAAATGATAATCGGAAACTGGATAGTATGCAGATGCAGCTAGGTACAAATAGTACCGGTGCTATGAATGGTATTAAATAACAATATATAAAGACTAGTAAATAGGCACCCAGATGTGGTCCATTTCATACCCAATCAAATAGATAGGGGCACTCATGCTGCTATATCAAGCTATAATCATATAGATAAAGACAATGATCTAAACGATCATACAGGGTGTAGTGGGTTAAAACAAGAGCTTTATTCATAACTATATATAAAAAATTTCCTACACATATCCCCAATAAAATGTCAATGTGAACATACAAACACTGTAAAACATAAATATAATGTAATAAATAACAATAAATATGACTCTAGGCGAGCTGGAGGAAAAGACCTTGTCCCAAACTGTAAGTCTGTACTTGTAAATAGAAGTCAGTAGATACTAAATATGTCGATAAAAAGAAATTGAACAATGTAGCAGCACACAACTGAATCAAATGGCAGAGTGATATACGATCTCACCCAGCCGCGTGGACTTCCTTAGGATCTCCTTCCCTGCACGGACAATGTGCTGATGGATCGCTCCCAGCAACGACTCCGCTCTTGATTCCAGAGACCAGCTGCAAACTTCTACAAGGTACCGTCCATGCGTAAATGAGGCTAATGGTCCGGTAGGGAGCAATGGCCGGGGGCAGGCACCAGGTGCAACTCCGGCACTCGTCTGGTCCTAACCCAAACCCAGACAGAGTCCCCACCTCCCGCTCCAGGCAGAGAGCCGAGCAGGGAACCAAGTGTGTAGCCACGAGAATCTAAATAAGTACAGCTTCCAAAATATGATAAGTGGGTCCAGTAGCTCAGCCTATATAGTTATGAATAAAGCTCTTGTTTTAACCCACTACACCCTGTATGATCGTTTAGATCATTGTCTTTATCTATATGATTATAGCTTGATATAGCAGCATGAGTGCCCCTATCATATTTGATTGGGTTATGAATGGCACTAAGGCACATCTGTTGCCTATTTGTTATAGTATAGTCTCGGGCTACAGACAAAATGATGTGACAAACCCAGTTGTCACCTTTGCCTCTGAGACAAACACATATGAAATCTACATGTTAAAGCATGAGGCAGGCTGCTTTGGGTTCAATGTAGCTTTACATATTTAATGAATGACTACATATCCTTTTAATATGTAGATTTTATATGTCCTAAGATTAAATTTAATGTGCCACAGTCCTGCAGATATTGCTTTTTCATCTCAGATTGCATGCCATTTGCATACCCTTCAACATTACTCCTTTAATATTTACTTATAGAAACAACATAGTGCAAAGCTGCAGGGTGAGGTAAATAAAGTGGAGCTGATTTAAGCACAGCTCTGCACAATGCATTACTCTGTAGTGTACCTATCTGATGGTGAATGTAACCTTCACTATCTGGAGGTGAATGAAACCCTCAGAGCAGTTTGCCATTTTTGTAATATCCCAATACAATCAGCATTAATTTAAATCTACTGATTTAAAGGGCACGTCCACCCCTCTTTCAAAAATCCAGTATGTAGTAGAACACAATTTCATTTTACTTCTATTGCTTACAATCCCACACTCCAGCGCCGGTAAGTCCACGCCTCTGCAGCAGAGACTTGTTCAGGAATGGCAGTCAGCCATTGGCCGTGATGTCATTTTCACGGGCATGACTGACTGCCCTTCCCCGGAAGTATCTGGGAGCCGCGGCTCTGGAGCGTGAGATTGTAAGAAGCTTTACACAACCTGGGAGTGTCTTTGTTAAAAGTAAGTTAAACCAAACCCAGCTTTTGGGGGTGTTCTACTCAATACTGGATTGTTTAAAAGAGGGGTGGACATGCCCTTTAAATCTAAGCTATTTACGAATAAAACAGGAATAAAACAAACATGACAAAATAAGTCTCTAAAGGTAGAAGGAAGATAATAATAATAAATATATACTTGCCTTCCTCTACACTGTGTAGTATTAAATGACCCCTACATTTCTCTTCTGCTGCATATAGTTGTCCAGCATTGCCAAATTAAAGTACAGGAGACTGAAGAGTATTTTCCTAGTGTAAACCGTTTCTGCCTGAGAGAACCTCTGAGAAGTTTCTTTCATGCGCAGTGTAGTTTTCCCTCCCGCTGCCTTCTGTGCACAAACTTTCACATAGTCAACAATGAGTATGCAGCATGAAATGCCCCCACAATTAGACCTCGGTAGGTTTATCTCTGCCAAATCTTATCCTAAATCTACTTACCAGCCCTCTTTCCATCACCCGCCTTCTTCCGATCGTGGAAGGGGCCAGAAGTGGCTGAGACTCTGTGATAAGAAGTATTGCAGTCTAGGTTAATGGCCATTTCCAGCTGCATACTCATTTTTTTGTGGGGAGGGTTTGGACATGCTCTTAAGTAATCCTTACCTTCCACTCAGAGCATTTACAGAGGAAACATGCCAGAATGCAGTCATTCATTGGCCATGAGCAGGGGCGTAACTGCAGGGGCCTGGGCTCCCCCATGAGATTGGAGGGCCTGCCACAACCCCCAATATCTGCTATTTTTAAACAGCTGATCTCTCATATGAAGGAAACATACGTGCGATCAGCTATTTAATAGACCGTAATCGGAAGTTCGTGTTCAGTCTATTAAACAGCTGATTGCGGTAGTTACACCACTGGCCGCGAGGAGCATCTGTGTGAGGTGCCATCTTGCATGTGGCTGGGGAAAGTAAGAGTTAAGGGCTTCAGGTAATGAAGGGAGGTAAGTAGGTAGGTAACTATAACAATCTCTGGGTTTAGGGGTGGGACGGGGAAGGAAAGTAGATTTTTTTTTTTCCAGGGTTAATTTGCCCTTTTATTAAATATTGCAAAAATGTTACACATCTGACCTTCAGTTATATGCTTTTGGATATTGTCAACGTTTTTACTTGTATAAGATGAGATGCTCTTAACATTTTATTTCTTTTTGTTTAGTCATGGATCAAGTTATGCAGTTTGTGGAGCCCAGCCGGCAGTTTGTTAAGGATTCCATCAGACTTGTCAAAAGATGCACCAAACCAGATAGAAAAGGTATATTTTAAAGTCTGCTTATCCCTTTAAGGGCAAATAAAGCCTCTAAATAACACTGAATAAGAAGGCAGAGCATCTTGCTATAAAAGCAGTAATCACCTCTTAATTTTATGTGCTGGGAAATTCTCCTTTCAAACATGGGGTTTGTGTTTTATTTTCCAGCATTCCAGTATAACACAGTATGGTCATTGACCACTGTGTTCATTGCACATCTCCAAACCTAAATTACTGCAGGAACTTGTTGGCCTGACAGTGCACATGCACACAGTTATCTTATCCAGTTCTTTAGGGGATTGTTTTTACTTTAATTCTAGTGATAATTTACAGTTTGTGTTCTTGGGGGGGGTTAAAACATTTTTGGTTTAGTTCTCCTTTAAAGGACTAGTATAATGAGAAAATGTCTTTATCTTAATCTTTAAAGGGAAAATATTGCCCCTGCCTGGCCCCCACCCCTCCCCAGTTAAAAGTGCCATGAGTGAAGACCTAAACTGCTGGGTCTTACCTTAATGTGCAGAAGTCTCCAAAATAGGCTTCTGAAAGCTGGCTCTGGACCCTTCACGTCTGTGTTTATTGGAAAGAATCGCTCCTTGCAGAGTGTGTCTAACTATTGATCAGCTCTGCCAAGCGGCTTTGTGAGCAGTAATAATCAATTTTGAAAAACCTACAGGGACATTCAATAAAAGTTCTTATCGTTAAAAATGGTGCCAATTTTGCCACAACCAATCAGATATTATTTAACATTTGAAAGCTAACAACTGATTGGTTGGGGCAAAATTAACACCAAGAACTTTTATTGAATAACCCTGCTAGTTTTTTCCAATATAGATGGCTTATTAAAGAAGTATTGTTTCCTAAACAAATTCTGACTTATTGCCTGGAAACTGCTGATTAAAACAATATATTCCTTGCATTTTTGTGTAATTCCTAACTAAATATGTAACTGTAGTCAAGTTCTCCAAACACTTAACTCCTATTTATTGCACCTACACACTGGCCTTGGTTTGTTTTATGTACTTCATTCAGCATGCTAGTGGAGAACTTCCCAAACAGCTACTTTCTATTTCTATATGCCAAGGAGAAAGTGCAACTATTGGAAGCTGTGAGTGGAGCACCGGCAGGTAAGTTTAACTCCTGAACTTGGGTTCTATTATTCACAGGGAGGTGGGAATAAGCGATCTCCCCTCCTTGTGCATAATAGACGAAAATGCAAGGTACATGAGTTAGTTAATCGGTTTGGTGTCCCTTTAATTACAAACTATGTTGGTATACTGAACACTCATTGGTGACAATACTTCTGCAGGATTTCACAACCTTGTAATAAAGTTGTTTAAAACCGAATTGTGAAATGGAAAGCTTTGTTTTTTTTTTTGAAGGGAATATTTAACCCCCACCCTGTATAACATACCTTTAGTTGAGGAACCTTGGCTTGCAAGGTGGCTATATTTACTATTGCAGTGATGTCCCTGCAATCTGTGATCTTTCCCAGTCTGCTCTTTTATGAGCTTGTACATGCACAGAAAAGGCATCTTGGGGAGCAGCCATCAGTCTTTGGCCATGATGTCAGGACCGTGTTGGGACTTGGTGCTAGTGGATATTGGAAAATTGTACTGGGATGGGTGTTCTTTAAAGTTACCTTTTGCTTTATGCCTGTAATCACAGGTAGGTCATTGTTATCAATGGTACCAAACATGAGCAGTAGCACAAAAGAGTGAGTGGTGGACGATTTGGATAGGAGGAACAGAAACTGCACAATTTTGTAATCCGCCTATACTTATTCCAACTGCATTTTGTTTTCCAGAATTCCAGAAAATAGCAATGGCGACTGCTATAGGCTTTGCAATCATGGGATTTATTGGTTTCTTCGTAAAGTTAATCCACATCCCCATTAATAATATTATTGTGTAAGTAAATCTTTCCCACTTCTGCAAATTTGATAGTTAATTTGATATAAACATAATTTATAGCACTGAAAAGAATTTTTTTTATATAGGGTTTTTGTTAGTGTTTTTAACTGAAAAGAATTGTTTTTATATAGGGTTTTTGTTAGTGTTTTTAAGAGCATCAGAAGAGGCTATATAATGAAAACTGTTCTGCTTCAAACGTTTTATAATCTAATAACACAAGAATAAAACCCAATAAGCTCTTGATTTTTGAGAAGGTATTGAACCAAACTACCCTGGGGGTCTTAAACTGAAATACTAAAAGCAGGAAGAAATGCAAGCAGAGCATTAATATTAAGATGATAGTCTGTGCTTGTGTGGCGATAGGGATTACCTTAACAATATTTTTGTAAAAAAGAAAAATAGGTTTTGGTTTTCTTCTTATTGTCCTTTTGGTTTAATAATTTGCAACTTATAATAGGGATTTATGTTTGTGTATGATCCACTGAAGGGCAAACTGTGGCTCTCCAGATGTTTGAAAACTACAACTCCCAGCATTCCTATGCTTCCCTCTGTAGTTGGGGAATGCTGGGAGTTGTAGTTTTCAAACATCTGGAGAGCCGCATTTTGAGGATCACCGATACCAAGACAGGGATTATTAAATGGTGTACCTCCCAGATGTTTGTAAACTACCACTCCTGGTGTTCCTCCTATTACATAGGGAAGCTAGGGAATGCTTGGTTGCAGTTCTGAAGTTGGCAGCAATTTTAAGTGAACATATCTTTTAGGACTAGATCCCACTGTCGCATTTTAACACTCAATCTGATCCACACTACCGCGTTTTAACATTCCATAGCATCGTAATTACCATTCAATTGCGTGTTAAAAAAAGTTCATGTATGTTGCACAATTAGTGTGGCCACACTAGGTGCACTGGTGCCTGCTGCACTCTGAATATCAGCATCACCATTATTGGTGTGATTTGCATGCACTCCCATAGCCCAATATTACGGATATCGCATCAAATCGCATGCGTGTTCAGTGTGACCTCGGCATTAAATAGCTGTGTTGAGTTAGTGTATGGCCAGCGTATCTAGTATTATTTTTGTTTTTGTAAGCAGAATTTATAGGTTTTGTTTTTTTTATTTCTGCAAATAATTTAAAATTTTTTTTTTTTTTTTTTCCAGCGGCAGTTAAAAGTGAATTCTGTGCAATAGTCTGCTTGGGTTTGGAACAATGGCAATGTTTGAGGACAAGATCTAATTTGTTTTTGTTAAATGTATATTTTTTATTTGTCTGTGCTCATTTAATAAACATTATAGAAAGCCTGGTATTTGTTTTTCTGCTATAAATAGGGTTCTGAAACTTTTTTTAACCCTTCTGTTTAATTTAAAATGATTTTTTTTTATTTAGAGCTGTATATGGACTCTTTAACCACTACCTTCCGCATTAGTGCAGCGTTCCGGTTTTTAATTTGAAACCAGCAGTTTTGAAAGTATGACCAGATGGAATTTTCTAAATTTGTGGAATTGGAATATAGAAAATTCTATAGATTGTGTTCGGAAATTCTAAATAATCTGATTCGATTTAGATTTTCAGAACCACTGTCTGTACAAAATCTCGTTCAACTCAAGTTGAGTCCTTATCACCCAATTTCTTTTCAGTAAAATATGAAAATATATTAACTGGTCGATTTAATTGTGCAGTAGTCACTTAATATGTCCAAACAAACTTGGTAACCATTTAAGGCTATTGCCTTGATTATCTGCATACTTGCATTTGTACAAATGATAAACTTTTTTTTCTTACTATTATTACTAAACTATATAAATGTGGAGTTGCTAAGATTTTCTGACACTAAAGCCTTGTATAGACATCTGACGCCACAGACACGAAGCAAGTGCACAAGTGGGTTGAACAGTTGGACAGGACCCGTTAATGGTCAGTCTGGCGAATCGAGACCATTTTTCCCGATGAGGTGCCCATAAAAACGGACATTAATATGTGGTGTGCGTTGGCCCCTGCCTGCGATCATGGGTGTATGAACATTTTAGTATTGTCTTTTTTTATGCTTTGTTACTATTAATAGAAGGGTAACAATATTATACATTTTTACTAGTATGTTACCTTCCTTATGTATTTAGATTGGTAGGATGTGCAGTGAGTTTTAGCATTTATTGGTATCTATTTCCTTATATACAATTCTGTAGATGCTTATTAACGAACATTTTTTTTGACACCCTTCCTTATGTTTTTCAGTATACTATTATTGATGTTATTAGCTTTTATCTTAACACTAGCAGAGTACCCGGCGTTGCCTGGTTTTTATAAAGATCCAGCCCGAACCTGCATCCAAAATTCAACACCTGCAGCTTTCTAACCTGACCCACAAATCTGGGGTGGCCGATACAATGCAGGATTCTAGGGCAGATCTCATCCCCAATGAGATCTGCCCTACCTCACAACATTTGGGGGGGGGGGGGGGGGGTATTGTGCAATAATGGGATATTGCAAAATGTCCAAATTTGAGGGCAAATAATGTTGGTATTAGTCCTAAAAAATAAATTATTGTGAGGTATTGTACCCCGTTGCTAAAGGGGGAGTTGATATTATACACTTTGAAGCATATCACATCAACTTCCCCTTTAACACGTATCACACCAACTATCCTTTTAAGGCTTATCACACTAACTTCCCCTTTAAGGCATATCACACCAACTTTACCTTTAACATGTAGTATCGCATCAACTCTCTCTTTAGCACATAGCACATCAACTTCCCCTTTTAAGAGGGAGTTGATGTGATTCGCCCTAAAGGGGAAGTTGATGCGATATGTGCTTGGTATAAAAAATAGAAAATTGTCCCAGAAGTTTTTCTGGAACATACACACATACATTGACTTTTGTTTTCTTCCTATCAAATGCTGCTATGTATTAATTTTAAAAAGTTGTAATTTTATCAGTGTACACATTGCCTTATATTTTTAATGTGCAAAAGTTACCATATATAAAAAAAAAAAACTCTCACCCTTCTATGTACTATAGTCTCAGAGTTATATGCTGACAAATGTATTTTGTGTTTATTCTGTTAAGAAGGAAAGCCTGACCCCTTTACATTAATGGCCAATCACAGTTCATTGGTAAATGCATATATATTAATGAAAAAGGTGAAAAAGGAAAATACTTCTATCACACTGCAAACCTCAATCTGCACCAGCTCCCCTACCAGGCTGCTAGGAAAAGCATTGAAAATTCTGGCATTTTTAGGGGGAAGGAGAGTCATTTAACCAGTGGGGAGGGGAGGCACTGTTATTGAAAGAAAGCAAAAGGTTTTCTACATAGATCTCTGAAAGCACATGGAAGTTGAGAGTTGACTATTAAATTTTGTGATCTAGCCATTTTCGTTAATAAAATAAGTAAACCAAAATGCACATAGACTTTGTACACTAAATTTGGTTTCCCTGGATCAGAATCCTATTTTGGAAAAAAATTGAGGTGCATTTGAATTTCAAATTCTTGGTGCAAATTAGGACAACTGGGGTCACATTTCCCAGCCATTTAATTTCTTTTTAAGTTTCATGCATATGAGTGCACACAACACAGTCACACTGCCACTTTCTATTTTTTGAAGAGGAACTTAAGTCACCAGACAAAATTGTACCAATAGACCGACCACATTCACAATAATACTATTTACAAGCTGTGTCTCAGCTCTTACTTTGCTGTGGCAGCTGGTTGATTTATTTAATCTATGGGTACTAGGGTCTGGTCCCATAATTAATTTCTCCATTTCTGTGGGTCTTAAGTATGCACCGTATAGTTCTTAACGTGCCCTTTGGTACACAGCTGAGCAGTACGCATGCCAAAATTCTCCCTGAAGCCAGGTAGGAGGCAGAGTCCTGCTATCCTCCTGGTGGGCAGTTTTTGGGACTTTGGGGGGGGACTACAGGAGAACCATATGGAGCTGGGATGTGAGGTAAGGATTAAACTACACTACATGATGGGGCCAGTAGTTGGGGGGATTATAGTTTTGGGGGTGGACGTGCCCTTTAAACTCATTGGTGACATATGCAAAACCACAGGCCTATGTTACACTAAAGATGGCTTAATAAAGCCAAGACCAGTCTTTAGTAGGGTCTCATTTAGCTCCTGGAATGCTGTTTATGTCGGTGTAGCATTTCCTATAGGGCTTCCAGGTAAATTACCCAGAACTCTCCTCATTTGCATATGAGTTAAAGGACAACTATACTGTAAAAATTTACTTTTTAAAAATGAAAAGTACCTGGGGCAAGGAGATAGGATTGATTATTCCCACCTCCCAATATTGTTTTGTTGAGGAGCTACAGCACGTACAGTTTTCATCTGCCAGGTTATGGCCCTCGGCCATTCTATATTAAAGATAGTGCTGAAGCATACAGGAAGACTGGCAGAAGCAGTTTTCTTAATCCTGCTGCTCCTCATAGAAATTATATTGGGAGGTAAAAAGCACCAATCCTTTCTCCCTGCTTCAGGTACGTTTTATTTTAACTGTTTTTAAAAAAAACTTCATATGCACTATAGTTTCCCTTTAAGGTGAGCTCTAATGCCTTATTCTCTTCCTTTCTTATTTAATCACCTGGTGACATCTGTTCACGTGTGCTTTACATTTTGCAAAACCTCACTGAGGATAGCTGAAACTGGTCTGTACCTGGCTCTTTGGTTTTCATTCATTCATTCAGCTCCTGGAATGTGGTTAAAGCTAACAGAAGTCTCCATTCCTTATTTACTGGCCAAAATAATTTAAGGGATATAAGAACTTCATCATTTATGGCAGCAATTACGATGTTACAACAACACATATTAAAATGAACTTAGTTAAACACTTACGAGCATTCGTCATCAGGCAAAGTGTTTTTGGAAATTATGCAGTTTTTATATCACTTAAATTACTTTGTCCAGTATGGGATGCTGAGAAGTATAGTTCAACTATCAGCCAGGACATGGAAAAATGGGTTGTAGGGACATATATATATTTCTTCTCTAAATGTATATTTAGCAAGTAATTAAATGGGCCTTCTGATCTAATTACAATAAAAAAAGTTTACAGTTAAAGGCTTGAGGTGAATAAACTGGTTCCAAAACAGTATCACACAAAGGGGAAAAAAATACCCTCCAACATTGGAGGATGTGTTGTTTTTGTACAATAGTGAATATGTGAAATTAATCTGATATAATACATCCTTTAACATACACATCGACAGCCCCCTAAAAAAAACAAGCAATTTGCTGTGCATTCTCTACTTAAATCTTTTGTATCCTAAGGGCTAGGCCACACTGAAACGCAAACGCAATCGCAATCGCATGCGATTTCATGTGCGATTTTTTTGCGTTTGCGCTTGCGATTTCTTCAATAAGTATAGGAAATCGCATGCGATTGCGATTAAAAATGCAGAACGCAAAACGCAAACGCATCGAAAAACGCGCGTTTTTTTGCGTTGCCGCGTTTTCAATAATTTTGAAAAATCGCAAGCGCAATCGCAAACGCAAGCGCAAACGCAAAAAAAACGCAGCAGTGTGGCCTAGCCCTAAAATACCATTTACGTCCAACACTCTTGTGTGCTTCTAAAAGCGAGCTCGGATTGTGCTTGAAAGCACTAGTCCTTAATCATAGGCATCCTATGATTAAGGACCACATGGTCTGAAACGCGTCAGACGAGATGAAATAAAAGCATTTTTTTAATATATACAGTCTGGTCCTCTTTTAGCTGTGAATCTGGTTGATGCAGGGCTCCATATTTGAAACTTTAGTATATAGGGTTACCACATCCAACTAAGCATCCTTTATAATATTAAAGGATAAGTGCACTGTAAAATCAAGTTATGTTCATTTGGAAGCTGCAGCTTTAAAAAAAAATGTTTTACCTATGCCCCTCCAGAGCCTACCTTTGTGCCTTGAAAGTTGCTGACACCTTGTTACTGGTTTGCTGAATATTAAGCTCCACCCCTCTGAGATTTCCTCTGCTTTCTCCTGCTTGAGCCTCAAATGATAATGCCTCTGAGATCCGTGTACGGCCATGAATGTAACTTTATGGTGCAAACTACCACAATGGTATTCTATTGGCGATCGTAAATCTACGCCTTTATAAATTTCCTCACCCCCAAGAGTGAGGCTGTAAGTTAAGATACTTAACTACTAGCTGCCTTCAACATGCCTCTCCGGACCTGTTCCCTCCCCATGACCAGCAATTCAGAGGATGCACTACCTATAGGATAAGTCATATACTGATGAATTAGTTTTGTGATATTTGCATACTTTGTTTTTAGAGATGGGCCATGGTTCACTTTTGATTTGGGTTTGCTAACTTGGATGTTGAATTATGAAAGGTCATAAAAAAAAAAAAAAGTTGAGAGGCTGTCACTACCCCTGCCCTGCTGCTGCCACCATAACAACCCCCATTTTAAACGTGTGGAACTTAATTGTATAGTTATTATAATTCCCCTATTCACTTGCGCCTCCCAACACTGTCCTCTGCTGTTGCCAATAACTGTGCACACAAGTAATTAAAGTGTGCCATGGCAAAACATTCCCAAAGTTTGCTGAAATGGATCAACAAGAAATCTGGGTACAGTTGACAAAAAATTAACTAGACAAGAGTATGCAAATAAAACACAGCCAGACGGACAATGGAAAATACCCCAACCACTTCCTTACCACCCCCTCAACCCCCACTGTACACACTTCCACATAATTTTAAAGGGTAACTTTACTGATAATAGCCACCCATCCCCTCACAATAAATTAAGATTTACAATGACTAAAGATAAGCCCAGGGTGAGAACTTTATTGTTTAGGTCCTCACCCTGGGTACTTGCATTGGGAGGGGGGAAGGTTAACATTTATATATAATATAGTTTTCTTTAATGGAGTTTCACTACCAACTATACACTGTTATCTACTACTATAAAAAACACTTTATTAAAGAATATTTCATGCTGATTTTTTTCTGTTCTTGATGTTTCTTCTTTGTCTTCTAGCTACAAATAAAGATAACTTTAACCATCAAACACTATATTTAAATATGTTATAGCTTTATCTGTGTGAAAATATTTAGTAATTATGGATTTTTGCAATATGGTTGAATATTGTTTGGTGTTGGGTCTGGCTGTGTGAGAGGATGATGTTGGTGTTAATGTAGGATCATAACAAAGCCTTTAAAATTACAATGTTCTGGTTCATTTCATTAATCCTGAGCTATTTTGGTAAGGGAAAATTTCTCCATGTAGTTTGATTTTACCCTAGTGAATAGCGCGCTTCCTACTAAGTTCCTATGTGAGCACCTGTAGCTAAGAGGTGATTATGCTGGATCAGACGCACCACATGGGGAGTCTCAGTGGAATTAGAGTGCTGCCATGTTCGTCACCATTCAAGTTTGTATAAATTTTCTTCACGCCCTGAAGTAGGTGGCATGATTTACTCACAGAAGTGAATATTCTGATTTTGTTTTCATATAAACAAACACGAAAACTGTGACCATTTGCTATGGTAATGACCTGACACTATCAGCTGGTGTCAGTGGGACGAATCATTGAAATTGCTTCCCAGCATGCTCCTTCCTGGCCCAGCAGTGCTTTTTTTCCACCCTAGAATAGAACAGTCCTAATTGGTAACTAAGATCAGGTGGCTGAAAGTACAAAGGGTTAATCAGAAGCATGAGACTAGGACACAGCACTTAACTCCTTACTCTAAATACAGACATCTATAATATAGTTGGAGAAAGGCTGCAGCTTTATTAAAAGTTATTACCGTATATACTCGAGTATAAGCCGACCCGAGTATAAGCCGAGGTACCCATTCTTACCTGAAAAAGTAATAAAACATGATTGACTCGAGTATAAGCCGAGGGTAGAAATTATCACCACTACTGCAAACCTGTAATTACCTAAAATGATTAGAAAATGAACATGAATAAAGAGGAGGTCCATGTTTTATTTTTAGAGTATTTATTTTCAAATAAAACAACCTGTTTTGTAGTCACTATATGCATTAAAGCAACAAAAAGTATGGAAAATATTTTAACTGGGAAACCTTTTGAATCAAAGTTCAAATGGCTTGAACAGCAATATGAAACATGCGGTACTCTAATTAAAATCCTTCAAAGTCAGATTCCTCATCATCAGTTTCTCCAAATAGTGCCTCAAATTCAGCTGGTGTAATGTCATCTGCATAGACATTATCATCACCATCATCAATATTTACATCATCTTCATCACTGCTGCAGTGCTGAAACAAAACCTCATCTTCTGTACCATCCATGGCATTACTTATACTGCATTTCAGAAAAGCACGTTTGATGATGTCTTCTGGAATGTCCTCCCATGCATCTCGTACCCACTTTGCTACTAATTCTATATCAGGCTTCATAAGATTTCCACCTTTTGTCAATTTGGCTTGACCTGATGACATCCATTCGTGCCACATTTTTCGCACACGGTCTTTAAAAGGTTTGTTTATAGACACATCCAAGGGCTGTAAAACAGATGTAAGCCCACCTGGAATAACAGCCAAAGTGGTTTGAAATGACTTAGCCATTGTTTTGACATCTTCACATATATGTGCTCTAAACATATCCCAAACTAGCAATGAGGGTTTTTTTTTTAATGCTACTCCTGGTCGTCCATTCCAAATCTCCTCTAGCCATTTTTTTGTTCCTTGCTCATCCATCCAGCCTTTAACATGTGGGCGGACAGTAATTCGCGGGGGGAATTTGGCATTCTTAGGCAAGGTCTTCCTTTTAAATATAATAACAGGCCGCAGCTTGACTCCATTGGCCAAACATGCCAGAACCACTGTGAAATGATTTTTTTCATTCCCTGTTGTTCTAAGGAAAATAGTTTTTTCTCCCATGGATGCCACGGTCCTGTTGCTTGGCAGATCAAAAGTCATTGCTGTCTCATCCATATTCCCGATACTTCCAAGGTCATAATTATACAACTTTCTTTGTTTTATAATAAATTGATGGAATGACATCACCTTTTCTTCCAGGTTTTGTGGTAGTTTTTGTGAAATCTTTGTTCGCTGTCGCAAGCAAAGTCCAAACCGATTCATGAATCGGGTACACCATCCAGCTGATGCGACAAAGTTCTCAATACCCGCTGTTCTATATTTCTCATCTTTAGCCATTTGAAGGGCACGTAATCGGATTCCCATGCGTGTTACACAGTATCCATTTAGACGACATTCCACAACCCATTTATGCAAGTCAGTCTCTAGAGCCCCATATGAGGTTGTTAAACCACGACGAGCCTTTTTTGACTTTGGCATCTTCTCCAATTCTGACTTGATTTTTCGCCAAACTCGAACCTGTTTTTCGTCAACGCCAAATTCCCGGCCTGCAACGGAATTATTACTTTCTTCTGCTCTTGGAACAACCGTGAGTTTAAAGCCAGCGTCGTAAGATCTGCGTTTTTGTTTTCTTCCACGACCAACCGTTTCTAACAGATTAAAAATACACAGAAGAGCCAGTAAGAAAACTTGAACCCAATACCTTAAGAGCAGAGTTTACCGTTGTTAAGTGAGGCACTGATTACTGCTTTTATATCAAGGTACGGTATTTTCAGGATTTTGCACTCAAAAAAAATCCCCTTGCCCAACTTTGAAACCCATCATTGTATTCTTTTGAGGCACTCCAGATGTTTGGAAACTACAACTCCCAGCATGCTTTGGTTGCTGGGAGTTGTAGTTTATAAACATCTCTAGCAAGTTCCACAAAAAAAAATTACGGTACCTTTCCCAACTCATATTTCTGTTGTTTAGAATGTTTGGAAACTACAACTCCAAGCAATCAAAGCATGCTGGGAGTTGTAGTTTCCTAACATTTGTATTGGCAACAAATGTTAATGTACCCCCAAAGCAGAATAACAGTAACCAGGGGCAATAATAGGCACTAATGAGGCACTAATGAGGCACTAATGAAGCAATTAAAAAAGGAAAAAAGGAACATTTTGTGGCAGATGGTTAGGAAAAGGAGAGAATGGTTTAGATATACAGAAACCTTTATAGCTTAGACAAAGTGACAAAGTGTACATTGTACATTAACTTACCGGTCCCACAGGGCCGGACAGGAGCATCGGAAATCTCGCTCCTTCCCTGCTCCTCCATTCCGATTACCGGTAGCAAGCCTTACGTAATGGCGCGCCTGCGTGCGCGCGTGCACATTCCGGAGTCTCTGCTTGGTCTGCTTGGTCTCGGTGCAGGCAATACGGTAATGGACTTGTACTTCTCCCTCCCGGTGCCCATGCTCCCTCCCGGCGGCTAATGGACTGGTACCGGTAAGTACCGTACCATTTTCAAGCAGTTTTCTGAAGTGACTCGAGTATAAGCCGAGACAAGGTTTTTAGGTTTATTTTTAAACCTAAAAACCTCGGCTTATACTCGAGTATATACGGTACATTAATTTTATTTAACTTTCTTAAAGATGTTCCAGAACAACTAGCCAGCCTATTTCCACCTTCATAGGCCACCTATTACAGACCTACTCAGGACTCTTGGCTTTTCTGTTTATTAGCCTCCTGCTGCGACAATAGTAAATAACACATTAAAACATTTTCACCATTACATTTCTTTAATATGTATTTTTTTTTAATTCTAATTTTATATATATACAGGGCGGGTGGGAGGGAAAAACCACACAAACAGAAAAAGAGGCCTACTTCATGCTGCTGCAGCCTTATATAGTCTATCTAGTTCAGATATGTAAGTTCTAACCCCTGCCTGACTCTCCCCACTCATTGCATAGGCTACCCCCCTAACTCTCCATACTGCCTGCATACCTCCTCTCCCCCTCAGACAGCTCCATTAGGCTGCTCCCTTCTCATGCACGCGGATCAGCTAACTGCCACTCCGCTTCCAAAGTCGTAAGAAGCAGAGATGGTCCAGGCAGCACTCGAAAAAAGTCAAAACCAAATTGAAAACCTAGACAAAACTAGAAATCATACACAAGCAAAATAGGTAACTTAAACACTATTACAGGCATTGACAAAAAGAAAGCATGAACTTAAAAAGAATACGCTAGCCAATCAGTAGAAATCAAAGAAGAGAATCGGAGACCAAGATAGGCTAACAAATTCAAACCTGCCGCCAAAAAAACACAGTAAATAGCTGCGGTTGATTTAAAAGAACAGCCAAAGATGCAGAAGACCATTTCTGGAAAATGATGAAAACCCTGAAGAGTTAAAGACCAAGCGTCCAACCTAAAGTATCCTACTCATAGGAGATCCAGAAATAGGCATAGTTGAAACCACCGAACAAATAGCGAAATGTTTCCACAAATTCTACCAAAAACTATACCGCACTCAACTTACCCACAACGCCCAAGGCATACGCAACTATCTAGCAGACATAGACTTTCCAAAACGAACGCAAATACAAAGAATATCCCTCGATAGCGAAATAGAGAATAGAGATACAGAATGCCATCCAAAACCTCACATCTGGAAAAGCGCCAGGACCTGAAAAGCAACTCGAATACAAACAGTCATACTAGACCTAATAAAGATCAGACCGGATTCATGCCCGGAAAATCGACATCCATCAACATCAGGCGTACACTAACCAATGACCAAATAGGCCAAAGGGCAATATTCTCACTGGATACGAAAAAGGCCTTTGATTCTCTGGAATGGAACTTTTTATGGGAGTGCTTGAGGCGATTTGGTTTTGGCCCTACTATCATAAAATGGATAAAGCTGCTGTATGAATCCCCCAAAGCCCAAGTTACAGTTAATGGCACCCTATCACCATCCATCTGTCTAGAGAGAGGGACGAGACAGGGATGTCCCTTGTCCCCATTTCTCTTTGCCCTGGCAATTGAAGCACTTGCAATTAAAATCCGAGCCAAACCTGAAATAAAAGGCTTAAAACTGGGCCAACATACCGGAACACTGGGTCTATATGCAGACGACCTGATTCAGTACCTGAACACAACAAAAGAATCTACGCAAGCAGCACTGAATACCATAGCCTCCTATGGACAGTAATAGAAATTAGGCGTCCTCACAAATTCCACTTGCGCTCATTCAAGGATTCACGGGTTCCCGCTCTAGGAACTCAATAGATACATGATACCAAAGGAAAAGGAATCCAGGACAGCGTTAAATATGCTAACACACACAGTGTTTTATTGGCACAAACATAATACATGTTTGTATTGTTTTGTGCTCATGTCCTATGGACAGTACTCAGGCCTATTTATAAATTGGGACAAGTCGGCAATCTATCCGCTGGATAATCTAATTGTCATCGAAAACACACAACAATATCCAATACCAAATGTCACAGAATTTAAATACCTAGGTATACAAATGACTAAATCACCAACCAGATTCTGGCAGCTCAACATTGCACC
Source organism: Hymenochirus boettgeri (assembly GCA_019447015.1). NCBI lineage: Eukaryota > Metazoa > Chordata > Amphibia > Anura > Pipidae > Hymenochirus > Hymenochirus boettgeri. Next base: position 101,136,814 of record CM033474.1, on the reverse strand, counting down.
ATTACTCCCCTGGGTCAAAGATAAAGTTCAAAGATGGAAAACGCTCCCACTAAACATTATAGGCAGAATAAATCTTATCAAAATCTTTTCTACTCCACTAAACTGCTCTACACCCACCAGCACACTATGAGTTATGTACCCAACTCATTCTTCACGCAGCTGAACTCACAACTACTCTCCCTGATATGGAACAACAAAAGAGCTTGTATCAAACAACACACAACTACAAGCCCCTAAAGCAATGGCCAGCCTTGCATTATCAAATTTCCGGCACTACTACTTGATGAGTCAATTAAAATACTTAAGATGCTGGATTGCGCCAGAAGAGGCCCCTACAGAGTCGGACCACATGCTTAAACTATACCATAAAGGACATGCATTGGCATACCTCCATAACCCAGATCTACATCATATTGGACCAACAACAACACTCCACACCCAAAGCAGAAAAATCTGGAACGAAATCAACCTAATACTAAAATATCAGGGTATACCCCCCCGAAATGCCAATATGGGACAACCACGCATTACCTAATTTGCACGCATTCCACTCGGCAAAGGACTGGACCAAAATCGGCATCCACAGACTTGAACAAATAATACAAAATAAAGCACTACTTCCATTTGAAACATTAGCAGCTAACTTTAAAATACCATCTACATATCTGTTTCTCTACTTTTAATAGAAGTTACCCCTCACCCACTACTCTCTATCCTCCGCTCCCCGAGCAAACGAGGACTAATATCGCGACTGTACAAATACATAAATGAACAGACCACCCAAGACAACCTACCTACAATACAATCCAAATGGGCACCTGGCTACCCAATCTAGACAATGAGCAAGTGCTAGATATAGCAGCATCCCACACTGAAGTATCCCCCTCATCCAATAACAAATTAATTCAACTGAATATAATTCATCAGACATACCTAACACTGATTAGAATGTACAAAATGGGCAGAAGGGGAAACGACGAATGTCCAAAATGCAACACACCGGGAGCTGATTTTCAACATATGATGTGGCACTGCCCACGCCTGCAAAACAATAATAAACTTTGTGCGACAGGAGCTATCGCTCCAAAAAACTCAATCTCCTGAAACCTGTATTCTAGGACTTATAGAAGAAGAAGCACTGTCAAAATACATATGTGCACTTCTAATAGAACTGCTATTTTATGCCCGAAAGAACCTAGTCCTCCATTGGATGACTGACGAAGTCTCAACTAAAAAGAAATGGATTAGATTAGTGAACGCTGACCTAGCATTTCATAAAATTCTCTATATACACAGGAAATGCCCCAATAAATATGCAAAACTCTGGGAGACTTGGCATGAATCAGAACACACATTAGACTGTACAAACAAAAAAAAAAAGGGGGCTCCCCCCCCCGGGGCGCACGCCCCCCCCCCCCCCCCCCCAAACACAAAACACTGTCATACAATGACCTGCTCTCACCCAGCCTAAACTCTACTATATATATCTTAGAATAAAGATATGGGCAACGAAAGTTTTAAGTTAAAAATGTTAATTAAGTTACCATAGTTATATAAAAATATAAAAGAAAAGAGAAGACAAATGTTCATACTTATAAATTATTTTTATTTCCTCTATTAAAACAATGGAATGTAAAATGAACAACAAAATATATCAACAAATGTTAATCTCAGTATTGTTACTGTGAATATATGCAATATGTCTGTTATATATACAACTTTTCTTCAAAATAAAATGAATTTAAAAAAAAAAAAGACCAAGCGTCGAAAAGACGTGAAATGAACAAAAGCTTGCAGGAAGTCGCCAATGTTACATGACGAGTGACAGAGCATGTTTGGCTGGATTGGATAACAGGTAGAGCAACCATTGCCAAAATGACATGATGGGTAACAGACCATGTGGATCGGGAACGGATTCTTTCAGCAATGTATGCAGTGTTGCCTTGCTCTCATACGAATAGCAGCGATGATGCGCTGCCAGCGCAACAACCAGAGGTACTGGGTGCATCCCTTGCTGGAGGATCGCCTGAAGAAAGGGCAGTTTTCGGTGCTGTATGAGGATCTTAGGCACCATCCAGAGAAGTTCTTTAACTACACCCAGATGTCTATTGAAAGGTAAGACTAGTTTACATGTGCCCTGTACAGTACACACTGTACTGTATTGGTGCTGCTTTCAGTATTCAAATGGTGTCCCTCCACATGTTTGGAAACTACAACAACTCTCTCACTGCAAAAGCAGAAAGCAAGCAACCAGATGCTGCCAGTTGTTATTTTCATACATAGAGAAGGACACAGGTTGGAGTTCCCAGTCCACTGGTAATTGATTAATGTTCTATAGCAACATGTCCTTCAGAATAAATACACCATATTACCAAATAAAACCTTTTATTTAGTAAAAACTGGGGAGAGCTGTGCTAACACAGATATATACCACATATCTCAAAGTGCTTTAAAAAAATAAAGGTGCATACATCTCTGCAGTGTACAAAGATACAGAAAATAGGTACCGTATATACTCGAGTATAAGCCGACTCGAGTATAAGCCGAGGCACCCATTTTTGACTAAAAAATTAGAAAAGATGATTGACCCGAGTATAAGTCGAGGGTATACAGTAACCCTAATACCTTTCCACTGTAGATGTTTGGAAACTACAACTCCCAGCATGCTTGGTTGCTGGGAGTTGTAGTTTCCAACCACCTATAGTAGAAAGGTATTGGGGGTTACTGTATGGCATACTGTCCCCCACCCTAATACCTTTCCACTGTAGATGTTTGGAAACTACAACTCCCGATGCTTGGTTGCTGGGAGTTGTAGTTTCCAACCACCTTAGTAAAAGGTAATGTGGGTGTCTGCATGGCATACTGTCCCCCCAGCCCTCCCCCCAGTACCCCCAGCCCTCCCCCCAGTCCCCCCCCCAGCTCACTTACCCGTACCTGGTCTTCAGTCTTCCTCTCTCTGCAATCCAGAGGCCCGTGATTCCGCCGGCAGTTCCCATTACTGCTTCGCGGCTGCGCGATTACTTCATCCCGCCAGCGTGCGTGATGACGTCATCGCGCAACCGCGAAGAACTACTGGGAACTGCCGTCCGGACTCGCGCGCTGCCTCTGGATTGCAGGTAAGTCCTTGTGACTCTAGTATAAGCCGGTCAAGGTTTTTAGTTAATTTTTAACCTAAAAACCTCGGCTTATACTCGAGTATATACGGTATTTAACATCATACCATTGCAAATATATAATATACAAACAGTTTATAAAAACACTGTTTTCCACAAATATACAGTGTACATAAAGTGCTAGTACATTATTTAAACAACAACAAAAATCCCCTCCCCTGCAGGAACCAATATTAAACTATTGTCATCTAAAAAACACATGTGGGGAGAAAGCTGGACGTTTGGGTTTTGGGGGGTGCTGCTTAAATACACCATTGTCTGTAAAACATTTCTAAACCATATCATAGGCAACATTAACATTTTTTTTTCTGCAGCTTTGACCAACTACTGCAGGTGTTGGAGACTGGCCTGACCTACGAGGACACTCGCTTCAGAAAGAGTGTACCACCAGCTGAATGTCTTCTTATCACATTGCGGTGTAAAATATAAAATCTAAATGTTATATACAAACAGATACACAAAAAAAACAAGACAGAAAAAGGGATGATGATCATAATCAGACTTTTACATGTCATCTGCAAACTGATAGTCTGTCATGTTTGGTGTTGTTGAACGTATCGAACTCTGACTGTCTGAGCTTATTTGACTGGTTGGGCGTGATGGTGGGTTAAGTGTAACATAGGTGGGTTCTATGTGTGGTACTAGAGAATTTTGACGGTATGAAGAATATTGCCTGACAGGGAGTATGGATTGAGTATGGGGCATAGGGGGATAAGGCCCAGATGGTGTATGGTGCATGTAATATTGTGGATTTCTGGATTGGTTGTTAATTGGTAGTTGTTGTGGATGTTGTGGAGTATGTTGTGGGGTGTATTGTGGAGTTTGTTATGGAGTGTGTGTTGTTTGTGTGCCTGATGAGGGTACAAATGACTGTATAGTTTTCAAAAGGGCAAAATTTAAGCTTATGTGTTTTTCCTCTGGGACTCTTTAAATTAAAGTTGCAAGGCTACAAACCATAACATATGCTGGACTTTTGTCTTTTTTCTTTGCTTCCATCAACTCCATTACTGACTTAAGTGAAGTGGCTAGATCATCATCATCCCTTTTTTTTTTGGTTTGGTACACTTTTTTGGTGGGGACTGTGTACGCCTGGAAATTGGAGGTGAATGTTCATATGATAATAAATGTGCAGTTGTTTGTGTTTGTGGTGGGGACCTTTCTGTTGGCGAGTGTGCAGGCCTGGAACGATCAGCAGAGTGTATTAATGTCTCAACCTCTGGAGTGCTACTAAACACGTCAACACTCTCGGCAATTGACTCCTCAAGTGGGGATGGTCTCGTTTCATCCTCCGAACATAAATTATGCTCAGTTCTTGAAAACATATCACCTTGTGAGCACATATGTGTATGCGTGAAAGTTGGGATGCCTAACATGTTGACATGAGATACTTACAGTCTTGATTGTAGAGATGGTCGCAGAAATGCCAATATATTTGTGTATTTGTAAGGCCTCCTTGTACTACTTTCGGACCCACTTCTACTTGCATGCTGATCTATAAAGATCAGCATGCAATTTCACTGCAATGTGCTGACTACTTTAGTGGTCAAGAAATGGGTCTGTACTAAAGGAAAATTATTCCCCAACAATTGGCTTTTCAAAATTTTTTATCTCTGTACATTACTGGTTTAGTATATCAAGGTAGCCGATACATCATTAACATCAGGTAATAATGGTCAATTTACTCATCATATTTTCAGGTGTTAAATTCTCGACTGAAGTTCCCCTTTAAGAGAAGTGATTCTTTTTCAAGAGCATGCAATATAAGGGTATTGTACTAAATACCTACATATGTCCTTTTATAAAATTCTAGCAATAATGTTATACTTATTTGGTAAGTGAATGACTGATGTCTGCACTAATCCCAACCCCGCCCCCCCCTTTTTTTTTTTTACAAAAATGCTTTCATGTTTTTGTGAAGACGTCTTTTTTTTAAACCAAGAAAGAGCAAGTCTGTTGAAAGCTACCATTAGAGTTGAAACCTCAGATGTCTTTCCTATAGATTTGTCAGAATCAAACACACAAAAGCAACGATGCAGTGAACTGTGTGTTCCGCAAGGAAAGTCTATTTCTTTAAATGCCATTTGCAGAAATTGGTACCCATTTAGAAAAGAAAAACACATTCTCTAATATGTGCAGATCAACAAAGTATAATAGTGCGTTTAAGATGACTAATGCTGCAGTCAGCACTAAAGTACGGTTTGTCAGAAAACATTGTGTATTTGGCTGTGACAAATTGAAAACTTTCTGTAACCTAAAATGGTTAGCGAATCTGTTTTGCAATAGGCATAATGAAGATTTTTAGTGGGATGTTTCTTTTTGTTTACACATTTAACACGTATTTACAGAGGTTCTAGAAGGAACTTTCTTACCTTTTATATTTCCTACCCGATTCATCCAATTCAATTGTCACCCCAACCTCTTTTTGAACCCCTCTCCTTACAGCAAGATGCGCTTTTAAAGAAACATTTTCATTTTGTACCAAAAACAATAAAAATAATCTAGCCCATAAACTGACAATTAAAATAGTTGCCTTTCTAAGTGATTCTGCTGCAAATGTCCATCAGTATAAAATACTGAAAATGTTTCACTACAGCAAGCCCCTCAGTCAGTTCTTCTCTCCACCCTTATCACAATCAGTATGGTCTGATTTAATTTGTTAAAGGTAGGATTGGTACTTTCTATATCCCAATAAAATTTCTATGATGACATACCCTCCAACATTTCAAAGACAAAAAAAGGTACACTTGGACACGCCCCTTGTACCACCCAAACTCCTCCCACAGCCCATCCCCCAAATTATATGGCTCCGCCCCAAATCTGGATATTAATATCGCCAATTATTTCTAAATGTAAACAAGTAGTTGAAAGTTGTTGCTGGCAGACATGTATATTTAATGAAGTGTTAATGATAGCAGTTACTGGCCCCCTATAAATAGAGCTAGACAGATAGAGTTAGATAGATCGATAGATAGATAGATAGATGATAGATAGATAGATGGATGATAGATAGATAGATAGATAGATAGATGATAGATAGATAGATAGATGATAGATAGATGATAGCTAGATGATAGATAGATAGATAGATAGATGATAGATGATAGATAGATGATAGATAGATGATAGTTAGATAGATAGATAGATAGATAGATAGATGATAGATAGATAGACAGATGATAGATAGATAGATGATAGATAGATAGATGATAGATAGATAGATAGATGATAGATAGATGATAGATAGATGATAGATAGATAGATAGATAGATAGATGATAGATAGATAGATAGATAGATGATAGATAGATAGATAGATAGATAGATAGATGATAGTTAGATAGATAGATAGATAGATGATAGATAGATAGACAGATGATAGATAGATAGATGATAGATAGATGATAGATAGATAGATAGATAGATAGATAGATGATAGATAGATAGATAGATAGATAGATTAGTTAGATAGATAGATAGATGATAGTTAGATAGATAGATGATAGTTAGATAGATAGATAGATAGATAGATAGATGATAGTTAGATAGATAGATAGATAGATAGATAGATAGCAGGGTTATATAGATAGAGTTAGACAGATAGATATAGTCTCTCAGAATTATCAATAATCAGCCAGTAGATTAAAACAACTAATTACTCACAGCAGAATAGAGAGATCAGATCCACAATCTCATTGCACTCACTTTCCTGCGGGCGGCAGCATGGTGTTTGTTGTGTCTCCTTCTCAATAGTCTCTCTCTCCTGTTCACAGTCCAGAACAGTCTTTTCCTCCCATCATTACTCCCAAGCCATCCCATGCGCTAACCTCGCAGCACCAGCTTCCAGAGATGCTCCGCCCACCAAATAGCCGGGAACTAGGTAAGGAGAAGGAAGTATCTGCTGCTGAGAGGGAGGGCCAGGGGGAGGGGTCACAGTCCCTCAACCTGTAGCTACACAGAGAACCTGTAATAGCCACACACTGCTAATTAATTCAATCCGGGCCGGTACATAGAAAGGAAATCCGGTACAAACCGGTATGAACATTTTGGCAGGTACAGTACTTTGAAAAACGGTACAATACCGGCCAAATTGGTACAGTTGGAGGGTATGTGATGAGTGGCAACACAAAGAAAACTGCTTCTGACAGTGCTTCAGCACTACCTTTAATACAGGAAGGCCCAGGACACTAACCTGGCAGATAAAAACAGTATGTGCTGTAGCTCCTCAACAAAACAATATTGGAAGGTGAAAATATTCAATCCTACCTCCCTGCCCCAGGTTATTTTCACTTTTGTCCTTTAAAGGACAAAAAGTTCCAGTTCCAGTTTTAGACACTTAACCAAGACAAATCCCTGGTTCTTTCCATATACCTTTTGGATGAAACAGTCTAAATTTAAAAGCATTATAAATAGATTTATTATATTTATGGTACATAATATACATTATATACTCTTTAAAAAATATGTATCTTATGTTAAAATATATATTTTTAATAATAGGTAATACCTTTAATAAAATGCAATACCATTTTTTTGTAGATTAAAAGTATATTGGGTTCATTCCCAAATAGAGATGGACGAAGCTCACTAGTTTTGTTCTGTTTTCGGATTCCCGGATCTTGGGAAAATCCTGAAGATCCGAAAATCCGGAACGAATTTTCGGTAATATTCGAATGTGCGGGGCTATTTGCGATAATTTTCAAAAAATAGCCTAGAACGATCGAAAATTATACGATCGGAGACCATTTTTGAGTATCCCATCATATTTTCTAAGATTTTAGAATGTTTGAGGCTATTTTCAAAAATTATCGAAAATAGGCTTGAACGGTCGATTTTCGAAAATGGTCTCCAATCGTATTTTCGATAATTTTTGAACGTTCAAGGTTATTTTAAAAAATTTGTGAAAATAGCCCCGTACATTCGAAAATTATCGAAAATGTCTTCCGAAGTCCCAAAATCCAGTAATAACGGTCAATTCACTGTTATCATATTTTCAGGTGTTAAAATCGGATTTCGGATCCGAGGGGCTCCATCCATCTCTATTCCCGAACAAGGGGTATATAAACTATGTTTTCAATTAACATATTTGTAAAGGTCTCTTAACAACTAAATTTAGGACATAAAAATGCTGGCACTGATCCTGTACATTTCTTATTCAAATCGTATTTATTCTTTATCGAGTTCCTTGATACCCATTGTCCAGATCAGTGGGTTGTCTGTTTCCACAGTGACAATGCCTGTTCCATCATAAGTATTTGAGGTACTGACCAAAGTTCCAAACTTTAGTACAGATGAAGCTGAAAGAGACATGAAACAAGTTACTTTTGACCACTGAGTTACCATAAATTAACACAATGTAGTTGATAACGCAAAAATAATAACAGCTTCAGACTAAAGGTGGCCATATATATGAATGATGATGGGTAAATCCCGTCGTTCCACAATGAGATTTAACCATTATCGTTCAAGTGTATGGGGTTTTCTGACCGTAGTGCCCACGAACGACCGTAGTCGCCACTACGGTCAGTCGGGAAAGACAGAAAATTTCCATCGGCCGTGAACGGCTCCCTTTACTTTAGCAAAGGGAGCCGATACGATCGTTTACGTATATCGCCATACGACTGACCAATCACGTTTGGCGTTTCCCGACGCAATGTGCAGACAAATAACAATGTGATCTGTCGGCACATTGCGATGGAAATCGCATGTGTATGGCCACCTTTACTTAAATCAAATAAATGGAGTTCATATAAATGGAGTTTAATCTGTGCTGTCTAATAACATGTTTGGTTAAATGTTAATTTTCCAGGCTAGTATTTCAGTATACTATACTAAAGTTCTAACTTTATTGAACATTTGTAAATCTATTTTGGACATAGCTACAGGAGCTTTGAGTCTTGTAACTTCACCCTGTGACTAAACAGGAGCTACATGGTAAACAAAAATAGTGATTGCCACTTTAACACACATCACACAACAATGTGGGATAAATCCTTTATCAGGTGTTATCAATAAGACTATTATGCATCACTAAGTATATGGATCCTCCAACACCATTATCCAATTTAATATAAACTTATAGACAGTAACATTCCCTTTGCTTTGTCTCTCGAAACTGAGGTTTCAATGAAAATCTGAGGCCACACAGTAAAGACATATACAGCAAGTCATTCCATGCAATTTATAAAAATGTAATCACAACAATTTTTTTCCTACAATAATCAGGCAATCACATAAGCCTTTCTATATAGCAAGACTGATCCTGCCACTGACTAGGCTGGGTAGCCTGAGGACGTTCTGGTAGCTGGGTGATGTCACAACTCAAGGCCATGGTGAAAATTAAAGGTTCGTACACACCTTAGATAATTTTCGCACGATACGATACGATTCGACTGATGTTGGCTTTTTCCAACGAACGGCATGACTGATTTGTATTGTTGATTGTCATTATAGCTGTACATGGTCGGAAGATTATTGTTAGATTTCTACGAAAATATATAGAAAGGCACATGCAATGGTTTTGGTAATCACGCAAAGAGACATGAAACAAGTTACTTTTGACCACTGAGTTACCATAAATCAACACAATGTAGTTGATAACGCAAAAATAATAACAGCTTCAGAATAAAAGTGGCCATATATATGAATGATGATGGGTAAATCCCGTCGTTCCACAATGGGATTTACCCATTATCGTTCAAGTGTATGGGGTTTTCCGACCGTAGTGCCGACGAACGACTGTAGACAGAAAATTTCCATCGCCCGTTAACGGCTCCCTTTACTTTAGCAAAGGGAGCCGATACGATCGTTTACGTATATCGCCATACGACTGACCGATCACGTTTGGCGGTTCCCGACGCAATGTGCAGACAAATAACAATGTGATCTGTCGGCACATTGCGATGGAAATCACATGTGTATGGCCACCTTTACTTAAATCAAATAAATGGAGTTCATATAAATGGAGTTTATTCTGTGCTGTCTAATAACATGTTTGGTTAAATGTTCATTTTCCAGGCTAGTATTTCAGTATACTATACTAAAGTTCTAACTTTATTGAACATTTGTAAATCTATTTTGGACATAGCTACAGGAGCTTTGAGTCTTGTAACTTCACCCTGTGACTAAACAGGAGCTACATGGTAAACAAAAATAGTGATTGCCACTTTAACACACATCACACAACAATGTGGGATAAATCCTTTATCAGGTGTTATCATTAAGACTATTATGCATCACTAAGTATATGGATCCTCCAACACCATTATCCAATTTAATATAAACTTATAGACAGTAACATTCCCTTTGCGTTGTCTCTCGAAACTGAGGTTTCAATGAAAATCTGAGGCCACACTGTAAAGACATATACAGCAAGTCATTCCATGCAATTTATAAAAATGTAATCACAACAATTTTTTTCCTACAATAATCAGGCAATCACATAAGCCTTTCTATATAGCAAGACTGATCCTGCCACTGACTAGGCTGGGTAGCCTGAGGACGTTCTGGTAGCTGGGTGATGTCACAACTCAAGGCCATGGTGAAAATTAAAGGTTCGTACACACCTTAGATAATTTTCGCACGATACGATACGATTCGACTGATGTTGGCTTTTTCCGACGAACGGCATGACTGATTTGTATTGTTGATTGTCATTATAGCTGTACATGGTCGGAAGATTATTGTTAGATTTTTACGAAAATATATAGAAAGGCACATGCAATGGTTTTGGTAATCACGCGATCATACGAACGTTGTTTCACAAACGAATGTCGCGCGATGGCACGAACGTGAACAGCACGTTTGAAGTTCGCACGACTATAGTTGCTATTATCGTTGTTGTGTGTACAATAGTCATTTGAAAAATGAGGATTGACAATGTTGTCGTTGAACGTTCGCCGCCTGTATCGTACGAAAATTATCTAAAATGTGTACGAACCGTAAGATGGATATAACTTGAGGGGAGATGCAATGAATTATGGGGCAAAGCTCAGCTGACCAAGCTATCACAATGCAAGGTAAACAATTAAGGATATTCAGGAACCTTAAGACTCTCAAGGATATTTTAAATAGCTTTGCGACTCTGGAGGAGATTCACCAGAGGCTTTGCAGCACTGGGTGAATCTCACTGCACTTAAGTATTTAACTCCAGCTATCAGCTGTTGTTAAATACCTCTGGTGAAAAGGTGGCGATTGCTTGAATGTCTCTTGAGATGCTCTGGCAGCTGCTGTAACCTACGGGTTATAGTCACGCTAACCAATTGTGCTACTATGTAACAAAAACCGTAACCCTTTCTGCATCGGGTACACTGTGCAATGTTTAAAATAAATAAATAAATGATTCTAAAGCCTAAACGACAAAAATATATATTTATTAAAGCTGCTTCCAAGTATAAATGACTACTATTAAACAACAACCCAGGCATTAATATAAATAGTAAATGCAGCTATGCCTATACAGGTAATAACAGATAAAGGTAAGTAAAAAAAATGATAATCTAGCTTACATAGATAAGAATGAGGCCCAGGCCCACATGTCCCAGGCCTTTTGCATGGTGCAAAACTGTTCAAGGAAGTCAACACACGTGGAGCTGAATCGGCAGCTATGCTGACCGCATTTACCGATTAACCTAGTTATACTAAAAGCACCCTCTCCAACTGTGTCAAGTAAGATTAAGAGTTTAGTGTGTTTATTTAAGTTTGTTTATGCTTATGTTTATTAATTTCAATTTATAATAATTTGTATTATATATGGTCTGATGTGTATGTATCAACCATGTTCCAGTTATCTTTTAACTTCTGTTCTTGTTTTGTTTCTTATGCACACCTGCTTGTAATCTGGATGTGATTAGTCTATCATGTGTATGGACATATTTTGCATATGTGCACTTCCTGTGTTGGGTAGGAGGGATCTTCTACCCTTTACAAAGGACTCCATTTTCTCTGTTTCATCTTGTCTACAAATAAGTACTCTTGAGTACGAAAAACATCAGGCAATTGTCTGTCACTTGTCAATTTTTAATATGATTGAATAAAGTTTACTTAATTTTACACAATGTTTGTTCCTGCTCATGTGATGTGCGTGATCAGTCTGAAGTTTCTCCCTTGTGGTGTCTAAAACTCACGCTAACGCTATTGTACATTGGGTAATGTGGATTTTAGACTCATTTAACCAGTAACGTGGATAGCAGTTAAGCGGATAGGTGCATTTTCTGCAGATAAGCTTCACAGTATATGCTTTAAAAGTTCTCTAAGGAGCCTGTTTTGACATTGAGCCTGAATTAAGGAAAATAACGACAAAAATATCCTTAGCAGAATATAAAAGAACACCAACTGTGTTTGTATAAAATGTAACATAATAATATATAATAATTTAAAAACTTGACTGTAGAGCTCCTTTATTTGTACAATACTAATATAAACACTGTCAAAACATGGTACTGATATAAACTGCATTTCATCCCCTCTGCTTTCAATTGTTCTAGAAGCCCCAAATTACTCAAGGTTTAAGATCACCATGGGGATATTTACCCATGCACTTAGTGCACATGGGTAAATTGCGATTGTCTTTTGTGATGTCATGGCAATGAAGTAGTTAAAGACACTCTAACAGATAAACAGTGCACCTCCCCCCCTTAATCTGGCCCATAACTGAAGATGCTGCAAACTGTAATTATATACAGCCTACCAAACCGCTTTACCTTGTGTAATATTCGTATTGTTATAAGATCTCTTGTGCAGGTCCCCGTTTCTATTGTACTGTAGTATTTCTGTATATTGGCTTGCCACTCTCTCACATATCTCCATCTAAGAGTGCTGCAATACTTTGCATTATATCAATAACCCTTGTTTGTACTGGTTATTTATTCATAATATGTATCACTGTAAAAGCATCACCAACGATGTTAAAATTCTACAACTTGTTGCCAGTACTGTGCTGGGATTTCTGTGATATTCAGTTATATCAAGTGGACTTAAGTTTAATTTAGTTCTTAATTTGGAAAGAATCTGTTGGCAATAAATACCCTGGCAAGTCCCAATCAGCATTTAACAGCAAGGTGTCAGGAACCTCCTGAATGCAAGGCATACCAGTAACGGTTTGATTAAAAAAAAAGTTTGGAATTTAACCACTAGAAGGAGCCCTTTACCTTTATATAAGCTTGCTTTCTTTTCAATATATAAAATATATGTAAAATAATAATAAATAAAATAATAAAAAACCACCAAATTTATGAAGGGGGAAAAATTCCTTCCTGACTCCAAGTGGCAATCGGAAATTTCCCTGGATCAACTCTACTTTATGTATCAATACCAGTAACTTGCAACATTCCTTGTTTGCAGAAACTCATCCAGCTTTTTTTTTAAACTGACCAATGAATGTGCCATCACAACGTCCACTGGAAGACAGTTCCATAGCTTTACCATTCTCACAGTGAAAAACCCTTTCCGAACTTGAAGCCTAAACCTTTTTTCTTTAAGTCTTAAGGGATGTCCTTATGTCCTCTGACATGTTCTATTGGTGAACAATGCCCCAGATAGTTTATTGTGTGGCCCGTTAATGTATTTATACACAGTAATCATATCCCCACGCAATAATACATAATTGTAACTTTTCCAGTCTCTCTTCATATTCAAGCTCCCCCAATCCCCTTAATACAGTTGTGTTCAAAATTATTCAACCCCCACTGAAATTGAGTGTTTTGGCCAGTTTAACATTGATTTTGATCATTTCAGTCATCTTGTTTAAAATTAAATCAAAGAGACACTTGTAAGTCAGACAAATATAACATAACATTAATAATGAAATAACCACAAATGACTTTTCTGTGCTCACATCATTATCAGTTTTATTCAACCCCCAAGTGACATTCATTCTTAGTACTTAGTACAACATCCTTTTCCAGTTATAACAGCTTATAAACATGAAGCATAGTTTGACACAAGTGTCTTGCAGCGATCTGCGGGTATCTTAGCCCATTCTTCATGGGTAAAAGCCTCCAGTTCAGTCACAATCTTAGGATTGCACGCTGCAACTGCTTTCTTTAAGTCCCACCAGAGGTTCTCAATCGGATTTAATTCTGGTGACTGCGATGGCCACTCCAAAATGTTCCAGCCTTTAATCTGCAACCATGCTCTAGTGGATTGGAGGTATGCTTGGGATCATTGTCCTGTTGAAAGGTCCAACGTCTACCAAGCCTCAGGTTTGTGACGGACTGCATCACATTTTTTCCCAATATCTCCTGGTACTGAAGAGAATTCATGGTACCTTGCACACGCTGAAGCTTTCCTTTACCTGCAGAAGCAAAACAGCCCCAAAGCATGATTGACCCCCCACCATGCTTCACAGTAGGCAAGGTGTTCTTTTCTTCATAGGCCTTGTTCTTCCTCCTCCAAACATAGCGTTGATCCATGGGCCTAAACAGTTCTAATTTTGTTTCATCAGTCCACAGAACACTATCCCAAAACTTTTGTGGTTTGTCCACATGACTTTTGGCATACTGCAGTCGACTCTTCTTATTCTTTGGAGACAGCAAGGGGGTGCGCCTGGGAGTTCTGGCATGGAGGCCTTCATTACGCAGTGTGCGCCTTATTGTCTGAGCTGAAACTTCAGTACCTGTATCTGAAAAATCTTTTTTCAGTTCCTCAGCAGTCACACGGGGACTTTTCTCCACTTCAGGTAGCGCACAGCAGTCGAAGTCCGCATCTTCTTTCTGCCATGACCAGGTAGCGTTTCAACAGTGCCCTTTGCCTTGAATTTGCGAATAATGCTTCCTATGGTGTCTCTTGGTATGTTAAACATCTTTGCAATCTTCTTACAGCCATTGCCCTTCCTGTGAAGAGAAATCACCACTTCTCTTGTCTTGCTGGACAATTCTCTTGACTTCACCATGTTTGTAAACACACCAGTAAATGTCTAGAATGAGCTAAGTATCACAGTCATTTTAAATCTGCCTAATTGGTGCTTATTATGCTTGATTGCTGCTCGATGACATCCACAATTGTTTTCAATACCTGATCGAAAACACTTGAATGAACCTCTATTCTTAAGAAGGGTATATCTGTTGTATTCAATTAGATCAACTGGACTTAAAGTTTAGTTCTTGAAGACGTTTCGGTAGTCATCCGACTGGCTTTCTCAATTCAGAATGAATTGAGAAAGCCGTCGGATGACTAGCGAAACGTCTTCAAGAACTAAACTTCAAGTCAGTTGATCTAATTGAATACAACAGATATACCATGGCCTGGATGAATGAGAACCTTCACAAGCATTCTTAGAAGGGTTGATAATTGGTCAATGAAGAATTCACAAAAAAAATTGGTTCTTTAAAAAGTCCTTCTAATATTTCACAATTACAAATGTACACTGAATTCCCTAAAACCCTTTACAGCATTGGGGGTTGAATAATTTTGAACACAACTGTAATTTAGTTGCCCTTCTCTGAACCCTTTCCATTTCAAAGATGTCTTTTTTGTACACAGGATTCCAAAATTGCACTGCATATTCCAAATGAGGCCTTACCAATGATTTATAAAGAGGGAGAATAACATTTTCCTCCCTTGAATCCATACCTGTCTTTATACAAGACAATACCATGCTGGCTCTGGCTGTTGCTGCCTGGCACTGCTTGCTACCTTTAAATTTGTTATCCACCAAAACTCCAAGATCCCTTAACAACAGGGATTCACTTAACACAGAGCCATTTATAGTATAAGTAGCACAAGGATTTTTAAGTCCAAAATGCATCACCTTACATTTATCTACTCTGAATCTTATCTGCCACTTAGCAGCCCAATGTGAAAATCTATCCAGATTACCCTGCAACGAGTTTTTAATGGTCGACAAAGTTTTGTGTCGTCAGCAAACACAGAAACGTTGCTGACAATACCCACTTCCAAAACATTAATAAAAAGATTAAATAGAAGCTGCCCCAACACAGAACCCTGTGGCACCCCACTTAGCACTTTAGTCCATAATGATGAAGCCCCATTTACAACTACTTTCTGCATCCTATTCATTAACCAATTTTCTATCCATGTACAAATGTGACTCCCCAGACCAACAGACCACAGCTTATACATTAGTCGCCATAAGGCAGACTGTATCAAAAGCCTTTGCAAAATCCAAGTAAACTGCATCTACTGCTATGCCAGATTCTGAATTTCTACTCACTTCCTTATAAAATCAAATCAAGTTAGTTTGACAAGATGTATTCCTCCTAAATCCATGCTGGTTACTACTTATAATGTCAGTCCTTGAAACATACTCTAGAACATGTTCCCTTTTTAAACTTTTCAGGATCTTCCCCACCACTGAAGTTAAACTTACAGGCCTGTAATTACCCGGCTGTGAACAACTACCCTTTTTAAATATCTGCAAAAATAAGAAACAATGGCCTAGATAAAACTGAACTTAGCTCAATAAGTACCCGAGAATGAATTTTATTCAGTCCAGGAGATTTATTAATATTAACCTTATTTAGTTTTTTCTGTACCATATCCTCGGTAAACCAAAGTGCACTTAAATCTTTTATACCATTATTGCTACTATACTCTATGATATCTGTACTTGGATCTTCTATAGTGTATACAGAGGGAAAAAATTATTCAAGACATTTGCTTTATCGCCATCCTCCGTAACTAACTTATCCCCATTAATTAATAGTGCCACATTCTCAGTCCTCATCTTCTTACTATTAATATACTTAAAAAATGTTTAGGCTTAGTGATGCTTTGTTCAGCTATCCTAACTTCATTATTAATTTTAGCTAGTTTGATTGCTTTCTTACACTCCTTGGGGCATATTTATAAGGATTGTCTTTTCGCCAAATAATTGCGCAGCACATCGCAGCGAAAATAGCGCCATTTGGGGCTTCGTTTCACCTTATTTATAAAAAAGCGAAAAAAAACACACTTCGCGGCTGAAAAAGGCGAAGGGCGCGTGATAAAGAGCGAAAAGTATCGCAGCGAAAACTTAACGCATCTAAGAAGACTGCATTGTGAAAACCATTCGAAACCAGAAAAGCCCACTAGAAAATGATGTAAGTTCAAAATGGCCACCTCACATTTACCAAGAAGTCAGCCATGTCTATTTAGTCACTTCTTAGAATTTCTCAATTGGAATACAGTTTTCTTTGCACTGCACATTCGCCTTCTAATGCGCGTTCGCCTTTCTAATGTGCGTTCGCCTTTCTAATGCGCGTTCGTTCCAAGGCATATTCCATTATTATGTGCGTCCGCCTTTCTAATGTGCGTTCGCCTTTTAATGCGTTCGCTTTCCAAGGTATATTCCATTCTAATGCGCGCAATCGCCTTTCTAATGTCGCTTTTCCAAGGCATATTACATTCTAATGGCGTTCGCCTTTCTAATGTCGCTTTTCCAAGGCATATTACACTCTAATGAGCGATCGCCTTCTAATGCGCGTTCGCTTTTTCAAGGCATATTACCCATTAGAATGCCTTTTCGCTCAAACAATGAATTTTCACCACCTTCAGGGTCGCGCTAATCTTTCGCTCTTTTAACGCCAAAACCACCTTCGCTCTTTTATTAATCGCGTTATGCCTTTTGCTCTTTTTCGCTAAATTACCAATGCGAAGTTAGGCGAAAAGGGTTTAGCGATAGCTCCGGCGGGAAACGTTTGCCATTGTTAACGCTACCTTTATAAATAGCGTTAACTGTCTTTTTGGCGAAAACCCATGCGAAAAGCGAATGCGAAAACATTTCCCTACTTTTCGCTCTTTTATAAATAGGCCCCCTTGTTACAGTTTTTATAATCCCTAAAGGCCCTTTCCGTTCCCTCTGCCTTAAAGGTTTTAAATGCCTTTTTCTTCCTTTCCATTTGCCTCTTTACATCAGAATTCAGCCACATGGGCGCGGATTTATTTTTTTTACATTTATTTCCCAAGGGTATAAATTTAGATGTGAACTGGCTTAAAACCCCCTTGAACACATTCCACTTCTGTTCGGTACCTTTACCTGATAATACCTTATCCCAGTTGACATTCTGAAGAGCTGCTTTTAACCTGGGAAAATTTGCCTTCCCGAAATTAAAAGTCTTTGTTAACCCAACGCACTTTTCCTTTCGATAACAAAGTCCAAACGCCACTATTTCATGGTCACTATTCCCTAAGCCTCCAGTTACCTTTATATCTATAATGCGCTCCACGATGTTAGATATTACCAGATCCAACAGAGCTCCTTTTCTAGTAGGAACCTCAACCACCTTTGAGAGAAAATTATCCTGCAGCAAATTCAGGCTACATCTGTCAAAGAAAAAATAAGAATAAGATGGGGCCCTCCTGCAGTTGCTTCCCTGGTAGTTACATCCCTGTTAATGGGCCTTAAGTAAGTTATCCCTCTCCAGATAGCTAATCAGGATCAGGATCCACAGCAGCCAACAATGCCCAGATCTGAATTACAACAGCAAGGGGTGACTTTGTAGGTATAATGTATGGTGGAATGAGATAACAATTGGCTACACAATCAGGAATAAGTATTTTTGCAATAAATATTTCCTTTCAACAAAAATAACTTTATCAAAGAGCCTTGTTCATAATGTGAAGGGTTTGAGCTTGTTCAGGCTTTGGGTATTTGAACTAAGACATAAAAAGGTCAACATTACTGGGGGAGACCACGATTATAGATAGGAAGCATTTGATCAGGTAAGGAAATAAAAATTCACCAGGCATGAACAAAAAATAAAAGTTGTACAAAGGAATTAAAGCTAAACATGTAACTTTTAGGCAGCCTCTAGAAAGAAGAATTTGTTGCAAAATGGGTAGCAAGTTGAAAGAACAGCACTACACAAACTACACATAGAAAGTGTTTCTTTTACAGGAGCTTTGCCTTAGGTTATGATCACAGTCTTAGAAATTCACTGTAGTTTTTTTTTTTTTTTTTCATACAAATCTGTTGATGAGTGAGCACAAATGGATTAACTGCAGAAAAACAGCAACCCAAGCAAATACCATTGTTTTATGCATTTTTATTTAGAATTAATATTATTATATTATTTATTGACAATAAAAGTAAGGTGCTCTACAGTAGTGAACATGCAGTGACATACAATGAAATTTTAGATCACAGCACAAAACCCTTTTACAATCCTGATACCTGTTGTGCTTATATGTCCCATTATATGAATAAATATAATATTATTGTTACTGCTTTGCATAATGCAGTTGATAATTATCTTGTGTAACAGTTTCCATTATGAAATGACAATTATTTGCTTCATATTTTGAAGATATTCAATTTGTTTGCAATTTAAAATCAAAACATTGTTAATTTGAAAGAATCTATAATTAGAAATGATATTGTGTAAAGAAGAGAACCTCCACCTTCATTAAAAGCCAGCAAAATGGATTAATGGTTTAAATATGCGAATTCAGCACATATACTTCTTTGCTGTTTAGATGAATTCATCTTGTGGTCTAATTTATTATTTTCAGGGCTGCAGAGTCAGCAGTAGCAATCGTAGATGCTATGTCAAGTGCTATCCAGGTGTAAGCTGCAGGCTGGAAAACTGCAGGATGAAGCTAAATGAAACAGTAACTAGACAGAAAGCAGCTCTTATAGGAATACATAAGGGCTATAAACTTACAAGAGCTGGGACCAGGTCAGCAGATCACTGCAATCCCCTGCGGGCTATTTTGAAGAAAAAAGCTTTTAAAGTAGAAGACTGTATGTATTTCTAGCTCTGAGAACCTAAACCTCTCATCTGCTATTTACAGCTCTCTAATGTTTGGGAAATTGTCTGCTACAATGCAGCATCATAGCTCAGAAATGCTGAACATATTACAAGGTCCGAACTAAAATGCAAAATGAAAACAATGTGGTTCTACATCATCCAGTAATACCAACTGGAAGTCAACAAAATTTTGTTAGTAAAGCTGCAATTTTGTGGCATGTAATAGGTTAATGAATATAGAAATATATATAAAGTTTGATAGTGCAGCACTCAGGACTATCACACCCCTTTATCAAGCCTTAACAAAAATCTATTTCAGTGCTGCACAATCAAACGTTTTTCTATTTCTGATTAGAGGAAAGCAGGTTGTCCGCACCTGTGTGGCGCTTTAAATTACACTCCATGTATTACTCCTGAATACGTGGAGTGCTGTTGACACATTTGTGTTTGTTTATATATTTTCTTAGGACAATACTGAAGATATGAAGCTTTGATACAATGTAAAGTAGTCAGTGTACAGCTTTTAATTTACTGTCCCACAGACATTCATGTCTAAAACGCTGGCAACAAAAGTGAGTATACTCTTAAGTGAAAAACTTCCAAACTGTGCCCAATTAGCCATTTTCCCTCCGCGGTGTCATGTGACTCATTCGTTTTACAAGGTCTCAGGTGTGAATGGGGAGTGTTATTGCTAAAACACTCTCTCATACTGGTCACTGGGCCTGTGAGCAAAATATCTACATGCCTGGGATCCTATGCATTTATATCATCCCAGCTTTCCCTTAGGCAACCTAATGCTGCTATTTTGGTTAGATCTACTCCCCATATCTATATCTACCAAACATTTATAAAGGTTCTTCCCCCATTTAAAGGCAAATTAAGGGCTTGTTTCTTTAAATGGTAAAGTGTGATCATGAGTGATAATATCCCAAAGGTCCATAACCACTGTACGGACTTGATGACTGTGGGAAGAAAACTGTAAAGTAAGAGGAATTTTTTGACCCCAGGTAGCGTTCTCTTTGCCGAACCCTGTCCCAGAGAGGTAAAAGGTGTTTAATGCTCTTCCCGTCTGTTCATATACTAGGGTCTCACTATATCCCCTATTCAGAAATTTGTTAGCCATTTCCTTCAATTGAGCATCAGCGATTATAAAGTTAAGAGGTAAAAAAAATTGACCCTTTTTCTGTGGGTGAGGATGGCAACTGCTAGCATGTAAGCTGCCCCGACGAAGCGCCAATCTTTGTCGCATGCACGCCAATACAAAAGATAGGCGCGCGATCAGGACAGCGTGGCTGCCAGTTCAGAAGCAGCTGCAAGTGGAGCGCCAGTAAGGTAAGTTCGGCAGTGTCCCCTGGGCATTCTATTATTCACAGGGAGGTGAGAATGCTTATTATAATAGAAACAGGTGCAATATACTTAAAAAAACAGGTTTAGTGTTCCTTTAAAGTGCAATAAATGCAGGCGACATTTCGTCTGTGTTCTAAGACCTTTCTTAAGCCAAATATATTAGATTATTGTTGTTTCTGACCCTGTACACTGAGAGCACCACTCAAATGCTGTACTTCAAATAATAGAGCACACAATGAGACACTATGGTATGGGACCAGGTCTTGTAAGTATCTGTAGAGACATCTTTTAGTAAGGTAAGTAAAGAGAATAAAAAGTTCAGCTACTTCCTGTGGGGTCTAAAGAGAAACACGAAAGATAATAGCAAATAACTTATTAATTGGAGCAAAACAGACAATACACTTGAAAAAGGTCCTTGAGTCCGAAACATGTTGTGTGTTTTGCTCCAATAAATGAGCTATTACCTTAAGTGTTGCTCTTTAGACCTCACAGGAAGTAACTGCACTTTTTATCTTCATGTATTTTTTGCCTGGACAGGGTAAGCAGCGCTACTGGAGGCAGCTATTCTACAGCTGATAGTGTGATACTCTTGCTTTAATAAATGTTAGATAGCTTAATCACCAAAAATACTGGCCAAAAACTTACTCCTATATGCCCCGATGGTTAATGGATTTATCTAGGATTGGTGGCAATAAAACGTGCAATACAGCCTAAATGCATGGTCATTTAGCCAACATGCATAAAGGAGTAATTTTAACTCTGTCTACAGTTCTGGAAGTGGTGAAGTTTCCTTTTATGTTTCTATACTGTAAAAATTAACTTTTTAAAAATGAAAAGTACCTGGGGCAGGGAGGAAGGATTGATTATTCCTACCTCCTAATATAGTTCTGTTGAGGAGATACGGCATATGCCCTGGCCCTTCCCATATTAAAGATAGTGCTGAAGCACTCAGGAAGACTGGCTTAAGCAGTTTTCTTCATGTTGCCACTCCTCATTAAAAATATATTGTGAGGTAGAAAGTACCAATCCTACCTCCCTGTCCCAGGTACTTTTTATTTTAATGCATAGTTATCCTTTAAGTTTCAAAGATAAAGAGGGAAAAAATCATGTAGGTTTGAATGAATATAAAAAGACCTAATTAGTGGCTATAAATGTAGCCATATTATAATAAAAATGGGCTGATTTCATAGGTGGACACCACACATGATGCAATTCCACATATCAGCCAATAATTTCGCTATGTCTATATAGTCACCTCAAAGGGAATGTCCACCCCCAAAACCATATTATAATAACTTATACGCCAAATTGATAACTTTAACCCCTCCAAAAAATGAAGAAAATCCATTGTTTCTAACTTGAGAAACACGGGTTTATGTCTGCCTGGTTATGAAGAGCAGGATCCTCAGCGTCTGTTTCCAAGCCTGTATAAGTCACCTTGCACCCGTGCCTTTTCTGTTACCCCACAGCCTTTATCGTCTCCCAGGTCTCCCTGCCTGATAACGTGTGAAGTGGATTGCCCCAGCGATCCCGCCCTCCAGACAGTGACTGTCGAATCAGAGTGATTACGGAACTGTGCCAGTGATTTCTTCTCTGTTCTAGTATTCTTATTAGCAGAGGCGGCTGGGTATACTTATTGGCAAGTGTAGTTATTCATATCAGTCCTGGTTGGATTTTTTTCAGTCCATGCAAACCCTCGGGGGACACACAATGACACCAGCAAAGGATTCTCTGTGACCCCAAGTACGCTCCGATTGGCTGCAGTAACTAGTAAGGTGCTCCATTGATGACGCACAGGGGCATGCATAAATTACCAGTGATGAGCAGCAGGGTCACAGCACGTACCGTGCTGCCAGAACAGATGTTCAGGCTTCTCTCGGCCTGCAAACAACGGAGGGTATATCTTCCAAAATGAGAGTTTTTTATAGAAAAATAATCTTGGTGGTAAAGGTCAGTCATTCAAGTTATACAACATATCAGAAGTGTATTTTTGTGGTGGACATACCCTTTAAGTAACAATGCAAAATGCAAACTGTTATAATACAATGTTACATAGACTGTTATTGGTTAACATTTGGTGAAATACATAAATAGGAATAAATATATAAGTGTGATATGTAATCTCAAAATGAAATTTTTTAAATTACTGATTGAAGTAAAGTTCCAAGCTTTAAAGCCCGAATTATATAAAAAAAAAAAGGAAGATACTAGATGTTGGTTATAAAAGAACAGCAAATACACCGGTCAACGTTTAAGTGTGAGAACAGCTGGAGGGCAATGTTTTATCCATCTGAGGCAGATTAAGTACATGGAATGGAATTTACATTAAAAAAAGAAAAGAGAAGAAAAAAAACAAGAAAGTTAAGTGCCATTTGGAATGATCAGCACTTTTAAAACATCTTTGTTTTAGTGCATAAATAAATCCCATGCGTTCCAGTGACTGGTACAGAAAGTAATACTGAGCCATTTGTGAGGGAAAACGCAGTTTCCTCCCCACCCGGTGCTTTGAAAGAAGCCATTTGACTAGCTGAAGTATGATAAGTGAATGCTGCATAATCCTGAAATTAGATGGTCTAAGCTTTAATCAAACACAAGTCTATAACAAACAGCTCTATTATGTAGGCCTTAAAAGTAAAAGCCATTTTTATGGGGTCCAAAGAAATATCACATTTACTTTAAGCTAGCATAAGATAAGAGGAAAGTCTGCAGTATTTATCCTTGAGCATGCAAAGCATAGCAACTAAAAAAAAACTACAATCCTTTATCTTAATAACATGCTGCCATATAGTTTATTATATGAAGCCAAGCATTTGACAGCTTAGGAAGACAAAGGCCTTCTCATCATGACAGCTAATCATTTTCTGCCAAGAATATGTATAAGATAATATATATTTATTTATACACAAACACATATGTGTGTATACACCAACCAGTCACAGCAACATCTAAAAACAAACAGAGAATGGGAAAACAAACAGTGGAAATGTCTACAGAAATATAAAAACCAAAGCAGCCTATGAATGTATAGCCTGAATATGATCAATTGTGAGATGAAAACCTTAGCCCTGATAATAAATATCTTTGCTAGGGTTGCAATCCTCTCCAGTATTTCGTCAACCATAACCAATAAAAAAAAATGGTCAGATTTTCCTACACTTTAAAAATGCCATAAGGCCCATTTCAAGACTAGAGATGAGATCGGACCCATATACAACAAGGAATCGCCCAGTTCTGAAATACGAACGTTCCGCCGGTACCGAGCAGACCGTTTGGATTTCGGAAATTCCAAATGTACTTTCAATGGTAACCCTCGAAAATAACCTCATATTTTCCGTAATCCCCTTGAAAATATATTCAGAACTCTCAAAAGTACGTTCCGTTTTCAGATCTTCGGATAATTTCCGAGATCTGAAAACGGAACAAAAAAGAGTTTCGAGCGTCTCTTGTCAAGACTAGAGATGTACTAGAAATTAAACTTGAACTCGGACTTTTCGAATGAGGATTCTTAGAATTTTTATGGATTTATGAATTTTCAAGGATTTTATTGAATTTGTGGAAACAATCCAGCCACGTGTCCCAAATCCACCAATGACAGCTATTTTTAGCAATGCCTTGTGAAGTGTTACCGTTTACGCTTTCACCTGCTTTCCCCTATATAATGCAAATATGCCAATTGCAAAAATAAAAATTAAAGAAGTTCAGTGCAAATACATAATACTTTTAAGAAAAAAGAACATTATTTTTCTATCCCAATAACCTTAAACTGCCCATTCAGCAATTTGTCTGTGTATAAATAAATGCTTCTGAAATACTGACTTCCTGTTTGCAGGACCCATTATAAAGACCGTTATGGCCTTGCCCTTGACCCAGAGCCTGAGATAATTCAGTTGCTCAGTAGAGATCTGAGCCCATCTAACAGCCAATCAGTGGAAATGTTGGCCACACATTAACATTAATGGGTAAATCCCATTGGGGAACAACGTGATTTACCCAATATCTCAATGTGCAGGGACAAGAACTGACCGACTACAATGCCAACTAATGACCATGGTCAGCATTATGGTCAGTTGGGTAAGATGCTCTGTATCAGCCTAAACTTTAACTAAAGGGAGCCGATAATACCGGTCCGTGTATGATCACATGGCCGACCGCGTATGGGTGATCAGTCGGGGCCATGTGCAGTTCCCACCACATGTGTGCTGACAGATACCAATGTGATGTAAGCACAATGTGATAGGGATTGTGTAACGCTGCCCTAACTCAGTTGGAATAGAGTACAGGGAAGACTCACGTTTAGTGGGATGAAGGAGGAAGCAGTAGGAAACTGGCACAACACAGGACTCTGTAACAAGGGAGTAGGTTGTACAATGGAGCTGGATGCTGAAACAATGGACACTGTGACAATGGAGCTGGTTACTGGAACAATGGAGACTGTGACAATGGAGCTGGATGCTGGAACAATGGAGACCGTGACAATGAAGCTGGATACTGGAACAATGGAGACTGTGACAATGAAGCTGGATACTGGAACAATGGAGACTGTGACAATGAAGCTGGATGCTGGAACAATGGAGACTGTGACAATGAAGCTGGATACTGGAACAATGGAGACTGTGACAATGAAGCTGGATACTGGAAAAATGGAAACTGACAAGTAATACAGAACACTAGAACCCTAGACGCCAAAACAACTGACAAGCGGGCGTCTAGGGAAGAGAGGAGAAGCAATTTCAAGCTTCGCGCCTGCCTGGTGACGTCATGACCGCACTCGCGTAGGACGCGCGAGCTTCAGAGTCACTGGGACCGTAGCGCCGCCTAGCGGATTTTTGCTGGAGCGGACGCACAGGTAAGTACCTTACAGATTGCATATGTACAGCCAACTTTACTGTTAGGAACATTCCAAGGTACTGGGAAGATTCTGTGAAGAAGAACCATCACAGAACCTAAAATTTCAGCATATGGGAAAAGCAAGGGGTATAAATTCCAACGATTTTTCAAAATGGAAGAGAATATGTAGGTATACATAATATATACAAAGAATTTTAAAAATATTGATAATTTCCACTGAACTTTCACTTTGTTTTTGTACCTCCTTTTGTTGAGGTATGCAACAAGGAAGCATTGCCACTCCATGCTGGGCTTGATTCCTCTTGTACTATAATGAGCACCCCTTTTTAAGAGATTCAGAGACAGATTCTAGGAATTAAATTTTTCTAGAAATTTAGAATTTTTGAAAAGTCTAGAATTTTCAGGATAATTATTGAATGTTAAATGCAGATGCTCGAAAGTATAGAGTGTGAAGGAAGTTACTTTATTTAAAGATATTTGTACATGTTCCCCAGACCATTTTCCAGGTCCCAGAGCCATGTACAGTAAGTTACCATTGCTATTTTAAAGGGCATTTTAAAAAAAATCCTTACCTTACACCTCTGATTCTTATGGTACTTCTGCAGTGCTTGTCCAAAGTCCAGAAAACTGAAGAGTGGGAGCGGTCTTTCTGCCAAAAGGTTTCTGCCTCTTCTGTAGCCTCCGGGAGGTAGTGTGACCTGCACAGGGGAGCCTTTTCCTCCCTCCCACCCTCTAGATCCCTCCTTTGATGGACATCCACATAAAAAAAAATTTCCCTGCCCACTCCCAACTAATGTGTCAGATTACTAAAATAAGATTTAGAGCTGTACATACAGCCTTTCTCTCCCGCTGCACCCATTGACGACAGCCTCGTCTGTGATTGGCTACCTCTCAAGTGAATCTTATTTTAGTAATCTGACACAGCAGTTGGGGGTGGGCAGGGGTAGCCTACAATATACCAAAAGTTTAATTGGGTGGACATGCCCTTTAACATTATGTTAATTTGAACTTTTCAAAATATTTTTTCCCAATTAACTTTAATGGGTATGATTTTGGATTTTCAAATATTTTCAGAAGTTCCAAAAATCCAGTCTGGTTTTGAAATTTAGAATGTCAACCATCTCTAGTCAAGACTACTAAGGCCAATCCCAATGCCTGAGCAACTTGCTGATCACATACCAATCAGTAATCTGATGGTTAGGAGTTGATAGCCTATCCAATTGTTTTCCATATAAAACACATAACAATGGACTGAAAGTCAGATTTTCCAAACTGATTGATTTAGCTGGGCCGAGTTACCTGGTAAAACAATCCCCTCAATATGAAAAAGAAAGAAGGTGTTTCCTGGGGACTCATCTATGGTTTGATGAATAAAAACAATCTCCTGCCAATTCATTTTTTTTATAAAGCCTTTTTATAATGCCTATCATTCTGTTTTATGCCTTGATAGAGAAATAAAGTTGTGCATTTTATCAAAATTCCGACATGGCATGGATTCCTGTTGTGCACACCTATACTGGTGTTTGTTTTGGGATCCTTTACCCCCAATAAGCACACTCTTTAGATAGACATGGATGAGGAAGATCAAATAATTTTAAAATTTAAAATAGCTTTTGTTGTCCATAAAATAAGAGTGGATTGCTGGACTTTCATTGAGTAATGCTATTTTACTATCAGTGTGAACAGCTTCTTTGAGTGTGGGGTTAGCACAATTATGTAACAAAAACTATTAGAGTAACTATTAACTAGTAACAAAAACTATAAGAGTATTATAACCCTTACAAGGGAGAAAATGTACACAATCAGGACATTGAAATATTTAGTAAGATGTCAAAATTGCCAAACAGCCGATTAATTCTTGTATTTAGTTCCTAAAGGAAATCTCAGCTTGTCAGAGCACAGAACCAGGGAGTGAAAAGTTAGTAATAAGAAAACAGGTACATGATGTCACCAGTTTTCACATAGGCAAGCCAATAGGGTTTTCTGTTTTTTCAGGTTTTTTTTCTTTGATTTATTTAATAAAGAATATTATTATTCTTTATTTATCCCCACACACCTTAATCCTATTTACACTAAAGCAAAATAGTTTGGTAAAGGCATAGGCAAGTTTTTATTATATATATATATGGGATTGGGACAGTCTGGTGTAGCTAATGTGGACCCAAACAGCAGTGAGAATTTACTCCCCTGGTTTAAGGACTGCACCATATTTTAGAGAACATATATCTCACTAAAAGGATTGTGGTCTCTAAAAGTGGATCAATAAAATGATCATTTAAGTCATATATATAAGCCTATAGCATTCAGGCTCTTGCATGGTGGCAGACGCATGGCATAAAAAAGTGCTGCTGTCATTAATTACCTCCCCAGTTTGGTGGTGTTGTACATTATATTTATATTACCAATTTTACACACATAAACTACATTAAATAATAAGAATTATATACATTCACAAAGTGAATAAATCAAATATATCTGCCAAACCTAATATTTAAAATGTAAAAGTAAATTTCACACAGGTATAAAAACTGTTCTATAAACATTGCTTTCCATCACTAACTGGTTTGTAGACATTGACAGGAACAATAGATAGCAATGACTTGACATGAAACTATAAGGCTTTCTGTTTCAGTCAGAAAAAAATGGAAAATGTTATGAAATAGATTTTCCTGTCTGCATTATTTCAGGCTGTAACAATTTGACTCCTACTGGCAAATTCTAAAGTAAGTCCAAGTAATTACTAAATTTAATCATGTTGCATAAACACAACATAACAACCCTAACATTGGCATTTAAATAGGTCTCTGTGTGTTATTTTTCTAATATTCTGTAACAATTAAATGGTGATATCTCCCATCATAAGGATTGAAATAAATAAATAGTTTTCATTGGTTTTGCATCTGGTTGTGGTACTTGGATCTGATTAATTCAAGAAATTTTAGCAGCTGTTTATATCCTTCATTAAGCATTATATGACTTTACATCTATGGCCCTTTTCTAGCAGAGACCTGAACATAAATCAACATAGTAGCAATACACACACTAAAAAAACATGGAGACTGGGAGGCCGTATATGATGGTGTAACACACTGAATAGCCTGTGCAGACATATTATATGCTTTGATGCTTGCTAGTGGTAAGAATAGCTTGATAGGATCCCACTGTTTTCTGGCAACATCTTTGTTCCGAACCTTAAAACAGATCAATAAAGAGAAGAAAAAAAATCTGTAAAGATGAAACCCATGGAAAGGGTCAATTTAATTGCTTGTTTATTTCATTACATCTTATCCATGACTCTGAAACTTCAACTACTACTATGTTATGAGTTTTGCATCAGACAGCTTATAGGATGGAAGAAATGTTGCTCAAACAATGAAGTAAAAGTGACAGAAATGTAATGGTGTTTTATTCCAAAATAGAATAGATGTGTCACTCAGAACTCAATTACCTACCTCCTACAAAGCATTTTATATATCACAGAAGCAGAGTTATATGTGCAGAAGAAATGCCAGGGGCTATGTTGCATTGATACAACATCTGCTTTGGTAGACTTAGTAAAGCTTTTATATCAAAGTATTAAAATAGCATCTGTTTAAATTGCATCTTTCCAACTATACATATTTTATGCATAAAAGGATCTTAATACACTTATATTTAATATAAGGTTGAAAGATAAGGTATTGTCACCTATTTAATACCTGGAGCCATTTCCAGCAGTGCTGTTGCTGGTTTAAGAGTTTTAAAAGACGAATAGCTTTTACTTAAGTTATCTTACCAACACGACAAAATAATTCACAAAACCTGTACTGTAACTTTTTAACAATGGTCTTCTCCAACGCCGTAAAAAGTAACCTTGTTCTCATTCTAACCTTAAACACAATCAAAGCAATAGTAGAAAATAAGAATAGTCCTTTTAGTGTGCCTCTTGACAACTTTTCTGACAGATCAATGTGTATTCACAGCAGCTTCAATAACATGAATTACATAATTCTATGCAAATATTTCTTCTGGGTAATTTCCATGTTTCCATCGCAGCTTTAAGGAAAGCTATATCTTTAAAAACACTTTTACAAGATTCCACAAGCTAAATGCAAAACCAGAGCGCCAACTACAGACCAGTTTTGGCTTTATTGAGCCATCATCAGTGTAGTGCAGGCCTCTGGTTTTGCAGTGTGAAGCACCTATAGACCTAATAGCATAGGGAGAGAATAAAGGCTTTGAAACTCCTTTTTCAGCAATATGCAAATAAGGAACAAAGACTTCTGGGTATTTACCATGTTTCCAGGGAAGCTTTTAGAAAAGATATATCTTTAAAAAGACTTTTACAGCATTCCACAAGCTAAATGCAAATCCAGAGTGCCAACTACAGTCTGGTTTCAGCTTTATTGGTCCATCATCAGTGTAGTTCAGGCCTCTGGTTTTGCAGTGTGAAGCGCCTATAGACAGACTTCACCAATAAATTAAAAAGGGTAGTATTTTTTAATTAACTATTTATTGTGAACAACACACAACGCTTCGAGACTACAGGAAGGGACATTGTAGTCCCAAAACGTTGTGTGATGTTCACAATAAATTCTTAAAGGGCATGTCCACCCCTTTAAACTTTTTGTTGTAGGGCTTCCTCCCCCAGCCCCAACCGCCATAATAGAATTTGAAACTGCAAGCAGGGGGCTGGACCTGGCAGCCGCATCCCTGATTTGCTGAGAGGCAGCCAGTCACGGAAGCGGCTGCCGAGAACGCCAGGGGATAGAGGGAAGGTAAGTAGAGTTCGGGGGACTTTATGATAAATCTATTATGGCGTTGGGGCTGGGGTAGACCTACAATATAACCAAGGGGTTTTACGCTAGGGGGAGGGAGAGGAAAACGGGAGGGAGAGAGGGGGAGGGCTGCAGTGCGCATGGCAAAATTCTCCCTATATGGACTCTGCTAGGCTCCTGGTGGACAGTTTTTGGGACTTTGGAGGGGCATAGCAGGGCAGCCATTTGGAGCTGGGATGTAAGGTAAGGATTTTATTACACTACACAATGGGGCCAGTAGTGGGTTAAATTAATAGTTTTGGGGGTGGACATGCCCTTTAATACTACAGTTATAGTGTGCTCCTCCCTTTACGTTTTTGTTAAACATGGAAATTACCCAAAGTCTCTGTTCCTTATCTTGATCTATAAAATAGGTAAAAAAAAAAAAAAAGTAAGTACGGAGAACCAAACCTGCAACCATCTATACTATAACTATATCTTGTAAAAAAAAAAAGCTTTCTACCTCTATGCAACAAGGGCTACTAGGTGGGATATCAGTACATGCTAGAAACACAAAAGAAACAAACAAACAAAAAAAAGCCTGGGGAATTGAACCTGTCTCCCAATAATCTGTTTGTTTCCAAACCCAGGAAATAGATACAAGTACATTTCAGTAAATGACAATAAAATCAGTTCACTATTTTGTATTGCTCCATGAAGACTGTCAGCAATTCACACTGGTTGGTAAATAAAAAACAGAGCTGCTATATATATAAAGTTTGTACATGTAGAAACTAATTTTTCTAGAAGTATGATGGATGGAAACCAACCAACAAACAAAAAGCAATAAACTCAGTTAGTAGACTATGTTGTATTGTTTCATAAGTAAGAAAGGGAATTTGAACTTGTGACTTCTTGGGCTCTGTGTTTCTAAAAACACAGCATTTATATGGTGCACCACCAGCAACTCAACAATGAGCACAGGTTCATGTAGAAACTTTATCTTTCACTAGAAACTCTGTGCATAGAGACAGTGAATCCTGGGGGCAGGGGGAGTGGCTCTTTGAAGCCAACATGGCCTATGAATTGTACTGGCAACAACATCGAATGGAAGCCTTGTTACAGAATCTATTACTTAATATACTAAATGCAACTTACTAGAGAAGAATCTTTCAATGCTTAGGTGTTCTGGGTAGAAAAGCATTCACATTAGGATATAAAAAATGTAAGTTTAGTTTTCCTTTAATTACAGCAATTAAAAATAATAAAAAACACTAATACCTGTGCAGAGACAGGCCATTAGCAGTTTGTTGTAGCTTCTTTTTTCTGCTATGATGGAACCCCTTTTTAAATCGTGGTGGTATTGTAATAAGGTATAATCCACTTGGTGATACGTTTTACTATTTAAATCGTTACACCTTTATTAGGGATGATGATTTTACACACAATCCAGCAGACAACTTGCAGTGCAGCAAACAGCATTCCCTATCATACCAAAGTCTGTGAGTTATACCATCTACTCCCTACTAGATTCCCTTTCTGTTCCAGCACTGGGAAAATAAGGTACTGGCAGTGTTTCATTGTGTCAGTGCAGGGGTTATTCATACATCATGTCCATAACGGTTTCAATTGGAACTGATTAGGGAACAAAGTGAGCAGTAAGGCATTTGGAAGGCATCTTCCAGTTGCTCCCAGGATTTTAAACTACGTATGGGGGGAAAAAGTTGGACTACACAGGGGTAGATAAAGGGGTTAGGAATCAGGGGACTAATAAGATAAAGGAGGGAGGAGATGGGGAGCATAGAGGATAAGGAGGCATGTACGTCCAAGTATGGAAGTAAATTAATTGATCATCTAAAATGTATGTTTACAAATGCAAGAATTCTGGCTGAAAAAACTAGGGACTAGAACTAATAGCTTTTTAGGAAAGGTATGACACGATCAGTATAGCAGAAACATGGCTAAATGATTCACATGACTGGACAGTAAATATTAAAGGATACTCCTTATTTAGACATGACAAGGTTAATAGGAGGAGTATGTATGTACGTTAAACAAGAATTGAAGCTCAATTTAAAAGATGAGATAGATGGGGGTATAGATGAGATAGATAGAGCTGTGTACAAAAAGCAAGGTGGGTAAATTAATTGTTGGTGTGTGTTATAAGCCGCCAAATGCCAGTGAAGAGGTGGAAATTAATCTCCATATTCTGTTGGCGAAGGCTTATTGTATGGGGCATGTTCTGGTTATGGCAGATTTCAATTACCCCAACATAGATTGGAGTAAGGAAACTAAACTGCCAGTACCTCAAAAAGTATTAAGTTAATAAATTTTGAATATGAGCATTTTCTTTCACGGATGTAGACGTTCCCACTAGACAGAATGCATTGCTGGATCTAGTGATGTCAAATAACCCTGAGCTCATTTTGGAGATGAAGGTAATGGGAAGCTTAGGGAATAGTGATCATGATATAGTGTCATTTAATATAGGTTGCAAAAAACAAAAGTGCACCGGATTAACAAAAACTTTAGGAAAGCTAATTATGTTTTTAAAGGGTTTGTTCTTAGGTAAAGATATTGAGCAGAAGTGGATTGCTTTTAAAGGTATATTAAACTATTACATTTCTAAATTTATACCTTTAGGGAAGAAGTATAAAATAATTAGGTCCACTCCTGCTGGGCTTAATGCGCAGGTTTAAGGAGAAATGTAAAAAAGTTAAAAAAGGGGGGGGGGATCAGACTTGTGAACAGAGTAAAAAACTGTAATAAGGAGTGCAAGAAAGCAATTAAACTAGCTAAAATAGAAAATGAAATACGGATAGCAGAACAAAGCAAGTCCAACCCCAAAATGTTTTTTTAATAGGTCATATCAGAAAACTCATGGACATCCTTTAATATTGGAAGAAAAGAAGTTTCCTCTTAAGGAAGGTTTCTTTACAGTGAAACTGGAACTTCCAAAAGATGTGGTAATGGCAAGTTCACTGAATAGCTAAAAAGAAAAAATATTGAGAATTACTGGTATTAAATTCATATACTGTAGTTCTGGTTGATCCAGGGATACTTTCCGATTGCTGTTTGGAGTCAGGAAAACATTCCCCCCCCCCTACTTTCAGCTGGGTTTTTGCCTTCATCTGGACTGTTAGGTAGGGTTAAAAAAGGAGGGTTAACTTGATGGACATATATTTTTATTCAACCTCAATTACTATGTTGTATCTTTTTAAGTGACATAACTATGTACTATAGTTTTGTTGGATGGCAACTAAAGTTCAAGAGCCACCAAACTTAATACTTTCCACTCTCAGACACTGGATTAATTTATACTTGTGAAGGTTCTCATTCATCCAGGTCATGGTATATCTGTTGAATTCAATTAGATCAACTGGACTTGAAATGTAGTTCTTGAAGACGTTTCGCTAGTCATCCGACTGGCTTTCTCAATTCAGAATGACTTGTACAAGAATCTGTGGCAATTATGTACCCTGGAAAATCCCAATTAGCATAACAGCCAGGTGTTAAGATAGATAGCCACTATCTAATAGCCACTATCTAATCACACCCTTAACACCTGGTGTGATAGCTAATTGGGATTTTCCAGGGTACATAATTGCCACAGATTTGTACAAGTCATTCTGAATTGAGAAAGCCAGTCGGATGACTAGCGAAACGTCTTCAAGAACTACATTTCAAGTCCAGTTGATCTAATTGAATTCAACAGATATGGATTAATTTATCTTTAAGTAAAATTTGATTATTGTGACCATTTCCATAGTTTGCTCCCTTATAGCACTATTACTCTGGATCCAGCAGTAACATAACCTTTTCAATACAACTTGTTTTTCTTGTCTTTCACAGGTGAATGTTACCTTTGTCTGCTTTGGAAAGCCATGGCCACTTTAACATACAAACTAGTTCAGAAAAATTGGATTTGCTATAATATCCCTAAATAGGAGGACATGTTCTATAGTTTCTTGTTTTTAAAAAAAGCCAGTTCCTTCCATCAAACAGAACCACAAACACACAAGCAATAGAGAATAAAATGTATAGTACTAATAATAAAAATAATACATCAATCAAAAAAAATATAAGGCTGGCTAGACTGGGTAGGTTTTCTATATTTATCTACATTGTTTGTAAGTTACTTTTTTCAGAATTCAGTTTTTAATCCTTAGTTTGGTAGCTGCACTATGATGAGCAATAAGACACTCAACCAACTGCTATCCATCTACCTTTGTGTGTTTCAGGTTTATCGAAAAGGAACGTGGCTTTCTCAGCATACAACCTAAATGGGTGCCAGGAAATACATTTCATAAAGTGTTCTAGACATACTGACAGCTGCAATTTATCAACATAAATTACTGTGCTTTGCTGAAGAGCTCTTGTCATCCAACAACAGTGAACTTCAGAAATTGTCTCTTGCCCTCTTCAATGATTATCTTTTTTTCACCTTACGATCGAAATATCCACAGATAAAAGCCGCACAGCAAATGCTCAGAAAGAAAATGATCATGTCTTTTAGAAGTATTTGAAAAAAAAGGGTGGTAGAATGTGATCTACACATCTCGCCATTTTTCTGCCCCAGTCAAGTAACAGATCATTTTCTAAAAGAAGCAAGAATCTTATCATGTGCATAGTGGTAGTAAATTATACCTCTTCTTTTGTCTCCAATTTCATTTTATCACCACAAACATCCAATTTTTAAACCATGGACTGGCAGATACAAAAATGGTAGATTGCATATGTAGTCCCATGAAATCTTTCCTATGCTAAAAATAACAGAACAGCTTATTGTGGTAAATATGATTGTTGGAGTCTGAGGAAAGAAATAAGGTTACTCTATAAAAAGTATGAGAAGTAATTAGATCAATATGCAGTTCCATGGACTCTGATGTGAATAGTGGTATGAAATATCAACTCCTGATATAATAAAACTCTTACTTCAGAGTACAGGTGGTCCGGGTATTGATCAAACCCCGGACCCTTCGCTTCAAGTCAATGTTCACAAACTGCAGAGTCAGAATATCAAATTTGTTTAAACAATGTTTCAACTCACCACCACGCCGTGTTGGTCCGGGCGCAGCCTGCCCCAAACCCTTTGCTCGATTCGTACCCACAAGACAATCCACAAAAAAGAAGGCTACCGTCGCACACTGAGATAACTCCACTGGATATGTAAAATCAATATTTATTAAACAAGTATGCAGATAGACACAAGCATGGCCTTACGCGTTTCGGGCCTGGTATGGCTCTTACTCATAGGCTTAAATGGCATGATCCTCCGCACCTGTAAATAGTCCCCTCACTCCAATCAGCAGATCAGAGAGAACTCCCCGTAGGGTGGGGATTTCCTTGTAGTAAGGAACAAAATAAGTTCAAAATTAAGAAGAGGGATAATTTAACCTATGGAGAGAGACGAGCTATCACTACACTGAAGGAGGATCACTCTATTGTCATTAAAAATTCTGATAAAGGGGGCACGATAGTAGTCCTCAATAGCCGAGACTATGAGTCGGAGGCATTCTGACAATTGAGTGATCCCACTACATATACTAAAATAACGTGTAATCCCACAACCAGTTTCAAACTTCAGTTAGAAAAAATAGTGGACGGGGGAATTTCGATCGGTATTATTAACCAAAACATGAAAGAGTTTTTACTTCCAAAGGTCCCGATTATTCCAATCTTTCATCATCTTCCCAAAATTCAAATTGTTGCTGGTATAGGCTCATTGAATGAAGGCCTATCAGAATTATTGGATTTCCTTCTTCAGCCACTTGTCAAACGCTTATATTCTTTTGTACAAGATACCACTCACATTTTATTAGTACTTGACAGTTTGGTTTGTGAGGGGGATTTTAGTCTAGCTACTACTGATGTTATTGCACTGTACTCCTGCATACCCC
Organism: Hymenochirus boettgeri; assembly: GCA_019447015.1. Taxonomy (NCBI): domain Eukaryota; kingdom Metazoa; phylum Chordata; class Amphibia; order Anura; family Pipidae; genus Hymenochirus; species Hymenochirus boettgeri. The sequence goes on along the minus strand of CM033474.1, from coordinate 101,100,126 downwards.
ACAATTGGGAGATATATGCAGTTCAGTACCATTTGGATAAATACAGTATATATCCACAAGAGTGGAAAGAGTTTATTGTGGGAGCTTTGACATATCTTCTTACACATTTTTTTTCAATTTAATGGTCTGTTCTATGTACAACGTTGTGGGGCATCAATGGGGGGCAAAATTTGCCCCCACATATGCCAATTTGTTCATGGGATTGTAGGAGGAAACGGTTCTCTTCCAATATTCTTCTTCAAATATGGGAAAATTCCCCTGTATCGGACATACATAGACGATCTCCTGTTCGTCTGGACGGGTACCGAACAGGAAATTATTGATTTCATGAATAGACTAGACTCTAATGAGGTTAATTTGAGATTCATATATCATTTTGGTGGATCATGTATCAACTACTTGGATTTAACAATAGAAAAATTAGGCAATAGCATTGTTACATACAAATATCGCAAACCAGGGTCTAGCAATACCATCTTACATGCTGAATCATGCCACCCTCCCCATTGTTTAAGGGCTATTCCATATGGTCAAATGTTAAGATTAAAAAGAAATTGTTCAACACAGGAATTATACAACTCAGCTCATAAACAAATGAGCTTTCGTTTTCATGAGAGGGGTTATGGAAAGAAGGTATTACGAGAAGCTGCTAATAGAGCTAGGAGTGTACAGAGATATAATCTATTGAGGGGCACTCATAAGGAGGCTCCTAAAAATCTAGAAGAGAAGAGTGAGCAGCCCATGTACTTCACCACTAGATATAGTACTCAGTTCAAACAAGTGGTGGGTATAATTAAAAGGAATCTGCCCATTTTAGAACTTGACCCCGATCTAAGAGAGGTCCTTAAGAGGGGTTGTAAATTCACCCCTAGAGAGGCTCGATCTCTGGGGGACATATTGTCACCCAGCCTATTTACGAGTAAACAGGAAAAGGTTCATCCATGGTTAAAATTTAAGGGTAATTACCAATGTGGGGCTAACAGATGTAAAACCTGCACTTTCATGTCTAAATCTAATACCTTTTCAAGCACAGTGACAGGCAAACAATATTCTAATATATCTTCTGTAATATGGATTACGTTGTATATTTGCTCACTTGTACTTGTTGTTCCCTGCAATATGTGGGGTGCACTACCCGCTCCTTGAAATCACGTATTCCTAAACATATTAGGGATATTGAAAATGGAAGGGATTTAAGCCCAGTAGGTAGACATTTTAGCTCCTGTAATAAATCTAATCTTAAATTTTTGGAGGTTAAGGGAATACAACCGATTCTTCCGGATATTCGTGGTAAAAATCGGTTAGCTCTCCTCCGTAAAGCGGAGGTAAGGTGGATATTTACTTTAGAGACACGTATACCCTCTGGCCTCAACTCTCGATACGATATAGCATTTTATATTGATTAACTTAGATATATTGGTGTGTATTTATATATGGATCTTTTTTTTGACTTGGTAGCTATTTACCATATAAGGTTCAGGTTACATTTAGGTTACTAAACTACTATTATAATAGTAAATCGAATTACCATATATACTCAAGTACAAGTCGAGAACTGAACCTCGACTTCTACTCAGGTCAGTCACTAACTTATGACATCATAAGAAAATCTCACTTATAAACAAAGAGATAAGTGGGAATAAGATACAAAATGTGTTAATATAAAGCCACATATGTTCATATGGTGGTATTATCAGGGCTCATGGGAAAAGTAGGCTGGTATGGGAAGGAACCCGTGTGCAGGCCTGTATGGATACATCAATATATTATATGCTTGAGGGAAATGTAACCTGAACCTTATATGGTAAATAGCTACCAAGTCAAAAAAAAGATCCATATATAAATACACACCAATATATCTAAGTTAATCAATATAAATGCTATATCGTATCGAGAGTTGAGGCCAGAGGGTATACTGTCTCTAAAGTAAATATCCACCTTACCTCCACTTTACGGAGGAGAGCTAACGATTTTTACCACGAATATCCGGAAGAATCCGTTGTATTCCCTTAACCTCCAAAAATTTAAGATTAGATTTATTACAGGAGCTAAAATGTCTACCTACTGGGCTTAAATCCCTTCCATTTTCAATATCACTAATATGTTTAGGAATACGTGATTTCAAGGAGCGGGTTGCACCCCACATATTCAGGGAACAACAAGTACAAGTGTGAGCAAATATACAACGTAATCCATATTACAGAAGATATATAGAATATTGTTTGCCTGTCACTGTGCTTGAAAAGGTATTAGATTTAGACATGAAAGTGCAGGTTTTACATCTGTTAGCCCCACATTGGTAATTACCCTTAAATTTTAACCATGGATGAACCTTTCCTGTTTACTCGTAAATAGGCTGGGTGACAATATGTCCCCCAGAGATCGAGCCTCTCTAGGGGTGAATTTACAACCCCTCTTAAGGACCTCTCTTAGATCGGGGTCAAGTTCTAAAATGGGCAGATTCCTTTTAATTATACCCACCACTTGATTGAACTGAGTACTATATCTAGTGGTGAAGTACATGGGCTGCTCACTCTTCTCTTCTAGATTTTTAGGAGCCTCCTTATGAGTGCCCCTCAATAGATTATATCTCTGTACACTCCTAGCTCTATTAGCAGCTTCTCGTATACCTTCTTTCCATAACCCCTCTCATGAAAAGAAAGCTCATTTGTTTATGAGCTGAGTTGTATAATTCCTGTGTTGAACAATTTCTTTTAATCTTAACATTTGACCATATGGATAGCCCTTAAACAATGGGGAGGGTGGCATGATTCAGCATGTAAGATGGTATTGCTAGACCCTGGTTTGCGATATTTGTATGTAACAATGCTATTGCCTAATTTTTTCTATTGTTAAATCCAAGTAGTTGATACATGATCCACCAAAATGATATATGAATCTCAAATTAACCTCATTAGAGTCTAGTCTATTCATGAAATCAATAATTTCCTGTTCGGTACCCGTCCAGACGAACAGGAGATCGTCTATGTATGTCCGATACAGGGGAATTTTCCCATATTTGAAGAAGAATATTGGAAGAGAACCGTTTCCTCTACAATCCCATGAACAAATGGCATATGTGGGGGCAAATTTTGCCCCCCATTGATGCCCACAACGTTGTACATAGAACAGACCATTAAATTGAAAAAAAATGTGTAAGAAGATATGTCAAAGCTCCCACAATAAACTCTTCCACTCTTGTGGATATATACTGTATTTATCCAAATGGTACTGAACTGCATATATCTCCCAATTGTGGGGTATGCAGGAGTACAGTGCAATAACATCAGTAGTAGCTAGACTAAAATCCCCCTCACAAACCAAACTGTCAAGTACTAATAAAATGTGAGTGGTATCTTGTACAAAAGAATTAAGCGTTGACAAGTGGCTGAAGAAGGAAATCCAATAATTCTGATAGGCCTTCATTCAATGAGCCTATACAGCAACAATTTGAATTTTGGGAAGATGATGAAAGATTGGAATAGTCGGGACCTTTGGAAGTAAAAACTCTTTCATGTTTTGGTTAATAATACCGATCGAAATTCCCTCGTCCACTATTTTTTCTAACTGAAGTTTGAAACTGGTTGTGGGATTACACGTTATTTTAGTATATGTAGTGGGATCACTCAATTGTCAGAATGCCTCCGACTCATAGTCTCGGCTATTGAGGACTACTACCGTGCCCCCTTTATCAGAATTTTTAATGACAATAGAGTGATCCTCCTTCAGTGTAGTGATAGCTCGTCTCTCTCCATAGGTTAAATTATCCCTCTTCTTAATTTTGAACTTATTTTGTTCCTTACTACAAGGAAATCCCCACCTACGGGGAGTTCTCTCTGATCTGCTGATTGGAGTGAGGGGACTATTTACAGGTGCGGAGGATCATTCCATTTAGCCTATGAGTAAGAGCCATACCAGGCCCGAAACGCGTAAGGCCATGCTTGTGTCTATCTGCATACTTGTTTAATAAATATTGATTTTACATATCCAGTGGAGTTCTCGGTGTGCGACGGTAGCCTTCTTTTTTGTGGATTGTCTTGTGGGTACGAATCGAGCAAAGGGTTTGGGGCAGGCTGCACCGGACCAACACGGCGTGGTGGTGAGTTGAAACATTGTTTAAACAAATTTGATATTCTGACTCTGCAGTTTGTGAACATTGACTTGAAGCGAAGGGTCCGGGTTGATCAATACCCGGACCACCTGTACTCTGAAGTAAGAGTTTTATTATATCAGGAGTTGATATTCATACCACTATTCACATCAGAGTCCATGGAACTGCATATTGATCTAATTACTTCTCATACTTTTTATAGAGTAACCTTATTTCTTTCCTCAGACTCCAATCATATTTACCACAATAAGCTGTCTGTTTTTTTAGCATAGGAAAGATTTCATGGGACTACATATGCAATCTACCATTTTGTATCTGCCAGTCCATGGTTTAAAAATTGGATGTTTGTGGTGATAAAATGAAATTGGAGACAAAAGAAGAGGTATAATTTACTACCACTATGCACATGATAAGATTCTTGCTTCTTTTAGAAAATGATCTGTTACTTGACTGGGGGCAGAAAAATGGCGAGATGTGTAGATCACATTCTACCACCCTTTTTTTCAAATCTTCTAAAAGACATGATCATTTTCTTTCTGAGCATTTCTGTGCGGCTTTTATCTGTGGATATTTCGATCGTAAGTGAAAAAAAGATAATCATTGAAGAGGGCAAGAGACAATTTCTGAAGTTCACTGTTGTTGGATGACAAGAGCTCTTCAGCAAAGCACAGTAATTTATGTTGATAAATTGCAGCTGTCAGTATGTCTAGAACACTTTATGAAATGTATTTCCTGGCACCCATTTAGGTTGTATGCTGAGAAAGCCACGTTTCCTTTTTCGATAAACCTGAAACACACAAAGGTAGATGGATAGCAGTTGGTTGAGTGTCTTATTGCTCATCATAGTGCAGCTACCAAACTAAGGATTAAAAACTGAATTCTGAAAAAAGTAACTTACAAACAATGTAGATAAATATAGAAAACCTACCCAGTCTAGCCAGCCTTATATTTTTTTTGATTGATGTATTATTTTTATTATTAGTACTATACATTTTATTCTCTATTGCGTTGTGTTTGTGGTTCTGTTGATGGAAGGAACTGGCTTTTTTAAAAACAAGAAAACTATAGAACATGTCCTCCTATTTAGGGATATTAGCAAATCCAATTTTTCTGAACTAGTTTGTATGTTAAAGTGGCCATGGCTTTCCAAAGCAGACAAAGGTAACATTCACCTGTGAAAGACAAGAAAACAAGTTGTATTGAAAAGTTATGTTACTGCTGGATCCAGAGTAATAGTGCTATAAGGGAGCAAACTATGGAAATGGTCACAATAATCAAATTTTACTTAAAGATAAATTAATCCATATCTGTTGAATTCAATTAGATCAACTGGACTTGAAATGTAGTTCTTGAAGACGTTTCGCTAGTCATCCGACTGGCTTTCTCAATTCAGAATGACTTGTACAAGAATCTGTGGCAATTATGTACCCTGGAAAATCCAATTAGCATATCACAGCCAGGTGTTAAGGGTGTGATTAGATAGTGGCTATTAGATAGTGGCTATCTATCTTAACACCTGGCTGTGATATGCTAATGGGATTTTCCAGGGTACATAATTGCCACAGATTCTTGTACAAGTCATTCTGAATTGAGAAAGCCAGTCGGATGACTAGCGAAACGTCTTCAAGAACACATTTCAAGTCCAGTTGATCTAATTGAATTCAACAGATATACCATGACCTGGATGAATGAGAACCTTCACAAGTATAAATTAATCCAGTGTCTGAGAGTGGAAAGTATTAAGTTTGGTGGCTCTTGAACTTTAGTTGCCATCCAACAAAACTATAGTACATAGTTATGTCACTTAAAAAGATACAACATAGTAATTGAGGTTGAATAAAAATATATGTCCATCAAGTTAACCCTCCTTTTTAACCCTACCTAACAGTCCAGATGAAGGCAAAAACCCAGCTGAAAGTAGGGGGGGGAAATGTTTCCTGACTCCAAACAGCAATCGGAAAGTTATCCCTGGATCAACCAGAACTACAGTATATGAATTTAATACCAGTAATTCTCAATATTTTTCTTTTTAGCTATTCAGTGAACTTGCCATTACCACATCTTTTGGAAGTTCCAGTTTCACTGTAAAGAAACCTTCCTTAAGAGGAAACTTCTTTTCTTCCAATATTAAAGGATGTCCATGAGTTTTCTGATATGACCTATTAAAAAAACATTTTGGGGTTGGACTTGCTTTGTTTCTGCTATCCGTATTTCATTTTCTATTTTAGCTAGTTTAATTGCTTTCTTGCACTCCTTATCAGTTTTTTACTCTGTTCACAAGTCTGATCCCCCCCCCCCTTTTTTAATTTTTTTACATTTCTCCTTAAACCTGCGCATTAAGCCCAGCAGGAGTGGACCTAATTATTTTATACTTCTTCCCTAAAGGTATAAATTTAGAAATGTAATAGTTTAATATACCTTAAAAGCAATCCACTTCTGCTCAATATCTTTACCTAAGAACAAACCCTTTAAAAACATAATTAGCTTTCCTAAAGTTTTGTTAATCCGGTGCACTTTTGTTTTTTGCAACCTATTTTATGACACTATATCATGATCACTATTCCCTAAGCTTCCCATTACCTTCATCTCCAAAATGAGGTCAGGGTTATTTGACATCACTAGATCCAGCAATGCATTCTGTCTAGTGGGAACGTCTACATCCGTAAAGAAAATGCTCATATTCCAAAAAATATTTTTGGCCTTTTATGCCTTGTACCTATGTAGATATGCTTGGGCATTTTGTGATTTTAAATGTGTGTATTTTGTATATATGACATGCATCCTTGCGACTGTGAGTCCCCGACCTACGGGGAGTTCTCTCTGATCTGCTGATTGGAGGGACGGGACTATTTACAGGTACAGAGGATCATGCCATTTAAGCCTATGAGTAAGAGCCATACCAGGCTCGAAATGCGTAAGGCCATGCTTGTGTCTATCTGCATACTTGTTTAATAAATATTGATTTTACGTATCCAGTGGAGAAATTTCTGTGTGCGCCGGTAGCCTTCTTTTTTGTGGATTGTCTACTCTATAAAAAGGACACATTCATGGAATTCCTTTGTCAAACAAAAGGACTGAACTGTTTAGTATAACTATATGTATTGATATATAAAAACATGCATACAAAGAGGGTAAGAGAGCTTCTGTTGCAGGCTTTTAGTAGACACTGCCAAAAAAGGATTTTCTGTGACTACTATGATAAATGTTTTTGTGTTTTCCTCCACAGCGTCACTTTAACCTTGAATGCAGATAATGAAGGTGCAGGAAGTACACATGGAATGTCCTTTTTGTTATATTGTATATATGTTATTATATATGTTTGTTATGTTACATGTTATATAACTGTAGGCTTTGTGCCATTGGAAAATTTAAATTAATTACAAAGTACACTTTATTTTCTTTTCTTTTTCGCCCTGTGAAAGTGACTTATTTTGTGTGAAGCAGACATATTCTTTTCTTATTTCTGTATTGGCTCACTTTTAAAACCTGTAAATATGTTCTCTGCAAATAATGTTCTCCTCTCATTTATCAGTCACCTCTTCTCACGCCCGCATTCATAACTTTGCTTGTGCCTTTTGTTTGCTCTTGAACTCCAATTGTCACTCAACATCCCTTAATATCTTTAAACGCAACCTCAAAACTCAACTCTTCAGGTAAGCATACAGCCTGGCTTTAAGGCCCTTCCTTTTCCACTGACCCAACATGATCCTACCTACTATTTAAACTCAACTGACAATTTACTTACACTTAACATTATGTGTCATCATCCCCCATTTCTTCTAGTCCGTAAGCTCACTTGCGCATGGCCATCTTATACGGCATTGCTGTAAATTAACCCATCACTCTGGGTGCTGTATTCTATTATATGCACTACCCTTGTATGTAATATATAAATCCATAATAATAATAATTAAAAATAATAATAATGTCATCTAAAGCAGTCAACATATTAATTTAGAGGTTCCCCCCCAGAACAAAACAGTCTGTCTACAGAGTAGCTGTTGTTCCAAGCAATCTTTAGCTAACAAGTATTTAAAAGATTTTAATTCCAAATGTTTTTTCTGTCCTGCTGTACTGGTTTTTACCCATGTCATCTTTTAGTTAACATACACTTTACAGTCGAGGCAGAGGAAGATAATATATCAGGGGGGAAAAAAAATCTTAAAATATATTAGTGAAAAAAGATGAACCTTGTGTGTGTTAGCTATAATTGTTTTCATTATCTATAATTGTGTGTGACAAAAAAAAATAGCAAAACAACAAACCTTAAGACATAAAAAAAAGTCCCTAGCTGTCTGTGGGTAAGACACAAAAGAGAAAGTAATGTAGGAATTGCTCTGGAAAGATCCCTTTAATGTAAATTAAATAATCATATACTGAGCTGGTGTTCTGAGAGGTAGAATAGTAGGTCAAAACATCTTGATGGATGTATCCTGAATAAGAGAGAAAAATTACAGCTTTCAGGAATGTTATTTATGTGGCTAAAATAAGGCATCACGCTGATATAACAGGATTACCAAGTGTATTCTTATACATTGGCAAATTGACAAAAATATTGTCTATTGTTATATAGATTAGAATCACTTTTAAAGGAGCATTATACTCGTGTAGTAATGTGACTTCTTTCTGTATAATTCAATACTACTAGGCACTCTGTATTTCACAGGACAATTTTTTTATTGTAAAGAGTTTCGATGCTTCACAGAGCAGCACCTTCATCAGAATCATCCTGTCACTCTGTGACAAAACGTTAAACACTTTATAATAAAAATGGTCTTGTGAATTACTGTGTATAAAGTTGAAAAAAACTGTTACAATAAAAAGTTCTTGGAACAGGGATATAGAACTAGTATTGCCTACCTCCCAATATTGTTTCCATGAGACGCACCAGCCCAAAGTAAAATGGATTCTGTTTTCCTCCTGGCTTCAGCCCTATCTTTAATACAAGACTAGCCTGGCAAATAAAAAACTGTACTTGCTGTAGCTCTTCAACAAATCAATATAGGATAGGATAATCAATCCTACCTCCCTGCCCCAGGTACTTTCCATTTTTAAAAAGTTAATTTTTATAGTATGCTTTAAATGAAAACAGCCACATCATCACAGAGATACACTAACACAATGACTGGTGATGTGGCTGTTTTCAATAAATAATTCTTCTTATGAATCAACATTTTTTTTCCTATTCATACAAGGGAGTGCAGACCTTATCTTTGAGGTACATGCTATTATCATATAACATTTGCTACCAAAATTCCATCTCTGCCTATCCCGTTGTGCACATAAAAAGTTCTTACTTGGTTTAAAGGCCTTTGGGTATTTATAATGCAATATCAGCACAAAGGATATAATCCAATCAATCAGAATGGTCTGACACTTATGTGTCCAATTAATTGCTTGCAAAATATTTTGGTTCGAATGATCATAAATGCTTGTAAATCACGGTCACTATGTTGCCCCAACCAATTCATCCAGTGAATAAATTGGGCCAAAAATATTGTCACTGGAGAATAAGATTTGAACAATAGCTTACCATTCGGTAGATCTGCTTACCTGAACAATGGGCTGATGTTTCCTTTTGTGTATCAAGCATGAAATGACTGTGTTGTGTGAGAGTGTTGATAAATCAATAGCAAGATACAGGGATTCATTAATTGGCAATTATAATATTTTTTTTTGTACCTGCTGGTGAAACATGAATGGAACTTCAGACAGGGAGTTCAGTACTTGGATAGTCCCAAGGGTATTTATATTGAATGGCCCATAGGAAAACAAAAGAAAATGTGAATATGTACAAATGAACATGCTCCTTTTCCCTCTAGCAAAAATAATCCCAGTTCTCAGTCCTTGAAAACAGAAATAAAATGCTAGCTTTGATGTGCATTATTTTTATAGTAATAAACTACTAAACTACTATTATAATAGTAAATCGAATTACCATATATACTCAAGTATAAGTCGAGAACTGAACCTCGACTTCTACTCAGGTCAGTCACTAACTTGTAAGAAGAATCCGGCTGCCGCATCCCCCGATGGTCGCACCCACTGACATCACTACTCGGCGCCTGTCTCACTTCCCGGCGCCGAGTAGTTACGTCAGTGGATGCGACGATCAGGGGATCCGGAGGCCGGATTCTTCTTACAAGTTAGTGAAAGTTGCCAAATGCTTTATCAGTTATTCAGTAACTTGTGGCTCTTGGTGTGCTTATTTTTACTGGCAGGGAGGGAGGGGAAGGTTGGGTAGGGGGAGTTTGCAGTTCCACTGCAGAGGTTTGTAAACTAGAACGTCTAGCAACTAAAGCATGCTGGGAGTTGTAGTTTACAAACATCTGAAGTGCCAAAGAATTGGGGATTACTCTTAATGTAAAGGGCAACTAATGCCTGAAAACAATACTGAATCAGGATGGAATCTATTGTTAAATAGATTGCCTTATGATTCTGTATTGTTTTCAGGCTTTAGTTTCCCTTTAAGTGGACAGCAGAATTCCCATACAGTAGTCCCATACAGTAATAGCTATTCTGGATTTGGCTATTACTGTATGGGACTACTATATAGGAATTCTGCTGTCCATTTAAAGGGCAACTAAAGTCTCAAAATAATACAGAATTAGAAGGCAGTAGTGGTCATATTTTGTACCCTCGGCTTATACTCGAGTCAATCACCTTTACTCATTTTTTTTTGGTAAAAATAGGTACCTCGAATTATACTCGGATCAACTTATATTCGAGTATATACGGTACATTACTTTTATAATATTGTATACAGTATATATTGTATAAATATACTATAAAGAAGAAATTAGATAAACAAGGCCATTTTAACCAAAGTCAAGAAATTCTTATAGGTCAAAACACTGTCTTTTTAACCAGATACTTTATCATTTCCAAAAAATTCAATTCTACTGCTCTAATTAACCACTCCCTATCTTATTTAAGTAGTAAAGGTTTAAATTCTGCAATCCAAATTTCTGTTACATATGTTTGTAGGGTTTGCTTGTTTTACAATCTTAAGGCACTAAGTGCTGGGATTGAAGGTGTTGTTGATCAACACTAAGGTGTATTTTTCTTGCCGGGTCTGTGTGGGTGAGGTGAGATGCTGTGTAGACATGCAGCCATATCATGGTTTAGGAACTAAGCGTGGAAGTCGAACCACTCTTTTTGGCAGATGGTGATTTCTCTCAGCAAAGTAAATATCTTTTCCCCGAAGTCGATGCAATTCTATATCCTACACCAGGTCTATACTACCTCACTAAGAAAATCACACATGTCTCCATCCAATAGCTCAGCTTGCTCTAAAGATCCAGGTGACTTTTGGCATTTTCTATGAGCTTACCCCAGAATTCTGGGTAACGGTGGCCAGACACCTCTCACAAATACTACCACAACATGTTCCTGTTGAACCCAGCTTATACTTACTCAGCTTACCAGAGATTGACATCTGGGATATACATCAACTGGCCTTCCTCCTCTACACCAGGAGAACTATCATCCTAGCATGGATGGCACCCACCCATTCTAGCAACCTGGAAACCCCTAATAACCAAGATGTTGCCAATGTTGAGGCTGATATACCACAACATAGGAAACATGGACAAATTCAAAGTAATCTGGTCACCCTGGTATAACTCCCTGGTAGTGCCTGCTTAGATATGATAACCTATCCCTCCTTAAATACCAGGAATCCCTGGTCTCTGGACACAGACCCAAGCAGGCAAATGAGAGAATACATGAGGGGAAACATACCCATCCTTCAACCCCTCTACCCTGGATCATTCCCTCTTGTCAGGCAGAGCTACATAGTAGCAATGCTGCTATGGTACTATCCACCCTATTCCTAGTGCTCAGTGCCCTCCTTTCCCTCCCCTCACCCACTAAGGCCTTGAACACAAAAATAGTAATAATAACTTAATTTTATTATAATCGATTCAGATACCATGTTATTCCACAAATTATTTTATTCTGTACTCACTCAATTGTATACTGGCTATACTGTTACTTCATGTTTATATATATTTTAAAAATATATATATTTTTAAAATATAATATAAATTTGGCATGATTATCATTGGACAGGCCCCTGTATAACAAGTTATTATTAGAGATGACCACAAAACCAAACCCGAGTTCGAGCTGAGCTTTATGAGTTCGGACGAACTCGAACTATTCGAACTAGTTTCGATTCGAATTAGTTCGTTTTTCCAAACTGGTGGCTGTATTTTCGATAATTAACGTAAATTCGATAATTATCAAATTTACGGGCCTTTCACTAACCCTCGAATGTATCGTTCTCTAACCCTTGAAAGTATCATTCATTTTCGATAACCCTCGAATGTACAAATCGTTTTCGCTAATCCTAGAATGTATCGTTCGCTAACCATTGTTACTTTATCTGTAAATCATCCGTACTTTTTGAATTATCACTCCCCCATTGACTTTAATGGGTCTGAATTAAACTTTTGAACTTTTACTGAAGTTTGAATGTTCCAAAACAGACTGAACTTTATTAAGTTCGGCAATCTCTAATAATTATTAAATGTAAATAAAAAATTCCTGCACTTTCCTTATATAACACCCATGTACAATAACCCGTATCTAAAAAAACAACATATTAATGACATTTAAACTCTTAATAAATAAATCACAAAAATACACAATTTGTATTAAATCTTTATATTAATGTATTTATGGTTGAATGTATATCAATATATATATAGAGCAGAAGTAGCGGAGGCACTCATGGGTCTTAGTAAAATATAAACTTTTATTAGAACATTTAAAAACCTCTAATCAACGCGTTTCGGCTCAAGAACAAGCCGTCCTCAGGATATGACGTACCATGTGTGAGACACCTATTTGTACCCTAAACAATCAACATTCCTCTGTGAGGAACAAACACCAACAATAAAGCCAATTAAAACAAAATATAAAAACATGCTGCAAAGCAGCTGTAACAACAGTTACAACCTGCTTGTTACAAAGTAACAAGTGATGTAATATGTCAAAATACAGTGGGAGAAATAGATACAATACGTATATAGGCATGTAACAATCATGTGTGTGCAGCAAACACCTGTTCAAACACATATTACCAAATAGAGTTTATATAGAATAGAGGTGCTGTCCCCACTAAATTCACAAAAAACAATGTAGCAAAAATTGTTCATTCAGTCCCTTGGGCACTAGAGTGTTAAGCCAATGTATCCAACGGGCTTCTTTCTGCAGAAGCATTTTGTCGTGATCTATATTAGATTTAATGTCACGTACCGTGAGGCCATCAAAGATCATACATCTTAATGATGACAATGAGTGGCCCATCTTCGTAAAGTGTTGTGCCACCGATAGGTCGCCGAATTTGTGATTAGATGTTACACTTGTGCTCGAATTGAGGGCTTGTCTAATAGAGAAGCAAAGGTTAGCCACCCATTCCTTAAACGTCGTTCTAATTTTGCCAATATAATAGAGCCCACAGGGGCAAACAATAAAGTAAATTACAAATCTACTCTCACAGGAGAATCTCTGTCTAATCGACATCCTAGATCCATTGTGGGGATGGACAAAATCTTTGCCAGTAAGCATAGATCGGCAGGTGATACAGTTAGGGCATCTGTAACATCCTACTTTGGGGCTGGCACTTGAAAAATAGCCAGCATTATTTGCCACTACCGATGGCAGTGTGTCCCTGGTATGAACCAAATAACTGGCCAGGTTATGTCCCCTTCTGTATGTATGTCTAAGACGTGTATTGACAAAGGGAAGGTGTTTGTCCTTTTTTTGACTATCTCCCAATATTTGTTGGTGACATCCCTGATCTTATTGCTATGGGGTGTATATGTTGTACAAAAATCCATAGTGGGCCCATTATTCTGTCTCTTAAAGGGTACTTCATTAGGATGTCCTGCTAATACTATCCTAGCCTTCTCAAGTTCGTTATCCAACATGTCAGTGGGATACCCCCTACTTCTCAATCTGTCATACGTCATTTAATTGCACGACACAAATCAGTATTATTACGAAGTACACGTAAAAATTTACTAAACACCAGTCCACATTTCGTCCTGTATGGATGACAGCTAGAGGCATGTAGCAGGGAATTCCTGTCAGTGGGCTTCCTATATAAGGTAGCGCCAAGACCAACATCAGTTTTGAAAATTCATAGATCTAGGAAATCCACAGTGTCAAAATTCACATTACAGGTAAGTTTAACAGGGCTGTCAAGCTCATTAAGAGCCCTCACAAACCGTTCTGCACTCTCTCTGGTGCCCTTCCAGAGGAAAATGAGATCGTCTATATATCTCTTGTAAAATACTAGCCCTTGATTGATATATGGGAAAATACATTTCTCCTCAAATATTCCCATATATAGATTAGCCAATGTAGGAGCAACATTGGATCCCATGGCTACCCCAGAGCATTGAACATAAAAGTGAGACTTAAACTGAAAAAAATTGTTGACCAAAATGAAATGTAAAAGATCCAAAAGAAAATCAATGGGAGGACCCACATGGTTAGAATTCAAAAGGGCCAATCGACATGCCTCAACTGCATCCATCTGTGGAATAATGGTGTACAAACTCTTAACGTCACAGGTCATCAAAAAGAAATCATGTACAGGAATCGACATAGTGGTAAGCATGTGTAATAGATGTTGGCTGTCTCGTATGTAAGAGGGCATGTTTTTAACTGCCGGTTGTAAGAACGTGTTGATATACTGCGCCACAGGTTTGAAGAGTGATCCATGGGAGGACACAATGGGTCTGCCTGGTGGTTGTGTCATATGTTTATGTATTTTTGGCAAAGTATATAATGCTGGGCAACGTGGAAACTTAGTGGTCAGAAAATCCAAAGTCTTGGTCGTTATCCACCCCACACTGTGTGCCAATGTTAGTCTGGAATCGAGTTCCTTTTTGAAGGGAATATATTGTAGGATCAGTGTCACATCTGCGGTAAGTGTTCACATCAGATAATTGTTGTTCGATCTCAGATTCATAATATTGTTGATCAATCAGAACAATGGCACCTCCTTTATCCGCAGCCCCATATCACTATGCTGTTGTCAGCCATTAAGGATTTCAGACCATATCTTTCTGAAGATGTGAGGTTGCTATAAGATAAATTATGTCCATGTTTGTGTAAATCACGAAGATCATTGCTGACCACATTATGGAAGGTCTTAATGGCTGCTGTTATGTTGGGTGGGTCAAATGTACTCTTTTTACGTAAAGCAAGGGTACTATGTCCTTAATGGCTGACAACAGCATAGTGATACGGGCTGCGGAAAAAGGAGGTGCCATTGTTCTGCTTGATCGACAATATTATGAATACATACAGAAGGGGACGTAACCTGGCCAGTTATTTGGTTCATACCAGGGACACACTGCCATCGGTAGTGGCAAATAACACTCTAGTGCCCAAGGGCACTTGAATGAACAATTTTTGCTACATTGTTTTTTGTGAATTTAGTGGGGACAGCACCTCTATTCTATCTAAACTCTATTTGGTAATATGTGTTTGAACAGGTGTTTGCTGCACACACGATTGTTACATTGTAGTTTGCCTATTTACGTATTGTATCTATTTATCTGCTGTATTTTGACATATTACATCACTTGTTACTTTGTAACTAGTAGGTTGTAACTGTTGTTACAGCTGCTTTGCAGCATGTTTTTATATTGTGTTTTAATTGGTTTTATTGTTGGTGTTTGTTCCTCACAGCGGAATGTTGATTGTTTAGGGTACAAATAGGTGTCTCACACATGGTACGTCATATCCTGAGGACGGCTCGTTCTTGAGCCGAAACGCGTTGATTAGGCATTTTTAAATGTTCTAATAAAAGTTTATATTTTACTAAGACCCGTGAGTGCTTCCGCTACTTCTGCTCTATTTGATTCATTTGGAGTGCACCCAGCACTACGGAAGGTGGAATGGTGTGCCGTTCCCTGATCTATGTGCTCAATATATATATATATATATATATATATATATATATAGTAACTTGCTTCAGAGATATATAGTTACTATTAAAGAAGAATAAAGTCTACAGATAACATTGTCCCAATAGACAGAGCACATTCACAAACATACTACAAGCTGTGCGTCACCTCTCCCTTTGCTGTGGCTGCTGGAAATAGTATAGTATTTGAGGATGAAGGATGATTTGACTGGATGAAAGACATGCTTTCATCCAGTCCAACCTACTCAGCAATACTCACATTTCCTGCCTAACTGTTGATCCAGAGAAAGGCAAAAATAAAAAAAACACCAGAATTATGATGGGGAAAAAATTCCTTCCAAGTGGCAATTGGAAATATCAAAGTTACAAGGAATTCGTTAAGTGTGGCTAATACATTTCTTGCGTGTCAATCCCCACAGCGCGTCCGCTACACGCTACACGCTATACTCCAACTGGAACCAAAACAAGTGCAGGGAGACACAAGCAAAACATAGTTTTGCAATCAGTATTACTGTTTATTGCTGCTTCAACAGGGTCACAACATGTTTCGAACGCCCAAGCGCTCTTTCTCAAGTGCAATTGGAAATATCTCTGGATCAGCTCATGTATCAATACTTGAAGACTAAACTTCTTTTCTTCAAATCGTAAGGGATATCCGCATGTCCTCTCACAAGTTCTATTGGTAAACAATGCCCATTATTGATTATTTGTTGTATAAATATTAACATTATAAAAATATTATTTCAGTAAAAAATATAAGTAAGTATGGTGAAATGAAACATAACCTTATGTACTCTGCCTTGCTAAAACAAAGCTTGTACCCCTAGCTCAGAAATATTATTAAACACTACAAAATGTAGGAACTTTATTTTTTGCTAGGAACATAATGGAAACAATGCTCGAGCCACAACTGCAGATGCAAATAAAACAGGTATATTTAGAAGCGTTATCTTTTGCTAGAAACAGAATAATTTTTAAAAAGTTAGTAAAATTTGCTAAACATTTTGTATTGCCCAAAGAAGGTTATATGTAATTCACACTAATATGTAACTGCAGGGTAACAAGCAGCTTTGAAGACTACATGGGCTTTGGATTGTACTGGCAACAACATGGAAGCCTTAAGAATCTATTACTTACTAGACAAGATCTTACTGTGAGGATCTCCTGCTGTGCCGAATGTTACCTCTGGGTGTCGCTGTTTTGTGTTCCAGATGTCACCTCTAGTTGTTGCTGTTTCTTTGTTCCTATCGTTACAATCTTCATCACTAGATGTCTGTTCTTTGTTCTGTCCGCTGGCTAATGAACTACCACTTCCCACCAGCAGGGGGCTGTTTCACCTTTTAGACAATTATCTCTCATCACATGCACCGGTTATCAGTCTTCAACTATTTAAGGACTCCACCTACTCCCATTCCTTGCCAGATTGTCACTTATTGTTTCTGCTCTCATCATTCCACACCTTGCTATCTTTTCCTGTTCATAGTCTTTAGTCATTTTTATATAGTCTTAGTCATTGTATATAGCCTAGTCTTTTCATTAGCCTTATTGATTATAGTATTCTTGTCTTTTTCAGTGTGTGTTTGGTGTGTACAATAAACTGGTTAACCTTGATCTCTGCTGCACTTCAGTCTTTCCATGTTTCACAGCTGCTTTGCAGCAGCACCCATCCAGGGAGCATGATACTTACAATGTACAGGTGTTCTGGGGAAATTTTTTTTTCACATTTCTCTTTTAAGTTTCGGGGTAGGGCCTGATATAAATGTAGTGTTGATGCTATTTAAATCCACAATAATAATAATAAAAATACTAGGCAGGTTTCAGACACAGATTTAACATACTATATATTTTCAAGTTTCCACTATGTTCAATGTATAGTTAGAGTACTCTATACAGATGGTATTAATTTGGAAAATATATGAACTTAGATAGGGGAAATGTATGGTTTTATTTATAGGCAGATTCTAGACACCTTTGTAATATAATGGTGATAAATCATACAAGGCTGTTATAAGCAAAGCAGAGGAGATTTTATTTATATTTACTGATTATTTATTGGTTGGTACATAGTATCTTCTGGCAATGCACTCCAAACACATTGATATATGTGTATAAATTTAAATTTAGTCTCCAAATAACTTTGCCCCAATAGAAAGATTATATTCACAAAAATACCAAAATCTGTGTCTCACCTCTCCCTTTGCTGTGGCTATGGGTGATCTCCCATAGTCCACCTTAGCCGGGCAAACCAATGTTTAGCCAGAGGAGGAATACCATAAAAAAATTGTAAAAATCTTTTGCATTAAAGATACAATAATGTAGGAACATTGATGTTTATACCTTTTAACCTAATAAAAACTTTATTTGTTATTTTTGTGTCTATTTGAGTGATTAATGAAAAAAATACCCAAACAACAAGAGAGTCAAATCTGATTTTCAGGTTTCTTTTCTTTCCTTCTTTTTTAATTAAAAAACATAACAGTATGTGATTGCCTTTAGCGAGAACAAATTCTACACTGCCTATTATGAGAACAAAAATCTCAACCATTAATCGTAGTCTGTGAATTTGACATATTTTACCCATTCATAATTGATTTGTAGTATAGTATTGGGATATAATGCTTGTGTGAATTAGACGGATTCTTTTCATTGTCTTACACAAAAGGACTTTAATCTTAGTAAAAGGTATTCAGGTTTTTTCCAGGCAAAGTTTTAAAGCTCAATTGCTTTCTAAACATTATTTTTGAAGTTTTTCAGTATGTAAAATAGGGTCCTTATTTTACAAGATAACATGGGGCACAATGCAATTGCATTTTAATTCTTTTGATCATTTATCAAACAATTTTTGTTAGGTATGGCATTTTAGAAGCTTTTTCTTTTAGTACGTTAAAGATACATCACGTTCAGAGCAGAAATTAATGAAGGAAAATCAAACTTTATGAAATTATTTTTATTTCCAGTCTGAAGGACATTATTGCAATGACTATGAGACATATATTAAAGGTCTAAGACTGTAAAACTTACTTCACATCTATGCTAACATTGACAAATCTTTAATAAAACATTCTAGTTAGTTAAGCACATATTTTTTTATTTTTCATTATTTCTTTTAATGGGAACTTTCAGGTCTGAGTTGGCATTATCTCTCAGTATGAGTTATTAGTAAACTTTGGGAAGCTTGTGTTCTCCTTTGTGATTATTGCTTGTCCTAAACATTTCCACAAGTTCTGATATCACATTAAGACAATGCCTATCCTATCATACTCCTTTCATGAATACAATGACAAATGATTGAGAGCTAAAAGTGAGATAATTAAGAGAAAGAGGAAACAGAATGGTTTTGACTTTGTCCAGCTGTTCCAGGATTTTGTATAACTCCTGAAACCTACCTTTAAACTTTTCTTATTTATTTGGATTTTACGCAGCATTAAATTAAAAGGAAAAAAACTTTGATCCAAAGTTTGTTTTCACAGCTCGTATATTTTATATTGCAGGGCTTGAGAGAAGTATTGCCAAAAACCCAAAAGTTCACTTTACCCATATACTGTAGAATTAACAATCAAATAATTGGTAAAATACAGCAATAGTTGGCATAGTACAAACAGGCAATAATTAAGCAGTTTTCCAAACAGCTTTGATCACCCCCATCTGATAATTTAACCAGCATATTTGATCAAATTGCTCAAAATATCGATAACGGTTTTCCATAGTGACCAGGGGAGATGCCATAACCTGTGAGTGCTGGTTTTAGATTTTTTGTATGTTTTTAGCTTTTAAGACCCATCCCTTATTGTAATAAAGGATAGAGTGTTGGACATTCCCTTATTTAATATATATGTTAGGTGTTTTTTAGTCTTTAATTTTGATACTGAGACAATTTTACAATATTCTACAGCAATTTATGAGTGGTATTTTCATTTTCGGAAAACCCTGTATAGGTAGCTTAAGAGAGCTGAAAAAAAAAAACCACTTAGATGATTTGTAATTTTTACTCTTTTTAACATGCTTGTTAACTATTATTTTTACTTGCATTAGATTAGATCAAATTTGGAGAGTTCCAGAATCAGGTTATCATAAAATATTAAATCTTAAGAGAGAGGCAGAAACAATTTATAAAACACAGGGTAATATTTATTTCCTCCATTAAAAATACTCACACATTGTAAATATATACAAAGCAGAGGGTTTTAGCTTTGAAAGGATAATTAAAGAAAAATCAACTTAATGTTAAAAGGCACATTTACTGACCCGTTTTATAAGACCTCGCAATTTTAAATTTTAAAAAACAAACTTTCATGACCTGACCATTAATCTTTGCAATTCCTGTACTTCACAGCTGCATGCCACACAGCCAATATTTTTGGTAAGATGTTAGTCAGGAAAACAAAAAGATTTGATTTATTTCCTGAACACATCAATACAATTGATTTAAATTTGCACATTACAATTTAAAGTGCAAAATTTCCTAAAATTCTGCTTTAATATGTTTACACAAACTATTGGGGAGATTTATGCACAGAGCTTTAGTCCCACCTAAAGTTATGCTACCCATTTACTAAGGGTGACTATCACTTTAATAAGGTTATAGTCGCAGCTCAGCAGGTTTCACAAGGAGAACAATGTAGCGGCTGGTGAGATTTAATATTGCATTTGTGTCTCTTTCTTTGTGACTTTTTGAAGGGGAATTTGGTCTCCACACAAGTGGCTTTATTAAAGGCATTTTCACCCCCCCCCCAAAAAAAAACAACAAATCCTACCTTTGTTTGGCCCCAGTGTACCCTTTAAAATAATCCATGCCTCTCCTCTGTCTCCTCCCAAAACTAAGCACAAGAAGCCAATAAGAGCCATTTTGGTTTCTGCCTCTTCACAGCTCTCAATAATATTTTGTACATGCTTAGTAGTTAAAAAAGCTACACTCTTTTCTTCTGCAACATTCCACCCACCTGCAACAGCCAATCCAGACTCACTTCCTCATCTTTACTGCCATTGGAATGCTCTGTTTTCAGACTGCAAGTTATGTTATGGGGGTGGGAGGGGGGTTGTGCTTTATAGTGTACAGGCATATCGGGAATATATTTAAACTTATATGTTTTGGCAGTTTTAACATTGCGGATTAGGTCAGTGGGGTACTTACATAGATTAAACTAAAGTCTCCAGACAGAGCACATTCACAAACATACAACAAGTTGTGTTTCTCCCCTCCCTTTGCTGTGGCCTTTGGTTATTTATGTAAATAACCTGTGAGTACTAGGGGTCAGCTCCCACAATCACCTTAGCTGGGTAAACCCCCAGCTAAGTGTTTGCGTACATGCACAGCTCTGTAGTGCTCAACAGATTAAAACTCAAGTTGCAGCCTTGCTTCCTTGAAGCTGACAGCCAATCACATTACAGTACAAGTGATCCTCCCTCTCCCTGACACAGAACAAGATTTCAATTTTTTTTTTTCAAACACATTCAGTGCTCCTCTCCTAACAATGATTTAATCCTTACTTTTCATATAAAAATAAAAGTAATCTTTGCAGTGTATTTCATACATAGCATGGATGTAAAGAACTGAATACCCATTTCAGCAAAAATAAAGAAATAAAAGTAAGTCTTGGGAATAGAAACTGCAACGTGTATATTACTTTGTCTTGCAAAGCAGAGATACTATTTAGAGCACTGGTACATGTACAATCTTTTACTAGGACCACAATGGAAACAAAAAATAAAGGTAAGTCTGGGGATTTGAACTTCTGAACTTTGTGTTTCCATAACTGGTGTCTTACCAGTGTGCACCACTGAATAATTAACTATGTTTAGAAGCTCTATCTTTAGCTAGGAAAGAATAATAATAAAAAAAAATGGAATATGGAAGTCCCTGATAAGATTTTGAAAACTGCTTGTTACCCTGCAGTTTATTTTCCAGCAACTCACACTGACTGGTGAATAAATGCAGGGTAACAAGCAGCTTTCAAAGTCTTACTAGGGACTTCCATATTAGTGTAGAGAAATCTATAAAAAAACACTCTATGCATAGGGATACTGAGTACTGGGGTCAGGGGCGTGCTCTTTGATGATTACATGGTCTGTGGGTTGAACTGGAAACAAATGGAAGCTTTCTTTTACTTTTACAGAATCTATTCTCACATGTACTAAATGCAACTTACTGGAGGAATCGTACAATTTGTAGGGGTTTGGGGAGAAAAGCTTTTTTTTGTTTTTAAAAATGTTTATTCTCCTTTAGACAAAGTTGTTTTTGTTATGAAATACCCGTTAAAAATGCACACTCCTTCCTTTAAAATAAATAAAAGATCATGCTTTTAGCTGCAGCCTATCCAAAGTTACAGCAAAATGAAAGGTGTTTTTTCTTGCTAGTATTGCGATCTGGGACATCTCCACTTCTCTGCCCCCAAGTTCAGTCATGAATATGCCCCACTGCATCATCAGCTGCATCATAAGGCCAACCTCCAAAATTCTAAATCATTGTTAAAGCTAACCACAGCCTGATAATTTTTTTTAAATCTCCCTAAGGTGTCCATAGGGAGAGGAAAGAACAGAGAATGATTTAGGCCTGTAATAAGCTTCCAAAAAGATTTTTTGTTTGTTAATGAACATCTATTGATATTAATTATTTTACTTATTTATGAAATACTATACAGTTTGTTGTAAGTTAAATAATACTTTTTATTTAGAATGTCCTACAAAATATGTTTCTTCTAAAAAAAAAATAAAAAAATTGTTGTATTCCTTTCTATGAGCTTGAGGTTGAAAACATATGATAAAATATCTTTAAATATTTTACCTTTCATGGAAATGAAATAAAAACTGAATCATAAGTAAAGAGCTCTTGATAATCTGTACCTTTTACTTATCAGTGCCACTTGGGTTTGTTGTTGAAAGTCACTGCTAAATGCTTTGGATCTTAATTAGTGCTGTTCTAAAGAGTTCATACTTGGGGATTTTTTTTTTAGATAATAAAACCAGATCCTGTGTGATAAGATTTAACTGTTAACCACCAAGGGAGACCAGGTTTTCCATCTGTTAGTAAATATATATTATATATATATATATATATATATATTATATGTGTGTGTGTGCTATCGTGTGCATGACATAAATAGACTATTTGTTTCACAAAACCTGAGTGCTCCAAGTTCTATTGTATGCTATACTTCTTGGGATCTACTTTGGAAGCACCCAGGCAATCTATGATTAAGGGCGGAGCCCGAAACATGTCAGGTGGTTGACGTGATGAGCGAGTGTGTTGCCGATCTCTGTTTTTATCAATGTTTTGAATAAAGTTTATATGCATTGAAGGAAGTGAAGTCAGCACCCAGGCAAAGCTGCTCTTATAGCACTAAGGTTTTTCTTAATAGCACTAAAGATACCATTAAACAACAACCCAGGTATTAAGATAAATAGTTAATTTAGACATAAATGCAACTATGCCGACACAAGTAATAACCAATAAAGGTAAATAAAAGCAATGATTATCTAACTTAGATAGATAACATCCTCTATCCTAGCCTTTCACATGGTGCAAAACAGTTCAAGGAAGTAGACACACGTAATGGATAAACAGTCACTCATTTGATGGGAGCTGTGACATGGGTGCAACAGCCCCAGGCCCTTCGCTAAGGACCACAAGGCAGAGACCACAAGTAGGGAATTTCAAGAGGAGCATGCACACCATCACATGTGCAACGCCAGTGCCTGACGCGTTTCGTACTCAACAGTACTTATTCATAGGCCATATAAATAAGTACTGTTGAGTAAAAAACATGCCTGTTTGTCGCTTGTCAATTTAATTTGATTGAATAAAGTTTACTTGATTTTACACTAAGTTCTTGCTCGTGTGATGTGTGCATGCTCCGCTGTAGCTTTTTCTTGAGATGTCAAACAAACAATTTTGAACTATAGAATCCTAATTTAAATTAACACTTTGTAACATTATATCATATGAAACATTATCTGGATTGATGACATATGTTAGGCTAGGCATACATAGGCAAATAATTATTGCCCTATTGACCGCTTCAACTTATATTTTGGTAGACTATTTCAACGTTTACCATTAGCTTTGCGGTCATTGGAAATGCCAGAAAATTTCCCTCCCTGTTGGTCATCTCCTTATATTTAAGTAAAGAGTCGGCTGCAGGAAGAGTAAAGTGTATTCCCGAGCTTTCTCCCTATGCTTTACATAGGGAGAAAGCTTGGACTGGGTGTAGGGGATCTTTGAAAAACGGCAGACAGAAACTTGCAGATTTTGTCTGTCATCTTTCAAAGATCTTGATGTTTTACCCAGCTTTATATATTACCTGTAATCTGTTGGTACCATATGTGGCACAACGCTGATTTGTAAGTCAGACAATGATTAGTAAGTAAGATAACTATTACAACAATGGAAGCTCCAGTGACTTACACAAGTGACGTCCATCTCGCTGTTAACTACCATCAATGTGGAAAGAATTTTTTCCTGTATGAAGATTCCATTAGATATTTTATTTTAGCCATTTCTGCCAGTTAGAGTGTCTGTTGTTTTTACTCAGAAAGAGAAGCTTTCATAATTCTTCAAATGTTGTTTATTTCTGCAACTTACTTTGCAGTGACATACCATGTTGTAGTTGATTATCAACTTCTGTATTTTTTATTTAGACTAAGGGCCGAGGCCACACTAGAGTGCATCTGAGCACTCTGGAAGTCCGCATTGCCGTGCGCATGCAATGTTGCTCAATCGGAGCGCATGTGATGTACAAAAAAGGCAGATCACATGCACTAAATTTAGCAGACCGCATGCGCAGCACACCAGTGTGCCACATCAATGGCCATACTAGTGTCCGCTTTTAAAAGTGAGATCGGTTTTGAAATAGAGATTGGATCACGCTTAAAACGCACTAGTGTGGCCTAGCCCCAACAAGTACATGCAAGCTGACCATCAGGATGCAATATATAATAGTCCAGCATTTATCTAACATGTTTTGTGTCTGTTGTTCTTATCTATAGATTACTAAGACATAATTATCATAGTAAATATCTTCAAGATAAAAATAATGTGAATTTATTATTTATATGCACAAAAGTACTTGCCTAATGTCCCATGCATATTAATGTTAGCAGGCAAAATGGCAAATATGTCTCCTTAATCAAAGTTTGTTAACTGGGAAGTAGTACGCAAGAAAGTGAAAAGTCTCAGAACAGAACATATCGTACAAGACTAGGATGAAAACCATTCATGCTGTAGCTAATGATTAGTGAATTTTACAGGAGATAAAAATAAACTGGGCAATGATGGTGAGAATGGTCATAAATATTGCTGTAAATTTATTGAATAAAATCTGTTTTAATACAAGTAATTTTGTTATAAACTCATTAGATAATGTCCCACCTGGGAATGGTTTAAAACCTTCTTGCAGTTAGGGAAATGTTTAGTGTTTTTGTGTTTGTATTTTAAAGGGTATCTATACTTCCAAAAATTTCATTTTCAAAAATACCTTTAGATCAGTGCCTCTCAGTCTTTTATCTGTGGGGACCCCTTAAACCATTTTCCTGTCTCGGGGAACCCCACATAAAATTATGATTATATATTATTTTTATTTCTCAGTCATCAAAAAACATAATTTATAGTAATCTAAATGATAGATCTATAAATATATCTGTTTAAAAAATGCACTCAAATTGACGCAGGGTGGGGACCCTTATGTCAGGGAAGTGTGTAGTGACTTGGCAAGAATGGGTTAACTTATTGTATATCTGTTGTATTCAATTAGATCAACTGGACTTGAAGTTTAGTTCTTGAAGACATTTCGCTAGTCATCCGACTGGCTTTCTCAATTCAGAATGACTTGTACAAGAATCTTTGGCAATTAGTACCCTGGAAAATCCCAATTAGCATATCACAGCCAAGTGTTAAGGGCGTGATTGGATAGTGGCTAGAGGTGTTATAGGAATGCCCAGAGTAAGGTGTCAAGACAGCATTGTACATGAATGAGAATGAGAACCTTCACAAGTTAACTATTGGTATTAGTTCTTTCAAAGGACCAATAAAAACAGTCCCCAGTGTTATATTAGGATTAATGAAGCATGGAACCAGATCCTCTTTTCCAGACAATGTGGGGCCGAACCATGAATCTGGAATTCTCTACAGCTAGAGGTCTGGTGGATACCTTAAGAGGTCACTTTTAGAGCAGCATACATGTAAAATAAATATATTGGAGTGTGATGTGGAAACCAATATTATATTTGTGAATGGGAAGGTAGGCCCATTATAATGATACTCAACATGGAGACCTTATTCCCTAGCCAAGGCGAGTTATTAAAGGGCAACTATAGTGAAAAAAAAACTTTGTCTGTATACAATGTATAGATCACTTAGTATAAGCTGCCTTACTTTCATGTTTCTGTGTGGCTTCGTTTCTTCACACTGGCAGAAGTTTGTACCAAGCTGTTAGTCCCCCTCCCCTCTCTGTCTACTCCCCCTCAAGCAGTGACGGGCTGTATACAGAGTCCGAGCATTGTCGTTGAAGGACTTTAAATGAAGTGCTGACATCCTGTTGACCCCTCCCTTCCAGAGCTAGACTGCAAGCAATCAAAGTGTGGAATAAGTAGCAATATGCTGAAGGGAGGGGCAGAGGGGGAGAGAGGAGACAAGTGGTGCTGAGATTCTTTACAAGTAAGTTACTGAACTCTCCCTGTTCTCTAACTTTGCTAATTGTTATTTACTTTTTCCTAAAGTTCATATCTCTCCCCTGCTTAGCTGAGATCATAATCACTGAAGAGAGAGTCAGTGTAACAGCAGCTTGTGGTGAGACTTCACAAACACAGTGACACTGCTTGTTGTCCTGTTACATTTCAGTTGCTTTAGTCTATATATTTCATCTTGCACTGTATGTCTGTTTGGTATATAGTCTGTATTACTGTATTATATATACTGTATTAGTGTTCCATTTGAGTCACTGGTTTTTGTACTATATAAGATTTTTTTGGGGAGGGGGGCTGTTTTATAGTGTGTTATGCTCATATTGCTGGGTTAATGGTTATTGATTGTGTTTAGCACTACAGCATTTGACTATATGTGCACATGGTACATGTAGTGTGGTGAGAGAGTGTGTGACAGTACTGCAGGGAGCTTTGGATTGTGTGGGTGTGTGCCTTTGAGTGACAGATGAGGTGTAGCAGCTCCTACAAATCACAGCATATTCAAAGGCTTATATCTCGGGGACTATGTAGAATTTAAAGAAACTAAAGGTACCCTGGTGGATGGGATGACGTATAGGATACATTAGAAGAAATTAAAAAAAAACAATTTTCTCACTATAATTGCCCTTTAATATCCTGGGAAATATGTATTACACACAGGTCATGTTTGGTATTGGAGGAATTAATACAGGAGAGGAATATGTGGTCTATATCCCAGTATAATGTACATATCTAAAGTTTTATGCACTCTGCCTAACTGAGGGGGAATGAAGGATTGTGACAAGTCGTAAATCTGGACATTCCTGAAGGCTCCCACCTCATGCATAGCTAAGTAGGGGGATGGTTCATCAATGGGTTTAAAAAAAAAAACAATCCCCAATAAATATATAATATTAAAAAAAGATTACATTAACCACTTTAGACTACTTTATTTTAGTATAAAACACAGGAATGGTAACCTATAAATGACATCACTGCCGCCCAGCTGACCGCCCAATTCTAAGCCCTTTCAGTTCAATGGCAGTTCCACACACCGGTTTCAGCAAATGATGCAACTTTCATCAATGGGTTTAAAAATCCTTGTAGCCTTATAACTTTATTCATACTGTGGGGACATGCTAAATGTGTATGGATCATATTTCCTTCTCACCCGACACAGGACTTCTTCTAGTTAGTAGGGTCTGTGAATATTTTATCCTTTTTATTTTATATAACTGTTGTACCTATTGTATGTCATTTATTATAACACCATTTTCTTTTATTTTGTATAATATGCACTGTCCACCTTTTGGAATATTAAATCTAAAATTTAATAAGTTTTGTCTTTGGTGCTCTAAAAGAACTAAGTTAGCCTCTGATAACTTTGTATGTGTTGGATGGAAGTTTGCTAGTGTAAATGCTAATTAACTCTGTGACTTTTGTGAAGTCCAGAATATGTTTGTGGGCATCTTCAACCTAATTTTAAGTGGTGGCAGCTTTTACTGATTTACGGGCGTTCGTGACACCTTACATGAAAACAACATATTTTTATTTATATCTCAGATATCAATACACCAACACTCATTCATACAGAATGTTGAATAATATCTAGAAAAATCCATCTGTATTCATCAAAATGGTGATCCATACAGTTTCTGTCAATCTCCTCAGACCCCCATCCCCATGCAACCTCTTAGGGACCCCTAGGGGTCCTAGGACCCCAGTTGAGAAACACTGCTTTAGAAGGTGTTAAAGGTCCACTACTTACATTTTTCAGATTTGAAATCTAAGCTGTAGATTCTCAGAAAGCTTCATTTTAAATAACAGCATTGACAGGGAAAGACCTGTCACTCAACCCAGCTATTTGTGTCCCTCCAGTGACCAAGATCTCCCAAAACATCAAAACATTAATACAGCCCCAAATATAATGAGCTGATTAATCATATTGGTCTCCTGTCTGTCTATATCTATCGTCTAATCTGTCTGATCTATCTGTCTATATATTGGTCTGTCTGTCTATTATATATCATGTCTGTCTATTATATATCAATCTATATATCTACCTATATATATATAATATATATATATATATTATATATCTGCTTTCTGTATGTCTGTCTCTCCTGTCTATCTGTCTATCTATCATGGTATTCCAGGTGTTTGGTAGTATAAATACACAGACACCAGAGAGGGGAAGATACAAGCTAGGTGTGCTGCAGGAGTGTGTCACAGGGTCCCCCCTAAGCATGTTTGCTTAGGGGAGAAGTGTCATAGCAGAAGCCCAGACCACCCACCCCCCACCAGGATCACACCTGTCTACTTGCCTGCTAGAAGTGAAGGAGAAAGTTTCTGACACAGCAGCAGCCCCCACCCCCCCCCCCACTATCGGCAGTGTTGGGAAGATATGTAATGAGACTGTACAGTGTCAGGTTGTGAAGGCTCTGCAGAATGTGTATGAATCTACCAGTGTCGCTGGATTTACAAGGGGGCAGTGACTAAGGGAGGGGGCCAGTTAGGAGCAGTTACTAAACATTGAAAATTCACTAACAAAGCAGCAGCCGCACACATGTAAGTAACATCATTTTACTACCCTATCATTGTACTTTCAGATTATACAAAGTTGTTTGAGTGAGTATTGTGATCCTTTAAAGGAAAATTATACTCACCATTTCCCCATCCATTCCTGCAAAGTACTCAGGGTAAGGACTAAAATGCTAAGGTCCTCACCTCTGGGTATTTACAAAAGTCCTGCACTACTTACTTGTAATCTCCCTCGTCGCTCTGGTCCTCCGTCCCCACTGGCACTGTCATTGACAGTCCGGGAGGCAGCCAATGGGAGACACGCCTCCTTGCAGACGCATCTTCCCATTGGCTGCCTTGCAACCTGTCACTCAAAGTGCCAGTAGGAGGATCGAACCGGAGCGACGAGGAGATTACGAGTAAGTTGCAGGACTTTTTGTAAGTACCCAGAGGTGAGGACTTAGTGTTTTAGGTCCTCACCCTGGGTACTTTGCAGGAGTGGGGGGAAAGGAACAAGGGGGAGGTGAGTATAATTGTCCTTTAATTTTTACATAAATCTAGTATATATCTATGGGGAGATACAATAAATTTTACAATCGCAAAACCTACCTGCAATAGTTCCTGGGATGTATAACCATTTGCAGCCATTAATATGTTGCCAAATGTTTGCAAAATTTTGCGGGTTTAAAGCCACAATTGAACAAAAACATGCACAAAAACCATTGCAAAGATATTGCATCGCTGTGCTGCAATAAACCAAAAATCCTTGAGAAACGGTGAAGGCAGTGTAAAATGTGCAAAACCCTTACTAACCTCATAGTTACACACTGTATAAATACTTTAATTAAACGCACAGTATTTGCCTTTGCTGGGCCTGGTCCCCTTACTATTACTAAAATCTTTGCACTTTGAAATAGTGTACTATTTATTACTGACTAAGGGCTAGTTCCGTAGAACCTACTGAAGTTTCGAAAATCCAATTCAAACCCAATTGAATTAGATTTTTTTCAAATTTTTTATTTCAATTTCCAATATTTTATAGGAACTGTTATTTTGGATTTGGAAAACAATATTTTAATTAAATTTTAAATTTTCGTTTTGAAACCGGGACTCATCACTACTTGTAACCAGGGAAATTTCCATTTGGGCCAAGTAAAGTTTTTATTTTGTTGGTATGGTTATACCAACTGTAAAGATAATTGTAAACTACCTTACAATATTTGAGGTGTTTTGTGTATGTTAAGGAGTAAAGTTAAATTATTTTATATTATACACTTCAATTCTTTATAATGAAACAGTTACTATTAAATAAATACAATATCATGTATTCAATTAATATTAACAATTACACAAATCCTAAAATATATACTTGGATAAATGCTGTGTTATTAGTTTTAAGTTTTGAGTTGTTGACCCTGTATTACCAGAATCATAGGAATTACTTTGAAGAAACCATCTTGTCAGCACTTCATCTTATAAGCTGACCTTATAAAACACAGTAAGAGTGAATCATCTTTTACGAATCACCTAATAATCACACTGTTCTAGCCATTCTCAACAGTATGAAAAGATTTAGTTGGGACTTTTCTGTTTTACTTTGCTTTTCTGTAAATCTTCCTTTCTGCAGAAAAATGTACAGAAGTGCCATATGACTGTATTGCCACCTAGGGGTAATGTGTTTGAAGTTCAGGAGTAATAATTATGGTATTGCTGTAACAGATTACAAAATGCAAATGTGCAGTTAAACTTTAGGTTGCCTTTTGCTGTCAAAATGATAGAAGTACTGTATAAAGAGTAGACAATGTTTAGTGCTTTAAACCTATTGGAGAGTGCACTAGGTGTAAATACCCCCATGTGTGTAGAGATGCAGCTAGTAAAAAATGTACAACATATAAAAACATACAACATCTTATATTGTATCAAAGTCAAAAAACAGGCAAGTACAGATGCATCTCATTGCGAGCCACACCAGGTTTAGCACCTTTTACCTATTTGGTAGTAAAGTTCCATGATCTATGTTATCTATGTTATCTATGTGTTTTCAAATACTAATACGGTTAATAAAAATAATAGAAGGAGACTGTAAAAACAGCCTTCTGGGGTGCGTCGTTTGGGTTACGCTCTTAGGCTTCCAATGTTTGGCATGTATGGGTGAACTTGTGCAGCCACAGATGGTTGTATCCAAATAGCGGTGGGGAGAAGGTGACTGGTATATGGCCAGGTGTGTTCGTTTTACTAAAGGATCCAGTGGAGATTGATGTCGGACTCAGTGGATGGGCATGCATAGTTCTGCCACCAGATCTGATATGCAAGCACATTACCAATGGCTGCCGCATTGTGAGAGGATGTGTGTGCTGACTCCGACAGGTGAGTCATACCTACAAATGATTATTACCCCTGGCCTTGTTCATGTTGTGCTACTAACACCTGCTTGGCATACTACTATATTTAGTAACAATTTTTGTGACTGCTTAAACCTTTTCATACACCCCCACCTACCTATACATACCTAATGAGGACACAGTATTCATTTTGAATATTCTATGCTGTTCTTACTCTGGTACACCTATTTATGAGGACATGACATGGACCTATTTGTTTGACTAATTGGTGTCGTACAAGATATACAGGGTATTTTTACTCCTCTTTGGCTGCTATTACCTATCACATTTGCCCTGTCTGTGATTTTTTAAATGTATTTTTATGTCTATGTATGTGATAAGTATGTATATACATTGAATTATATTTTAGATTAGGTTTTTAACCTTTATGCCCATTTTTAAGTGATTTAATATATGACAGTGGTAATGTGCCCGTTCCCTTTGGGGCAAGTTAAGGGGTTGTACTTTTTAGGGACCATTTCTTTTGGGTACCGTAGATTGGTATGTATATTATCTATACCTGATACTATTCTTTGTAGATACTTTCCTGTAAAAGATATGTGCTAATTTGGGGGCGATTTTAGATTTGTATGTTTTTAACTTTTAAATGTAGTCTGTTGCACATTTCCTCATTTAAAGGGTATGTCTACCCCCCTATACACCTATTTATTAACCCAGTTTACTGCTTATGCTGCTGCTCCTCGCCATTTTATACTTGTGTTAGTTTATTGCTATTTATCTGGGGACACCCAGGACGCACTAATTCATATGGTATTTTTAATACATGTGTTTTTTGATTTTTTAAGTGTTAAAATGTTTATATATTATATTTATGTCTGCTGGAAGGTTTTTGTGCATATATCCCAAGATTTATTGTGACTCCCCTTGATATACATGTCAGGTGGGGAAGGTGCATTCCCTTAGATATAGCTCTCTGAGTGCCTCCGGAGTGGTCCGGAGTCAAGTGGGTTGCTTGGTAATTAAACTTAATTGCCATATTCACGTTAGATATGTCAACCCCTAAACTAAAATCTAACCCGCTACTGGACCCTCCTTATAGTTTAAAAAAATCTTTACTTTACATCTCTGCTCCTTATTGTTCTCCTGCAGTGCTTGTCCAAAGTCCAGGAAACTGAAGAGTAGGAGCTATCTTCCTGTCCAAAAGTTTTTTGCCTCCTCCTTGTCCTCTGAGAGGACAGTGGCAAGCACAGGGGAGCCCTTTCCCCCCCTTCCTCCCACCACCCGGATCCATATTCATTCATCTGCCTAGCATAAAAAAAGTCTTTCTGCAGTGTAGGCCATCCCTCCTGCCCCCAACCACCTTGTCATTTTGTTAAAAAAAATTTAGAAAGCTACTTACAGCCCTTCATTCTCGCACACTCACTATTGACGGTGTTTGGGGTTGGGCAGGGGTGCCCTACATAATATAAAAGTTTTTTATAAGGGTGGACATGCCCTTTAATATATATACGTTTACCTTACAAAAACTTTCTTGATTTAAAGGAGAACTAAAGTCCCAAGAAAACATTGTCCCAATAGAGAGAGCACATTCACAAACGAACAACAAGCTGTGTCTCATGTCTCCCTTTGCTGTGATGCTGGGTGATTTATGAAAATAACCTGTGTGTACTAAGGGTCAGCTACCATAATTCACCTATCTGGGAACACCCAGCTAAGTGTCCGCCGGACACTTCACAGGAAACTGGATTCTTGGTTCCTGGAAGCTGACAGCCAATCATTTTACAGCTCAGAGATCCCTCCCCTGACACAGACACCATATCAGTGAAGTTTTTGTGTAAACACATTAGAAATGCTCCTGTCCCTAACAATGCTAAATTCATTTGCTTTACATACAAAAAAGAAAACTTATCTTTGCAGTGTATGTCTTTGCTTGCATGGATGAAAAACAGTACATTTAACATTTCAGCATTCAGTAGGGAATCGAACCACAACCTTCTATACTGTGTCTTTCTAAAAAGAAAGCTTGCTACCACTAGGCCACAAAGGATTACAAATAATGAACCTGTACATGAAGAGTCTTTATCTTTTGCTAGACACATTAGTAACAAAAAAAGGGAACATGGGGAATCAAACCTGTGTCCCAATTGTCTGATTTTTTCCCTAACCCAGCACTTTAGCAGAACACGCCACAGGTGAACTCTCAATCAATAGAAGTAAATGCAAGTAAAATCAGTACACTATTTTGTATTGCTACTGGAAGACTGTCAGCAATTCACACTGGTTGGTAAATAAATAACAGAGCTGCTATATATAAAGTTTGTACATTTAGAAACTTCATATTTTTCTAGAAACATGGAAACAAACAACAGAAAAAGCACTAAACTCAGCAGTTGACTATGTTATATTGTTTCATAAGTAAACTAGGGGATTTGAACTTATGACTTCTTGGTCTGTTTGTTCAAAACACACAGCATTTCATGGTGCGCCACCAGCAACTCTAGCTGTGATCACAGGTACATTTAGAAACTTTATCTTTCACTAGAAAGAGATGCTAGAAACTCTGCACATAGATAGTGAATGCTGGGGTCAGGGGGCGTGGCTCTTTGAAGCCAACATGGGCTATGAGTTGTACTGGCAACAAGATGGAAGCCTCCTTTGTTACAGAATCTATTACTTATATCTACTAAATGCAAATAACTAGAGAAAAACTTTCAACGTGTAGGTGTTCTGGGGAGAAAACTTTCACATTAGGATCTGAAAAACTAAGTTTAGTTCTCCTTTAATGGATGAAATCGTTTAATTAATACCATCTGGTGGCTATGTGAAAACGACTACACAAAAAGCTACCTAACAGGGTCATTCACTAGTTATGACAAAACTTGGGGACCATGGATTTATGAGGACTGGACCAGAAACCAAAGCACTAACACCACAAACACAGAAACAGACACTATTAGAACAGAGCAAAGCTAACTCTAGATATCTCTGTTGTATTCAATTAGATCATAATTCATAAACGTGTGGTATATATAATAAGAAACTTTAAGGCTCAAACACATATTAGTGCTGGTGCTGTGGGTACATTAAAAGTATATCTAACGTGAATATGGCAATTAAGTTTAATTACCAAGCAACCCACTTGACTCCGGACCACTCCGGAGGCACTCAGAGAGCTATATCTAAGGGAATGCACCTTCCCCACCTGACATGTATATCAAGGGGGGAGTCACAATAAATCTTGGGATATATGCACAAAAACCTTCCAGCAGACATAAATATAATATATAAAACTATTTAACACTTAAAAAATCAAAACAACATGTATATAAAAATACCATATGAATATGTGCGTCCTGGGTGTCCCCAGATAAATAGCAATAAACTAACACAAGTATAAAATGGCGAGGAGCAGCAGCATAAGCAGTAAACTGGGTTAATAAATAGGTGTATAGGGGGGTAGACATACCCTTTAAATGAGGAAATGTGCAACAGACTACATTTAAAAGTTAAAAACATACAAATCTAAAATCAGCCCCCTCAAATTAGCACATATCTTTTACAGGAAAGTATCTACAAAGAATAGTATCAGGTATAGATAATATACATACCAATCTACAGGTACCCAAAAGAATGGTCCCTAAAAAGTACAACCCCTTAACTTTGCCCCAAAGGGAACGGGCACATTACACTGTCATATATTAAATCACTTAAAAATGGGCATAAAGGTTAAAAACCTAATCTAAAATATAATTCAATGTATATACATACTTATCACATACATAGACATAAAAATACATTTAAAAAATCACAGACAGGGCAAATGTGATAGGTTAATGGCAGCAAAAGAGGAGTAAAAATACCCTGTATATCTTGTACGACACCAATTAGTCAACAGAAATAGGTCTATGTCATGTCCTCATAAATAGGTGTACCAGAGTAAAGAACAGCATAGAAATATTCAAAATGAATACTGTGTCCTCATTAGGTATGTATAGGTAGGTGGGGGGTGTATGAAAAGGTTTAAGCAGTCACAAACAAATTGTTACTAAATATAGTAAGAATGCGAAGCAGGTGTTAGTAGCACAACATGAACAAGGCCAGGGGTAATAATCATTTGTAGGTATGAGCTCACCTGTCCGGAGTCAGCACACACATCCTCTCACAATGCGGCAGCCATTGGTAATGTGCTTGCATATCAGATCTGGTGGCAGTAACTATGCATGCCCATCCACTGAGTCCGACATCAATCTCCACTGGATCCTTTAGTAAAACGAACACACCTGGCCATATACCAGTCACCTTCTCCCCCACCCCTATTTGGATACACCATCTGTGGCTGCACAAGTTCACCCATACATGCCAAACATTGGAAGCCTAAGAGCGTAACCCAAACGACGCACCCCAGAAGGCTGTTTTTACCGTCTCCTTCTATTATTTTTATTAACCGTATTAGTATTTGAAAACACATAGATAACATAGATAACATAGATAACATAGATCATGGAACTTTACTACCAAATAGGTAAAAGGTGCTAAACCTGGTGTGGCTCGCAATGAGAGATGCATCTGTACTTGCCTGTTTTTTGACTTCGATACAATATAAGATGTTGTATGTTTTTATATGTTGTACGTTTTTTACTAGCTGCATCTCTACACACATGGGGGTATTTACACCTAGTGCACTCTCCAATAGGTTTAAAGCACTAAACATTGTCTACTCTTTATACAGTACTTCTATCATTTTGACAGCAAAAGGCAACCTAAAGTTTAACTGCACATTTGCATTTTGTAATCTGTTACAGCAATACCATAATTATTACTCCTGAACTTCAAACACATTACCCCTAGGTGGCAATACAGTCATATGGCACTTCTGTACATTTTTCTGCAGAAAGGAAGATTTACAGAAAAGCAAAGTAAAACAGAAAAGTCCCAACTAAATCTTTTCATACTGTTGAGAATGGCTAGAACAGTGTGATTATTAGGTGATTCGTAAAAGATGATTCACTCTTACTGTGTTTTATAAGGTCAGCTTATAAGATGAAGTGCTGACAAGATGGTTTCTTCAAAGTAATTCCTATGATTCTGGTAATACAGGGTCAACAACTCAAAACTTTAAAACTAATAACACAGCATTTATCCAAGTATATATTTTAGGATTTGTGTAATTGTTAATATTAATTGATTACATGATATTGTATTTATTTAATAGTAACTGTTTCATTATAAAGAATTGAAGTGTATAATATAAAATAATTTAACTTTACTCCTTAACATACACAAAACACCTCAAATATTGTAAAGGTAGTTTACAATTATCTTTACAAGTTGGTATAACCATACCAACATAAAATAAAAACTTTACTTGGCCCAAATGGATAATTTCCCCTGGTTACAAGTAGTGATGAGTCCCGGTTTCAAAACGAAAATTTAAAATTTAATTAAAATATTGTTTTCCAAAATACAAAATAACAGTTGCTATAAAATATTGGAAATTGAAATAAAAAATTTGAAAAAAATCTAATTCAATTGGGTTTGAATTGGATTTTCGAAACTTCAGTAGGTTCTACAGAACTAGCCCTTAGTCAGTAATAAATAGTACACTACTTTCAAAGTGCAAAGATTTTAGTAATAGTAAGGGGACCAGGCCCAGCAAAGGCAAATACTGTGCGTTTAATTAAAGTATTTATACAGTGTGTAACTATGAGGTTAGTAAGGGTTTTGCACACATTTTACACTGCCTTCACCGTTTCTCAAGGATTTTTGGTTTATTGCAGCACAGCGATGCAATATCTTTTGCAATGGTTTTTGTGCATGTTTTTGTTCAATTGTGGCTTTAAAAGGCAATTATAGTGAGAAAATTGTTTTTTTAATTTCTTCTAATGTATCCTATAAGTCATCCCAACCACCAGGGTACCTTTAGTTTCTTTAAATTCTTCATAGTCCCCGAGATATAAGCCTTTGAATATGCTGTGATTTGTAGGAGCTGCTACACCTCATCTCTCACTCAAAGGCACACACCCACACAATCCAAAGCTCCTATGCAGTACTGTCACACACACTCTCACCCACACTATATGTACCATGTGCAACATATAGTCAAATGCTGTAGTGCTAAAAACAATCAATAAACCATTAACCCAGTAATATGAGCATAACACACTATAAAACAGCCCCTCCCCCCAAAAAAAAATATCTTATATACATACAAAACCAGTGACTCAAATGGAACACTAAATACAGTATATATAATACAGTAATACAGACTATATACCAAACAAGACACACAGTGCAATGTATGAAATATATAGACTAAAGCAACTGAAATATAACAGGACAACAAGCAGTGTCACTGTGTTTGTGAAGGTCTCTCACTACAAGCTGCTGTTACACTGACTCTCTTCAGTGATTATGATCTCAGCTAAGCAGGGGAGAGATATGAACTTTAGGTAAAAAATAAATAACAATTAGCAAAGTTAGAGAACAGGGAGAGTTCAGTAACTTACTTGTAAAGAATCTCAGCACCACTTGTCCTCTCTCCCCCTCTGCCCCTCCCTTCAGCATATTGCTACTTTATTCCACACTTTGATTGCTTGCAGTCTAGCTCTGGAAGGGAGGGGTCAACAGGATGTCAGCACTTCATTTAAAGTCCTTTCAACTGACAATGCTCGGACTCTGTATACAGCCCGTCACTGCTTGAGGGGGAGTAGACAGAGAGGGGAGGGGGACTACACAGCTTGGTACAAACTTCTGCCAGTGTGAAGAAACGAAGCCACACAGAAACATGAAAGTAAGGCAGCTTATACTAAGTGATCTATACATTGTATACAGACAAAGTTTTTTTTTCACTATAGTTGCCCTTTTAAAGCCCCGCAAAATTTTGCAAACATTTTGGCAACATATTAATGGCTGCAAAGTGGTTAATACATCCCAGGAACTATTGCAGGTAGGTTTTGCGATTGTAAAATTTATTGTATCTCCCCCATAGATATATACTAGATTTATGTAAAAATTAAAGGACAATTATACTCACCTCCCCCTTGTTCCTTTCCCCCCACTCCTGCAAAGTACCCAGGGTGAGGACCTAAAACACTAAGTCCTCACCTCTGGGTACTTTACAAAAGTCCTGCACTACTTACTCGTAATCTCCCTCGTCGCTCCGGTTCGATCCTCCCTACTGGCACTTTGAGTGACAGGTTGCAAGGCAGCCAATGGGAAGATGCGCTCTGCAAGGAGGCGTGTCTTCCCATTGGCTGCCTCCCGGACTGTCACTGACAGTGCCAGTGGGACGGATCGGACCAGAGCGACGAGGGAGATTACAAGTAAGTAGTGCAGGACTTTTGTAAAGTACCCAGAGGTGAGGACTTAGCATTTTAGGTCCTTACCCTGAGTACTTTGCAGGAATGGATCGGGGAAATGGTGAGTATAATTTTCCTTTAAAGGATCACAATACTCACTCAAACAACTTTGTATAATCTGAAAGTACAATGATAGGGTAGTAAAATGATGTTACTTACATGTGTGCCTGTGCCTGCTTTGTTAGTGAATTTTCAATGTTTAGTAACTGCTCCTAACTGGCCCCCCTCCCTTAGTCACTGCCCCCTTGTAAATCCAGCTGACACTGGATAGATTCATACACATTCTGCAGAGCCTTCACAACCTGACACTGTACAGCTCATTAACATATCTTCCCAACACTGCCGATAGTGGGTGGGTGGGGGTGGGGGCTGCTGCTGTGTCAGAAACTTTCTCCTTCACTTCTAGCAGGCAAGTAGACAAGGTGCTGATCCTGGGTGGGGGTGGGGGTCTGTGGCTTCTGCTATGACACTTCTCCCCCTAAGCAAACATGCTTAGGGGGGACCCTGTGACACACTCCTGCAGCACACCTAGCTTGTATCTTTCCCCCTCTCTCTGGTGTCTGTGTATTTATACTACCAAACACCTTGGAATACCCAGATAGACAGGAAGAGACAGACATACAGAAAGACAGATATATATATATATATATATATATATATATATATATAGGTAGATATATAGATTGATATATAATAGACAGACATGATATATAATAGACAGACAGACCAATATATAGACAGATAGATCAGACAGATTAGACAGATAGATATAGACAGACAGGAAACCAATATGATTAATCAGCTCATTATATTTGGGGCTGTATTAATGTTTTGATATGTTTTGGGAGATTCTTGTGTCACTGGAGGGACACAAAATAGCTGGTTTGAGTGACAGGTCTTTCCCTGTACATGCTGTTATTTAAAATGAAGCTTTCTGAGAATCTACAGCTTAGATTTCAAATCTGAAAAATGTAAGTAGTGGACCTTTACACCTTCTAAAGCAGTGTTTCTCAACTGGGGTCCTGAGGACCCCTAGGGGTCCCTAAGAGGTTGCATGGGGATGGGGGTCCTGAGGAGATTGACAGAAACTGTATGGATTCACCATTTTGATGAATACAGATGGATTTTTCTAGATATTATTCAACATTCTGTATGAATGATGTGTTTGGTGTATTGATATCTGAGATATAAATAAAAATATGTTATGTTTTTATGTAAGGTGTCACGAACGCCAGTAAATCAGTAAAAGCTGCCACCACTTCAAATTAAGGCTTTGAAGATGCCCACAAACGATTATTCTGGACTCTCACAAACAGTCACAGAGTTAATTAGCATTTACACTAGCAAAACCTTCCATCCAACACATACAAAGTTATCAGAGGCTAACTTAGTTCTTTTAGAGCATCAAAGACAAAACTTATTAAATTTTAGATTTAATATTCCAAAAGGTGGACAGTGCATATTATACAAAAATAAAAGAAAATTATGTTATAATAAAATGACATACAATAGGTACAACAGTTATATAAAATAAAAAGGATAAAAATATTCACAGACCTTACTAACTAGAAGAAGTCCTGTGTCCCGGGATGAGAAGGAAATATGATCCATACACATTTAGCATGTCCCCACAGTATGAATAAAGTTATAAGGGCTACAAGGATTTTTAAACCCATTGATGAAAGTTGCATCATTTGCTGACAACCGGTGTGTGGAACTTGCCATTGAACTGAAAGGGGCTTAGAATTGGGGCGGTCAGCTGGGCGGCAGTGATGCCATTTTATGGGTTACCATTCCTGTGTTTTATACTAAAATAAAGTGGTCTAAAGTGGTTAATATAATCTTTTTTTAATATTATATTTTTATTGGGGGTTGTTTGTTTTTTAAACCCATTGATAAACCATCCCCCTACTTAGCTATGCATGAGGTGGGAGCCTTCAGGAATGTCCAGATTTATTACTTGTCACAATCCTTCATTCCCCCTCAGTTAGGCAGAGTGCATAAAACTTTAGATATGTACATTATACTGGGATATAGACCACATATTCCTCTCCTATATTAATTCCTCCAATACCAAACATGACCTGTGTGTAATACATATTTCCCAGGATATTAATAACTCACCTTGGCTAGGGAATAAGGTCTCCATGTTGGTTATCATAATAATGGGCTACCTTCCCATTCACAAATATAATATTGGTTTCCACATCACATTCCAATATATTTATTTTACATGTATGCTGCCCTTAAAGTGACCTCTTAAGGTATCCACCAGACCTTTAGCTGTAGAGAATTCCAGATTCATGGTTCGGCCCCACATTGTCTGGAAAAGAGGATCTGGTTCCATGCTTCATTAATCCTAATATAACCCTAATATAACACTGGGGACTGTTTTATTGGTCCTTTGAAAGAACTAATACCAATAGTTAACTTGTGAAGGTTCTCATTCTCATTCATGTACAATGCTGTCTTGACACCTTACTCTGGGCATTCTTATAACACCTCTTAGCCACTATCCAATCACGCCCTTAACACTTGGCTGTGATATGCTAATTGGGATTTTCCAGGGTACATAATTGCCAAAGATTCTTGTACAAGTCATTCTGAATTGAGAAAGCCAGTCGGATGACTAGCGAAATGTCTTCAAGAACTAAACTTCAAGTCCAGTTGATCTAATTGAATACAACAGATATACCAATAGTTAACCCATACTTGCCAAGTCACTACACACTTCCCTGACATAAGGGTCCCCACCCTGCAGTCAATTTGAGTGCATTTTTTTTAAACAGATATATTTATAGATCTATCATTTAGATTACTATAAATTATGTTTTTTGATGACTGAGAAATAAAAATAATATATAATCATAATTTTATGTTGGGGTTCCCCCGAGACAGGAAAATGGTTTCAAGGGGTCCCCACAGATAAAAAGACTGTGAGGCACTGATCTAAAGGTATTTTTGAAAATGAAATTTTTGGAAGTATACATACCCTTTAAAATACAAACACAAAAACACTAAACATTCCCCTAACTGCAAGAAGGTTTTAAACCATTCCCAGGTGGGACATTATCTAATGAGTTTTATAATCAAAATTACTTGTATTAAAACAGATTTTATTCCAATAAATTTACAGCAATATTTATGACCATTCTCACCATCATTGCCCAGTTTATTTTTATCTCCTGTAAAATTCACTAATCATTAGCTACAGCATGAATGGTTTTCATCCTAGTCTTGTACGATATGTTCTGTTCTGAGCTTTTCACTTTCTTGGCGTACTACTTCCCAGTTAACAAACTTTGATTAAGGAGACATATTTGCCATTTTGCCTGCTAACATTAATATGCATGGGACATTAGGCAAGTACTTTCTGTGCATATAAATAATAAATTCACATTATTTTTATCTTGAAGATATTTACTATGATAATTATGTCTTAAGTAATCTATAGATAAGAACAACAGACACAAAACATGTTAGATAAATGCTGGACTATTATATATTGCATCCTGATGGTCAGCTTGCATGTGTGTACTTGTTGGGGCTAGGCCACACTAGTGCGTTTTTAAGCGTGATCCAATCTCTATTTCAAACCGATCTCACTTTTAAAAGCGGACACTAGTATGGCCATTTGATGTGGCCACACTGGTGTGCTGCGCATGCGGTCTGCTAAATTTAGTGCATGTGATCTGCCTTTTTTGTACAATCACATGCGCTCCGATTGAGCAACATTGCATGCGCACGGCAATGCGGACTTCCAGAGTGCTCAGATGCACTCTAGTGTGGCCTCGGCCCTTAGTCTAAATAAAAAATACAGAAGTGTGATAATCACTACTACAACATGGTATGTCACTGCAAAGTAAGTTGCAGGAAATAAACAACATTTGAAGAATTATGAAAGCTTCTCTTTCTGAGTAAAAACAACAGACACTCTAACTGGCAGAAATGGCTAAAATAAAATATCTAATGGAATCTTCATACAGGAAAAAATTCTTTCCACATTGATGGTAGTTAACAGCGAGATGGACGTCACTTGTGTAAGTCACTGGAGCTTCCATTGTTTGTAATAGTTATCTTACTTACAAATCATTGTCTGAC
This sequence comes from Hymenochirus boettgeri, assembly GCA_019447015.1. Classification (NCBI taxonomy): domain Eukaryota; kingdom Metazoa; phylum Chordata; class Amphibia; order Anura; family Pipidae; genus Hymenochirus; species Hymenochirus boettgeri. The sequence goes on along the minus strand of CM033474.1, from coordinate 101,057,091 downwards.
TTACAAATCAGCGTTGTGCCACATATGGTACCAACAGCTTACAGGTAATATATAAAGCTAGGTAAACACCTCAAAGATCTTTGAAAGATGACAGACAAAATCTGCAAGTTTCTGTCTGCCGTTTTTCAAAGATCCCCCTACACACAGTCCCAAGCTTTCTCCCTATGTAAAGCATAGGGAGAAAGCTCAGGAATACACTCTTACCTCTTCCTGCAGCCAACTCCCTTTACTTAAATATAAGGAGATGACCAACAGGGAAGGGAAATTTTCTGTCATTTCCTAATGACCGCAAAGCCAATGGTAAACGTTGCAATATGTCTACCAAAATATAAGCTGAAGCCATCAATAGGGCAATAATTATTTGCCTATGTATGCCTAGCCTAACATATGTCATCAATCCAGATAATGTTTCATATGATATAATGTTACAAATGTGTTAATTTAAATTAGGATTCTATAGTTCAAAATTGTTTGTTTGACATCTCAAGAAAAAAGCTACAGCGGAGCATGCACACATCACACGAGCAAGAACTTAGTGTAAAATCAAGTAAACTTTATTCAATCAAATTTAAAATTGACAAGCGACAAACAGGCATGTTTTTTACTCAACAGTACTTATTTATATGGCCTATGAATAAGTACTGTTGAGTACGAAACGCGTCAGGCAACTGGCTGTTGCACATGTGATGGTGTGCATGCTCCTCTTGAAATTTCCTACTTGTGGTCTCTGCCTTGTGGTCCTTAGCGAAGGGCCTGGGGCTGTTGCACCCATGTCACCAGCTCCCATCAAATGAGTGACTGTTTATCCATTACATGTGTCTACTTCCTGTTTTGCACCATGTGAAAGGCTAGGATAGAGGATGTTATCTATCTAAGTTAGATAATCATTGCTTTTATTTACCTTTATTGGTTATTACTTGTGTCGGCATAGTTGCATTTATGTCTAAATTAACTATTTATCTTAATACCTGGGTTGTTGTTTAATGGTGATCTTTAGTGCTATTAAGAAAAACTTTAGTGCTATTAAGAGCAGCTTTGCCTGGGTGCTGACTTCACTTCCTTCAATGCATATAAACTTTATTCAAAACATTGATAAAAACAGAGATCGGCAACACACTCGCTCATCACGTCAACCACCTGACATGTTTCGGGCTCCGCCCTTAATCATAGATTGCCTGGGTGCTTCCAAAGTAGATCCCAAGAAGTATAGCAATACAATAGAACTTGGAGCACTCAGGTTTTGTGAAACAAATAGTCTATTTATTATGTCATGCTCACGAATAGCACACACACACATATATATATATATATATATATATATATATATATATATATATATATATATATTTACTAACAGATGGAAAACCTGGTCTCCCTTGGTGGTTAACAGTTAAATCTTATCACACAGGATCTGGTTTTATTATCTAAAAAAAAAATCCCCAAGTAATAGAACTCTTTAGAACAGCACTAATTAAGAATCCAAAGCATTTAGCAGTGACTTTCAAACAACAGAATCCCAAGTGGCACTGATAAGTAAAAGGTACAGATTATCAAGAGCTCTTTACTTATGATTCAGTTTTTATTTCATTTTCCATGAAAGGTAAAATATTTAAAGGTATATTTTATCATATGTTTCCAACCTCAAGCTCATAGAAAGGAATACAACAATTTTTTTTAATTTTTTTTTTAGAAGAAACATATTTTGTAGGACATTCTAATATAAAAAGTATTATTTAACTTACAACAAACTGTATAGTATTTCATAAATAAGTAAAATAAATTAATATCAATAGATGTCATTAACAAACAAAAAATCTTTTTGGAAGCTTATTTACAGGCCTAAAATCATTCTCTGTTCTTTCCTCTCCCTATGGACACCTTAGGGAGATTTAAAAAAAAATTATCAGGCTTGTGGTTAGCTTTAACAATGATTTAGAATTTTGGAGGTTGGCCTTATGATGCAGCTGATGATGCAGTGGGCATATTCATGACTGAACTTGGGGGCAGAGAAGTGGAGATGTCCCAGATCGCAATACTAGCAAGAAAAAACACCTTTCATTTTGCTGTAACTTTGGATAGGCTGCAGCTAAAAGCATGATCTTTTATTTATTTTAAAGGAAGGAGTGTGCATTTTTAACGGGTATTTCCATAACAAAAACAACTTTGTCTTAAAGGAGAACTAAACATTTTTAAAAACAAAAAAAAGCTTTTCTCCCCAAAACCCCTACACATTGTACGATTCTCCTCCAGTAAGTTGCATTTAGTACATGTGAGAAATAGATTCTGTAAAAAGTAAAAAGAAAGCTTCCATTTTGTTTCCAGTTCAACCCACAGACCATGTAATCATCAAAGAGCCACGCCCCTGACCCCAGTACTCAGTATCCCTATGCATAGAGTGTTTTCTTTATAGATTTCTCTACACTAATATGGAAGTCCCTAGTAAGACTTTGAAAGCTGCTTGTTACCCTGAAATTTATTCACCAGTCAGTGTGAGTTGCTGGAAAATAAACTGCAGGGTAACAAGCAGTTTTCAAAATCTTATCAGGGACTTCCATATTCCATTTTTGTTTATTATTATTCTTTTCCTAGCTAAAGATAGAGCTTCTAAACATAGTTAATTATTCAGTGGTGGCACACTTGGTAAGACACCAGTTATGGAAACACAAAGTTCAGAAGTTCAAATCCCCAGACTTACCTTTATTTTTTGTTTCCATTGTGGTCCTAGTAAAAGATTCTACATGAACCAGTGCTCTAAATAGTATCTCTGCTTTTAGCAAGACAAAGTAAATATACACGTTGCAGTTTCTATTCCCAAGACTTACTTTTATTTCTTTATTTTTGCTGAAATGGTAGTATTCAGTTTCTTACATCCATGCTATGTATGAAATACACTGCAAAGATTACTTTTATTTTTATATGAAAAGTAAAGGATTAAATCATTGTTAGGAGAGGAGCACTGAATGTGTTTGAAAAAAAAAATTGAAATCTCTGTTCTGTGTCAGGGAGAGGGAGGATCACTGTACTGTAATGTGATTGGCTGTCAGCTTCAAGGAAGCAAGGCTGCAACTTGAGTTTTAATCTGTTGAGCACTACAGAGCATGTGCATGTACGCAAACACTTAGCTGGGGGTTTACCCAGCTAAGGTGGATTGTGGGAGCTGACCCCTAGTACTCACAGGTTATTTACATAAATAACCCAATGGCCACAGCAAAGGGAGAGGAGAAACACAGCTTGTTGTATGTTTGTGAATGTGCTCTGTCTGGAGACTTTAGTTTAATCTATTGTAAGTACCCCACTGACCTAATCCGCAATGTTAAAACTGCCAAAACATATTAAGTTTTAAATATATTCACCCTGATATGCCTGTACACTATAAAGCACAACCCCCCTCCCACCCCCCATAACATAACTTGCAGTCTGAAAACAGAGCATTCCAATTGGCAGTAAAGATGAGGAAGTGAGTCTGGATTGGCTGTTGCAGGTGGGTGGAATGTTGCAGAAGAAGAAGAGTGTAGCTTTTTTAACTACTAAGCATGTACAAAATATTATTGAGAGCTGTGAAGAGGCAGAAACCAAAATGGCTCTTATTGGCTTCTTGTGCTTAGTTTTGGGAGGAGACAGAGGAGAGGCATGGATTATTTTAAAGGGTACACTGGGGCCAAACAAAGGTAGGATTTGTTGTTGTTTTTTTGGGGGGTGTGTGAAAATGCCCTTTAATAAAGCCACTTGTGTGGAGACCACAATTCCCCTTCAAAAAGTCACAAAGAAAGAGACACAAATGCAATATTAAATCTCACCCAGCTGCTACATTGTTCTCCTTTGTGAAACCTGCTGAGCTGCGACTATAACCTTATTAAAGTGATAGTCACCCTTAGTAAATGGGCTAGCATAACTTTAAGGTGGGACTAAAGCTCTGTGCATAAATCTCCCCAATAGTTTGTGTAAACATATTAAAGCAGAATTTTAGGAAATTTTGCACTTTAAAATTGTAATGTGCAAATTTAAATCAAATGTATGTGATTTGTTCAGGAAATAAATCAAATCTTTTTGTTTTCCTGACTACATCTTACCAAAAATATTGGCTGTGTGGCATGCAGCTGTGAAGTACAGGAATTGCAAAGATTAATGGTCAGGTCATGAAAGTTTGTTTTTTAAAATTTAAAATCTGCGCAGGTCTTATAAAACGGGTCAGTAAATGTGCCTTTTTTAACTTAAGTCTGATTTTTCTTTAATTATCCTTTCAAAGCTAAAACCCCTCTGCTTTGTATATATTTACAATGTGTGAGTATTGTTCATTTGTTTTTTAAATTCGAAGTGTGAACGAGACTTAATGATATATCATGTGCCAACAAAATCAAATATATATACAGGCTAATGCATGTTATATTGTGACTGGAGCAATGTCACTCATCAGAGGATAATAATTGTTGATTAACGCCTCTGTAACATTCTGACACCAAAGAGAAAAAGATAAACCAGAGCACAAACTTATATTTTACACACAATGGAAATCAATATCGTTGCCAGTGAAAATAAGATTAATGAATATTTTAGTATTGCAGAACCCTAGAGGATAAGAATATTCTTATATTCTTCCTGTGAAATTGGGCTAAGGGTTTAAACTAAAACATTTTTATTTGTTAAAACCTTTGGATTAGGCACCCTGGAGGATTCTCGGGAAGCCAGAGTACAGTCAGCCAGCCTAATCACTCCAAGTAAATGAGTATCCTGAAAAGAAGGACCATTGCAAAATTGGATATGGCATCTAACTACTGACCATAGCACTGCATAGCAAAATATATGAAATTAATAGATTTTTCAATAATGAAGAGAATATGTAGAATAACTAGCCATAAGTAATGTAAATAATTAATTTAGAAAACAGTTTTCTTTTATTGAACTTCTCCTTTAAGGGTTCTTCAACAGTAAGCAGACTTGTGCAGGGCCCATGTGGTTTTTTTTCTGTAAATTTAATCACATTTAGCCCTGATCTTTTATAAACTTTTCTAAATTGTTAATTCCCTTGTAAATGTCACCCCATTAATGTGTGATTATATGATTGCAGGGATTAAAATATTATGCAATCATATAGTCACACATGTCAATCCTAGCAATCATATGGTCATATTAACCATTTTAATGTGATGACAGAAGAAAGACTTCGGGATCAAGAGGTCGGCGACATTGGGCAATACAGTATCAATGGTGGCTGCAGTGACATAGCCCGTCGTCTGTGACCAATATTGGCAGCAACATCTGAGAAAAGAAGATGCTGTAGACCTGAAAATGTCATCGTTAGGACCAGGACTGGTCCCAGTTTCGAGCTGCAGGACCCCTAACAAAGGCACTTGTCAGTGTTGCAAGTGCGAGGGGGGTTTCAAGCTGCAGGATCCCCTAAGCCCCAAAAGGCCCCCTAAGCACCCCTGCTAGTGCACAGCCCCTAATGGGGCACGTCCCCCTTCTCAGCAGTCCCTCATATCCCCTACTGGCAGCGACCACATGCACCCCACAGCTCTAAGTTCGTCCCCAAAGTTGGTGAATTGAAACAGCTAAACTTACTGTGAGACCGTTATTGATGCTTTATGAATACAACCCAGTGGTAACGGCGCTAATATGCGAAATGCCGATTGCAGCAATAATGATGGCCGAATATTGCTGCTTTATAAATAGTGCTAAAAGTCCTATTTTGGCGAAAATGAAGCCGATAACAATAGAAGAAAGTTACTGCACCTTTATATATATGCTCCTTAATATAACTCATTATAATTTCCATTATCAATTTCTTAGTAGCCTAGAACCACCTACCCCCAATAAGGTTGCCCCACAAATTTTGGAGGTACAAAGCTTACAAGCTGAGGCCAATGATAATGAAACCTCAGGAACACCCAACAACAAAACTAACTGTTAATGTCTGACAACGTAATAAAATGGAAGGGGAACTGAGAGTATTTGAAAAAAGAAACAGAACAAGGGTTCACACTCAGAAATTAATCATGGCACACAGAGAAACCAGTCAGGAAGGTTGTAAAATTTGCTTTTGTGTACCTTAATGAATGATCTTCCAATATACTCCCAGGGTAATACTAAAATAACAATAAATACAGAGGGGGGGGGGAGAATTATGGACACTCAAAAATCTACAAAAAAACAAACCCTGATATAATCTTAACATGAATGTACAGTATGCTAATTCAAATAAATTTTATATGTGATACACTTATTTTCAATTAATCATATTATATATGATTAAGTATGATTACGTTTTAAATCTTTACCTTATAAACTTAGGCATTCTAAAAAGTTACTCTACAGCTTATTAAAACATATGCCTCTGCAATGCAATTGGTGGAGAATTATGAAAGCCATTACCAAGTAATTAGGTTTTTTGTAATAAATGTCAAGAAATGTTTAAGCCTATGATTAGTATTTGGCAAGATTTAGTTAAACTTATTTGCATATTGAAAGATGAAATTATTAAAATGGACACAATGATAAAAAACATACTTTTAGAAATGTAATAATAAAATTATTTTATTTAATTAATATTGATACAAAAACGCACCCTACTATTTCCACTGGTAAGTTCTTATGATCATTAGTTTCTCATTGAACAAAACATTGAAGTTAACAATGAGGCTTAAACATATGCAATGTTTGTAACTCTTATGGAAACGTTTGTGAGTAAAGATTTGAATGCAGAGCCCCAATCACCCATCCATTCTCCATTGTCAGTTACCCATATATTATGCAGCCAGAGGAGTAGAAAATAACTGGTAGGATGGTATAGCTGTAAAACAACACCATGTCCTTTAATGCAGGCCCTGTGGTACGGTATGTTTAAGGCAGTGAAAATCATACTGTGTACAGAAAAATGTAATCCCAACTACCTACTGTACTTAAAGGGCATGCCCACTGGTCACATGTCCGTTACCTGCCCCCAACCCCAACTGGTATATTTAGCATATTATTAGATTAGTAGTACTAATCAGATATTATACAAGTGCAAGTATAATTAATGCCTCCATACTGGCAGAGCAAACTGACTCCTACCTGCATATGATCAAGCTGTGACTGCTGACAACACTGCTGTTTCCCCTGCTGCCTGGTTTGCACATACTTAAAGGGACTGTAAACTCCCCATCATCCATAAAAATAACTATGTGCCATCCATTTCTATTATTCACAGGGAGGTGGAAACGCTTATTCTCACCTCCCTGTGAATATTAGGACGCTCGGGGGACCTGGAACTTACCTTACCACCGCTCCACTGCAAGGCGCTCCTTCACTGAAAGCCGCTTTGTCCCGACCGCGCGCCCTGTCTTAGGCGCATGCGTGCCAATACAAAGGATAGCGCGGGTGATTGGGAGAACAGCTGTTCTGTGAAGGAGCAGCTTGCGAGTGGAGCGCGGTAAGGTAAGTTCCAGGTCCCCCGAGCGTCCTAATATTCACAGGGAGGTGAGAATAAGCGTTCTTACCTCCCTGTGAATAATAGAAATGGATGGCACAGTTATTTTTATGGATTTAGTGTTCCTTTAAGCTTGGAAAAAGATCAATGAGCAGAGCGATGAGGCAGATACCCTTTTTCAGAATGGAAAATAACTTATGATTAAATATCTGGTTACAAATGCATGTAATAAATTGGTAAAAATAGCAGTTGGGGTTTTGGTCAGACAACTGACAAGTCACCAGTTTTTGTTTTAAGATCGGACATGCCCTTTAAGGAACCACCCCATGGCTGCATACACACACCTGTGCTTTACCCTTTTCTTGACCCTTTACTTTCTAACAGGGAAAATGGTGTTTTTTTCTCCACTGCTGCATTTCCGTTTCCCAGTCTGTAGCTGAAAAATCCTCAAAATGCCACCTGCTGGTCAACTTCTATATTCACATTACAATGTCAAGTTAGCTCTCGGGTGGTATTCTGTCTCATTTAGCGCAACATTCAAGCGTTTGCCAGTGGATGTTCTTTATCTATAGCATGCCAGCCTGCTAATTCAACTTTAGCCCATTTGTTGAAGTACTATTACTTCTTTCCCTAGGGAAATTTCGTTTTTGGAGGAGTAATGTGGTAGAAATTTATTTGAGCACTATACAGTAGTTGTCCTTTAAGAGATTTTCTGTATTTTAAAACTTTACCCTCTTTCAGTTATTCAAAGCAAATCTAAAACTGCTTATCTAAAAGCTTAAATTATGTGAAGCATCAGTCAAGCAACACACAGAGACACTAACTATAATCTGTATACCATTTGCACTATAGACTAAGAACTGTCTAAAAGATGAATTCCCTGTTGGAATGATACTGTTTATTATGGCATTTAATGATAAACTAGAATATGTCATCAGTCATTCATCAGTAACAATTATAATTACCACACATTTATCTCAAGCCAATCTGAACTCTCATTATAAGGTTCTTAAAAAACACTTAAAGAGCAAAATGAGATTGCAAAGTACATAATCAAGAGAACCTGGCAAAAAACAAACAAGTGAAGAGCATTTAACATTTTCAATTGCTAATAAAAAGAAACCTGAAACTTTGTAACTAAAACTTTCTGTAAAGATCAAGGTTTATTAAATAAAAGTTCTTATCATTAAAAATGGTGCTAATTTTGCCCCAGATCTTACAGATGGGTGAAGCTTGGATTGTAAGATCATAAAAGAAATCTGAGCCAAGCCGAGCCAGCTTGGCTAATTTGGCTCACAATGTCACGCCTAATTAGCTCAAGGGATTAAGCTAAAGTTTTTTTCCCTGTCATGTAACACAAGTCGTCCACCAGGAGGCATATGAAACACCATTCTTTCCATGTGTCAGGAAATGTTACCCAATGACAAATATAGGGAGATCCAATTCAGTTTACAGACGTCTTTAGTAAAGTTGGGTATACACACTACAGATTTTTGAAAGATGACAGACAGGATCTGCTATGATCAGTATAAGGAGAACGCTCTGGACTGTATGTTTCCTTCGGCCGCGGCAGAGGGAAATTTTCCCTCTTTTCCGAACTGCCGATCATTCGGCAGCCGCACGCTCGTTCGGAAAAAGTAAGGTACACACAGTACCGATAAAGTCACGGTTGGATCCGTCGGTATCGGGGCTTTATTGGTATTGTGTGTACCCAGCTTTAGTTACTCCTTTAAAAACCCTCAGTGCCCAATCCACAATTTTTATTTTGCACCTTTATATCCAAAGTATAGTGGTGATTTTGGAAGGGAGGAAGGGACAGGGCGTCCTGAAATGTTGTATGTGTTGTTACAATAAATAATTGTGAATTCACCTGATTAGTATCCTCCCCCATATCTTTCTTTTGTTGGAGATTTGGGCATTGTCTATACGAGCATGTTTTAACTTGCAATCCAATCGCGGTTGGATTCATGGTAGATTGTTGATGGATTGTTGGTAGATTGATGGTGGATTGGTTGGTGGATTGGTTGGTGGATTGATGGTAGATTGTTGGTGGATTGGTTGATGGATTGATGGTAGATTGTTATGGTGGCCATACACTACGTAAGACATTAGACAGATGTCCAATCTCTCATAAAACAAATGTCCAACCGCCAAGCTTGTTCTTTCATACAAACAATTTGAGATCACAAAATGAATGAGTCAGATGGGATTACCTCAAGATAAAAACTGCTGTAAAATGCTTGTAAAATGTGGTCTTTAGATATATATCCGAAATCCATGTCTGCCTAGAGTATGGCCAGCTTAACTGAATTGGTTGGTGGACTGGATGGTAGATTGTTGGTCGACTGGTTTTATAGATTGTTGGTGGATTGGTTGGTAAATTAATGGTGGATTGATTGGTAGATTGTTGGTGGATTGATTGGTGGATTAATGGTAGATTCTTGATGGATTGATGGTGTATTGTTGGTGGATTAAAGGTGGATTGGACGAAGGATTGATGTTGATTGTTGGTGGTTTATTGGTGGATTGATGGTAGATTGTTGGTATATTGATGTTAAGGTAGGCATACACGGCATCGATATTCCAATTAATTCAATCAATTCAATAGAATTGATCGGATTATCGAATACACTTTTCCTGGTTTTCGATAGACCGATCGGCAATACCGAACGGTCTATCGAAAAAACCCTGTGCGGGCAAGATGGAAAATTTTCCATTGACCCCATGTTCCAGAACCAGACCTTCCATAGATTTCAAGCTTCTACTGGTTCTTCCGATTGGATTTACGATAGTTCTGTGAATCGGTCGGTCGGCTGAAAATATCTGCTGGTGTGTACCCAACCTTAGAGATTCACACCTTCCCCCAAAGAAACCTAGTGAGTCTGGCTGGAGCTTTTCAAGGTGGATCACACATTCAGGGTTATTCAATAAAAGTTCTTATTGTTTAAAATGGTGCCAGGTTTGCCCCAACCAATCATATGTTAGCTTTCAAATGTTAAAAAACATGATTGGTTGGGGCAAAATTAGCACCATTTTAAACGATAAGAACTTTTATTGAATCTCCCTGATTGTCTGTGCAGTAATCCTTTTACACCTGGCTAGATCCAATTTTATTCGTCTGAACGATTGTCTGCGTCAGAAAATCCATGTAATTATTTCCACTACATGCGCTGCGATCTGTTTCTGCGCATGTGAACATCATTTTTCTGACGTATTGCATGCGCTCCAATAGGGTTCAAGACGTGTGTCCGTGTGCCCTAGTGTGGCCATAGCCTTAAAAAAGCGTGTGCTATTTTGCGATTGTCGTGCGTTTATGCTTGCGATTTGGCTGTTTTCCTTATGGTAACGCATGTGATTGAGCAAAAATATGGATTGTATGCGTTACTAAATTGCAAATGAATGTACAAAGTGCAACAAACATGAAATCACAAAATTTTGGAGCGTTGCTGCAATTTCTATAAATGGGAAAATCCCATGCACAAACATGCTCAAGTGTGGCCTAGCCCTGAATATTACATTTATATATGGATGTCTATAAGTTGGCTCTGTATTGGTCTTTACTAAAGGCACAATACGCCGCAAATGCAATCGCACACGGAATTGCATGCTTTCGTTGGGTTTGCGAATGCGTTTTTTTCATTAGGTATAGAAAAACGCACAAAGGCAAACGCAAGAAAAACACGATAGAATGACCTAGCCCTAAAGCTGAATTTTTTAGGCTAGGTACAGACGAGCATCTGTTTGTCGTTTCTGAATGCGTTTTGCTTGCGGTTCCAGATGTTTTGCCGCTAGGAGAACATTGCATACAGCATTTTTCTAATGATACCGCTAAGAAAATGCTAGTAACAATGCAGCCAAACCGACCAACAGCCCTTCCTCTGGACCCAGCCTTAGGCTGGGTACACACCAGCAAATATTTTCGGCCAGCCACCGATCCACAGCACTATCGGTCGACCGAAAATGACGAACGGATGTGTTGGTAAATCATGATTGATCGTGCGGTCCCATAAGGATCGATCGCACAAACTGGCCACTGTTGCCATGACCGACAGACATTTGTCCTGGCCGAGTGCTCGCTCGGGACAAATAGTCCCTTTGTGTGAACCCAGCCTTAATGTTTTCATGGCAGCATCCTCAGAGCAGCAGTAAATGTGATGTTTTATTCCTAGTAATACTGTCTGTTTCACACTTCTTTCTGCCCCTACCCCCGTAAAAGATTTCACAATAAGGGCTAGGCCACACTAGCGCGTTTTACACGCGTTTGCGCCCGTGTTTCGCGCTCGCGTTTGCGCCCGCGATTTTCGCTAAAATGGAAATCGCGGGAACGCAAAAATTCCCGCGATTTCCGATGCACATGCGATTGCGCGTCCGTTCGCGTTATGGTAACGCATGCGTTCACCATTTTTGGTGCGTTAACGCATGCGTTTCCATAACGTGAAAAGGCGAAAACGCATGCGCAGAACGCGAGCGCGAAACGCGCAAGAATCGCGCACACAATCGCGTGCGATAACGCTTGCGATTTTGTGCGCGATTCCTGTGCGTTGCAGTGTGGCCTCACCCTAATTATCCTCTCAAAGGTCTTTTTGTCCTCTCCCCCCCTCCCCCATCAATTTAGCAGAAAACATTGATTCCTTCAACTGATGTTACAACCACCACCTGGGTTGATCATTTTGATTCAATGATTGAAAATTCTAATTGGCCTAACATTAATTTCATGCATGGCCAGCATTAAAGGCAGGACTCATTGTCCAAGAAGATCAGTTTTCATTGGTGACAAATAGGTTGGGGGTTTTCACTGTGAGCAGCAAGGGATCAGGGACCTCCATATAACAGCAAGGGGTCAGGGACCTCCATATTGCAGAAAATGGGTAAGGGGCCTCTATACAGTATAACAGCAAGTGGTCAGGGACCTCCATATTACAGCAAGGGATCAGGGACCTCCATTTAACAGCAAGTGGTCAGGGACCTCCATTTAACAGCAAGCGGTCAGGCACCTCCATATAACAGCAAGCGGTCAGGCAACTTCATATACCAGGAAGGGGTCAGCGACCTCCATATTATAGCAAGGGATCAGGGACCTCCATATAACAGGAAGTGGTCAGGCACCTCCATATAACAGCAAGGGGTCAGGGAGCTCCGTATAACAGCAATGGTTGCAGGGACCTCCATATAATAGCAAGATGTCAGGGAGCTCCGTAATAATAGCAAGGGGTCAGGGACCTCCATCTAACAGCAAGGGGGCAGGGACCTCGATATATAATAGTACATATAATAGTACAATATGGACCCCCAACACAATATAGACCACCAATACAACAGCAAGTGTTCAGGCACCTCCATATAACAGCAAGTGGTCAGGCAACTCCATATACCAGGAAGGGGTCAGGGACCTCCATATTATAGCAAGGGATCAGGGACCCCCCCGTATAACAGCAAGGTGTTAGGGATCCTTCATATAACAGCAAGGGGCCAGGGACCTCTGTATAACAGCAAGGGGTCAGTGACCTCCATATGACAGCAAGAGGTCAGGGACCTCCATATGACAGCAAGAGGTCAGGGACCTCCATATAACAGCAAGGGGCCAGGGATCTCCACATAACAGCAAGGAGTCAGTGACATCCATACAACAGCAAGGTGTCAGGGACCTCCATACAACAGCAAGGGGTCAGGGACCTCCATATAACAGCAAGGTACAGTACCCATATAACAGCAAGGGGTAAGTAACATCCATATAACAGCAAGAGGTCAGTGACATCCATAAAACAGCAAGTGGTCAGGGACCTCCATATAACAGCAAGGGGACAGGGACCTCCATATAACAGCAAGGGGCCAGGGACATCCATATAACAACAAGGGGCCAGGGACCTCCATATAACAGCAAGGGGTCAGTGACATCCATAACAGCAAGAGGTCAGTGACATCCATATACAATAATATAGTACAATATAGACCCCCTATACAATATGGACCCCCAGTACAATATGGACCCCCAGTACAATATGGACCCCCACAGTACAATATGGATCCCCAGTTCAATATGGATCCCCAGTACAATATGGGTCCCCAGTATGATATGGATACCCAGTACAATATGGACCCCAGTACAATATGGATCCCCAATACAATATGGATCCCCAGTACAATATGGACCCCCAGTACAATATGGATCCCCCAACCAGCCCAGAATCGACCCCCAATACAGGATGGACCTTCTCCCCCCAACACTTTGTACAGAGGTTGTCATAAAAAAAACATGGTCCAGTTCAGTGCTGCATAACCCCAAAGCTAATAAATGTTGTACTGTTATAATAAATATTGTATTGTTATAATAAATATTGTATTGTTATAATAAATATTGTACTGTTATGCTCCAGAATTTGTGTCAGAAGTTCAGAGGCAGGATTCTTCCATCCACTTACCGTTATGTAAGGAGGAGTCTGCAGCAGGCAGATCAGGTGACTCAAGCATAGGACCTCTAGCTAAGAGCTAGGCAGTTCTAGCGATCGCGCAACGCACACACAACTGGTACTACACCACTAGAAAATTGTTAGCTATAGCGCGCCAGCCTGCTAATCCACTGTTAACCCATCTGTAGCTTTCAAATGTTAAATAATATCTGATTGGCTGGGGCAAATGCATCACCATTTTTAAAAATAAGAACTTTTATTGAATTTCCCTGCAAGTATCATATCTGTACAATTCAGTCTCTGAACTTACATTCTGCTTAAATTACCTACAGATATATTTTATATAAAAATTAGGTATGGCTCCAGAAAAGGCTTAATGGAAAAGTTCCCTGTATCCTTCAAAGGTAAAGGTTCTAAGAGTGCATGCCATCACTGGGTAAGTGTGGAGTCGTTAAGCAAGCGAAGGGCTTGCTGTAGTTGCAGATGTCATGAATTTCAAGTACCGTAGAATAGCAAGTCCAGAAAGGAGCAAGTTATATAATTTTAATCAGCAGGTTTCGGGCAGTAAAATGGGTTCAGTTTGATCTCCTTAAAAAATAACCACTAATTACAGAGGCTTCTAAGATGATGCCCCCTTGCTGCCACTTACAGAAAATGTTAGTTTCCTTAATAAGGGGCATTTTTATAAACAATCGCATTTTTGCCATCGCAATGACAAATAGCCTATTTTCGCCTTATTTATAAAACTGCTCCTTTTCGCCTTTGCGGAAAAGTATCGCTGAGGCAATGCATGGCGATAGTTTTCGCCTTATTCATTGCGTTAAGTGTGGTATCACTGCAAAAAGAGAGATTGCTCTCTAGTGTAATTTTAGAGCTATTTTTGTCACTTTTTTATTTACAGCCATTTATAAATAGGTGCATTATTGCCTTTTTGCCCCTTTTCTCCCTTTTGTTGCTTTTTTTGCAGTTTTACCAGAATTTGCGCCAAACATCAATACTTACTGGAATGTTCCATTAACATGACTATTTCTTACACAGCACTATGGTATGTTCCCATATTAATGGAACTGGTTTGATAATTAGCTGCAGTTTGCTGAAAATAAGCAATACTATAAAATGCGTCCTATTAATAAAAAGGAGAAAATTCGCCTTTTGAGTTTTACACTATTTGCCATGCCCTATAAGCAAAATAGAGAAAATTCGCCTTTTGAGTTTTATATTATTTATATCTTTGGCTGAAAAAAAACACCAAATATGTTAGGCTATTTTTAAATAGATCAGTGTGTATTAAGCAATTTAATAATTTAATACTACTACCACCAGGGAGTATTACCTATTTACCATCATATGTGCTGAGCTTTTTTAGCATTATTAGTGCTACTTTTTGCTAGATAATTTGATGAAAATTCGCCTTTTTAATAACTTTGATGAAAGGAAAAGTTGAAAGTTTAAAAAATTATGGTATAGGCTGGTGGGGGAAGAAAAAGCAAAAATAATGCCCCTTTATAAATATGTCCCTCAGACACCCATTTGACATTATTGGTAAATAAAAAACCTTTTAAAAGAAAAAGATCTTAAAAAAGCGAATAATTAACCTTAAAAAAGCGAAATCTCAGATCGTATTACAGTAAATGATGGAAAATAGTCTAACACCCCCCTGGGTACTTTGGCAGGCTAAATAAATGCCCACTTATCTGTTTTCGCCACCTCAGACTTGGCGAATTGGAATGGCTGAACTTAACGCAAAAGTACACCTTTCGCCATTTTATAAATATGCTTGAGCGCTTACCGCAGCGTTGTATGTCGAAAAGCAAAATGTAGCGGTAATGACCTTTCGCCACTGGTTATCACTACTTTATAAATAGCGAAAAGTCCAAATTTGTCGAAAAGGCTGTGTTAAAAAGGTGGAAAGTTTATAAATATGCCCCTAATACTAATAACAATATTAATAATAATAAAACAGAAAACATGGTATCAACATACAAAAAAGAATCAGCACATTATAAAACTAAATGCTTAAAGGGTATCTCCACTGATGAAAAAAAACTACCAGCATCCCCCCAGAACCCATCTTGTGTCTCTCACCCCATCACAGCTTGTGCTACTCCACTCCCAGCATCCCCTCTGAACCCATCTTGTGGCTATGAAGTATTGTGGCTTGAAATTACTTTCTATCCCAACCCCAGACCAGGCACAGGTAAGGTCCTGCTGCCCATTATGTTCCACGTGACACACTGTGGTCCTGGGACACTTATCTGAGTGTTGTGTCAATACAGGAGGTGCCCTCGCCACATATGAGTAGGAGCAGCGCTGGGAGTCCTGGCATGGCTGAACCCCATACACACGGCCACCGTGCCATCAAGTGTCCCCCTCGAGTATGGGCTGTGTATTCAGGACGCAGTGTCCCATGTCTATATAGGGAACGGGGCCTCTCCTCTTGTCCCACTATTTCCGAACTTCGCTCTGTCCTACAGAATATACATAAGGACACACACTGGTATATATTGCCAACAATCACTAAAAGTTCCAGTAAATCAGGTATACTAGATGATGTTTACTTGAACTTTGCTAAAGCTTTTGATACTGTGCCACATAGGCGACAAATGTATAAACTGAGGACTGTTGGCCTAGAAAAAAACATTTGTGCATGGATAGAGAATTGGTTAATGGATCATAAACAGAGAGTGGTGGTAAATGGAGCTACGTCTATGTGAGCTAAAGTTCTAAGAGGAGTGCCTCAGGGCATTAATCTCTTTATAAAAGGGGGGCATTGAGAGCAAGGTCTCTATGTTTGCTGATAACACTAAACTATGCAGAGCTTTGGAAACTTTAGATGACAGATAGCAACGGCTAGAGCTAGCAATATATTGTCTTTCCCTCTTTAAAAGGCACTGGTAAGGCCTCATTTGAAATTTGCAGTGCAGTTTTGTCCCCGATATACAAAAGGGACATCTTGGAAATGGAAACAGTTCAGAGAAGGGTGAATAAAATAATAAAGGGAATGGAGGGACTTGACTATGCGGGCAGATTAGACAAGTTAGGGCTGTTTACTATTAGTCATATCAGAGGACACATGGACATCCTTAAAGTTTGGAAGAAAAGAAGTTCACTCTTCAGGTTAAGAAATGTTTCTTTACAGTGAGAATGGAGAAACCGTGGTCTTCCAGCGGTCTTCCAGCAGATGTGGTAATGGCAAATTCACTGAATAGCTTTAAAAGTGGACTAGATTCTAAAGTTTCTAAAAGTAAAAAATATTGAGAATTACTGGTATTAATACATATACTGTAGTTCTGGTTGATCCAGGGATACTTTCCGATTGCCATTTGGAGTCAGGAAGGAACCCCCCCTCCCCCCTTTTTGTAGCTGTTTTTTTTTTTTTGCCTTCCTCTGGATCAACTGTTAGGTAGGGTTAAAAAGGAGGGTGAAAAGGTTGGACTTGATGGATGTATGTCTTTATTTAACCCCAATTACTCAAGTTACTATGCATGTCTTACAGATATATATAAGCTTTAAACATAGTAAACTAGCTGTATACATGTTTACTTATAAATGCACTTACGGGGAGATTCAATAAAAGTTTGTATTGTATAAATGGGGCTAATTTTGCCCCAACCAATCAGATCTTATTTAATATTTGAAAGCTAACATCTGATTGGTTGGGAAAAAATTAGCACCATTTTTAACAATAACATTTTTTATTGAATTTTAATCACAGTTACCGTATATACTCGAGTATAAGTCGATCCGAGTATAAGTCGAGGTACCTATTTTTACCTGAAAAATTTGTAAAAACTGATTGACTCGAGTATAAGTCGAGGGTAGAAATTATCACCACTACTGCCTTCTGATTCTGTGTTGTTTTTAGGCTTTAGTTGCCCTTTAAATGGACAGCAGAATTCCCATACATGAATCCCATACAGTAATAGCCAAATCCAGTACCAGTAACCTCCAATTCTTTGGCACTCCAGATGATTGGAAACTACAACTCCCAGCATGCTTTGTTGCTGGGAGTTTCAGTTTCTAAACATGTGGAGTGGCAAGGTTCAGTAAACTTTTAATTAAGCTTACCATCATTTACAATTCTCCTGAACCCCATATAGTAAATGATTCTCTGACCCCCATAGTTAAAAATGTCACCTGAGAGTTGTAGTTTCAAGCTGTCATTTGGACTGAACTAGCAGCTGTTTTCTACCCCAAACTGAGGAGACCCATCAGATTTACAGCATCCAGTGACAGTGCTAAGTGAGTCCAGCAGGCAGAATACAGGAAGCAGGAAGTGTAAAGGCAGATCAGCTCCTGTAACTTTCTATACAGGTTAACACAGCGCCACCTACTGGTTACTATCTGTAATTGCAGAATTTGGATCTAAATTAGGACTTGACTCGAGTATAAGTCGAGGTTAGGTTTTCAGGCTAATTTTAAAGCCTGAAAAATTCGGCTTATACTCAAGTATATACGGTATTTTATGTATTTATTTATATATTTTTTATCCATCCTTGTATGACCTTTTGTATTATAACATTGTACAGTGCTGCATCAAAAAAATATTTGTTTTTCGGCTTTCCAACACTTCACTCTATCAGTGCATTTAAGTTTCAGAGAAAAAACATTTGTATCCAATAGCTTTTTGCACTCAGCCAATGAGCTAAGGTGCAAGATTAAGTATGCATGCTGTATCTGTACTACACTGAGGCTTTAGGCATAAGTAACTATATGGTTATTCTCTGAGACAATGTCAAAAACAACAGAAAATTACCTCTTATATAGAATGGATTGTCTTAAGTTTTTACCTTAAGGAATACAAGTGTCTTATCCTAATATACAGTATTTCAATTGTCTTATGTGTTATAATCTGCTGGATTTCTATTACCTACAACATTCCTTAGAAGGAAATAATCATAAATAAACACTTGTATATCTCTGCAATTATAGAAGCCAGTTAAAATATGGAAGGCATCAGTCTCTATGTTACTTTTTAGAAAACAGTTGTTGTAAATCTCATACAGGGAACCTCAGTCAAAAACAAGCTAGTTTATTAAATAAATAAATAGCAACCAGGAGAAATGTGCTACTGCCACACAGACAGATGACAGAAAGAATCTGTAAGATTCACAGTTACAAGCATTCTCCCTATATAAGGTATAGAGAGATCTTTTGTAACTGCTGCATACACTCCGACTGTGGCTAACTCCCTATATTTTAGTACAGGGGGCCTACAGCAACTGATTAAAATCTCCAACCGTGACGACCGATTCTAGTTGCGGAACGTTCAGCGGCATCAGAAACGGCCATTTTGAGCATTGCCTATCACAGAACAGAATAAGTAAGTAACACTGCCAGATCAAAAACATACAGCAACAGTTATCGAGAACTGGATTACATTTTGGAAGATTTAATAAAATGACAGATGAACCAGGGTTGTCTGAAGTTGTCAGTGATAAACAAGGGGGACCAGCCTTGTTAAAAGGAAATAAAAGAAAAAACATTGCTGGTTAAACAAGATTCCTCTAAATAAATAAGTAGCCAAATGTAACCGCAGGAAACAGCACCTGAACTGATTTAACAGCCTCCAAAATGCTTCTTTTTTTTTTTTTATTTGAACAGGGACAGATTTTTACCTCATGATGTTGAACCTTGGCACTCCAGATGTTAGGAAACTACAACTCCTAGCACAACTTGGTTGTAGAATGCCGCTAACCCCACCCTTAACCCAACATGCTTTACTTATTCTTAGGACTATAACCCGATGTGCTGCAAATTAATGCCAACAGAAAGGCACCCTAGTCACATTCCTACTGTGCCTAATACCAAATTCAGCCCTGGTTGAAATAGCTGTTTCTGCCAGATTGTAACGACTGTTATTGCATCATGTGAATGTGAGCTAAAAGTTGCAATATTTTGCGCAGCTTTAAAGCTGCAATTGAAAAGGCCTTAATTTTGGTGCAAAAAAAACAAGTGCAGTAATCATTGCTACATTTTTTTGCATTACTTGCACTGTGCTATTTCCAAAACTTTTTGGACATGGTGCAAGCAATGCAAAATGAGTACAAAACCCTCACTAACCCGATATTACATTGGTTAGCATGAGTTTTGGACTTATTTTTCCCCTCAGCACAGGATATTGCATCTCCTATATTATAGTTTTTCTTTTCATACGATTCTCAGGATGACAGCTCGAGTAATTGGACTGCACCAAAGGAATAATATTTAGATGGAATCAGTAACCGAGTTCTGGATGTAATGATCTAAATTAAATGCCAGGGATAAAAATATTTATTTGAACTTTATTTTTGTTGTTCTAAATTTTTTTTGAGTGATTGCATTAGTAAACATCAACAAAAAAGTTAAACAATTATACAGATGATGAAAAGTTACATGAACTGTTACAATGTAAAAATAAGGGCCTATGTCTGTTCATTTTAACATGGAGAACTGTGCTGTCCGTTGAGGCATTCAAAAGTTTTCTGCAAATTTCCCATTTACTTTAAAGCTACCTTCAAGTCCAACATTCTAAGGTTTCAATTAAAGCCCAGCTGCTATTTTCTTAAAAGGAGTACTCTAGCTTACCGAGTTCTAAAATTAAAAAATAACACAAATGTAAAACATACTATACTCCCTCACAAAAATATGAACACTCATCCACTGATGCAACCTTAGACTCATAACTACTCATATGTATCCCTATACCCTTCCTTTACCATGGCAACCATACCTAAATAATCAAGGTTTTACAGTCACAAATGCAAAATCACAACCTCAACCCCACACAGACACATGTATAGTATTAACGGCTTACCATGCCAGTCCATCCCTCCATTTCCATGACAACCTATACCTAAATCATCAAAAAGTTATATAGTCATAAATTTAAAAACATAACCTCCAACCACCCCTCCCAGTTTCTGTGGCAAACACACTATTATTACCATAACAATATCATCTAGTTTTAAACTTGCAGCACACAAAGACACAAACATTAACAAGTTTGTGCAAACATGGCTCTTTTTTTTTCTTATATGCAACATTTGAAGACACATGCAATAATTTATACCTAAACTTACCCTTTCAAGTAATATAAAATATTAAATATCAAATAATATATTTTTAAGATCAGCACCAATAATAATAAACAACTCTGACACTATGTATTTGTTCTGCATATGTTTCTATAATGTGAATAGTAATATCTATATTTTTAGTATATTTAAAGACTTGTCCAGTAGGTGGCGCACCATGCTAAGAATTTTCTGTTTCTAATTCAAAACTAAAAGTAAGCATATGTCTGCCATTCGTAAAGAAATTACTTTTGCTTTTAAATGAGTCTTTACCCTGCAGAACTAATCTTTTAACACTGCACTGAAGAGTATATTTAATTTGCAATTTAAGTACTCTGTCCTCTACATGTTGCAGAAATGCAGCCTGTTTATTGTTTTATACTTCTTTTTTTAAGCCCACTCTTTACCCGCTCTTTAAAAAAAATTAAGCTACTTACATTAAGCATATTAAGCTAAAAGTTTGTTGTATCAGTTTTGTCTGTGTGATGTAATAATACAATAATGCAAATCTGATAGTGTATAAAAGTGTGACTAAAGTTTTGATCAATTTGTATTTTTTAAGTTTCCCTGATGTTACAACACATAACATCATGTTAGTGCAACTGCTACATTATATTAAAAATTCTGTAGAAAAAAAGATGTTGGCCAAAAGATTTGTAAGCCTGCCACCAAGGTAAACTCTTTCAGCAGGGCCCTAACAAACATAACTAAAGCTAACATAACCATATGAAATATATGTTATTTAAGGAAAATTTAGTTCAATTATTTGGTCAAAACATTTCAATACCATGAATCAAAATTAATTTAGAAACAGATTGATCACACTTGATGTTCTAAACAGTAAAAATGTGTCTTACTATATCATTACAAAGCAACTGTTAAAAATATTAAATTCAAATCTATTCTTATCTGGTGCTGTGTTCTCTTTTCTTCAGCAAGAGGGCACACAAATGGACAAATGGGTCCTGCACACAAAGAAAGGCCCCGTGCACAAGAAGGGCCCTGTGCACACACACAGATACACAGACAGACACAAACACATGGACAGACAGATACACAGACAAACATACAGACAGACACACAGCCACTTATGCGACCAGTCTCTGCCATCACTGGGCAATGTCACTGTGTGCCACTGTGGTGGTGTCACTGTGTGACTGTGTGACACCACCATCGCCAGCGGCACCAACGTAGCTGATGTTGTCACAGCATCTTTTCCCCAACATCCTCTGTCATCACTCCAATGGCTTCTGAGTTCCACAGGGGTTTGCACTTCTTTATATAGGTTTGCTGAAGGACCAAATCCAATTGTGATGGTTAAAGGTTTCAATCCTTCACATATTAACCAATCATATGTTAATATTTAATTTATGCGTGATCATATGATTGCACACAAACACCCCATGTGGTGACCACCCTTGCTGCACCGCTTCACTTAAGTACTTTATCAAGTATAGTACAAACTATTACACAGTACAAAAAGTCAGTTTAAGCTGCACTTGCGTGACTCCAATATTAACTGCCTGGATGCTCATCCATCAGAGTAAATCTGGAAGCACTCTTGTATCAAGTAGATAAACTTTATCTAAGCATGATCAACGCATTTCTGCCACAGTTCACGGCCGTCATCAGGATCAACCAAGAGTGCAAACCAACAAACCTTATAAACCCACTTGATCTCTCCCCCACAGGTGTGTTTATCCTCCTCCATGAATCCTTAAAGTACCCGAGTGTCTCATAGTCAAACATGGATTAATCATTCAAGTGCATAATCATATTCAATTAATCATAAAAACATATACTTTTCTGTAAAGTGACCTAGTGCTTAATGACATATAGTCAGTGCGTATAAAAACATTAAAATAGAATAAAATGAAGTAAATATTGAAATATCTAAATCCGGAAAATTTCTGCATACCCCTCGGACTTCAGTTTAAACAACAAAAGGATGTGAAGATTGGCCTTGATTATAAGAATAAAAGGGTATAGGGGTGGCTCACACGACCAAGGAAGGCAGTTATAGGAGAACATGGAGAATAACTGTTCAACCAATTAATACTGTGGATTCCTAAGGAGACTCATTTGGGTTAGATGATGATGTAAGGGCACATCCTTACAGTCCTTCCTCTGTCCCTCATAAACCAACATTTTTAGGTGTGACCACGTAACAAGGCACCAGTTTAGGTGCCATGGAAATAGAAAAAAAGAAACATTACCCCCAGGGGTGGTTGGTCGAGCCAGAGGGCATTCTCCCAGGTGCCCTTGAAGGAAATAACTTTCAATTTGAGCACCCATTTATTGACTGAGGGGGAAGTTAAATCGTGGATTGTCATTTGTTCCAACACCTAATATTAACTAAATGCTGAAGTGGATTTATTTTAATTCAAGAGGAAATTAAAATGTAATAAATTCTTAAAAGATGGTGGCCAGATGGCTATTTCCACATTTCACAACACGAGTACTTTTGATCCTCAATATACCTCTGCTGCTGTTGCAAGGTTTCATGATTTGGTAATTAATTAAAGACATCTTCATAGACTTAGAGGATAAACCTGTACTGTATAAATATGACAATTTAGACAAAATTGAAAGGGAAGCCATTACCACGCTGAAAGATGATCAGAACATTATTATTAGACAGGCAGAAAAGGGAGGAGCTATTGTCACTCTTGATAAAAATCAGAATTGTTAACCCAATGGGACGATGTATGCCTTATGACAGATCCAACAATTCATTTTGAGAGAACCGGTAAGGTCAAATTTGAGACAGCTTTGTCGGCAGGGTGGACAAACACATATGATTTCCTGTTAACTAAGTTCCCCACATATCCGATCATTTCCACATTACCAGAAATGTACAACCCCTCCAGGCCTCCCCATCATAGCCTCAAGAGGTTCTTTATTTAAACCCACAGGCATGTTTATCGACTCGTTTCTCCAGCCAGCAGTCAGAAATATGAAATTATATGTTAGAGACAGTGGTGATTTGATAACTTGTCTGTCTAACTTTAAAGGAGTGGTGGAGTATTATACTACTTGTCACATGGGATGTCAATAGTCTGTACACAGTTATACCACAAGATCAAGGTACAGAGATCTGTTGGAAAGCATTAGTGAAGATGGGACATATTTTATTTTGCATACAACTTTTTTCCTTTTTGAAAATATGTTTTTCCAGCAGATCTCTGGCACCGCGATAGGCTTCAGCATTGCCCCCTCATTTGTCAATATATACATGGAATGGTTTGAAGAAAGAGTCATGACACCAAAGTTTGGCAATGAAATCATTATGTATAAGAGATACATCAACGATATGATCATGGTGTGGTAAGGTGACAACGGAGTACAGATTAGGATTCTTAGAATACGGATAGCTAATTTACCGACATACAAAGCATTGAGCGAAGGGCTAAATCCAGGCAAACAAATCATGATTATAATAGGTTAACATGCACAAGCACATATGATATATATCTCATCACGTACCCATGTGGACTGGGATATATGGGCAAGAAAACCACGACTTTTGGAGAAAGGATGGACAATCACCAAGCATCCATTTCTGCAGCCCTTATTAATGTTTTGAATGAACCAAAAGGATACACTGATAGAGTTCTGATGGGAACTTGCAAATTTGATCAATTAGTAACCAGACATTTCAAAGTGGCAGGACATAATTTGGCAGCATTTCGATGGAGGGCCATTGACCAATTACCCGCCACAAGGAGAGGTGGGGATAGAGGGGGATAGAGAGGATTAAACTGTAAGTCAAATGGAATAAGAGACTAGGCACTAAGGCACATAGAGGACCAAATGAGCAGGTTTCCTTTTCATGCTTTTTATGATTGATACCTTTTTGTGATTGACACCTTTTTTATCTATGATGTTGGTTTCGCATTTTTGGGCCTGGGCTTTGAGGCAGAGCTCAACACTGCCAACCTAAGGTGTATAAACATACTCTAGAGACATCTTGTTACCAAATGTTGAATTAACATGACATTGGGACACTGATTTTCATTCAACATGACAGAATTTACTAGTTATAAAATATACAGAAATCACATATTTGATGATCTAAAACTATTTTTATGGAGTTGATACATTATTTGACAATGAACATTTTTTGGTATTTATATTGTTACATTGTTTAACTTTGATAAGGTAATTATTATATAATAATAATACCACTATTTGAGTAATAATTTGTTACATTCTCTAGACTGATCGGTTACATGCTATCTAAATCCTTGCACACGCTTTGGTAGCACTACATATTGTCTTATGGATGTAAGGTCTGTCTTTAAGCCAGTTGTTTTTCGGCATCAGATAGGGTGTCCAGGATTATAATGCTGAGAGTCTAGGTGTTGTGCTTGGGATCTGTATATTCCACGTCACACTAATTAAGGTCAAGCAATAGATCAGGGAGTTGTGTTCTCTGTGAGCTTTAAGCTGAATGACAGATCGCTATTTACGATCGCTATTCACAATCTCGATCCCAGGGCATGTACATGATATGGCACTCATAATTGGAGAAGAGAGTGTTAATTCAAATGACAGGGGAAGAAGTTACTATCGCATACAGACCCACCAGTAAGAACGTTCTGATCGGGCAGTGGGTTGGTTATCAGGCATGACATATGGGCTGAATCTACATTCAATACACTAAAGGTGGACTATGCAGGATAATGACCATGATTAAGTCTGAGGGGTATAGGCTTTTGATTTAATTGCCCGGTTGTGTGGAAATATACCAGGAGTGCAGGGATTTAGATATTTTAATATTCTATTTTACTCTTTTTATATGCAATATTTTTATATGCACTATTCCTTCGATGTATTGACCAGGAGATTAAGGAACTATGCCTTACCTCCCATTCTTCAATCAATATCTCAGGAGCCAGGAACGAAGTAGAAAATATTTACCTTTTGCACGATCCACCAAAGCAGCACTGACAGGTCCCAACCACTTCCTGGTGTTAAATCAACTATATAGTGTGCATGCACTACAATGTACACTATAGTTGATCTGAACCAAAAAGCTGCCTGGAATTTTCAGTGTTGCTGCGGTGGATCATGCGAAAGGTAAATATACTCACCTTTGTCCCTGGCTCCTGAGATATTAATTGCTCCTTAACCTCCCATTTTTCAATCAATAGTAGTAACATAGTAGTAATTGAGATTGAATAAAGATATGCGTCCAACCTTTTCACCCTGCTTTTTAACCCATACCTAACAGTTGATCCAGAGGAAGACAAAAAAACCCAGCTAAAAAAAAAAGGGGGGGGATCCTTCCTGACTCCCAATGGCAATCGGAAACTATCTATGGATCAACCAGAACCACAGTATATGTATTAATACCAGTAATTCTCAATATTTTTTTCGTTTTAGAAACTTTTTTTCTAGTTTTAGAATCTAGCCCACTTTTAAAGATATTCAGTGAACTTGCCATTACTACATCTGCTGGAAGACGGTTCCACAGTTTCACCATTCTCACTGTAAAGAAACCTTTCCTAACCTGAAGATGAAAATTATTTTTTTACAACCTTAAGGATGTCCACGTGTCCTCTGATATAACTGATTAGTAAACAATGCATCAGAGGAGTTTATTGTATGGCCCATTAATATATTTATATAAAGTGATCATATCCCCACGCAAACATCGCTTCTCTAATGTAAACAGCCCTAACTTGTCTAATCTGCCTGCATAGTCAAGCCCCTCCATTACCTTTATTATTTTAGTTGCGCTTCTCTGAACTGCTTCCATTTCCAAGATGTCACTTTTGTATATGGGATTCCAAAACATCACCGCATATTCCAATTACCAGTGCCTTGTAAAGAGGGGAGTATAATGTTTTTTTCTCTTGAATCTATTCCCCTCTTTAAAAAAGACAATATCTTGCTAACTCTAGCAAGAGCTAGAGCTAGCAAGCTGCCTGGCATTGTTTGCTAGAGCTAAGTCTGTTATCTACCAGAAACCCCCACAATTCTTTTTCCAGTCGAGATTCACTTAACACAGGTATTTATGGTGTATGGTGTTTCAAGTGAACTATTTCTTTAAGCCAGTTTTATTAACAATTCAATGCTATGTAGAAGGAAAAATATTTTTATGCATGCTATATTTTTATTTAAAAATGTTTTCTTTTCCCAAAGCTGAAGAATACAGTTATATTTTCTCTTTTAAATTGTTTCAATTTAACTAAAGTTATGATCCATGCATCTGTTTCATACAAAATTTATGTAAAATAACAGACTAAAACTAACTATTGTTTGATTTTTGTTCAAGTTTTAATAAAGAATTCCTCTGTACGGAGGGGATAAAAAAAAAATGTTTTCTTTTCAATAATATTTTTAAATATGTATTTAAATTTTAACAATATTTTAAAATTAATTTATTTTGTCTGTTTAACCTAATCCTAATCCTTAAATAATGTTGGTCATACATTGGCGTGTTTTTGCATTGATTCAATGTTAAACATCATTAAAAAATCTAAATATTGCCCCATCTAGCAGACATACCTGCTAACATTCCCTGGCCTAAAATAATCACCCCAGTCACAGGAACATCATCAGGAACATTGCATAGTATATGGGCAGGATGAATTTTGTTAAAAGCTTGCATGAAAATATTTAGTCAGCATAACTATTTGTATTACCTGCACATTCATATTTTCAAGGGCATTTCCATCCTTAAAGGGCAAGTCCTGCCCTAAAATGAAAACTTACATACAGGTAAATCACACCCCAAAACCCTAAACTGTAATAGTTTGAAATCTGAAATATATGTCTAACCTGAAATCCTGCACAATGTCTTGTTGCCCCAGTTTCTGCTTCCTGGTTCTTCCAGTTAGTAATTGTCAGTTATGGATTTGACAGTTGACATCACAGCCAATGACTGAATGTTAATCCCCTGTCTGCCTCCTCTGAGCATGCTCAGGCCCAGTAAATGCTCAGTACATGTTTCTAAATTGCTCAGTTTCCACGAGGCATCCAGAAGCATAGCAGGCATACAGTAATGAATTCATAGGACAAAGTATGATATATCAACATATTTTAAAGAGGCCATTCTTTCTAAAAGATGTTCTTATGAGGGTGGAGTTGTCCTTTAAAACATCTGGTGACTTGTCAGTTACTGCCAACAACCCCAACTGCTATTTTTACCCGTTTATTACATGAATTTGTAACCAGATATTTAATAATAAATGATCTTCCATTCTGGAAAATGTATCTGCCTCCTCCATTTGCTCAATTAGCTTTTTATAATAGAGCATGTGCATAAGAGGCAGCATGGGAAACAGCAGTAAATGGCAATGATGTCAGCAGTCACAGCCATGACTGGAGCCAGCTTAATCTGCCAGAATGAAGGCAATACTTATCTTTAAAGGGCAAGTCCAGCCCCAAAATGAAAATTTACACACAAGTAAATCACCCCCCAAAACCTATTACCTAAACGGTAATAGTTCTGAAATATATAAGTCTAACCTGAAATCCTGCACAATGTCCTGTTGCCGCTGTTTCTGCTTCTTGGTTCTTCCAATTAGCAACTGTCAGTTATGGATTTGACAGTTGATATCACAGCCAATGACTGAATGTTAATCCCCTGTCTGCCTCTTCTGACCATGCCCAGGCTCAGATAGATATGAAAAAGATGTCCAAAGGGTCACTGGTGAAATAGATCTATTTATCAGAGCTATAAATAAATAGATTAGAAGGTGCTCCATCCATCAACAATTATTATTAGGTATAAAGAAGAACAAAAAAGGTTAAAAACACACCCCATATAGAGCAACCAGTAAGTGACCGGATGTAGTGAAAGTATCCTAAATAGTCATTATCATTAGATATACCGGTATATCATTCCAGGGTCACCATTATATACTGAGGAATGTCCCAGATGTATATTACTCCAATATATACAAAATCAGCGTCCTGGTATCATTCAGGTAGACTAACAAGGTAAGTAAATTAGTATGCCAAACAAGTACAGTAGAGGTTCACAGATATCCAAACAAATAAGTAATGCTAGGCCATATCTAATGGACAACCATAACAAGTAAGTCACATAGGTAATTATAAATATTTCAACAAATGAACCATGTCGAAATATTTTATATAAATAATCATAAGCACATTTAGCACATCAAACCTGGATAACTCTGTGGCAGATATCACACAAACCTCAGAACACAATAACAACATAAAGTGATACTCCACCAGTATAGATCATATTCGGTACTCTTTGGGCAGGTTAAAAAGTACTCAGTACAGGTTTCTAAATTGCTCAGTTTCCATGAGGCATCCAAGCATAGCAGGCATACAGTAATGAATTCATAGGACAAACTATGATATATCAACATATTTTAAAGAGGCCATACTTTCTAAAAGATGTTCTTATGAGGGTGGAGTTGTCCTTTAAAGGATAACTAAACTTGTATGAATCCTAATGTGAAAGCTCTTCTCCTAAACACCTAAACATTGTAAGATTCTTCTCTAGCAAGTTGCATTTACAAACTTTTGTTTTTGGATAAAATGCAAAGGAATATGTCGGCAAACAGATTAACAATAGAGATGTTAAGGTACCCTTTAAATATCTGGCTAGTAATGCATCTAAGAAAGTGCTGAATATATCATTTGGGGTTTGGGGCAGGTACCAGACAAGTGACCATTTTTTTGTTTTAAGGGTGGAGATGTGCTTTAAATGTATTAAAGCCTTTTACTAACAAGTAAATGTGGAGTAAGTGTTGTCTTTTTACTGATAAAATGCACATTAAGTTTCATAAAATTAAATAAAACATTTAAATGATTCTGCAGGCAGCTATGGAAATGTCTTCTTCTCAAAAATCATGCCATCTATGTGATCACATCAACCAATCAGAAAGTGCTACACATGCTACAGGGATTTTTAACATTACAGGATCTTATTGCTTATTGCTTCTGCTCCAGCAAGGTTAATTATACAAATGTGATGAGGGATATTACATTAGTGAGTTCTCAAAGTCTTAAAAAAAAGGTAATATAATTTTTTTTTAAAAAACAGAGAAGAGGATAACTGCAAGGCACACAGCTGGAGATCTAAATGTCTTGGTTTTTTGAAAGGGAAATCTTAAAAGCTCTCAAGAGAAAAATCTTAAACTCAGAAAGATAATTCTGTTCAACATAAGATAAACCGGACTCACATTGATGCTATCAGATACTTTTATGACCTCTTTATCCATGTCTTTACGGTTTGTTTATATAACTATCCTCGATAAGGGTAAATTTTGAAGCACAGGTCTTGTATCAAGTAGACAAACTTTATTCAAGCAAGATCAACATGTTTCTGCCACAGTTCATGGTTGTCATCAGGATCAACTAACAGTGCAAACAAACAAATCTTATAAACCCACTTGATCCCTCCCCCCATAGGCGTGTCTCTCCTCATCCATGAATCCTTAAAGGAGAACTTAAGTCTCAAGACAACATTGTCCCAATAGACAGAGCACATTCACAAACATACAACAAGCTGTGTCTCACCTCTCCATTTGCTGTGGCCATTAGGGTATTTATGAAAATAACCTGTGAGTACTAGGGGTCAGCTCCTACAATCCACCTTAGCATGTGCCTGTCTGCGTACAGATACATGCTCTGTAGTGCTCAACAGATCAAAACAAGGAAGTTGCAGCCAATCACAGTACAGCACAGAGGTCCACCCTCTCCCTGATACAGAACAGGGATTTCAGTTTTTTGTTTTCAAACACATTCAATGCTCCTGTCCGAACAATGATTTAATCCTTTACTTTTCATACACAAAGAAAAGTAATCTTTGCAGTGTATTTCATAGATAGTATGGATGTAAGAAACGGAATACTAACATTTCAGCAAAAATAAAAAAAAATAAAAGTAAGTATGGGGAATACTTACTTTTGCGATTTGTACATTTACGGTCTTGCTAAAAGCAGAATTTCTACCTGTAGGCTAACAGAGATAGTACACAGGACACGGGTACATGTAGAATCTTTTACTATTAACATAATGGAAACAAAAAATAAGGGTAAGTCTGGGGATTTGAACTTGCAACCTACTAAGCTGCATTTTTCTAATACTGGCATCCAACCAGGTGCACCACCACTGAATAAGCTGAAGATATATGTACATTTAGAAGCTTTATCTTTTGCTTGGAACGGAATAAAAAAATGGGATATGGAAGTCCCTGATAAGACTTGGAAAGATGCTTGTTACCCTGCAGTTTATCTACCAGCATCTTACACTGACTATTAAATAAATTGTAGGGTGAGACCTCTTTTAAAGTACCTGAGTGTCTCATAGTCAAACATGGATTAGCCATTTAAGAGCATAATCATATTCAATTAACCATAAAAATATGCATTTCCATTAGTGCATAATGACAAGTGAACTATTCCTTTTAGAAAACAAATCATTAATTGCTGCATCACAAAATAAAAAAGTATAAAAATACTTATTGAAGGTACATTTCAGAATCTTTCACACAACATTATCTGCCATGCCAGATTCATTTGTGTTCTGTTATTTGGGACAATAGTTTTACATGAAAAATGAGCACAGAAAAAAACAACACAAAAATGCATGAACCAATTCAATTGTTTCATTAATAATAAAAGGCTGAGAGAAAATCAGCCAAACGAAATCATGCCAAGATTATTCTATTTACATCTTGAATGAATAAAATGCCTTTCTTCTTTCAGCAAGACAGACATTTTACATCAGAATATATAAATGCCCTTTAACTGGTATATAACAGATAATGGTTTGTAAATATGTCAAAATGTATATTAGCACATGCGACAAGACAAATATTGCCTTGGCATTGTGCTTTACAATACTGCCAAATTTTTCTGTAAAGGAAAGCAATGGTCTTAAACACATTTTCAGACTATAAACTTCTGATTAAAATAATCTCTTTAGTCTAAGTAATTATAACCAAGTCTATTGATATTTTAACCCATATGATATCTATATGTATAATACCATAATATCACTTGAACCCTCCCGCTCACATGCTTTTAAACACATTGGTGTTGGTTATGTGTAGGGTTTTTAGAGAACTACTGTGTTCAATATATACTGTAAAATGGATGGTAAAAAGTAAATGTAAGAATGTTCTACAGAGAGCTGGATATCCAATTTAATTTATTGGTGACGTCTGTCTATAGGCGCTTCACACTGCAAAACCAGAGGCCTGCACTGCACTGATGATGGCTCAATAAAGCCGAAACCAGTCTGTTGTTGGCGCTCTGGTTTTGCATTCAGTTTGTGGAATGCTGTAAAAGTCTTTTTAAAGATACAGCTTCCTAAGAGCTTCAATAGAAACATGGTAAATTCATGGTAAAAAGTCTTCCAGGGTTATTCAATAAAAGTTATTATCGTTTAAAATGGTGCTAATTTTGCCCCAACCAATCAGATCTTATTTAACATATGAAAGCTAACATCTGATTGGTTGGGGCAAAATTAGCACCATTTTAAACATTAAGAACTTTTATTGAATCTCCCTGTTAGTTCCTTATTAAAATATTGGTGGCATACACTGAATTGTAGTGGAAATATTTTCACCAATATAACTTATGTTTTTGTTATTTTGTAAAATATATATTAAGATAAAATTTCAACAGTCAAAGTAAAGTTTCACTTTATTAATTTGAATGCAATATGCACTATAAAGTATATAAAATATGGTCAATTACAACATTAAGTCCAACATTAAGAACATAGATGTGTCTCAAGAAAAATTTGTGAGGTCTGAAAAAGTTCGAGAATCACTGCTCTAAATTCATCCCAATTGATGAAAATAATGGTTATATATTTTACAAAAATAATCATAAAATGTAAAAGAAGTTATTTACATGTTATCCTTTTTAAATCAATACCCAAAATTGTATTTGATAATGAATTTAACTTCCATTTAACTTTTTACAATTATCTACTTCAAAAAACAAGGGATAAACAATTTCCAAACATTTACAGATTGCCAATTTTGCAAACAAATGCAAAGTTAAAAAGAAAGTAAAGTATTGTAACTCTTGGTTATTGGAATCTAAAGAAGCCTTGACTGCTTTGAATCAGTTCTTTGCTAATGTTTCTCAAGGGCTTTTTCCCACCAAACTTATTTGTAGGTCTATAAATCCATACTCCCCACTGAACCATTTAAATTAACAGAAAACACTATGGGCAACTAAATTCACAGAAGGATTTCCATCTTGCTTCCAATTTTGGTCTCTGTGTCATAACTAAAGAAATTAGAACTCTGCAGAAAGTATTGTTTAAAATATATTTCCTTTAAAAGAATTACTGTAATAAATAGCACTGTTTATAACCAAACATTCTTAGTACAATCTAAGGAGCACCACAAGTTACCTAGATTTAAAATTTAGCTTGCAGCTTTAGATACATTTCAAACTCCTGCGTGACTTTAATGTCAGCCATGAATGAGACACTTTTCTGAAACCCACAGAGCATCAAATGGCTTCTTAAGTCATGCCAACACTTGGTAAATGGGTTAAGGATCATACACATGTACAAGCATGCCACCAACAGCTGACAAACATTAATCTCATATTTGTGGCCATTTGGTCATGTGTTGTTGGTAGTTCAGCCTGGCAGATGAACGAACAACACCTGACCACCTGTCTACAAGCCTTCCGTGTACCTTTAAGACAGGAAAAGTGCAAATAAGGCTGCAGATAAATTCCCCTGATTCTCTATGCTTCCAAGTTTTAAAGTTCTGAGTAGAAATGGGCAGCATTGGAAAAATAATTGATCTTCTAGAAATAACTTGCTATACTGTAGCTATATTAATGAGAACTATACCGTTTCCCATTGGAATTCTAAACAATGTCCGCTTGTAAGATAAGCTAATAAATTTCATAACTTCTTTGGTGACAGGGCTAACTTGGGAGATGCTTGTATAAAAAGTCTATTTTTCATACTTCATTGTAGCTAAAATTATTTTCCAGCACCTACAGCACCATATCTGTTGTATTCAGTTAGATCAACTGGACTTAAAGTTTACTTTTTGAAGACGTTTCGCTAGTCATCCGATTGGCTTTCTCAATTTAGAATGAGAACCTTCAAAAAGCCTACAGCACCATACTTCAACAGTGCATTCCTTAATGCATGCACTGACAACACTTTCTTTTCCATACCTTTCAGTTGCTGCTAAAACTTGTAATCGAATACAAAATAGCTGTGACTTAAAATACTATGTAAAGATTCCAACATAAACCCAATCTGATCACTCGTATACAAATTGGATGCCTTTAGGACTCTGCCCACTGTCTATGAAAATCCACCAGTTTTCTCACTGTATACATTCACCCTCCCGATGGGGGATGGACGTGTACAGTGAGAAAACTGGTGGATTTTCATATACATAGACTCATATGGAATGGCAGCGTTGGTGCCCTGGTGGAATATAATAAGGAACTTAATGGTTTCCATGGTAACATTTAGTTTTCATCCTGCCCACATTAAAAAAATCTATACCCTACAGCCAGTTCAAATGAGTAGATATACATTTGAAGTAAAATAACATCAAAAGTCGAGGATATAATTAAAACAAATGGCAAAAAAAAATCCTCCAAAGGGGTTATCCCAAACCTATAGTGGATGAGGCCCAAATTAAATATAAAAAAGAGAGTGCCCAGAGACAGGAGAGACCAGCTAGAAGTAAACAAATACCCTTTATTACGGATCATGGGATTGGGAGCAAGATGATGAAAAACATTTTGGCACATTGTACGCAATGCTCATCCAAATTTAGACAACTTTAGAGAACCACCCATTTGTGCCTATAGAAAAGGAAGGACATTAGGATCCCGTCTAACTTGTTCAATCACCGAAACAGGTGACCCAAACCTTCTTGGGACCCAGGAGAACAGTAATGTTTTGTGTGTACACAAAAGGTGACACGTTTGTCCACCCCACTACACAGAAGATATAAGATCAAGAAACATTTCGCGTGTAACACCCAATCGGTGGTGTACGTGTTATGGTGCCTGTGTATGTTACTGTATGTGGGCGAGACCTCACAAGTGGTAAAATCAAGAATTTTCCAGAACAGGTCAAGCATTAGACAAAGGGACATTAAACTCCCAATATCAAAACATGTTGTAGAAGCTGCCCACCATGAATCCCAGTTAAGATACATGGTCCTAGTGTAAGTAGCCAGACCCATAAGGGGTGGTGACAGGACATCAAGACGTAAGCAATGGGACAATAAAGTGGGTACATGAATTGCAATCTTTGTCTCCCAAGGGCCTAAACAAGGATGGGGGGGGGGTTGTAATATTCATATTCCTTAGTTGATGTCTGATTTATTCATTGTTCCAACTACAGGGTCTCTAACGGGAAGTTGGAATGGCACTTCCTGTCTATCAATATATATGATGTGTGAGATTAATGTGCATATAACTGTGTGACTTGAGAAAGGAAACATGCCGAAACATTCCTTTGCAAAACATTGTCATGAGGTTATCTGACAATAAAAGTGAATTTTGAGCAAGAATTCAGTGTTTTCCAGAATATATATACCATTATATTATAACATTGGCATTATTCAGTGCACCCTGTGACTCCTGGGTACCGCGAGAGAGTGTTGGTGGTGTGGGACTACATGTATATATATAAATACAAAAAATAATGTCTCACCAGCTCAGCAAAATAGATAGTGCCAATGTAAGGGGAGTATATCTGAACCTCCCTAAGTAAACAGAATAAAGCAAAATACAACCTTCACAGTTCTCTGATTAGGAAATGTATGTATGTATAATTTTATTTATAAAGCGCCACTTGGGTACGCAGAGCTGTACATTAAAAAATACAGAATATACAAACAAGGGGATAAGTGCAAGCCATTATACAGATGGATAAATATTAATTAAAGGGCATGTAACCCCCAAAACTATAATCCACCAACTACTGGCCCCACCATGTAGTGTAGTTTAATCCTTACCTCATATCCCAGCTCATAGGGTTCTCTGTAGCCCCCCCCCCCCAAAGTCCCAAAAACTGACCACCAGGAGGCTAGCAGTCCATATAGGACACTGCCTGCTACCTGGCCTCCCGGAGATCATTGCCCTGCGTACTGCAGCCCTTCTCCCCCTCCCTCCCCCTCCCTCTCCCTCCCGTTCTGCTATCCCTCCCTAGCATAAATCCCCTTTAAAGTAGTAATCCCCCATGTCCCCCAGCCCCAACCGCATAATTTTTATTTTATAAAGCTCCCCAAACTTTTACTTACCCCTCCGCTTTCCTACGCGGAAGTGAGCTGCCGGCCGCCGCGTCCGTGATTGGCTTCCGCTCAGCCAATCACAGACGCGGCTGCCGGTCCCGCCCCTCTGCTTGCATTTCCTCGCAAGCAGAGGGGCGGGAGCGCGTCGGAGGAAAGAGGGGAGGTAAGTAGGTTTGGGGGGCTTTATAAAAAAATAAATAATGCGGTTGGGGCTGGGAGCCCATGGGAATGGCATACAAAAAAATGAATTTTGGGGGGACATGCCTTTAAATGAAATACAATTTCATACATCGGTTAAGAAAGCATATATATAAACTATGTATAAATTGATATAAGTGAAACAAACCTTGACACATTAGGAATGAGAACCCTGCCCCGAAGAGCTTACAATATAAGGAAATACCAGGTGCTTGCAAAATACCTCCCACAATATCAGATAAGTATGATTAACAGTTATTGGGGAAGGTATTTTGCAAGCACCTTGTATTTCCTGTTGTTACCTATAAATACTTTTGTTGTATTGGGGACACATATTTGTTAGTACTGCCTGAGGAAGGGGGGGGGGAGCCCTCAAAACGGGCCATTCCAGTGTTGATGTGTTAGGTGTGACACCTAATAAACAGTTTGTTTATTTCAATGTGTTTGAAATACATATAGAAAAGTCTTGCAAACCTGATACATAATATATGTCTGCCCAGGTGAGGGACAGGAAAACAAACAAACACATTATATTTGCAGTGAAAAATGACAAATGATTATATAAAGAGGGGTCAATTATTCACCAGTTTCGGCAATGTCAGGATCATTTTTAGATCTGCCACTTGTTTCCTTACAGATTTCATGTGGTGAGTGATAGCAAATAATTATGTTGTATAATAAAATAAAAGGTTTAGAGTGTAGAGTTGCTAATGCTGAATGCACAGTCTGATAACTTATCTATTTTGTCTTTAGATAACATATCAGATATGTTTAGTTCTCAGCTCTTTTTGAAGATTAACAGGGCGATTTACCCAGCGATGCTATCATTCTGGGTAAATCTCCCAAGCGTGATTCAACATTTACCCACGGCTATTAGCCGACATTAAAACCATGCTTTAAAACTAGAGCAATGTTGAATCGTAAACGGAATATGGAGTTAGCGAACTGGTTAGCGGGAATTTAACTCCAAATAATTGCCCAGCACCTCCGAGTTAATCACCCCATAAATATTTTAGTTACTGTACCTGTTTATTTTACGGACATTCCAGGACAAAGATGAATGTGCTGCCTGTTAGCTTTTTTAAGGAAATCACTGCACTAAGCAGACAGTATTAGAAGTCATCTGAGCTCAATTATTTGACTTTAAAATTGTTAATTTTAAAAGGATTTGCCTTATTTAGTGACAGGGGAATTGGACTTAAATCAAAATCGTAAAAATTGCACTAGCTTTATAACATATAAAATTCAATAAACACAGATACTTAATCTAATCTTGTTGTTTTTGTCCCAACAGCATTGCTTGTAATTCATTATTAGCCAAATTACTCTGCCAGAATGGGGACAATATTTATCCTTAAAATAGTGATGGATTGATGGATTTACTTTAAAGTAAAGTTTTGGCACTAATCTGGGTCTTTTATTTTTCCAGATAAATGCCAGATTTTTTCAAATCTAGTGGTATAGATCCACACAGATAGAGGATCTAAGTTGTTATAATAAAAGGGATAATACGCTACCTACAGTGTAATATAAGGTGATTAAGCCACCAAGGAGTTCCCTGACTGTATAGAAGCACGAGGCCATAGGCTGAGTCCTTTTATACAGGTCTGGGAACTCCGAGGTGAAGTCATCTCCGTATATTATTCTGTAGGTAGCGTATTATTCCA
This sequence comes from Hymenochirus boettgeri, assembly GCA_019447015.1. Lineage (NCBI taxonomy): Eukaryota > Metazoa > Chordata > Amphibia > Anura > Pipidae > Hymenochirus > Hymenochirus boettgeri. The sequence goes on along the minus strand of CM033474.1, from coordinate 101,019,121 downwards.
TATAATACACAATGCACATAATACATAATGCCTAATGCCACACAACCAACCAACTCACTCACTAATTTACCCCCTCCTGTAGATCATCCCTGTATCTACCTCATCATCCCTTTTCTGTATCTACCCTCCTGTCACCCCCTTCCTGTATCTACCCCCGTCACCCCCTTCCTGTATCTACCTCCCACCTCCCTATATCTACCTCCCACCTTCCTGTATCTACCCCCCTACAGGGTTGCCAACCGTCCATATTTTCACGGACAGTCCGTGAAAACGGACCTAAAATCAGGTGTGTCCACAATGTCTGTAAAAATTTGCAACATTCTGTAGCCCTAATTCACTATTTGCGACGTGAGTGGGAAGAATTGTTTAATTGACATTACGCTGCTGCCGCGCTGCACAACGTGACAAGTTCAACCCTACAGTCTGCACTGCACCACTTGTGCTTCGCCTCCGACATTCTGTTTGCCCGGTTTGTTATTATTTCTCAGTTTGTGGATGTTATTATTAGGCAGCAGCAATACCTACTCCCTGCCTAGGTAAATTCACTGAGTTTGTTTGACTAACTCTGAGTGACCAGCTGGCAGTTCACAATACATCTCACCATCACCAGTAGGACTGTTAGTCAGTGTGTGAGGGACCTGGGCCTGGCAGGACCAGTGGCTATTCCATCAGTCACTACACCTTACCACTATTCCCAAAGAAAAGTGAGTCAGAGTGTGATGCAGACTCTGGGTCAATTTACATGCTATAGTAAGGGCAGGGTAGGGCTGTGCAGCCTAGAAAAAAATTACATTGTCCAATATATTGTGTTATTAGGGTAATAAAGAAATGGGATGGGGAGGGGGTTGGGGGTAAATTGTAACAAAGCTTGTGGGTTAAAATTATGATAAACAGGTGTATTTATTTATTTATAAAATCAGGGTTTAATTCATCATTAAAACGAATACATTCATAATTGGAAAGTGAATTTTTGATTAAAAACAGATGGATGAATGGGGCATTGATTCAGGATTAAAACAGGGGTGTTAATTTATTGATAAAATGAAGGTTTAATTTATGATTATTTATAATTTAAAAACAATTATGATTAAAAACTGATGGGGTGTGGGGCATTTATTTATGATAAGATGGGATTAATTTAAGTATAATCAAAAGCAACACAACTGCACTATTTTATATTTGGTCAATTTTAATTTTAAAGAGCAAGTTCTCCCTCAAAGTCCAAAACTGCAATAGCTAGAAATCTGAGAGGTGTAAGTCCAACCTGAAATGCTGCACAATGTTCTGTTACCTCTCTCTGCTTCCAGGTTCTTCCAGTTAGCAGCTGTCATGGGTGAAACAGATGACATCACAGCCAATGACTGAATGCTGTTCCTTTAGTTTCCTTATCTGAGCGTGTTGGAGCTTGTAAAAAAGCTTGTAGAGCTTAGAGAGGAGACAGAAACCCTTTGAGAAGCAAAGAGATTTTGCTGCATAATAGCTAATCCTTATGTTTGTCAACTTTCTAACTATTGTGGTTGTGGGTTTTGGATTAGGATTTACCTATATATAATTTTTTATTTGAGGGGTGAACATTTAAATCATTTGGGGATGTGAGCCTAGCTGGGGAATGTAATTGCATGACAACTAGTCTGTAAAGTCTGTAAGTTGGGTGCCAGTGTCATTACAATTTATGGTCCTTTGGCTCAGTCACTTTGTGAAGCTGGCCAAATACCTTACACTCTGATTGTACAGTCTGTAAAATGACTGGATTTCCTTTTTAATTGTGCTATATATTATGGGTCCCTACCTGCCCTATAAGTGTTGTACTTGGACAAGTTGCCAAACACTTTTTTGACATGCAGTGTGCTGTGCTGTTATAGTGTGAAAAAGTGTGAAGAATATGAAGAAGATTGCTGTATATAATGGCTGTCTGTGGGGTGAGTTACCTTTTCATTTTTTTATACAACTGTTTCTCTGCATTTCTGTGATGGACACACTTACTATGCATTTCCTCTCAGAGATCAGGCATCAGTTTTGAACATCCATCCTAATACATGTATCTGTTAACAGCAAGGAGTACAAACTGAATCATGTGCATTAATACATTCAATGAAGCTAAAGAACATATTAATGCACTTCCATTCTATTCATTTCTGGATACATGTGATACGGTTACATGTGCTACATGTGATTTTCTTGATAGAAATCTCAACTTTTTCTCTTCCACTTGGTTTCTATTTCTCATTTGTGTGACTATTTTTATAACCTGTTGGGTATTCAATAATGTGCTAAGGGCTGTTGTAAATTATATTGATATTCAGAACAAATACATGAATTTCAAATAGTTTTGACTTACTACTTTGTTAGGCATGTACTAATACTAACTTACTATGAAAATGCAGCAGAAATCCACTATAGGAACTAATTATTAAAGGAAATCTATTTAGCAATATGTCTGTTACTTCTGGCTAGTTAAAGAAAATGTCACAGTAGATATAATCACATTAGAACCTGCTTGTTTTACATGTGAAAAGATAAAAAAATCGGACCATGCCGATTATTTGGCCACACCCATTGACCCCACCCTGTGTCCGTAAAAAAATATTGGTGTCCAGGATTTTTGGCTTTCTTGTCCGTAAAAATTTTTAAATTAGGTTGGCAACCCTGCCCCCCGATCTACCCCCATCTCCCTGTCCCCCCTGTATCTATCCACCCTCCCTGTATCTACCCCTCTGTACCTCCCCTTCCTCTATACATACAATTGAAGCTGTTATCCAGAATATAAAGGGTTAACCATGCAGTTTTCTATTGAAATACAATTGTATGGAGCATACATAGAGAGAGGGGGAGAGGTGCAGTTGCGAGAATTCTTATTACAGTCACAGTTTCACAGGTGCACCTGAGTAACTGTAATAAGGATTCTCGCCACTGCACCTCCCATTCAAAATATAGGAGCCTTATGTATTATATATTGTTAAAAAATCCCATATTCGATACCCGTACCACAGCATATGAATATCTATTCTATCAAATGACTTTTGGGCATCTGTTGATAAGTGCAATTGAGAGTATACCATTTGAGTGGCAGTGATACACTGCCCGTGGTCTGTCTTCCAGGGACAAACCCAATTTGATCTCCATGACCTAACGTTGGGAGAACTGCCGCTAATCAGGTTGCCAAGATTTTTGTTAATACAGTAACCTTTTGAACAAATTCCAGAATTTTGAGTAAATTCCTAAAAAAAGGGAATTCCACTTAAAGAATGTACAGGAATAATTGGGAGGGTATTCCATTTCAAAGTGCTCAGCCTTCAAATGGCAGTCCCAGATAAATATTAAATATCTATAGGATAATTAATTATATTCAACAAACAGAATCTGAACCGTAAATACTAGATCCTGGGTAATCTACTGTTCTGAGTCAGTTGTAGGTAAGTATCTAGTATCTCTGAAAAATCCATTAGGCTGAATCCATGATCAGTGCAAGGGTGAGTCTCAATTTTGAGGATCTAAAAGATTATCAAGAAGTGTGGATTATATATTCTTGCTCAAACATACACTGTAAAATGCATCTTTTAAGATCTCCAATATAAACGAGGTCAAGTCCCATTTTTTTTTTAAATCAAAAATCCATAGTGTATCTTTTTGGAGTAGCAAAGTTTCCCAATCTTCTCCTCTAAGCCTCCTTTGCACTCCATCAATTACCTGGCATTTTAGTGTCAGTTTTCTGAGCTTGTGCGTAAGGTAGATGTTGAAGGAGTTATCATTTAGGGGCTTGATCAATCAAGAGGTCAGGGGGGGCACTCCATAAAAAAAGCAAAACATGTTGACTATGTAGCGAAGCCACATAACATACTGATTGAGAGGGGCCAAAGGGTCACCAAGTGCCAACTCCCTCTCCCACCAACCAAGAAATAAGTTGGCATATGAGGGGGAACAGTTTGCGCCCTTGGCAGTACCCCTTACCTGTAGTATAACTTCCTATCAAAGAGGAAGAAATTGTGCAACAAAATAAAACTCAACAGCCTTACCACAAAATCACTGTGGGTCTGTTGTTTTTTGTTGTGCATGGAGAAAAAGTATTGCACAGCTTTAATGCCATCGCTATGCAAGATGTTGGAGTATAGAGATTCCACATCGCATGTGATGACCATTGAGCCCTCTGGGACAGAATTTTCCTGTCCTTAATCCATGTAGTGAAGTCAGTTGCAGCTCTAATATAGCTGGCACATATTTGTTTTTGAAATAAAAAGGTTCTGACAATACATTTTATGGGCATTCCCATTTAAATCAATCAATCGATCAGTTTGTTGTGTTAATGCAGAGATTGTGGGTTTAACTATATATTAAGGTTAAAAACTGTCCTATGACTACGAGTAGCCCGAAACGCGTCAGGTGTTGCGTGTGGTGCCAGTTATGTAATTATGTATCAATAAAGTATTGGTTTTATCCTATACAACGTATGACTGCTTCTTACGGTGTGCACCGAATTACCCCATTTATCTGTCTACTGTTAAAAACTATAGGTACTTATTACACATTGAATCAAATTATAGTAATTTAGTTTTCCTTTAATAATGTATATGAGGTTTCTGGCCAGTATTCCATATTAGAGATGGCCAAACTTCCTGAAGTTTGGTTTCGTTTCCAAACTATAGAACTGCATTAAAGAGTCAAGGGTAACTGAAAATTGAACAATAAAAATAAAAAGGGTTACGGAATTGAAATGATACATTTGAGGGTTGCCGAAAATCGAATACATTTAAAGGTTACTGAATTTGAATAATACATTCGAGGGTTACCAAACTATACATTCGAGGGATATCGCCGAAACTAAATATTCAAGGGGTATCGCCAAAACGCTGCATTTGTGTGTTATTACCGGAACGGTACATTCGAGGGCTATGTCCGAAATCGAGGGTTAGTAAACAGTATTTAAATTCGATGATTATCGAATTTTCGATTATTATCGAAAATACATCCGCAAGTTTAGAAAACCAAACTAGTTCGTAGTTCGCAAAGTTCTAATAGTCAGAGTTTGTCCTAACTACTGAAGTTGGGTCGAACTCGGGTTCAGGGTTCTCTATTCCATATTTGCTGTGCTGGGCGCTCGTATACAACTCAGAAGGCCTTCACACATAGGTTAAAATGTCATGGACACAAACGCCTACAAAAGTGAAAGTAGGCATTGTAACATAGTTTGTAGTACACAAAATGTGATTTTGTACCTGCTCAAAACAGAGCAAAACAGTCAACAAAAAAACTAGAAGGAACATTGATTCTGGCAATAAATTCTATGGGCTACATTTTAAGAAATATATAAAGTTCCACTTAAAGAGGAATCCAATATTGCAAACAGAAGAATCTTACATTGCTGTGATCCTGTGGGTTTTACACTTATTTTAGCTTAATTATATCCACTTAAATCTTCAATTCTAAACAGCAGTTTGACATTAAATTTGCCTAAAAATTTTTTTAACAATTATTTTAATAAAATAAATAGTTTTTACTTACAGAGATTCCATTTCAGCCCATTGGTTGTAACGGAATTGCACGGTGAACCCACTGGAATAAGTCCACACCATTTTCCTTCTTTTCCTGTTGCAACATTTAGAATATGCTTTCCCTGCATCATGAAAAATATCCAATCAGGAAGTGATACAGAAACAAAGAAAAGAAATACAAATTACACTACCATGATAAAAGCAAGTTCTAGCAGGCTTTTGTTGGGACCTGGCCATTGGTATATTTTAGAATCTCTGTGGTTTTGAAAGTAAAACAATAAGATGAAGGAGGAAATAAAGACAATAATATTTAATGGGCATGTCTACCCTAAAAATATTTTTTTTAATATATGGTAGATAAACCCTGCCCACCCCCAACTGCCATGTTGAGATGCAGCCAATCACATAAGTGGCTGCCGTCAATGGAGAACACTGCAGCAATGAAGGGTTGTAAGTACAGTTTTGATTTTTTTTTTAAAGAAATAATTTAGCGGTTAGGGGTGGGCAGGGGGTTGAAAGGATTTAACGCTAGGTGGAAGGACAAGCATGGATGGATCCGGATGGTGGGAAGGGAGGGCTCCCCTGCGCATGTGACCATCCTTGAGGTTAAGGAAGCAGCAGGGACCGGTTAACTCACAGACAGCTACTTACTACTCTGCAGCTTTTGGAACTTTTAACAAGCATTGCAGGAGAACTATAAGGAGCAAAGATGTAAGGTAAGGATTTTTTAAAACTTTACAGTGGGGCCAATATGGGGTTAAATTTTAGTTTTGGAGGTGGACATGCCCTTTAAAGGGCATACCCACCCCAGTAAAAAATAAAGAAAAAAAACCATTACGTATAGATACATATTTAAATAGTACACCCCTCACTTTTTTGAAAATATATCTTTTCATAGGACTTTAGTAAACAGCTTGTACAACAATGTACATTTTTTTGTCCCCTCACACAGCCGGTATAAACCGCTGACAACAAAACTATACCCAAGTGAAAAATGTCCAAATTGTGCCAAAAGTGTCAATATTTTGTGTGGCCACCATTATATGACAACATTATGACAACATTACAGAGATGGCAGATGTTAGAGACCTTGTGCTCTTTCACCTTCAGTTGAGGATGCCCCACTCAATAGGGTTTAGTGCTCGAGACATGCTTGGCCAGTTTTGCACCTTCACCCTCAGTTTCTTAACCAATGCAGTGGTCATCTTGGAGGTTTGTTGGGGTTATCATCATGTTGGAATACTGCCCTGCATCCCGGTTTTCAAAGGGATGGTCACATTACATGTTGGCATTCATGGTTCCCTCAATGAAATGTAGCTTCACAGTGCCATTAGTACATATACAGCACAAAACCATCACACTCCCACCACTATGCTTGCTTGTGGACAATTTCTTAAAGGGGAAGTTCAGTGCAAATACATATACTTTTCAGAAAAAAGAGCAGTATTTTTTCATCCCAATGACCTTAATCTGCCAATTCAGCATTGTGTCTGTGTATAAATAAATGCAACCGAAATACTGACTTCTTGTTTGCAGGACCCCTAGTAGAGACCATTATGATCTTGCCCTTGACCCAACGTCTGGGTTGATTAAGTTGCTCAGTAGAGATCTGAGCATCTTTGACCCATCCAACAGCCAATCAGTAGAAATTACTGTTAGGAACATTCCAAGGATGTGGTGCACCCTGGGAAGAAGAAGGACCGTTAGAACCTGAAATGTCAACTCACTAATTTCAACAGCAGGAAACAGCAAAGGGTATGAAATCAACTAATTTTTCAAAATGAGAGAATTTAACAAATATTGATCATTTCCACTTAACTGCCCCTTTAAAGGGCAAGGTTAGATGCAAATATGCATCTTTTTTTAAAAGAAAAAAATCATCTAAGGAAGCACCTCACCTGAATGAGATTGAGAAAACTTGTTATATCGGAATTGGCAATCATAGAATAGTTTAGGAAAAAATATTTTTTTAATCTGTCCCTTTCATCTTTGTCTGCCAGCAAACAAATGACATGTATCTTTACTATACATTTGCTGCCTCTAACTATGACAAAATTCTATTTTATTTTCCATTTTATTCCATTCACAATTTCATCCTTCCATCTCATAATAGAGGAACCATCAGCAGGCAAAAGTAGGAATGTTATGGTTCATGCAGTTTAGCCTTATTTGTCTTTGTCATTTCTGACAATATTTACTACTGTTACCAAACCAAATAAAAAAGGTAAGGAATTTTTTTTACTGAGTTTAAAACTACAGAGATTTGACCTTATATTCATATCTCTCTCCTGAAATGTCTACACACAACACAGAAATAATTAAACAAAATTAGTAGCCAACATTGGCTGGACCAATCATATCATGCGCTGAAGCCCACAATTAAGTAAGATGTGATGTGTTTTTAGTGGCTTAACCAACGGCACAGAGAAAGATGGCACTGGGACCCTAGCAGCTGAAAAGGACTAAGTTATAGCATTGGGGTTATATTATGAAACACTGTAAGGGATTACATTTATTAGGATTTATTGTTACCAAGGCATGATTGGATTAACGTACCATAAGTCATTAGGTGTATCTGTGTATCATCTTCATTTCTAACTTCTGTTTTTATCAATGTAATTAACTTTTGAAGATACAAGTCAGGGAAGTCATTACCCAGCCTGACTACCTACAATCTCTGTAACTTGAATTTTGCCTGGAAGATTTTGCCTCCACTTAAAAGTAAATGTCTAGGTTTGTTTTGATGAAAAGCTGCAAGCAGCAAATACTCTATAAAGCTAATTAATTTTAAATCAATGCAAAATTGGAGGGGAATTGCTTTACATTCATCAAATATTTTATAAGAAAACGTTATAGTGGCTACTTTGTTCCTAATTTAAAGGGGAATTAAAGTCACCAGACAACATTATCCTAACATACAGAGCACATTTTCAAAGATTCAAAAAGCTCCCATTATCCTCTTTTTGTGTGTGTACAAAATACAATCCACATGCTCTCTATAGTAACAGCAAATTAAAACAAGGAAACTGCAGCCTTCCCCCTAGAAACTGGCAACCGCATTCCACAGCTCAGGGATCCTGTCTCTCTCTGACACAGAATAGGGATTTCAGTGTGTTTTTGTATACATATTTCAATACTCCTGTCCAGACAATTATACATTTCATGGCAACTTCGAATTCTTAGCTCACAATTAGAAAGAACTATTGCAGTTTTATTGCAGGTAAACTGTAGATAAACCCCAAAAGAAAAATCAAATAAAAAAAAAAATAAAATCAAAATTAAGAAAAAATCCTTACAAATTTTTTTTTTAAACTGTACCAGTAAATATATTCAGGCGACCTCTAGGTTGCAAGAGTCACTTATACAGCCGTCCCAAGCCTATTTACCAGAGGCAGCTACTTTTTTTGTGCGCACAAATGTATAAATAAGGGTGAGATTCACCAAGAACAATGCAGCCTTAGGCAAATCTTTTCCGGGAGATTTGTCCAGAGTAAGTGCAGCTCTGGGTGAATCACCCTAATTCTTTTTTTTTCTGTTATTTTTTGCAGGTAAACAGAAACTGCAAACCAATTTACAATTCTAAATTGAGAAAGCCAGTTTGATGACTAGCAAAACGTCTTCAAGAACTAAACTTCAAGTGTAGTTGATCTAACTGAATTCCACAGGTATACAAATAAATTTACACTACTCAACAATCTGTATTTGAAAAACCTAGACATTTACTTTTTAGTGGAGGCACAATCAATAACTGCTGAAACCAAAATATTTTCTAGTTGTTGTTCAGTCATCCACACACCAAATAATTTAGCTATCATACAAGGTGTTTAGATAGAAATGTAATCATGCATTCAATGGACCCCTTTACCACTTCTCAACAATTTTATTATACAGCTAAGATAGCCATGCACTTGCATAAATAAGGCAAATAACGCGTGTGTATAGTGAAAAAATGACTTTGCACCATCTTAATCTATAAATTAATACATGTAAGTAGAACTTACTCTAAGGTGTGTATGTTGCTGCATGCCTTCAATACAATACTTGTTTTGCTCAGTCTTTGACCACTAACCTATTTTCCCACATACCAACTGTCAAAACTGCATACAGCACACCAACTGTTAAACCATTCCAGCTACAGCAAAACTGCTTACAGAAATGGTGAAATGTAAGATGTTTCAGATTGGATATCTAATGAAATAGGGGGAAGATCAACCATGATCCCGGATGGCAAATTTCCAAAATTTGAGCCAATACATTTCTACTTATATGCTGACTTGGCTGACCAAACCCCTGTCAGCAATATGAACTAGAGGTTGTTTGTGTAAAAGGTCCTTACTCTGGACTAAGCTCAAAATTCTAAAACAACTTTTAGTTGTTTGCCCACTTTTCTTACACAAACTACTTAGATATTATTATAACTGCATCCCAAATCCTCTCTTTAGCATTTCACTTATTGTAAATAAATTACAATTTATAAATGAACAAAATCCTGAATCTACGCATATTTTTTACCCACTTTTAATTTTAAAAGCAACGATCACGCTAATTAACGGTATTTGGTTAGAGCCCCCTTTCCTATTGTGTAAACAAGGGGAAGAGAGACTTCTGGCTAATTTCCTTGTTTCCTACTATGCTGCTTTTACAGCATTTGCCAAGCTGAGTGTGGAACAAAAGTGCCATTTGTAGACCAGGTTATATTTTTATTTTAAAATATATTTTATTTACACAAAATATATACAAAACAAACAGTCACACTGTTTACTGCGTTATAGTGAACACAAGGACTTGTAGTGCCAGTTTCTGCTTTATTGAAACATTTTCAGTACAATGTATTGTGAAGCCTTATTTGAGAGTTGTTGCCAAGAACAAAGTTTGGGAGAGTTTTGGCTAAAACTCCCTTTCTGGTTATGCAAAGAAGGAGAGGAAAGAATTCTGGGTAATGACCAGGTTTCTATTGTAGCTTTCAAATAAATGCTATACATTTTGAGGCTTTTACAGCATTACACAAAGTAAAAATTCAGAACCAAAGCATCAGTAGCAGACTGATTTTGTCTTCAATTACCCACGTTTTTCTATTTATTATTACCTCTTCTTCCTTTACAGATAATACGTACCCATCACTAACTGGAATTAAATGCTACTTTAATCACTACAGTTTTTACTCCTGTACATGAACTTGTGTCCTGGTATAGATTTACCAATAATTACTAAAGAAGATATACAACAGTATATTGGCATTTGATTAAACAGTATATTGTCTGCTTATCTGCATGTATTTCGAATTACTTATAAAAATGTGTTACATCTTTTCCCCAGTTAACTTTTATCTCAGCAATAACATTAGCAAAACCATATTTTTTCTATACTGCTCTTTAGTTAAGATCTATCTTTTCTATTGACATTTTAATTAATTATTTACATGTGGCTTTCCTGCAGAGAAAAAATGTTTTGCAATGGTATGCAATATTCAACTCTGGTTATATCAGTTTTGAAATGCACAATCCACATAATAAACAAAAATAAAGCTAACCATATAAAGGTTTGCAGATGCCAAAAAGAGCATCTTATTGAATTTTGATCAGGGAGAGCAAATCAAAGTGCACCATCAATCTTAAGCAGTTTTCTGTTGAAGATGTGCACTCACATTAAAATTATCTGTCTGATCACCTTTTTTTGATCGAATGCTCAATGCCTTCAAGAAGTTGGTCAAAAAAATAAGAAGATTGGAGGCAATTGATTCTAACGAAATTGGTCAAATCGATAACACTGTGTCTATGGCATGCTTAAAGGGCATTGATACTAAAAAAAAATATATATTCTTTCAAAACACGGCTGTATCATTTCTTGTTTGTTTGTCCCAAATTTCTTTAGATATCCAATTTAAAGCATCTCACATTTCAATAAAGTGCCTTAACATCATGAATTCTTCTGCTGTGAGCAGTTTTGCTGTACCTGGAATGGAGTTTTGACATTTAGTATGCTGTATGCAGTTGTGACAGTTGGTATGTAGGGGCTTCATAGTGATTATTGAGCATGCTTGCCCTCATAAAAACGTCCGGGCAGCGAAACAGGGCGTGGTTAAATAGTTAGGGGGTACTGGATTGAAAGCAGGTAAGGTGGCTCAGGTAACAGATGCCCATGCCTAGATGCCTTATGTGTGTTGTCCATACATTCAAGTCATCACATTTGAGAACTAAACTTATTGGTTTTTAATCCTAATGTGAATGTTTTTTTCCCCAGAACACCTATACATTGTAAGATACGTCTCTTTTAAGTTGCATGTTCATATATTTAGGAAGTATATTCTGAAACTAAGAAGGCTTCCATGTCGTTGCAAGTATGACTCAAAGCCCAGGTAGTCTTTAAAGAGCCTGGTGAGTATGTGCACCTATTGGCAACAACCCCTGAGCCTACTATTTAATGTCTCTTTGCACACAGTAATTTCTATACAGATGTCTCCACACTAATATGAAAGCCCCTGATAAGACTCTAAAAGCTGCTTGTTGCCCTGCGGTATAGTTTCAGCCAGTGTGGGTACAATGCAAAATAGCCAACTGGCAATACTCTATTTTTTTTATTATTCTGTTCCTAGCAAAAGTAAATTAGCCCTCCAGTTCAGCAGCCAGTGTTGATTGAGCCTTCCAGTTAATTAGCTAGTGTAAATTCATCCCTCCAGTTCACTATCCATTGTTAAGTTGTCCCTCCAGTTCCCCAGTCATTGTTAAGTCAGCCCTTCAGTTCAACAACCAGTGTTAAGTTAACCCTCCAGTTCACCAGCAATTGCTAAGTATTCCTCCAGTTCACCAGCTAGTGTAAAGTTATCCCTCCAGTTCGCCAATCTGTGTTAGGTCACCCCTCCATTTTAGCAACCAGTGTTAACTCGCACTCGCTCTGGGTTAATCCCCCTTCCGGCATTGTATATAGGATCTGCGTCTCTGGGTAAATCTTCTAAATCTTCTAACACTTCTGCAGCATTAATGACAGCTATTAAAGTAAAAAAAATGTGGGGAAAAAGCTGCAAAACCTGATACAGCTTGTGGCGACTGCATGAGTCTCTTTTGCGAAATCTCCACAGCTGCCATAAATAAGAGGTTAAACTGGTAACCAGCACTGAATACAAACGCGAGTTTGTAAATCTACAAATTAGTTTGAATCTGTGTATTTCAAACCTAATACTTTATGAAAAAGTCAATTAGGAAGATTTAACCAGAGCTGCTATTGCTCTGGATAAACTTCCCACAACAGATTTAATATCGGTTAAATATAAGGTAAATCCTCAAATGGTCCCGAGCTGAGCTAATAGCACAAAATTACATTTCTTGCACCAGTTGTGTGGGTTTTGTCTGCTCAGCTGGTGCAAAGAATGCGTTAAAGTCACGCTAACAGATATTGAAACATTTAGCACAAGTTTAACTCCAAGAGCCTGCACTGCGGCTCTGGGTAAATCTGTCTGATGTTCTTTTATTTGTGCTACTAATTTGATACAAACTCAGAGATCTGCACCTTATCGTTGCTATCCAATTATGGGTCTTTATAACTGCAATTTCCAAAAATGAATAACTTTCTTTCTTTGCCAAGTACAGTCACAAACATTCATTTGGTTCCACCAAGGAAGACAGTAATAAATGAAGGTCAAAGGGAAGGAAATTTATCCAAAAATTAATCATCCATGTACTAGTAATAAATTAATGGTTGAGCTAATGACATTGTTTCATTGATCATCCTTACGTTTATACCCTGAATAATAAATCTTAATATTCTGCTATGGAAAGTCAATGCAGAGTATTATGCATGTGTAAAATGCAGTATCATCATGTACTAGAACTCTAAGCCCTTGATAGTTTTATTTTACTTATTGCTATATTCTGAACCAATTCAGTGCTCAATAATTCATTTTCTACACCAGCCCCGGCTAGGTAATTTGTTGTCCAAATATTTAAAAAGTAATAATTGAAAGCCACTATTTCATTAAATTTTGCACAATTTAATGTAAATTGTAAATTTAGTCACTGTTAAAGACACAGTGGCACATATACAGTAACCACAGGACATTTTCTTATTATTTTGTCTTTCTATACTGATGCAACAGCAGGAAGGTACAGTAGGAACTACTTTAACAGTTAAATGTTTTAATGGTAGACACTTATATGGCCATGTGACATTATTGACTAGAGACAAGATTGGACCAACGTCTTGGTGGCGGTACTATACCCACAAATCCAAAAGTTAATACAGTCACTGTCTTGGTAAATGCTAGCAGGATTGAGATACTGTGTCCCCCAACATTCAGCTGGTTCTGAGCTTGTGGAGGCCCTGGGGTCTGTTTGGTGTTAAAAAGTATGCATTAACAAGGAAAAACTTGACATACAGTACACATATTTTCCATCCTTGAGAAGACACATAAAAATGTTACTACACACCCTCAGCTGGAAGTGACCCTTACTGTACCTTATGCACCCTAGGAATGATTTTGTTTCTAATACTATATATATAAAATAGTAACAATATGTTGCTCTCAGTGTCTCTCTTAACTTGGGACTTTATGTAAGAACTGGACAGGAGAGATTGGCATGCTTGAAGGGCAACACAGAAGTAGCAGTGACAATCAGCTGCTGGGCGTGCAAACAATACGTCAGCCTGTGTGCATGGAACATTACACATGCCCAATCAATGGTGGCAGCCATAGACAGCAGGAAACAATCACCCCCAACCCAGCGTTCAGTAGTGGAAGTTGCTGCAGAGTACAGACAACACTACACTGACTCCCCACCATATGCAAAATTGGTACTGTCAGCTGCTGGAGAGTGTGCACTTAACACTATAACTTACCACATACACCCCCCAATCGGTACTGTCAGTTGGAACACTAAATTAAACCTCTCCCACTTTTTACATTATTGGGAGCAGTTGCAGAAGAACATCGTAGAGCGTGACAGAGGGGGAGGATGTAAGCAGTAGGTAGTGGAGTCTCACAGTACTGTGCCTGTGTCTTCTTAAAGAGGCAATTCATTGGCCAGTTATTTAAAAGGGCAGTTAATAGCACTCACTAAACATTAAAAGTGAACTAACATAGCAGGCAATTACAACTATATGAGTACCACCATTTAATTTGTCTGAATCTGTAGTTTCTGTTGATGCAAAGTTGTTTATATGAGTATAGTGACCCTAGTCAATGAAACTTGAGTTATTTAATAATAGAAAATGTTTCACCACTCATTTAAATGGCTTCCTCGGTTTAAAGGAGTGGTAAGCATATTCCCCTAACATATATCATATATCTATTGTTACATAGGGGCACATTCAGGGTTATTCAATAAAAGTTCAATAAGAACTTTTATTGACTCTCCTTGATTGTGTTTATAATGCTGTGAGCGTCTATAGTTTTTTATGAAATGTCCTTCATTATTAAAAGTATTTTCACTACATACTGTATGTTTTCCCCTCGTGTTGTCAAGTGACTTTACAACCAGGATCTGTTATTTTAAGAGAAAAAACACATACACATTGTTTAACATGTACAAGAATATCTTAAAAAATGCAAAGAGAAAGTGTATTGTTCTGACAGATCCTATTGTGTCCTGTAAGAAATATTCCTTTTCTTTCCATAATGCTGCAACATACATTTTGACATGCTTTCATCCAAGTAATTAAGTGCAGAAATTGGGGTATAACACGGTGAGTGGCCAAAAATGTTCCAAAGCAAATTTTACTGATTTAACTGTCCATCAAAGTTCATGTACTTCCACATAGTAATATAAGACAAAATAATCAGGGCTTGCAGGTTTGCTGGAAGGAGAAAAAATGGTTTAAAGTTTTGGATTATGAATGTGTAAGATTTGCTGCAGATTTACACTTGCCTTGAACGCTCATTAAGCACATAATACACTAAGGGGACGATTTTCCCAGAGGGGCCAGGAGGTAAAGTCATGCTAACCGGTTCGCTACCTGTTAGCGTAACTTTAGTGTCAGATGCGCGGGTTACACAATGATAGCAGCTCTGGGTAAATGAGCCTGTAAATATTTAAAACTGAATTAAGCCAAAAGCACCAAAAACATATTGCAAATATAGCTTATTGGAAATTAAAGAATTATTAGAATTGTATCTGTTGTATTCATTTAGATAAACCAGACTTAAAGTTTAGTTCTTGAAGACATTTCCTCTAGTCAGCCGACTTGCTTTCTCAATTTAGAATGACTTGTACAAGAATCTGTTGGCAATTAAGTACTCTGGAAAGTCCCAATTAGCATATTACAGTCAGTTGTTAGGGACCTTCTGAATACAAGGTGGGATTGCATTGAGGCTAGGGGGTGTTATCGAAACTGCCCAAGGTAAGGTGTCAAAACAGCATTGTACATGGCAGATAGTTGGTGTCAGATAGTTGGTTATTTTTCACATGAATGGCCTCTCCTTGACACCTCTCTGTTCCTTTGCCAAGATGTTGACATTACAATTTTCAAAGGTATGTTCTTTTTCCTTAAGATGCAAGTACCGTATGCAGCTGAGTTCTAACCTGAGGAATTGGCTCTTCTGCTGGGCCATACATTGGTGCAGCTGCTGTTTGGTCTCCCCTACATACAAATCAGAGCACTCTTCACTGCACTGCACTGCATATATGAAGTCACTCTTCTTATGTTTCGGTACTGGTTCTTTCAAATGTACCAACTGGTACCTCAGTGTGTTGTTTGGTTTAACGCAGACAGGGATAAGGTGTTTCTTGAAAATTCTTCTTAATTTCTCGGGGACCCCTGCTACATATGAGATGACCATGTTCTTTCTCCTGTCTTGCTTCCCCCTTCACTGTTTGTATTTGCTTTCGTTTCTTTTCTTCTACCCCTTTTAACAAAGGCCAAGTTGTTGCTGTTTTGACACCTTACCCTGGGCATCTCCTAAGGTTCGTAAACACCTGGCGATCGTCACCCAAGCGCAGACCGCCAAACACCCGTGGCGAACGGCCGAAATGGACGATAGTCACGCATGTATGCGCTCATCGTAGGAACCTTCACAAGATTAAAATTGTATAATAAAGGTCTGTCACTTAAGCAAAGGTATATTCTAAATAACTAGTGCATGCAAAAAAAAAACTTGAGTGGGTATGCTTATGAAGGTTCTCATTCATCCAGGTCATGGTATATCTGTTGTATTGAGGGGGGTACTAAGGCATAGTGGAATATTTTTCATTGGCAGATAGAGGATTTGTAACAGGTGGCAGCATTTAAAAATGTGAAGGACACCATCATGATTATATAAAACTATACAATTGCATATGGTTGTAAGATATTTAAATGAAATAATTGAATCATAAATAGTTCCATTATATACACATTTACTGTAGGTTAAGAAATATAGAATGATGATTACTGCAGGTAGATAAAATAGGCAGATCAATAAATGTTAGTCAATGCAGATATAGAAAATTTTGAGGGAGAGGTGTACACACACTAACGATAAAGGGACGATACAGTTGGATCCGATGGTATTGTCCTTTTATCGTTAGTGTATGTAGAGCATTTCTGAGTGCTCCTGAGACCGATGAAGTTCACCGCCGGCCGCTGGACCTTTCTGAAATGCATGAAAATTTTCCCCAGTCGGCCATGGATGAGGGAAATTTGCAGTCCCGAGCATTCTCCCTATACATTACATAAAGGGGAACACTCAGGACTGTGTGTACCCAGTTTAAAGCTCACAACTGAGCAATAAAACAGGAAAAACAAGGGGAAGATGCACTAACCCATAGGGAGTAACAGAAACATCCCAGGTTTTGAAGCAGACAATAGAACATCAAAACTGAAATTGAAAATTGAAACTATCTTTATTTAAATGACATTTCATTGGTAGTTTTGACGGTTATTTTAACAGCAGAACTGGTTAAAAATTCAGGACATCCCTAGAAAAGACTTCTGATATAAGAAGACAACAAAAAAAACAGGCTGTATGTATAAATAAAAAAAAACAAGATCTATAGTTACTACACACGCAAAGTAAGAAGTCAAATACAGGTTGAGGAGAACAAATAAAGATCTGAAAATGTTGAAGTTTTGTATTACCCCTCAAAAAACACTACTTGCATGTGGCTTCATTGTTGACTAAAAGGCTCCTCTAGTAATTCTGATAATATTTGTAGCTATAAAAAATTACCACTAAAGATAAGTATATAGTGTGGCAAATAAGACTTAAGTGCTATGTTTGGTTAGCAGGTATTAAATAAAGACAATATTTAAAGGGGAACTAAAGTCTCCAGATCGGATGGAGCAGGACTCAGTTCAATCTAATACTTGTTGATGCGGTTGTTTTTTTTAAAAATGTATTTAAATGATGTTTGCTGTTTGTAGTTCATGGCTCTTAATACAAGATTAAGACCACACAACTTAAGCTTACACTTACTATTCTTTTCCCCACCACACACACTAGGATAGAAGCACACATGGTGGTGTTAAGAGGACAATGTATCAAATGAACTTCCACACTCAAAAAATACAAACAAACCCAATTCTGTAATTTAAGTAAAGATTTACGAGAAGCCGAACACTTACTACACCAAAAACTACCATTGACAAAACTCAAAACCATAGTACCATTAAGAATGACCTCCACTTATCAAGGGATCAAAAGCTCTTACCCAATTAGAAATTTTACTAAAAGATCGAAGTAATCAAGCTACTTCCTCTTAAATAATACATATAATTGGTAGTCCCAATGTATGACCCCTCTAAAATAGACAGATATGCAGTTTTACCAGGAACTATATAACTGTAACAAATCTAACATAAATGAAAACACTCCTGAGTTCCATTCCTTACTCAATAAATACCTTACTGGCAGTGCCATGTCCTGTCAAGGGACTCTCAAAAACAATCACAAAACTACGTACTTACATACAAGTTGCCACAAGAAGATTGATTACTCAGTTTTGGAAAAGTGATAAACTATCCTCTAAGTAGGATCTGTTAAATAATAAAATTGAAGTATATAACATGGAGAAACCCACAGCCCTTGTCAATGGGCAGATGGATACATTTATTGACGTATGGCCCCATGAGATCTGCTTATGCAAAAGGTCTGGGAGATAGATATCTTCCACTCATGTAATCAATACTTCACAAGAGAAACACAAGAAAGTCTTCAACAGCTTCATATCTTTTTAAACTATTTTATTTACTTCCCTACGACTGAGTTGCAATAATAATCCTCACACCCTTCGACATCCCATTCTGATTCTATAAGTCTAGCCTACATTATATATATTATATAAATGAACTGCTGTTTATTACTTTTTTTCTTTTAGTATTAGTTGATATAATAGCATGCTCCTGTTAAGAATTCTAGAATGTGTTTCATGTACACTCCTATTTCTCCATAAATTAACTATACAAAGGATATCCAATAAGACTGAAAGACTCTACCAAACTTGAACTGTCCTTCTTACAGTAAATAGGTAAGAGAGAAGTGGTATTACCACTAATGCATAAGAAATTGGCTGAGCCAGTTATGACCTTCTAAAATGCCTTTTTTGATAACTAATAATGAACACCTGTAATAGATGAAAAATGCTGGTCAAGGCTGTAATTTTAACTCTGTCAGTCAGTAGTTTTATGAAAAGAAAAATATAGTTTGAAGCATTTTCAAACAAAGAAAAGATGATCAATGCACATTCCAAGGCCCCATACAATACCATGCTATCTGTGCACTTACTTATATTATGAATAAAGAGATTTTAGTCATATGTTTTATGATCATAAAAATAAAAAGCATTCCAACTAAAATTGCATTAGAATAGTTTAACTGGCTTTCACTTCTCCCCAGAAGCTTTTATAATGTTTAAAGGTTGAGGCCTAAAATGAACTAATCACCTAATAAATGATATAGAAAAAAGTCCACAGATGTTATAAAATTGTATGGGCCTTCAAATCTGCATTGATTGTGTGCATGTATTTTTGACCAGATCAGTAGCACTTCCACAGTATTTAATTGTAATTTTGCCTACGGGGTGCTCCCATAGTCCCTTTATTACAATTTATTAAGAGGATAGCCCAAGGCTCCATGTATTTCTAGCAACCTCAACCCAGCCAATTAATTAGTGCTCAAATGCCTTTAATAAAATGCATTGAAAGGAAGGCATCTTTCCTAAATTGTAAAAGCCAGTTAGTGGAGGGAGTAAGTTGAAAACCTTATTAATTAATTTAAAGGATATCTCCACTCTTAAAATACAATTTTTATATGTTGTAGGGCACCCTATATCACCCCAAAGTTCAAGGTTTGTTTGTAAAAAAAAACAATCAGAATTCTACTTATATGCCTTCATTCCCCTGGCGATCAGATCTTGGCCCTTTGCTTTTTGGAACTGCAAGCAGGGGTCCGGACCGGCAGCTGTGTCTGTGACTGGCTGAGAAGCAGGCAGGGCTCCCCTGCACATGTCACTCTTCTTACTGTGGTTAAGGAAGTAGCAGGGACTGGATGACTCACAGACACCTCCTACTCTTCACTTTATGTAACTTTGGAAAGACATTAAAGGAGAACCATAAGGAGCAGAGATGTAAGGTAAGGATTTTTTAACACAACACAGTGGGGCTAGTGGGTTCAATTTTAGTTTTAGGGGTAGACATGTCCTTCAATGTGATTCTTTCTCCCAAGAAAAAGCAATTAAGGTAAAAGGTTAGGATCTTCCAGAATGAGGTTAGCTTGGTGTGATTGTAATACTTGAGAATATAAATAAATTCAAATATGATGAACCATAATGCATAATTATTTTCATTTCAAAAGTACCATCAGTTGTATACTTCAGTGAGCACTTTTTCGGATAGATTTCTGTCCCCATGGAGGTAAACCCCAAGGAATTAAATAGATAACCAGATTAATACAAGAAGATGACCATGGGTCAAAATGTGCTTTTCCAAGTGCAATTTATAAGAAAACACTACATATAATGGCTTTATTTATCGTAAAGTATAAAAAAAAAAAAACTAGTTTAAAGGGGGAAAAAATCCTGATCCCTGGATCAACTCCAACTTTATGTATAAGTATCAGTAACATGCACCATTTTTAGAAACTTTAGCTTTTTAAACTATCCAATGAACCTGCCATCATCACATCTAATGGAAGACAGTTCCATAATCTTAATTTTTCTCAAAATAAAAAAAACCTTTCCAAACTTAGACTAAATCTCTTTTTGTCTTGAATATTTTTGTATACGGAATTCCAAAATTGCACCTCATATTCCAAATGATTTATTTAACACAGACCCATTTATAGTATAAGCAGCACAGGATTTTTAAGCTAAAAAAAAATTACATTTCTCAACACTGAATCTCATCTGCCATTGTGTCATCAGCCCATTGTGACTATCTATATTTGCCTGCAACAATTGCACATCATCTGTAGCTTTTAATGGTCAACAGCAGAAACCTTGCTAAAAATACATATTTCCCAGATCCCCTCTACCTGCTGTCAGGAGGGAGAAGTGGTTTACCTACTTCTACTAGTACACATTATGTATTAGCCCAGGCACTTAAAATATGGGACATCGCTCTGCAAAAATTTAATATATTCCAAAAAACATACCCCTCTTTGGGCAAACCCAGACCTACCCATTTTTTTTCCATTCCGGATATGAGTATCTGGTACAGATACGGGAAAAATACTGTAGATTAACACATCTTATAAATAATGACATTTAAAGAGCTTTGAGGAATTACGGGTGGAATATGAATTACCTAGAAAAACATTCTTCTGATACTTACACCTCAGACACGGTTTCCAAACCCAATTTGGAAATCAATTAGACAATTTTTCTAAAAATACACTGTAATGTCTAACACAAAATCAACTAAACTGATATCTAAAATATATGGAGCCAAGATTACACCGAAAGCTCAACATTATACCTAAAACTCATGGGAAATAGATGTGGGCCCCTTGACTCTAGAGGAATAGGAAGAGGTACTTTCGGCGCATAGGAAAATGTCCGCCAAAACAACAGATAGACTAATACAACTGTATATTTTACACAGAACTTATTTGACTCTGATCAGTCTGGCTAAATATATTCCAAATCGAAGTCCCTTATGCCCTAAGTGTCAGAGAACTTCAGGTACCTTCTTTCATCTTATCTGGTTCTGTCTGCAAACACAGTCATATTAGTCCCAGATGATACAATTTTTACATGATTACATGGGCACTCCAGTGGGACTGGACTCTAAAAGTTGTCTACTTGGTATAATGGTTCACCTAGACCTTGATAAATTTACAAATATATTCTTACAAGAAACCCTATTTACAGCTAATTTAATAGCCAAAACATGGATACAGGTGTCTGTCCCCACCCTAGACCAATGGAAAGTAGCAATTAACAGCACACTTCCTTACACAAAAATCATTTTTCAACATAGAAAATACCCTACCAAATTTACTAATATATGGAACAGATGGGAGTCTGAACCAATGACATGTAACTAAGGGGGGGTAGGTGGCTAAGCCAAGTAGATATCCCAATCATCACAAACAATTAAGGGATTTGAAAACCTGGGGCAGGGAGTCTAAATATAACACAGTATAAAATGGTTTGTAGGTAGGACTGGCAATTGTAAATAGTTATGGGGAAAATTAACACAAAATGCTTTATTAAAAATCAGTGAAGATGGTTAAAAAGTAATGTGGTGTGCAATATTCTTCCGCTTTACATATGCTGTAAAAGAAAGATAAGACAATATTTCTTCTTCTCTAAAAAGAGTATATTTTATTATAAAAATGATGAACATATATACTGCTGAATGTAATTGCACACTGTATGAAATGTTCAGAATCTGTTAAATTTAGAATAAATATCCCTCCGAATATAGGGGATTTAGAAAAAAAAAATACATATTTCCAAATGATTAATAAACAGATTAAATAGAAGTGGCCCTAATAGAACGCAGTTGGTCTTTCCCAAGTGTGAGAGAATTGAATATATTAAAGGGCAATTATAGTGAGAAAATTGTTTTTTTTAATTTCTTCTAATGTATCCTATAAGTCATCCCATCCACCAGGGTACCTTTAGTTTCTTTAAATTCTACATAGTCCCAGAGATATAAGCCTTTGATGTGATTTGTAGGAGCTGCTACACCTCATCTGTCACTCAAAGGCACACATCCACACAATCCAAAGCTCCCCTGCAGTACTGTCACACACTCTCTCACCCACACTACATGTACCATGTGCAACATATAGTCAAATGCTGTAGTGCTAAACACAATCAATAAACCATTAACCCAGCAATATGAGCATAACACACTATAAAACAGCCCCTCCCCCCAAAAAAAATCTTATATACGTACAAAACCAGTGACTCAAATGGAACACTAATACAGTATATATAATACAGTAATACAGACTATATACCAAACAAGACATACAGTGCAATGTATGAAATATATAGACTAAAGCAACTGAAATGTAACAGGACAACAAGCAGTGTCACTGTGTTTGTGAAGGTCTCACTACAAGCTGCTGTTACACTGACTCTCTCTTCAGTGATTATGATCTCAGCTAAGCAGGGGAGAGATATGAACTTTAGGTAAAAAGTAAATAACAATTAGCAAAGTTAGAGAACAGGGAGAGTTCAGTAACTTACTTGTAAAGAATCTCAGCACCACTTGACCTCCTCTCTCCCCCTCTGCCCCTCCCTTCAGCATATTGCTACTTTATTCCACACTTTGATTGCTTGCAGTCTAGCTCTGGAAGGGAGGGGTCAACAGGATGTCAGCACTTCATTTAAAGTCCTTTCAACTGACAATGCTCGGACTCTGTATACAGCCCGTCACTGCTTGAGGGGGAGTAGACAGAGAGGGGAGGGGGACTACACAGCTTGGTACAAACTTCTGCCAGTGTGAAGAAACGAAGCCACACAGAAACATGAAAGTAAGGCAGCTTATACTAAGTGATCTATACATTGTATACAGACAAAGTTTTTTTTTCACTATAGTTGCCCTTTAACACATTTATTACATTACATAAACAAATGCAAATAGATTTTTTTTAAAAAGGGAGAAAAAGAGGGAGGAAATACTTCCAAGTGCTAAAAATACCAGTTGAGGTTAGGGGCAAATAAAAGTGACCAGTCTTTTGTTTTAAGGGTGGAAATGCCCTTCAATATCCTTAATGCATTATTTAGATACAAAACATACTGGATTATTAGGTTTAATATAATAACACATTATACAGTAGCTAAAAGGGGCTTCTTTTAACATACAATTAACTGAACATGATTCAGCCCATGAATTAAATTGATGATTACTGAATCACCACATCTCCATATTGGTGTATTCTTTGTAATGAGGGGTTAATATTGTTTTAGTTAGACTAGTAATTAAAGAATGTGATTTTTAATTTTCCTCTACTGAGTCCACCCAAAGTACCAGAATAAGATACCCGATACCACAGCTACATGCATGGTCCCCAAGCCTTTACAGAGAACAATGCACACCAGATATAAGTATAATGTCATACAATAAGGCAAGCAACAATTTTTAGGAACAGAGAAAGCCTAAAGAGAATAACAAGATGTAATGTGTAAGTTAACTTTAACCGATAGAGGTCAGATGTGGTAATCTGTTTAGATCAGATGTGTTATTCTGTTTATATGTTGTGAATATCAGCCTTAATAAATTGTTTAGTTACTAAAAGCCAATTTAGTCTGTCGAAATTAATGGTTAAAGCAGACAAACAAAGAAGTAAATTCTTACATTAATAAAACAATACCAAGAGGTTTGAGGATATATCTACTCCGTAATATTGGAGATTATCTAAATATTTTCTTTCTGGACCACTGAAATGTGCTCTTTAATAAATGCAATTTGCATCTGATGCTGGCATCACCCAGTGCAGACGGCTGCAAAACACATCCATGCTCCTTAGGTTCTCCATGGATATAGCTAGTCTGCCAAGGAAAGTCTGCAGAGGGCAGAGAAGGAGACTGCATTGCATCATACCTTGTATTAAGCTCTTTTAAAAGGGGATCCTTGTGCATGACAGAGACACAGAAAAGGGACAACTCCTGAGGAGGGACAGTCCAACAACAAACCAAAGGTAAACCTTGTGTTTTAGGGGTGGGCTCAGTCATGGAACTTCTATGTTAATTAGTTAATTCCTATCCCTTTAACCACTGCTACCTAAAAATAATACTTGTTTGAAGGATACCACATACTTGCTCAACAAGATTGAATGTATCACCTGCCGCACTGAAAGTGTACCTTTTGTTACTATTAACATCAAAGCAATCAAAACTGTCATCGGATAACTGACTTAATTTGTTCTTTTCAAAGTCTTTTAGTATCAGAAAACTTTCTATTACTAAACACATTGCACCTTCATGAGTGTGGTTATGACATCATTGGTTGCAAATTTTTTCGTTCATAATTTGGGGGGAGGTGGGGAGATTTCAGGCCTATTGACAACATTTTGATCATGTTTTTTTCCCAATGGGAGTTTGACCAGCTGGTAGAATCATTTCCATCCCACGATTAAGTTAACTAGTACCTGCCCCAATTAATGTAAAAACCCCTGGCCACGGTCATTTGTTACATGCCACAACCTGTCATAATGCAGCGTTAATAAAAGCAAAACCCAAAGGTCAGTTTATCTAATAACAGGGAGGTTGTCATCAGATGATCTGAAATATTCATGTTGCAGCAAAATCATTATTAAAAATGTTTTTTAAAGGGAATTTATGCTGAAAATTTTTTATATATATTAAACTTTCCATTACTGGAAACAATAATTCTTCCCAACCACCACTGTATCATTAATTTGGCTTGAAGAACCAAATTACTGTTCTTTCTTTTTCTTCTTCTGCTTTTCTTCCACAGTTTTTGAACTAGAGACATGAAATTCGGTACAGACTTGTGGGGCATATAGAAGTAAGCTATTACCTAGGTAAGGAATCTGCTGAAGCGTTATGGCGTTATCTGCGAATTTCGGGACATTTTTTTCCCCATAGACTATAATGGTTAACAATCCTCAAATGTGGATATTTCAAAACAGTTTGTTTCATGGTCATAAACACAAACGTTGATAACCCCAACCTCCCACACACACAGGTACACCCACCTATGGACCTACCTTAAAAGACATGTTATGTCTCCCTGACAATGCCATACTGAGAACAATTGCAGATTTCTGGGTAAAAATAACAAGGTACTTTCTTGATTAAACGGTGTCTGTTGCAGTTCAATAATGAAAAGGGGATTTTTTTGTCATTCCAATTTTAAAAATCCTATTCTAACTAGGATAAAGGAACATAGGAACAATACATGAAAAAGTAATATGACAATGCCAGCACCATATCGGCATAAATATGACACCATGCCCAGTAAAGTGTGGTACCATACATCAGCGGCAGCATGGTGGTAATGGTTTATAAATATGTTTATGTTTTGTAACTATGGTTGTTATGCTATGTAATTAATTATGAATGCAAAGGCAAAATCACTGTTATGAGTTTAAATACTTAAAATTGCGTCTGAATATTATCTGCAATAAACAAAACTGATGATCTGTTCTTACAAAATTGATTTTCTGTGGGTACTGGGAATAGTTTTTGAAAAAATTGGGTGTACTGTATGTTTATTGATGATGTCACATCCTGTTCAATCAGTTTTATAGATGAGGAAAATTGTAACCGTCCAATTTGATAAAGGGTACTAGAGGGTATTAGAAAAAGGGTCAAGAGAGTTGAGAATAAAGAGGTGAATACATAAACAATAGTCTATATGGCTAAATGTAACTCCAGAATTAGCACTTAAAGGGGAATTGTGGTCTCGATACAAGTGCCCACTATTTTAAAGAGCAAATGTTACGTAGCTTTAAAATGACTCCAGGATCATGCTTCTATCTTCAATCTATCCAGACTTACACCAGAATAAATAGTGGTGCTTCTTGCTTCCTTTCTTTTCCAGATCGTCTTCCCTTCTGTTTCCTGTGGACCAAGTGGTATGGGTAAGTTTTAGCAGTCTTGTATTTTTCTTACTTTACTATATATATTTTTTTATTTTTTTTACTTTTCTTACTTCTTTAAAAAAAATATATATAGTTTTAGCAGTCTTGTATTAAAGTAAGAAAAATACAAGACTGCTAAAACTTACCCATGCCACTTGGTCCACAGGAAACAGGAGGGAAGACGTTCTGGAAAAGAAAGGAAGCAACATTTGTTAAAAAATAAAATATAGATTAAGACTAAAAGTATCCAAAGGTGGTTTTTAATATACTTTGTAACATAAATCATCACTGTAAGCACTTTAAAAGAAAAAAGCACTTTAATCATGATTAGAGATGTCCGAACTTCGCAAAATCCGGTCCGCTAGAGGATCCGACAATTTTCGGAAAAATTAGAAAATTCAAAAATCCGCGAGTGGACCCATTAAAACCCATTAAAATGAAAAAATCCTCGAAAATACGAGAAATCCTCATAATTTAAAAATTTTTAGAAAATACGTATATTCACGCATTTTTGAAAATATGAGAAATCTTCGTAATTTCGAAAATTTTCGAAAACGCGGTTCGGAAAGTTTGGAAGACGGAAAACCGGAAAATCCACGATATCCGATGTTCGAAAACGAGGTAAATCCGCCTGGGCCATCACTAATCATGATTAGTAAAATTAGGCACTTTAACCATTTGGCACATAAATAAAAGAACCATTATAAGAATAAAAGCTAGATTTTTATAATGTATGTTTTAAAGATGGAAAAAGCATTGCAATAAGAGGGTTGTGCTAATATTGTATCTATATTTTAATCACAGAATGAAAATTTTAACAAAGTATGTATATTTTAAACACGGTATTAATATTTAAAATAGATGTGAGTTTTATTAAATAATGTTAAAGTTAAAGCCATTCCCCTAAAAGGGAGGGGACACATGTATATAAGGTTGCACTAAGTGTGTTGTAATTATGCACTCCCCGAAATGTTGTGCACGCATGTCACTAATAAAGCAGTAAAACTAATAAAGTTTGTTAGAGTGCGTTCCTGTAGCCTGCTTCCTGTAGTCTGGCAGCTGGACTCACTCAGCACTGTCACTGCTCATCTGGATGCTGTAAAAAATGGGTCTTCTCAGTTTCGGGCAAAAACCAGCTGCTAGTACAGTGCAAATGACAACTTGAAACTACAACTCTCAGGTGACATTTAACTATTGGGATCAGAGAGTCCTTTTCTATATGGGCGTCAGAGGACCCTTTACTATATGGGGGTCAGAGGGCCCTTTACTATATAGGGGGGGTTAGGAGAATTGTAAATGATGGTAAGCTTAATTTAAAGATTACCGAACCTTGCCAATCCACATGTTTAGAAACTGCAACTCCCAGCAACAAAGCATGCTGGGAGTTGTAGTTTCCAAACATCTGGAGTGCCAAGGAATTGGAGGTTACTGGTACTGGATTTGGCTATTACCGTATGGGATTCATGTATGGGAATTCTGCGGTCCATTTAAAGGGCAACTTAAGCCACAAATCAATACTGAATCAGTAGGCAGTAGTGGTCATAATTTCTACCCTCGGCTTATACTCGAGTCAATCAGTTTTTATAAAATTTTCAGGTAAAAATAGGTACCTCGACTTATACTCGGATCAACTTATACTCGAGTATGTACGGTATCTTAGCATGGGATTGTCGGATTAAGGTAAGGTTAATACAAAGAAAAGATAATCAATGCACATTCCTAGGCCCCATACAATATAATATTATGTGCACACTGCCATACATTATAAACCAATCTTTTCTTTGTTTGTATAAATGTTTGACCAGATCAGTAGCACCTCCGCAAAATTTAGTTGTAACTTAGACTATGGAGTGCTTCCACATTTCTATTTTATTATATATAAGGTAAGGTTAAAAAGCAAGTCACATTTTTGTGGGTTATTTGGCTAATAATTTGGCCTCACTTATTTTACGGGTGGACATGCTCTTTAAATTTCACATGCAGACGGTAATTTCTGCAAGTTAGGGCATCTTCTTCAATCAATTTTAATAACCATGACTGGCAAAAACAGAAAAATGTTCTGAAATTTGTCACATACATCTGTCAAAGGTAGATGACATTAATACTGTGTTGGATATAGTGAGTATGATATAAATGAATGCATGTTACAAAAAACAAAGGTACAGCAAGTCATCAAACATATGAAACTTTCTAAATGTAAAAGATTCCTTCCTAAACAAATTCCTTTATTACATAAACGGGGGTCTTTTTTTAGGCAAAGATAATGAACTGGAAGCTCCTTTAGAAAATACAAAATGAGTAATAAATGTTTTAAGAAAACAAGAAAGAAGGGGTTTGAATAGCTGAAAAAAGACAAACACCCCAAACATATTTATGTATTACAACAGTTCAAAAGTATAAAGATGAGGACAAATAATGGGCTGCTTATAAAAAAAATGTTGAAAAAGCAAATCAGTCTTATTTTCTCTGTATACACTTAGGGCACAGCCACACTGCGCTGGAAACGCGTTTGCGCATGCGTTTTTCTGTTAGAGATATGAAATCGCATGCGATTGCGCTTTAAAATAGTGATCGCATGCGATTGTGTATTGCAAACAGAAACGCAAGCGCAATTGCATGCGTTGCCGTGATTGCTGTAAAAAAATTTGCATGCGCAAACGCGAAAAAATAACGCCAGTGTGGCCTAGCCCTTAAGAGCTATCTTTTCTCAAAAACAGAAGCAAGGATGGTTTAACAGACGCCAATGCATCTTGGTTAATAGATAAAATGGTCCACATATTTCGGGGGGTTAATTGTGCAGTTTTCCCATCTTCTATTAGCTATTATTTAAGCTTTTGTGAATTTCTGTGTTCGGGACAAAGCAGTTAGAGGACGAAAGGACATTTTTTTTGTTAATAGTGAAATACCTTTGTATTCACTAGTAGCTATGTGATTAGATGGGAAAATACATCTCTTGTTTATAAATAGATGGGGCGATTTACTCAGGAATGCTGCCGGCGCGCATCGGTCCTGCCCCTTCTTAACGTTGCGCTAACTGATCTACGCTCAGTTAGCGTGAGGTTAAGACTTACTTTGCGGCGGCTGCGTGAGATCCGGAACAGGAACTTGCGCAGCCGTCGCAAACCTATTTACCAGAGACTGCGCGGCTCTTAAGACGTAAGTATTTAAGGCCACTAATAGCTGGCGTTAAATACTTATATCAGGGCGAGATTCACCCAGAGCCGCGCAGCCTCTGGTAAATCCCATAAGGGAGATTTGCACAGAGCAGTTGCGGCTCTGGGTGAATCTCCCTAAAAAGGTACCATACATCAAAGGCAGCATGGTGGTAATGGTTTATAAATATGTTTATGTTTCGTAACTACGGTTGTTATGCTATGTAATTAATTATGAATGCAAAATCACTGTAATGAGTTTAAATACTTAAAATTGCGTCTCTGAATATTATCTGCAATAAACAAAACTGATGATCTGTTCTTACAAAATTGATTTTCTAAATTTTATTTTGACTCCTATTATCTATTTATACGCATTTAACTGCTACATTACTATTGCTTGGGAACAAGTAAAATAACAGGCTGTGATTTATTACTTGCAGCAAACGGCAAAATAGCCTGGTTTTACAGACTGTTTACTTCTATAACTCCAATCAATATTTGTTTCATGAACCATTCTATTTGTGTGTTTGTTCATTTCTTTATTTCAATATGTACATATATTTTGTTCAAGTTAAAACTGTACCTGGCACGAGCCTCCGTGTATTTTATTTCTTCTTTTAGGAAATATGGATAAAAAACAATTATCGTTCAGAACACAGAAAGCCTAATTTACAAAATTCACTGGCAACTATTGAGGTATAATAAGATGCAAAGAGTTCCCAACTTTTAATAAGAAACAAAAAATAACTGTTGTCACATTTTAAATTTAACCTAAAACAATAGACTAAGATTATTTCATCTTTTCGATGTTGCACATGCACTCTTTTTTTAATTATAAAGTCCTGTCTTGAAAAGGATGCATTGTAGTTGGGGGAGAAGCAGTTGACATTTTATTGATTTTGAATTTATAAAAATGCTCTATTTATTGATATTTAAAAAAAAAAAAACTAAAGCCTTAAACCATAAAAAAAAAAAAATATATATATATATATATATATATATATATTCACAAGTTCTTTCTATATTGTATGAATATTAATATACCTATATAAAAATAGCATACCTTCCTGTAATATAATAAAATATATAAGTTCACTAAAATGTATAAAGGAATGTAGTGTGCCTCCTCATGTAGAACTCCTCTGTGACATATTAGCCATATATTACACTGAAAGGTGTCTGGACTTACAAGAGTGCAAAAAACTTTTAATATTGCTGATACAATCAAATTAATTGGTTTTAGTGTTTACATATTATCAGGGAGATTCAATAAAAGTTCTTATTGTTAAAAATGGTGCTAATTTTGCCCCAGCCAAACCGATCTTATTTAACATTTGAAAGCTAACATCTGATTGGTTGGGGCAAAATTAGCACCATTTTTAAAGATAAGAACTTTTATTAAATAACCCTGTATATGTTTTACTTACATGTGCATATAATTTTTAGAAGATTGCTTTGATAGCTGGTGTATTTACAGGTGCTATATGTCTATGATTAAATTATTCTCTTTGTGGTTAACCTTTTTATATAGTTTGTTGTTGGCATTCCTGGTGGAATGCTGTTTATAGCCTAAGTGGGATCCAGGCTATTACCCCGGTATATATTTTAGATTTGGAAGGGCTGTACGTTTGTGTGTTATGGACATTGGTTACTATAAATTAGTGGTCTATGGCACTGTATGTCTGGTCTGTATATTATATTGACATTTACAGTCTGCAGAAAAATGCCAGTGGTCAAAAGTGTATACTAAAGATTGGATTAGTTAACCATGTTACTAGGGATGTATCGTAGTTTCAGCCTAAAACAAATGTAATTTTGCCAAAATGTTGACAACTAAACCAGATATTGATCCTAAAATTTTAGTGTGGAATTACTACTGAAATTCCATGTTGAAACTTGGGTCTGTTCTATGAACTCACTGGCGTAACAAACCCCAGCAGATTTGTGCACCCTTGCTTATCATGCAAAATAAAAACCTAATACTATAATCATTACAGCTATTGTATCAGCAATAGTTGTTTGAGGTAACTTCATGAATTATAAAGCTGTAATAAGTATTGCAAGGAAGCAATAAAGCTAGCTTAAATAGGAAATTAACAAAGCAGGAATGACCCCAAAAGTTTTAAAATGTGTTAATAGTAGTAAGATGAGGAGAATGTGGGGGGTATCGGGGCTAAGATTGTTATAGGATGCTGAAAAGACTGCGTTAAATTGTTTATTCCCCTGTGTATACACTATAGAGAAACCTACATCTAATAACAGAATCTGTAATATTAGGAAGTATACAAGTAGAATATTCATTCTGGCTGACAGAAGGTGTGGTACAGAAACAATAAGACACAATTTATATCAATAAAGCTCCAGGACATGATGAAATACTAAACCCAAAATACAAAGGCAGCTCTATAACTGTCACTTAGTAAAACCATATATTTCTCACTTCTGAATTCAGCCCCTTATTGCAGAAATCATTTATAGAACATTTCTGAGTACTGGCAATCTATGATATCATGTCTGGCTTCTAGTGTTGCCTCTTCCTGGTGGTCCAGGTACCAAAACTCCTTCTGTGCATGCTAACTAGCTACCTTGTGTTTGTTTCCCACTCCCCTTATGCTAAGCTGCATGTAAGCGTTGAACTCAGAGTCCTCACCTGCTAGTGTCTCCCAGCCAATCATCAGAGACAGCAGAGAATATTATTAGCAGATTTTCCTGCTCAAACAGAGTGGGGGAAGGTGTTAACCCTTTTCATATGTATTTAGGAAGCAGCTTGTTAACCCTTTATATTTGTAAGCATTTCTGCAAGAGACTGTCAGGCGCACACTGAAACGCATCTCATGTAGTGGGGCCGGTCCTATAGGCTATTACATGCCTGCACTCCCACTAGCACAATCGGATCGCATGGAATAACCCTAAGAGTTTGAGTCTTAAAGGGAAAGGTGGCAATCTTGTCAAAATAACTTGCTTGGTTTTTATGAAGATGCAAGAAGTTTGATTCCGGCATAGGAGTGGATCTGGTATACCTCGATGTTGCTAAGGCTTTGATACTCTGCCACATAGGCAACTTATGTGTAAACGAAGATCTGTAAAAGCTTGAAAAAACAAACAAATGAACATTTGTACATAGATAGAGAGAAGAGAGTACTGGTAGCTTGTTAGATTGTGTACAAAGCGTAGTTCTCAAAGGAGCTATGTGGGCTTAAGTTCTAAAGTGGGGTGGCTCAGGGTTCTGTATTGGGGTAACTTCTCTGTAAACTGTTTATTAATGACTTAGAGGTGGGTATTGAGAGCAAGGTCTCTCTGTTTGCCGATGCTACAAAACTATGCAAAGCATTGGAAACTAATTATGTGCAACTGCTGCAGGCGGTCCTATATAGATTGTAAAAATTGGCAGCAGAGTGGCAGATGAGATTCAATGTTAATAAATATAAGTTGATTGATTTTGGGTTTATGAATCCTTGAGCTACCTGAACCATAATTGGCTCTGTCATAAGTTAATACTTTGGTTACTTCCTATGATTATGGGTCATGTCCTAAAATGCATTAGGAGCAAGGACGCAACCATCTGTAATAACCATGTTGAGGTCCACAAGTTAGAATAAAAACCATAATTATTGCTGCATTAAAAAGGATAACCTCCTTGTATGTATGTATTTTATTTCTTATATAGCGCTACATATTCCGCAGCGCTTTACAATTATTTTACTTAATTCACATCAGGCCCTGCCCCGAAGAGCTTACAATCGAATCACTTTATGTACACATACAACCTATCAGTATGTCTTTATGATTGTGAGGGAAACCGGAGTGCCAGGAGGAAACCCACGCAAGCACGGGGAGAACATACAAACTCCTTGCAGATGTGTGCAAGAGTGGAATTGAACTCAGGACCTCAGCGCTGACAAAGAAGGATAAGAACAAAAAAGTCTGACGTGTTTTGGTTCAGGTGACCCTTACTCATAGAGACACTTCCATTAACCATCATTAGGGCTAGGCCACACTGCTGCGTTTGTTTTGCGTTAGCGCTTGCGTTTGCGATTGCGCTTGTGATTTTTCAAAATTATTGAAAACGCGGCAACGCAAAAAAAACGCGCGTTTTTCGATGCGTTTGCGTTTTGCGTTCTGCATTTTTAATCGCAATCGCATGCGATTTCCTATACTTATTGAAGAAATCGCAAGCGCAAACGCAAAAAAATCGCACATGAAATCGCATGCGATTGCGATTGCGTTTGCGTTTGCGTTTCAGTGTGGCCTAGCCCTTACTTCCAGTTTAAAAAGTCACTTAAACCTATCACAATTGAACAATACTTTGACTTGGAATTTAAATGCAGAAGTGACACTATTAAACTTCTTATAAACATCACAATACAATACAAACACAAAATACAGTTCAATGTAACAAAGGCAGTAGGCAAAATGATTTTTTAGAAAAAAGGCACATGTTTTTAGCAACCTACAAGAACATATTGGGTTACAAAGCTAATCATTGGCTAATCAAGAAGAATACCGGATGGTCTCAACTCTAGGTGGGATATTTCCTGCATAGTATAATATAATATTTTCCTCTCCCCCCTCCCTCACCAATGATTAACACAGGAATAGAGTGACTTTAGCAGGAGATGACAGATCCTAAAAACACAAACAGGGTTATTCAATAAAAGTTCTTATCGTTTAAAATGGTGCTAATTTTGCCCCAACCAATGAGATGTTAGCTTTCAAATGTTACATAATATCCGATTGGTTGGGGCAAAATTAGCACCATTTTTAACGATAAGAACTTTTATTGAATCTCCCTGAAAAAGTATAAGTCAAAAACCTAAATGCAAAATGACTTATTGTAATCAAACTGAGTATTTTTGCAATTTTTACAATTTACATATGAGATATCACTAGATCACGTTCACTTCCTGCTTCTTACTCCACGTAACACGTAACCACGTAACAATCCCTCTCTCCTATGTGTCCCCCTCAATTAAAAAAAGACAAATTTACACACCTTACACATTACCTGCTGTGGGCTGCACTGTTATCCCCTCCACCCCCTACTCCCCTTCAATCTTCTTTTAGTCACTGTAACCGGTTTATTCTGCTTTTCTCCTGCACTGAGCATGTGCCAACCGCTGATTAGAAAGAGGAACTAGTATTTGTGACCGCAGATTCAGAACCCATCCCCTAACTTTTTTATTAGTGATTTCTTTATTTTTTGGGCTGTGCAGCACGTAGAGAAGAGACCACAGTTCCCCTTTAAAGTAGTTTATTGGGAAGCTCTTCAGGGATCAGGGATGTCAAAACTTATATGATGCCCTCTATATGTTTGAAAACTACAACTACCAGCCGGAAGCACTCTGAAAATCCCTATCCCATTGTGACATGGTAGATTAGCACTGATGCCTTGCAGTGCTGAGTTCCTGATTTTGAATCCACCCTTGGACACATCTGAAAGGAGTTCTCCGCATGCTTGCGTAGGTTACCCCACAATCATAAAGACATACTGATAGGTTGTATGTGTCAAATAAATGTGCTTAGATTGTAAGCTCTTCGGGGAAGAGCGTGATGTAAATGTACACATGTAATTGCAAAGTGCTACGGAAGATGTTGGTGCTATATAAATCCACAATAAAAAAATTATACTGATTTCAGACAAGTATACTGTACAGCTATAGCAACAAGCAGAGAGGTTTGAACTGCACTGACTTCTGCAAAATGCATTTATATTTATTAAAAACAATTTAAAGGGACAGTTCAGTGGAAATTATCAATATTTAAATTGTTAAATTGTTAGTTTGTGTAATACATACTTAGTTATTCCACATATTCTCTCCCATTTTAAAAAATCAGTTGATTTCATACCCTTTGCTCTTCCCTGCTGTAGACATTAGTGAGCTGACATTCTAGGTTCTAACGGTCCTTCTTCTTCCCAGGATGCCCCACATTCTTGGAGTGTTCCTAACAGTAATTTCTACTGATTGGCTGTTGGATGGGTCAAAGATGCTCAGATCTCTACTAAGCAACTGAATC
Source organism: Hymenochirus boettgeri (assembly GCA_019447015.1). Taxonomy (NCBI): domain Eukaryota; kingdom Metazoa; phylum Chordata; class Amphibia; order Anura; family Pipidae; genus Hymenochirus; species Hymenochirus boettgeri. The sequence goes on along the minus strand of CM033474.1, from coordinate 100,983,497 downwards.
AACCCATGCGCTGGGTCAAGGACAAGACCATAACGGTCTCTACTAGGGGTCCTCCAAACAGGAAGTACGTATTTCGGTTGCATTTATTTATACACAGACAAAATGCTGAATAGGCGGATTAAGGTCATTGGGGTCAAAAAATACTGCTCTTTTTTCTGAAAAGTACATGTATTTCCACTGAACTTCCCCTTTAAGTTCATGGAATTGTATTATAGTTTTCAGTTCCTCAAACTTGACTTTTATAAAATTTGTATCTGTTCCAAATCAAGGGCTGTTTGCCTATGATGCAAACTATGTGTGCATATTGCTCAAAAGAAAAGCTTATCACACATGATTGAGAAAAAAGGTCAGTGTTCACATAACTTTTATGCTTTTTAAAATTAAATTTGATATTTCACATGTCTATGAACAAGAGTATCTCAAAAAGCACTGTAGGCTCTTTTGCTGGCTTTCCAACTAACATCTGAAAAACATTTGTGAAGGTCAAAAAAAAGAAGTGTCACCAGACCTTTCCATATATTTCCCATGACAACATTATTGTAACTAATGAAACCATCTGCAAAAACATTGAAAACAATAATAAATACTATTGTTTTCCCTTTTTCCACTAAAGAGCATTAGTCTAATGGATACAAATGTGGAGATAAAAAGGTCTATACAATAGGGAAACAACTAGATACTAAAATGACTGTGTTATATCTGGTTCTTGTACATTCATCTATTGTCTTTGTTCCATTAAGCCTCTTTTGGAGCACATGCAACTGCAAGTTGATGGCAGCATGGGAGTGGTCAACAGCAGTATGATCAAATGTAATGAAAATTACTTAAACAACATGAAATGGAACCAATAGAAAGATAAACAAATTATAATATGCTTTCAATCTCAAGTTTTAATTATTGTAGTTTAATAATTTTGGAATAATAATGTTAAGTTCTTTATGCATACTGATTCCACATTAAAAATTGATGTCTATTATTTAGTTTGTGGGGATGTAATTATAACTTGGACTGCAACTCCCCTGCAACTTCTATCCCAATGGGGCTGTACACGCTTCTAGATTGTTTTTTTTTCAAGTCGAAATCTGATTTAAAAAAATCAATTCCCAACATTTTCCAGGAAGTGATTTTCTCTAAGGGGCATATTTATAAAGGTCCGTTATTGTAGTGCCGCACATCGACATATTTACACACTTTATCAATATCGCAGCAAAGTGCGGGGGTAATCTGAGCTCTCTTCGCTGCGATAATGTACTTAGTGCAATGCCAACGTACGGAGTAGGGGGCTGGGAGGGGCTGATGGGAAAGGATTGCCGCAAAGGCCTATTTTATTACCTGTGAGGTGAGTTAGGTGTCCATTTGACTCAGCCTACGTTTTGTATCCCTTTTTTGTTTTGGTGAAGTGGATTGCCATAATAGACCTTTTTTGTTTTGGTGAAGTGGATTGCCATAGTAGAGGTGGGGGGGGTTTGCGGTCCGGTTGGATTGAAGTGTTATTCTTTTGTGTTGGGGGTATGGTTGGGGTTTGGGTTTTAGTGCTCTGTGGATACGGTCAAATAGGAATCTGTTCTCTGTACCCTCGGGGGATATTGAAGTAAAGAGGCGGGTAACGTAATCCTCCAGGTTCTGAGTTTCCTCCGGGATGCCTCTCAGGCGTAGATTGTTTCTACGTGAGCGATTATCTAGGTCATCCTGGTGTTGTTCAACTTGGAGGAGTCTATTATGGAGTGCCTGTAAGTCAGTGTCAACTTGTGAGCAGTAAGCTGACATACGCTCCTGTGTCTCCTCTACTTCCCCCACTCTGTCTCCTAATGCTGTCAGTTCAGTTTTTACCTCTGAGAGAAGCTTTGCGTTGGAGTCTTGGATGACTCTTTCGAGGTTTGCATAGAGATTTTCCATATCTCTTTTTGTGCTGGGTTGGCTGTCGCTATCCGGTGTGGAGGCGCGTGATGAATGGCGGGCGCCATCTTGGATTTGTTCCGCTCGCGGGTCGGCCCCACCGAAGTATGTTGTGAGGTCTCCTTTGTTCTGTTGCGTTCTTTTGGTGGGTCCCATAGTGTGTTAGAGGTTTCCTACCAGTTTTTCTGTGGTGTTCTGGTGGCTGTATAGCTGTAATAATGCGATGCTGGGTTCCTGTGGTGTCGGAGCTTAACTAGCAGGCGTCCATGTTGGTGTACGGCCAGACTCCGCCCCCGTAATGTATTTCTCAATATCACAACTTTAATAGTTACACTTATAGAAATAACATAGTACAGAGTTGCAGGGGGAGGATAATGAAGTGAACCTGATCTTAGCACAGCTCTGTGTAATGTATTTCTCAATATCGCAGCTTTAATAGTTACACTTACAGAAACAACATAGTACAGAGCTTCAGGGGGAGGATAATGACGTGAACCTGATCTTAGCACAGCCCTGTGTAATGTATTTCTCAATATCACAACTTTAATAGTTACACTTATAGAAATAACATAGTACAGAGCTGCAGGGGGAAGATAATGAAGTGAACCTGATCTTAGCACAGCTCTGTGTAATGTATTTTTGGAGTCTTGGATGACTCTTTCGAGGTTTGCATAGAGATTTTCCATGTCTCTTTTGTGCTGGGTTGGCTGTCGCTATCCGGTGTGGAGGCGCGTGATGAATGGCGGGCGCCATCTTGGATTTGTTCCGCTCGCGGGTCGGCCCCGCCGAAGTATGTTGTGAGGTCTCCTTTGTTCTGTTGCGTTCTTTTGGTGGGTCCCATAGTGTGTTAGAGGTTTCCCACCAGTTTTTCTGTGGTGTTCTGGTAGCTGTATAGCTGTAATAATGCGATGCTGGGTTCCTGTGGTGTCGGAGCTTAACTAGCAGGCGTCCATGTTGGTGTACGGCCAGACTCCGCCCCGTAACCAATAATATTTCTGAAATATGTTTATCTGAACAAGGAATTATTTTGGCAATTTAAAAGATTTCCTTTGCTTTAAATAAAAAAAATATAATTTGAAGAATAGGAGGTAGATGAGCCATGTCTTAGCTCACATTCTTTAATAAATGCATCAGGAACGAGCTAGCAATGAAGGAGTGCAATTGCGGTTACATTGTAATCCTGATGCATTCATTGAAGAACGGGAGGAGAGACATAGCTTTATAGCTTCTTCAATTAAAGTAAATAAGGATTTTTTATTTTGAGCAGTCAAGAAACCCTTATCGAGTGGAAAGATACATTGTTGTTGAGACTTTCACCAAAAGAAAGAGAACACAAAACTCAGGATACACCAAACTAGAACACTATTGCTCAGCGTTGCCCAATAAGGTTAGTTACAGTGTTTTTTGGTAACTATATATATATTAAAGTCTTTGTGTAAAATCAACATAACATAATATGACCAATCGGGAACTGTCAGGTGAATCAACAGTGGTATATTTTGCCCATTGTTCCCATCTTCTGTAAAATTAATTAAAGAATGGAAGGTAAGACATAGCTCTTTACCTTCTTTCATTAATGAGCAAATTTATAGTTTCATTTATTGAGTAAACTATTCCTTTAAGTGAATCCCTTTTTTCTGAAGACAGATAGCAGCCAAAGATACGCCAGGTTAGTAAAAATATTCTCTTTGATGCTTAGTAATATAACTGGCACGTGATATATTATAAATATATAGAGTTATCCAAAATATACGCAAACACACTGAGTAGAGTAAAAATATGTCTGCTCAAATTACCATTAAAAAACGTATACTTTTCTTGATGATTTTCAGTGATAAAATGTTTACAAGCACTTAAAGGTAATGATAATAGCCATTCTTTTATCTTAAACATTTGCAGTATATTTTATTCTTACTGTTAACTTAATTTTTCACAGAACTGCCATTCTTCATAAAATCAATGAAAAAGTATCTATAGAAATCTGAGCCATCATCCTCAGGCTCTTGGTCAGGATCAATAACAGATGAAAGCATGTAGTTACAGTAACTGTCTGAAGTTGTAGTAATATAGTGGTCTGTTTTTTTAAGGGAATGTCCAGCCATATTATCTAATGAGAGTTGCAAAAATACAGGGACACTGGTACCATTTTATGTTTCTGTTCACACATAGAAATTATACTTATGTAAATAGTAGGAAAGGAAAATATTTTATATTGACAGCGTGCACTCATGACTGTTGGCTCACTTTTCTGTTCTCTCAACACGCCTACCTGTAGAATATGTTGGGGAACTGATAGGAGAAAGAACGGTCAAGTACAGGCATGAATTTTTTATAGATGGATTGCAGGGTATCTACAGGAAATTGGGAGGTAGAAGTACATCGCTCCAATCTTATTATCGATACCTTTACTTTTTATTTAAAGGGGAACTGTGGTCTCCATACAAGTTGAGTTTAAATGAAAAGCCAGTTTCCTAGCTTTAAAACGAGCCATCAACCACCTCTCTACATGCTCCACAAGATATAAAGAAATGACTGACCAGAAAGTTAATGGGTCAGAGGCTGACATGTGACATTCTTAAAGATTCTCCTGCACAGTGCCGCCGGCGAACACGCCCAGACTCCCTCAGTGTGTGAGGGAGACAGGAAGTCCCTCCTCCTCTCTGCTGTGTGAAGTCCTGACAGAGAAGGTAAGGGAATCTACAGCCCTTCTCTCCCATTGTAAAGCAGCCTTTTCAGGCAGAGTTCTCACTCTGCCTGAAAAGGCTGGTTCCATCGAGTTTTCTGTAAGTAGGGGGGGTCTGTGTGGCCCACTGCACCTGCGAGCGGGCGGGGCTTACGCACCCGCAAGTGGGCGGGGCTTAGGCACCCACGAGTGAGCAGGGCTTAGACACCCATGAGTGGGCGGGGCTCAGGCACCAGTGAGTGGGTGGGGCCACATCGGGCTGTAAGAGAATGGGCCAAGGGGGCTGCAACTGGATTGACCATGGGGTCCATGAGTGGGGGACCAGGGGGGCTGCAAAGGGGAGGAGGAGAACAGGGCAGATTGACTGACATGGTTTCAAGACGGAAAACAGGAAGTGCAGGGGACCTGGTGATGCTGCTGCCATATCGCACACAAAATGTAAAATCTCAAATCTATACAAAAAAACCAATGAAAATGAATTGCAAAATTCAGGAGAGCAATTCCTATCAATTTACCTAAAGTCATTTTGGCCACAGTCTTTAAGTACATGTGTCCTTTAATAAAGGCAGTGAGATTCTTGCTTTTCTTTAAAAAAAATTTTGTTTCTTCTTGCTGTAAAAAAAAAAAAAGTTTAATGCCTAAAAAATTTTATGAAAGTTTTATGCTTCACTGTTTTTAATTCCCAGTGCAATTGAATCAAACTTCAAGTAAAGGTAGGCGATACCGAACAACGGAAATTTTCCGTCATTCCCAATCAATCAGAGTGCCGACTATGGTTGCTCGTCAGCACTCCTATCGGTCGGTAAAAGCCCCTACACACGAACAATAATAGGTAAATCCCATCCTTCTCCTGCGAGATTTGCATATTATTGTTCATATGTATGGCCACCTTTAGTTATTGTGCTAAACTGGTTATACTGTAATTTATAAATAGAAATGTTTTAAAATAGATTCCATTTATGCTTAAATGCTTAACTATTGTACACTATTTTTTTTCCTGTATAGTATAGCTACAAAGCACCCACAGCAAATCAAATTTTTATACTGCAGATAATATAAAGGCTATGTCCATCCCTAATAAAAAAAATGTTAATATGTTATTCAGGGCCCCCCCAAAACCCCAGTTCCGTTTTGCTTAAAAGTTTAAATAATGTTCCCAGAGCGAGAAATTATATTTACAACTTCCACAATCCACCGTAGCTTGCTCCCTCTCCACTGCTGCTGCCGATATGCCTTTTCTGTTCACAAGCAGCAGCAGTGGAGACTTGTCTGGTAATGGCAGTCAGCTATTGGCCGTGATCTCACTGTCACGGCCATGACTGTCTGCATTACTAAGAAGTAGCAGAGAGCCCCAGCGGTGGATCATGGAGGTTCTAAGTATAATTTCTCGCTCTGGGGACATTATTCAAACTTTTTGGTGCCCTGAATAAGATTTTATTAGAGGTGGACATACCCACCTTCCTTCCCTCGCCCTCTGCCTCTACTGCTCTTCTGTTCATGGAAATAGCAGTAGGGGCCAAACTGGTGGCCACCTCTGTCGTTGGCTGAGAGTCAGCAGCTGCAGGTTAGTAGAGAGAGCCGAGGGAACAAGTTCAGGTAAGTCATTTTTGTCATTTTTTAAAAGGGAATGTCCAGCTTAATTTTTTTTTTTTTTATAGGAATGTACAGAAACCCCCCCAAACTCCAGTTTTGCATTATACATAATTCTCAAAGATGCCCTTGAAGTGACTTACTTGACCTGGTTCCCTGTCTGCCTGAGTGCCACCCTTTCGAGGCTGTCAGGTAATTGATTGACAACCATGACCAGGAAGAAGCACAGCAGAGCAGAGGAGTAATGCAGCAGAGCGGCGAGGGACTGGATCAGGTAAGTCCTTTCAGAAGCATCTTTGAGGATTATGTACAATGTGAAACTGGGGTTTGAGGGATTGCTGTGCATTTGTATAAGAATTTTTTTTTTTTTATCTGGACATACCCTTTAAAAACCGTAACATTTTGGATTGGGTCCCCTACACTACAGAAAAGTTTGTTATTCTCTAAAGAACCATGCATCATGGAGGGATTCATAGGGTAGGAGGGGGAAAACTCCCATGGGCATGCCAGATTCCTCAGGAAGTTCATTTCTGGGACTTAAAACAGGCACTGCAGGACAACCATAAGGAGCAGTGGAGTAAGGTAAGGATTTTTTAATGATAGAGAAGAAAAGTTGAGGGTCGCACTCCAAAATCAATACTTTATTTAGTGAACAACAACGTTTCGGGAGATAAAGTGCCCCCTTTTTTCAGGTGATGGGAGGATTTTTTAACACTACACAGTGAGGCAAATTTTAGTTTTGGGGTGGACATGCCCTTTAAAGTAGTAGTGTAACAACATCTTACATATACTGGAAGGGTGGCAAAAATATTACAAGAAAAGTATAATTATTAAAGTTTTAGTACATGAAAAATATAAATTTAGAAAAAAAAGTACAGAAAAATATACCAATTCAGCATATCCAAGTATACTTTTTTTTTCACAATAACTGCAGTGGTCTCATTTTCACTAAAGATATTTTCATCCTATCTGGTACTGCCCTGTCATTATAATGCCTGACCCTACACTATTCTTCCATGATTTTTATGTAATTTTATATCCTCTGCTCCTTTTAAAAAATGTATATTCAATTCTTCAGCTCAAACCCTAGTCTCCATTTCTCCCCCATTACCTGTTTAATTAACTTTCCCATAAAAGTATCCCATCAAATCTATGTTGAGAAAATGCAATTAAAATCAATATTACTCTCCTGTAGGGTATAAGGGTGGACTGAACGAGTGGGAGGAGAAAAATAGCATAAAAGTCATTCCATGTGTATTCCTTAATATATTTTAATTAAAATTGCAGAAACATATTATTTATATACATCATTATTTATATAAATCTACAGGGGTAAAGCATAATTCAACAAACACTGCTAAAAGAAATAAACTTCTCAGATCCTGTTAACTGATTTGTCTTTACTATAGTACTTGCTTAACTCGAAGTAAATAATTCCATTTTAATTATAGAGAAAATGACTTAGCATGCATTTTCTAATTTGCGTCTTGGAACAATCTTTCCTGGTAGTTGCCAGCAAGCACACATTGTGCTAGCATAGAATTTAATATTAAGACAGAAAAGGTATGATGATACAGCTACAGATGGCATAGATCTTATGGGAGAAACAAAACACAGAATTTTTTTTCCCCTGCAAGTTTCTCATAAGGGGAATAAATTAAATTAGTAAACATTCTTCTACAGTGAAAGTTGCTTGCAGGGTAAACATTTTACACACCTGATCTCAGAGCAATATCAGCACACAAGTGTCATGTCTTCCGCAAATATCAAGTTCTATTTCAAAATAGTTTATTTATAGATTACACTTTATAAAGTTAAACATTTAACACATGCGGCTCTAATTCCAGCCACAAGTGATCTTTCCTTTATTTCAGTATTATTATTCATGGTTGACTACATTTTTTTTTTTTTTTACTGGATTGCTCTTGGTAAAATGGTACCCACTATTCTACTGTATATTCTAATGAGTGTAATTGCTGAACAGTAGGAAATTATCCATGAAGCTATATTAACTGCATCTTGCTTTGCTCCATATCATAGAATTTGACAGAAAAGCAGAGAGATCCTGTCAGGGAAGATGTAATACTTTTGCAAAGTCAATCAGACGTTTGCAGCTTCATGCAGATTTCTATGTACTTACACAAAGTAATTTAAAGCTTTAGTGAACAGCTGTTTTTTTCCTAATATGTAGCAAGAAGCAAAATGTTCTGAATATTCTACTAATAATAAAAGCCTTTTTCATTTCCAATTTTAAGATTATTCCATTTTCTCTTTTAGGCAATGTAATAGTGTTCCCCACAGTGAAATAGCACAAGTCACAAACTCTGGAAAATTACAATCTTAATGGAATGGGGAAATAAAGGAAATCAAAGTACACCACACATTATAAAGCATCTACAGCAAATCCAAAACAGAGAGCTATAGAGAGGTGTAAGGCTCCTCTATGGTGCCATGGTGCTATTTTAATGCTAATACTGGCAGATTAAATAGGATAGGCCACATATTTCTGCTGTTTTCTCCCAATAGAAAACAAAAGAGGTTTAGTACTTATAACAAGAGCACTAGACAAAATTTGATTATTTCCTTAGTTAGGCTGAGGCCACACTATAATGCGCATGAGCGCAGCAGAAACACGTGATTGCGCACACGTTTCCAGCGCACTGTTATCACGCTGGAATACGCAAGCGTATATATGTCTGGTTGCGCAACACTCCCATGCGCAGTGCACTAGTGTGGTTATCACAATTGGGCCCCACTAGTGTGTGCTTATTATAGCATGATCAGAGTGCGCTTAAAAGCACACTAGTGTGGCCCAGCCCTAAATGCAAGGCCATATTTAACAGATGGTCTGGAACGACCATAGTTTGAAGAGCTGAAAATTAGGGATATTTCAAGGTATTTTCATTCAATCATTATACAGATGATGCACTGATTTATCTTAGATTGGTGAAAAGTTAAGTTTGAATGTCTGAATGTTGTAACCTTCAACTATTTCACCAGCATTGCCTTATTAGAGACAAATAAATATAGAATATATTGGTTGATATGCTCTGACAATTTAATTTTTTTGTCTTTGCTTTGCTAACTGGCAGTGGCATAGCTTTGTATATCATAAATCATTATACATGTCTTTTAGAACTAGCAAAGCAAAGGGATACCTCCCTTATAGCATGTTATTGTTAATTAGAAGACAGCAGAAAGTCATGGTTGTTACAACAATAAATTGAGTCATAATTACTATCATCACGTAAGTCCCAAAGTCTAGTACTGCGGTGCTATATTTTTTATATCCACACTAGCCAGTTGGATCTCTCTCTCTCTCGCTCTTGTTCGGTTTGTGGACATAGCCAGAAGCAGAAAAAAAAGCCGTGCCGCTACACACATCCTGCAACATACAGGAGCCCTCCCACTCTCTTCTCACGCATGCGCAGAAGATGAAAAGCCACACACGGATTCACGGACACAGGTTTAGCATTTTATTATATAGGATGTCAGTCCATGTTGGTTGTTGTCATGACTGGAAAGTTTGGTACGTAACCCACTCAATCATTGCCTCCCAGGGACTGGAGGGGAATCATGGATTTCCTAGGTGCACTCCCAAGTATTATAGGAACCTAATCTGCTAGAAACTTTAAGGGTCGGAAACACCCAATGCTGTTTGTATACCATTTTATAGTATTTTATTTTTTTACGCACACATCATTCTTTTGATGTATTTACATTTGTGATGTGGGTATATTGTGTTGCAGCACTTTATTGATTTAGATGTGGCTGGAATAAAGCATACTTGTTTACTAGTTTGACCCTTAATGTGAGTGTGCCTTTTTATGGGGACTTGATGTGGGGTTACTCTAGGACCCCAGTTATTGAAGTATTGATATCCCCAGTTGACACCACTGCATTATCAGCGATCCATAGGTCTTAAATAAAGGGCTGTGCTCCTCCAGGGTATAGTGAATTGAGGGGGAAAATGCAGTTGGGAAGACCTTAGACTGAAATGTTCTATTTTATCCATTTTCTCAATTGCAACATTTCAACCTGTCTACCATCTCAAATGTCGGGATTCACCAGCAGCTCTGGTCTCAGCAGTGGCAGCATCAGATTCAAAAATAACGATCAGTAGTAGTGATGGACACAAAACCGAACTCAAACCCGAGTTTGGGCCGAACTTTATGAGTTAGGATGAACTCAAACTATTTGAACTAGTTTGGGCTCAAACTAGTTTGTTTTTTCGGACATATGGGTGTATTTTTGATAATGATCGAATTCACAAGCCGTTTGCTAACCCTAGAATGTATCATTCAGTAACCCTCGAAAATATCATTAATTTTCTGTAACCCTCGAATGTATGGATCGTTTTTGCAAACCCTGCAATGTATCGTTCAGTAACCCTCCAATATAGCCTTCGATTTACGGTAAGCCTCGAATTAGCATTCGTTTTCGATAACCCTCGTATTTATGGTTCGTTTTCGGTAACCCTAGAAAGTATCATTTGTTAACCCATGAATATTCCGCATCCCTCAAATGTAGCTTGCACAAACCCGACAATTGCCCAATCATAAAGTAAGAAGTGTTTAAACAGGTTTTGGTGTGTGATAGTGACATGTTCCCCAGACCATTTCCCAGGTGCCAAAGCCATTTACAATAAGTTACCATTGCTATTTTTTCTGTAAATCATCTTAACTTTTTGAACTATCACTCCCCGTTGACTATAATGGGTCCATTTTATTATTATTTCACCCAAAATTGATTAAAAAGTTTAGCATACTGTAAATACAATCAAGTCAACTACCATAACTCTGTATTCAAAACATGTATGGGAAAAAAATCACATTCACTTTCGAATAATATGAAAGACATGCCTCATTACCTTTTGGACATCTTCTCATTTCTTGGTCATAAATCCTATTACCTTGTATTACAAACTGCCATAAAATAGTAGATCGAAATAATTTATGCTTAGTGTACATAAGCTAATGTTTCTGCACTCTTCAGATGCAGAGTACCAGAAAATAAGAAAGTATGTATGCGAGACCTGAAGCTATTTATTGTAAGCATGCCTAGCATGATTAACATTGCTGGGTGGGACCATTTTTCAGGGATGGTAATAGAGGTAGGAAGTCAAAACCCATTTCCAAAATTAGGTGAGGTTTTTTTGTTTGTTTTTTTAACCCTTGGTATAGTAGAATCTATATGAAAATCTTGAATAATTCATATCCTACATTTGTTGGTTGAGAATTAGAAGTTTTAGATGGTTCAATTCATTGTTTGTTCTGTTCCAAAGTTTTAGAAAAATGGAGGCATTGTTATGGGCGTGCCGCGTGCCTATTTTATAAATAGCAATAAAGAGAGCAAATAACCAACTATTGGCCTCTTATGGTGACTGAAGCAATTAAACAAAAATTGAAAGTTAGAATATGAAAGCAGGGACTATATCATTTCTAACAAACAGTTAGATGTGCTTAACCAGCAGATTTGTGGAATAGTTATTTATAATTCTGCAGGTTTCTTAATTTTCCTGAGTTCTGTAACCTTCCTCCTCATGGTAAATAATGTATCACTGTTCAGTCAGGTCAGGAAGATGTCAGTCTGAAATAACTTGACAACTCTAGTAAGGTGGGGTGGGGAGGGGGCTAAAGAATTCAGATAACATACCTAGATTTGACTCTTGTCTACAGCCAGAAAGGGGAAACAACTCAAACCCCCCCCCCCAAAAAAAAAAATAAAAACTATTTAATTCTGAAGAGAATCAAAATTCTAATTTATGCAAATGTATCTTTATGTATTTATTATAATAATTTGCTGTACAGCCAAATTAGAATCAAAGGTTTGGCAGACAGATTAAAGGATAACTATAAAGGTTTTTTTTTTTAAATACAGTTAAAATCAAAAGTACTAGGGACTGGGATATAGGCCTGGTAATTCTTACCTCCCAATAATGTTTCTGTGAGGGGCATCAGCCCAAAGAAAACAGATTCTGCTAGTTTTCCTCTTGGCATCAACACTATCTAAAATAGAGGAATAGTCCAGGACTTACCTGGCAAATGAAAACTGTACATGCTGTACCTCCTTAACAAAATTTATATTGAATGATATAGAATATCAATCCATTTTTAAAAAATTACATTTTAGAGTATAGTTATCCTTTAAAAAAAGGACATACCTTAAAACTATAATTTTAAATGCAAATTGCATATTAAATCTAGATATCCTATACCCAGAATGTCAGAATGTTCCTTTGTTCTTTTCTTGTCACCCAACCCATGGAGCAAATGATTGTTTCTGTACATGTGAGCGTAACAAATAATAAGCCTAGTGAGTTTTAAAAGTTGTACACTGCATTCCATACCTCATCTAATTTTATTTACATTAACTTTATAAGTGCAACCTACAGTATTCCAATCATTATGCTAAATATGCAAACCTTTTTTCCAGATATAGTAAGCTTCAGCTGCGCTTTACCTATATTTGGTAATATACAAGATAATGCCTTAAAAGCTGAATGTTAACATAACATTTGTAGAACATTTGTTCTATCCAATAATTTTATCTTCAACATAAAGGTCACACTTTGATTCATACTTTAGCTATAACATCTTTGGGATGGGAACTTTTGTCACAATCCAAACTAATAAACTGTAATGTTTGTTTAAACATTTGTAATATTTTAACAATTACTTTGTTGGTCAATTCTTAATAACTGGAAATAATGTTTAGATCTGCTAGGTGTGCCAAATAAATAACAGTGTAGTGGAGTAATAATTTATAGTCATTTAGTGAAAAAAAATACACAGAGCACACTCATTTATAAAGAAAGACACTAAAAACTCAGTATTTCCTTTTTAGCAATCACACAGCCCAAACTAATAAAGTTGAATGTGCCCCTATTTAACAATGAACTACAGAGCACAAATAACTTAAAATAGAATGATGGAAAAAAATATGGTAGAAAATAGGAACAAAAAACAGGAGTACAGCAGAATTACAGTTATCATACTAGTAATATATATATATAGAAGTTGGCTCTAACCCCATAAACCATAAAGCCCCTGATATCTACTGACAGTGCTATAGATCATATGTACTTATGTCTAAAAGAAGTACAGGTCTTCAAAACCCTGAATCTGTCACTTCTTTTCTGTCCCATTAACAAGGAACGTCTTATCCAAACTTTGCACAAGTAGTTTTATTAGGTCCTTGCAACTCAACCAGACTTATCGGTGGCATGGTGCAGTCTGCCCCAGGCCCTTTGTTTTGGCTGACCTCCAGCAACAAAAATCCAAAACTTGCCAGTGCATACCAGACATAAGTTGACATTCATGATATATCCAAGTTAAAGGAAAATTAAAGTCTCCAGACAGCATTGCCCCAATAGACAATTGGTCCTTAAGGGGAACTTTAAAACAGAGAATGAAAGGAAGGTATGGGAGTACAAATTAATGAAAACTTTTAACTCTCTAGAGAAGGGACTGAACCTGGGCCTTGGATTTATGGTAAACTAAATAGATTAAGAACTGCCAGCATCAAGACAGAAATACAAACATTTGTAGAGACATTGGGGCAGTTAATTACATGGAATCCCTTTCACTTCACACTTCAGTAACTTACTAGTAAAAAGACTTGTTAAACTGCTTGTTACCATGCAGTTTATTTTCCAGCAACTCACACTGAATGGTTAATAAATGGTAACAATCAGCTTTCAAAGTCTTTTCAGGGACTTCCATAATGGTGTAAAGAAAGCATAGAGACAGTAAATACTGTAGTCACGGGGCGTGGTTCTTTTATGACTTCATGGGCTGTGGGTTGTACTGGCAACAACATGGAAGCCTTCTTATTTACAGAATCTATTTCTCACATGTACTAAATGCAACTTACTAGAGAAGAATCTTACAATGTATAGGTGTTCTGGGGAGAAAAACTTTCACATTAGGTTTTAAAAATGTAAAATGAAGTTCAGTTCTTCTTTAAAAGAGCTTCTTTATTCACTAACATGTGGAAACAGGTTAAGCTGTGAGTGTCGATCTCTGTCTGGTGTGCACTGCTAACTTTTAAACTGTATCCAGCCTTAGGGGCATATTTATAAAGGAGCGAAAAGTAGAGTAAACTTTTCGCATTCGCTTTTCGCATGGGTTATCGGCAAAATGCCAGTTTAACGCGATTTATAAAGGTGGCGTTAACGAATGGCGAAAAAGTTTCCACGACCTATCACAAAAACCCTTTTCACTCTACTTCGCCATACATCGCACTGGTAATTTGTGCGAAAATGGAGCGAAAAGGCATAACGCGATTTATAAAAGAGCGAAAGGTGGTTTTGGTGTTAAAAAGAGCTAAATATTAGCGCAACCCTGAAGGTGGTCATTTTTTGAGCGAAAAGGCATGTTTGGAGCCTGTCTGTTGGGAATTTGTGGATTGGTTTCCTGATTTTTAAGGCAACAAAAACGTAAAAGCCATTCAGAAAAATTGTCTTACATGTTTTTAGAACACATCTATGAAGATATCGATTTTTCCATTTGGTCTGTATAGGAATAATTTAGCTTGGACTTGAAATGAGTTCTGCTATTTTGTCTTTCACGTGAAAGCACCCTCACCCCTTCTTCTCGGTGTGTTTTAGCGTTTGCAATGTAGGCTAATTTTTCCTTTACAATGCGAGGTCAATTGTTAGCATTCAGGGTGCGTGCTTTTATGCCTTCTTTTTGGTAGCGTTAATAAGGGCTAGGCACACTTGCGCTTTTTTCACACGTTTGCGCACGCAATAAATGCACATGCGTTTGGGTAAAATGGAAATTGCAGGAACGCATCAAGTTCCTCAATTTCTGACGTGCATGCGATTGTCATATGTTTCCCTTTTGGTTAACACCATTTTTGTGGCGTAAATGCATGCATTTCCGTAACCGAAAAAGTTGAAATTGCACGCGCAAACACCAAACGCAGAAGGCTCGCGCGCACAATTTGTGCAATAGTGTTCGTGCATTGGTGTGCGATTCATGTGCGTTTGCAGTCTGGCCTCAGGGTGGCTCAGGACACACTGCTACGCACAGGAATGGGACACCAAAATTGCAAGCACTATTGGCCGTGATTGTTTGTACATTTTGTGGCTTTGCACATGCGTTTTTTCCATCTTGCGTTATGGAAACGCATGCGTTAATGCATCCAAAGGTGAACGCATATACAGGGTTTTCAATAAAAGTTCGTATCGTTTAAAATGGTGCTAATTTTGCCGCAACCAATCAGATGTTAGCTTTCAAATGTTAAATAAGATCGGATTGGTTGGGGCAAAATTAGCACCATTTTAAAACGATAAGAACTTTTTTTGAATACCCTGATATTCTCCCAAAGCGAACGGACATGCAATCTGAAATTTCGGGATCTTTTGCATTCCCGCCATTTCAATAGTTTCTAAATAGCAGGTGCAAACGTCAACGCAAAACGCGGACACAAATGCTAAAAATGCGCTGGTTTGGCTTCACCCTTTAAAAAAAAAAATCATTCTGTGCGTCTTGCTAATGCGCAATCACCTTTTGAATGCACGTTCGCCTTCCTACTACCTGCTCATCTTGCTAATGCACGTTCACTTTCCTAATAAGCCTTTGAATGCGCGATCGCCTTTTGAATGCGCGATCGCCTTCCTAATGCCCATGCGCGTTCGTCTTTCGACTGGGCGTTTTTTTTTCTGGTGACTAGGCATGTTGTTCACTTTCTTGGTTTAGTTTCCAAAATTCTCCCAATTTCTCGCATAATTGAAATATGTGCCAATAATGTTTAACAGCTGGCTAGCCGCTAAAAAAGATCGGATGTGTTTTTCCCTTATTTGGACACAGATTGGGCCGACTTTAGAAAACAGGACAATAAGGTTTGATTGATAACAAACACTATTTAAACCAGCAGATTAAGCGATCCTTGTGGGTAGAGAAAATGAGTGAGGGATCCTGATTGTGGCAATCTATTACGTCAGCAGCCTGTGTTTGCTGGATGAGGAGGAACACAGGCAGCGTGGAGAGCGGAGGAGGGAATTTTTCTGCTAGGATCAGACAGCCTCGTTCTTTTGAGGAGATTTGGTCTTTCTGACGAGCTGTCTGATGAGGAGGTTGTGCGTCACTTTTGACTAAATCGCCCAGCCATACAGGAGTTGTACGGCAAACTGGGCGATTTGTTGGAGCCAACAACAGGCGTAATGTGGCATTGACTGGGATGACAAAGCTTTGTCTGTCCTTTATTTATTTGGCAATGCCACATTACAGCCTGTGATGTCACAACTCCTTGGCATGAGTCAGCCTCTTTTTCTAGGATCCTTCCCAAGGTTCTTAGCAATTTTGCCCTTGTCCGAGAATATCCACTTTCCATCCAGTAAGTCAGAGTGGCAAAACATCTATCAGATTTTTTCCAGCTAGGGGGTTTTCCCAACTGCCTAGGAGCCATTGTATTGCATGCATATTGCGCTCGCACCACCTAAACACAGAATGAAGTGGATCTTAACAAAACACTTCCATTCTCTTAATGTTCAGGTGGTGTGTGATTCCCACCTGCGCATTATGAGTATAAACAGTGCATTTCCTGGAAGTTGCAATGACTTCCCTATTTTGCGCCAGTCAGCTCTGTACCACAGTTTACCAGCGGACGGATGCCATAGGGCTGGCTTGGTGGTAAGTGGTTCTTTTACTCTTACTCCAATTTCAAGGGAATGTGTATCCAAATGACTTACATCCATTATTTCCCCTTTCCAATAGGAGACGCATGGTATGGATTCATTCCTGGCTCATGACCCCCCTGAGGAATCCAAGACACCGGCAGAGAGGCGCTATATTTGTAGCACACTGTCAGACAAGAAACGTGATTGAAAGACTCTTCGGAGTCTTGAAATCACCTTTTCGGTGTCTCTCATCTACCGGTGGGAAACTCCTTTATCTCCCGAAGATGTCAGATATCACCATTGTGTGTGCTGTGCTCCATAATTAGCAATAAAGCATGGGGTACAGCTGCACAATGATGATATGCTGCCAGCCAAGGATGAGGGGCATCTGTAGATGCTGAGGATTCCTCTGAAGATGGACAAGGGCACTATTAATTGCATCCTTTTTTAGGGTAAGTTGAGATGACCAATGTAAAGGTATTTAACAATGTTATACGTGTCCAAAAAAACATGTTTAATGTCATACGGTATGCTATACTGATTCTCTTTTCCCTTTATTAGGATCCTAAAGAAGCTGACCTGCCCCTAACTGACACTGACTGCTACTACTTTTGGGTATGTCTCATTTGTTAACAAGTGTTTCATTACATCCTAATGCTATTTTTAGAAGGACCAGTAGAATGAATAATCAAATAGGAATGTTGTTACCCCCCCCAACTCCCCATACTCGTTGCATAGCTCCCTCACACACCCTCCAATAGGCTGCTCCCCTCTATTACATCAGAGGGTTTGACGCACTATAGCAAGTCACTGTTCCTGATTGACGTTTGCTCTCCTTCCATATGTGCCAGTTTTAAACGAGCATTATGCATTTTGTTTTGGTTAAACCTCAAACACATTTGCCTTTCCAAGAGGAAACCTTCTAGAATGTATATAGATTAACTGTGAGATTTTAAATGATTGTGTGTTTCTTAATGTACAGGGGCGTAGCTACCAGGGGTGCGGGATGCGAATGGTAAGGTTCTGAAAATACCAGTCTTGTGGCAACTGCTTTCCCAGTGTTCTGTGACAAAAGCATTTTGAACATGATCTGTGTTCCAAGGATTTAACCAGTACCTGGCTCTGCAGTGCCAGTTTTCCCAAAATGTATCAATGGTGCATGCCAATGTCCTCATGCTAGCATGCAATGGTGCTAATTAGAAGTGAAATGTGGATTCAGTCTTTACTAGCTGCTTTGCACCTGTGTGGAAATCACAAAATGGTTTGAGGCAAGTGCCACTTTAACAGCAGCCATTAGCTAGCTGTGTTAAATAGTTGTAGTTAAAAGTGTGCAAATGCTTTCTTAAATACATAGCTTCCCGTTGCATATATCTTTAGGAATACTTCTTCAGCTGGTGCTAATATGTAATGAAACTTGCAGTATCCAATTTAATCTTGAGCACAACTTTAACCTTGATTTCAGCACAGAGCATGTATGCTCATGCACCCACTACTCTATTCATGAAATATACCTTACGTCAGCTAACATGACATTATACAGAAATTGTATTTGCCAAATCACAGAGTATGAGAAGCAAAGAGCTGAGAGGAAAAAACACAGATGACATGAACCTGCTCCTCCACAACAGACACCCCACTACTACTGCTGAGGACGCCCACAATCGATCTGGACATTGACTTAACAGAAGACAATGTCAAAGAAATGTTTGGAAATCAAAAGCACGTTTAATCATATGAACAATATAGAAAAAAAACAAATAAAACTACTGACTAGAAGCTAGTCGACTGCTTCTTCTAGCTGGTTTTTCTGAAGTTTTGGCCTGCTTTTTGCTTTGGCAACAGGGCCTCACTTCCTGCTTGAACATTCTCCCATCTCCGCAGCAGATGTAGGATCCCCCACGCCTTGCTGGGCCTGACTTGGTTACACTATGCATCCAGATCGATACCCGCTTCCGTGAACGGCAGGCAGAAAGGTCTGCAGCCCGTTCCAGCCTTCCTAAGACCTTTCCTGGGCCTGCTCCGACCTTTCCGCAAGCCATATCTTCAGGTGAAGAGCCGATGCAAATTGGCGGCACTCATATATCCCCGAGGGAAAAGTCACGCAGACGTACCAATGGACTTTGTCTTATGTGCTGGGCAAGGACACTTTGTAAAAAATTGTCCCAGAAGTCGGGAAACTTCAGGACCTAGAGTTAAGGAGGAGCTCCTTCTAGGTAACGTTAAGTCTCTGCCAAATTTGAACCATTTAAAACTCTTTCTGCCAGCTACTATCACTTGTAATGGGTAAAACTTTTTCCTCCCAGGCCTTGTCGATTCTGGTGCCGCTGGAAATTTCATTGACTCTACCTATGCAGCACAATTGGGGCTTCCTCTCCTTCACTTGCAGCAAACCTCTTCGAGTTCTGGCTATTGACCATAATCGTTGGCTTCAGAATTCATCTCCAAATCTACCTACGAAGTCCTATTCCGCATTGGCATATTCACCAGGAACGTTATCTTTTCTTGTCATCCAAAGCCCTTCTGCTCCCCTAATTCTCGGACTCCCATGGCCAGATTACACAACCCCGTTATTGATTGGTCACAATGAACTCAAGTCTTGGAGCCCCTTCTGTTTCAAAAATGCTTCTACTCATTGCACTACCATTACCTGTGAAAATAATCTGAGAAAAACCTCCTGAGTGTTATCATGATTTTTCGATGTGTTTGTAAAAAGCGAGCTGAGAAGCTACCACCGCACCGTTCCTACGATTGCACCATCGATCTTCTTTCTGGTACTATGCCTCCTCGGGGACGCACATACCCCACTGTCTCCTCAGAAAAATCTAGCCATGAAAGAGTAATACTGAACATTGTCTAGGGGGGTTATACGACCTTCCACTTCCCCTGCTGGAGCTGGGTTCTTTTTTGTTGAAAAAAAAAGACGGGGGGTACGACCCTGCATCGACTACCGTGGATTAATATAAAAATCACAATAAGAATCGGTACCGCTCCCCTCATCTCTGAACTGTTTGACCAGATATAAAAGGAGCTAAAATATTTACCAAACTGGAATTACGGGGGCATACAATCTGATCCGTATACGCAAAGGTGACGAGTGGAAGACCGCCTTTAACACCAGGGACGGTCACTACGAGTATCTCGAATCCCTTTGGCCTTTGTAATGCTCCAGCGGGTTCCAAGAATTTGTAAATGACATCTTCCGGGATATGTTGGGAATCTCTGTAGTAGTATATCTAGATGAATTTTAATCTTTCTCTATGATTGCCCTCACACCGCCTCCATGTTAAACAGGTGTTACTACGTCTGAGAGAGAATAGCCTATATGCCAAATGGAAAAAAAATGTCTGTTTGAGTGTTCACAAGTACCCTTCCTAGGCTACATCGTATCTGCGCAAGTGTTCCAGATGGATCCTGTTAAAGTTTCAGCCGTCCAGATTGGTCTCTCCCCTATGGGAACACAAAGCTATTCAAAGGTTCATTGGGTTTTGCCAATTACTACAGACAATTCATTCAAGGGTTCTCGTCAATAATTTCCCAATATTACCTCATCAGTAAAGGTGGTAAGCCTCATTCATGGACCCCTGCAGCCCTCGAGGCCTTCAAACGACTCAAGGAAGCCTTTGCTGTTGCACAGTTCTAGTACATCCAGATCCTAGTCTTCCTTCTACTCGAAGTTGATGCAATCAGACTTGGGCGCTGGAGCCGTCCTTTCCCAGAGGCAGGGCCACTAAAAGGAAACCATCCGTGTGCATATTTTTCCAAGAAGTTTCTACCCAACGAACGGAATTATGACGTTGGAATAGGGAACTTCTCGCTATCAAAAATGGCCCTCGAGGAGTGGCGTCATCTATTAGAAGGCACCTCTGTACCTATCACCATCCTTACCGACCATAAGAACCTTGAATACATCCAGAATCTCAAAAGGTTAAATCCCCGTCAAGCACGGTGGTCTTTATTCTTTTCCCGATTCAAACTTTGTATCACTTACCAACCTGGTTCCAAAAACAAAAAAGCTGATGCCCTTTCCAGATCATTTGTTGCTTCCGACTCGTGCTAATCAAGTAAGGGCTCTGTTTATCCCAACCCACTAAAATCTTGGCCTCTATATCCCCTCAACTTTGTTCCAAGATTCAAGCCGCACAAGACTCTGCTCCGTCGACACACCTTGGCAAAAAGCTTTGTTCCTGTTCTCTTCGGAAAACTATCCTTCTGCATACTCACTGTCCAAGCAAGCTGGGCATCCCGGTGTTAACAAAACGTTTAATATTATTGCCCGTTCCCTTTGGTGGCCCAAAATGAGAAAAGATATTAAAGACTTTATTCAAGTGTGTTACTAGATGTGCTCAATCCAAACTTCTAGAAACCTCCCTGGTGGTCTCTTCAAAACCCCTCCCCATTCCGTCCAGACCTTGGACCCATCTACCATGGACTTTATTGTGGAACTTCCGCCTTCCAAGAGAAACACGGTTATAGGGTGACTGTAGACCGCTTAGCCAAAATGGCCCATTTTGTACCCCTCCCTAAACTACCATCTTCAACGGAGTAGCTCAACTATTTATTTCACATATCTTCCGCTTTCATGGACTCCCTTCTGAAAGTGATCTGACAGAGGTACTCAATTTGTTTCCAAATTCTGGAGAGCACTTTGTAAGTCCATGAACATCAAGTTAACAATTTCTTCGGCTTACCAACCCACAGTCCAACGGGGCTACTGAACGCACTAACCAGTCTTTGGAACATATCTCGTTGTTACATTTCCTATACCAGGATGATTGGGCTGACCTTCTGCCTTGGGCTGAGTTTGCCCATAACAATTCACCTCATGCTTCTACTGGGAAATCTCCTTTTTGGTGTGTCTTTGGGACAAATCTAGATGTTTTCCGCAAGATTTTCTTTTCACAAAAGTACCTGCTGCCAATGACTCTGCAGCCCAGATGACCGCTATTGGCATGCTACGGAAATCAGCCTTCAGAAATCTGCTTTGGTGCAAAAAAACTGCAGCAGATAGGAGACGTAGAGAACCCCCAGCGTATTCTGTCGGAGATAAAGTATGGCTCTCTTCTGCTCATATTAACCTAACGGGTTCCTTCCTCCAAACTGGGACCCAAATTTATTGGTCCTTTTCTATCCGGAATTATCGGCCCAGTGGCTGTTCGCCTTCAACTTCCTTCCAGCATGCGGATTCCTAACGTGTTTCATATTTCTCTCATCAAACCAGTATGTTCTAATCAGTATTCCACATCCTTACTACCTCCCGTTCCGATTCCGTTGGTGGTCAGCAGGAAGTTTGAGGTCGAGAAGATCTTGGACTCTAGATCTGGAGGAGGTCTCTGCAGTATTTGGTCCACTGGAAAGGTTTTGGTCGGAAGAAAGAGCTTGGATTAAACACTATGATTTGCACGCTCCTCGTCTAGTTAAAGCTTTCCACAGGAGTTTTCCAGGGGAAACTGGCCCGTGGGTCCTGTGGCCCCCCGATAAAGGGGGGGGGTACTGTCACGAACTTACCTGCCGCTCCGGTCCCGCGCCGCACTGCACTTCCGGTGTGGGCGGCGTCGACTCATGACGTCACGCCGCCGACACGCCGGGCGGCGCGAAAGTTTAAAAGCCGGTGTCCTCCTCCGGACCCGGTGCCCGATTGTAGCATTCTGCTACCTCCCTGGCTCCTGTACTTACCTGCCTTGGATCCTGCTCCTTATACTCACCTTGCATGCATCCAATACTTACCTTGCCTGTATCCAGTACCTGATCTTACCTGTTTTCAGTGTCTCACCTTGCCTGCATCCAGTTACTTACCTAGCCAGCATCAGCCTTCAGTTCCAGCAGCACATTTGGTCCAGCCTACAGTTCCCAAGCAGCACCTTTGGTCCAGCCTACAGTTCCCAGCAGCACCTTTGGTCCAGCATACAACCTTCAGTTCTCAGCAGCACCTTTGGTCCAGCCTACAGTACCCAGCAGCACCCTTGTTCCAGTAAACAGCCTACAGTACCAGCCGAACCTTGTTCCAGTATCCACCTACATTTCCAGCAGCCTCAGTATCCTGCACCTTCCGGACTGTCAGCCTCCTCCTAAAAGCGTACTGTGAGTACCCGGCCGTCCGGCCATTTATTACACTACATGTTTTTAGAACACATCTATGAAGATATCGATTTTTCCATTTGGTCTGTATAGGAATAATTTTAGCTTGGACTTGAAATGAGTTCTGCTATTTTGTCTTTCACGTGAAAGCACCCTCACCCCCTTCTTTCTCGGTGTGTTTTAGCGTTTGCAATGTAGGCTAATTTTTTCCTTTACAATGCGAGGTCAATTGTTAGCATTCAGGGTGCGTGCTTTATGCTCTTCTTTTTGGTAGCGTTAATAAGGGCTAGGCAACACTTGCGCTTTTTTCACACGTTTGCGCACGCAAATAAATGCACATGCGTTTTGGGTAAAATGGAAATTGCAGGAACGCATCAAGTTCCTCAATTTCTGACGTGCATGCGATTGTGCATATGTTTCCCTTTTGGTTAACACCATTTTTGTGGCGTAAATGCATGCATTTCCGTAACCGAAAAAGTTGAAATTGCACGCGCAAACACCAAACGCAGAAGGCTCGCGCGCACAATTTTGTGCAATAGTGTTCGTGCATTGGTGTGCGATTCATGTGCGTTGCAGTCTGGCCTCAGGGTGGCTCAGGACACACTGCTACGCACAGGAATGGGACACAAAATTGCAAGCACTATTGGCCGTGATTGTTGTACATTTTGGCTTTGCACATGCGTTTTTTCCATCTTGCGTTATGGAAACGCATGCGTTAATGCATCCAAAATGGTGAACGCATATACAGGGTTATTCAATAAAAGTTCGTATCGTTTAAAATGGTGCTAATTTTGCCGCAACCAATCAGATGTTAGCTTTCAAATGTTAAATAAGATCGGATTGGTTGGGGCAAAATTAGCACCATTTTAAACGATAAGAACTTTTTTTGAATAACCCTGATATTCTCCCAAAGCGAACGGACATGCAATCTGAAATTTCGGGATCTTTTGCATTCCCGCAATTTCAATAGTTTCTAAAATAGCAGGTGCAAACGTCAACGCAAAACGCGGACACAAATGCTAAAAATGCGCTGGTTTGGCTTCACCCTTTAAAAAAAAAATCATTCTGTTCGTCTTGCTAATGCGCAATCACCTTTTGAATGCACGTTCGCCTTCCTACTACCTGCTCATCTTGCTAATGCACGTTCACTTTCCTAATAAGCCTTTTGAATGCGCGATCGCCTTTTGAATGCGCGATCGCCTTCCTAATGCCCATGCGCGTTCGTCTTTCGACTGGGCGTTTTTTCTGGTGACTAGGCATGTTGTTCACTTTCTTGGTTTAGTTTCTCAAAATTCTCCCAATTTTCGCATAATTGAAATATAGTGCCAATAATGTTTAACAGCTGGCTAGCCGCTAAAAAAGATCGGATGTGTTTTTCCCTTATTTGGACACAGATTGGGCCGACTTTAGAAAACAGGAACAATAAGGTTTGATTGATAACAAACACTATTTAAACCAGCAGATTAAGCAGATCCTTGTGGGTAGAGAAAATGAGTGAGGAGATCCTGATTGTGGCAATCTAATTACGTCAGCAGCTGCTGTGTTGCTGGATGAGGAGGAACACAGGCAGCGTGGAGAGCGGAGGAGGGAAAATTTTTCTGCTAGGATCAGACAGCCTCGTTTCTTTTGAAGGAGATTTGGTCTTCTGGACGAGCTGTCTGATGAGGAGGTTGTGCGTCACTTTTGACTAAATCGCCCAGCCATACAGGAGTTGTACGGCAAACTGGGCGATTTGTTGGAGCCAACAACAAGGCGTAATGTGGCATTGACTGGGATGACAAAGCTTTTGTCTGTCCTTTATTTATTTGGCAATGCCACATTACAGCCTGTGATGTCACAACTCCTTGGCATGAGTCAGCCTTCTTTTTCTAGGATCCTTCCCAAGGTTCCTTGAGCAATTTTGCCCTTGTCCAGAGAATATATCCACTTTCCATCCAGTAAGTCAGAGTGGCAAAACATCTAATCAGATTTTTTCCAGCTAGGGGGTTTTCCCAACTGCCTAGGAGCCATTGATTGCATGCATATTGCGCTCGCACCACCTAAACACAGAATAGAAGTGGATCTTAACAGAAAACACTTCCATTCTCTTAATGTTCAGGTGGTGTGTGATTCCCACCTGCGCATTATGAGTATAAACAGTGCATTTCCTGGAAGTTGCAATGACTCCCATATTTTGCGCCAGTCAGCTCTGTACCACAAGTTTACCAGCGGACGGATGCCATAGGGCTGGCTTGTGGGTAAGTGGTTCTTTTACTCCAATTTCAAGGGAATGTGTATCCAAATGACTTACATCCATTATTTCCCCTTTCCAAATAGGAGACGCAGGGTATGGGATTCATTCCTGGCTCATGACCCCCCTGAGGAATCCAAGGACACCGGCAGAGAGGCGCTATAATTTAGCACACTGTCAGACAAGAAACGTGATTGAAAGACTCTTCGGAGTCTTGAAATCACCTTTTCGGTGTCTCTCATCTACCGGTGGGAAACTCCTTTATTCTCCCGGGAAGATGTCAGATATCACCATTGTGTGTGCTGTGCTCCATAATTTAGCAATAAAGCATGGGGTACAGCTGCACAATGATGATATGCTGCCAGCCAAGGATGAGGGGCCATCTGTAGATGCTGAGGATTCCTCTGAAGATGGACAAGGGCACTATTAATTGCATCCTTTTTTTAGGGTAAGTTGAGATGACCAATGTAAAGGTATTTAACAATGTTATACGTGTCCAAAAAAACATGTTTAATGTCATACGGTATGCTATACTGATTCTCTTTTCCCTTTATTAGGATCCTAAAGAAGGCTGACCTGCCCCTAACTGACACTGACTGCTACTACTTTTGGGTATGTCTCATTTAGTTTAACAAGTGTTTCATTACATCCTAATGCTATTTTAGAAGGACCAGTAGAATGAATAATCAATAGGAATGTATTGTTACCCCCCCCAACTCCCCATACTCGTTGCATAGCTCCCTCACACACCTCCAATAGGCTGCTCCCCTCTATTACATACAGAGGGTTTGACGCACTATAGCAAGTCACTGTTCCATGTAGTGACGTTTGCTCTCCTTCCATATGTGCCAGTTTAAACGAGCATTAATGCATTTTGTTTTGGTTAAACCTCAAACAAATTTGCCTTTCCAAAGAGGAAACCTTCTAGAATGTATATAGATTAACTGTGAAGATTTTAAATGATTGTGTGTTTCTTAATGTACAGGGGCGTAGCTACCAGGGGTGCAGGGGATGCGAATGGTAAGGTTCTGAAAATACCAGTCTGTGTGGCAACTGCTTTCCCAGTGTTCTGTGTACAAAAGCATTTTGAACATGATCTGTGTTCCAAGGATTTAACCAGTACCTGGCTCTGCAGTGCCAGTTTTCCCAAAAATGTATCAATGGTGCATGCCAATGTCCTCATGCTAGCATTGCAATGGTGCTAATTAGAAGGTGAAATGTGGATTGCAGTCTTTACTAGCTGCTTTGCACCTGTGTGGAAATCACAAAATGGTTTTGAGGCAAGTGCCACTTTAACAGCAGCCATTAGCTAGCTGGTGTTAAATAGTGTAGTTAAAAGTGGTGCAAATGCTTTCTTAAATACATAGCTCCCGTTGCATATATGTCTTTAGGAATACTTCTTCAGCTGGTGCTAATATGTAATGAAACTTGCAGTATCCAATTTAATCTTGAGCACAACTTTAACCTTGATTTTCAGCACAGAGCATGTATGCTCATGACACCCACTATCTATTCATGAAATATACCTTACGTCAGCTAACATGACATTATACAGAAATTGTATTTGCCAAATCACAGAGTATGAGAAGCAAAGAGCTGAGGAGGAAGAAAACACAGATGACATGAACCTGCTCCCTCCACAACAGACACCCCACTACTACTGCTGAGGACGCCCACATATCGATCTGGACATTGACATTAACAGAAGACAAATGTCAAAGAAATGTTTGGAAAATCAAAAGCACGTTTAATCATATGAACAATATAGAAAAAAAAACAAATAAAACTACTGACTAGAAGCTAGTCGACTGCTTCTTCTAGCTGGTTTTTCTGAAGTTTTGGCCTGCTTTTTGCTTTTGGCAACAGGGCCTGCACTTCCTGCTGA
Source organism: Hymenochirus boettgeri (assembly GCA_019447015.1). Taxonomy (NCBI): domain Eukaryota; kingdom Metazoa; phylum Chordata; class Amphibia; order Anura; family Pipidae; genus Hymenochirus; species Hymenochirus boettgeri. Next base: position 100,956,511 of record CM033474.1, on the reverse strand, counting down.
ACATTCTCCCATCTCCGCAGCAGATGTAGGATCCCCCACGGCTTGCTGGGCCTGGAGAATCTGTAGCTTTTGGAGCTTGATGTTTTTTTATCTCCTTTAAAAGGTGCAGCTCCTCCCTTTTTAATTTCAACATTTCCTGCTGATACAGGTTTTGTTGGTGTGTGAACTCTGCCACCTTCCCATAGATTTTTGTCAAGATGTTATACTTCCGACTTCTTTCTTGGCGTCGTTGCCTGCTGATTCTTCTCAGCAGAGTTTCGTTGGCCAACACATGTTGGAGTAATTGGCTCCTTTGTGCCGCTGTAGTCGGAGGGCTGGGAGGCTGGGTCAAGGGAGTCACGTCAACAGTCTGCGGAACTGTGCATTCCCAAGCCAGCGAAACCTGGCGGAGTACGATGGGGGTATCCTCTACATTTAAAAAGAAGGAAGAAAAATTAGCCATATTGCTAGGTATTATCAAAGTCATAAGTAAAGAGAAATGGGGTTGACTGGAAGCTCACCACAGATGAACAGGACAGAAAGATGATCAATGACACTAACTTAATCCCATAGGACATGTGTGAAGTTGTAGTTGACTTTGGGTTGTGGAAATATAATGTTTAGTTATGCATGTCTCAGTAATCAGTTTCACAGACTAAACTTGTTGTTTGTTTCCTCAGATTGTTTCTCTTTTTTCAACGACACTTACCATTATCTTCAGGTTCTGAAGCCACTGCTGGTAGGTCTATATCTCCTGGACCCTCCGGTGTTGCTGGCCTGGCTATGTCATCTGGATCCTCAAGTGTGGCTGGCATCTGAGGTACATCTGTTCAAAAATGAGAAATATTGAAATAATGCAAAGACAATTACACAATCATGGTCATCAATCTCAAATGTTGATTTTAGTTTAAAAGTGTGTCTGTCTTTGTCCATGTGGGTGTATCTTTGTCTGTCCGTGTCTGTGTCCATCCGTGTGTGTCTGTCCGTATCTGTGTCTCTCCATGTCTGTGTATGTGTCTGTCTGTCTCTGTGTCTGCATGTGTACAATTCCCTTCAAATAAGAAGTTAAACTTAAGAATAAACTCTTATTTGTTGGCTTCCTCATTACTAATGTCATAATATTGTTAGATAACATATGTAACATTTCACATTTACCTTCTTGGTCAGTGTCCGCAAATGGTCTTTCTAAACCAACCACGACCTCTCCTCCCATTGCAGCATACAGTTGTTGTTCATATTCAGTGAGGCGAACCTCCTCATAGGGTCCGCCCCCTGTTCTTTGACCCAAATTTTTGTTTCTGGCCAACTTTTTCTTGATGGAACTAAGTAGAAAGACAAGATTTGGGACAAAGGGATTAATACATTTATATCACAATTGTATGTTGCTGGACTATATTGTTGCAATCTTTGTTCTAAGATACATTATTTTTTTTATAAAATGAGTAAGATATTCCAATTGCTTCTCTTTAATTGTTTGTATAGTAACCAAATAAACATTTACCCCTTTATATCACTTAGTCTTTTTTTGACTAATGAGACATCCCTTCTGTATGTGCTCACAGCATTCACTTGGTTGGCAATTTGGGTCCAAATTTTATTTTTCCGGCCGCTGATAATTTTAAGGACTGTGCACCAAATAATATGTCCCATTTGGGGACAACTGCTTTCACAAGTGCCCTATTCTCATCATAGGTAAAATGCACATTTCGGAGGCCTCCACCTAATATATGACAGAAGTGAAAGCATTTAGAATGTTATTATTCACATAAATACGGTTTTAAGAGTCAACCTGCCTTTATCTTACCCAGTTTTTGTGTTTCCCCCTCTTCCAAAGTTGCCTTTGTTTTGCTTTTTGTTCCTTTAGGTGGGGAGGTGGGAACTGGAATGGCAACCTCCGAAGGGGAGGCATGCAGAGGCTCTGTTGGGGACATCGGAGTCTGCTCCAGTTCCTGAGCTTCCTCTGAGCTCAGCTCCAAATCTGAAAGGTCCTCCTCCAGCATTTGCTCAAATATGGCTTTTAGGCGTGCAGCACGCTTAGCTTTTGGAAGTGTGCCATAATGGGTTGGAGCTGCCACATCTGAATCTGTTAGCAAAAAAACATTGTTTTCTTTTATTTTACATATTTTTCTTTGTAGAGTCACAAACCAACTGTGCAGGCCAAAGGGTTTGTGTATTTTGTTGGTTGGTGGGAAGTCTGCGTGCAATTGTTTGATGTTTTGAAGAAACATTTTAATTTCAGAATCTTTTGTGTCAATTCCTTGAGAGGGTCTCTCATGTTTCCCTATTTCACAGTAGACTTTTCCTATCTCCCTGCACAAGCTAATTTTTGCTTTCATCTAAGCATCATGTAAGAACACAAAGGACAAATGTGTGAGTTATTTTCACATTAACTATGTGTGCTAAGGAACCATGTTGTAACCTACACCAAAGTGACATACCTCCTAATATTTGCATTTAAGGAGTAAGGAGGATTGTTGTGTTTGTGCATAACTATGTTGTATATTTTTGTTTGGTCAGCATGGAATACAACAGCATTTGTGTAGATACACACCTAATGCAAGTTCCTGACACTGCAAAGAAGGCCCCCCCAAAAAAGGGAACACGCTTTGTCAATATTATGTGAACATTTCCAGAGTGACTGTTGCATAATGTGTAATTACATTTAGTTAGTTCAAATCCTCCAAACTCCACACCCCACACACCAAGGGTTAAGATCAGCCAAACAACAAGCTAACTTAGAGGAGTTAACTCCCTGTGTGTTTTCACAATTCATAGTGCGATTACCTACATAAATAGAGGGAGATGTAAGGAAAACAGTTATGCTTCCAAACGTTGCACATTTGTCCCAAAGATGATATTTACCATAGGAAATTATATAGGTTTAGAATTAGATACATCATTCTAAAATAATAAGTTCATCTAACCTATCACATTATATTAGGTTAGATTTTTTTAGGAAAAAAATTACTAATTCAACGTAGGAATATGTCATAATTATTGGGGACCAACATTCATGTGTATTGGCAAACTACTACCAGACATCTTGGTCCTTTTGTCAGACACAAATCCAGGCATCCTCGTCTTTCATTTGCTCCAATTGTTTAGGAGGTCCTTTATCCAAATGTCCATGTGAGATTTCCTGGAAATGTTCCTATGCAGACTCCATAATTACCCTTTTATTTTAGAAAGCGAATAGCGAAAGCGAGCATGTATTTTTGCGTTAAAATCCATACATAAGATGTTTGATGTAATGTCTGCCTATTATATGTTGAGATTGGCTTAATTATTCTCCCCAAAGTTAAGATGGGATATATTCTATTTGAAACACAAATAATGAATTCTTGAAAACAATGTTCCATCCTTGCATAGGCAGGGACACTTCTCCACACAACATGCCCTATTATTCCTAACAGATTAGTAAATGTAAGGCTGGGTACATATAGGAAATTTGTTGGAAATGAATGATTGTTCATAATTATGTGGCCCAAAAATAGATTAACATGTGTGCAGGCCAAACAAGTTCATTCCCCCATTTATCAGACTTGCCAATCGGGTATGATTGTGCGGTTCCCTATGGGGCTGCACGATGTGGCATTATAATGGAATATGTCTTGGAAAAGCGAACGTGCATTAGAAAGGCGATCGCACATTAGAATGGAATATGCCTTGGAAAAGCGAACACGCATTAGAAAGGCGATCGCGCATTAGAATGCAATATGCCTTGCATTAGAAAGGCGATTGCGCATTATAATGGAATATGCCTTGGAAAAGCGAACGTGCATTAGAAAGGCGATCACACATTAGAATGGAATATGCCTTGGAAAAGCGAACGCGCATTAGAAAGGCGATCGCGCATTATAATGGAATATGCCTTGCATTAGAAAGGCAATCGCGCATTAGAATGCAATATGCCTTGCATTAGAAAGGCGATCGCGCATTATAATGGAATATGCCTTGGAAAAGCGAACGCGCATTAGAAAGGCGATCGTGCATTAGAATGGAATATGCCTTGAAAAAAGCGATCACGCATTAGAAAGGCGATCGCACATTATAATGGAATATGCCTTGCATTAGAAAGGCGATCGCGCATTAGAATGGAATATGCCTTGGAAAAGCGATCGCGCATTAGAAAGGCGATCGCGCATTAGAATGGATTATGCCTTGGAAAAGCGATCGCGCATTAGAAAGGCGAATGTGCAGTGGAAAAGAAAATTGTATTCCAATTGAGAAATTCTAAAAAGATTGGCTAAATAAGACATGGCTGACTTATTGATGAATGTGAGGTGGCCATTTTGAATTTTTTTCTAGTGGGCTTTTCTTGTTGCGAATGGTTTTTGCAATGCAGTCATCCAGATGCGTTAAGTTTTCGCTGTGATACTTTTCGCTCTTTATCGCGCCCCTTCGCTTTTTTCAGACGCGAAGTGTGTTAGTTTTTCTTTTTTATAAATAACGCAAAACGAAGCCCCAAATGGCGCTATTTCCGCTGCGATGTGCTGCGGTAATTATTTGGCGAAAAAGACAATCCTTTATAAATATGCCCCTTAGTGTCTTTATACCATTGACACTAATATCAATTTATTAATTTTGCTTGAAAGAGCCAAATTACTGTTCTTTATATTTCTTCTATTCCCCCTATTTTCGAGCAACAGATACTAAACTAGGTATGAAGGGAGGGTGAACCCCCCAAAACGTTGGAGTGATGCTTTGTGGTTTTGAATAAATGGGTTAAATACCCTTAATATGCAATTTTTGGAAAAATGACAAGTGCTGTCCTGTTTTGATTACTATATATAGGATATCTAAAGGGGGGCAGTACAGTTGTAAATAAGAAAACAACAATTTCAGCTGCTAGAAGTGTGGACATGTAATGGGGGTGATGTTATTTTTTTTTTATATTGTTAAATAGGTAGAACATTTTGAGATTTGTAATCAAAACCCAGATCTCTTTTTTAATGAAATGGTCCGAGGGTACTATAGCCCTGTAAATACAAAAGTACACACCTGATACACACCTAACCCAGCCCATGTTTTCATGGCATCTAAATCTAACTCATAAGTTAGCTTTACTGCCATAAACACAAAACCATACTCACTTACACCACAAAGACACAGGTACACACCACTACTGATGCACAAACCCCACACCCACCCTTATGGTTTCATGGAAATTATACACACGATAATAAAAATATATGTTGTTAGTTAAAATGATTAAATTAAACCTCTTCCACTGTTTAAGTTATATTATTGTGTTTAAAAACCTGCAATACACACACACACACTCCCTGTAGTGTGTGTGTGTATAATGTAGTCTTTAAAATCAAACTTAAACTTTCCCCTCTTAGTTCATTATAGAAATATCCCAAGGATCAGATATGCTCACAGGTTTAATACCATAGGAATATTACATTCATTTTTAAAAAGAAATACTTTTTCTTACATTCAGTACTGACATAAAATCTTCTAGTTATTTGGAAACAAATGTGAACATATAACACTACTGTGGTGACATTACCATTATGTATAATGCCTTGATGAAACAACACTGCTTGTAATCAGTATTGCCATTTTGTCAACAAAAAAAAAACAGAATTAAAAGGTGATTGTATTCCTGTGAATGCACCGTCATTTTACAGTAACTTAATCTTTATTCCTTCTAGATGAATGATCACATAAAAATGTTTGCATTGCAAACACTGTTTGGAAAGGTAGCTTACAAAACTAAGCTTCCTTGAAATACTTAAAATTAAATATTACAGCTGAATATTCCTCTATATTGTTTTCTAACACTCACCCTTGATGTAGATTTCATGGATGAGGGCAGTGTACTACAGTGTGAGCAATATGAGCATTTAACTGAAGTAATTTAATTAACTGTAGATAAGCGTCTTACAACACTACAGTGCCAAATGTTTAATCTGTACAATATACAGGAATTATTTTACTGTGGTTTGATCAGACATCCGTTAATATTTACCTTCAGAGTTTCAATCAGGTGTTTTTTAAATTCTGGTTTCTTAGAATTTAAAGGCTATGTCCACCCCTAAAATAGAATTTTAATATTCTGCTCCCCCATGTCCCCCAGCCCCAACCACATGTTTTGTTTTTTCAAAAAGCTCCCCAAACTCTTACTTACCTCCCCTCGATCCTCCACCGCACTGCCGGCCCTCTGCTTGCGAGAATGCAAGCAGAGGGGCGGGACCGGCAGTCGCGTATGTGATTGGCTGAGCGGCAGCCAATCACGGACGCGGCTGCCGGTCATTCAGTTCAGCGGAGGAAAGCGGAGAGGTAAGTAAGAGTTTGGGAGCTTTTTAAAAAAAAAACATGCGGTTGGGCTGGGGGACATGGGGGAGCGCAGAATTAAGGGGGTTTATGCTAGGGGGAGGGATAGTAGAACGGGAGGGAGAGGGGAGGGAGAGGGAGGGGGGAGAAGGGCTGCAGCACGCATGGCAGGAATCTCCGGAGGCCAGGTAGCAGCAGTGTCCTATATGGACCTGCTAGCCTCCTGGTGCAGTTTTTTGGAACTTTGGGGGGGGACTACAGGAGAACCAGATGGAGTTGGGATGTGAGGTAAGGATTAAACTACACTACATGGTGGGGCCAGTAGTTGGGGGGATTATAGTTTTGGGGGTGGACATGCCCTTTAAGAAAGATGTTGGGTATTCTAGAACCCAAATGAAAGAACAACACTTGATATGATTACCATTAGAAATGTATCTTTCCACTTATAGTGTCTTTTTACCATTTTCAACAATGTATACCATGCTAGATTTGCGATTGCAACAAAGCATGATCTTTTAAATGCATTTAATACGGTGCTTTGAACACAAAGCAAATTTTCTTTTAAATATAATTCTACTAGCAAACCCCCTATTCTAAAAAACAATCGCATATCCACCACTGTGCAACTGCCCCATCCTCCGGTGCACCCCTGTAAACTACTCCCACTGTTCATCACATGGGCAGCAGTTAATATAGAGTAAGTGTCCCCACATAGAGAGTTAATACAAAGTAAGTGCCCACACACAGTATTAATACACATTATGTACCCCCATATAGCGAGTGCGAATATATGTGTCCCCACATAGAGAATGTTAATACACAGTAAGTGCCCCCAATACAGAGTATCCATATACCGTAAGCCCCCAATACAGTGTCCATATACAGTAAGCCCCCCAATACAGTGTCCATATACAGCAAGCCCTCCAATACACTGTGTCCATATACAGCAAGCCCCCAATAGTGTCTATATACAGTAAGCCCCCAATACAGAGTGTCCATATACAGTAAGCCCCCCATTACAGTGTCCATTGGGGGACTTACTGTATATGCACACTCTGCATTGGGGGCTTACTGTATATGGACACTCTGTATTGGGAGCTTACTGTATATGGACACTCTGTATTGTGGGCTTGCTGTATATGGACACTCTGTATTGGGGCTTACTGTATATGCACACTGTTCTGGGGGACTTAATATATACACATACTCTGTATAGGGGGGAGAAATGCAAAAGTTTGCGAATCGTAACTGAAGTAAAAAAGGTTAGAAGTTAGGACTTTCCAGACTGGGGTTACCTTGATGTGGTTGGAAGGCTTTTCATTCATGTGATCACAGTAAAGTATACTAAAACCCCTTTGTTTGTAATGTATGCCAGTGTGCAGATAATATGATATATGGGGCCTAGGAATGTGCATTGATTTTCCTTTCTATGTATATGTTTGTGTGTGCGTGTGTGTATGTTTTTAGCTTTTGCGACTAACTGCTGTGTTTAATAGTGAGTGGACATTTCAGGTCGAGCAATGGTCTTTTTCTCTCCAAAATGCTCACTTCCTTGGAATGTTAAATTGGTTATGTTAAAAGTTATTTTTACCTCATTGGCTGTTGAGTGGGTCAAATATGCTCAGATTTCTACTTAGCAACTAACTGTCCCAAGGAAATGAGTAAAGTTGAAGGCCACTTTACTAGCCTATAACTCCAGAGAAGCTATATTCATCTTCCAGGGCTTGTTTGAAAGGTATGGGAGAGTTATTTTTAATAGGCTTGTGTGGAGATCACAATTACTTTTCCAATACGTAGTTAGTGTGTTCAAAAAGAGACACTTCAAAAACACCATATGCTTTAAGCTCAGCAACACACTGAGGAACCCACTGGTTCATCCTAATGATCCAATGCTAATTTACAAGAAAAAATACATTGCATTTGCATTGCAGTGAAGAAAACGTTTTTTGTATGTCTGGTAGACTAAACAGCTTCACCAACGTATAACCCTCAGGCCACAAATCAGTTGGGTTCTCTTTAGGAGGCCAATCGGGTCAGAGTAAAGAAACCAAGCCTGAATAGTAGTGGTTGGCTGGACATAAATGGCCTGCCACTGGTCAGTTTAATAGCACACCTTGCTGTTACATGCATATTTAGCCACATTCCATGGTATTTATTACCAAAAAGATTCCTGAACAAGTCATTCTGAATTGATGATTAGCAAATTCAAGAACTACAGAAGTCCAGTTCATCTGAGTATCACAGATATGCCCCAGATATTCCTCACAATCCTTGCATCATTTATTTTGTAACAGAACAGGGAATTATCGAGGGTAAGAGTGCATTTGAAAACTCCTCACTTTGCCTGTATTTTCTATAAAGAAATTTGGTGCCAGCATATATACCATACAATCAGTGCCACTTTATGCATACTATATGATGTATCAGCTCAGGCACAAAATCAAATTATCACCATTCCAGACTTTATGGCTGGGAACAAACAAAGATTAAGCCAGTAAAAGGCATTGCGAGCAGCAGAGATCTTCAAAAGAAATGTGGGTATAATCACAATAATTTGTATAACATTGTTCACATACAGTGGTTTAGTTTGTCAATACATTGAGATAACCTGGGTTTAAATAACTATTTTTTGTTTACCCTTTTACTGCAATGTAGTAATAATTTACTGTAGCAAGTCCTGCAGTTAATTGAATTTTAACTATCCATTTTCTTAGCACAAAGAGACATCGCTTGCCTGAGTCAGTGGGGATGGGGAGGTGGAAGGTTTAGAGTTGATTGAATGTCTTGACTCCAGGTTTACTTCTGGTTAGGGATTACCCTAAAATTGTTTTGCATATTATGCATAACCAAACACTGATGTTTTGATCTAAATTAATATTTAAACTATAAAACCTTCAGGTAACTGATAGCTCCAGCTAAATTATGCAAATACCCTCACAAAATATTCAATGTGAACTTCACTTGAGTTATAAAACCATACATTAAATTCTAAATATAGAACAGAGACTTTCACAAATACTTACAGGCTGTAAAAGATAGATCAGAGATTTCTCCTGAATAATTATTACTGGCAAAGGTTTAACAGTGTGATAGAGTGTCTCCACTGAGGCCATAATCTGGTCAAACCTTCCACCAAGACCGCCCAGTACAACTATTTCATCAACCTGAAAAAGAAAAGTGATTCTGTATAACAAGTATAACATGTCCTAGTGAGATAAAAAGCTACACTAAGAATAGACAAAAACTAAGCTCTGTAAGAAAACATTAAATTGGCATTACTTTCCCAATCCTTGCCATTTTTGAAAGCCATGATACTGTAGTTTATTGGTGATCATTTTCCAACCACTCCTTTAAAACCTTGTGTAGTGATCTCTGTTATTAGCATGAGAATAATTACACTTGGCAATACAATTTTGAATGAATTTATGGATACATTTAGTGTATTTTTGCATTTTTGTAATAAAATGACTAACCTTAAAAGACTATTATTCCAATTTTCTTGTTCTAGCATTTAAATCTTTCAGTTTTTCAATCAGCACTGACCTCTCAGGTAGTAATTATGTATTACAATGCTATTAAAAGTCTCTAAAATTATTAACTCAAAATAAAATCCCCCAAATGCTGGATTAAAGGCTAATCACAAAGCCTCCACTCCTACCCTGCTTTCTAATCAACCTTGTGATAAGTGCCCAATAAATCTGGTTTAATTCGCAGGGAAACAACTGGGAGGAAAGTCCAGAGAGCTACAATTGCTCCCCTTGCAGCTATTCAAATTACGTTTGCTGTTCTAGATAACTCCCAGATTGGGTAATACCAGATTCATGTCATGCTACTTGCTGGCATTACCAAGGAACACACAACAGCCACAAGGACAATATTGAATTGATTGTGGCATGCGTCATTTGTGAGACACCCCTGTGTATGCCACAATCGACTGCAGTCTGACAAACATTGCAGGGCTGCCAGAAGCTAAGCTTTTACATGGCTTGGATGCTAATGCAATGAATCATAGCCAGGAGGCCCACGAACTAGTAGTTGTTCAACCACAACTAAGCTCTTAAGCTCAGAGATTCCTTGCTGGTAGTTCCAGGTACATTTTTCAAACCCAACACTGAGCGAATCTTTCAGGAGTTTGTACTTCTTTACACATTATTAAAGGGTATGTCCACTATTGTACCCAGCCACATAACCCCTTCCCTTAGCTTTGCAGCAGCATTTACTGAAACACTGCACTGGTAGGCTCTGCCCCCTCCTCTCCTTGCGTGATGAGGCCAATAGGAAGGCACGCTCGTTGCTGAGCGTGCCTTCCTATTGGCCTCATCGCCGACTGGAGGAGGGGGCGGAGCCTAACAGAGCAGCGTTTCAGTAACGCTGTGCTTCAAGTTACCCGAACACAGGGGTGAGGACCTAGTGGTTCAGGTCCTCACCCTGGGTAAAAGGTACTGACCAATGAAGAGGAGCAGAGAGAAAGTTGAGTATAATTGTCCTTTAAGCAAATCGTTATGTTTATTTTGGAATAGACAGAACATCAGTTGTAAACTAATTTCAGTTTAAGTGTATGTCCAATTTTTACATCATTAAGACTAAGGCATACCCAATAAACTGGTACAAATACCTCAGCACTATTGTTTGGATATAATCACTAAACACTGATTGAGAATGTTGCTCCTTCATCATGAGAAAATAATATAACTTAACAATAGGCAAAGTATTCTAAGGCAAAGTCATTTAGTTACCTAGTTTATCTGAACTTTTTGCTCCTTAAACATTTTGCTCATTAGTGCTTTTTAGAAAGAGGCAAGCATTCCAGTAAAAAAAATACACAGTGAAAATGTTCACTGCAGTTTGCAATGAAATATGTGGTGAAAATAACTTTGCAAAGTCTTTGATGGCATTAATACGTTTTGAGGTATTTCTTAGTTTATAACTTTGTTACTTGGAATATGCCATGAATATAAGTATATATCACTATGCTGAAAATAAGCCATACCTTTTTAACCTTTTTAAACTATTGCTAAAATAATGCCTGGGATGTTAGTCTATTTTACTTAACTTAACTCAAACTACTAAGAAAGTCCCCAGGGTGTGTTATGTATTTACCATCAGTATGCCATGATCCAGAAATAGGAAATGCCACTTATTTTTATCTGCTTAGGGAACTACCCTATTAAATGCGAAGATTTCTAGTGTAAAACATAATGCAAGGGGACACATACAAAAAAAGTTTAACTGTAAATGGAAATTGTAAATATCAGGTAAGCTCTGCCTGATAAACCCATTATTAGTTACAGGTCTTATTTCCACATTTACAGAACCTTCCAATTATTGTTCCCTGCTATGTTACCTAAATATCAGTTACTGTCCTGGTCTGGTATTGGTAGAAGTTCTGGTTATTTTTCTCTATTTTGCCATGTTATTAGCCTTAAAATAATAAATTCAGCGATATTACTACTGTATATAGACGTTAACGAAAATCATTGTGGCAATAATCTACATTTTTAAAAATACTGCACCAAACGCCATTCACATTTACTGTGACCATTTCCCCATTAAATTAACCAGTTGGTGAGTTACAGAACCTGGAATCTTTTCTAAAACATAAGGAGCTAAAGGGCCGATAAACAAGTATAAGGCAGGGCCCTCCTGAAAAATATTAGGACAAAAAGGGGACAACAATAATCTTTGTTAGACTAATCCCTCTAATCAGTAGAAAAATTCCAATTCTGTTCTGCATATTCAATGGGTATGAGAAGGCAAAATAATTTATCCATTAAAACTAAAAATGAAAGCCCCCAAAAATGGGAGTCCAAAAATTAAAAGAGTCGCTGGAAAGATACAGGCAACATTACTCTTTTCTGACCTTCAGTAGACCATTGATTATTATTTCAACATGCACTGAGGACTCTGTAGTTAAACCCGGCACAGAATGCCAAGTTTATTAAGGTGGAAAAAATTAAACTGCTCTAGTGTAAGCATGTATGCAATAAAGGTAAAAATATCAGGTTTGATAGTTAAGCATGCATAAAAAAACACAGGCACCCAATATAATTCCCAAAACATTCATATTTGTGTTTGTTTTGTAGTGTTAAACAAATGTTGTTTAAATGTATGCGTTACCCTCCACGATCCTGCCTGGTACCCACAATGCATTATCTAATGCTAAGTGATTACTGCATTGCGAGAACCCGGAAGGAAGAGCAGCACAGAGAGTAATTATTACATCTCCCAGCACAAGGGTAAAATAATATCATAGGTCATGCAATGACAGGACCCAATAGACAAAAAATAAGGGGAGCAATATCTCATTTTCAGACAAAGAATACATTAAACAAAGTACTTTTATATGCACTAATATGACCAGTGTGTTAATATTCCAATTTATCAACTAAGTAATATCTCTGATGAAGATGTATGCCGGATTTAAAAAAAAAAAAAACATTTTAAATTAGTGAATAAAAAAAACATAGTTGGCTATGAAAAGAAATTTCTGTGGGGCCTTAAATGGGCTTGAGAGCACAAAAGAATATAATCATTTCTAAGCAAAAACAAATGATCTGACAAAAGTAATAATACAGAAGTACATTTTAATAAGCTTGTAAAATATAACTCTAGTGAATGAAGAAAAGTATAACGAGCAATCTGAGAATACAGCTGAAGTTTTATGTCCCATACTTGCAATAACAGCGTCAGAAAAACAAAGAGTGTGCCTGCTTCTTGACAGCTTGTGTAAAATATCCTGTTGGGATTCCCAGTACGAGGACATTTTAAATTTCAATACCAGACTAATAAATCATACCTAAGCAAAAGTCTCCATTACCACAAAAGAAATAATGGTTATGTTTTCTGATGAGACAAATCAGAGAAAACATGCAGTCAAACTTAATAAATTTTACTTTTCTAATTGACAAAATGTTGAGAGCAGCTACAGTAGTTTTCGGTCATTAATTAAAACTATTAGCCATTTTAAAGAGCCTTTGCATTTTTTTTAAAGGGATAATAAGTCTACCTGCTTAAAATCCAAAATTTTTTGGACTAGAAAGGAAACCCAAAATGCTCTATTAAATCTTTAACCCTTCTTAGGGACTGACGAGAAAAGAAATTATCATCAATTATGCTGTGAATATAGAAAGGCTTTTGGCCTAGATTTAAGCAGTGATGAAGTAGTACATTGTACAATTTCAATTGCAGGTGGGAAAAAAAACTTTTATGAAAGTATTGTAATTTATTTTCATTTCCAAATTGGCTAGATTTACATTCTATAATCCCCCCAATTCTCAGATAAAGTATCCAGTATGGTAAGATAAAGGAATGTTCAGCCAATAAACCCAAATTTAATTTGCTTTATTCTATTTTTAGTGTATCTGTACCAATGACATGCAGCTTTCTTGATATGCTCTTTAAGAGTTATACTAAAATAAGAAGGGTATTTTTTTAATAATATGTTTTAACTGCAGTAGACTGGCAACAATGTATCATCTGATTGGTTAATGCAAAATAATAGCAGGTGTAAACTTTTGACCCTATTATTAAATACGCACAGAAATGTTTTCACTGCTTACTGTCATTTCTGTTTTCCAGTCACTCTTTAAGCACCTCTCTTTTGACCATGCAAGAAAACTTACAGCACATAAAATTTCTGTGCCCACAATCAATAGTATCTGTAAAATAGCATACTACTATACATGATATACACTTAGGAGGATGGGTCCTAATGAATGCATCCATAACAAGTGACCAGTTAACAGAAAATACTTTGGACATGATGCAGCAAGAGGTGCAAAAGTTTGCTTGTTCTATTAATTTTTCAGTACACAATCAGATGTTAACTCTTTTCTGGGTTACTACAATTAATCTGATTGGTTGCCATAAATCAATAGCATAAGCAAATGGAGATTCCCAAAATGAACAAAAAATAAAAGCCATACACACAGTAAAAAGATCCAATTCAATTTTACAAGCAACTGCTTAAAACTGTTTTCTCCCAATACAAATTCCTAAGAGGTTAAAATATTTAAATTGCGTGTAAGGAAGTTTGCCTATCATTTTTTGCAGCCAAAAAGCAGGCAAGTGATTTCATTAAATAGGCTTTAAAACCAGAAGCAACTTTTATGCCTCTTTATAACCTTTACAATACCAATCACAATCCACATTGCACTCTTGGGGTTACAAGCCTCTACATTATCTCCATCTTTTAGATCTTTTCAAAAAAGATCCCCATTGGCTAATGGGGATTTTCTCTCAAAATCTGTCTTTGGATCAGAAATTGTCTGGAAAATTGCATACAGTGGGACCTTAGCGTAATACTATTACTTATTCTATATTGTAACTGACAAATAGCTCATCATGAACAATTTCCACATGAGTAGAATCCATTAAAAGACACTTTCCTCAACCTTGATAAAACACATCCCCTGCAAGAGTTAGGGGAGAGTTAAAACATTGACTTTGGGTTTTGGTTGCCCCTAAATCTAAATCTAAAAGAAAGATATCTTGACAAATACTTTATTTTCCTTGATCTACCCCTTTTCTGCTCAAGAAATCTGCTTTTATGCTCTAACTACTCACACATGTATAGACATATTATACAAAAGGGTGACAAAATCTGAGAAGAGTGTACACACAAACTGAAATTGATTTGCAGTTCTCATTTAATTCACTACAAGACATTTATTAAGTCAAAACATAGCATAAGTAAGCTCTTATGACCATTATCTACAGATATAAAGCCAATAGCCACATTATAGATGTATAATGTCAATGGTATTTTAGGGTATATATTGGTTAAGACAACTCTAATTAGATTTATGAGGTATACCACAAGGAGATCTATTTTAATTTTAAACCTGGCAAGGGAATCAGTCAAGAGATTATAGCAGAAGGAGTCATCTGGTTTAATGATGTATGCATCCTTTCTAAGTCCTAAGAAAAAGCTAATTAATTTAAGTATCTGTAGAATGAATAGTCTTGTGGCTACGGTGATAACAGAAATTATGAAAATGTATCATATGAGAACACTCCTCTATTTGTTTCCTTTATACATTTGTGAATATTTAATAATGGCATTTGAATACACACAAACAATGTAACATACGAACATTATATAAAAATTCATAAAAAACTCTTTGCATAGCAATTCAGTTAATATTGTAGCAAACCAATGTAATGAAGTAACTGCTGATTTAGAAGACATTTAGAAGACATATGCACAATTCATATATATATATATATTTATTTATATATAATATATACTCATTTTAGTAAAGTATAGCACACTCATTTCATTGACGTGCACAGAGTATACCAAAGTGCTCAGTGCTTATAATAAATTAATAATTTAATAATTAAAAATAAAACAATCAAGAATAAAAATTTATTGTTGTGTTACAATATATTTTGAATGAAATCCGATGAGTGTGCTATACTTTACTAAAATGATTATGTATTAAGATTGTAGCAGCATCGGGGTCTTGACAAACGGAAGCTGAAGTGCACAGCCTGATGAAAATACTTATATATAGTGTATATATATATATATATATATATATATATATATATATATATAAACAAATAAGGAGCTCTCCTGGGTCTTCTTAAGTGTTTTATTCACATACGGTACTAGTGCAAAATATCTGGCGAAGTTTTGGTCTATATACTTTTATATATAATCCTTTTAAAGATTAGAGCACTCGTGGGTCTTCATAAACAAAAATGTATTGGTACATCTACGCGTTTCAGCTGGCTCAAGCAGCCGTCCTCAGGATGTTACAACAATACAGGTAAGTGAACCTCCCCCTGTGCTCCTCCTTGCAATCCTTAACCCCTGCCATACCTACTGTGATAAGATAATAAAACATTAACAGATATATTGCCACGTTGAAAAACTATTATGCTACTTTAAAATATATGTTACTATAAAATACAATATAACCCCTCTTAAATATTGTGGTCTGGGTTATAAACACCACAGTGCAATAAATGTCATAAAGTGCCAGATAAATACTATAAAAGGGGTGTCATGTTCTCTCAATTCCTGAGGGTCCTGTGTAATAATTCCAATGAAGACACAGCCAATGAACAATTACAGCTCATGGCTGAAAAATTTAGGGAACGTGGATATCACCCTAATGAAATTGAAACCCAAATGAATAGGGCCAAACTACATTTAGCGGAAGGGGCTATAGCTAAGAGCGAAAAAATTAGGAATAAGAAATTATGTAACATCCCTTACTCATTGCAATATTCCCCTTATTAAAGTGGGATCAAACAGAGTGTTAAAAAACATTGGGAATTGCTAAGCAGGGATAGTTCCCTTCCCTTTAAGGAAGTAAGTCCGATATTTGCATACAGACGTGGCAGGAACTTACGAAGCCTGTTAGTTAAAACAGAGATGGCACCCTAAATAACCAAACCGGTGGAAACGTGGCTTACCCGTAAGAAGGAGGGTTGCTTCAAGTGCATTGGCTGCCAAGCCTGCAACTATATGATTCCGGGTGGGGATTTCCCTCATCCTCATACTGGCCATAGATTTAAAATTAAATTTAAATTAACCTGTCTTAGTTCTGACGCCATATACATAATCACGTGTCCCTGTAGCAAACATTACATGGGAAAAACCACGACAACCCTCAGGGAGAGGATGGCAAATCACTGGTCCTCTATCCGGGCAGCATTGGCAGCAGGTGATAATGGGAAATCCAATGATTCAGAAAAAGAGATCAGATTTGGTGAACAATCAGTTGCATGTCACTTTAGGGAAAGGGGTCATTCACTTTCCACGTTTAGGTGGATGGCGATTGACCAAGTGGTTGGTATAAAAGATCCATCAGAAAGGGGGAGGAGGTTATTACACAGGGAAGCTGTCTGAATAAAAAAATTGGGTACCCTATCACCGAAAGGGCTGAATGAACAGTATGGCTTATCATGCTTTTTATAAAGTTTTATGGAACTGGTATATGAATAGAATTGTTACTTTTCTTCTTTCTGTTGTGCTACATTATTAATGGATGAGTTAGGTGGTTACATTGTATTGTGCTTCTAGCATATGGGTCTATACATCTGTAGATGAAAACATAGTAATCATTTTTGATTGTATAAGTCCTGATACTGTCTCATTGTGCTGTTTTATTGTATTTTATTGTCTCTTTAGTATAATAGTTTTTATACTACATAGTTTTTAGCACTATACCTCATTATAATTGTTTTTTATAATATTTTATAGTATTTATCTGGCACTTTATGACATTTATCACTATATTTATTGCACTGTGGTGTTTATAACCCAGACACAATATTTAAGAGGGGTTATATTGTATTTTATAGTAACATTTTATAGTAACATAATAGTTTTTCAACGTGGCAATATATCTGTTAATGTTTTATTATCTTATCACAGTAGGTATGGCAGGGGTTAAGGATTGCAAGGAGGAGCACAGGGGGAGGAGGCTGTTCACCAAAGGTTTTAAAAGTTCACTTACCTGTATTGTTGTAACATCCTGAGGAAGGCTGCTTGAGCCAGCTGTAACGCGTTTATGTTTATGAAGACCCACGAGTGCTCTAATCTTTGAAAAAACTGTACACAGCATATAGAGGCACCGGGGCATTTGAACATTTTATGTGAGTGCGGGACCCATGGCATACTGTACTTATATATATATATATATATATACATATATACACATACATACATACATACATACATACATACACACACATTAGAAAAGTGTGCCCATTGGTGCACAGTGAAAATTACTTGTATAAATATTTAATTTAATATGAGTAGTTACATAAACAAACAATTATCATTTCAGAGGACTCGTGGACATCCTTTAAGATTAGAAGAGAACTAGATTAAACTGTCTTCCAGCAAATATGGTAATGGTAACTTCATTAAATAGCTTTAAAAGTGGTCTGGATAAGTTCCCAAAACTCAAAAATATTAAAAAATTACTTATATTAATATATATAGTTCTGCTTGATCCAAGAATCCTTTTTAATTGCTATTTGGAGTCAGGAAGGATGTACTTACCGTAACCTCCATTACGATGTTGCTATGTATACAGCATATACAGTAGTTCAGAACAAGTGTACTACATAAGTGTAAACCAATTCTATCTAAAATTTGTATCTGGTGTAACTTAACTTTTATATTCCCTCTTTTGAAGATCTATTATTACTTTCATTTAAGGCAATAGCATAGCCTTTTGGTGATTGCAAGTCTAACGTGAATGATAACCCATGGTGCTCATAAGACATATTCTCTGCAATTTGTTGCACCTCAAGTCCAATCAAGTGGATTTGATGCTAATAAAAAATGTAATTTGGCAACTAAATGTTACCATAGAGGGATCCCACTGAACAAAATCACACCTATACTTTAAGTTCACATATTTTTAAGAGTCCAGAACAGAAATAACATTCAGACTCCTAGGAAATCTTAGTAATGAACAATCTTGTTAAAACGAAATGGTAGAAATTCATCAAGGAAGAATAAATGAAGCTGGAAATAAAATAATGGGGTTATTTTGCTGAAAATAAACTAGAAAGATAATATATGATAGATGTTACAGGTGTATTCATTTAATGTCTCTCTTTTTTTATCGCCTTAACCCGTTATATGCCACAGATGTATATATACGTCAGATCGTAAAGGGAAGCTAATACCTGTTTTCTTAGAGGAAGCACGGCGGTAAGGGATTCTCTCCATGATGTCAGAGGCTTTCCTCTGGCATTGGGGACCTTCCGTAGTTTTCCCCCAAGGTGGCCCTGTTGGTCTAGTGGAGGATAGCTTACTATAATATATATGAATAGATTTCAGAGATCCATTCACAAATAGAGGTTTTTCTAAGTCTGGCTAGTTAGCAATGAAAATGAAAAAAATGAAATACAGATCAATACTATATGATCAGTAATGATGGCCTAAGTGAGGCATGTCCAAGATGGCAAAATAGGCAGACATGATCACGGAGCTCCAATAAAACTCCGAGCGGAGATGCCGTAGAATTAAAGATAAGGAGCGTGATAGAGACAAACAAAGCCAGGCGGCGGATGGCAGGCTTTGTCATTTCACGCATGAGATGCCATGTGGAGATCAGGTATGGATGGAAAATATAAAAAGCAACAGAAGCGCCCCACTATCAAATACAAAACCCACTACCTCAAATCACCAAGGGACAACCCTGATATGACATGGCAGCAGAGCCATGAAATTTTGTTATATGCCAAAAATTATAGCAAAGTATCAATATCAACCCTTATGGAGCAGATGCTGCTTCGCCTAGCCCGCACAAAAGAAGTGCCAAGTTCCAATTCGAAAACCAATTGTTTGTGGTATTCCCCGACTTCTCTGTGGAATTACTAAAAAAACAGAAAACATTCCTGGAAAACAAAGAATCCTCAGAGACCAGTATATTAAATATGCCATGATATATTACGCTAAGGATCATGTAAAATGGATCACACATGTGTTTAAGCACAGATAAACAATTGCTATCGGTGGTAACATATAACCCAGACACTATCAGCATTTTTTGATATTGACACATACATACTAAATGCTACTTTTTTTATATGTCCTGCCTTCCACCCAATTTACGCCGCATTATTAATATGAACATTATAATATGGTGTTTGATACTTCCTTATACGATTTGGATTGTTTTACTTTTAATAGAGACTATAAATGTTTCGTACAATACACCAATACATCCAAGTCATTAAAAATTGGGTTACTAAATTGCATGATGGCGCCAATCTAGGGGTCTGCAACTCAATTAGGGCAAACATCTCACGTGATCTTTTGGTCAGAAATTCAAAAAGATACTCCTAAAGTATTTTTTTTTGTTGTTTTATCAAGTTGTCTTGTCTATTTGCACAGCCAATAAGGACTAGACTATATATATTGTTGAGGATAGGGTTTTGAACTTCACCACATATACCTGCTTGCAGAACGAGTGTGTGGGCTTTGTGCGAGTGGGCATTATATGTATGGGTAGCATTGAAGGTCTAAAAAAATGAAAGTCATTTCAGAAATTTTGGTTTGCAGACAATGTGAATGTCTTAAGCACTATTTTATTTGTGGGATTGTTGTTTAAGTGTAAGTAAATACAATCACTTTTTTCCTTCTTACTACTAGGATAAGCTTGTGGGGTTATTTAGTAAAACTTTTGGTACTGGGTTTCTAAAATAAATTGTTCACTGCATCTGTGTTGTTACCTGTAAAGTGGGGGAAGGGAGACTGGAAAAAGAAAGTCCTTTTTTTTATTTCCTCTCTTCCGATAGGAAGGGTGTGAAGTTAATGGGTTTGGATTGCCTATACACTGGGTTGTATTTGGTTTTGAACCTCACCATATAAATCAGCTTTTCAGAGCAAGTTCTCAAGCTTAAATCGAGTAGGCAGTGTGGTAACATTGAATGCATTAAATAACATAAGCCATGATAAACAAGAAGGAATTTATAACAAGTGTGCTGCTTACTTTTATGTTTAGGATGTTGGGAGTTTTGTTAGGGCCCCGCAATATGCATCATGACACATGTATGGGATTTTGGAGCAGCCGTTGCAAGGGATCTTTTTTTGTGTCAGATGTGAGTGGGTTGCACATTTGGAATCAGAGGTACAGAATCAAAAGGGGAAACTTGTAGCATTGTATAACTTGGCAAACCTAGGGGGAATGCAAGGGGGTGGAAATGGAGCAGGTAGTAGGGCTGCTCAGAAATAGCCAGTGGGCCGATCCCTTGAAAACACAGGAGACCAGCATCTCTTATACAAAGTAGGGAAAACCTAGTGCAAGGAAGACTAGGCAGGGGGTAGTGGTAGGGGATTCTATTATTAGAAAAGTGCCACCAAGACCGTACATACCAAATAGTGCTTTGCCTACATACACTTTGGCTGAAAGAGGGTATGGTACAGAAACAATTAGAAAAAGTTAATGTCGATAATGAACTAACACCTGATGAAATACATCCTTGGATCTTAAGGGAGCTTATCCTAGTTTTATCTAGCCCACAGAGAGGGGGGAGACACTGAAAATTTTGCTGTGTAATCACAGTCTGTACTTTGTCTCAAGAACTGATCTTATACATAGTAACGAACATGGATTCATGAGAAATAGATATTGTTAAACTAACTTGCTTGGTTTTTATAAAAAGGTGAGTAAGAATTAATATTCTGGCATAGCAGTGGATATAGTATACATAGATTTTGTTAAAGCTTTTGATACTGTGCAACACATGCAATTTATGTATGAACTAAGGTCAGTTGGGCTAGAAAAAAACATTTGCAAGTAGTGGTCAATGGGGCTACATCTATGTTGGCTAAAGTTCTAAGTTGGGGTTCCTCATGATTCTGTACTGGGGCCACTTCTATTTAATCTGTCTATAAATGACTATAGTGACTTACTGATGACACACTATGCAATTTCAATTGATGTGCAATTGCTGCAAGCAGACCTAGATAGATTGTCAAAATGGGCAGCAGAGTGGCAAATCAGATAATCTTGATAAATGTAAGGTGGAGCATTTGGGTTTAACAATTATTATTAGATGAATCACTGTTGGAAAAAGATTTGGGGGTTCTAGTAGATAACTGACTTAGCTGTAGCAAACAATGCCAGGCAGCAACAGATAGAGCTAGCAAGATATTGTCTGGTATAGAGAGGGTAATAGATTGAATGGAGAAAAATGTCTCATTTGTAAAATAAAGTGCAGATTTGGAATTCCATATATACAAGGGACATTTTGGAAATGTATTAATAGGACATATAATAAACTCTCTGAAGCATTATTTATCAAAACGTAAGATTAGATTAGAAGAAAATAAGTTTTAACTTCATGTTCGGAACGGTTTCTTTTACAGTGAGGTTGGTGAAACTGTAAACCAGTCTTCTAGCAGATGTGCTAATGGCAAGTTCTTTAAAGGGCATGTCCACCCCCAAAACTAAAATTTAACCCCTTACTGGCCACATCAAGTAGTTTAAAACAATCCTTACCTTACATTCCTGCTCAACATAGTTCCCCTGTTGTGCCCCTCCAAAGTCCAGGAAACTGCTGTGTAGGAGCAGTGTGTAACTCATGCTGTGCCTGAGACTTCCTCAACCTCATCAAGGTTGAGGCATGCTCCGTGCAGCCCTCCCTGCCTCTCAGCCAATCACAGACGCAGCTGCCGGTCCCACCCCCTGCTTTCAATTCCATGCAAGCAGAGGGCCTGAACACTGCAGCGGAGGAGAGAGGGCAGGTAAGTAAGAATCGGGGGACTTTCTAACAATTATATTAATGCGGTTGGGGCTGAGGGAGCATGCCCTACCACATATAAAAAGTTAAATTTTGGGGTGGACATGCCCTTTAAGAGTGGGTTGGATAAGTTTACAAAATATAGAAAATTACTGGTAATAATACTTATAGTTCTTGTTGATCCAGGTAACCTTTCCGGTTGCCATTTGGAGTCAGGAATGATTCACACCCCCCCCCCACCCACCCTCTTTTCAGATGGGATTTTTTTCCCTTTGGATCAAATATTAGGGCCCAAGAGTAGGCTATAGAGGTTGGACTGGATGGACGTTTATCTTTATTCCATTACTATGTAACAATGTATAAAATCAGAGTACTTAGTCAGTGAAAAGAGGCTGGTTTTGCCTAGTTCTGCTGTGGGTGTCAACTAAAGGTTATACGAATCCTGGTTTACACTGAGAGATCCGTGTCTCCAGGACAGCTTGCTTTCTATTGGCCACTGTGCGTGGGTGTTCTTTTTTAGGATGTTGCACTTTTAACTCCTACTGCACATGATAAGCTTGGCGGTTAGCCAGAGTTGAGACATGGAGGAGGTAACAGAGGGGAGGGGAAAGGGGGGAGTGCTGCACAGAGATATGATACCATGGAAAAACAAAGTCACTGACAGAGGTAGGAGAAAGGCAGCAGTGAATTTAACTTTGCAATGGGCCAATGTGTTTTTTTCACTATAGATGCACTTTAAACAGATGTAAGCACAGATTTCTAAAGAGTTTCTCAAAACGTGAGTGCCCTGACAGAGCCATAGGTGTATTTTTACCAGCTGCATTTTACTTTTTTCCCCCAGTTTGTAACAAAATGAAAAAAATACATTTTGTAATATAAATATAGTAAACTGGGCCGATATCAATCTGACATACGAACAGACATTTCCATTGACGGGCCCAAAAATTGTATATTTTTCCTGATCTTACAATATTATACCAATACTGGATTATGATTGGGAAAGTTAGTTTTATAAGTCAGTTAAACGATAGTAGTATTTTCTGAAGTTATGATTAAATGTAAATGTAATGTAACTTCACAATAGACGACATTAGAAATGAATTGTCAAACAAATTGAATGTTGAACAATATGTATGGTACATCTACATACAATTAAAATTGTACATCTGTCTATCGGTCAGTTTACGATCGCAATAACCTTTTATAGTGTGTGGCCACGTTGATTACACTTAAATCATATTATGAAGTATGGGGGAGATACAATATAGCCCTTTTCTGTCTAAAACCCACGTTAACCTTAAAAAATTTAGGGTTACGTGGGTTTTAGACGGAATTTAGTGCATTCTACCAAATGTTTTTGGAAATAGCGTTGTGCTTATGATCCAAAACCCCTACCTCGTAGCACAAAACTTAACGGTAAGGGTTGGGGAGTGTTAAGGTTGCGCTCCTTACCTTAGACCGATCCCGCGATGCAATAACTGACGTAATCTCGTTTACATCAGTTATTGTATTGCGGGATCGGGCTAAGGTAAGTTATGCGGCGTGGAGTATTGGATCTCCCTAAATGTATATTACAGTAATGTGTATAAAACACTGTAAATTAAAATTGTAGTATTACAGAATGAAATGCATAAGCCCAGTGTATACTGGTTTCTGATAATTAACACATACGACAACATTTTTGTGGATATGATACAGTATATTTACATTTAGGTTTCTTTGTTCTATTTTTTCTTGAAGCTTCCAAAGACACTTTGTGAAGTCTGTGTAATTTTGGTCTGGAGTTTCAATAAATTCACATCCCTATGAAAAGAATGAGAGAAATACAACAAATTACAAATTAAGCTAATTATTTCTTAAAGGGCATGTCCACCCCTGTAAATAACTTTTGGCACATAGTAGGGTTCCTTCCCCCAGCCCCAACCACTATAAAAGATTTTTCAGAAAGTTCCCAAAAACTCTACTGGGGCTGGGGGAAGGAACCCTACTATGTGCCAAAAGTTCTTTATGCTAGGGGAAGGGATTGCAACACGGGAGGGAGAGGAGGGCTGCAGTGCGCATGCCAAACTTCTCCCAGAGGGGAGACAGGAGGCAGAGTCCTATATGGACTCTGCTAGGCTCCTCGTGGCCTGTTTTTGGGACTTTGGGGAGGCATTACAGGAGAACCATTTGGAGCTGGGATGTAAAGTAAGGATTTTATTACACTACAGAGTGGGGCTAGTATGGGGTTAAGTTATAGTTTTGGGGGTGGAGATGCCCTTTAATGAAGAGGTAGGTACACTGAAGCACATTTTCTTGGGTAGGCTTACCGTATATACTCGAGTATCAACCACATTTTTTTTACCTTTAAATTCATCTTGAAAGTCTCCCCTCGGTTTATACTGGGGTCTGTGCTGATCTGGATGCAGCTGGACAAAATCACATAGCCATGGGAAAACAAAAGCTGTACCCTGTAACACAGAGAATCCTCTTGATTTCAGTGGATTAGGCAATTGTTGTCCTGCTCACTCAGATCAGCCCAGACTGCAAGGCAAATGGGAAAAAAAACAATCTTTAAGTGTTCAGGCTGTACAGAAAGGTATACAGACACATCTGTGTATGGGACTTTTTATGGGGCTGTGTATGGGACTTTATATGGGGCTGTGTATGGCACTTTCTATGGGGCTGTGTATTGGACTTTCTACAGGGCTGTCTGTGGGGCTGCCTATGGGAGAAAGTCAACCCTCGGTTTAAACTCGAGTCAAGTAGTTTTACTAGTTTATCAGTTAAAAGTAAGTACCTCGGTTTATATTAGGGACGGTTTATACGGTATCTATATTGCCAAGTATCAAGCATGAAAATGTTTTTACTAGAAAATTGGAATGCATCAGACTTATTATTTGCATTACCTTCCGGTTTGCTTGTGAAGGTTCTCATTCATCCAGGTCATGGTATATCTGTTGTATACAATTAGATCAACTGGACTTGAAGTTTAGTTCTTGAAGACGTTTCGCTAGTTATCCGACTGGCTTTCTCAATTCAGAATGACTTGTACAAGAATCTTTGGCAATTCCCAATTAGCATATCACAGCCAAGTGTTAAGGGCATGATTGGATAGTGGCTAATAGGTGTTATAGGAACGCCCAGAGTAAGGTGTCAAAACAGCATTGTACATGGCAGACAGTTGGTGTCGAACCCCCCACCTCTATTTAGGCTTGGTTTCTTTATTTTCACATAAATGGCCTCCTTAACACCTCTCTTGAACCAGTCATGTTCCTTTGCCAATATGTTAACATTACAATCTTCAAAGGTATGTCATTTATCCTTAAGATGCAGGTACACGGCTGAGTCCTGACCCGAGGAATTGGCTCTTCTATGCTGGGCCATACGTTGATGCAGTTGATGTTTGGTCTCCCCCACATACAAATCAGAGCATTCTTCACTGCACTGCACTGCGTATATGATGTCGCTTTTCTTGTGTTTTGGTATTGGGTCTTTTGAATGTACCAATTGCTGCCTCAGTGTGTTGTTCGGTTTAAAGCAGACAGGGACACAGTGTTTTTTGAAAATTCTTCTTAATTTCTCGGAGACCCCTGCTACATATGGGATGACAATGTTCTTTCTCCTGTCTTGCTTTTCTCCTTTACTGTTGGTATTCGTGTTCTTTTCTTTCCTTCTACTTCTTTTGACAAAGGCCCAGTCTGGATATCCACAAGTTTTAAGGGCTCCTCTGCAATGTTTCATTTATTTAGCCTTCGCTTCTGTGTTAGTGGGGATGTTCTCAGCTCTGTGTTGCAGGGTTCTGATGACACCCAGCTTGTGATCTAAAGGGTGGTGGGAGTCAAACATCAAATACTGATCTGTGTGTGTTGGTTTTCTGTAAACCTCTACTTCCAGTTTACCATTTTCCTTAACTTCTACCAAGCAGTCCAAGAAAGCCAGTTTGTTGTTTTGTACCTCTTCCCTTGTAAATTTGATGTTTTGGTCTACCGCATTGATGTGTTCTGTGAAAGCTTGTACTTCCTTCTGGTGGATTTTAACCCAGGTGTCATCCACATATCTGAACCAGTGGCTGGGTGCTATGCCCTTAAAGATATTATGCGCCTGTTTTTCTACCTCCTCCATGTAAAGGTTGGCCACAATAGGTGAAACTGGAGATCCCATAGCACATCCGTGTTTTTGCTTATAGAACTTATCCCTGTATTTGGTATTCAGGCACAAGTCCAGTAAGGAACACACCTGTTCTGGGTTGAGATCAGTTCTGCTGGTAAGAGTGCAGTCTTGACCTAGCCATTTTCTCACCATGTCAACAGCCTCCTTGGTGGGTATACAGGTGAAGAGATATGTCACATCATAGGACACCATAGTTTCTTCTGCACCAAGTACTATATCTTCAATCTTGTTGGTGAAATCCTGAGAGTTCTGGATGTGATGCTTAGAACTTCCCACCAATGGTCCTAAGATGTTGGCTAGGTATTTTGCTACCTTGTATGTTACAGAGTTGATGCTGCTGACTATAGGTCTTAGAGTTGCCCCTTCCTTATGTATCTTTGGGAGTCCATATATGCATGGATGTGCCTCACCAGGGTAGAGGCGATGATACATTGCTCGATCAATGGCTTTATCTTTTTAAAGCTGTTGTAGTAAGTCTATGACGCTTTTCTTGTAACGGCTGGTGGGATCCCTTGTTAAAGCCTCATATGTGTTGTTATTGGCCAGGAGCATGGTTACCTTATCATTCTACCGGCATCTTTCCTTGTCTGCCGGTAGAATGGTGATACTGGAATCTTTCTTGAGGGATGTTAAGGCTCTTCTTTCCTGTGTGGTCAGGTTAGATGAAGGAGTTTTAGCACTGGCTAAGGCTGCAGATACCTTAACGCGAAGTTGTTCTGCCTCACTCTGTGGTACCTTATTATTGTGAATTGAGGCTTCTGTGGCTGCTATAATATCCACTCCACTTTAGGAGTGATGGCAAAATTCAAGCCCTTAGCAAGGACTTCCATTTTTGGCAGGGTCAGGGTCCTGTTAGACAAGTTTCTAACCCATATATGATGTCCAGTTGATCTAACTGAATACAACAGATACACCTTTGAAACATTGCTTAGCAGCAGAATTCCCCAATTGCCCCACTATTTAACTAAAAAAGCATCCCATTATTGGTATTCTTCACACACCAAGGAATGCAAGGACTTTTTTCATGCCTATATACAAAACAAATGCCTGCAAATCAACCATACATATTAAAACAATGATTACAATATGGCCAGCATACCTACCGCAGCTATCAGAAGACTCATGAAATGACTTTGCAAACGCACATTCAACTTTATCGCCCTCTGCCTAAAACATATTAATCCAATATTACAGCCTACATCAAACCTATTTCCCACCTTAAAAAGGCTATATTGCATTTTCCAATCAAGAGCACACATATGCCCGAAATGCTTCCAGGGCCATGCTGATTCTTGGCACCTTATTTGGACTTGCCCCCCCCGCATAAGAGTATTCTGGCAGCAAGTTGTTATCTTCCTTTCAAATGAGAGAGAAACATGTATACTAGGCATGATTGATGAACACCAAATACCAAAGAACTTTTCTTATGAAAACCTATTCAATGCCCAAAAAAACTATAATACTTAAACGGATGGCTCACTATGGGAAGTCACCAAATAACATTATACTAAAAGACAGACCACGTTCATGAAGATAAAACAAACTGTTTTTCACCTCTCCTTTGCTGTGGCTGTTAAAGGGCATGTCCACCCTTTATACAAACTGTATGTATATTATAGTCCATGTTCCCCCAGCTCCAACCGCTATAATTATATTCTCAGAAAGTCCCCCGATCGGAACTGCAAGCAGGGGGCGGGACCGGCAGCCGCGTCTGTGATTGACTGAGAGTCAGCCAATCACGGACGCAGCTGCCCAGAACGGCGAAGGAGAGAGGTAAGGTAAGTAATGATCAGGGGACTTTCTGAGAATATAATTATAGCAGTTGGGGCTGGGGGAACATGGACTATAATATACATAAAGGGATTTACGCTAGGGGGAGGGAGACCAAATCGGGTGGGAGAAGGAGGGGGAGAACGGCTGCAGTGCGCATGCCAAACTTCTCCCAGAGGGGAGACATGAGGCAGAGTCCTATATGGACTCTGCTATCCTCCTGGTGGCCAGTTTTTGGGACTTTGGGGGTGGGGGTGGGGTTACAGGAGAACCATTTGGAGCTGGGATGTAAGGTAAGGATTTTATTACACTACAGAGTGGGGCCAGTAGTGGGGGGATTATAGTTTTGGGGGTGAACCTGCCCTTTAATTGATTTTATGAAATTAACCTATGGGTACTAGAGGGCTACTCCTGTAACTCACCTCTTTTTTTGGTGGAAGTGTAAAGCTGGATTCACATGTGTGATTCTGCACATGACCAATGACAAATAATACTTGTGTGGCTATCAGTTAGGGCGACATTGGTGGTCTAACCCAACAAATCAATGAAAGATGTCCAAAATAGTGACCATAGACATTCAATAATTGCCTCGTATGGCAGCAGTTTGTTAGTGTTCTGTATAAGCCTAGAGTGTATGGAGTGCACTTCACATGCCCTCTAGTGCACAAGAAATCAAAACAAATAAGATGCAGCCTCCTAGAATCTGAAATACAATCATGTTACAGCACTGAGACTTGCCTCTGTTAGACACAGATCACGTTACTACAGATCTTGCCTCTCTTAGACACAGAACAGGGTGTTTATAGTTGCCTTTCAAAACGACCTTGTTCCCCACACATTCCTTTGCATGTCATACAAAAAATAAAAGTAATCTTTGCAGTTTGTTTCCTATCAAGCACTGTGGCAGAAAGAAAATAAATATTTCCTAAGTGTAGGGATATTAACCTGTAACCTCATGGGCTGCCTGTTTCTAAATGTAAAACATTTGTCCACTAATCCACCAGGCTAACATTAAAAAGACTTTTGCTGAGAACAAAATGGAATTTTAAAAAAAAAGGCAGTCATATCAGCTGACTATTTAGTATTGTTCCTAGTAGCCGGTCTATAATTCATTCTGGCGGGAAAATTAACTTCAGGGCAACAGCAGCTTTTAAAGTCTGGTAATGGTGTGGAGACATCTGTATAGAAAATAAAGGCATAAAGACAGTAAAAAGTGGGTTTGAGGTGTGGCCAATAGGTAAACATGCTCGCAAAGCTCATTGAAGACTGGCAACAATATGTAGGCCTTCTTAGTTACAGAATCTACTTCTCACGTGTACTTAATGCAGCATTCTAAATAAGTATCTTACAATGTATAGATGTATAGGGAGAAAAAAAATCACATTAAGGGTATAAAAAGAAGTCTCCTTTAAGGACAGCATTGAATATGTGACAAAAACACGTTGATAAAATACTCCTGGTTGATTACTGCTTAGACTAGAAATCTGACCAAACAGCAGCTCAGAAGTGCGCCACGCACCTATCCCTTTTGCAGATGTGTGTATGTGTGGGGAATGACAGAAATAGATTATGTGATCCTAAAGAATGTGTGCCCAGTCAATTGCCTGCCATCACACTAGAGTACTTTTTTGCTGCTATTCAGACACTGACATCTTAATAAATATTAATTCTATGTTTTTGTTTTGTTTTGCACGGATATAAATCAAATATTAATGACAAAACCCAAGAAACAAATTGTTTCTTTAAGAAGACCCAAGCAAATCTATTCACACTATTTACAGTACATACTGCAATAAGCTCTAAAGAACTATTATGCTTTTGGCCGGGGGTGATTGAAAACCTTAATAGAGTTGCATTCACTAGTGGATTTAGATTCAATTCAAAACAAATCAGTGATTCTGTTCATAGTCTTTTGCAAATACGCATAGATTTCCAGCATGTGTGCATCATAATGAATCCTTTGGTAAAAAGGGTAAATTGCAGGACTGTAGCAAATTACCTTGTAGTTGTATTACGTCAATAAAATCACTGCTTTGAAAATGTGTTTTTAAATGGGGATAACATTTTATGGTGAAAGTGCATTTGGTTACAGAGGGATGAGGTGACCTATAAAAAGGAGTACACAGATGCAGGTTAGATAAGAGTAAATGTTAGTCATTTAATTTTACAGTGGATAGCTATGATGGGATAATAATATAATAAAGGCAGCAGGGATATTTTAAATTTGAAGTGGTACAAAATTGATACTGATAGGAACAGTAGTTAAGAAAACCAGTGTAGTGTGAGTTGATGTAATTTAGACTTGACGTTATTCAGAACAGACTGAAGCACTGATGTGAGCAATTAAATTCTAAAATTATTAGGAGATGGCAGTGAACGCAAATACATTCACTGTATAGAATGTATAGAATGCTGTTGTTTGACAAGAACATAGTGAGTTCAGGGGTTGTGACAGCGAGATATCACTGGATATATGGCAGATGTTAAATAATTAAGCAAGTCATATAACAAATTGATCAAAAAACTATTCCTATAGATGTCTTGATGGATTTAAATTAGTTTATAAATCAAAAGGCATGGTACAAAATAATCCAATGATTGCACTGGCAGCTAAGGTATCTTGAGCAGCATTCTAGCTGAACTCTGCTCAAGATTAATGGTGCTGGGGGGGGCACATCGATTGTTTTTCCCCAACCAGAAAGTATTGATCATTAGCATCATCATGAAGCCAGTCACCCAGTGTTTGGCCAGCTTTAAAAACTGTAGTACATATGAAGATAATGTAATGGCTACTAAACATGATAAAAAAAAAATAGAAAAAACAGTCAGTACCTGTTCTTTATAATATTTCTTGACGTCTGGTTGTATGGAATCAAAATCCCCACTGATGAAATCTGGCAGATACCTACAAAAAATAATAACATTTTTGAAAATTTTCTTTTATAATATATATATATTATCTAAAATTGTTATACAGGGATATTTTAAACTGTTATTCCAACAGTCATCAGCTTCCAGGGAAATCAAATAGGATAAACCTGCAGGTGTGAGAATAGACCCAGACAAACCTGCCACAATGTGCAGTTCAACCTAAACAGCACCATTTTCTATTTATTGAAAGCTCTGGGTCATGCTTTCTGTGATACCAACACCAAGTGGAGAACCCGTCTGCCTCTCCCTTATGCCTATAGCTGTTAAGCTATAGGGCTAGAGAGAGGCTACTTAGATCTCTTCAGCCAATAAGTGTCAGGAACCTTTGAAATTTCCTCCTACTTTCTGCTCCCAGCAAGCATCCAGGGGGAGGCCAGAATGAGATAAGCCTGAAGGTCCTAAAAAGTACCCAGGCATTCCTTCCCCATTACATAACCAAAAACACATACCCTCCCTTACCTATTGCACCTGCCTGCCAGCTAGAATCTACAGGGTCTATGTGGTGTAAACCTAACGGTCTGAGAACAGACCCAGGCAATCCTGCCACAAGGTGCAGATCAATCTAAACAGCACCATTGGGCACCCCAAGACCCTATACAGGAGCCAGATTTACATGGTAGGTTCATACTTATTAGTATTTTCCACAGCAAGTTCCAGATTTACAGTCACTATGGGGTTAGGACTTGGGGTACAGGATACGGATTATATAGGTTAGGGTGAGGTATGGTTTAAAGGAGCTAAAAGCTCCCCACAGAGTATAAAATGAAATAGAGCCTTCTTATAACAGAAGGCACCTCACAACCTCATGTTACTAAATAGCATTGCCCTAATAATCTAACATTTAAACAAATATATATATATATATATATATATATATATATATATATAATTGCTTTTACTATTTTTTTGATAAATTACAGAGAATCAAATAATAGTAATAATCTAGAACATAATTTAACAAATTATTCTTAGTTTTAGCTACAAAGTAAGCTATAAAACTTACTAAAATATGAGCAAATTATTTTACTTCCATTTGAGAAATAAATCGCCTTTATATTTGAAATAAGCAGCATTTAAGATGAAGTGCCATGACTTTAATAGTATCAACCCCAAACCACAGATGATTAAAAAAAAATATTAAAGCCTGAAGGAAGGAAGGCATATTGGTGTAAAAATAAAAGTCATTATGTAAATGACATTTGAGTGCATAAACTTTGTAGATTCAGCCAGAACAAGAAGGAAAGCAATTATTATCCCTAGAGATTTTATGCCCAGCATCCACAGCAAAGTAAGAGGGGAGACACGGCTTTTTGTATGTTTGTGAATGTGCTCTGTCTATTGGGGAAATGCTTTTTGAAACTTTAGTTCCCCTTTAAATAGCATACCTCCCCTTAACTATATAGGGCCAGGGTCTTCCAATCTTCCTAATTTCATGGCAATGGGAATAAAAATATCCTGTAGAAGACTTTCTTAAATTAAAAAAAAAACAGCCACAAGCACTTGGCTCTAGGGGTTTAATATTGCAGTTAAAGCTCTAGTTAAATCCAAATCAGGGTTTTACCTGATATGTGATTTAAATGCCAGCAATTAGCTGGAAACAAAACCATTCAAAAAGAAGAGAAACCTGCCCAGCCACCTGTGGCCTTAAAGTTCCGCTAACCTGTTTTAAATATGTTAGCATAGCTATAAGACCAGAATTGTTGTGCTGCAGCTAAATATCTGTGATCTGGGAAACAGGGGACCAAGGTAAGTGTTAGCATGAGCAAACATGTTGCATCATATATTGCATCAACACCATTGTATTTGAGTCACCATAGGTTAGTGAGTTTTCATCTCTATTTTTTCTGAAGCTGCCTGTTAAGTATATGTTAACTCCTGGCAACCCAACAAGAAAATAATTACATTTGTTAACCAATCTTAAAAGATACTTTCAAAGTAATAGTGGATGCTTTTTTTTTTTTTTTTTTTGTACAGTTAAAGGGCAACTATAGTGAGAAAAAAACTTTGTCTGTATACAATGTATAGATCACTTAGTATATGCTGCCTTACTTTCATGTTTCTGTGTGGCTTCATTTCTTCACACTGGCAGAAGTTTGTACCAAGCTGTGTAGTCCCCCTCCCCTCTCTGTCTACTCCCCCTCAAGCAGTGACGGGCTGTATACAGAGTCCGAGCATTGTCAGTTGAAAGGACTTTAAATGAAGTGCTGACATCCTGTTGACCCCTCCCTTCCAGAGCTAGACTGCAAGCAATCAAAGTGTGGAATAAAGTAGCAATATTCTGAAGGGAGGGGCAGAGGGGGAGAGAGGACAAGTGGTGCTGAGATTCATTACAAGTAAGTTACTGAACTCTCCCTGTTCTCTAACTTTGCTAATTGTTATTTATTTTTTACCTAAAGTTCATATCTCTCCCCTGCTTAGCTGAGATCATAATCACTGAAGAGAGTCAGTGTAACAGCAGCTTGTAGTGAGAGACCTTCACAAACACAGTGACACTGCTTGTTGTCCTGTTACATTTCAGTTGCTTTAGTCTATATATTTCATACATTGCACTGTGTGTCTTGTTTGGTATATAGTCTGTATTACTGTATTATATATACTGTATTAGTGTTCCATTTGAGTCACTGGTTTTGTAAGTATATAAGATATTTTTTTTTTGGGGGGGGGCTGTTTTATAGTGTGTTATGCTCATATTACTGGGTTAATGGTTTGTTGATTGTGTTTAGCACTACAGCATTTGACTATATGTTGCACATGGTACATATAGTGTGGGTGAGAGAGTGTGTGACAGTAGTGCATGGGAGCTTTGGATTGTGTGGGTGTGTGCCTTTGAGTGACAGATGAGGTGTAGCAGCTCCTACAAATCACAGCATATTCAAAGGCTTATATCTCAGGGACTATGAAGAATTTAAAGAAACTAAAGGTACCCTGGTGGTTGGGATGACTTATAGGATACATTATAAGAAATTAAAAAAAAACAATTTTCTCACTATAATTGCCCTTTAAAGGAAATTTACATTTTTTTTTTAATAATCTGATATGAAAGCTTTTCTTCCCAGAACACCTATAAATTGTAAGATACTTCTCTAGTAAGCTGCATTTGTATACAGGTAAGTAGATTCTGTAACTAAATAAGCTTCCATATTGTAGCCAGTAAAACCCACAACCCATGTAGTATTCAAAGCGCCAAGCCCCCTTACACCAGTAATTACTGTCTCTACGCACAGAGTATTTTACCTACCTATGTCTCTACATCAATATCAAAGCCCTGCAGTTTATATTCTAGCCAACAAGAGTGGCGCAAAAAACAGTCTACCAGCAACAATATTAAATAGTCAGTTGATTTTAATGCTTTTTGTTTCTATTGTGTTCATAGATAAAGATAAGGAACAGGGAGATGCAATACTTACCTGCTACACTCCTCTTCCTGACGTGTTCTCATGATACGGTACTTCCTTAGCGCGAGTTACTGCATCGTGCGAACAAGGCAGGTATGGAGTGCAGGAGTAACGGCACGTTCGCTTTCGTGCTACAAAGTATCGCAAAAACTAAAGTTTTTTTTTTTTACATCGGGCGTCTGTACTGTTAAGAAGAAACTACGCAGGCCCCGGAAAAATGGAGTTAACCCCACACTAACCAGATATACCACTGGGAAGTTTAAGGTTAATTTTATCCCCAAATCAGGGATATTACACCTCCCTGAAGGTTTCTTAATGTACTGCCATTCTAAAAAGAAACTATGTTTACTTGATTTCCCAAGAAATGAGAACTTGTAGCACTATATATGTTTACCTTTAAAAAAAAAGGGGGGGGAGGAATGATCACTTCCCAAAATATTTATGATGTTCCGTTACTTCTTGCTAAGCCACAGAGATCAAATGAAAACAGGAAGATACATAGCATCAAATATCAAACTGATTTTAAGGCATGTAGAGTATTAGTATTTTTAACCCAATTTTTACAATGCAATTAGATCTTAATTTTACATAAAATGTTGCAGCTTTTTTAATGATTCCCTATTTTGTATGACACAAGGATTCTGTAAAATTAACAACTATGTTTTTTTTTTTTATGACGGAAGCCATCAAACAAGCTTATGATGACCCATATATAATTTCAGAGAGAAGAGTGGGCAATCAGAAACAGCTGGAAGTAGCAGTGAACTTGAATTTTGTTCTAAAGACACTAAATTATTGGTAACATAGCATTCATTTACACAGAATTGTTAGACATGCTAAATGCTCTGATTACAGATTCCATTGAACAATATGCAAATTTTAGCTCAATATATTTCTTTTCTGAAAAGGCCACATCAATTGTAAAAATGAATACAGGCAGCAAAATCTTAATTTCTACATTTTTAATGTTTAAATTGAACCTTACATTCTATTAAAACTCCAAAAACTTGTGTGGTGTGTTGTGGCTCTCTGCTTGCTCACCGTGGCCTTTTAATGAGATATACATGCAGTATGTTGGGTTTTAACAATAGTTATGTTTCTCTGGTAAATTCTTCATTATCAGAGGTGATGAATAGGTTTGTTAAATGTCCAGCAATGATGACGTCACTGGGGCCTATTTAGGCTCCTCCTGGCAGCTTGCCTCTTGCTGCCAGCTCAGAGTTTGTTACTCTGAACCTCTAGCTCCCTGTTAGCCTCTGTCCTGGTATCTTGTTATTCCTGACTCCGGCTTCCAGTTTGCCTCTGATTATTCTACCACAGCTCCTACCTCCAGTTACCTCCAGTCTGCATATCTACCACAGCTCCTACCTCCAGTCTGCATATCTACCACAGCTCCTACCTCCAGTTACCTCCGATCTGCATATCTACCACAGCTCCTACCTCCGGTCTGCATATCTACCACAGCTCCTACCTTCAGTTACCTCCGGTCTGCATATCTACCACAGCACTTATCTCCACTCCTGTTGCCTCTCCACATTGTGGGATTGGTCTTTGTGGTTCTCCCACGACCGGGTATCTGCTCGCCGCAAAAACATCCTCACCATTAGAGGCTCTGGTAAAGACCGGCAGGTACTTAGACTCCGCGTCCAGAGGGGGTCTCATACTTGATCAGAATAAAGGAAGGGGACGAATGGAAGATGGCGTTCCGCTCCAGATACGGTCATTTTGAATATTTAGTCATGCCTTTCGGTCTGTGCAACGCACCTGCCACATTCCAACATTTTGTCAATGACATTTTCGGTGACTTTGTAGATGACTGGCCGTTTATCTGGATGATATACTGATTTTTTCTTCTAACCTAGAGGAACATCGTATCCAGGTTAAGAAGGTTCTTTCTTGTCTTAGAATTCATGGGCTATACGCCAAATTGGAAAAATGTGAGTTCGAAAAGCCTTCAATACCATTCTTGGGGTTCATCATCTCATCACAAGGGCTAATTATGGATCCTCAAAAGGTTTCCGCTATTCAGGATTGGCCTACTCCATCTACCGGGAAACAAGTTAAAAAATTCATTGGATTTGCTAACTTCTACCGTAGATTCATTAAGAATTTTTCTTCTATCATTCTGCCGTTGACCCTTCTGACCAGAACTCATGTCCCATTCTGTTGAACGAATTCCGCTCAAACAGCTTTTGAGCGTCTGAAATCTGCTTTTACATCAGCCTCCGTTCTTATTCATCCAGATCCAACTGTTCCTTTTACATTAGAGGTTGATGCATCTGAAGTTGCTCTAGAAGCTATACTCTCGCAACGTAACGGACCCAAGGCGTTACTACATCCAGTTGCATTTTTTTCAAGAAAACTTTCCGATTCTGAAAGGAATTACGATGTAGGAGACCGTGAATTATTGGCCATAAAATCGGCCCTTGAAGAGTGGTGGTATTTACTCGAGGGTGCCAATCATCCTATTACCATCTTCACGGATCATAAGAACCTAGAATACTTACAGACTGCTAAAAGATTAAAACCTCGTCAAGCTAGATGGGCTCTTTTTTTTTTTACACGATTTAACTTTCATATAACTTTTCGTCCAGGTTCAAAGAACGGCAAGGCCGACGCCCTTTCTAGACAATTTTCTGAAATCAATAAATCGGACAAACCTAATATGGTTCTTTCCAAATCAAATTTTCTGCTGTTATAGTCAAAACCATCAAAGAAGCATCTCTCCAGTCTTCCTCTCTTTCCCAAGATGGATTTATATACCAAAATAACAAGATATTTGTTCTAGACCCGGCCAGATCTGCGGTACTTCAATATTGCCATTCTCATGCATTGGCCGGTCATTTCGGTGTT
This sequence comes from Hymenochirus boettgeri, assembly GCA_019447015.1. NCBI lineage: Eukaryota > Metazoa > Chordata > Amphibia > Anura > Pipidae > Hymenochirus > Hymenochirus boettgeri. The sequence goes on along the minus strand of CM033474.1, from coordinate 100,918,925 downwards.
CACAAGATGTTGGATTTGGTTAATAGAATTTTTTTCTGGCCAAATATGTCTAAAGATTGTAAACAGTTTGTGGCTTCTTGTGTTACTTGTGCTAGATTCAAAACTCCTAGACAGAGACCATACGGGTTGCTGTCTCCCTTGCCTGTCCCTGACCGCCCATGGGGCATGATTACCATGGACTTCATTGTTGAGTTACCTCGTTCCAAGGGCTTCAATACAATCTTTGTGGTTGTTGATCGGTTAACTAATATGGCTCACTTTATTCCGTTAAAAGGAATTCCCTCAGCCTCTATTACTGCAGATGTGTTTATTAGGGAGGGGGGCAATGTGTTCGTGGGGGGGGGCAATGTTAGGTACTTACCTTTTCCCGAGCCCAGGGTCCTTCACCAGCGGTCGCGCGCAGAGGAGCGCCTCTGACACAGACCGCTCGTTCGCACGTCTTCAGTGACGCGAGGATGTGGGCGGCGCGACCTTCGGACATCTTCCAGCACGCATCTGCCTCTTGCTGCCAGTTCAGAGTTTGTTACTCTGAACCTCTAGCTCCCTGTTAGCATCTGTCCTGGTATCCTGTTGTTCCTGACTCCTGCTTCCAGTTTGCTTCTGATTATTCTACCACAGCTCCTACCTCCAGTTACCTCCAGTCTGCATATTTACCACAGCTCCTACCTCTGGTCTGCATATCTACCACAGCTCCTACCTCCAGTTACCTCCGGTCTGCATATCTACTACAGCTCCTACCTCCGGTCTGCATATCTACCACAGCTCCTACCTCCAGTTACCTCCGGTCTGCATATCTACCACAGCTCCTACCTCCAGTTACCTCCGGTCTGCATATCTACCACAGCTCCTACCTCTGGTCTGCATATCTACCACTGCTCCTACCTCCAGTTACCTCCGGTCTGCATATTTACCACAGCTCCTACTTCTGGTCTGCATATCTACCACAGCTCCTACCTCCAGTTACCTCTGGTCTGCATATCTACCACAGCTCCTACCTCCGGTTTGCATATCTACCACAGCTCCTACCTCCAGTCTGCATATCTACCACAGCTCCTACCTCTGGTCCACATATCTACCATAGCTCCTACCTCCAGTTACCTCTGGTCTGTGTATCTACCACAGCTTCTACCTCCAGTCTGCATATCTACCACAGCTCCTACCTCTGGTCCGCATATCTACCATAGCTCCTACCTCCAGTTACCTCTGGTCTGTGTATCTACCACAGCTTCTACCTCCAGTCTGCATATCTACCACAGCTCCTCCCTCCAGTTACCTCCGGTCTGCATATCTACCACAGCACTTATCTCCAAGTCTTCATATCTTCTACAGCTCCTACCCCCCGGTTACTCAGATCTCCACTCCTGTTGCCTCTCCACATTGTGGGATTGGTCTTTGTGGTTCTCTCCTCTGGAGCCGCGACCTGGTACCTGCTCGCCACAAAAACATCCTCACCATTAGAGGCTCTGGTAAGGACCGGCAGGTACTTAGACTCCGCGTCCAGAGGGGGTCTCATAGGGGCCTTATCCTGAAGAGTACTTAACAATAGGGTTTAGATGAGAAGTGGTGAGTGACTGGTAAATTATCAGACTAAAATAATATAACTGTAAATAATTATAAATTTAAACATCTTCAGTGAGGAGCTGTCCAAAGAAATAATTAAGACAGACTGAGAAATAAGTCTCGGTTGTTATATTGCTCCAGGGGTACCGGAGAAAGTCTTGGCCATTCATATACACTTGGCTGACTTGTGTGCTTATTCTGACATCCAGTCTCCAAGAGGAGGGAGATCACACTCGCCCATCTAGTGGAGATATCGAGGCAAAGCTGTGTTTTAGGACTCAGGGAACATTGATAGTGGGACAGTGCAAATAGGTTTTCTTGTCCAGCACAGTGTTATTTAGTATTGGTTTTAATAATATTTTGATTGGTACTATTTTAAGTATTAAGATGTGTTAAATATGTGCAAGTCCAGATGCAATAAAGGTGGTTACTATGTTAAAATTATATAGTGTACAAAGCTCTGTGCTTTCACTGTGGATCTTTTTCTTTGTATATACAGCATTTACAAAAAAAATCCCTTTTAGCACCACATTTAAGTATGTGCCATACTTGATTATTAGTGGTGCGCACATTGCCTTGTATATGGTACCAAAACTGATAATACAGCCGGAATGCCAGATAACTTTATATATAGTGTTTAGATGAGAATAAATGTGGTAAATTATCAAACTAAAACAATATAACTGTAAATAATCAAAAATTTAAACGTCTCCAGTGAAGAGCTGTCTAAAGAAATAATTAGGACAGACTGAGCAATTCATTCACATCCTAATAGTTCTCAGTAGTCATATCATCACATCTTGAATTCCACAAGCACATGGAAATATATAAAAAAAAAAGAACAATACAGTCATTTCACTAGGTAACACTAGGGGTTTATAAAACAAGATGTTCAATTTTGTCTATGTTACATGATCCGCCAAATAGAGGTTATCTAACTGAACTAGACTTGAAAGAGCTGACATCTTATTGGTTATTACAGATTATTATTATTATGGATTTATATAGCACCAACATCTTCCTTTTACAATTACATGTATACATTATATCAGGTCCTGCCCCAAAGAGCTAACAATATAAGCACATTTATTTCACATATACAACCTAAACCCACGCAAACACAGGGAGAACATACAAACTCCTTGCAGATGTGTCCAAGGGTGGACACATCTGCAGGACTTCAGCGCTGCAAGGCATCAGTGCTTACCACTGAGACACCATGCAAGGAAAAACTTTGGCACCTCTTTTTACATTAACCCCTTATCTTTCTTACAGATTGAAGATCAAAGAAAGATCAAGAACAAACTTGTACATGCATCCTTTCTGCCATGTTAGTAAAGAACTCATTGGAAGCCATGTTCCCTGTGGTCTACACGGTAAGACACAACACACTTATAGCTGTAATAATTCTATAGAAAATGCACTTCCATAATTTTGCAAAGTGGACTCTTAGCCTTAGCTGTTTACTTGCTGTCCATATAATGAACCGCGTTTATACTGCACATATTAAATATACATAAATCATATACACATATATAACCTGCCTTGCTTTTATTTTGCAGGTTCCAGTGGGACTTCTTTAGAATTTAAACAGAACTAGGAGGATTAAAAATAAATGGGTAATTGCTTTAAAAGTGAAAATACAGTCTGGGGAGTTTCAATTAAATGACAACATGCCATAAGTTTAATTAGAATTGGGAATCATTTCACAAAGCCTAGAGTGTTTACATAAATAAATGTAATCCTTATTAACCTGCAGAGAGCATAATGGGCAATCCACCAACATCCTGTAGAATAAGGCCACATTTGTTTTCTCTGTGCATTTTTGCATTAGGGAACTATAAACTGTATTGTTTTTAAATGCTAAATAACTTTTCAACTATGTCAATTGTTTCCCCTATGTTATTCCTGTTTAAGATTGTTTGGGTGTAAATAATCTGTGTTTACTTTGCTTCTTATTGTATTTACTATCCAGTTTTTATCCGACTACCAGTTATTGCCCCATTGCTGCCCTTCTTTGTGAGAAAAAACAGAAGTGAATAGGGAAGGTCAGGTCTGTCTGTGCACAACATGTGACAAGAACCTCAAGTGCTCTGTTAATGGTGATTCAGTATTGCACTTTAAACTGGGATTTACCAGTCTGTGTGGGTTTAATGCCAGCTATAAGCTTAAAGTGGTGCTAAGTCTTGGTAAATGGGTTAATATCACTTAAAAGGACAATTATACACACAATCCGCATTCAGATTTTTTAGTCCATTAATTGTATCCAGGTTAAGGACCTAAGCCATTAAGTCCTCACAACTGGGTACTTTACATATCATCTGGAATACATACATGATGTTTCTTTTGCCACTCCAGTCCTCTTCCAGCTTGTCTCTGCAGTCCATATTGTAGCCAGTGGGAAGACACGCTCTGTAAAGAAGAACATTTTCCCATTGGCCAGATCGTGGACTGTCATTGACAGTAGCTTTGGGGCAGAGCAGACTGGCGAGGGAAAAATCAGGTAAGCATTAGTGGTATGAGTGGAAAACTTAGAGGTTTTGGTCCTCACCCAAGGTACTATTCAGTGGGAAAGATAAATATAATTAATTTGGCTTAAAGAGCATGTCCACCCCATTGTAATTGTTTGCTGTAGTCTAAGGCTCCCTCCCCCAGCCCCAACCACCATAGTTACATTTGCAGAAACTCCCCTGAACTGTACTTACATTACCTCTCTCCTCCAACGTTCTGTCACGGCCCTCTGCTTGCATGTAAGGTAAGGATTTTTATACACTACACAGTGGGGCAAGTAGTGGGTTACATTATAGTTTTGGGGGTGGACATGCCCTTTAAAGAGCCAAATTACTGTTCCTTCTATTTCTTCTTCTGATTTATTCTTCAGTTTTTTTGGAATGCATCTCCTCCCACAGTTTTTGAGCTAGAGACATGAAAGTCGGTACAGACATGCAGGTGATATAGGAGAAGTGTTCTATTACCTATCTAAGGAATCTGCGAAAGTGTTACAGCGTTATCGGCGAATTTCGAAAATTTCCCCCCCATAGACTATAATGGTAACAACCCTCAAATGTGGAAATTTCAAAAAAGTTCGTTTTTTTTAACCCCCAACCTAACACAGGTATACACACCAACTGAGCTACCCATTCATTCATTGGGAAACCATATTTAAAGGGTAGGTTAAGTCAAAAAACACATTTTGACAAATCTTCAAAAAAGTTAGTCTTTTATTCCCCAACCTGACACAAGTACACACACCAACTGACCTACCCATTCATTTATTTGACAGCGATATTTACAGGGTAAGTAAAAAAGCACAACCCATCATTGCCATTATTGAGTTTTAAAATCTGCAGCACAAACACACACATTCCCTTCCAAGACGCGGTCTTTCAAGCCAAATTCAAAGCTTAGACTTAAACTTTCCCTTTCTAGTTGTTGTTTAAGATGGGAAAAGAGCTCTCAGTAAATTCTAGTGCCCACACCAATATTTTGGACTGACTGATCTTGAGGCCCATTAAAGACTTTGGAAATGAGGACAGATATTTCAGGGCGACTGACAAAAATATTGAACCGAGTGTAATAGCTCATCATAGAACATGCCGTCTCACTGTCCTTATAAAGACTTTTATGACATTCTAAAGCAAAATCAGCAATTTACATTATAAAATATGTATTTTGATATCGTTAATAATATTGAATCTATTATCCAGTCCATTCAAACACTAAATAATTGTCCTTCTAACTAGTTGTTCCATTGTCTTATAACCAACATTTTGAGACTGCAATTATAAAAAAAAAAAAAAGTTCATCCTTAAAGGATAACTGTATTGCCTCAATGCATTTTTTTTTTAAAAACTGCTTTAAAAAGTGTAACGGTATGCAACCCTCCCTATACAGCCATGCTGTGAAGGGGGTGTAACGATTCTGTCTGCCTCTAACGGTCACTCAGAGCTAGCATGCAAGAAAACACTCCTCCATCCCCCCTTGATTATGTAGGCTGTATTCTAGCAACAGGACAGTTCAAGTTTGTTTGCCTGGCAGAGAAGGAGGAGAGAGGTTGTAACAGACATTCCCACCAGCCAATGACAAGTGATATATTAACGATGGCCCTGGGCCGTCTAGGAGGCGGGCTGTTAGCACTCATCTTTGCTGTGTGATATCTAAGGGAGGGCAGCACGGTTGTAAAAGAGAGTAAGTCATTTCAGCTGCTGGAAATGTGGACATGTAATGGGGGAGATGTTTTTTTGGGTATTGTTGTCCTTTAAGAGCTACATAATACACAAACACTATAATATACTTGATCATACCATCAGGGACATAACTACTTGTGGAGTTTGGCCGGCCTCACAACAAGTATTGCCACAGAATATGGGGGGGGGGGAGGCTATGCTATTTCTATTTGCCCTCTACTTCCAGTAGTAATAAAGGATATGTACCATTAAAAGGAGAACTAAACTTACATTTTTTATAACCTACTGTGAAAGCTTTTCTCCCCAGAACACCTATACATTGTAAGATTCTTCTCTAGCAAGTTGCATTTAGTACATGTGAGAAATAGATTCTGTAAATAAGGCTTCCATGTTGTTGCTTGTACAATCCACAGCTAATGAAGTCACCACGCCCCCTGACCCTAATATTCACTGTCTCTATGCACAGAGTATTTTCTATACAGGTGTCTCCACACCAATATGGAAGTCCCTGAAAAGACTTTGAAAGCTGCTTGTTACCCTGCAATTTATTCACCAGTCAGTGTACATTGCTGGTAGATAATCTGCAGAGTAACAAGCAGCTTTCAAAGTCTTATCAGGGACTTCCATATCCCAATTTTTTAATTATTTTCCTAGCAAAAGATAAAGCTTGCAAATGTATATGTATTCTTTGCTTTTTAGGTGTTGGCGGACCGGGTAAGGCACCAGGTTTAGAAATAAATTGTTCAGAAGGTCACAAAGTTCAGTACCCCAGACTTTCCTTTTTTTTTGGGTTTTTATTATGTTCCAAGCAAAATATAAAGCTTCTAAATGAACATATATATTCAGTGGTGGCGCTGAATAAGCTGAATATGCTGAAATGTTAGTATTCCGTTTCTTACATCCATGTTATCTATGAAATACACTGCAAAGATTACTTTTTTTCTTTTTGTATGAAATGTAAAGGACTATTTAATTGTTAGGACAGGAGCATTGAATGTGTTTGAAAACAAAAAACTGAAATCCCTGTTCTGTGTCAGGGAGCGGTAGGATCTCTGTGCTGTACTGTGATTGGCTGTCAGCTTCTAGGAAGCAAGGTTGCAACTTCCTTTTTTTGATCTGTTTAACACTACAGAGCATGTACCTGTATGCAGACACTTAGCTGGGGGTTTACCTAGCTAAGGTGGATTGTGGGAGCTGACCCCTAGTACTCACAGGTTATTTTCATATATCCCCCAATGGCGGTGAGAGCTTGTTGTATGTTTGTGAATGTGCTCTGTCTATTAGGATAATGTTGTCTGGGGACTTTAGTTTTCCTTTAAAAAAGTTAGCATGGACATCAGGACTATTATGCTAGAATCAGATTTTGAGTGCAATAATATTGTTATAGTTTATGTAATAAGCAAAAACTTTTATTTTGATTAGGGTTGCTATTCAGGAAAATTTGCAGCTATAGGATTCTCTACATGATTTTACAATGTTTGGTAATAAATGCTATGTAGGAAAGATTCTTCATAGGCAAGGAGGGCAATTGGAACCATGATTATTCATAGGTTAAAGGAATAGTTAATTCGAAAAGTGAACATTCGATAATAATAGAAAATTAGTTGTTTTCGGGTTTTCGGATCTTCTGGATTTTCCAGAGATCCGGGAATCCGAAAATGGAACGAAACTGGTGAGCTTTGGCCATCTTTATTGAAGAACAGAAGGGGAAGGCATAGTTTCTTAACCTCCTGGTCTTCAATCAATATATTAAAGGAATAGTTAATTTTTTGAGTGAACTATTCCTTTTAAAGGGAACTATGTAAAACACCTATTTCCTTATGTATAATCCATAAACTGCTGATTAAAATGATATATCCCTTTTCCTCTAAAGCTTTTTTTAACCAAAGATATACTTGTGTGAAGTCTATTTTTTTTAACTTCCTTTCCCTACTTTTTTCTTCTTCTTCCCTTTCCTCGGGCATGCTTGGTATATTTCATCCATGGAGAGATTGAGGATGAGCTACTGTACTATGTACTATGTAAAGAGAAAGAGTTAAAGCAAAAGCAACTGCAGAGTTTACATATTTCACACAGGTACTGTATACCTTTTGTTAGAAATCACACACAATTCAGATAAAAAATATAATTCACAGATGATCAAGGAATGATGCTACATGTTACCATATCAGATCCAATCGTGTACAAGGAATTAAAAAGTAAATATTTCAACAATCAATAAACATTTTTCTTAACCATATATTTTTATATGGAGCCACATATCTATATCTAACCACTCCACAGAAACTTTCCTCACTAAAGTGACACATTATCTACTTAGTGCTAAATCTAAGGGTCACTACTCCCTTATTCTTCCAGATCTGTCCTCTGCTTTTGATACTGTTGATCACCCTCTACTTCTTCAAACCCTGGCCTCCTAAGGTATCCAGGATAGTGCACTTTCTTGGCTGTCCTCCTATCTCTCTGGTAGGACCTTTAGTGTTTTCCACTCTGGAATAAACTCTACCCCTCTACCCTCCCTGTGGGGGTCCTGCAAGGCTCAGTACTCTGCCCTATTCTTTTCTCCATCTACACCTATGGCCTTGAATGACTCTTTAGTTCATTTGGATTTCAGTATCACCTGTATGCAGATGACACCCAAATTTACATATTTGCCCCAGATCCCTGACTGCCTTAGTGCCATCTCTGCTTTCATGTCCTCCAGCTTCCTCAAGCTAAACATGGACAAAACTGAACTTGTCCTTTTCCCACCCTCACAATCGGTTCCCCTCCCTAGTCTTACCATTAATATTAACAACTCACCTATATCCCCATTTCTCTCAAAAGAAGCTACAAAAATCATATACCATGGCTAGACTACTGCAACACACTCCTGTGTGGTTTACCAAACAACTGCCTGGCACCATTTCAATCCATCCTCAATTCTGCTGCCCGGCTTCACTTATTTCTCTTCTCGCTTCTCTAATGCCTCTCCTTTCTGTCAGTCACTCCACTGGCTGCCCATCACTCAAAGGATCCAGTTCAAGCTGCTTACTCTATCATATAAAGCACTATCCAACACAGCCCCTCTATATATATCAGAGCTGATCTACTGACACCGTCAAAGACACAAGCTCCGCTCCGCAAATTATATCCTCCTTTCATCAACCTTTGTCAACTCTTCCCATGCCCGCATTCAGGACTTTGCTCGTGCTGCCCCTTTTCTCTGGACTCCCTTCCTCCCTCTGTCTGTCACTCACCATCCCTTAATACCCGCCAAACGTAACCCTAAATCCCACCTCTTCTAGCAAGCACATAACCTGGCCTAGACATTACCCCTCTTACTACCCAATATGATCCAACCTGCCTTTCACACTCCACTGCCATTCTATTTGCAGCCTACCTTTTCCAGTCACCTTATGTCTCACTCCCATTTCCTCTAGACTGTAAGCTCTCTGGGCAGGGTCCTCTCTCCTATTGTATCACGGTATTGCTGCAAGTAACTCAATACTGCTTGCTTATATAATTTATTACCTGTGTATGTAATATGTAGGACTTTGTATAATATAGTATGTATTACCCTGCATGTAATTTATGACTATGTAATTGTAAAGCGCCACGGAAGATGTTGGCGCTATATAAATCGATAATAATAATCTATAATCAAGTGGAAGATCGAGTAGAAGATCAATTGGAAGATGGGACACAGCTATTATATTTTAGCACAAACCAACTTTTCTGAAAATATGGCATTTTAGACCTTAAAACATTAGAAATTACTTTAACACAAGTTTGAGCTTTATTTAGTTAATGTTATACATGTGAAGTAGCAAATTATTTAGAAGATATGTGACGAGAATTTTCATGAGGTTTTGTCATAATTGACAAGATTATGTGGGTATACAGCATGACATTGTTTGTAATCAGTGAACAGAACTCTTCTATAATCAATGATTTAGATTTAATTTAACTTAATATAAATGATTGTCCCATATAAGGAAATTTGCATGTACAAATCCAAGGATGGTTACACTCAATAGCTGAAGGTTTTATGTTCCTATAATATAGAGTTTGTTAAGAACATTTTAGTTTTTTTAGTTTTTTACAGCCCGAAACATAGGTTTATTAACAGCTTTGGAATGGCTCATGACTGGGAAAAGCACAAAGATGATGGGGAAATATACTGCTAAACATTTCCAACAGGGGTGGGAGCTTATTTATAGATTATTATTAGGGACATATTTATAAAGGCTCAATATCAGATGTTACTCTATTCAACAGAATTTGACGATATCTGTCTAAATTTCCTTACTAATAAATTGATCCCGGAGACTGTTAAAAGTACCCAGAATAAGGGCTTGAAACACTAGGTCCTCGCTCCTGGGTTCACAATAGTTTTAAAGCTATACTTACCTAAATTTGTGCTTGGTAGGACCAGTCTGCCTCAACTCCACGCTGTGTCTGTGGCCTGGCCTATGGGAAGACATGCTCTACCTAGTAGGGACTCCGGAAGGAAGGTGGAAAGGAATGGACCCTGCAATCGCAAATATAAGGTGGGCAAATGAGGATTGATAAACTTTATGTAAATATGCCACCTGCTAGACATGGTAGGGATTTTAACAGATTACTCTGCAAGCTTAGGCATCTTTTAAAATCAGTACAAATTGCATATAAAACCAGAACAAACAAAATACACCATGTGTGTGGAGAAACGTGACAAAAATGTATTTATAAATACAATAATAAAAAAAAAGGATTGGAAAAACTCAGTAAATATTTACAAATGATTTTAATGTTAACTAGTTTCCAAGCATCCAAAATTATTAGGGAAAAAAAAATGTTCGTTTAAAAAAACAGAGGTTTAGAAGCTGGTACTGGTAAAAAAAAAATATTAAAGCAGTAAACAAAATTTAAATTAGCAATCTGGAAGCTGTGAAGCTATAATTAAAACTAAAACACCGGCAATTGAGATGAAAATAAAAAATGAGTTCTTTCTCTACACACAATCATTACAGAGAGCCAAGTGGAATGGCCTTTATAACTCCCACACTATATTTTGAACATTAAGAAGCCTGTTGATCATCATACACAAGTGGTTGCAACAGTGTTGAATATACGTGTGCAAAATGCAAATGATTTGGAATTGTTTAGACATGCTAGTTAGAAAGAGGCCCTTGTTCAACACAGACTCATTAGTATGCAGGGAACTAAAACATTTATGTTGCTGATTTAGACTTGGAACATACAAGCTTATTCCATGTGGTGCTCACCAAGCCATATGAGAAAGTTTATGAAAAATGTAAAAAAAAAAAGGGTGTGTTATTATTAAAAAGTATATTTAACAGTAATTCTGCAGACTATTCATTTTATTATTAGCATGGATTCTGCTCATTTTTGCATAGTGCAGAATTTCTATGAATACCTAGCAACCCTGGTCTGGGCACATAATAAAGGGTGCAAGCCACCCGAAACATACTCTTTAGTAATTTATAAAGAGATGCAATAACTCTCCAGCTGTTGGGTATATGTAAAATACATTGGAGATTCTGCTTCTATAAAATTTTAACACATTTTTGGTGTTTAAAAAAAAAAAAAAAAGATAATGCTTTGGTCATACTGATAGCAGCAGCCAGAAGAGGAGAAATATATCAGGCTGACTCAAAAGCAGATATCGAGCACTGCTATCGGCTCTGAACTGGTGGAAAACATCAAGAACACTAAATTAAAGACATTTCCACCAAAAAATCAAGTCAAACAAACAAACAAGAAATGCTCAGTATAAATAAGAAATTGATTAAGCAAATTATACATAGTATGTATGGATTTTCTTTTTTTGTTTTCAAATTTTCTTATATGTTTAACTTTACATTGTTAAACAATGTATTTATGCATTTGTATATATCCACAGCAACAGAAATAACAAGGAATTGTGCAATAAATAATACTTTGGCATAAATTATCAACTTTTCAGATCCAGTATAATTTGACATTTGCAATATGATTATATTGTCATTTAGGAGTCTGGCAACATCTATCACACACACAAATACATACAAAATAGATTTTATATATACCTTAATGTTGCCAAGGCAGTATCTCTAGCCCTTGAATATTATGGCAATTTACAGCAAACGTTTCAGTAGTAAAATAATATATATAAAAAGGTTGCAATTCATTTACATTATAATTTTGCAACAATTTCATTTGTATTATCAGAATAAAACTATAGGTTTATCCAACAATGTACTCTTAGTCTGTGGCAGTGTAATTTAAAGTTTTGCCAAGATAAAAATTATATTTTCAGTGGAAGCAAGCATTTTGTACTTTATTAAATGAAACATCTACTTAGGGATAAAGTCTTGAAATCAATGTTTCAACACAACCGGCTACTAAACTGCCATTTAGTGAGCAAAAAGAACAAAAAGAAAACAGAAGAGCAATATTTGTTTCCAAAGATTACCTTGGCATCTACATTTCATTTATACAAAAGAAAAAAATGTCATAACATATTTAAAAGTAAGATATCTAAAACTGTATTAATAAAGAACTGGTATTGGCTTTAAGTGCACCCTAAAAAAACACGACTATGGTTAAAAACAAAGCAGAATCTCTTATGTGGTTTTTGTAGGTTGCTACCCCTGCTATATTATATATAATAGTACATTTTGTATACAAATGTGCCCCTTTATAAAATGCAGAAAGATGGTGGATTATATCAGTCACTCAAGAACTTCGGCCATAAAAATCTTCCTTGGATGCCTCTTGTAGACTATTTTGCCTAATATCCTTATATTTCACAACATACAGTACATTTCCACATATTTATTTGTGGTAACTTTTGATATTCTTACATTTTGCAGTATATTATTTCCTATGACTCCTAGGGAGTCATTTGACAGATTAGGACAGACAGACATAGCTTACAAGCAGTTTATAAAAATAGAATTTACAGGCTATGCCTCTTGTGTATTAAAATTATTTAATATAATAAATAGCCTTGTCTTCCATACTTTTAATTTTAAATTTCTACATTAATTGACTGCTTTCTGCCTCCTCTTCGAGTTAGAGTCACTCTTTTCCCATTCTCTGACATGTTAATGAGGAGGAGATCAGAGTAATAGAGAAGCAAGAGAGATGCCAGTTATTTCATCAAGTAGCTGTCAGTATTGCACACGTATAGTGTATTTTTAAATCTAAATGTCTGTGAAGTATGAACTGTTAAATAATAACCAGCTTATAGGGAGATGCTGGAAAAGCTTATTAAGTGGTCTGATTGAGAAAAATCCAGGGCAAGTTTGACACTCTCTAACTAACGTACTGTTATCTGCAGCCCAAACCTATAAGACCACTATCTTCATCTTAATTTTTGATGTCCATGGGTCTTCTATTTAGCCGTCTTTTCACTAGGTCTCTTTTTTTTTTTCTTTTTCAAGGTTGTTTGTTTAGTAAGCATCACTCAAGATCATGACACAGAGATTGGTGGATGCTCCCCAAGCCACCTACTCTGCGCAACTACAAGTTTGTAGGAGTTTGTACAGAGGAGGAGGCAACCGCTTATGCAAGTGCCAGTGAAGATCGGGCTGAACAGCTGGCATCAGGGGTATTGCATCTAAAAGTATAATGGTCTTGCAGGTTTAGGGGGACAGACAGGTAAAGGTAAAAAAAAGTACTGTACATTTGTTGATTGGATAGTGAACAAAAAAGAAACAACAAAGGGAGGTACCATATACAGTTGAAGTGGTCTTGGGCTCTGCGTCCTTGTATCCACCTGGCCCTTTTCTTCTACCTATTTCCAGACTTTGGTATCCCATCTTATCTTCTTTCACCCACCTTCTCTTACTATCCCCTTTTTTGATTAGTTCTCATTTGTTGATTGGAATCTGTACTTTGCCCTTAGAGTACTTAATGTAGGAAATGGCCATAATGTTTTTTTTTCCAGTTTTTTTTTTCAGTAAGAGCAACTTTAAGGGGAACTGTGGTCTACATACAAGTGCAATGTACTGTAATGAGCTCTCACATACCTCTCAAACAAGCCTAGGATAATGCCTCCAGTGTCTATGGACCTTAAGTTATAGGCTTGTAAAGTTACACTTTCCAGGCTGTGCGATAAGCCGCTGATGCCGGCCCACCAGCAATTTTTTTGTGGTCCACCTGAAGCTGCGGGTGGGCAGGGCATGGGCATGTCTGGACAGATTGGGGCAGGGCTACATTGCATGGATTGGGCACACATGAATGCATTCGGTCGTGAACCTCCTTGTGGGCTTGTTCAGTGGTAACCCATTTAGGAATCCCCCCCCTGAAATTCCTGCGCTTGCCACTGAGCCCCGCCCCTATTGACACCTTCGAGAAAAATATGTTTTTCTTTTCAGGCTAGTTTTAAAAATGATTAAAAAGTTATGACACAGCTGATGATGCTCTGTCCTAGAAGTGGGCATGTTCCAACCTTAAACTTGGTGGCAGACCAGTGGTGCTGCTAATGGCAAAGCTCACAGTGGTAGCAGAAAAAAAACACCAATTATACTGTTGTAACTTTGGACAGACTGAAGCAAGAAGAATGATCCTCGTTTAAAGGTAGCAGCATGCCTTTTTAAATAAAAGCCAGTTGTACGGAGACCACAGTTCACCTTTAAACATTCAAAATATAGTAGGGGTACTGAATCCTTTTTTTCACCCAAGTATAATAAAGGAGATTAAGGACAGAAATCAAGCATTAGAAAACAACAGTCAAAGACTAATAAGCCAGCATCACACTAACAGAGAGATTTAATAAAAGTTATTATCGTTAAAAATGGTGCTAATTTTGCCACAGCCAATCAGATGATAGCTCTCAAATTATAAATGACTTCAGATTGGTTGAAGCATTTTTAACGATAAGAACTTTTATTAAATCCCCTTCTAAGTGTACTACCCACATGAAAATACCCAAATAACTAGATATATACACACCAAGGAACTGCTGTAAGTGTGTTAATGTAAATGATTCATTTTCTCAAAAAATTGTGTGCATAGACAAGAAAGTAAAAGCAAAACCTTTTGGTAATAGCTACAAAAGGCTATTATTTATGTCAAAACATTCACAGTATGCAATAAACTGAAGCAGAAAATATAAATAGTTTGAGATCTGAAACAACACATCAAAGTTGTAGAAAATAAAACTCCCCAATGCTATAAATCCCTCCTTAGGTTGTATATACAGTAACTCTAATAAGACCCACAACTAAAAAAATGGATATATTATTGTGTTTCCCTTTTTTATTTCTAAAAGCCACTGTTCAGTATTCAAAGGTGTAAAAAAAACAAACCTCCGGGGCACTAATAAAATACTTGAACTGAAGACAGCCACAGCACTTCCTTTGATTTATATTGGTTTACATAGGCTGTCAGTAAGGAAAATGTATATGAAATTTCTTAGGACCTTTATAGGAAATGTGATGCTTCAGAGTTAGAGGAAATATTTAACCTTCCTTTTTTCAGTAAGTTGCTTAAGCATTTTACAATGGGACAATAATTCAGTCCAAAAAAGGTTTCCGTAACAGAAAAATGCTGCTTCAACATTGTCTACAAGCTACAAATCTGTCTAATGCTGACCTGTAAACACTTCAGCAATTTCATAAAAAATTCATTCTCCTCAGTCAAACAATTCATCCTTTTAGATGTGTCAGTACACTGGCTTTTATAGAATAAATTATTCTATATTCACAATATTAAACCAGAATCTATTGACATCTGCAATGGAAAAGCTAAAATTATGTTTAAGATAAATCCAGTATATCCTTAAATGTGCTGTTTTGTTGATCTTTACCAGAATAATATAATTGTAAAATGTAATTTGTGCTGTTATTTCATTAAAGCAGCAATTCATGTACAATGGTAGCAAAATATGATCAAGTCTATAGCCCAAGTATGGGGTTCATTTATAGAGGGTGTTAAGGTTTGGGTTTTCACGCAAATGTTAGGTGTTAAACATTGAAAAAGAGGCATAATATTTTTTTTATAATGAATTCTATATTTTTCTATGAGGAAGGAGACATTACTAAAGTGTGTGTGTTGGGGGGGGGGGGGGGTTAGTGGGAGAGCTGTCTGCCGCTCCAGAGGTAGTGTGTGGCCTTTTTTAAAACTCGTTTCTATCTTGTTTCTACCTCTTGTAGTTAAAGGGAAAGTCCTCCCTATATTCATAACCAAGACCAATTGTTACGTGTTGGAGCCAGCTAGAACTAGGTAGATTTGAACCAATTTACATTTATTTTAGAGGTGCTAACCAGTTTTTATGTTAAAATGTCTAGGTTACAAAAAGTGTCAAGAACAACAATCTATGCATTGTAGAAAATGTTTTAGTTTTTTTTTTACAATGCTTAAGATTTAGCCGACCAGCATAATTTATTTTTTTTTTTAAAGACTAGAGGTGTAACAAATTCGGCCGTACAGCCAGGGTACTTACAGGTACGCTTTCTGGAGGAGAACAAGGTCAGAAGATATATACAGGAGCAGATGAGGCTGATGGGATTTGAAAGCAGGAAGAACTGCTGGGAACTGGATACCAAAAAGTTGCTGGGAACTGTAGGCTGGATGTGCTGCTGGAAACTGGAAACCAAGATGCTGCTGGGAACTGTAGGCTGGATGAGCTGCTGGGAACTGTATGCTGGAAGTGCTGCTGAGAACAGGCAAGGTGAGTGATTCCACTGGAACTGGCAAGGTATGTAACTGACAGGAACTGGCAAGGTAAATAAATCTCAGGAACTGTGCAAGGTAAGTAAGTCTCAGGAACTTGGTAAGGTAAGAAAGTCTCAGGAATTGAAAGAAATAAGCTGTATACAGGAGAGATAAGTAACTGCGCCTGGGGTAGCAATAAGCTACGACTGGGCGCCGGGTCCAGGAGGAGGCCAGCATTTGAATCCTCACACCGCCCGGCGCCGGCATCGTGATGTCACGATGTCTCCGATGATGCCCACCCAGAAGTGCAGAGCGGCGTGGGACCGGAGCGGCAGGTAAGTTGCTGACAGTACCCCCCCCCCCCACGGGGGGCTACCAGACCTAACGGACCAGGTAAAAGCCTTGACCAGACAAGGAGCATGCAGGTCCAAGTGTTTAATCCAGGATCTTTCTTCTGGACCAAAACCTTTCCAATGGACCAGATACTGAAGAGATCTTCTAAAGAATCTAGACTCCAATAACTTTTCGATCTCAAATTCTTGTTGACTATCAACAGAAATTGGGGCAGGAGACAGATGAGGTGTGGAATATTGGTTAGTGCATACTGGTTTGATGAGAGAAATATGAAACACATTAGGAATCTGCATGTTGGAAGGAAGCAGGAGGTGAACAGCAACCGGACCCACTAATTCCAGAATAGGGAAAGGACTATGAATTTGGGTCCCAGCTTGGAGGAGGGGACATATAGATTAATATGAGTGGAGGAGAGCCACACTTTATCTCCAACGGAGTAAGATGGAGGTTCCCTACATCTCTTATCAGCTGCAGTTTTTTTGTACAAGAGCAGATTTCTGAAGGCAGACTTCCGTAGACTGCCAGATAGCTGGCATCTGGGCAGCAGAATCATTGGCAGTGGGTACTTGTGTGAAAAGAAAATCTTGGGGAAAACATCTTGAATTAGGTCAAAAGACACATAAAAAAATGAGATTTTCCAGAATAGGCATGGGGTGCATTGTTATGGGAAACTCGGCCCAGGGTAGAAGATCTGACCAATTATCCTGAGTATAGGAAATGTAACAAAGAAGGTATAGTTCAAGGGACGGATTAGTGCGTTCAGTAGCCCCATTTGACTGTGGGAGGTAAGCTGAAGAAAACTGTAACTTGATGCCCATGGATTTACATAGAGCTCTCCAAAATTTAGAAACAAATTGAGTACCTCTGTCAGACACTATTTCAGAAGGAAGTCCATGAAGGCAGAAAATATGTGAAATAAATAGTTGAGCTAACTCCACTAAAGATGGTAGCTTAGGAAGGGGAACAAAATGGGCCATTTTGCTGAAGCGGTCTACCGTGACCCAAATAACCGTGTTCTTTTTGGAAGCAGGGAGTTCGACAATAAAGTCCATAGATAAATGGGTCCACAGTTGGGACGGAATGGGTAGGGGTTGCAGAAGGAAACATGGTAGGGTTCTAGAAGATTTAGATTGAGCACAGCTGGTACAGACTTGGATAAAATCTTTAACATCTTTCCTCATCCTAGGCCACCAAAGGGAACGGGCAAGAAGGTCAAATGTTTTATTAATACCAGGATGTCCAGCTGCTTAGAACAATGAGTATGTTGAAGGACAATTTTTCGAAGTGGAACAGGAACGAAGATTTTACCTGAAGGTGTGTCAGGTGGAGCAGAATTTTGAGCAGCTTGAATTCGGGAACAGAGTTGAGGAGTAACAGAGGCTAGGATTTTAGTAGTTGGGATAATAGGGCCCTTATCTCTGTTAGAAGAGTCTGAAGCAACAAAAGATCTGGAGAGGGCATCTGCTTTCTTGTTTTTGGAGCCAGGTTGGTAGGTGATGACAAAGTTGAACCGGGAAAAGAATAAGGACAATCGAGCTTGGCGGTGATTTAGCCTTTTAAGATTCTGAATGTATTCAAGGTTCTTATGATCGGTAAGGATGGTAATAGGTAAAGAGGTGCCTTCTAACAAATGACGCCACTCCTCGAGGGCCAACTTGATGGCAAAAAGTTTCCGATTACTGACAACATAGTTTAGTTTGTTGGGTAGGAAATTTTTAAAAAGTAAGCACATGGATGTAGTTTCCCTTTGATGCCTTTGTTTTTGAGAAAGTACGGCTCCCACACCCAAGTCGGAGGCGTCAACTTCAATGAAAAAGGAAAGGCTAGGATCCGGATAAACTAACACTGGTGCACAGGCAAAGGCTTCTTTGAGTTGTCTGAAGGCTTCAAGGCCTGCAGTGGACCACAAATTAGGCCTAACACCTTTCCTGATAAGGGCAAGAATAGGATGAATAATAGAAGAGAACCCTTTGAAGAATTGTCTGTAATAATTGGCAAAGCCAATAAATCAGAAAAGACCAATCTTGAATGGCCGAAACTAGCAGGATCCATCTGGAAACCTTGGGGCGGACACAATGTAGCCAAGAAGGGATACTTGAGGACGTTCAAAGAGACACTTCTCCATTTTGGCATATAAATTATTTTCTCTTAGACGTAGTAACACTTGTTTAACATGAAGGCAATGTGAGGGAAAGTCTTGAGAGAAGATTAAAAAAGCGTTAAAAGTGTTAAAAGCCGTTTTCCACTCATCACCCTTGCGTATACGGATTAAGTTGTATGCCCCTTGGAGATCTAGTTTGGTGAATATCTTAGCACCTTTGATCTGATCAAACAGTTCTGAGATGAGAGGAAGAGGATAACGATTTTTAATAATGATCTTATTTTGACCCCGGTAGTCGATGCAGGGCGTAAACTTCCGTCTTTTTTTTTCAACAAAAAAGAAAGCAGCTTCTGCTGGCAGGGGAGGACTGGGACCTTTTGGCCTGGGGGGAAAATACAACCTAGTGGTCCTTTCCTGGTTGATTGCAACATTTGTAACCACGCCCACTTTGCCAATGTCACTCACTGTTTAAGTTACATCCATTTTTAAGACCACTCTTCCCATTGGTTAATGAACTGGAGGGCTTAATAAAACTGGTTAATGAACTGGAGGGCTTAATAAAACTGGTTAATGAACAGGAGGGCTGGCAAACACTGGAAAATAAACTGGGGGCTGATTAACACTGGCTAATGAAATGGAGGGCTGACTTACATTGGCTAATGATCTGAAGGGCTGACAACACTGGCTAATGAACTGGAGGGCTGACTTACACTGGCTAATGATCTGAAGGACTGACAACACTGGCTAATGAACTGGAGGGCTGACAACACTTGCTAATGAAGTGGAGGGCTGGTGACACTGGCTTCTGACCTGGAGGGCTAACTAACACTGGCTAATGAACTGGAGGGCTGACTGGTAAACAATCTGAAAGAGGATGATTTTCTGGTTTCTTTCCCATGTTAGAGCTAGAGGCATGTGCTGTGCCTTTCAAGCACGTTACTTGCTAATAGCTTCTGTGGCAGCCCAATTTTTTAATTGGAGACCAGCCCGGGGGACATTTGTCCCTCAGCCTACTGGGCCAGTCCTCCCCTGCCTGCTGGGGAGGTGGAAGGTTGAATGAATCCCTGAGACAAATGTTCTTTAATGTACTCTTTCATGGCTAGATTTTCAGAAGGGGAATCAGAATTGGTGTGGTGGTAGTTTCTCAGCTTGTTTCTTACAGAAAACATCAGCAAAGTCAACATAACATTCAGGGAGACTTCCCACGGGTTTTATTTTCACAGTTAATGGCGGAACATTCAATAGGGGAAGTAGGAAGGCAATTACCAAAACAGAAAGGACTCCAAGACTTAATTTTAGACCAGTATATAACAGGGTTGTGTAACCATGGAAGTCCGAGGATCAGTGGGGCAGATGGACTTTTGACAAAGTGCCCTTGTCCGGCACAATAAAGGCAAAGTCCATTAGTATGTCTACAAAGTTTCTCTTTGGAGGAAAGATGGGGGCCGCCAATCTGCATAGGCTCGTCTGCAGAAGGGACTAAGGGTGGAGAGGGTCAAACAGGATGAGAGAAGGTTTTAGGAGTGTTGTAGCGAATGGTAGACCTCTCTGCCTGTCACTCACAGAAATGGGTGTCAATTTGGATACAGAGGGTGTTCAGCTCTTTCAGAAGGACAGGCAATTCTCCAGAAACCAGGTCATCCTTAAGGCGGTCTGAAAGTCCCAGCATAAAAGCTGCAGTAAGTGCTTCGATATTCCAGGAAGTCTCTGCAGCAAGAGTATGAAATTCAATGGCATACTGTCCCACTGAACGAGAGCCTTGACAGAGTTGGATGATGAAGCAGCCAAAGATCTTCCTGGAGCGTCAAAAACTTTGCGGAACATATACAAGAAGGCTGTAATATAATTAACTAAGGGATCGTCTTTCTCCCATAAGGGGGAGGCCCAAGCTAAGGCGTTACCTTCAAGTAAGGCGATGATATAGCCAACCTTGGCCTAGTCAAAGACAAAATGAGATGGCTGAAGTTCAAATTCACTGCTGGTTTAAAAATTATCGGCAGCCTTGGGCATTACCGTCAAAGCGAGAAGGTGCAGATATGCGGGGCTCGACAGGAAGATGGCACCGGAGCTGGTGTAGGAATGGGAGCTGGAGCCGGGGGAAGTCGGGCAGCATGAAAGTCCATGTATTGGGCCAACTGCCCTTGATGATGTTCGAAAACATCCATACGTTTAGCCAATGCCTGGAGGGTTTTACCCAAATCTGCCATGACCTCCTCAGGCGTTTCCTTGGCCTGATCGTACTGTAACAAATTTGGTCCTACGGCCAGGGTACTTAAAGGTACGCTTTCTGGAGGAGACCAAGGTCAGAAGATATATACAGCAGCAGATGAGACTGACTGGTGGATTTGAATGCTGGAAGAACTGCTGGGAACTGGATACCAAAAAGTTACTGGGAAATTTAGGCTGGATGTGCTGCTGGAAACCAAGATGCTGCTGGGAACTGTAGGCTGGATGAACTGCTGGGAACTGTATTCTGGAAGTGCTGCTGGGAACAGGCAAGGTGAGTGACTCCGCTGGGAACAGGCAAGGTGAGTGACTCCGCTGGGAACAGGCAAGGTGAGTGACTCCACTGGAACTGGCAAGGTAAGTAACTGACAGGAACTGGAAAGGTAAGTAAGTCTCAGGAACTTGACAGGGTAAGTAAGTCTCAGGGACTGGAAGAAATACGCTGGATACAGAAGAGGTGAGTAACTGAGCCTGGGGTAGCAATAAGCCACAGTTGCACAATTCTCACACACTTCCGATCGTGTTTGCGATCCCTTGGCACATGAGAATCGCATGCTAGTGCTCTTGTAAGTAGGTAGCACTGCACTGCCATCTATTTTCATAGCATGCGCATAGATAACAGATTACTGACAAAATTGCAGCATAACCTCTTGGTAACACTTAATTCATGCTTCATTGTGTGGCCCCAGCCTTATATAATTTGTCAATTTAGATTTTATTTAGCCTCATGAAATCTGCCAATCCAAGCCTGTTACATTAACGGACTTGTAAACTGTGCCAAATCATTTACCAACTAATCACACAGTAATTCATACACAGGATTCATTACCACCAATCTTAAATCTGCTTTTTTGTTTCTTCTCTGACTATCCCTTGTTTTTTTTTGTTTTTTTTTAGCTCTGGGAGGTTTTGGTTTTAAAGGGGGCCGGTTCCAGCTAGTCAGTAAAGAACTGTCAATCACCCAACCCCATCCCCTGGTACACAACATGTAGAAACTATCCACTCTTTAAAAGTAAAGATTATTTCTCTGCCACTGCATAGCTAATTAATTCAGCATTAAGATCAGGAAAGGGAATAAGCATTATTGCTTTGTGCTCTTTATTTGCCTGCAGCTAACACCAAATCATGCAGTTAGCTGCTGTCTGTGTTACTGAAGTCCCAATGTAGCACCTAAAAATCAATTCCAAACTGTGCTCTGATTGCGAAACATTGGTCAATCGCGATCGAAAAGTGTTAACGCCTATTGCAGTTTGGCCTCACCCTTGAGATTTACTTTCACTGCTTTGTTAATATAGCTTATCCATAAGTCTCTCCCTTTCTTAGTTATTCCTTTCTCATTCTGCCTTTTCTCTATATCAGAATGTTATAGAACTGAGATGCTCACCCTACAAACTGCTGTCCTCTTCAAGGGTTGTTATGCCTCCTCTTAAAGCTGTGCAAGCTTGTTACCAGCTTAGTTGCAAAAAAGGGGGTGGTCCGCTGCACCTTCCACATATGATGTATACAGTTCACAACAAAAATCGGGCAGAAGTTTTTTTCAATAAAAAAACATCCTTTATTTTCCAAAAATATAAAAAACCAGGCTGGCACTTTTGTTGTGGACTGTATACATCATATGCGGAAGGTGCGGCGGACCACCCCCTTTTTTGCAACTTACTATGTATGGAGGTGACATCTCTGGGTCCGTGGGCACACACACTAGATGTGGATAAGGTGAGCGAGGTCTGATGTGGATTTGAGCGGGGAGAGGACGGGAGCAGCCACTGCATTGTGTTACCAGCTTATACATGCAAAGAGAAGGCAGCTAGTCAGCCGCAGTCTTTTTATGGCCATAAAGTTATGCATTAAGGCTTTGTCAAGTGGTAAGTTAAGTGTTGCTTTTAAAATGTGGATTAGTTTATATTCTAGATGTTACAATTACAACAGTTTAATAATTAGAGATAAATAAAACATAGACTTACTTATCTTGAGATCCATTCACTGCCTGATACAGCCTATTTGCCCCACCATCAGCACAAGCTGTTATAACAGCTAAAAGAGATTAAAAATAAAAGTTTTCATTTAATGATCATTCTGATTAATTATTCCAAGTCAACATCAAAACTTCCTAGAAAGAAAGAGATATCAGAATGGAGAAATTTAAGAAAAGATGAATCCAAAATTACTTAAGGATCAATGCAAAAGAATATAAATTCGGTCTATTCGGCCTGTGACTGTCCCAAATTTCTTAAAGGGACACTAAACGGTCGTATACATATAACTTGCAAATGCATCTATTTTTCACAGGGAGTTGAGATCGCTTATTCCCACCTCCCTGTAAATAATAGAGCAGCTGATCAGCCCAATGTCCCAATAGCGCTCCTACCTTTAATATCGTAACGCATGCGCAAAGGATAGGAGCATGGCCGAGATGCTGCCATCTGCTAGAGAACAGCTGCTAGTGGACCACCGGTAGGAAAGTTTCTCTGTGTAACCCGGGTGCTCTATTATTCACAAGGAGGGAGAAACAAGCAATCTTACCTCCTTGTGAATAAAAGATACTTTTGCAAGGTACATATATATGGCAGTTTAGTGTCCCTTTCAAATATAGTTTCTAGCTACTATTCCTATATCCAATCCACTTTAGCTGCTGGTAGAAATCATTGAAGTTGGCAATCGAGTTCAAATATTATCGTAATACTAATACACATAATAATAAGTTTTCTAAAACAATAAATGTATTTAGTTCTATTGTGAAGTTCAATTATTCACTATGAAACATTTTTGGCAAGAGGCACATATTAATATTTAGTGCAAATCAATTATGGTTTCCCTTGCCTTGCACCAGCAATTTACACAGGATATAATCTGAATAAGGGTAACCTTTAGATAACTATAAATAAAAATGAGGAAAATCCATGAAAATTTGCACATTTTAGTTTTTTTCAAATATTTTACCCCAAAACCCAGCAAAATCTCCAGAAAAGTTACAAAATTCTGTCATCTTGTTAAAGTACACTTTGTGCTGAAAAAAAAAAACTTAAAATATTCCCTATTTACCGGGGAGTTTCCTACTAAAAATAAGGACAAAATC
Source organism: Hymenochirus boettgeri (assembly GCA_019447015.1). Taxonomy (NCBI): domain Eukaryota; kingdom Metazoa; phylum Chordata; class Amphibia; order Anura; family Pipidae; genus Hymenochirus; species Hymenochirus boettgeri. Next base: position 100,894,795 of record CM033474.1, on the reverse strand, counting down.
CTGACAATTCTTCTGGCACAAACGTTCGGAAAATGGGAAACTCTGCTGGCACTGAAAGGGTTAAAAGGCCAAAATTCAGTGTTGATTAAGCCACCAGCATGTCCTTTAAAGTCCCAAAAATGTCAACAAATTTGCATTTAAAGGGCAAGTCCAGCCCCAAAATGAAAACTTACATACAGGTAAATCACCCCCCAAAACCCTTAAACGGTAATAGTTTGAAATCTGTCCTGTTTCCCCTGTTTCTGCTTCCTGGTTCTTCCAGTTAGCAACTGTCAGTTATGGATTTGACAGTTGACATCACAGCCAATAACTGAATGTTAATCCCCTGTCTGACTCTTCTGAGCATGCCCAGGCTTAGTACAGGTTTCTAAATTGCTCAGTTTCCATGACACATCTAGAAGCATAGCAGGCATACAGTAATGAATTCATAGGACAAACTATGATATATCAACATATTTTCAAGAGGCCATTCTTTATAAAAGATGCTCTTATGAGGGTGGAGTTGTCCTTTAACTCTGAAAGGTTTTCATGGGCTCCTTTAGCTAAAAGAAAGCCCACAACTTTTGCTCCAAATTTCACGTAATTTCATAGCTTAAAGGGCATGTCCACCCCTTGAAAAATTGCTTTTTGCTATATTGTAGGGCTTCCTCCCCCGCCCCAACCGCTGTAATAGGCAGGAGGCCTGCCAGGCTCCTGGTGGCCAGTTTATGGGACTTTGGAGGGGCATAGCAGGGCAGCCATTTGGAGCAAGGATGCACGGTAAGGATTTTATTACACTACAGAGTGGGGCCAGTAGTGGGTTACATTATAGTTTTGGGGGTGGACATGTCCTTTAAACACTGTGGGAAGTATTAGAAGAACAGTATAATAATAATAATGGGAAAAGGAGAAAAACAGCACAAATAAATGTAAAAAAACCAAGATGAAAAATAGCACAGATACTGATCCCCAGCAGGGATCCTTTAAAAGTGTACTAGGTTTTCATTGATTTCCTGATTGAAAACTGTACAATCTCTAAGGGAAAAAAAAACACACACACACACTATAAAAGCAGTGATGGAATGCTTGATTATGCTGCAATGAGTTAAGAATTAAAAAAATAATAATAATAACAATACCGTAATAATAATTTTATGATTTATGACTAGGATCTGGATTACACCTAAAACACTGAATCCAAACAGGCAAATGCATGCTGTCAATGCATTCTGACAGCACTGATGCAAACTCAATTTATCTTTCTTAAAATGTGCTCATGCAACAATATATTTAGCTTCAAATTTGCTGGTTCCTCACCCAAAATATATTTTTTTTGGTGGGGGCTGTCCTGGTTTGTAAGCTATTTTATTATTTTACCAATTTTTAAAGGGTATCTATACTCATTAAAATCAAATTCTCAAAAATTAGATACAGCAAAATTTAAATTTTTCAAAACTTGATTTTAAATCTGAGCTGTGGATTCTGAGAAATCGTCATTTTAATCACAGCATTTACAGGGAAAGACCTGTCATTCCAGAAACAGAAATTATAATTAGAGATGTCCGAACTTCGCAAAATCCGGTCCGCTCGAGGATCCGCGAATTTTCGAAAAAATTTGAAAACTCGAAAATCCGCGAGCGGACCCGTTAAAATTAAAAATACCCTTGAAATAACGAGATTTTTCGTATTTTCGAAAATTTTCGAAATTACGAGTTTTCACGTATTTTCGGGAATTTTCGAAATTACGAGTTTTCATGTATTTTCGAAAATAAGTATTTTCGAAAATACAAGTAATCCTCGTAATTTCGAATATTTCGAAAATACGTATGTAAGGAATTAAGAGAAATCCTTGTATTTTCGAAAATTTTCGAAAATACATGTTTTCCCATATTTTCGAAAATTTTCGAAAATACGTGAAAACTCGTAATTTCGAAAATTTTCGAAAATACGAAAAATCCGCGAATCGGAAGTTCGGAAGGCGGAAAATCCGGAAAAATCCGCCGTTCGCGAACGGGATAAATCCGCGGCGGATCCGGGTTCGGCCATCTGTAATTATAATATGTGTCCCATGCTTGATCTCTTTGCCTGCCTGCCATTACACTTTCTGCAACATTTAAGAGAATCAGAAGAGAAAAGACAGCAGGGGGGAGGGAGGGGGAGATGTGTAAGCAGAGCAGTGTCCATGGTGAGGCTGTGCAGAGCACATAAGTGTCGCAGACATTAAAAGAAGGCAGTAAGTAAGGGAGGGTGGGGGGGATTAGGAGTACTCACAATACATTAATAATTTTATGACAAAGCAAGCACAGATAAGTATGTGAGTACCATCATTTTACTTGTCTCAAATTTTAGTTTCAGAAAATGTAACGTTGTTTCAGTGAGTATAGTGACCCTTTAATGTAATAATTTGGTATTTAAACAAAATAACGTATAAACTGGGTTCCCAATGGCTGTATTGCATTCCTTTATTTTCCCAGTGCAGCTCACTTTTGACAGCTGCCTCTTCCCTGATAGAAATGGACTTAGAACCGAATTTGAAACCAAGTTAGACCCAAACTTTAATAGTTCGAACAAACTCAAACTTCTAGATAAGTTAGACCCTAACTTTAATAGTTCGGACGAACTCGACCTCCTAGAACTTCCCAAACTATGAACTAGTTTGGCTTTTCGGAACTTGTGAATGTATTTTTGATAATCATCAAAAATTTGATAATTAGCGAATTTATGTACCATTCTAACCCTCGATTGGCCATAACTCTCGAATGTACCATTTCGCTGATAACCCTCCAATGCGGCATTTTGCCGATACCCTTCAAATGTTTTGTTCGATTTTAGTAACCCCTTCAATGTATTGTTCGATTTCGATAACCCTATAATATATACAGTAGTCTGATTCTTTGTAACCCTCAAATGTATCATTCGGTGACCCTCAAATTGGCAATAACCATTGAATGTAGCAAAACCCAACAATTGCCCGATTGTTGGGGGAAGGTAGTGTTTGAACTAGTTTTGGTGATATGGATGTGTTCCCCAGACTATTTTCCAGGTGCCACAGCCATTTACAGTAAGTTACCATTTCTATTTTATCTGTACTTTATTAGAACTTTTTGAACTACTTTCTCCTATTGACTTTAATGTGTTTGTTTCCGAACTATAGAACTTTTACTACAGTTCTACAGTTTGGTAACAGACCCTGACATGAACTGTTGGGAAAGGTACATTCATTACTGTATATCCACTAAATAATTCTGGTCATGTACTATATTCACTTGTATCCAACTACATCTGCATGTGGAAATGCTTGATGACACAAGGATAGTGCCATCTTATACTAGAGTAATTTAAATTACTGAGCTAAGTTTTGAGTTGATTAAAGTGATTACAGCAATAAAATTTACTAATTAGCCCCCTGCTAATATAAATGTTCCATTATTCTAAAGCTTTACAGACTTAAATATGACAAGACTGTAAATCATCTTGCTCTAAAAACTATTAAACGTATAATAAAAGAGGATAAATCATGATCTGCTGGTGTTCCACGTATTACTAGGTAAACATTGGACAGAAGTACATTTTTAGCATTGTAAATCACAAATATATATAACTGGGTTTTTAAAATCTGGTTTGCAAAAAACAATTTTATACCATGCCGTACTGCTAACCAGAATAAATTAGATAAAATAACCTTGGGAAATGCAAACAATACCACAATTGATTCTGGCAGTATGAAAAGAAAATCAAAGCATTTTAAAACCAATTCAGACAGATGACTTTCTTATTAGACACATGGCCGGGTATAAAATGTAAATTAAAAGAACAGAAAATGATTAGACAGCTCCTTTTCTTGTATAGTTTTTCATACGAAACTCAATTTTCTATAGTGGTTATATGGATTTTCTCACATCTGCACCAGACATTATTTTTATTATTATTGGTAGCAATGCTAATACCAAGGGCATTTCTAGGGTTTTTGTTGCCATAGCAAAACTTTTGAATGCTGTCCTTGATTATTTCTGGGCGTCGTGAAGCAGGCCACCACCACATTAAAGGGAGTATGGCTCTGTTGGTGGGCGTGGCTTTGCCAGTGGAAGTGGCTAAAATTTTACAATTTTGAACTTCCTATCCCATGGGTATTTAAACAGTTCCTCAAACATTCAATTAGAAATAATGTCAATTATTAGATTTATTCTTGACTCTTGACTCTCTTAAGGAGCAGAAGTGGAGCCGAAGCAACTTCAAGATACAGTGTATATTGGAGTCATGCGGGTGGTGCTCACACTTCTTGTTGCCGCATATGCATGCACATTTTGCCCTGGTCAAGGGAACAAAAAAAATATTTTCACCACTGCCTGTCCGACACCTTTCTTTTTTCAGTGCAGGTGTGCCACCAGAGAAAAGTGTTTCACTCTGTCTCATGGTAGATGGGGCCCTGGCTAATACCATGAAGCACTATACCCAGGATTATTTAAGCACAATGAATTCTTGTCAGATACAGGTTTCAATTCAAGTTTTCAACTTAATATTGAACAGAAGTGGCTTAAAGGGTATCTCCACTGATAAAAGTCCCCTGGGTTGTAAGGATAGATATGTGTACGGTGGATATGTACCTGCAGTATCCTGTGTCTTTGAGCAGTAGTTTAGAAAAAATCAAATGAGTTTCTCCCTGAATGCTGTGGATGGTGCAGGTCTGCCCACTCACAGTGACTGCCTGCCTGGGAAATGTCCGATGCGCGTGTTCCTTTAGTGCATGCACAGAATGTGTGAGGATGCATCAGGACTGTTGGTTGGTCAATTCTATACACATACACACACACTTTTCAAGCTACTGGGTTAACTGATTAATGGAGGAATAATCCCATGCCCATCACAGCAGCTTGCTGACTTCACTGATTAATGGAGGAGTAATCAGGTACTACCTTTTTCTCTCTCCCACTCCCTCCCATACCCGATTGCCTCATATTCCCAGCATCCCCTATAAAATTAATCTTAGATCACTTTTTCAACCACACCTCTCAGAGTTAGACACAATTTTTTTTTAAAACAACACAAGTTCCCCCTGCCTTTGTTACAGTAGTGTGGGAAGAGGGTTTAACTTTTCCTCCCGTCTCTCTCTGCATGATCAGCTGTAAACATGAACTTAGAGAGTCAGGGAGGAAACAATTTCTTTACTGCAGCTAAGTGGGTGTGCCCCAGAATCCAGCACAACTTTCCCATGCTGCTGCAAGCAAACGAAGGGGAATTCTGGGGGGAAAAGGTAGGGGGAGGGTTGGGGATGGTGTACTTTAAAAAAAAAATGTTTTTTCCCTCAGTGGAGATACCCTTTAATAAATCAAACCCAGCTTCTCAAGTCCTGTGACATAACCAAAATCTTGTTATTTTCCCCCATTATTATTTATTTTGTATCATGCTATTTTTCTCATTACATTTTGACATTCTATAAATTAAACTGGACAAAATAGTTAATTCAAATTGCCCATTACTAGAATCTATAATTTTCCCAAACTATTGCAGTAATTTTCTTCTTTTTGTTGATCTGTTCAATCTGAAGCATATTAAATTTCATCTGTCAGACCAGCACTGAGCAAAACAAGTAAAGGATTGAAGGCATGAAAAAACACACATAGCTCAGAGTTTGTTCTACTTACATGTATTCATTTATGGATTAAGATAAGACAGTGGCTACGTGGTTAGCACTGATGCCTTGCCGCGCTGAAGTCCTGAGTTCAATTCCACCCTTGGACACAACTGCAAGGAGTTTGTATGTTCTCCCCGTTCTAGCGTGTTATGCTGCTTTTCACCTTTATGACAGGCAGATAGAGTTTTCTTTCTTGATATATCAGGCTGTTGTGTGATAACACAAGACCCTGACACCTATTTCCTTTTACCACATGTGTAAATTTACAAACTGACCAGTCTCACTAGTAACATTGATCTCAAGAAACTACCATCCCTGTATAATAGATAGATCTCTCATAATAGAGCTGCACAAAAAACAAATATATTAACAATTAAGAGGCCAAAAAAGATCACTCAGAGAGGGATGAAGATACAATTATTTCCTACATATACAAGTTATCCACAACATTTTTTTAATTTGTACATAACCTATATAATAATTCTAATAACCAGAGTCAGATCCTGAGTTCACTGTCCCTATAGCTCTATGTGTTGGTTAAAGGTAATCACTTGTTTCGTATCATCCTGTGTGCCACTATCTCTATAGAAAGCCCTTTATGAGTATAACAGCTCTGTTGCAGTCACGGACTTGTTAGGATGTTTCCGGAATTATTCGGTTTGGCTTGTGTATCTCCAGAAGGACCCAAACCTACATACCGGAATAACGCTACTGAATCAAAAGCCGGAAGCTGTTACCGATTAGGAGATGAGCCGCCCAGAACCACAATGCATGTGTTTCTTTGTCAGCTCCATTCTATCGGATAAGCACAGTCTGGGTTTGTGAGTATAAGGGAGACAGATGCACCTTCATCTGTATATATGGTGCATTTGAAGTTGGTGGGGCGCAATATTGTTTCAATCACTTTTAACTTGACTGTTTCTATTAGGGCCTATGGGAGGCCAAGCCACAGCAGATTTAGACTTTTTACTATGGCAATACAAACAGAGGCGGGCTGCAGCGATCCTATGAACGTGTCTCACGCGGAGGTAGTGGGTAAAAGACTTTCTTTATTAACACATATATCTATACATACAAATACATGTCTAAGGTGTTTCGTGCCTTAGCCTGGCACTTTGTCAGAGACATATGGACAATGATAAGGATACAGCTTAAATAGGTAAGCACAAGTGAATCACTTAATTGGGTGGATCCCACCCCCAATATATATATATATAATATAAAGAAAGTCTTTTACCCACTACCTCCGTGTGAGACCCGTTCATAGGATCGCTGCAGCCCGCCTCTGTTTGTATTGCCGTTGTTGTTTTGGACCTTGCGAGGGGTCCGGGGCAAGACAGCACCCGGACCACCGATTGTGACTGGTGAGATCCTTCTCAAACTTTTAATAACATTGCTCTTTTGCCAATATTATCACTGATTCTTAAGCATCTGCACACTGGAGCGTCTGGGTCCGGGGGAGTGTCCACCCGGCCCACCCCGTTATAGTGTGTAAGTCTTCATGCTAATCAGAGACTAGCTACAAAGTTTCTGTTTTTGCCATGTTCTAATATCGTATGTCTGAACGTTTTAGTAGCTAAAACCTTTTTGGTAATCGGATACTTTACTTTTTGTATCAACTACTAATTTGGGATCCAGTTCACAAACCGTCCGGCACGCTCCAGTCACTTATATATTATATTGACTTTTTACTATCAATCATTCTATTGGTGTGTGAATATTCCAAGCAGTAGAAGAGTTTTTATATTTGATTCTAACAAACTTAAAGCTAAATATAGTTGTTTTCGTTAGGTGGCCAGATATCTTGTTATAGTTATATTGTTATTATTAAATATTGTTTGTAGCAACACAAATTTATTAGTGTACATCAAGCGTTTCGGCCCTTCTACAACCGTTCTCAAGATAGTGGGCACACATGATCAAACAACTTAAATACAGGTAATGTTATTACTAGTAATGTTACTAGTAATAGTTATTAAGTGATAATATATATCTAAAAAATATGTATAAAATATATTTAAAAAAACCCATAAAAATGCATATTTACAGATAGGTAAACCAATTTTTACAAAAAGAACAGAATCTAGGGAAAGCAATAAAAGATTATTCAGATGAAGCACAATAAGGAGCACATTTCATTCAGGCCGTTAGAGGCATACAGGGTTATTTAATAAAAGTTCTTATCGTTTATAATGGGGCTAATTTTGCCCTAACCAATCAGAACTTATGTAACATTTGAAAGCTATCATTTGATTGGTTGGGGCAAAATAAGCCCCATTTTAAACGATAAGAACTTTTATTGAATCTCCCTGATAGTGTCTTAATCCAATGAGTTTCGCTTTGTATTAGAGCCCTATCTCTGTCTATGCCCTCTGTTGGTCTGACCTGATCTATTGCCATCCAACGAAAGTTTGCCAAGGAGTGGTGGGCCTTCTTGAAATGTCGGGCCACCGATTGTTACCCTATATTTGGTAACTGAGCTGTGATTGGCCATTCCTTCCCTTATACTAGTGATGGTCTTTCCCACATAGTATAGTATAATATAAATTACGAGTGATAAGACATGATAGCCTATGTCTAATCTTAATCCGATCTCCCTTGTGTGGATGGGGGAAATCTTTTTCAGTAACTACATAATGACAGGTCTGACACCCTGTACAGCTATAACAGCCCAGTTTAACAGTTGGAAGCCAATTGATGTTTTCTTTCTTGGGATTTAACTATAACTTCACCTATATATTTCTAAGATTTTAGCCTCTAAGATAAGCAAAGAGTGGTCTGGTATTAATAAAGGAGATATTTTCATCTCTTACTAAAATTTCTCAATTTTGTTTTGTACCGTTTTTAAAAACTTAATTTCCAGAAGCAAAATGTATTATATCAGATAGTCTCCTCAGGCTTAGCTTCAGAGGTACTGTCCCCTGTGTTTCCAAACCGTAGTCTTGCTCTTTCTAATTACTCCTGGATAGTAGCATCAGCGTACAGTATCACTGCTGTCTAAATTTATTAGCCATCGTTTGGGCTTGAGTCTCTGCCATGCTGCTACTGGAGTTTTTACAAATACCAGTAGAAATTTAGAAAATAATATCCCTCTCTTTTGGGAATCAGGAGGGTAACTGGCCACATAGAGGATTGTATTTCGATTGATAATCTTGTGCCCATTCCTAAAAAAAGCTTGGTTTGGGTTTGATTAACAGTGTCAGGTATATCCGTTGACCCTCGGGGTACCAGACTCGTACCCTTTTCATACTGGTTTCAGTATGAAAAGGGTATCCCATGCCTGAAATGGATTTCCTTTACGGTGGATGTATGACATCACCTGGGAAAGTGGAGGGTTCTTGTACATAATTATTTAAAAAATGTGCACCACGTGACCAAAACGTTAGTGATTTGCAAATTTTAGAAATAAATATGTTTAAATAAAGAAGGAAGAGTGCTTCATTCAACTACTTACGTTCAGAATATAAGTGAATAAAAAGGCAAAAGTTTGAACCACAAAGATATTTATGATGTCCACAGCTTGCCAAGGGGGCAATTCTCATGAAACATTGCTCAGTGGTGGGCATTATGCATTTTTGATAAAATATTTTGAAACAGCAAAAATTGTGGTATGCCTCCATTCCCTCCATACCCTGAGTGCTGTACAACTGCTAAAAGAATATACATCTTGTAATGCAATCCGCGGAGCACTTCAGGGTCTAATTCAAAGTAACAAATTTATTGTGTTCACGTCCATTTTCTTGCTTTATTGCATTAATTGTTATGTGGAGTGCATTTGTTGAATGATGTGCAACAGATATTCTATTACTCAACAGATCAATATAGATGTATCGCCTTAGCTTGGCAGACCCCGCTATGAGTTTCAAGAAAATTTAGGATAGTTAAATGAATAGTGTGTTGTCAGCAGGTTTGATTACGGAGAAATGTGCGCGTTTTCTAACTTCTGATATTCCTGTGAGCAGAATAATTTACACTCTGCCTAAGGTGCATATGCTTTTAGAATCTCCTCCAGAGCTGCCAATAGGGACACCAAATGGGTTTTTGTTTAAACCACTTGCTGTTTTTGTGGACTCATATTTACAACCTGCAGTTAAAAGGATGAAATCCTACCTAAAAGACATTAAACAATTGAGGGTCACTCTGACAGGTGCACCTTTTAATAAAATCTCGGTGTAATGTTCGCAGTCTCTACACGATCTTCCACAAGAGGCTTGAATTTAAGCATTCAGAAGGGATCTTTTAGTATGGGGATTTACTGGGTATGACTTTGGAAAGGGTACAGATTGAAATACGATCTTGCTACGATGCATGCTACAAGTTTTTTTGTTTTTTTTATCAGCCAGCCCTCAATTAAGCTATCATATATACCTAGTATGTTAGGGTGTTATGAAAAAATGCAGACCCAAGAAGAGCAGAAATTCAATTACAGGAGATGACCTGCTGTTTTCTTGAGCATGGCTATATGGAATCAATTTTGAAACAGCAATTATTGAGGGCCAATATATAAAGGAATAGGAAATATCTTGGGTAAAGGATGAGACTAGTATTGGTGTTGGACTACTCTGCATTGAATCATCAGACAGTTGTAACTAAATATTGGTAGCTGTTTTTTGTACCTGTACCTTGTAACAGTTGTACCTAAATATTCGTAGCTTGTAAAAAAAATTACATGAACCACCTAACCTTTAATAGACATCAGATAAGGTTTACACACAAGAGCACAGAATCTTAAAAATCTGCTGGTTCAACCAGACTTATGTGGGGAACAGAGAGGGACACAGCTAAGTGCCTTTGGGGCAGTAAGTAATGATTTTTATAAATTGTCCAATCGCATTAAAATTTCCCACATCCAAATAGAGGGAAAATTATTTTCATTAGAAACAGATTGACGTGCACTAGCATATTTCTTATTCACTATATTACCTATCCATATAATTTTTATTATGTTGGTAAAACCATAAAAAGTTTCCTTCACAGGTTAGCAAATCATTGTGTGTTGATTAGGGCAGCCCTTACCACGCTGATCAAGCATTGGGGGTATAACAAAAAAGCTAGACACACGGAGTGTAAATTTTGGGCACTTCCCGTGGCCTTTTTTAGAGAAGCCAATTAATCTATGCTCCATGCGCAAATATGTTCTTTGACTACATTCCTGTGGGTAAAAGGGATCGTGAGAGACAACTGTTGAGACCAGAAACTCAATGGATTGTTAAATTAAGAGCTCTGTAAAATTGACCCCCTACAATTGGCACAAATAACATGGTTTGTGCTACAAAAATTAAGATTTGGGCTGCTTTTGTTTAGAAGATTATAGAAATTTTATTTTTGCAGAGGATTACATCAACCAGACACCCTACAACAGCATATGGAGATTAAACTAGGCTGTTAGTGTAGCCCCCTTACAATATCATGGATACAAATCTGGTAATTTTTGGTTAGTGCTGCTCCTGTGTTGTTTTGTGCTTCAAAAATTATTTAGCAGCGCTCCCTTTTTTTAAGTTCAGATCTGCCAATTTGATCTTTCTGTTTAATTTAATGAAACATGTTGGTTGACCAAACCCACTGGTCAACTCTTCGTCAAGGCAGACAGTAAGCAAAGAAGTAGGCATCCAAATTCCACAGATGGGCGGTGAATACTAAATAGAAGGACCCTGCTCTTCACAATCAGTTTAAGGTTGGTCTTTAAAATCAAGTCAAGGATGCCTTGGTTAACTTTTCCTCTCCTGAGTCTCTGGACAAGGCAGTGTTCTCCCCAGAATTTTTTCCCTGCCGGGTGGCATGAAAAAGTAGGTGGGTGGGGTAGGACGGGGAAATTTGGTGGTAAGGGAAAATGTGCACTGCATCATGCTCATTATATAGGTCAGGGATGTCTAACTTTCGTCCCACTAGATGTTTGAAAACTATAACTCCCAGCATTCCATGGTTGTAGAATGCAGGGAGTTGTAGTTCGTCAACATCTGCAGGTAAACCATGTAACATAGCAGCACAAGCACACGTGACACCCTTTTGTGGCCTTGGAGATCTTGGAAAAGCTAGTTAACATGCTAAAATATTCTTGCAGGTGTAAAAAAGGGGTCTGGACTGAGCAGTTTTGGCTGGAGTTTTTACTGACCTATTGGCACACCTATTAAACCTACTTCTAAATTCTTTTAAATCACAAGTGTTCTCTCAAGAATTTTTTTCCAGCCGGGTGGCATGAAAAAGTAGCCGGGTGGGCCGCCCGGCTAAAAAGACCCTAGGGAGAACACTGCAAGGCAATTGAGCTCACCATCAAGGTCGATTGGAGAATTTGGGAATGCCGGCAGGTGACAACCAAAGATTCCTACTCAGAACACCTTTCTTCTTCTTCCTCCCCTCCTATGTCTTCCATGTCGTCAGAAAAACCTATACAGTTGGGCACTTTAAAGTGGACCCCTACTGAAAAGAACCGAAGGCGTTTGGAGGGGCTCTGCCTGTATTGTGATGCACCTGGTCATTTTGCACGTTCCTGTCCTCGCAAGGTGCCGGGAAACTCGAGGGCCTAGTCAAATCGGAGGAAGTCCACCTAGGTAAACAGGTAATTCCTCATGTTAATAAATATTCAGAAGTTTTGTTGCCTATAGAGGTTGCCTGAGGGTTCTAGCTAAGTCTTCCCAAGCCTTTTTAGACAGTGAAGCTGCGGGTAATTTTATGGATCTATCCTGTGCCCGTTCCTTAGGGATCACAGAAGTCCTGTTGCCCAAGCCAGTCTGTCTTGTCGCTATAGATAACTCTCCCCTCTTACAGGAAAAACCTCTTGCTGCCTATCCTCCAGTTCCAATTAAAATTGGACTGCTTCACTCTGAAACTATCAAGTTATTCCTCCTTCCTCTCCTTTAATCCTGGGCTTTCCTTGACTCCACTAACATAACATAATCTATGTTATTGATTAGGAAACAGGTCATACAGCTAAATGGGGGGCTAACTGCTTAAAAACATGCCTTTTACCACAGTTGGCCAGTGTGTCCTTGAAAGGTTTACCGCCTCATTTTCACAAATTTGATGATGTCTTTTCTTCACAGGCTGCTGAAGTTTTGCTACCCCATAGGTCATATGATTGACCTATCGACTACTTCCCTGGCACTATGCCTTCCAGAGGACATCTATACAATTTGACCATTCCTAAAAGTCAGGCCATGAAGGATAATATAGTAGGGGCTCAGGTCTTTACCTGGACCAGCAGTGGGCCAATAATCTAATCAGGATCAGAGAAGGGGATAGGTGTAAAGGGAAAAACAAGACCGAAGAAAGAACATGGTCACCCCATATGTAGCAGGGGTCTCCGAGAAATTAAGAAGAATTTTCTAAAAACCCTGTATTCCATGTCTGCTTTAAACCAAACAACACACTGAGGCAGAAATTGGTACATCCGAAAGACCCAACACCTAAACACAAGAAAAGCGACATCATACATTATACGCAGTGCAGTGCAGTGAAGAGTGTTTTAATTTGTATGTGAGGGAGACCAAAAAGCAACTGCATCAACATATGGCCCAGCGCAGAAGAGCCAATTCCTCGGGTTAGGACTCAGCCGTATACCGGCATCATAAGGAAAAAGGACATACCTTTAAAGATTGTAATTTTAACATATTGGCAAAGGAACATGACTGGATCAAGAGAGGTGTCAAGGAGGCCATTTATGTGAAAAAAAAAACAAGCCTGAATATAGGTGGGGGGATTTGAAACCAACTGTCTGCCATGTACAATGCTGTTTTGACACCTTACCCTGGGTGTTCCTATAACACCTCTTAGCCACAAACCAATCATGCCTTGCATTCAGATGGTCCTTAACACCTGGCTGTGATATGCTAATTGGGACTTTCCAGGGTACATAATTGCCAGATTCTTGTACAAGTCATTCTGAATTGAGAAAGCCAGTCAGAGGACTAGAGAAAAGTCCAGTTGATCTAACTGAATACAACAGACATTAAACTTTCATCTACAGGTTTTACAACAGTTCCATGACTCCAAACTGCCAGGACATCCGGGGAAAAGAAAACTTTGTCTCACTTTAATAGGCACGTCTGGTAGCCTTCTATGTCTAAAGATACCAAACCATATATTAATGCTTGTGCCATTTGTGCCCTTATGCAGGTACCCTTATGCCTTTATCTATTCCAGAGAGAGACCCAGGTTTCATATCTCTATGGACTTTTTTTGTTGATTTGCCCATGTCCTCTGGGTCATTAAAAATTTGGGTAGCTTCGGATAGATTTAGTAAAATGACTCATTGCATTCCTCTTTCTAAACTCCCTTCTGCCAAAGAATTATTTCAGTTGTTTGTTGAACTTATTTTTCGTCTTCACGGTATACCTGAAAATATTGGAGGTGTACAATTTGTTTCTCAGTTCTGGCGAGCCGTTTGTTCTTACCTTGGTATTTCTTTGTCCTTCAGGCTTTCATGGCCAGACTGAAAGGACCAATCCCTAGAGCAGTACTCTGGTAAAGTATTGGTAAAGTGAGTGGTGTTAGATCAGGGTATTTGGACTAAAGGAACACGGAGCCTCACATAGGGGGAGGATAAAGTAAACCTAACCTCAGCACATATCTGTGCAAGGCATTTCTGAATAGTCTATCTATTTAAAGAGAAATGTGTATGTTTTTTTAAGGGTATGGCATTCCTTACTACCTGGATCATGTAATTTGTTTTTGCACATAAAATGCTGATATTTAAATTTATAGGATTAGCCATATTAGCCATATTACTTTACAGATGCCCAGGGTATCAAATGTAAGTGAATGTTAAAATATTTTTAGAGAAACGATCACTAATTGTAAAGGATGACAAAATTTCTTCACTATTAGACACAGTGTGGAGAGAACATAGTAAAAACATTAATGGTGTTATATCCTCTAAAGGTCTTTATACATCAGTCAAAATAAATACATATAATGTGACAGAACCTTGGTTTTTGGAAAGTGTGCACATAAAACAAAAGCCTAACCATAAAGCACTGCATTAAACAGTGGAGACCAGCTCAAACTTAGATCATTGCAGTGAGCTACATAAAGATAAAGAAACATTTGAGGTTCTCCTCTCACCTGATGAGTGGCAACAAATTATCCCTGAACCTGTGACTTACAGCTGTAAAGGATAGCAGGTATGTAGAAGGCCGAAATATTAAGTCTTACGGCGTATGGTTAAAATCTAAAAGATTTATCTCAGAGTAGCTGCGTAATCGTATCTCTAGAGAACTGTCTGAGGGCAAGAAACAGCCATATACATGGCTAACTGAATAATCTTTATGGCTTCTGGACATAGGTGATCCAGAAAAAAGCCACGTATATAAGCTAAACAAGAACAAAGAAGTCCGGATGATTTTGACAAAGACAAAGAAGTCAGGATGATTTTGACAAAGACAGTCTGACATCACTCCTTTATATGAAATATTAATTTCCCATTTATGGCAGTGTGCATGACATTGGACTTGACAATTTTTTTGTACTCTATTGGTCTTCCTCACAGGTGTATGTATATAAAACAAAATTAAAACAACATCCCAGTGCTGTTGCTTTTGATGCCACTAGTTCTTTCATCAAAAACCTGAAACATTCACAAGGTATGTCAGGTCATATTTTTTTTTTGTTTCAAGGTGTATTTATACCTGTAAGTAGAGGCCAAGAAAATCCCAGTTGTCCAAATGCTGCCCAAAAAGCATAATATCAATACAATATCGTTGTGGCTATTCAAATGGAAATGTGCAGGTACTCCTAGGCCAAAGGAAACTAAATGCGATTTTTCACTTGCTTTAATTGGTGCCATAGTGAGGGCTTTTATACCGTACCAAAATTTTATAGCGTACATAAACCTATGCATTGGGGTAATAATGGCAAATGAGCCTTTAAAACTGCCCCTATGCTTTGTTAGAGTTGGTGTTGCACATTGCAACAACCTAGTCAACAGGTGGGACTGTCTGAGGCTAAAATGGAGACGAGTTAAAGAATTTTATGTAAGGGCTATTGCATAGCTCATCATGTCAGTATCACTTGCTGATGCAAAATAGCTAATTATGGCCATTCTTAGGGTTGCTTTAAGTGGAGCTGAAGGCTGTGATAAAGGAGGAAAGCCATTAATGTCAGAGGCCTACAAAATCATTTTTTTAAAAAAATGCTGAAGGATGTACATTTGTGCACACTGAAGAAACTGAAAATGATGAAAATGATGAAGCTGACACTCCAGAATCTGAGAGAGAAGCTTGATCCATGCTCAACAGCATTAAAGCAATGGGTAGTACACTTCCACAATGAATGCAAGATGTTAACTGCTGACAATGGTGACCGAGACAACTTACATTTTTTACATGAAATTGTTCCTCATGTCATATGGCTTTGTTACTATCTCCCACTCTGGACTGGAATACTATTTCTATTTTTTAAAAATTCAAACATCACTTCTAGGTCTTCTAGTGTGAAAGCAGAATTTAAAAATCTGAAGCACTCTGTCCTTAACTATGAAACCTTGGCAATGTGGTTAGATAAGTTACTAATGCACCACTTATAATTTATTAAAGGACATATGAGAATAATAGATGCTAAGGATTAATTTTCCCAGATGTGTAAATCTACACTTTGTGTTGACAATCAAAGCTGTTCTCCAGAACATATAGAGTCCATTAATTCACCTAAAGATAATGTTGTTGAAAACTGGAGAGGACTCGCTGTTCTGCCTAAAAGGCATGTACTGAGTGGCTGCATGCAGTCACAATGAAAAATTTTAAATTACGTTTAATCAGGAATGGAAGCATCATAGGGCAGAAAACTGTAGAAGTGTGTGGGCACAAACAGAAAGTGAGAAACCACAGTGTATTTGATGCATTCTGTCAGTGCCTTTGCAGTGCTTTTTGTGAAAGTATATACTACAGCAAATATGTTGTCCAAGAAATAAGTCATGTGGAAATGTTTCAATTGGTAAAAATAATGGCAGAAAAGGGTAGGAAAAAACAATTTACAAGCCGAGAGGTAAAATTCTAAAGGACATTTTTTAAAGCACAACAAATGAAAGCAGGACTCCAAATATTGCAGAGTGCAACATTTCCACAATCATTTCAAATGTATTCCTTAGCAGCACCCAGCATTGTGGTTAAGAGCAAATGTTCCTCAAAAACATGCTCACGGTGTGCTGGAGCTTCATGCAGTATTACATTTATATAAGTTGAACAAAATACACTACATGAGGAGTATCAGCAGTATTGAAAACAAGATTCATTAAAAAAATCTCATTATTCAGGCTTAAACAGTGCCAGACTAAGGTGTTGGGTCCACCAGAAAATCTCACACTAGGGCCCAACTGAACATTTCATTCCTTTTCTTCAGTTATTTAAGTATCTGTTTCCCTCCTACTGACACATTATGCCTTATTGCCCCTTTGCCTTAGTACCTTCATTTTAACAGTTTTCCAATTTTTTTTTTCCATTTGTGAAAGGGCAGTGGGTCCAACTGGTGGTTTTTTTTCCTGTAACCCTGTGGTCCAGTCTGACCCTGGTCTACAATCAAACAGTATGCCACATCCATGGATGCACACAGAGATGTGACCTGCTAACACTTCCTCACAAACTATATGTGCTTGGCACCTACAAATATGGCACAGCTCTTGCATGCCAATCACTACAAATAGAAAATTCTTTAAAATGCAAACAAATCAATGTAATAAAATGTACCTGTTGTTAAAATTAACCCAAAATAAGATAAAGGTCTTTAACACTCTAAAAATGAACATACCCTTTTTTACAATAATTAAAGAATGGGAGGTAAGCTATGTCTTAACTTCTGTGAAGGGGTTAAAAGTTAAATCTGTAGTATTCAGATGAATGAGAACCTTCACAAGCATAGGTTAAAATTTAACCGCAATCACGAGTCAACAATTTTTTGGTCTATTCACAAACAGGGAGATTCAATAAAATTTTTATCATTTAAAATCGTGCTAATTTTGCCCCAACCAATCAGATCTTATTTAAAATTTGAAAGCTAACATCTGATTGGTTGGGGAAAAATTAGCACCATTTCAAACGATAAGAACTTTTATTGAATAACCCTGATAGTTTGTTAGCTCCTCTATACTTTTAACTCACTTATGCTTTATTTAATTTAATTTTCTGCTTTCCCTTTGACCTCTGTACTTCACAGAATGAAATCCTTAGTTCCATGGTTTACAAATTGTAGGTGGGACATTTGTATAAAAAACTTAAAGTGATCAGAAACAAGATGACCTTGCCTCTAAGCATTTTGGTTAATAATAAATTACTAGATTTTGTTGTGATGCAGAGTTAGAAAATAAATTAAATCACAAACCCTGGACATCTAAATAAGGGCATATTTTGAAGTTTATTTCAAAACAAAGATGCTGGTGTATTGCTTATTTTACATACTATAGAGAAATCCCTAATAGAGTGTCTGGAAAAGACCTGTACGGGGATTATAAGTCACCCAGGTTTCTTTCTTACACATTTTGGAATCTCTAATCCGTCTCTGGGAGTGCGCCTGTCTCTTGTTGCAATTAGGCAGTGTGAAAGTGCTCTGAGTTTGGGGAAGCAGGTTGTTTGTCTCTCTCCTAGAGATATGGTCAGTGTGTATTTTTGTAGGGAGACCTAAAAGAATTAGACTTGTTTGGTCTGTTATTTAGATAAACTACTGTGTTAAGTTAGTGCTGGAACACAGCTAGGTTTATTATTTTTTTTGTTATTCTGTTATTATTATAAAGGAGACTGTGAATAACTCATTTTGTGTACTGTAACCAGCACCAAATAAACCAAGTAACAGCAATGGTGTACGTGAAGGCTGTTGGGATATTCCCCTTCTCCGTATAACCAAACGGACTGAGTGGCCACGCTACCGCAGGAGAATTGGACAACCTCCTAATTAAATCAACAGAGGAACAAAAACGCTTGTTTGGAGCAGGCCTCCTCAGCGGACATCAATCAGGAGACATAGAACAGCGGCTGTACATAAAACTTAGCTTTTAATAATAAGAGTTAAAAAACATCTATAATAGAGTTATCTGCCCATATATGCATACAATTAGACTGCCAATTGCCTGACGCGTTTCGTGCCCTACGGACACTTCATCAGAGGTAATTGGCTACTACACACCTCATTCTTAAATAGCTCACAATAGCCAAAGACATCAGCATATCACATTGAAAATTAACATATTGAACGGTAAGCCAAAGTGCTCAAGGAGGTGGACACAATTAACCCTACCAAAACTGGACATATATATATACACAAAATAAAATCACCATATAAACAATGTTAAAAAAGAGGAAAACAGATAGTATGGATATGGGCATGTTTAAATATATCATAATAAGAAAAATCAAACAGCATAAATAAATACTAAACTAGATCTATACAGAGCCATGTTGCACTAAATTGATGATAAATAATGAATATAGATAGCTACAATATCACAATATAATATATATATGACAGTGAACACCTAATAGAGAGTAACACATCAGAAAAAATATATATATATCAAGTGAAATATGTGACCCCTAACAATTCTCTATGTATACATCTGAAATGGTTACATGGTGTGAGAGTACAAAAACTTTTTATTCACTTTTTATTGAAGACGTGTTTACAACCATCTTTATTATTGATTATATGTTTACTTAGGGCTGAGCGTGAATCCTATGCTCTTATACTAGAAAGGCGTTCCAAAACTCTGTCCTTTAATTTTCTAGTGGTAAGACCCACATATTGTTTCATACAATTACAAGTTGCCAAATATACCACGTATTCTGTTTGACAGTTAATATAACTCTTAATTGGGTAGACTTTGCCCGTAACTGTACTTGCAAAGTCTGTAGAAACTGTTATGTATCTGCAACATTTACATGATTTGTGTCCACATTTGTAAGTGCCAATAGAGCATGATCTTTTGTATGTAATGTTAGGTTGAGTAGGCAATAGGGGGCTTAAAATAGGATCCAAAGTTAATGTGGGCCAACACTGTTTGAAAAGGATTTCTCCCAAATCGACTTCTGTGCCTTGGAAATCCCTAAGTAAGTAAAGTAAAGCAGTTTAGCCCAACTAATACAACAACCCCCACCCCATACATTTGTATTGTGGGTTGGGTGACCTTTTGACCTTTATATATAAAAAAAACATTAATTTCTCAAAAACAATTAAAGACAGAATATTATTTTTTTGCAGCACAAACGCAGCACTAATCCAAAATACCAGTGTCATATCCGTACTATTTTGTAGGTCCTTTTGACCTTTGTAAAAAAAAAAAAAAAACAACAACAAAATAAATGCTATTATCTTCCAAACAAAAGCACCACTAATCTTATTTTTTGTAGCACAAAATATCACAACCATAGCACTAACAAACCAGCTTGGTTTTGTGTCCATATTCTATTGCAAGGAGGCTGGCGACATATCTTAATTTTTGCATCACAAAATAGCACAAACATAGTATCAGGAAGTCGAACGTACCTGTTTGTGCACACATCTAGGAATGTGTTCAATGAGGTCTCCAGTAACTTTTGTGTCTGTTTATGTTCCTGGTTCCCTTCTTGGGCTTCATCATTTTGAACAGTGGTCTTATGATAGATCCCTCTAAGGTTTCCGCAGTATTAGATTGGGAGCGACCCCATAATCTTAAAGGACTTTTTAAGATTAAAAAAACTTCTTAAAATTTTTTTACAGAAGGTTTATTAGAAACGTTTCTTCTGTGGTTGCCACACTTACCAACCTAACTAAGAAGAGGGCTTATAGAGTCTTTGAAGAGTTAAAAGAAGCCTTCTGTTCTGCGCCTCTTCTGGTTCATCCCAACATTAAAGCTCTATTTAAGTTGATGCTTCTAAAGTGGGAGTTGGAGCAGTCCTTTTTCAGTTTTAGGGCAGTCCGGAGCACCTCCACCCTTGTGCCTTCTTTTTCAGAATATTTTCTGCAGCAGAGCAGAATGATGACATTGGTTATAGAGAACTTTTAGCCATTAAACTGCTTTCGAAGTATAGAGGCATCGGTTGGAGGGGGACGAACATCCCATTACAATGTATAAAAATCACAAAAACCTAAAAAACATTATAAATGCTAAAACGCCTGATTTCTAGACAAGCCCTATTGGCATTTTATTTACTCAGATTTAAATTCAGAATAACTTACAAGCCAGGCTCTAAAAATGTTAGAGCAGATGCGCTTTCCTGTAAATTGGCAGGTTCAGAGCAAGGTCATATAAGGGAGGAGACTCCGAAACCTACCATTCCCTAATTTATCTGCTTTATTAGGTCCTCACCAGCATGACATTCTTTTTGGGAAACCTGAAAATTACCTCTTTGTGCCTTTGTCTCTTCTTTTCAAGTGCTTCAACAATTTCATGATTCGAAGTTGCCAGGTCATCCTGGTGAAAAAAATTCCATCATTACTGTCACGTCATGCTTGGTGGCCTTCCATGTCTTGGGAACTAAAACCTATGTTAAAGCTTGTACAGTCTGTGCACGTAGCAAAACTCTCCATACAGCTCCAGCAGGAGCTTTTGGGTGATAATGTATAGGTTTAGCAAAATATCACACCTTGGTCCTTTACCTAAGCTAATTTCTGCAATAGAACTGTCCCAATTGTTCACATTTTTCACTTACATGGTATACCTGAAAATATTGTGTCAGATAGAGAGGTTCAGTTTGTTTCTCAGTTTTGGAAGTCTTTTTTTGCCTGTCTAAGTATCTCTTTGTCCTTTTCATCAGGGTTTCATCCAGAAACCAATGGACAAACAGAAAGAACTAATCAGTCTTTAGAGCAATACCTCAGATGTTTTGTTTCTAATCAGCAAGAGTACTGGTCTGAGTTTTTTGCCTTTTGCTGAATTTGCGTATAAAAATTCTGTGCATTCTTCCAAAAAATATTTGCCTCTTTTCTGTAATTCTTGCAGAAACCCAAAATTTTCTTCACTATCAGATTCCTCCTCTGTTGCTCTGGCCCTGGAGGAGTGGTTCACTCATATGTCTAGAATTTGGTCTCAAATTTCAAGTGACGTCAAACAAACCTCTACCATGCAGTAAAAATGTGCTCAGATCTTCAGAACCAGACTTCATGCCAGGAGACCTTGTATGTACCTTTATATCAGGCTTCTTCCAAGTCCGGTCCTAAATTTATAGATCCATACCCTGTAAGTCCATCAAGGGTGATGATACCTTTCATGTTTCATTGGCTTAGTCTGCAGCTGAGGCTCACTCTACAGAAACTCTACCTCCAGTCAAGTTCAAGCAGAACAGAAATTTGAAGTTGAAAACATTCTAGATTCTTGCCTGGTTCAGAGTTCTCTCCATTATTTAATTGACTGGAAGCATTATGGTCCAGAGGAGAGATCCTGGGTTCCGGCCCATGCTATTCATGCTCAAATATTGATCCTGAAATTTCATTGACAATTTCCTGAGAAACCTAAGTGTGTAATGTCAAGAAATCGAATATACAGCTATGCATTTTTTCAGAGACATCTCCAGTAACTTCTGTGTTTGGGGTGACTGTTTGTTTAGATCTTGTGTGAGGGGGTGTTGCTCATTAGCTGTGTGTGTGTGTTGTGTTTTACTGCTTTAGTATGAATTGGCCTATCTGCTTAGTCCTTTCCTTTTTTCTATTGGCTTTTCTCTCCTCTGCTTTTCTCATTGGTTATTCTTCCATATATATTCTCCTTTGACCCTCTTCTCCCTGCCCATTATAGTGTTTAAGCTTGTCTATTCTGCTGGTTGTGCATTTATCTGTTGTATCTGTACTAGCTCAATAGTTATGCTGTTAAGTGAAGTGTTAACATTTCGCCCACTTTCCCTTGACCGATTCATATACTGAGGGAGAGAAGCCAGATGCAGTGTGGTGTATGTTCACAGGGGCCAAGCCTGCCTGACTTCTCAACAATTCTAGCAAACTGCAGTGGGCCTAGCCAACTCAATGGTTCTGATGCTATTAAGTATTACCCTGTGCCCGCTTTCCCCTATATGATCCAAATTAAATTGCAAAAAAAAAGATTCAGTGCAAATACATATACTTTTAAGGAAAAGTGCCATTTTTTCCATCCTAATGTCCTTAACCTGCTCATTCACCATTTTGTCTGTGCATAAATAAATGCTTACAAAATACTGACTTCCTATTTGCAGGACTCCTAATAGAGACCTTTATGGTCCAGCACCTGGGTTGATTCAGTTGCTCAGTAGAGATCTGAGCAGGTTTTACCCATCCAGCAGCCAATCATTATAAATTACTGTAAGGAATATTGCATGGTAGTGTGCAACATGGGAAGAACCGTTATAGAACCTCAAAGGTCAGCTCACTAATGTCAATAGATGGGACTAGCAAGGGGTATAAATTCAACTGATTTTTCAAAATGGAAGAGAATATGTAGAATAACTAGGTATGCGTTATATAAACTAAGAATTTAAAAAAATAATACTTTCCACTGAACTTTCCCTTTAAAGACAGATTTTTTTTTTTAAATTTTACCCCTATATGTTAAGGTATGCAACAAGGAAGCGTTACCACACAATGATGGGCATGAATCCTCTTCTATAATAATGAGCACCTCTTTTCAAGAGAGTCAGAGACAGATCCGGGAAATGTTCAATTTTCGTGAAATATCGAATGTCGAATGGGGACCTTCGAAAGCAGCGCATGTGTGAAGTAAGTTACTTTATTTCAAGTTCTGGATATATGTATGTGTTCCCCAGACCATTTCTTACCCAGAACCATGTACAGTAAGTTACCATTACAATTTTAACATTATTTTATTTCGAACCTTCAGAATTATTTATCCCCGTTGACTTAAATGAGTCTGATTTCGGATTTCCGAAATTTTTCAGAAGTTTGAAAATCCGAAAATGGACCGAATTTTTTTGAAGTTCGGCCATATCTAGTTGCTAAGCCAGTTTTGTGATTACTGTATATTCCTGCATATAAGACTACTTTTTAGCCCCTAATAATGTTCTGAAAAGTCAGGGGGTTGTCTTATACCCCGGGTGTCACTGCCTTAAGCCACAATTACCTGCAGTGGAGAAAACGAATGGCGTGGGGAGCGTAGTGACGTTTGCTGGAGGAAACTGTGGGACGGGCTGGAGGTGGATTGCCGGATTATGTCACCAGGAACCAGTGCTGGAGGTGGATTGCCGGATTATGTAACCAGGAACCAGGAGGCTGCGTTTGGCTGCTACTCATGCGAGCTGGATACAGGGGTGGGCCAGATGGATGGAGGAGGCATGATGTCAGTGTTTACCAATGTCAGAGAAGGAGGTGTTGGAATGTGTAGAAAGACGGGTAGTCTTATACGGTGAGTATATCCCAAACTCTATATTTTAACTGGAAAAGTTGGGGGGTCGTCTTATACGCCCAGTCGTCTTATACGGTAATTAACAGCGATCACTACTTAATAAAAACTGTTTTTTACCTAAAGGCTGACTGCCAACCTAAATAAAAATTGCAATTATAATGTACAAATCAGGGGGGGGGGAAAAGAAAGAATGGGTAATTTTTTCATAACCATTAGACCATAAACCACAATTAAAGCCTCTATTGAAATCTTTATAAACCAGCAATACACAGAACTGATAATCTGTTTCCTCAACAAAGTAGGGGGGGGGGGAATCAGTATTTGTGGTCTCCAATTTATTTTACATTAATTCTTTTTTTATCAGTTCTAAGCACTAATAACTCTGCTTTCTCTTGCAGAAAATTTCTGTTAAGCTTAATATTTTATGAACACTTTAATATTAAGTTCCATTTGAACTGCTGAAGACTATTTCTTGTAGAAATCTAACTTATTTTTAGAAACAGCACTTTTTGTCCAAACAAAATACAGCATTATTAAACGAATGTGTAACCAGGCTGTTAAAGTGCATTTTAACACAGTACCTATTTTATAAGCGTTTTGCAAAAGTAATGGCATTGACCCATTCAATCTCCCAGCACTCACCATATCCTGGCTAATCTGCAACAAGTCAGTCTGGTTGATGTTTGTTAAATTCTGTAGAGCTTAAACCATAACTGTGAATTTGAGAGTGATGTCCTCCAAAAACCTTGGTGAATAACAATAATAATTCTTTGAATTAGTTTAAACCTGTTTATGCCTTCTGACTACAAGGTGATCAGTACATAAAAAATGACTGTCCCATAGTTTGTTGCAGGCCACTAAACATTTTCTCTAAGTAGGGTGCATTTTCAGTTCCTGTTCTGAATTACAATTTATGCACTTGAAACTACAAACATGAAACAAATATTTCTGAGAAAAAACAACATGTACAGTATCTTACAAAAGTGAGTACACCCCTCACATTTTTTTAAAATCTTTTCATATTTTCATGGGATAATACTTAAGATATGATGCTTTGAAACAATATAAAGTAGTCAATGTACAGCTTGTATAACAGTGCTAATTTGCTGTCACTTGTTAGTGTTAAAAGGTCTCAGGTGACCAGATGGTTTTACCACCCTATATTATAAAATTTTCAACTCAACTCTATCCCCTCACTTCCTTAATCTAGTCAACAATATCCTAGAAAACAAGGACTCATTTACCGATGATATGCTAGAAGCCCAAATAAGTTATACCCAAACCCGACAAAGACTCCACACAAGTATCCAATTATAGACCAATCTCCCTTATTAACTGTGACATAAAAATCTTTTCCAAAATGCTGGCAAACAGATTAAGGGACATTATGCCCCAATTAATACATCTAGATCAGACTGGATTTGTGGAAGGCAGACAAACCACTGATAAAACAAGGAAAATAATCACACTACTCCAGATAGCACACCAAAACAAAATCCCTACAGTAACATTAGCTCTAGATGTCGAAAAAGCCTTCGACAGGGTAGACTGGACATACCTCAAAGGCAAAAGTCAGAAACATGGGTTTCACGTCCTATCAATTCCCAATCAAAAACGGAACAAGACAGGGATGCCCAATATCCCCTTTACTCTTTGCCCTAAGTATGGAGCCCCTAGCCGAAATGATTAGAAGGGCACCAAACGTACACGGAATAACCCTGGATAAACTAGAGTCAAAAATCTCCCTTTTTGCAGATGACACCCTACTCACCCTAACCCAACCACTAATATCTCTACCTAACGTATACAAAATTATTGAACAATTTGGCTTAACTTCAGGATTCAGAATCAACTCATCCAAAATGATAGCATACCCCCTACACCTACCACCCCAACAACTGGAATCCCTACCAACAAATTTTCATTTTAAATGGGCACCAGAATCGTTTAAATATCTAGGAATAGCCATTAGCCATGACCCAAAACTACTATTTAAACATAACTACTCGACCACCATTAAAAAATTATCAGGGCTGCTCTCAACATGGACAGCTTACCCCATCTCACTCCTGAGCCGAATCAATGTGGTCAAAATGACTATCCTCCCAAAAATTCTTTACTTATTCAGGACACTACCAGTCACACTAAACAGAAAAGATCTCAATGGACTACAAAAATCGATATCATATTTTATCTGGAACAATAAAAAACCCAGAATTAAAAGAGACTACCTCAACAATTTGTTGGTAGGGATTCCAGTTGTTGGGGTGGTAGGTGTAGGGGGTATGCTATCTTTTGGATGAGTTGATTCTGAATCCTGAAGTTAAGCCAAATTGTTCAATATTTTGTATACGTTGAGTAGAGATATTAGTGTTGGTTAGGGTGAGTAGGGTGTCATCTGCAAAAAGGGAGATTTTGACTCTAGTTTATCCAGGGTTATTCCGTGTACGTTTGGTGCCCTTCTAATCATTTCGGCTAGGGGCTCCATACTTAGGGCAAAGAGTAAGGGGATATTGGGCATCCCTGTCTTGTTCCGTTTTTGATTGGGAATTGATAGGACGTGAAACCCATGTTTCTGACTTTTGCCTTTGAGGTATGTCCATTCTACCCTGTCGAAGGCTTTTTCGACATCTAGAGCTAATGTTACTGTAGGGATTTTGTTTTGGTGTGCTACTGGAGTAGTGTGATTATTTTCCTTGTTTTATCGTGGTTTGTCTGCCTTCCACAAATCCAGTCTGATCTAGATGTATTAATTGGGGCATAATGTCCCTTAATCTGTTTGCCAGCATTTTGGAAAAGATTTTTTTGTCACAGTTAATAAGGGAGATTGGTCTATAATTGGATACTTGTGTGGAGTCTTTGTCGGGTTTGGGTATAACTTATTTGGGCTTCTAGCATATCATCGGTAAATGAGTCCTTGTTTTCTAGGATATTGTTGACTAGATTAAGGAAGTGAGGGGAGAGATTGAGTTGAAAATTTTATAATTAGGGTGGTAAAACCATCTGGCACCTGAGACCTTTTAACACTAACAAGTACAGCAATTAGCACTGTTATACAAGCTGTACATGACTACTTATATTGTTTCAAAGCATCATATCTAAGTATTATCCCATGAAATATGAAAAGATTTTAAAAAAATGTGAGGGTGTGTACTCACTTTTGTAAGATACTGTACATGTTGTTTTTTCTCAGAAATATTTGTTTCATGTTTGTAGTTTCAAGTGCATAAATTGTAATTCAACAGGAACTGAAAATGCACCCTACTTAGAGAAATGTTTAGTGGCCTGCAACAACTATGGGACAGTCATTTTTTATGTACTGATCACCTTGTAGTCAGAAGGCATAAACAGGTTTAAACTATTCAAAGAATTTTTTGTTATTCACCAAGGTTTTTGGAGGCACTCACTCTCAAATTCACAGTTATGGTTTAAGCTCTACAGAATTTAACAAACACAACCAGACTGACTTGTTGCGATTAGCCAGGATATGGTGAGTGCTGGGAGATTGAATGGGTCAATGCCATTACTTTTGCAAAACGCTTATAAAATAGGTACTGTGTTAAAATGCACTTTAACAGCCTGGTTACAATTCGTTTAATAACTGCTATTTTGTTTGACAAAAAGTGCTGTTTCTAAAAATATAGTTCAAGATTTCATTAATGATTTGTGTTCATAAAATATTAAGCTTAACAGAAATTTTCTGCAAGAGAAAGCAAGTTATTAGTGCTTAGAACTGATAAAAAAAGATTAATGTAAAATAAATTGGAGACCACAAATACTGATTCCCCCCCCCCTACTTTGTTGAGGAAACGATTATCAGTTCTGTGTATTGCTGGTTTATAAAGATTTCAATAGAGGCTTTAATTGTGGTTTAGGTCTAATGGTTATGAAAAAATTACCCATTCTTTCTTTTCCCCCCCCCCTGATTTGTACATTATAATTGCAATTTTTATTTAGGTTGGCAGTCAGCCTTTAGGTAAAAAACAGTTTTTATTAGTAGTATCGCTGTTAATTACCTTATAAGATGACTGGGCGTATAAGACGACCCCCCAATTTTTCCAGTTAAAATATAGAGTTTGGGATATCCTCACCGTATAAGACTACCCGTCTTTCTACACATTCCACCACCTCCTTCCTGACATTGGTAAACACTGACATCATGCCTCCTCCATCCATCTGGCCCACCCCTGTATCCAGCTCGCTGAGTGCAGCCAAACGCAGCCTCCTGGTTCCTGGTTACATAATCCGGCAATCCACCTCCAGCACTGTTTCCTGGTGACATAATCCGGCAATCCACCCCTCCACCTTCCCACAGTTTCCTCCAGCAAACGTCACACGCTCCCCACGCCATTCGTTTTCTCCACTGCAGGTAATTGTGGCTTAAGGCAGTGACACCCGGGGTATAAGACAACCCCCTGACTTTTCAGAACATTATTAGGGGCTAAAAAGTAGTCTTATATGCAGGAATATACAGTAATCACAAAACTGGCTTAGCAACTAGATATGGCCGAACTTCAAAAAATTCGGTCCATTTTCGGATTTTCAAACTTCTGAAAAATTTCGGAAATCCGAAATCAGACTCATTTAAGTCAACGGGGATAAATAATTCTGAAGGTTCGAAATAAAAATTAAAATTGTAATGGTAACTTACTGTACATGGTTCTGGGTAAGAAATGGTCTGGGGAACACATACATATATCCAGAACTTGAAATAAAGTAACTTACTTCACACTGCGCTGCTTTCGAAGGTCCCCATTCGACATTCGATATTTCACAAATTGAATTTCCCGGATCTGTCTCTGACTCTCTTGAAAAAGGTGCTCATATTTATAGAAGAGGATTCATGCCCATCATTGTGTGGTAACGCTTCCTTGTTGCATACCTTAACATATAGGGGTAAATTTAAAAAAAAAATCTGTCTTTAAAGGGAAAGTTCAGTGGAAAGTATTATTTTTTTAAATTCTAGTTTTATATACGCATACCTAGTTATTCTACATATTCTCTTCCATTTAAAATCAGTTGAATTTATACCCCTTGCTAGTCCCATCTTTGACATTAGTGAGCTGACCTTTGAGGTTCTATAACGGTTCTTCCCATGTTCACACTACCATGCAATATTCCTTACAGTAATTTATATGAGGGCTGCTGGATGGGTAAAACCGCTCAGATCTCTACTGAGCAACTGAATCACCCAGGTGCTGGACCATAAAGGTCTCTATTAGGAGTCCTGCAAATAGGAAGTCAGTATTTTGTAAGCATTTATTTATGCACAGACAAATGTTGAATGAGCAGTTAGGACATTAGGATGGAAAAAATGGCACTTTTCCTTAAAAGTATATGTATTTGCACTGAATCTTTTTTTTTGCAATTTAATTTGGATCATATAGGGGAAAGCGGGCACAGGGTAATACTTAATAGCATCAGAACCATTGAGTTGGCTAGGCCCACTGCATTTTGCTAGAATTGTTGAGAAGTCAGGCAGCTTGGCCCCTGTGAACATACCCACACTGCATCTGGCTTCTCTCCCTCAGTATATGAATCGTCAAGGAAGTGGGCGAAATGTTAACACTTCACTTAACAGCATAACTATTGAGCTAGTACAGATACAACAGATAAATGCACAACCAGCAGAATAGACAAGCTTAAACACTATATGGGCAGGAGAAGAGGGTCAAAGGAGAATATATAGGAAGAATAACCAATGAGAAAAGCAGAGGAGAGAAAAGCCAATAAAAAAGGAAAGGAAAGACTAAGCATAGCCAATTCATACTAAAGCAGTAAAACACACACACACACAACAGCTAATGAGCAACACCCCCTCACACAAGATCTAAACAAACAGTCACCCCAAACACAGAAGTTACTGGAGATGTCTCTGAAAAATGCATAGCTGTAATCGATTTCTTGACATTACACACTTAGGTTTCTCAGAAATTGTCAATGAAATTTCAGGATCAATATTTGAGCATAATAGCATGGGCCGGAACCCAGGATCTCTCCTCTGGACCATAATGCTTCCATTCAATTAAATAATGGAGAGACTCGAACCAGGCAAGATCTAGAATGTTTCCAACTTCAAATTTCTGTTCTGCTTGAACTTGACTGGAGGTGAGTTTCTGTAGAGTGAGCCTCAGCTGCAGACTAAGCCAATGAAACATGAAAGGTATCATCACCCTTGATGACTTACAGGGTATGGATCTATAAATTTAGGACCGGACTTGGAAGAAGCCTGATATAAAGGTACATACAAGGTCTCCTGCATGATCGGCTGAAGTCTGAGCACATTTTTCCTGCATGGTAGAGGTTTGTTTGACGTCACTTGAATTTTGAGACCAAATTCTAGACATATGATTGAACCACTCCTCCAGGGCCAGAGCAACAGAGAGGAATCTGATAGTGAAGAAATTTTGGGTTTCTGCAAGAATTACAGAAAAGAGGCAAATATTTTTTGGAAGAATGCACAGAATTTTTATACGCAAATTCAGCAAAAGGCAAAAAACTCAGACCAGTACTCTTGCTGATTAGAAACAAAACACTGAGGTATTGCTCTAAAGACGGATTAGTTTCTTTCTGTTTGTCCATTGGTTTCTGGATAAACCCTGATGAAAAGGACAAAGAGATACTTAGACAGGCAAAAAAAGACTTCCAAAACTGAGAAACAAACTGAACCTCTCTATCTGACACAATATTTTCAGATATACCATGTAAGTGAAAAATGTGAACAATTGGGACATTTCTATTGCAGAAATTAGCTTAGGTAAGGACCAAGGTGTGATATTTTGCTAAACCTTTACATTATCACCCAAAGCTCCTGCTGGAGCTGTATGGAGAGTTTTGCTACGTGACAGACTGTACAAGCTTTAACATAGGTTTTAGTTCCCAAGACATGGAAGGCCCCCAACATGACGTGACAGTAATGATGGAATTTTTTTCACCAGGATGACCTGGCAACTTCGAATCATGAAATTGTTGAAGCACTTGAAGAAGAGACAAAGGCACAAAGAGGTAATTTTCAGGTTTCCCAAAAAGATGTCATGCTGGTGAGGACCTAATAAAGCAGATAAATTAGGGAATGGTAGGTTTCGGAGTCTCCTCCCTTATATGACCTTGCTCTGAACCTGCCAATTTACAGGAAAGCGCATCTGCTCTAACATTTTTAGAGCCTGGCTTGTAAGTTATTCTGAATTAAATCTGAGTAAATAAAATGCCAATAGGGCTTGTCTAGAAATCAGGCGTTTTAGCTTTATAATGTTTTTTAGGTTTTTTGATTTTTATACATTGTAATGGGATGTTCGTCCCCCTCCAACCGCTGCAGTGGGAGGTGGGCATTTAATCTTAAGTTTTGAGTATATCTGTCCCATATTTTTAGAGTATGTGTTATAGAAGGAGTTAAGGATGTGGGTTCAATTTTCGGAGTTTCGGATCTACCCATAGGATTGAGTAACATTCATTGGGTATAGTAGAGCGTTTTCAATAGACCCAGCTTGTGTGTCTGTCCCTTGCGTCCATGGATTGTCTGGGTAGTCTGGCCCAGTGTAGTAGTTGTATAGTATAGGTAGTCCAAAGCCTCCCATTGTTTTATGTCGGGCGAGGTACTACCAACAAATTTTCATTTTAAATGGGCACCAGAATCGTTTAAATACCTAGGAGTAGCCATTAGCCACGACCCAAAAATACTTTTTAAAAATAACTACTCGACCACCATAAAAAAATTGTCAGGACTGCTCTCATCATGGACAGCTTACCCCATCTCACTCCTGGGCCGAATCAATGTAGTCAAAATGACTATCCTCCCAAAAATTCTTTATTTATTCAGGACATTACCAGTCACTCTAAACAAAAAACATCTCAATGGACTACAAAAATCGATATCAAATTTTATCTGGAACAATAAAAAACCCAGAATTAAAAGAGACTACCTCGCCCGACATAAAACAATGGGAGGCTTTGGACTACCTATACTATACAACTACTACACTGTGGCCAGACTAGCCCAGACAATCCAATGGACGCAAGGGACAGACACAACAAGCTGGGTCAATATTGAAAACGCTCTACTATACCCAATGAATGTATACTCAATCCTATGGGTAGATCCGAAACTCCGAAAATTGAACCCCACATCCTTAACTCCTTCTATAACACATACTCTAAAAATATGGGACAGATATAACTCAAAACTTAAGATTATGTCCAACATCACACTAGCATACCCCTTCTTCTACAACTCACACTTTCGACCCGGAACAGACCCCCGGTTCGCAGAATACTGGCGCCAGAGAGGGGTAAACAGATTAAACGACATATGCGACAAAGACCGGTCCATCCTCACCTGGCATTCGATCCAATCCAAATATAACATAGAGGACGCACACTGGTTCCAATATACACAACTCTCAAGATTCCTTTCCACAAGAATCGCCAACTCACCGCAAATTTGCCCTGCTACCTTTGAGAAACTCTGTACACAACAATCAAATACAAAAAACACAATCTCAAAAATACACTTTATACTATGGCACAACACCCAAGCAAAGAGAATACCCCCTATGGGCAGATGGGAATCCAGACTGCAGCACAAATTATCAGACACACAATGGCAACACATAATCACACAATCGGCACGATGTTCGGCAAACATAATCACAAAGGAAAAATCCTTTAAAATCTTCTATGACTGGTAAATCACCCCTTCATCATTACACAAAATCAATCCTGCATTACCCCAAAACTGTTTCAGAGGCTGCAACCAACAGGCAGACCAACTCCACTGTTGGTGGGAATGTAGGGAAGTTTAAAGCTTATGAAAACACACTGAAAATCTAATCTGTGATATATTCAAGAGCCCCTTCAAATTATCCCCCTACACAGCCTTATTCAACTTACCCACAAAAAACTATACAACAAATATGCATAATCTCTTATTATGTATATTTGCTCCGCTGCGAGGATGTTGATAGCAACAAGCTGGAAACAAACATGTCCACAAAACACCCTGATAAATAAAATATGGTGGATACATAATAACGAACACATGGCCCATACCCTACAGAATTTCCTCAAAATCTGGTCTAAAATATGGGACATCTGGCTATTGCAGATGGATCCAGAAACAGGACCTGGGCCTGGAACCCGGGGCTCTCTGGAGGGGAGCGATACAAAATAATTGTAACTATTAGAACTATAAGGAACAAAATGTATTTATGTACAAACAAAGAAGATACCCAAAGCAGAATAAGACAAAATAGACAAGGTTATATAAAATGTTTTTGTCATAATTTATTAACGTAAAAAAGGAATGTAAAAGTATGTCGATATGTTATACAAAACTTTAATAAAAATGTAATGAACAAAAAAAAGGTCTCAGGTGTGAATGGGGAGCAGGTGTGTTAAACTTGGCGTTATAGCTCTCACACTGTCTCATACTGGTCACTGAAAGTTGAACACAGAACCCTATGATAAAGAAAACTGAGGATCTGAAAAAAAAATTGTTGCTCTACATAAAGATGCCCTAGACTATAACAAGATTGTCAACACCCAGAAACTTGAGCCCTGAGCTTCAGCATGGTGGTTTAACAGGCCAGGTTCAACTCAGAACAGGCTTCACCATAGACAGCCAAAGGTTGTCTTTTGCATATAGTTGTAAGAGTGCTGCCACCATTGCTTCAGAGGTTAAAGGAATGGGAGGTCAGCGTATCAGTGCTCTGACCATAGTGCACAATGCAACAATTTGGTCTGCATGGCTGCTGTCCCAGAAGGAAGCCTGTTCTAAAGATAACGTACAAGAAAGTCCACAAACAGTTTGCTGGAGACAAGCAGACTAAGGACATTGATTACTGGAACCATGTCCTGTAGTCTAAGACCAGATGGTGTCAATCATGTGTGGCAGAAATTGCGGATTGCTGTTGCTTTTTTCTTTTAAGAAGCAGTCACATAACACTCTTTTTATAGCTGCTTTTCCAACAATAAAATTCATGTTGCCCTGCATTTACAGGAAAGCCATGTTTATTACACCACAAAATCACTGAAGTTTACTGTCCTCCCTCCACTTGCCTACCAGGTCACAAATGATTAGTAACCATCTGCCTAGTTTTAACAGTTACTAGTGCCCAATAAAATCCCAGATGGCATCCTGTCTGCCACGTAAGACTGATTGCATGCATATGAAATAAAGGTAGGAAATTTTATGACTTATGTACTATATGTATTGTATATATTTATTTATAGAATGCCACTTGGGGGCGCAGCGCTGTACAAGATTACAGGTATAATATTGTATGCCAAGTATGCCAACATAGTACTAACATTCTAAATAAAAAGATATATTTTTTCGTGAGAAATAAAAATTGCTTTAATTTTAGTGGCATGGGAGAATAGAAAAGTTGGGAAACACTGTACTACTGAACTAAACAAAGATTACAATGAACCTACTGACACGACACCTGGAACAAAAATTAAATACAACCATCTTTAACAATCCTTAAAATAGAGTTGGGGGTTTTGGATTTACATTTATTGTTTCCAAAAGTGCTTTTTGAAGATTTTAATAAAAATTTGAAAAAAAGGTAAAAATTCTAACTGAACATAGGAGCGATGAGTACAATCTATATCGTAAAGTTGACAAGTAAGAAATGTGCCAGGCTAGCACTATGACCTGCCACATGCAGAACAATTTGTAAAAAGTTCTGAAAATTTACCTTTCCCACCTTGAGCCTTTGATCTTCAGTCTCTATCCCTCTGCAGATTTCAAGGGGAAATCTTCGGAGATGCTTCAGTTAAAATTAAAGATAGTTGTATATGTTGTAACCGAACAATAACGAATATAGAAATAATAATAACAGGGTTATTCAATAATAGTAAAAATGGTGCTAATTTTGCCCCAACTAATCAGATGCTAGCTTTTAAATGTTAAATAACATCTGATTGGTTGGGGCAAAATTAGCACCATTTTTAACGATAAGAACTTTTATTGAATCTCCCTGTAAGAATGTGACAAATGGCAATTTTGGTATTATAGTTCATATCTATAAATCACTTGCACATTTAAGAGAGAAAATGAGGAACTAATGGAAACAATTAATTCAAGCAATTAATTCAACAATAAGAACTACTTAAGCACAATAAGAAAAATCATATCTTTACATGTATAAATCTCCATTTACAATTTCCTTTTTGTTACATTACAGAGGAACTGTGGTCTCCATACAAGTTCCCTTTATTAAAGGACAAGTATACTCACCTCACCCTCGCTCCTCTTCCTCCATAGCTGCATAGTACCCAGGGTGAGGACCTAAAATCGCTAAGTCCTCACCCTGGGTTCTTTCTCTAACTCCTGCACTACTTACCCCAAATCTGCTTCGCCGATCGCTCCGTTCCTCCGCTCTTCCTGCTTCAATGACAGATCGCGAGGCAGCCAATAGGAAGATACGCTCTGCAAGGAGGCGTGTCTTCCAATTGGCTGCCTCGCGACTGTCACTGACAGTAGGAGAGAGGTGGAACAGTCTGGATCGCCGAAGCAGATTTGCGGTAAGTAGTGCAGGAGTTAGAGAAAGAACCCAGGGTGAGGACTTAGCGATTTTAGGTCCTCACCCTGGGTACTATGCTGCAGTGGATCGGGGAAAAGGTGAGTATAATTGTCCTTTAAAAAGGGCACACTCCTACCTTTAAAATGACTCAAGTATCATCCTTCTAGCTGCAGTCTATCAAAACTTATAGCATTATGAAGGATGGCATTTCCTGTGATATTACCAGCACCACTGCTCTGCAGGTTACACAGCATGCCCACTTTTATCTTACTGCTGGGATAGAGCATTATTAGCTGCATTATTAGCCCTGACCCCCAGAATTCTTAATCATTTTTTCAGCCAGCCTTATTTTTTGCAGAAGCCATCAACACAACCGGTTTAATATTTAATATTGCGTTTGCAACATTGCAAATTAACACAAGATTTTAATGCCAACTAGTAGCTGGCATTAAAATACCGCTGTGGCTAAATTACTTTTGGCCAGCAAACACGCTATTGAGATGTACCCAGAGGGATAGTGGCTGTTGGGAAATCTTCCTTAGTATATTAGCACAAACACTTCATACTAGCTGTCAAGGGGTTTTGATCTGAGCTTATTTTGCTACATTGCCATGAAGAGCGAAATAGCAATATGTGACAGTATTAGCCCGATTCTGTTGAAAACAATGTCAATAACGGCAGAAAAACTTTTTTTAGGTAATTAGAAGCCACAATGCATGTTCTTTTTAGCATTGTAAAGCAATTCAATATAAACAAAGGAATCAAATAAGAACAGTAGAAAAATATTACAGTATACCTTCCTTTTTATAGCAGCAGAAAAGGAGCTAAATTAGATGAAGTAGCAGTTACTATCTATTTCTTTACAAAAAAATCAATACACAAAAAACATTTAT
Organism: Hymenochirus boettgeri; assembly: GCA_019447015.1. Classification (NCBI taxonomy): domain Eukaryota; kingdom Metazoa; phylum Chordata; class Amphibia; order Anura; family Pipidae; genus Hymenochirus; species Hymenochirus boettgeri. Next base: position 100,858,489 of record CM033474.1, on the reverse strand, counting down.
TTATAATACCCCTCTTATTAGGATTTATGCTAAACATAGTTGCATTCTCACCCTTAAATATATATAAATATTATTGCAAAACTTAAACTAATAATGCTTTTCAAGACTTTCAATCTATCATAGTGCTACTGCAAACCAAACCAGTCATTTTCATTTCAGTTATCATATAAAATAAATGGATTATTCCTTGCAGGATTTAATAAATGATTTTCTAAAGTCACTTTCATTTCTCTTGGGAAACTTTTTAAGTTATCTGGAATGAAGACAAAATTATCCCAACTCTCATTTAGCTTGCTAAATAGATGCAAATTAATCTTGCACAAGAAAAGTTAGATTATTCATACATTTTGATGAATATGTGACCACAGAGACATGGGATTAGACAAAGAAATTTCAAAAAAAAAAAAAAAAATGTAAGTAAAAGTTTAAAAACTATTCTTAAATAACCAAACATAGATTTATTTTAAATATCTCTATCTCCTAAAGATCCACCTTGGTTTTGTGTAACCCAGCTATGGTGGATTATGGAGCTGACCCCTAGTATCCACAGGTTAATTTTATAAATCACCCAAAAGGCACAGCTAATGGAGAGGTAAGACACAGCTTGTTGTATCTTTATGTGCCACCCAACATAGATTTTACAGAATGATTCCCCAAACTTTTCTCAACAAGCACCATCAATTTTGTAGTGATGGCAAGAAAGCTGTACAAAAGTGTGTCTGTAAGGCAGGATAAGTAGGAATATTGGAATGTTGCCCACCTGTTCTCCTTGATCAAAACGTTTATAGCAAATATGCATACCACTTGTGAAATCTCCAGGTGGAGGGTAGTGGTGGATTTGTGGTAAATATGAAAAATCTAATGTACCTTTTGTATTTCTAGCAACCATGGGTAAACCTATGGATTTGAGAAATGAGCAGGTCCACTTTTTTTAACTAAATCCAAAGACTTACTAACCCACTTCCTTGCATGATTTGGACTTGTCTGTGGAAGAACAAAAAGTAAGAAAAAAATTATCCAGAAGCTAAATTACCCTCGAATTGTCTGAAAATGCCATGGCCTGCAGTTCCTAGACTCACACACGCAAAACACTCCATGGGTGTCCCACAAAGCATGACTCTACTACAATTTTTCTTCTAAGCTGTGCACTCACAACTCTGCAAGCATGTGCACACAAGTAAAAGTGATGCACACAAAAAAATTATTTTTTATGCACACACAGATTATTTTAACTTTGATGGATCAAGGAATATAGGAAAGTCAAAAATAAATCAAATTCAGTGAATTTGGTTGTCAGCCATTTTAAGGAATTTGACCATCCTCTTGTGAGTATGAGGTGAATGGACATTGATTATCTTGAAAATCAAGATTGTGTCCTCCAACAAAAAGAGGCACTTCCCTTAATACCCCAACACCCTGAGGGGTGAACAAACAGCTTTCATTATCAAATTTTTTATGTAATTGTGTCAGGGAATAATTTTATGTGGTCCAGATTTACAGCCGTGGAGGATAATATACCGGAGACATAATGTAGTGGAACCGAGAGAACTGTGGGAGAACCAAGTCTGTGTAGAACCAAGAGACCTGTGGGATAGATACCGAAGGGTTCGAGAGGACTTGTCTTTGGAGCAGAGCGGAGCCAGAAACCTTGCCAGAGACGGAGGAATTTGGTGGACTAAATACCAGTCGAGTGAAGTCGAGTGTTTATATCCGGAATATTATCTTTAATCGTGCAGGTAATTTATTCCCTTTGGATTTAAGGATTTATTATTCTATTATACGGCAGGACTTGGTCTCATCGAGTTATATTGTACCACAGACTTTCAAACTTGATGCATTATTTATCCACTGCAGTGTTATAACATTTGTTACATAGTCCTATTTTTTAAGGATGTTTTAACCTCTTTCTAGGATATATTATATGTGCTAATTTCACACAGTGGCTGCGGTGCGTGTTCCCATTGTCCATGTTGGCTGAATATCACCAGTTGGCTGAAACACATTGAATAATATAATTTATCCAGGTCATGGTATACATATGGTATTCAGTTAGAGAATGACTACAAGAATCTGAAGGCGATAAATACCCTGGACACCATTTGTCTTCCATGTAAATGCTGTTTTGATGGCTTACCCTGGGCAGTTCTAATGACACCTCTTAGTCACAATGCAATCAAGATTGTTGTTATATGCTAATTGGGGAACATTCCACGCTATTTATTGCCAGAAAATTCTTGTACAAGTCATTCTGAATCAAGAAAGCCAGTTGGATGACTAGAGAAATATCTTCAAGGTCAAAAATGTCAAGTCCAGTTGATCTAACGGAATACCACAGATAATAAAGTATTTTTTTATATAAAAGTGCGGAGGAGTTCATTTAACCATATATTATGCTAACTGCAGGGTAAGAGCAATGCCTATTTCCCCCATTATTGGGAAGGCATTTTTTTTAACAAAAAGTTCTAAAATATAAATCCTATAGTAAATAATAATTAACACACTTTTTGCAAATACAGTGCAGATACAGGGTCTCGCGACTTCAAGGCAAAGGGTGCTGTCTGCAGCTCAAGCAGTGCTAATTCCAGAACTGTAATTGCAGGGGATAAGATAAGAATGGAAGCTAAAAGAAAACACTCTTACACAAATGCAGGGTAATGCAATAAAGGCTGTTAATGGCCAAAAAAGTGTAAAACTTCAGATGTAACACTGAAGTAACAGGGCATGTCCCAGGCACCCGGTGCAATATGTAAAATGTTAAGTTTTACAGCTATTAAAAGGAGGTACAAACTTTCCACAAAGCGAGGCACTGGTGCACACTGGGCCTCACCTTATGGAAAGTTTGTGCATTGTACCATGTGGAGCAACAGGTCAGGGAGGGCTGCAATTGGACCACTGATTGGAAACGGTGAGCTGGTGAATTTCTTATTGCACTATATACAGTATGTTTAAGTGGAATTCCATATACTCATGTACTCCATCCTAACCATGTAGGTCTGGGTCATGGCACTCGGACCATTTTCATGCCTAAGTGTTTATCCTAAAACAGCCACCTGTTTCTGCGGATTTTTTTATAATACTGTATTGACTCCCCAGTTTTCTTTGGGTCCTATATGAACATATGTATTGATGTATTTTTTTGGTTGGACAAATATTGAAGGTAGGTGGGCACACCTTTAATTTTAGGTTCCTGCAATGCATTTAAAGGGGAACTGTGGTCTCCATACAAGTTTAAATGAAAGGCTTGTTTCCTACCTTTAAAACGAACCATCAACCACCTCTCTACATGCTTCACAGACCAAGATATAAAGAAATGACTGACCAGAAAGTTAATGGGTGGGAGGCAGACATGTGACATTCCAAAGGCTTCTCCTGCACAGTGCCACCGGCGAGCACAACCTCAGACTCCCTCAGTGTGCCTGAAAAGGCTGTTCTCACTCTGCCTGAAAAGGCTGTTTGCACAGAGTTTTCTGTAGGGGGGGTCTGAGTGGCCCACGGCACCTGTGAGTGGGCGGGGCTTAGGTACCCATGAGTGGGTGGGTCTTAGGCATCTGTGGGTGGGTGATTTCACATGGGGTTCTAAGAGAATGGGCCAAGAGGGGGGGCTGCAACTGGAGGGACCATGGAGTCCATGAGTGGGAGGGACCAGGGGGCTGCAAAGGGGAGGAGGAGACACAGGGCAGACTGACTGACATGGTTTCAGAGCAGGATGTGCAGGGGACCTGGTGATGCTGCTGCCATATCACACACAAAAATGTAAATATCTTAAAAACTATGCAAAATAAACAATGGAAATAAATGGCAAAAATTCTCAGGAGAGCAATTCCTATCAAAACTTAAAGATTGTGTAGATGACTTTCAGGTTTATTAAATAAGAGGTGCAAACATTTGCCTTAGCTGTTAATTTGCCTCAAGCAATCAGATGTTCTCTTTTTACTGGTCTACTACAATTAGAAAACATTTAATAATATCTGATTGGTTGCTGCAGGTTGAAAACAAGGACACATCCCCTATATAGTCTCAGTAGATCTTGGTTTATCAGTTTGCCTTAGTTTTTAGTCAGAACTTATTTTTGGGTGGTGAAATGTTTTCTTTCCTGTCATACATAGACATGACTTACTGTTTAGCAAACAACAGCTCTATTTTTTTCTATTGAGAGGAGAGGGGTGAGAGGGCGAGTGTGAGGTCTTACACATATCTGTGAAATTTAGAAAAATGTTTTGATTTGCTAAGGCTGGGTACACACCAGCAGATATTTCGAATCGTTCGGTCGGCTGAAAATATCTGATGGTGTGGGGCGGCCATCCACGACAGAGCTCGGTCATCCGTTTGTCCGAATTGAAAGAATGGGTGATTGGGTCCATTGGTAAATCATGGCCGATTGTGTGGTTCCCTAGGTGACCACACAATCAGTCATGCGCACTGTCAGCTGCAACTGTATATTTCTGATTGCAAAAGAGTGATTCCGCACCTTTATAAATATAGCCCTATTAATCATACAAAACATTTATATATGAAAGTATTTTAAGTGCTTTATAAATACATGGGGTAAATATACATAAAGTACAATTTAGCATGTAGATGAATATAAGATAAGGCAGACATTATCCATCTTATATTTGTTGTATAACACTTTATTCTGGTTTGTTTATCTATTTTTTCTGATTAATTTATGGAGACTTAAAGGGCATGTCCACCCCCAAAACTATAATCCCCCCAGTAATGGCCCCACCATGTAGTGTGGTAATCTTACCTCACATCCCAGCTCCATAGGGTTTCTCTGTAGACCCCCCCCTAAAGTCCCAAAAACTGTCCACCAGGAGGCTAGCAGGGCTCTGCCTGCTACCTTGCCTCCGGTAGATATTTGTCATGCGTACTGCAGCCCTTCTCCCCCCTCCCTCTCCCTCCCGTTCTACTATCCTCCCCCTAGGTAAACCCTTTTAATATGTGCTCCCCCATGTCTGGCCGCCCACACGCATGGTTAGTATTTTGCAAAAGCTCCCCAAACTCTTACTTACCTCTCCTCTTTCCTCCGCTGCACTGAGTGACCGGCAGCCGCGTCCGTGATTGGCTGCCGCTCAGCCAATCACAGACGCGACTGCGCGTCCCGCCCCTCTGCTTGCATTCTCGCAAGCACGAGGGCCGGCAGTGCAGCGAGGAGGAACGAGGGGAGGTAAGTAAGAGTTTGGGGAGCTTGGAAAATACTAACCTGCGTTTGGGGCTACCAGACATGGGGGAGCGCATATCAAAACTATTTTTAAGGGTGGACATGCCTTTAAATCCAGGTGTTGGGTTCTTTTGATAAATTAATGAAAACATTGAAATGCAACTGCCGTGCACAGCATAAATATATAAATTCCCTACAGGGCTGTTTTTAGGCATAGGCCACCTAAGGAGAAGTGGTGGCGCCTATGATTGTCCAGCGTCCTACTCCCTAGCATCTCTGTCAGCTTTTACTTGCTGTGTTAGATCTGCTCTCCTTGTTCAGCTGTGATTTGCAACATTGTAGTGAGCAGAGAGCCTCAACTCCACACACTATTTAGCAACAAATGTTACAAATGAACTGAAGGTGAAGGAAAGAGGGGGGGGGGTGATCTCAGCTAAAAGAACTGAGGAGAACAGTTCTAAAATGCCAGGTAAAAGCTGCTGCAGACTTTATAACATTGGCCCCTGTGACTAACCGCCATGAGATCCCTATCCCAGCCTCTTTCTTCCTTCCACCCAACTCTCCAATTAGACATGGAAAACAGGTACATACTGTATATCATGTCAATGCTGGCAGCTGAAATGGTTAACAAGATAATATATGAAAGATAATACTGAACTGGCACTGAAAGTGTTAACAGGAAAGTCTGTTGGCACTGAAGGTGTTTATGGCAATACTATGGGGAAGCCTGCTGGCACTGAAGGGTTAATGGCAATACTTGAAGTGCTGGCACTGAAAGTATTAATAGTGAAGCCTGCTGGCAATAAAGGGTTAATGTTAAAGGACAATTATACTTACCATTTCCCCAATCCATTCCTGCAAAGTACCTAGGGTAAGGGCCTAAAACAGTAAAGTCTTCACCTCTGGGTACTTTACAAAAGTCTTGCACTACTTTACTTTTAATCTCCCTCGTCGCTCCGGTCCAGTCCTCCCTACTAGCACTGTCAGTGACAGTCCGGGAGGCAGCCAATGGGAAGACACGCCTCCTTGCAGTGCGCGTCTTACCATTGGCTGCCTCGCGACCTGTCACTCAAAGTGCCAGTGGGGAGGATCGGACCAGAGCGACGAGGTAGATTTCAAGTAAGTAGTGCAGGACTTTTGTAAAGTACCCAGAGGTGAGGACTTAGCGTTTTAGGTCCTCACCCTGGGTACTTTGCAGGAGTGGGGGGAAAGGAACGAGGGGGAGGTGAGTATAATTGTCTTTTATTGTTCTGCTGGCACTAAAGGGTTAATAGCAATAAGCTGGAAAGTGATGGCACTGGAATTATTAAAGCCAATACTCTTGGAAAATCTGCTGGCACTGAAAGAGTTAAACATTTCAGATCTCACCAAATTTCCCTGTTCTGTCCTTCCAATCAGTATTTCAATGGTGGCCAGTGTTGTTACATACACACAAATATATGTATACACGCCTATCCGCCTGGAACAGCATACGCCTCTTACCAACTAGTAAAGTGTTCCCACTATTAAAAACACGTAGGTGGGCGGGTACCTAGGGCACTAAAATATCTAGAAACGGCCCCGCTTCCCTCTAACTTCCATACAATAGAAACCATCAATGAGTAGATTTTTGGAAGTTTCTTTAAAGGATAGATTGTAACCATCCACCAATTCTCACCCTCCCCATTGACTCACAGCTGTCACCAGGGAGTCTGGAGAGGGATCACTATTGGTAAGCCTGAGGTTCTATAAAGAATCCAGACTATCCTGCCATATTTTAATCTTGTTAGATTCCATCAGTGCAGGACACAGGTTCATGGCTTCTTCTATAGTGTAGGACTAGAGAGAACAAGATACAGACAGCTATACAGCTTAAGGCGAGGTGGGCTTAAAGGAGGAAAAAGCACTCCACAGAGCATACAATCAAATTGAGCATTCTTACAACAAAAGGTACTTCACAGCCTCATCCTTCTAATATATCAATATTGGGAAAAACTGACTGTTTCTATAAAAATGCTAGGAGTGACAGAGACATGCAAAGTCATTTTATCATTCACAGACATCACTTCCTGTTTAGCAAACAGAAACTGGATTGTCCCTCCTAAGGAGTACTTATATTTTTTCAATGGAGAAGGTAGGGGGAGAATGTGCGAGTCTGAAGAATTTTTGATTGGCTAAGACTGTCACATGTGTAACAAACAGCACATAATTGGTTGTAATACAGGAACCTCCTGTCTTGTCATGTAAAATGCCCAAGATATTTTTTTCATTTGCTAGCAGAGGCACATATTGTAAGATCAGAACCTCATTGGATGTTAGTAAAATCCCACTTCCTTTTAGTGTCCATATGGAGACCCTTTAGCTCTGCATGCCAAAACGTTCTGTGTTTGCCGTGTCTGCACAATAAATTGAAGCACTCCAAGTTGCATTTTAAAGATTGACGACAAGCCTCATTCTTTTGTGTTATAGATATATGTCACAGGCTTGAGGTGGCCAAGAAGGTTTGGACACCTGGAGAATACCCTACTTTATATGAAGATTTAGACCCTTTTGCACTCTTGGAGGTGTGGCTAAACCAGCCATTTTGAGTTTTCCATTCAAACTTAGGGGTGTCAAGTAAAGTAAGTATGCTTTTTTAAAGGGGAACTGTGGTCTCCAAACAAGTTGAGAAACCATCAACCACCTCCCTACGTGCTCCACAGCCCAATATATATAAGGAAATTACAGACCAGAAAGTTAATGGATGGTAGGCAGATATGTGACATTCCTAATGCTGCTCCTCCACCTCACCGCTGGTGGGCACAGCCTCAGACTTCAGTCACAGGAGAGGAGATAGGAAGTCTCTCCCCCTCCCTGCAGTGTGAAGATCCCCACAGAGAAGGTAAGGGAATCTACAGCCCTACTCTCTCACTATGTGAAGAACTCTCACTATGTGAGAACTCTCACTATCTAAGAACTCTGCATGAAAAGGCTGTTTTCAGTTTTCTGTAGGGGGGTCTGAGTGGCCTACGGCACCCGCGAGTGGGCGGGGGCCACTACATCTGCGGGTGGGAAGGGCTAAGGCACCCATGAGTGGGTGGGGCCACATGGGGCTGTAAGGGAAGGGACCAAGGGGGCCTGCAAATGGAGGGGCCATGGGGTTCATGAGTGGGAGGGACCAGAGGGGCTTGCAGAGTGGGGCTGCAGGGGGAGGGGGAGACACAGGGCAAATTGACTGTCATCCACTGTTATGGTTTCAGAGCAGGAAGTGCCGGGGACCTGATGATGCTGCTGCCATATCACACACAAAAATGTAAATATCTTTAAAACTATGCAAAATAAATGCTGAAAATAAATTGCAAAAATTCTCAGGAGAGCAATTCCTATCAATTTACCTAAAGGCATTTTTGGACCACAGTTCCCCTTTAATTGTATATCATTTGTTTTTTAATTACAATATAAGTCAGTACTAGTACAATACATTGTAGAGTGTTATTTGTTATGATCAACTCAATTAAATAGTGAAATACATGTACATGTACGTTGGTATCTATAGAAGGGCTACAAATGTGTGTGGTGCTCTTTACTCTGCTGAAGTGTTTTAATCATATTTACAATACATAAGGCAAAATAAATTCTATCCAAATTTCCATTTTATGGCTATTAATTCTGCAAGAAATGGTGTGAGAAGTGTTGGTGATTCATTATAGCGCAATGTATCAAGACTCACGCAACTCTATTAGGAAAACACACGTTAAGCTGTTAACATGACTTTCTAGCGCAAACACTTATGTACTAATAATCGCAAACGGTTTATTGAATACAAGTAACGCTTGTTAACTTTAGACCATGTTTGCGATAGCGGTTCTCAGTAAATAGCCCCTAATGTATATAATATATGCGCATGTGTGACTGAATGCCATGCTTAAATTGTAAGTAAACAAACTAATGGCTGAAACTAAAAGCTTTGTTGTTTATATGCAGTTTTCACAGTGTGACAAGGTGTTTCTTGGCGATTCAGTATTCCACTATATTCCATGGTGCCCCACGACAGACAAGAAATAAAAGAACAACTTATAACATCAGTATAAAGCATGGAATCCTTTGTGATCAGTGGTAGTTATACCCTATTAGCTTATAAATATATGTATTCAATATAAAGTATATATTTATCTAGATTATATATTTACCTTTACTCCACAAAGTATTAAGAATGACCCTGTCCAATGGCTGATTCAGAATGACAAGGCAATATTTAATGTTTCCTGTAAATAAAACAAAAATATTTTAGGAATTAATGGGTCACTATGCTCACTCAAACAACTTTACATTATCTGAAACTACAACTTGAAAGAAGTAAAACGGTGGTACTCCAATACTTATCTGTGCTTGCTTTATCATTTCATTTTTAATGTTTAGTGAGTTCTCCTTATTGCCCCCACCCTACCTTAATCACTGCCTTCTTGCAGTGTCTGCGACACTTGCAGTTCTGTACAGCCACACCATACACAGTGCTCTGCTTACACATCATCCCCTTCCTTCTTTTCTCTGCTGATTCTCTTAATTGTTGCATAAAGTGTGCGGGCACACAGACAAAGATTCTAGGCCAGGTCAGGGACAGGAGACATTATAATTGCTGCTTCCCTGTAAATGGTGTGATTTTAAATGATGATTTCTCAGGATCTACAGCTCTACAGATTTAAAACTCCAAAAAAATGTAAGTAGTGGGATCTTGCTGTATCTAAAGGTACTATTCTTTTTATACAGATGTAAAATATGTAAAACATTAATAGGTTTGATGTGTTAATTATTTATTGTAATGTTTGTTTTTCCCGCTACTTCTATTTCCAACCCCTCTCCCTACTCTTACTGTACCCATCAAATGCTAATAATGACAATGGACCAGAGACTATGTCTATAATTACCAGGATGTGAATAAGGAATAACATCAGTTTTTTTTTTCTAATCCTAAGGTACATCATCCATAGACATAAGGGACTCCGAGAAGATTAAAACTTAATGACATGTATAAAACTGATCAAACCTCTCTGAGAGCTCCTGGTTTTATTTTAACTGGTCCTGTAGGTTTAGTAACAATAAAAATTTGTCTAAATGATCATGGAATAGGTCTTTTGTCTACAAAAGTAAATGTGTTTCCACTAAACCCATCTTTGCTGTTGGTTTAATCCTATTTCCTTTGTCATTATTGCTCTGGGCAAATCTCCCTTTCTGCGATTTAATACCACGTTTGCTCCAGTGAGCAAATCCCAAAAGGGACCTATTAGCCGGCGTTAAAATCTTGCACTAAAAGTAGTGCAAACATGATATTTAATTGCGAGCGATGGATGCGCAGGTGTCTTTTGCGTAACTTCCGGAGCTAATATGGAGTTAGTCGCGCTTAGTCATGCTTACCGATAGCTCTGGGTAAATGAGCCAGTTCAAGTCTATAAGGTTTGTAAATAATTATTTTGTGCTCTCTGCCTTAAAGCTTTTAAAATCTCTTCTTTATTATTCTTTTTAGCTGCAATTTGAGCAACATGGAATTGGACATAAAGGAAAACTAAAGTCTCCAACTAACAGACAGAGTTGTCCATCCCAACAGACAGAGGACATTCACAAATATACAACACACTCTGTCTCACCTCTCCCTTTGCTGTGGCTGCTGGGTAATTTATGAAATTAACCTGTGGATACTAGGGGTCTGCTCCCACAAGCCACCTTAGCTGGGTAAACCCAGCTAAATGTATGCAGTACACGCTCATGCTCTGTAGTGCGCAACAGAAGGAAGTTGCAGCCTTGTTTTCTAGAAGCTGACAATCACATAACAGCACAGAGATCCTTCCTCTCCCTGGCATAGAACAGGGATTTCAGCCCCCCCCCCCCCACAAACACATTAAATGCTCCTGTCCTAACAAAGATATATTCCTTTAATACAAAAAAGAAAATAACTCTTTTTAGTGAATTACCCAATACATGTAGATACATTTTCTTTTGCGAGAATTTTTTGACCATCACATTAAACATCAAAGGTACACAGAGATTTTAGAAATGTTTGCCATAGGGATTTAAAACCTTGCATAAAGAAAGTTTTAATAGAGAAATGTACTGCAAGTTTTCTCAATTCAGAAGATATTCAGATATATATGGATGAATAGGAACCTTCATAAATATACTGCAAGTTGCAAATAGTAAAACCCACACTACCCTTGGTACATCACTGAAAATGTGCTAGCATGATTTTTCTTTTAAATTATTTTTTCAGCAGCATAGAAAATCTTGGATGTTTTTCTTATCATCGATTTGCACACAATGAAATTGAATTCATAGTCCTAGAAGACTTTCTGCCAGTAAATAAGGCTCAAGGGAAAAACTGTGATGTTTACCCAATGGATAAAAATCAAATTTCCCTAAGCAAACACTTAAGAGGGTATAAGAATGTAAATGATAACACGCTCTCTTTTTTACACCTGATGGAGGTAGGAAAAACCTCAGAAAACCAATTTTGGGTAAATTTACACTGTTTGGACAAAATAGTTATAACAGCTTCTAATCCTTTCCCTATACAAAGTCTTATCTGTATATGATCTATATATATTAGGAATTGTTGACATGTCACCAAATACAATTAACAATACCAACTGTATACCATTAGAACCTTAAAATAAGTACATAGAGCATATATAAGCACGGGCTGGATTTCAGACAAGGCCAAGAAGGTCTACAGGGGTTGTCATTTCTGAACTCCTACATTATTGCTAAAACAGGACTTGCTTACAAAAGGTGTTTTAGGGCTAGGCCACACTATTGCGCTTTTTTTGCGATTTTTTCTAACACAGCAATCACGGCAACACATATGATTGCGTTTGTGATATGCAATCTCATGCGATCACCATTTTAAAGCGCAATCGCATGAGTTTTCGTATGTCAAAAGAGGAAATAGCGTTTGCGGTGCAGTGTGGCCGTGCCCTGATACAGCCTTTTGATTGCTCCTAACATATGCACGACCAGAAGTTAAAATCAGCAGTTAAAAGCTGCTAATTGCGATTCCTGGTCTGCCACTGGGGAGGGGTGACAGGGGTCTGGCACGAAACTTGCAGTGGGGCCAGGGCCTCTGCAATTTTGCTGATTTTAATATACATAATACATGGATTATCCCATTCAGTAGCAGACTATTTCATTTTGTCTGAACTATATTCATATAAATCCACTTAGTATAAATATTACCCTATTTATTGCGCTAGGGAACAGGCAGGAGAGTGATCATCATGCCTCTCAATGTGATCATGCATGTGGGGGGGTTGTTCCTAGCAAATACCAGCAGAGTAATGCTGGACACTAAATGTTGCACTGTGTGCCATTTAACTAACCTTGGGACAAACCTGGCCTTGAGACATGTGGTCTCAATCCCCTATAAACTGCACTAAACAAAAGCCTAGTCTTGTGTGAAAAAGTGTCTTAGTGTGAAAAAGTTTGCAACGGCTGCATGGGTGTTTTCAACAAAACTTTTACAGTGGATTACAATGAAGTGGGAACTGGTATTGGCCTATTACATTGAAGGTGTGATTGACCCCTCACGCCATCAGACTATACTGAGGAAAAAGAAAATGAGCAATCACTAGTGACAGTCCATCTAAGCATCTCCCCCCCACACACACACACACCCAGCCTAGGGTTACCAGGTTACCAGACCAGGGATTGGAGGACATTCTTAATAAATCATAATTAGTGCAGCTGGACTGCTTTGCATTTACTTTGCAAGTCCGGTTTGCAAAAGTAAAAGTCCAAGATGTATAGCCAAGTTAGGACCATAATATGTATGCACAGATCCCATCACAAGCCTGTAACCAAACTATTTGATTTTTAATAAAATATGTCACATGAAAACAAAAAATTTAAAGCATAGTACACACATCTGTCGTATATTTAAATTTGTCTGGAAACCATCTGAGATTTCACCAGTTGTACTTACCTATCTTGACTGTAAATTTTAAAATCCTGCAAGATATATACAAGGTTATTCAATAAAAAGTTCTTATCCTTAAAAATAGTGCTAATTTTGCCCCAACCAATCAGATGTTAGCTTTCAAATGTTAAATAATATCTGATTGGTTGGGGAAAAATTAGCATCATTTTTAAATATAAGAACTTTTTTTGAATCTCCCTGTTCCCTGTTAGATTTTCATTTCTCAAAAGCAGGTTTCCTTAATTCTTCCACTTCCTGACATGCTGGGTATGGGCATACATTATGGAATAAAGAATAACATAACACAGTGGATGAAACTGAAATCTCCAGTTTGCAGCTACATATTTAAATGCCTATAACCAGGTAGAAGGAATGGGTTAGGAACCAATTGGATTCCCTTGCTCCAAGACCAATAATACAATTTACCCAATAATAACAGAAAATATAAAAAAGTTACCTATTAGATATCTTGGTAAAATCTTCCACATAAATAACTTGTAACAGACTTTCAAAAAGGTTGGTCACAATAGATGCCATATTATAATACTAAGATATATTTTAAGTTGCAAAAATTGGATGGCGTCACATGTAGTACAGAGTGCTACCCTCCCGAAGGAGGGTAAAGGAGAACTAAACATAAATTTGCAATTGTGAAAATCTAGGAAAATAATGGTTTAGCAATGTGGATGGGGCTTTAATGTTAGTTATGTCAGCACCCACATGGTTTATTCAATATGTTTTTCCTTTTTATTATTTTCTATCTCCAGAAATAATATATTATTCCATTGCTCAAAGCTCTGCTACCACATGAACCTGCTTACAGCACAGAAAAGAAAGAACGAGAAAGAGATGGCATAAACCTAACCTCTGTAAAAACAACAGGAAACATTTCCTCTTTCTAGAATATGAATGAAACAATTACCAATAATAGCAATACACAATAATAATCTTTAAAGGGCATGTCTGCCCCCAAAACTAAAATTTAACCCCTTACTGGCCACATTAAGAAGTTTAAAACAAACCTTACCTTACATTTCTGCTCAAAATGGTTCCCCTGCTGTGCCCCTCCAAAGTCCAGGAAACTGCTGTGTAGGAGCAGTGTGTGACTCATGCTGTGCCTCAACCTCGTCAAGGTTTGAGGCATGCTCAGTGCAGCCCTCCCCCCCTCCCTCTCCCTCCCCCTAACATAAAAACCTTTTGATATGCGGTAGGGCATGCTCAATCCATATCAAAAAAACAGGGAGGCACACTCAGGTGTAGAGGAAGGGGGTTGGACCCCCCGAAACGTTGTGTACCTGCATGTTGAGCACTTAATAAATGAAAATTTGTAATTTATCTTCAAGTGTGCCTCCCTGCTTTTTTGATATGGATTGAATATTCACCTGATATGGCACAGGTTTCAGGGAGTGCACCTTCTTAACTTACCTGTTGGATATCCACAACTTTTTGATATTTGGAGGTAGGGCATGCTCCCCCAGCCCCAACCGCATTATTATTATTGTTAGAAAGTCCCCCAATCTTTACTTACCTTCCCTCTCTCCTTCGCTGTTCAGAACTCCCGGCAGCCGCAACCGTGATTGGCTGCCTCTCAGCCAATCATGGACGCAGCTGCCAGTCCCGCCCCCTGCTTGCAATTCCATGCAAGCAGAGGGCCGGAACACTGAGGCGGAGGAAAGAGGGAAGGTAAGTAAGGATCAGGAGACTTTCTAACAATAGTATTAATGCGGTTGGGGCTGGGGGAGCATGCCCTACCACATATCAAAAGTTTTTAAAAGGGGTGGACATGCCCTTTAACTATCTTTACATAGGTCAGACAGTAACTGCTAACCTTAAAGCAACACTTAAATGTGAAAAAAATAATATTAATAAGAGAAAGAATAATATCCAGGAAGTTTGGAGACCAAACTCCTACCTCCCCATTCTTATCTGGTAAAGCCAGCTTCAAAATTGGGTGTGATTGGTGCGACTGAAAGCTTGTCCACTGATCCTTGCACCCCGACATTGGGCACAGAGTTAGGAAGGGTGTCACTATGTCGGTTAGGGCAGAAAGTGGTCAGCCACTTACATTTTGAAGCAGTCTATGTCAGCTGTAAGAACGTAAGGCAACATCTGTTTAAATACCTGCAAAAAGGTAACACAATAACAGGGAACAATATGAGCCCTATTAGCCAATCAGGCAATATTAAATTTATTTTCCAGCCAAAAAGCCAAATATATCCTATGCATCTAATTCACTTTATAAGCAAATCATCTTTAAAGCATACAAATCCAATATTACTACTTTGCAGTGCAATTGAGCAGAGCCTTCTTATAACAGAAGGAATCTTGCCATCTCATACTATATGAATAGCATTGCCCACCAATTAGTAATTTCTTACTCCCAGATTTCCTAGAGTAAGAGGCAGAGATGTGCAGAATCTTTTTGCAGTGCGGCAGCTGAGAGTTTAATTAACTGGCCATCTCTAGGCTTTATCTCCTATGCAAACTAACTGAGATGTGCTGGGAAAACCAACAAGTCAGCTGTGAAGATGATCGCAACAAAGTGATTTTCTTCCAGCAGATGTTCTGAAAAAGAAATAGTGGTATAAGGTAGAAATACTGACTGCTACTTCCCAAAACGATCAAAAATGAAGTTTTCATTTTTACACTATAAGGTACCTTTATGCACATGTATGACTATGTGTACAATACTGACATTTAAGCTGTTTTTTTTTTTTTAATAACTTTATTTTTTATAATTAAAGCTGTTTTTACAAGTATATTTCTGTTGATTTCAAAGGTTTTCCATTCTGTACAATGTGCAATATACTTTATATGGATTTCTTTAACACACAATGGTCGTATTTAGTTGGCCTGAGTAATGCTGCACATCATGTTTAATCAAAACATGTACTGCTCCATGATCACTAAAAAATACACCAAAACCTGTAAATATAAACTAGCTATGGGACTATAAGGAATTGCTTTGGTTTTCAGCCTGTCTTTTCAGCAAGTTCCTTTAGTCTTCATACTAAAACTGTCAGATTTAATTAAGAATTATAGAGAAAAAGCCTTTCAATCCTATAAATTCACATTTGGCAAAAGTAACTTGGGTGTCGGAGCGAACATTTCTTTTTAAAGAAGCAATATCTCTTACTGAAACCTAATTTGGGCTCTTGATATAAAACTTTATGTTGTAAAAAGCTGAATAACTTTTTACACAAAAAACAACCTATGTCATTAAATAATTTTGATTCTATACCCTGGTTTAATAAGGTTCTTAATGTCGACTTTGGTGCATTTATTTCTTAAGTGTTATTCCACTTCAATTTCTGTATATCATTTAGCATCTTTAAATGAGATGATTCTGACATAATATTCCAGCATGCATACTGTTTATGTTTTAATACCAAGAGAATCACTTTAAGCCATTCAAATGGGAGAAACCAAAGAATAAGTGAATTGCTGTAAATGCTTCAGATAATATTTTATATGCATATTTTAGTTTTATAGAATTAAATGAATGCTATAAGGAAGAAAGACCGACAGCCTACCTCCCAAATGGCCCATGTCAGGGCACCTGCATACTGTAATTAAAGCATCTTCTTACAATGCAGACATTCTCACTCTCCCATGTGTGATGTATTAGAGAATTTAAAAACTAAAAAGGAAGTGGTGAACTGTACCTTTTACAAATTACTAGGCTTCAAATAGAAATTGAACTCATTTTAGATACAATTATCAAAATGTAGAGTTTATAACCTAATACTTCCCTACAGTGTTTATTAATCAGTACTTGTTTACTAAATATGTTAAAAGAAATTTTGAATATTTGGTTTTTCACAGTGTATAAAAAAAAAAAACGAAATAAAAAAACATATCCACAGAGAGGGTGCTAAAGATGATAAGACCTGGCTTCACACTTCTAGAAGAAAAAAACATTATTGCAAGCTGGGAAAGTAAATGAAAATCACAAAATGCAAATACTGTATCTCATATAAAAGGCAATCCTGTCTAAAATGATCATCATACAGTAGCTGCATATTAACAAGCATAGAACCCCCATAAGAGAATAAAAGTAATAAATGAAATATAAAATTAATGAAATAAATGGATTCAGACCAGAGGCAATAGCAGAGCCAGACCATTATCAAAAGAGCAATATTATACATATTATAAAGTATATGTAAAATATATAAAGTCACCCTAGAGACAACAGTGTCAAGCCAATAAATAAAGAAGTGTCACCATAAGAACAGGAAAGCAACAATAACCAAACGAAGGACACCAGACATTTTGCTTATGTGGGCTTCTTATGCCTGACATTTTTTTTTTTAATTGATACTGTTTTTATTCACTTATGGGACCTCTATGCCTGTTGATCTGCAGCCTTCAATAATGTGATAATAAGTTTATACAGGATTGCCTTTATATGAGATATATGTTAAGTGTTTTTGATTTACTTTCCGAGCTTGCAATAAAAACTATAGTTTTCTTCTATAGGTGTACCTATTATTACATATTACTTATTCCCTGAGGTTAACGCACCTTACCTATTTAAACTTATGTTTGCTAGTGCCCTGTATCCATTATAGTCTATGCACATCCACAGGATGAATAACTATATTTTGCATACCCTTGTGAGAAACTATAAACCAATAAAAAAAAAGAAACAAATTACCTTTTGATATAGTAAGAAAAGAAAATAATTTACATACATATTACATTTATTGCTTCCAACTGAAAATATAGCATTACTTGGAGACATTTTTTCATGAATCTGGAAATCTCCTTTAAAATGCACCTAAAAATAAACAGCTAACATTACAAATCAATGAATTGCCCCCACTAACGTCATAATGTAACACTGCCCTAACTCCGTTGGAGTAGAGTACAGGGAAGACTCACGTTTAGTCGGATGAAGGAGGAAGTAGTGGAAACTGGACGCTGGAACAATGGAGACTGTGACAATGAAGCTGGATACTGGAACAATGGAGACTGTAACAATGAAGCTGGATACTGGAACAATGGAGACCGTGACAATGGAGCTGGACACTGGAACAATGGAGACCGTAACAATGAAGCTGGATACTGGAACAATGGAGACTGTGATAATGAAGCTGGATACTGGAACAATGGAGACTGTAACAATGAAGCCGGATACTGGAACAATGGAGACTGTGACAATGAAGCTGGATACTGGAACAATGGAGACTTTGACATGAGCTGGATACTGGAACAATGGAGACTGTAACAATGAAGCTGGATACTGGAACAATGGAGACTGTGACAATGGAGCTGGATACTGGAACAATGGAGACTGTAACAATGAAGCTGGATACCGGAACAATGGAGACCGTGACAATGGAGCTGGACACTGGAACAATGGAGACCGTAACAATGATTCCAACTGCAAAAACTCTAGACACCAATACAACTGACAAGCGGGCATCTAGGGAAGGGAGGAGAAGCTATTTAAGACGCCATTTGCCTCTGCTCCCATTTTAATCCCTCCGGATACCCATTTGCCATTCTTCGTTGAGGTTGACGCCTCTGATATTGGTGCTGGAGCAATTTTGTCCCAAACACGTGGAATAAAAGGGAAACTTCATCCTTGTGCTTACTTTTCTAAGAGATTTACTCCTTGTTATAGACAAAGACCCAGAGATCTCCTACGGGTTTTCTCTTCTGGAGACAAACGGATCCCCCCAATCTGCATGGGTTCTTCTGTAGTGGGAGTAGGAGGAGAGAAAATAGGTTTCACTGGGCGGGGGGCAGATCTGGAAGGCAACTGACGATCACGGTTCTTTTCAACCTGCCGTTCCCGAAACCGTGTATCAATACGGATACAAAGGGTAATCAGATCCTCCAACAGGGAGGGCATGTCTTTGGACACAAGGTCATCCTTAATACGGTCCGATAGACCCTGTAAAAAGGCAGCCACAAGAGCCTCGTTATTCCAGGAGATTTCTGCTGCAAGTGTACGAAACTCAATGGCATAATGTCCAACAGAGCGATTTCCCTGTTGCAGTTGCAATAAACAGGTGGAAGCACTTACATTTAAGGAGCGTCGAATACTTTACAGAATGTTGCAAGAAAATTAGTAATATCTGAGACTAACGGTTCATCTTTCTCCCACAGTGGAGAGGCCCAGGCCAGGGCTCCACCTTCCAATAAAGCAACAATATAACCCACTTTTGCTCTATCTGAGACAAAACAGGAGGGTTGTAGTTCAAATTGAATCTGGCATTAATTAAGGAACCCTCTACAGCCTTGGGGGTTCCAATCATAGCGAGGAGGAGAGGGAATACGGGGTTCATGGCCAACTTGAGTTGCAGGAACAGGAGGAGGAAGAGAAGGTGATGTATCAACAGGTGATAAACGTGAAGCCAATGAGTCCATAAATTGTGCCATATGGTTCTGTTGGTGTTCATAAACGTCCATCCGGGTGCATAAGGCCTGGAGAGTTTTTGATAATTCGGACATTACTCCCTCAGGGGCATCCATGGCCCGCTTGTGCTGTAATGCTGCCCTAGCTCCATTGGAGTAGAGTACAGGGAAGACTCACGTTTAGTCAGATGAAGGAGGAAGTAGTGGAAACTGGACGCTGGAACAATGGAGACTGTGACAATGTAGCTGGATACTGGAACAATGGAGACAGTGACAATGAAGCTGGATACTGGAACAATGGAGACCGTAACAATGAAGCTGGATACTGGAACAATGGAGACCGTGACAATGGAGCTGGACACTGGAACAATGGAGACCGTAACAATGAAGCTGGATACTGGAACAATGGAGGAGAAGCTATTTAAAACTTTGCGCCGGCCGGTGCACCTGCGTAGTGACGTCATAACGGTGCTCGAGGACGCACAGGTAAGTACCTTACACATAAACTGTTTGATACACAAAGAGCCACTATCTGCTATCAGCATATAACATCTCTTGCGGCAGCTGCATGGTTGTCTACTGTGTTAGCCATGCAGACATTGCAATGAATAAAGTCAAGCTAACCGATATTGCATCACTAAGCATGACTAACTCCACACAGGCATGTTGAACCTTCCAGCTTTGAATACAAAAAAGGCACTGACAAATGGCAACAAAGCTTTGAGTTAACCTAAACAAAATAATAAGTAACCATCCCCCTTTTAACAGACACTTGAGAACTATGAGACAATGTTACTTGTTGGGGTATATTTCACACCAAAAAATAAATAAATAAATAAATAATAATTATCAGTACAGTAGTTTCCCTGTTAAGAGTGAAAATTCTTTCCATGTTGAGATCTAGGCCATTGAAAATTGGATTTATGGTTTGTCTTGGGGCCAGTACAGTAAAGTCTCCAGACAACACTGCTCCAATAGAATAAGCACATTCACAATGATACCAAATGCTGTGTCTCACCTCTCCCTTTGCTGTTAATGCTGTGTAGTTTATGAAATGAACCTGTTGGTACTAGGGGTCAGCTCCCATAAATCACCTTAGCTGGGAACACCCAGCTAAGTGTATACAGTACAGCTCAGAGATTCCTCCATCTGACACAGAACACAGATTTCAGTGCAGTTTTTGTGTAGAGAAATTGCAGATGTTCCTGTCCCTAACAATGCTAAATTCCTTTGCTTTTCATGGCAAAAAAAGTATCCTTTGCAGGTTATTTCTTTGCTAGCATGGATCTAAAAAACATACAGGGAGATTCAATAAAAGTTCTTAGCGTTTAAAATGGTGCTAATTTTGCCCCAACCAATCAGAATTTATGTAACATTTGAAAGCTAACATCTGATTGGTTGGGGCAAAATTAGCACCATTTTAAACAATAAGAACTTTTATTGAATAATCCCGATAATTTGACTAAAACTGGGTCTGTATGAAGTGAAATTGGGTCTATATGCTAACAATGTTGATCCTTTTCCTAGATACATCTAACAGATCACTACAAGATATGGCCCATATACTGGCCTCTACATAAACTGTATTTTCCCACTAGACCAAAATATAGTAATTAAGGTTGAATAAAGACATACGTCCATCAAGTCCAACCTAATCACCCCCTTTTTTTTTTTTTAACCCTACCTAACAGTTGATCCAGAGAAAGGCAAAAAAAACATCTAAAAAGGGGGAAAAAATTCCTTCCTGACTCCAAACGGCAATCGGAAAGTATCCCTGTAAATGCAGTACATCAAGAGAAACTACAAAACAATATACCAATAGTGACAAAATTCAAATACTTGTGAATTACAATTACTAAATCAAGAACGAAATTCATTATAATAATAATATACAACCACTAATAAAATGTGTAAAAGATTAAGTTTCAAGATGGAAAGTATTACTTTTAAATAATAGGCCACATCAATTTGGTTAAAATATTAATTCTCCCACAAATATTGTACACCCTGCAACATTCCAATTTACATCCCTGAAAAATTCTTCACAACTCTGAATGGTGTGCTTATTACCTTACTAAGGGGGAATGGTAGAGCAAGAGTCGGGCTTAAACAACTACAAGCACCGAAACTGAATGGAGGCCTGGCATTTCCTAATTTTCGCCTATATTACCTAGCAGGACAACTAAACTACCTTAGATGCTGGATGATAAACTCAGAGCAACCAACACAATCTGATTAGATGCTAGTCAGCAACATGAAGGGGCCATATATGGCTTACTTAAATGACTCTTCTATACATTCTATAGGACCTAACACTATACTGCACATACAGGATGCGACAAATAAAACCCTGGACTTTAAGGACATACCAAAGGAACTGCCATTATGGAGAAATTATTAAAAGGTCATGTCCACCCCCAAAACTGAAATTTAACCCCATACTGGCCCCATTCTGTAGTTTAAAAAAATCCTTGCCTGACATTTATATTCCAAATGGTTCTCCTGCTGTGCCTTTTCAAAGTCCTGGAAACTGCTGTGTAGAAGCTGTGAGTGAGTTATTTGGTACCTCTCTCTGCCTCAACCTCATCAAGGTCTGAGGCATGCGCAGGGGAGCCCCTCCCACCATTCAGATCCATCCTCTGAGGCCGTGGCCGTGTGAAATCCTCTTTATGGGAGGTAAGTAAGAGTTGCCCAACCCTAACCGCCATTTTTTTTTTTAAATGCCCCGATAGTTACTTACAGACCCTTCTCTCCCGCGGCGTCTTCGATGATGTCAGTCGTGTCTGTGATTGGCCGCGTCTTAGCCAATCACAGACGCAGATGGCGGACCAGCCCCTGCTTGCAACTTCCGCTAACATCTGATTTTTAACAATAAGAACTTTTATTGAATAACCCTGATAGTATAGTATTTGAGGTTGAATAAAGACATATGTCCATCCAGTCCAACCCATCTAGCAATATCCTAATTTCCTGCCTAACTGTTGAACCAGAGGAAGGCAAAACAAACCCCACCAAATTTATGAAGGGGAAAAAAATTCCTTCCTGACTCCAAGTGGCAATTAGAAATTTCCCTGGATCAACTTTACTTTATGTATCAATAACAGTAACTTGCAACATTCCTTGTTGGCAGAAATTCATCCAGCTTTTTTTTAAAACTGACCAATGAACCTGCCATAACAACGTCCACTGGAAGACAGTTCCACAGTGAAAAACCCTTTCTCAACTTGAAGCCTAAACCTTTTTTCTTCAAGTCTTAAGGGATGGCCATGTATCCTCTGACATGCTCTATTGGTGAACAATGCCCCAGATAGTTTGTTGTATGGCCCGTTAATGTATTTATACACAGTAATCATATCCCCACGCAAGCGCCTTTTCTCCAGCGTACATAATTGTAACTTTTTTCAGTCTCTCTTCATATTCTTGCTCCCCCATTCCCCTCATTAATTTAGTTGCCCTTCTCTGAACCCTTTCCATTTCAAAGATGTCCTTTTTGTACACAGGATTCCAAAATTGCACTGCATATTCCAAATGTGACCTTACCAATGCTTTGTAAAGAGGGAGAATAACATTTTCCTCCCTTGAATCCATACCTCTCTTTATACAAGACAATACCGCCTGGCAACAGCCAGAGCCAGCATGGTAATGATATAATAGAAAACAAACACATTTTATAATAGAAAACAAACAATATCTGTTTGTTTTCTTGAAACTTGAAGAACCAAACTTGAAGTTTGGTTCTTGAAGACGTTTCGCTAGTCATCCGACTGGCTTTCTCAATTCAGAATGACTTGTACAAGAATCTGTGGCAATTATGTACCCTGGAAAATCCCAATTAGCATATCACAGCCAGGTGTTAAGGGCGTGATTAGATAGTGGCTAAGAGGTGTTATAGGAACGCCCAGAGTAAGGTGTCAAAACAGCATTGTACATGGCAAACAAATTCTCACATTTTAAACTTTACAAACATTATTTTAGATACCTGCAGATAAGACATTGTATAAAAGTGGAGTTTTGAGAACAAATACCAGACATACAACCCCATCCAATTCTTAGCATACTAAAACACCTATCAGGGAACGATTTGATATCTAGACTATACCAGGTCCTTCTGCAAGCCTATAATACTGGCAAGCAATTAATGGATTCATGAGCTCACACCTGGCTTTGACAGTACCTTTTCAACCTGAAGTCATTGTGCTGGGAGTTCTGGACCTCAAACAGTGGGATACAAGCTAATACTATGCAGGGTACTACTCTTCTATGCCAGAAGGGCCATTGTTCTGAAATGGTTAGCACCAGATACACCCACAATACAAGAATAGAAGCGCAAATAGAACATGAGGTTTTAGTACACTGCAGGATAATACCCTGTGACCTGCATTTTTGCTAGCTTCATCACAATTTTTGCATTTTAATATACAAGTGAAGGGAAAAATATTAAAATATTATTGATGTTGTACACACGCCTAAAGGGGAACTGTGGTGTTCACACAAGTTTATTCCAAATGAAAGGCCCAGTTCCTACTTTTAAAATCAGTCTTCTGCCACCTCTCTGTATACCATGCAGCTTAAAGACTTATAGGGTTAGGAGGCTGCCAGGTGTCTGGTAAGCTGTAGGGCTGACCCAATAGTGTCTGGTAAGCTGGAGGGCTGACCCAACAGTGTCTGGTAAGCTGGAGGGCTGACCCAACAGTGTCTGGTGAGCTGGAGGGCTGATATCACTCAAACGGAACTTCACTATGGGGAACCAGAAACCTACTCTACACTAATGATGACTCAACAAAGTCAAAATTGGTCTGCAAATAGTGAAGTGTAAAGTTAAAATAAAGGCCAACAGATGTTGGGTAGCATTCAATACGGTTGCAGTTAAAACACAAAAATCAATGAGTGGGTTATTTATTTTATTTATTTACAGTTGTGGCTGCCCCATCACAATATAATCATCTAATACATGCAATTTACATTTTTAAATCCAAATAGGATCAAATAAAAGTTAGAAAACACAGTACACTATAATTGAGTGGAAAAAAATAGAGCAAAGACGATAGGAAAAAATTAACAAGAGTTTAAGTAACAGTTTGAATATGAAGGACCTGCCTATCATACTGTATGACAATGTGTAATTAAAGCTTTTACATTTCAGTTAAATTAGAAAATATAACAGAAGCAGCTTGGGTTAGGATGATTTTAATGATAGGCTCTTGTGGTTGTGACCAAGCTTTTGGAGGGAGGATTATGGATTATCTCAAAAAAAGCAAACAACATTTAAAAAATTAATAGCTTGGAGATTTAAGCAAAAAACAGAGGGACCTTGACATTTTCTCATTTATCCAGAAATCTCTTAAGTATGAAGAAGAACTATTTTTAATTAAACAGATAGCTCTTAAATCTAATCCCCCACTGGATACTGGTTGTACAAATAAGAATTGAAAATTCCAGTGTTTGCAAACAAAATAAGACACTAAAAACCAATGAAGGAAACAGAAGCTGTTAAATGTATTATCTCTTGCCTGCTTTCTGCTTCACTTGAAACGTTTCAGTTGTCAAAACGCTGTATAGATAGATCATAAAAACATTGGTAGGTGTTAGAATGGAATATTTACATGGTGAAGAACTCTAGTTTTAAGGGTATGTATCTCCAATAAAAGACATAATAGATGTGAACATAATGGTGACTATCAGTCCTTTTCCACAGTAAGTTTTCTCAAGCTATCATTTCTTTTTCTTGCCATTTTCACTCATATTTTATTCTATACTTAGTATTTATCATTAATTAGTAACATTGCATATATATTTAAGTTAATGTCATTTTGTACTCAATAAGTTTCAGAAATGTTCGCTGAGTGTGTTTTTTGACACACTGTAGTATTTTTAATTGTTTTGCTCTGTTTTTTATGGTTCTCCATAAGACACTTTATCTCCACACAGTATTTTTATCTCTGTTTTTAATCACTGGCATTTTACTCTTATGCTTTTCTGCATGTACATGCGGTACGCGTTTTATGTCACTGTCCCTACACAACAGCACTTTATGTCCGAGTTACAATTTTTCTTATACCTTTTCGCTATCAGCATTGGCACAGGTTAGTCACGGCACATGTGGCACTATTTCCTATACACTAGAAGGCAGTATATCTTCTTTTCTCCACACATGGGGGTGTGTCCCCACCTCATGTCACCCTCCCGTTTTGGGGGTGTGCCTCGGATAAAAGCTTTACCTGCAATACGCCCACTAGGGGTGTTAGAAGTTCCCCTCTTAAGGAAGTTACGTACCTATCTTCAGATGTTCTGAAGACGGCCCGCGAGTCGGGCGGAAACACGTCAACTATGCACAAATAAAGTTTAAATGAAGAAAGACCTGTGAGTGAGTCCTCCATGTTACAGCTCCATATAAAAATGTCAAAAGGATCTGCTATAGAGCAATGTCTGTTACAATCTCTGTTCATATTATTTGTCCTCATTGGCCAAGCAAGTTAAAAGAACACGATGGTGACTACCAGTCCTTACTTTTCCACAGTAAGTTTTCTCTAGCTATCATTTATTTTTCTTGCTATTTTCACTCATACTTACAATTTTCAATCCTTATTTAGGTACCCATTATCTCATGGTCATGAAAAAAAAGCTTTTAACCTTTTGTTATTTCTTTTTTAAATCCTGGGACCCAGTTGTGCTAACATCCTTACACAAAATATCTTAACATTTTTTGGGGGGAGGGATATTTGGATTTTTTTGCAGTATTTTTTATTAAAATATTTAATTAAAGGAGAACTAAAGTCCCAAGACAACATTGTCCCAATAGAGAGAGCACAATCACAAACGAACAACAAGCTGTGTCTCATGTCTCCCTTTGCTGTGGATGCTGGGTGATTTATGAAAATAACCTGTGTGTACTAAGGGTCAGCTCCCATAATTCACCTTATCTGGGAACACCCATCTAAGTGTCCGCCGGACACTTCACAGGAAACTGCAGTCTTGCTTCCTGGAAGCTGACAGCCAATCATGTTACAGCTCAGAGTTCTCTCCCTCTGACACAGAACACAGATACCAGTGCAGTTTTTGTGTAAACACATTAGAAATGCTCCTGTCCCTAACAATAATAAATTCCTATGCTTTACATACAAAAAAGAAAAGTAATCTTTGCAGTGTATGTCTTTGCTAGCATGGATGAAAGAAACAGAACATTTAACATTTCAGCAAAAAATACATTTCCCTAACAATGATAAATTCTTATGCTTTACATACAAAAAAGAAAAAGTAATCTTTGCAGTGTGTGTCTTTGCTAGCATGGATGAAAGAAACAGAACATTTAACATTTCAGCAAAAAATAAAAGTAAGTATGGTGAATCGAACCAGCAACCTTCTATTCTGTGTCTTTCTAAAAAGAAAGCTTTCTACCACTAGGCCACAAGGGCTAATAAGTAATGGACTTGTACATGTAGAGTCTTTATCTTTTGCTAGACACATAATAAAAACAAAAAAAGGGAACATGGGGAATCGAACCTGTGTCCCAATAATCTGATTTTTTTCCTAACCCAGCACTTTAGCAGAGCACGCCACAGGTGAACTCTCAATCAATAGAAGTAAATGTCAGTAAAATCAGTACACTGTTTTGTATTGCTACTGGAAGACTGTCAGCAATTCACACTGGTTGGTAAATAAATAACAGAGCTGCTATATATAAAGATTGTACATATGTAGAAACTTTATATTTTTCTAGAAACATGGAAACAAACAAACAAAAAAAGCACTAAACTCAGGCAGTAGACCATGTTATATTGTTTCATAAGTAAGCTAGGGGATTTGAACTTGCGACTTCTTGGTCTGATTGTTTCTAAACACACCGCATTTACATGGTGCGCCACCAGCAAATCAACTGTGATTCCAGGTACATTTAGAGGCTTTATCTTTCACTAGAAAGAGATGCTAGAAACTCTTCACATAGAGACAGTGAATGCTGGGGTCAGGGGGCGTGGCTCTTTGAAGCCAACATGGGCTATGAGTTGTACTGGCAACAAGATGGAAGCCTCCTTTGTTACAGAATCTATTACTCATATCTACTAAATGCAAATAACTAGAGAAGAATCTTTCAACGTGTAGGTGTTCTGGGGAGAAAAACTTTCACATTAGGATCTGAAAAACTGAAGTTTAGTTCTCCTTTAATATGGATATTATTCATGTTATTCCGCTCCCCCCGCCCCCCTCTTCCTCTATAACTATACCTGATATTTTAACATGTGCAATCCATAGGTCTCTGTACTTATGGCTTAAAGGGATCACTACTAATAGATATGGCAAGATTTATATAACTGTGCAGGCTGCTTGTATTTGATCTAGAATGATATGGTATCTCTGACTTAGATAAGACTTTCAGACATCTTGTTAAGCTCGACACCCTATGATCCGCTCTATCAATTGCATTGAAAGTTTAATCTCTAACAAGACTTATACTTTTTTTTTTCTCTTTCTCTCTCCTCCTCTATATATACCCTTTACTATCCAAAAGGGGTAATAACTAGTATTTAGCTAATTTATTCTAAATAAATTAGGTTTAATATGCTAATTTTACTACTACAAAAGTTATAGCAGAGACTTTCTGAGTATCACAGAGTGGTTTGACCTCTTAGTGAATGGAGACATCCTCTTTCCTCCCCCCTCCCTTCCCTTTCCCCTATATTAAACGGTCTAACAGCCATACACTACAACTGAAACCATCTGCTGTAGTATAAACAACCGTTAGACAACAATTCCTCTTCCCAATTCAACTAAATATCTTTTAAGGGGGAACTTCTTCACTGAACGATTGGCTTCGGCCCTCCTCTCCCTCCCCGTTTCTTCCCTGTGACCATCTTTTATATCATGTTACCCCCTACCAGGTCATTGCTAATAAACGAGGTAAAGTCAATAGCCACTGTCTCCATCTACCCATTAGGTCCTTACCGAACACCCCTCCAAAAACAGATCACTTAATTATTTTCTGCCAGTCCTACCACCGGTAAGGTCAGGAGACCTGATGGATCCACCCATAACGGCTAAGCTTAGCCGTATTTGGTTTAAATTGAGGGATGGACTCACCATCTCTCCCTGTTGTTTATGTTTTGTTTATTCTGTTTTAATAACCTGTATTTTGTTCCGCTCCAGAGGTTTAAAGATGTGTATACGTACTCTGTGTAATATTTTATTGCTCGGTTCATCGCCCATCACCTGCTCTCTACAGAAGCTCACGCTACCACTGACTTTACTACTTTAATCTCCCTCCCTGAGGTTACCTCCCTTCCTTTCAAGCCTGCCAGGTATGAGATTGATCCCTTATGTGTTACTACTGTGATTGGGTCTTCGCACACTCTCTCAATTCTCACACATAACGTCAAGGGCCTTAACAGCCAATTCAAACGCAGAACGGCAATCCGCCAATACGAGAAGGAACTTTATCATATTGTCTGTCTCCAAGAGACACATTTTTTGAGGGGACAGGAGCCCAAATACTGGGGTAAACATTAGACCTCCCACTATTTTGCTTCACGCACAGAAAAGAAAGGCAGAGTAGCCATATTAATACATAAATCTATACCCTTTACACTAGAATCCTGCGAACGTGATCCACTAGGTTCCTTTCTCATCTTAACAGGTACTCTACTACAAACAAAAATAACCATAGTAAACATATACTCCCCATCTCAAGGCCAGAAGTCCTTCTATAACAACATAGAGAATCGTCTTCTCTCAGCAGATTCGGGACTATTGATAGTTACGCGTGATTTTAACCTATCCATCTCCCCAACGTTAGATCGACCAAAACCCTCCTCCCGATCCAAACCGGCTCTTTCATCAAAACCCCTTACATCATTCCTACACACATTCAATCTCTGGGATACCTGGAGGCTGAAGCACCCTATGGAAAAACGTTATGCATTTTACTCACACCCACATAAAGTTTACACTAGAATCGACTATGTCTTCATATCAGCTCAATTTTTACCGATGCTAAAAAAGACTCAGAGATCACATAGTCTGACCATTCAGCGGTTTCCACCCACCTGACAGTTATTCTATCAGCTAAACCAAATTTTAAATGGAAGTTTAATGAATCCCTTCTCACTAACCCTCAGATATTAGATCAACTTAAAAAAACGATCACAGAATATTTTCAACTAAACGATACAGAAGAGACAACACTATAGGCGGCTCATAAAGTGGTAATAAGGGGTCACTTAATAGTATTGGCATCCTCAAAAAAACAAGCTATTAAAGCTAAATTAAACAGCTTACTTCAAACATTAAGGAACAAAGAGATACAACACTCTTCTTCCCACTCGGATACAACCTTACAAGAGATCACCAATTTAAGAGGTGAAATAAATCTACTTCTCTCTTCACACACTGAAAAGGAAATCCGGTTCACTCAACACAAGTATTTAGATAAAAATTATAAAGCCGATACTATGCTTGCACGCAAATTAAATAACAAAATGTCGCAAAGCCGTCTGCTCCCTCTTAAAACCCCAAATGGAGACACCAACAACGCATTGCCCACTATCTAACCAAAGCAAAATGACCCCAAGTAACAGAAGACCAATTACTTTCACTTAATGCCCCAATCTCTGCTCTGGAGCTCTCAGAAACTATAAAACAACTAAAATCGGGAAAGGCTCCAGGCCCAGATGGATTCACCATGGCTTACTACAAAAAACTAAAGGATACACTCATTCCCCACCTCCTTCCACAATTTAATGCACTGTTAACAGGTTCTGCCTCTCTCAA
Source organism: Hymenochirus boettgeri (assembly GCA_019447015.1). Classification (NCBI taxonomy): domain Eukaryota; kingdom Metazoa; phylum Chordata; class Amphibia; order Anura; family Pipidae; genus Hymenochirus; species Hymenochirus boettgeri. Next base: position 100,828,277 of record CM033474.1, on the reverse strand, counting down.
TAGATTTACTTCGGGCAAATATTGTAGTCATCCCAAAAGAAGGCAAGGACTCTACTCAATGCTCTAAGCTATAGACCTATCTCCCTTATCAATACAGACGTAAAACTTTTCACCAAAATTTTAGCTAACAGACTGAACCGACTACTACCTTATACATAAGGATCAAACTGGCTTCATTCCCGGTAGGGAAACTACCAATAACATCCGATGCACACTTCAATTAGCTTACCACTGCCACGCTACCCAATTACCCTCTATTTTACTTTCACTAGACGATGAGAAAACATTTCATAGAATAGATTGGATATACATGAAAACTACACTAAAGCACTTTGGCATTTCTGGCCCATTTCTATCCGCTATAAACAATATATACTCAGTCCCAACTGCTACTGTTTCAAACATGGGCTTCTCCTCTCAATCCTTTCCTATAAAAAACGGTACTAGGCAGGGCTGCCCACTGTCCCCCCTACTATTCGCTCTATGCATGGAACCTCTTGCCATGCACATGCGCAATGACTCGAAAATCTCTGCGATACAGGTAGGCCAATCAGAATATAAACTTTCCCTCTTCACCGACGACGCATTATTCCCACTAACTCACCCCTTAACTTCACTTCCACACTTATGCTCCCGAATCAATAATACAAAATCGATTATCCTCCCGGTTCATCTCCCACCCCCCACTATAAAGCTACTGAAACTAAACTTTGACTTCTCTTGGCTCCCCTCCTACTTTATATATCTTGGTATTAAATTAGCGTAGACCCAGTTTCTTTATATACCAACAACTACACTCCATTAATTAAGACACTAACATCACAATTAAAACATTGGACCAATTACAATCTCTCTCTCTTTGGGAGAATAGCGTTAAAATGTTGATACTACCTAGATTGCTATACTTGTTCCGCTCCCTCCCACTTGCCTTTAAACCCTCTGACTTAAAACTCATACAGTCACAAATCACTAAATTTCTTTGGTGTAATAAACACCCGAGAATTAGCAGCAAGACCCTACAACGCCCGAGGGATATGGGAGGGGCTGCCCTGCCTAGTCTGCATCACTACTTCTTAGCGGCCAGACTTGCTCAAACTCTGCAATGGTCCCAATATTTCAACTAAACCCAGATGTGTTGAGTTTGAACAATCTATGGGCCCCACTACCCCCTTAACAGATTTACTTTGGCTTTCCTCTCCCACCTTGGCATTAAAGAAATGTGGTACCAACCCATATATACATCAATCACTAAAACTTTGGTACGATACTAGGAAAACATATAAACCCTGCAATACACCCTCTCCCATGACACCAATTTTCTACAACCCATCCTGGAGGCTGGCACATCTGGAAGGACAAACAGATTACTAAAGTAGGCCAAATAATCGCAGGAGGCCAACCTCTACCTTGGGACACAGTTAGGTCACAATTTAAACTTCCGCTCTCAGAATGGTTCCACTATCAACAGATCTTACACTTTATACAACATATTTCAACAAAAAACCCTTTTCCACAACCCACAAAATTTTAAATTATAGCTAATAGACCCAGCCGCACCCCCCACACTATATCACATATCTACTCATTATTAAATAAATTTAGGCACTCCCCAAAACTAAAATTTATGGTTAAATGGGAGACATGGTTGGGTTCCATATTAGATGATACACAATGGACCAACATATTTCAATCCCTTCATAAGTGCTCTATCAACATCACATTGCAAGAAAAAAAAATGTAGGATTCTCCATCACTGGTACCTGTCCCTTCAGAGAATTTCACAGTTTTAACCGAACGTTTCTTCTCTCTGTTACTGTAACTGCCAGATGACAGCAGATCTGTTTCACTGCTGGTGGGGCTGTGCGGAGACCAAAAAACTATGGGACATATGCGAAAACCTAATCCACAAAACCCTACGCTCTCCAATTACTCTGGACCCGTGGACAGCCTTATTTGATAGAGATATACCTCATCGAAACCAAGTAATAAACTCATTCATAGTTACTGTGCAGCCACCCGCAGCCTCTTGACTGCAACCTGGAAACAACCTTCCCCCTCAGAAACACAGCTGATTTCAAAGATCTGGTGGATCTGTGAAAATGAACGCATATCACACCTAATCAAAGATACAGTCCATAAATATGACGAAGTGTGGAAGCCTTGGCTATATATTATGACTAAACTTGAGGAGAACCACTCATCAAACACTACCCCCCTGAACCAAAACAACTAATATGCACCTTCACCCAACAAGATTAATTTAAATCTCTACCCTCGAGCTTGGTGCACTACCCAAAATTAACGCACAGTTTATATTGTTAAATTATTAAAAAAATATGTGTGAGATTTTACGCGGCAGAACAGATATGTTGTATTAGAAGCTTTATTTACATAGGGGAACTTTTCTTCCCCCCCCCCCTTTTTTTTTTTCTTTTTTCACTAGCATGTACGGTATCACTGTTTCGCCTCTTTTGTACTGTTCATTTGATTTCTCACAATAAAAAATTTTATGGGAAAAAAATATATAAATATTTAATTATTTTAAAATAAATCTTTAGAAATACATTTAATTCATGTACTTTATTTTTTTTCCCTTTCTAGTAAATTAAGTATGTATAATGCTTTGTGCTCCTTTCATAATCATTTTTTCTCCACTGCTATTTCTCATGCTTCACAGGAATATATGTAATTAACATTCTCCCCTCAAATTCATTGTTTAAAATGCTGTCAAATTCCATTGTTTGCAGCTACTATACCGCCAAAATTTATTCTCATTTTAAAGTGCTTCTATCACTTATGATCATGTTCTGCACATAAACATTTTTGTACAAAACATCTGAGGGGTTCCTTGATAATGGAAACGTGTCTATTTCAAGAAAAGATGAGTAGACCAAGGAGGACGTTCAAAAGAGACTAGATCTACTTAAAGTAGCAGGGCCTGATTGTATTCCCCCTGGGTTCTAAATGCTTTTAATATTTTCTGCCTGGTGCTATAATGAGATAGCCAGACCTGTTGGTGTGGTGCTGTTATTTAAAAGGGGGTTTAATGTAGCTATAAACCTGTCAGTTTAATAATTGCTGTAGGAAACCTTTTAGAAGGAATATTAATGAATAAACTTCAAAGAACACTAAAGTATTATGCCTTTAATCAGGTGGTAAATGTTGGTGGGATCTGTAGTTTGGCCATAAGGCAACAAATAAGAAGAAAGCTTTTCATTACTGAAAAATAATTTTACTTCTTAAATAACTTTTTTTTGCAAAGGATGCTGGAATCAGAAAAAGATCATTTTACTCATGTGCTGTTAAAAAAAACATTGCTGCCCTAAGATATGTTGTTTTTATATCACTTAAGTAACTATTTTAAAATTGTCCTGGGTGGTGGTTGAAGTACACTTTACTATCATTGATTATCAAACAAAGTAAGTATATAATCTGCATCATTCAGGGCCCTTTTCAGCATTTCTTACCAGACACACGGGGAGATTCAATAATAATAATCACGTTACTTTCCTTAGCCTGTTCCCGTAATACAATACCAGACATAAACAAGATTACATCTGGTATTGCATCACGGTATCGGGCTATGGTAAGCGCAACTTTGAAACCACACACACAGCCCTGTTAAATTTCGCGCTACAAGGTAGCGCAAAACTTAACAAAACAGGTTTTGGATCGGTAGCAAAAAACATTTGGAAATGGCGCTGTGCTCTAAAATCCATCTAAAACCCACGTTAACCCGAAATTACTTTGGGTTAACGTGGGTTTTAAACGGATTTGGGCCATATTGAATCTCCCCCAGAGTGTTCTCATAAAATATTTATTGCTGCCCTGAAAGATGTGATTTTGGTAACATTTAAGTAACTGGGAGGTATAGTTCAACCATCAACCAGGACAATGAAAAAAAGTGTTGTAAGGACGTTAATTCCTGCCCTAAATGTTTATTAAACAAGCAATTAAATGGGTTGTCTGAAAATTACAAAAACAATAAATGTAAAAGTATAAGGCAAATAGTAAACTGGTTACAAAAAGGAGTCACACAAAGAATCATATTTCTGAATCCCCCCCCAACATTACCTGTTCAGTTAACCTAGTAGAAAAAACAAGCAACCATACATATTTATATATATACAGTTTAAAACAGGATTTAGCAAGTTTGCTCTTTTAAAATTAGGGGGTAATGTCAATGTTAGTTTCCGCTTTAAGATGCCAAATGCTAGCAGGGAGGAAGTGAGTCAGCTTCATCTGCAGTTGGCAAGGCCTGCAAGTTTGGGGAGTGTACTCATTATGGGGGACTTTAAATTACCCTGACATTGATTGGTGGAGTGGAACTGCCAACACAGAAAAGGGCGATGAGTTCCTGAATTTGCTGCAGGATAATTATCTCTCACAGGTGAAGTTCCCACTAGAAAAGGAGCTCTGTTGGATCTGGTAATATCTAACATTGTGGAGTGTATTATAGATATAAAGGTAACTGGAGGCTTAGGGAATAGTGACCATGAAATAGTGTCGTTTGGACTATGTTATCGAAAGGAAAAGTGCGTTGGGTTAACAAAGACTTTTAATTTCAGCAAAGTACATTTTCCCAGGTTAAAAGTAGCTCTTCAGCATGTCAAATGGGATAATGTATTATCATGTAAAGGTACCGAACAGAAGTGGACTGTGTTTAAGGGGATTTTAAGCCATTTTACATTAAAATTTTACATTAAATTTATACCCTTGGCAAACATATAAAGTATGGGGAAGTTTAAAGGGCAAGTCCAGCCCCAAAATGAAAATTTACATACAGGTAAATCCAAAACCCTAAACGGTAATAGTTTGAAATGTGAAATATATAAGTCTAACCTGAAATCCTGTTCCCCCTGTTTCTGCTTCCTGGTTCTTCCAGTTAGTAACTGCCAGTTATGGATTTGTCAGTTGACATCACAGCCAATGACTGAATGTTAATCCCCTAGCTGCCTCTTCTGAGCATGCATAGGCTAAGTACAGGTTTCTAAATTGCTCAGTTTTCATGAGGCCTCCAGAAGCATAGCAGGCATACTGTAATGAATTTATAGGACAAACTATGATATATCAACATATTATAAAGAGGCCATTCTGTCTAAAATATGGTCTTATGAGGGTGGAGTTGTTCTTTAAAGAAAATTTTGAATCTGACAGGAATATGTGGTGACTCACCGTTATGGCATAATATGAAATTCCCTGAGTTAGCAGCTAATAACAAATTAATTCAACTTAATATAATACACCAGACATATCTAACCCCATACCGAATGTCTCGTATATCAGCAGCCAATTCGGCTAATTGCCCAAAATGTCATGCTAACCAAGCCGACTTTGGGCATATGATCTGGAATTGCCTAGTTATAGCAAGATTTTGGAATAGAATAACTGACACAATATCCCGGATTCTGTCCATTCATGAACCTAAACTATGTTTATTTGGTATACCAGATCTAGAAACCTGGTCATGCCTGCACTTAATTTTACTAAAAGAACTGATGTTTTATGCAAGACGTACAATTATTTTAGAGTGGATGTCTGATAAATCTCCCAAACGACGAACCTGGAAGGACATGATTATGCAGGCCATCCCATTTATAAAAATCATATACATCCACAGAGGATGCAAAGACAAATTTACCAAAATTTGGGACCCCTGGCTGGAGTTCATTGGGAATCCGCCAACCACATAAATAGTCCCTGACTCACTATTCACCCTCACCTCTAGTAGTCTATGAAGCTGACTACACCTCAAACTGAGATCTCAGAGATCCTCCACACCAATTACCTCCCCACTGGCTAATATAACTGTTAAGATAAAATACCAAGAAATGTCTAACTTTATTCATGACGTAAACAATTGTTTAAATCACTTCATTGTATGACAAAATGTTACAGTTGTATATTATTTAACTTTCAATAAAACGAGTTTAAAAAAATTTTTTTATACCCTTGGGAAATAAATGTAAAAAAAATAATCTGTGTCCATGTGGCTGAATTCTGATGTTAAGTGGGAAACGGAAAGGAAGAAAAAGGCATTTGTAATAAGGAGTGTAAGAAAGCATTCAAGTTAGCTAAAATTAATAATGAAGTTAGTTAGGATAGATGAACAAAGCTGCACTAATCCTAAAAAATATTTTAAGTATATTAATAGTAGATGAGGACTGAAAATGTGGCACCATTAATTATTGGGTATAAGTTAGTTATGGAGGATGGCGATAAAGCAAATGTCTTGAATAATTTTTCTCCTCTGTATGCACCTATGCAATGCAGCTTGTGCACCTGGTATTGGAGTTTGTCTTTGTTAAACTTTAATTTATTGGTGACGTCTGTCTCTGTTCCTTATTTGCATATGATTGAAGGGGAGCTGCAAAGCCTTATTCTGTCCATATCCTATTTAATTTATTGGTGACGTCTGTCTATAGACGCTTCACACTGCAAAACTAGAGGCCTGCACTACACTGATGATGGCCCAAGAAAGCCGAAACCGGTCTGTAGTTGGCGCTCTGGTTTTGCATTTAGCTTGTGGAATGCTGTAAAAAGTATTTTTAAAGATATACCGTAGCTTTCCTAAAAGCTGCCATGGAAACATGTTCCTTATTTGCATATGTTAAACTTAAAGGGGAAGTTCAGTGCAAATACATATGCTTTTCAGAAAAAAAGAGCAGTATTTTTTCATCTTAATGACCTTAATCTGCCAATTCAGCATTTTGTCTGTGTATAAATAAATGCAACTGAAATACTGACTTGTGAAGGTACACAAGTCAGCTGATTACTGATGAAGCATTATCTGCCAATAGCCATCTTTCTCATCAAGAAAGATGTTTAGTAAACAGCTTTTTTCTAGCCAAAGGTGCTTATGACATCTTCAGGAGTAGGGATGGAAAAATGCTGTCTTTGTTAAGGTCCCTTGGGTCCAGACACACACACACACACAGATTTTCTTTTCAGTGATGACCAAACTGTTTACCCAAGCAGTGGGTATGGCCACTTTGCTGATCACACCTTGCTGTTTGAGGCTGTCAATTGTGGACATTAGCAGCTCTCTAACAGTATATGGTATCTTGCGACAGCCATGTATTACAAGAGGAACATTAGGGTTAGTAAAGATGTGGTGGGTACCTGGGAATTCTCCTAGACCCTCAAACACATCTGAGTATTGATCCAGTAGCAGATCTCAAGTTGTAGGATCTTACAAGATCCAGCTGAACGCAGGCTTGCTGGCCTAAAAGAGGAACATTTGACACAGTAGTGAGGAAAAAAATTAGATTAGACCTTTTGTTAGGGGTTTGTGCATCAAGTGTTACAATGCCCTCTGGTTTTATGTGTTTTCCCCCATATGCAATAAGGGTTATGTCTGTAGGTTTGACATTTGCATCTAGCATTAGGGAAATAAGTGAGGCTGGCAATGTGTTTGCTTTAGCACCAGTGCCCAGTTTAAATTCAATATCTACTCCATGGACTGTAAGAGTAGTGTTCCAGAAGCTGTCTCTGGATATTTTACGTTGTGTGACTAACTCTCCAGCGTTACTTTTAGAGAGCCTGGCTTTATACATTTCGGCATAATTTCTCTTTTTGAGGTTGTTGCATTCTGCTCCATATGCAGGGCAGTTTTTGGGGTGGTGCTTTCTGCGCACCTGCTACATGGCTTTCCCCGAGTGCTAGATTCCAACTGCACATTGGGGAGGAAGCTTGATTGTACTGAGAAGCTTCCTGGGGCTAAGATTTGATGTGCATAGCAAGGATGCTACTTTCAACACTTGCACTTGTCATTGCAGTAGTTTGGGTGGACATGGTTTCCTTTGCTTTCCATATCCCAATTGCCCTTTCCTGAGTTAAATCCCTGCATTCCAAAAATTTCTCCTTTAATCTTGTATTTGTGACACTGAACACAATTTTATCTCTCAGACACCCCTCTCGATCTTTAAATTCATAGTTAAGAGTTTTCATTTTTAGTTCATTAACAAATTTTTCTATGTCTGATGTATTCAATTAGATCAACTAGACTTGAAGTTTAGTTCTTGAAGACGTCATCCGACTGGCTTTCTCAATTCAGATTGACTTGTACAAGAATCTGTGGCAATTATGTACCCTGGAAAATCCCAATTAGGGTACATAATTGCCACAGATTCTTGTACAAGTCATTCTGAATTGAGAAAGCCAGTCAGATGACTAGCGAAACGTCTTCAAGAACTAAACTTCAAGTCCAGTTGATCTAATTGAATACATCATATATACCAAGACCTGGATAAATAAGAACCTTCACAAGCAAATTTGTCTATGCCTTGACTACAACATTTTTCTGGGGTTGAAAATGATTTTTAATGCTTGCATTACAGATCCGAAAGGTAACATCTGCTGTCGAGTCTCTCTCTGCCAATTAGCCATGCTGTGAAGGGGACGTAACAATTCTGTCTGCCTCTAACCATCACTCAAAGCTAGCATGTAAGAAAACACTCCTCCACCCACCCTTGATCAACTTAATTATGTAGGCTTTATCCTAGCAACAGAATATTTTAAGTTTGTTTGACTGGCAGAGGAGAAGAAGAGAGGTTGTAACAGACATTTCCACCAGCCAATGACAAGTGATGTTAACCAGGGCCCTGGGTCCTCTAGGAGTTGGGCTTTTAGCACTCATCTTTGCTGTGTGATATTTAAGGAAGGGCAGCACGCTTATAAATGAGTAAGTGATGACCGGATGACTCACTGACAGCTTCTACTCTTCACTTTCCTGGACTTTGAAAAGGCACTGCAGGAGAACCATTTGAAGCAGAGATGTAAGGTAAGGATTTTTTCAAACTACACAGTGGGGGCAGTATGGGGTTACATTTCAGTTTTGGGGATGGACATGCCCTTTAAGTTCTGCACCGTTAATATGGAGTATTAAAATATGTAATTGCAGTCAGTTATGGCATTGTAATGGCAGGTATCTTATGCCTCTCTATAAAAAGGGAAAGTGATAGAAGTAATAACGATTAATGTAGAATGTTAATATATTAAAATGTATTTATGCATGCTACAGTATATAGAAAAGAAAGCTTCAGATGCACTCACTAATACACTTATAAGATCCTTTATTGTGGCAGGGATGCATGAAATAAAAACACGAACAGAGGCTCAGGCATATTAATAAAAGTGACTAGTGCTAACTCAATAAAGTTCCAGTTAGGGAGTATACCTGTGTATGGAGATAATACATAGATATCTAACACATCACATAATCCATAGCAGCGAGATAAGGTAGAAAAAGTGCTGTGCAAACACTAGTGGATCAATGTATCCAACAGTAGCCCAGGCCACCGTCAACACCAGACACTGCTATGTTCCTCTGTTTTTAATTGTTTTTATTTCATGCATCCCTGCTACAATAAAGAATCTATTAAAGTATATTAGTGATTGCATCTGAGGCTTTATTTACTATATACTGTAATATTTTCTGTTTATTCAATTTGCACCTGCCCATCTGGGATTTTTAGTCAGTGCCCGGGAAGTGCCTTTGTTGGAGAGCCCTTCTAGCTCTAATAAGAGTCTTTCTGATAGGGGAGTCCCGCAGCTCGAAACCTGGACCACACTTAGTCCTAAAAAGGACCTTTTCAGGTCTCCAGTGTCTTCTTTGCTGAGATTGCCGGCAACACCACTTGATCCTAAGTCTTTTTTCTTCCCTCTTCTTTCTTCTGCCAACACTCCGATGACTTCTGAGTTCCGAGGAGGGTTGCTCCTCTTTATATACGTTTGCTGAAGGACCAAATTCAATTGTGATTGGTTAATGCTTGCAATCATACATTAAAGGAACACAAAACAAGATAACCCCCTTTTTAAAGTATATTCCATCTGTTTCTATTATTCACAGGAAGGTGAGAATGCTTATTCCCACCTCCCTGTAAATAATAGGACGCTCAGGGGACACTGGAACTTCTTACCAGCGCTCCACTCGCAGCTGCTTCTGCACTAACAGCCCCGCTGTCCCGACCAAGTGCCTATCTTAGGCACATGCGCGCCATACAAAAGATAGGCGCGCAATCGGACAGCGCGGCAGTCAGTGCAGAAGCAGCTGCATGTGGAGCGGCGGTAAGGTAAGTTCGGCAGTATCCCCTGGATGTTCTATTATTCACAGGGAAGTGGGAATAAGCTCTCACCTCCTTATGAATAATAGAAACAGGTGGAATATACTTAAAAAAACGTGTTTAGTCTTCCTTTAACCAATCATATTTCAATATTTTATGTGCCACGGAGGGGGGTACCGGTTCGACGTGTGGGACCCCTTAAGCCCCAAAAGGCACTTATCAGTGCCACAAGGGCCCTGTCAAGGTTCACAAGGGCATTTATAAGTGCATGGGAGGTGGGTCCTGGTTTCGAGCTGCGGGACACCTTAAATATACGCTAAAATTTTACTAATTAGCAATGGAAAGTACCTGGGGCAGGGAGGTAGGATGGGTTATACCTACCTCACAATATTGTTTCTTTGATTGTGAAGGTTCTCATTCATCCAGGTCATGGTATATCTGTTGTATTCAATTAGATCAACTGGACTTTTTGAAGAACTAAACTTTAAGTCCAGTTGATCTAATTGAATACAACAGTTATTGTTTCTTTGAGGAGCTACAGCATGTACAGTTTTCATTTGCCAGGTTAGTCTAGGACTATTTCTGTATTAAAGCCAGAATGAAGACAAGCAGAATCAGTTTTCTTTGGGCTGGTGCTCCTCACAGAAACAATATTGGGAATTAGGAATAACCAGTCCTATATCCCTGTCCAAAGTAATTTTCAGTTTAACTGTTTTTAAAAAAAGTATTTATACACACGATAGTTCTCTTTTAAGCCCCAAAAGGCCCTTCCCAGGGACACAATGGTCCTTCTAAGAACACGGGAGAGGGTGCCGGTACCTCCGAACATCTGCCTGTTGGACTTTCAGCCGTTTGATAATCCTAAAACGGGCAAATTCGAGAATCCTTGAACATTCAAGCATTCTTGAATTTGGACGTTCAAGGGTTACTGAAAACGGCCCAGTAGAGCGCGTGTGCCACTTTTTTTCCTTTTCTTACCACAGGGATATGTTCCCCAGACCATTTCCCAGGTCCCAGAGCCATTTACAGTAAATTACCATGGCTATTTTACAGATTTCAGCAGTTTCGCACATTTCTGGTAAAGAGGGTTTGACTTTCAGTCTATACGACAGGGAAATTAAGCCTAAATCACAACAGGTTACCATTTTTGTAAACCCCATATTTGTGCTATGTTTACCAATGTATGTTTTTAAAGGGGAACTAAAGTTTCCAGACAACATTGTCGCAATAAGCTATATCTCACTTCCTCCTTTGGTGTTGCTGCTGGGTGATTTAGGAAATTATCCCATGGGTACTAGGAGTCAGCTTCCATAATCTACTTTAGCTGGGTGACTCCCAGGGTATGTGTATACAGTATACATAAAAATATATGTATAAGGAGACATAGTTAAAATAAAAAGTATGTATACTGTATATTTATTAATTTCGCTTTAAGAGCCAAATTACTGTTCTTTCTATTTCTTCTTCTTCTGTTATATTCTTCGGCTTATTTGGACTGTATGTCCTCCCACAGTTTTTGAGCTGAGACATGAAATTCAGTATAGACGTGTGACTTCTAACCTGACCCAGGTACACACACCTACTGATTTGTAGCAAGTACCAAACAGGTAGGTTATGAGGTGGACCCCCTATAGTCTGCACCACATCAGGTAAGTATATATATATAAACTTTCGAAGGGAGACACACTCTTGATTAATACTTCAATATTCAATTTATTTTGTACACATGTTTTGGGAGGCTATACCCCCATCCTCAGGTGTAACAAGCCACTACAATGGCTATTTATAATGACATCATTATACAAGTAGTGTACAACTCTACCCCTTTATTATAGGGGTTAAAAAGTTCCAGTGCTAATAAATACAAGTACATAGTGTAAATATCATAACGTGAACCATTACTTTTTAAAACATATAATATACCCACCTTACACATTACATTCCCTTACACACACAAAATGCAGCAAAGTTTATACTTAAACGTTCTCTTTCTAGTTATTGTTTGTAAAAGTATTTATATACATACTTTTTATTTTAACTTTGTCTCCTTATATATTTTATTTTATGGTCTCATTGATCACTTAGTGATCATTTAGCAGGGGGTGTGGGGGTCCTCCTGTTAAGAGACTTACAGGGTTATTTAATAAAAGTTCTTATCGTTAAAAATGGTGCTAATTTTGCCCCAACCAATTAGATGTTAGCTTTCAAATGTTAAATAACATCTGATTGGTTGGGGCAAAATTAGCACCATTTTTAACGCTAAGAACTTTTATTGAATCTCCCTGTTTGTGAATACCTATACGGTCACCTATATCTATTTATCTATGCAGTACACATAACATGCTCTGTAGTGCGCAAAAGATCAAAACAAGGAAGCTGCATCCTTGCTTCCTAGAAGCTGGCAGACAATCATAAAACAGCACAGATACCCTCCCTCTCCCAGACACAAAACATGGATTTCAATGCAGTTTTTATGTAAACATTTTTAAATTTTCATGTACCTAAAAATTAAATATTTCTTCGTTTTCACTCAAAAAAGATAAGTAATCATTGCAGTATATTTCTTAGCTAGCATGGATGTAAGAAACAGAATATGAACATTTCTGTATAAATTAAACATATCGTATATACTCGAGTATAAGTCGATCCGAATAAAAGCCGAGGTACCTATTTTTACCTGAAAATTTTGTAAAAACTGATTGACTCAAGTATAAGCCTGGGGTAGAAATTAGTTTCCCTTTAAATGGACAGCAGAATTCCCATACATGATTCCCATACAGTAATAGCCACGTCCAGTACCAGTAACCCCCAATTCCTTGGCACCCCAGATGTTTGGAAACTACAACTCCCAGCATGCTTTGTTGCTGGGAGTTGCAGTTTCTAAACATGTGGAGTGGCAAGGTTCAGTAAACTTTTAATTAAGCTTACCATTATTTACAATTCTCCTGACATATTGTAAAGGGCCCTCTGACCCCTATATCGTAAAGGGCCCTCTGACCCCCTTATAGTAAAGGGCACTCTGACCCCCATATAGTAAAGGACTCTCTGATCCCAATAGTTAAAAATGTTGTAGTTTCAAGCTGTCATTTGCACTGAACTAGCAGCTGTTTTTTGCCCCACACTGAGGAGACCCATCAGATTTACAGCATTCAGATGAGCAGTGGCAGTGCTGAGAGAGTCCAGCAGCCAGACTACAGGAAGTGTAAAGGCAGAACAGCTCCTGTAACTTTCTATGCAGGTTAACACAGCGCCACCTACTGGTTACTATCCGCAATTGGAGAATTTGGAGCTAAATTAGGACTTGACCCGAGTTAGGTTTTCAGGCTAACTTTAAAGCCTTAAAAATTCGACTTATACTCAAGTATATACGGTAAGCCTGGTGATTAGAACAAATTACATCATGGGCTGTGTGTTTCTAAAACACGTGTTTAGACTGGTGTGTAAAGTGTAAAGAAAAGCAGCTGATTATTTTGTATTGCCCCGGTAAGGCTCTATACAATTCACATTGGTAAATAAACTGCAGGGTAACAAGGAGCTTTCAATGTCTTATCGGGGACATCCATGTTAGTGTGAAGACATCTGTAAAGAAAATACTCTTTGCATAGAGACAGTGAATACTGGGGTAAGGGGACTTGGCCAATAAGTATGCATGCTCTCAAGGCTCTTTAAAGAGACAGTAAACCAATTTTATGCACGTCAAGTACAAGAAATCTGAAGCTATTATTCACAGGGAGGTAAATAATAGATCGCCTAGTTAACTGTGATACACTTACCTACTGGGCGATCCACTTGCGACCTTTCCCCAGCAGATTGTAATGTGCCCCAAGTGAGCTATCTTCTTTGGCATGCGGCAAAAAAAAAAATAATAGAAGTGCAATATGGACAGTGCGCCTGTCAGCTGGGGAGGAGCAGCGAGTGGTGTGCCGGTAAGGAAGTGTATGCCTGCTACCCGGGCGTTTTATTATTCACAGGGAGGTGGGAATTAGTGTTCTTACCTCCTTGTGAATAGCTACAGATTTCAGTGGTTAGCATTGATGCCTTGCAGTGCTAAAGTCCCAAGTTGGATTCCACCCTTGGATATATCTGCAAGGAGTTTGTAGGTTCTCCCCGTGCTTGCATCAGTTACCTCTGGGCACTCCAGTTTCTCCCACAATCATAACGACATACTAATAGGTTGTATGTGTCAAATAATGTGCTTAGATTGTAAGCTCTTCAGGGCAGGGTCTAATGTGAATGAATACGTTATTGTAAAGTGCTACGTAAGATGCTGGTGCTATATAAATCCAAAATAATAATGTAAAATTGATTTCGAGTCCTAGATAGGCTGTGAGTTGTACTGGCAACAACATGGAAACCTTCTTATTTACAGAATCTATTACTTACATGTACTAAATGCAACTTACTAGAGAAGTATCTCTCTTACTTATTACCAACTGCTTCTGCGACTGAATACAGTCTGTTTGGCTTATTATTTTATCCCACCTTACCACATCTGTTTGATAATAAACTCTCTACAGAATAAATACCTAACAAATAAAGCTCATTGTCTACATTATAATACAGAAATGTCAAATCTGCATAGACTGTGGTGTCTGGTACTTACTACAATTTACTTTTTTTTCTCTAAATTATTCAAGCACAGAAAAAGTGCTATCAGGAAAACTATGAGAGTAGAAAATATAGAATAGTCTAGCTAAAGCCATTTACAACAAAGAGGTGGCCAAATGTAAGCAAAACATATTTTTAAAGGCAAACTGTGAGCTGGTAATCTTTCTTTTTGTATACAAATAATGACTTATTTCTAACAGCTAATGAACTCAAGAATGTGGGTTAGTCCATGCACTGTCACAAAGGTAAGATGGGTAACACCACAATGTTAGAAAAACCCAAACGAGCAATCAGTGCTTAATATAAGGCAAAGTGCTATTTGTATGTATGTATAATTTTATTTATAAAGCACCACTTGGGTTCACAGCGCTGTACATTATAAAATCCAGAGTATTCAAGCAAGGGGATAAGTGCAAGCAATTATACAGATAAATAAAATTAAATACAATTTCATACATAAGCATGCATGCATAAGAAATATTGAAAAAGCCTTTCATCATACCTTCAAAATAAAACCTAAATCTCATCAGCTATAGTATTTCCTGCTTGGACACTTCCTGTTTTTAGCCATGTAACCAGCTTGTAGTCATGTGACCAGCCTCTGCCTGCATTAATAGGCTCCTCTTCTCAACTGTCAATTTTCTCTCCAGGTACTTCCTGGTTTCCCCAGCATTAAGTCTTAACTGAGCATTTATCTGTTGGATTCAATTAGATCAACTAGACTAGAAGTTTAGTTCTTGAAGACGTTTCCCTAGTCATCCGACTAGCGTTCTCAATTCAGAATGACTTGTACAAGAATCTGTGGCAATTATGTAGCCTGGAAAATCCCAATTAGCATATCACAGCCAGGTGTTAAGGGCATGATTGCATAGTGGTTACAAGGTATTATAGGAACACCCAGGGTAAGGTGTCAAACAGCATTGTACATGGCAGTCAGTTGGTGTCGAACCCCCCCACCTCTCTTAGGCTTGGTTTCTTTATTTTCACATAAATGGCCTACTTGACACCTCTCTTGAACCAGTAACGTTCCTTCGCCAATATGTTAACATTACAATCTTCAAAGGTATGTCCTTTATCCTTAAGATGCAGGTACACGGCTGAGTCCTGACCCAAGGAATTGTCTCTTCTGTGCAGGGCCATACGTTGATGCAGTTGCTGTCTCACCCACATACAAATCAGAGCATTCTTTACTGCACTGCGTATATGATGTCGCTTTTCCTGTGTTTCGGTATTGGGTCTTTCGGATGTACCAATTGCCTCAGTGTGCTGTTCGGTTTAAAGCAGACAGGGATACAGTGTTTTTTGAAAATTCTTCTTAATTTCTCGGAGACCCCTGCTACATATGGGATGACCATGTTCTTCCTCCTGTCTTGCTTTCCCCTTCACTGTTGATATATGTGTTCTTTTCTTTCCTTCTACTTCTTTTGACAAAGGCCCAGTCTGGATATCTACAAGTTTTAAGGGCTCCTCTGAGATGTTTCATTTCTTTAGCCTTCGCCTCTGTGCTACTGGGGATGTTCTCGGCTCTGTGTTGCAGGGTTCTGATGACACCCAGCTTGTGATCTAAAGGGTGGTGGGAGTCAAACATCAAATACTGGTCTGTGTGGGTTGGTTTTCTGTACACCTCTACTTCCAGTTTACCATTCTCCCCGACTTCTACCAAGCAGTCCAAGAAAGCCAATTTGTTGTTTTGTACTTCTTCCCTTGTAAATTTGATGTTTTGGTCTACTGCATTGATGTGTTCTTTGAAAGCTTGTACTTACTTCTGGTGGATTTTAACCCAGGTGTCATCCACATCTGAACCAGTGGCTGGGTGCTATGCCCTTAAAGGTATTAAGCACCTGTTTTTCTAACTCCTCCATGTAAAGGTTGGCCACAATGGGTAGAACTTGAGATTCCATAGCACATCCATGTTTTCACACCTGTTCTGGGTTGAGATCAGTTCTGCTGGTAAGAGTGCTGTCTTGGCCTAGCCGTTTTCTCACCATGTCAACAGCCTCCGTGTTGGGTATACCGGTGAAGAGAGATGTCACATCACATCCAACTGTCTGCCATGTACAATGCTGTTTTGACACCTTACTCTGGGTGTTCCTATAACACCTCTTAGCCACTATGCAATCACGCCCTTAACACTTGGCTGTGATATGCTAATTGGGATTTTCCAGGGTACATAATTGCCACAGATTCTTGTACAAGTCATTCTGAATTGAGAAAGACAGTCGGATGACTAGCGAAACGTCTTCAAGAACTAAACTTCAAGTCCAGTTGTTCTAATTGAATACAACAGATATACCATGACCTGGATGAATGAGAACCATCACAAGCTTAACTGAGTATGCTTCTACCATGGGGCAGATGGGCAAGGCAGAGGTCAGGTGATATCACTCAACCTACTGGAAGTAGGAAGTTTGAACATTCACCCCAATGTAATTTCTCACAGGCTAGAGATGTGATTGTTGGCTCATTTTAAAGGAAATACTACAGGCTTTCATTTATCCCTAACTTGTTTTGAGACCACAGTTGCCCTTTAAGTAGAGGAGTGAGAGAGGAAAGGGTGAAAGTAACATGTCCTAGTGACATTGTTAATGTGATGATGGAAGAAGAGTCAAAGATAACTCCAAGGCATCATGGAGATTTAAAGGCAGCAGAGTGCCATCCAGGAGGCAATAGAGACATTTAGAGGTTTGGGATTGAACTTCAGGGGTTAGTGCAGCGGTGGACAAGTAGATTTGGGTATCATCAGTGTATAGGTGATACTGAAAGCCAAAATAACTGATTATTTCTTCCAGAGAGATAATGTAGAGGGAGAACAGCAAGGGTCCTAGTACCGAGCCCTGAGGGACCCCCACACTAAGCGGAACTTGAGAAGAAGTCTTATTAGCAAAAGAGACAGAGAAGATCTGTTAGAGAGATAAGAAGACAACTACGCCGCAGTTTGATTTCAGATGCCCAGAGAATATAGAATTTGCATAAGAAGAGAGTTGTCCACAGTATCAAAGGCAGCCGATAGATTGAGGACAATGAGGACTGAGAACTGGCCCTTGGCTTTAACAGTTTATAGGACATTTAAGACTTTGCAGAGGGCCGTTTCAGTTGAATCCTGACTGCAATGGGTCCAATAGGTTATTAGCATGGAGGTATTTAGTAAATTCAGTGATTTAAAATATGATAGAAAAAAATATATATCCAGAAGAGATTGATTGTAATTCTCCTTTAAAAATGTTTACATTTAAGAAACTTTCCCAGTTAAAAAAACCCATACAAGATACTCTAAAGATTCTAATACAAACATCTAGAGGTTGCAATAAAGACTTAACTTCATTGCATAGCATAGGGAGAAAATTAATGTCGTATATGGCCTGGAAAAAAGATAGCTTATAAAGTTAACGAGGTATTACTTAAGGCAAGAAAAATACAATTAGACTACTCAACAGAAAATATATACCAAACATTTTGCAGTGGAAAAATAATGAAACTAATTAAAATTAAATGAAACCCAATGCAGACAAAACTATGGTAGGAAATACATACCACAAAGCTTAATGGAATTGCTGTTATGACTGTAACAATGGAGCATGCATTTTAGATATTAAAAAACAAAATAAGTCAAATGTAAAATGGTCCAGATTATGATAGAGAAAGTGAGTGGAATTAGAGAACAGCATTTTACACTATTTAAGACCCAGGAGCTAAATTGCCAGCAGTATAATTAAGTAAAGAGGAGCAAAAACATGTTTTAAACAATTAGAACCATGTTGACTAGATACTCTATACTATAGAAGACACTGGGGGAACTTGCTTTAGGTTTGCTTAGTATATTCATCTCCTGTCTTGGTGTATAAAAATTTTCACTAGCAACATAAAATTTCCTTCATTGACTACCAGGGGCTGGGCTAATTTGCAAGGGACCAAGAATAACTATTATACATAGCAACACAAGATAAAGCAATAGATGGTCTTACTAGAAAACTAGAAACAAGCATTTTTATGAAAAAGCTGGGTTTCTGTTGGCTAATCTTACCTGTAATTACCTCACAAAAACAATCACCAGGTAGATGCATGGATGTGATTTCACTATAGGAACACACCTCAAACACAAAGATATTGAAAGTATTGACAGTATTGAAAGCATACTTTACTGCTTGGTTGCATTTTCTTGGGAAGGTTGTCTTCCTGACCTTGCATTGAATTAGTATTAAAGCGATAGCCTTTAATACTAATTCAATACAAGGTCAGGCACTGCAGGAGAACCATAAGGAGCTGATAAGTAATGTGAGGATTTTTGAACACTACACAGTGGGGTCTGCACTGGGGCAAATTTTAGATTTGGGGGTGGACATGTCCTTAAAGTAAGTCTGGAGGACAGAATCTCAAACCTCACATACTCTGTCTTGCTAAAAGCAGAGCATTAAACCACTACCCCACCAGAGCTAATATATATAGAATGTCACTACATTTAGAAACTTTTTTTCTCTAAGCTCATAATGGAAACAAACAAACAAAATGCAGTAAAATCAGCTGACTAGTATTGTTCCGGTTGGGCTGTTTTTTGTATCGTGCTGGCTGAATATTGCAATGAAGGCATCTGTATAGAAAATACTGAGCATATAAATAGCGAATACTGGGTTCAGGGGTGGACAATAGGTGCACATGCTCACAAGGCTATTTAAAGACTAAATAGGCTCTGGGTTTTACTGGCAACAACACAAAATTACATGTATGTAAATGCAACTTACTAGATAAGTATTTTATAATGTATAGATGTTCTTCTGGGGAGAAAAGCTTTCACGTTAGGATTTTTAAAAAAATTAAGTTTAGTTTTTCTTTAACGGAGGTTGCGAGGGACAAAAAAAAACCTTCCTCAGCACCCAAGGAAGGTATTTTTGGCCCTAAAATGATGTATAAGTCACCAGAAGTTACTGTATTACACAGTCAACTTAGTATCTTAGTTTCTAACTTTGGAAAACTACATCTTAGGAGCTAAATGATATATAAAAGGCTTTTTAATGCCAGCTATCAGCATTGTTTGCGGTGGCTGCACAGTTAACTTCCGTGTTAGCCATGCAGCCGCCACAATGAAGGAGTTTAAGTCACGCTAAATGATATAACATCAGTTAGCGTGACTTAAACTCCAGAACAGAAGCCTCTTGGTGCACCCCCTGTACTGTATGTCTACTATTGTAAAAATTCAAAAGACCAACATACAGCCAACAATATGTATTTAATGTGATGCCATGGAAACTTTTTATTCAGAGACAACATATGGAACATTTAAGAGATAACAATGTCACATCTTTAGCTCAAGATGATATTTTGCATCTTACCCATAGTAAAAAAAAAGTGATACCTCCCAATATCTTTGGAAAGAGAGGTTAATACAAAGCACTCTTCTGGATTATTTTAAACTTTATTATTGTTCTGAACTGTCTTCAGGATAAAATGTCATTATCAACACACAACAGTTAAGTATATTGAGATGGACTAGAACACGAACCAGAGTTTGAATGGGATTTTCTGAGTTCTAACTTTTTCTAATCTAATGTTTAATGTTCAAGGATTTTCAAAATTTATAAAATTTATGGGAATAATCCAGCCACATGTCACAATTAACCAATGACAGATATTTTAGCTCCACTACAATGGTGGCCTACTACAGTGAGCCTACTGTAACTCAATGGTTCTAATGCTATAAAGTGTTACCTGCTTTCCCCTATATTATACAAATTGCAAAAATAAGGATTAAAGGGGAACTTCAGTGCAAATATTATACGTTTCAGAGAAGAGTAATATTTTTCCATCCAATAACCTTTACCTGCTCATTCAGAATTTTGCATATATTTTATTGCATCTAATACTAATCAAACTATGATTTACATTTCTGTACACTTCCAGCAATATATATGTTTTTTTTACAATTTAATAAGGAACGTATTCTAATGTTGCTGCACGTAATATGATATCTTTTGAGTAAGTGAGTTTGGAAAACAATTTTGGACAACGTGTATACAGCTTTATTTATTACTTGTATGTATTTATTAGAATTGTTATGCATATAAGGGTGTTGGTTTTCCATATATGTATCTGTTTTTAACAAAGAAGGATTTGAGTGCAAAATTCCTTTAATTCCTTTAAGTATGTCATGTGATCAGCTTTGTCATGTGATATATGCCTTTTCTATGTTTATTGTTTCTCCACATACATAAAACGTATTTCTGTCTGGGTTTCTGTTTTACATTGGAGGATGGAGACACTAATATTTTAGTTTTTGTATTGCTGGACAATGGCTATTTCAGTTATGGGCATATTTATAAAAGGCTAGAAATATGCCTTCTAATGCATTTTTAACACCTCAGGCTTGGTTTTTTTTTTAAGGCTTGACAACACTAAAAAACACTTTTTGCCAATTTATAAATATGATTTTCACCACATATTTATAATTCACCACTTATTTATAGATATGATCGGCTGGCGCATTTATAAAGCAATAAAAAATTTGTACTACCGCACATTTTGCTGCATATATTGTGGTGAAATGGCGATATGCGGCAGTATGAGTTTTCGGTTTAATAAAAAATTTTAAAAAGGTGCGTGGACTACATTTTTTTTCTTGTATCCATTAACATGGTACAACCACTTAGTGTTAGCCATTTTTGGTATACATATTTAGAAATGGTTTCCATGGTTCATTTTCGAATAGCTGTTAAGATGGGGTACACACCATACAATATTTTGGCATGACTGATCGTCTCGGTTGGTTTCGGTCGGTTGGGACAAATTATTTTATGGGTTCTCCTTGCGGCCGTGAGCTACCACGGACCATTTGTTCGTCCAAATCGGAGAAACGCACGTTTGGACATGTCAGAGTTCCATGACCATATAAAAGGTATACATAAAAAAGATATTTATAAAATCTCAAAATGTTGCAATCATTTGTTACAGGTCCAAACCTCATTATTGAAAAAACAACACTGCCGTATAAATACTTAAGCCAAATTTAAAAACCTGCCGGGTGTGTAACTACCAGGGAGCAGGGGGAGCAACTGCAGGGGGGCCCCATCTTATTTTTCCTATGACAGATAGAGCCTACTCCAAGAAAAACAACTGTGGCTGAAGCACAGATAGGGGGGCCCGTGATTCCTAGTTATGCCACTAAAACCTGCGGGTTGATAAATGTAAAGTGTTGTACTATGACGTCCGAAAGTTAGTTTTTACAATACCATGCAGCAGTAAAATACCGCAATGGTATTGTATGGGCGTTCAGAAATTTACGATTGTTGATTTATGACTGCTATCGTAGATTTATGACCAGGATCATAAATGTATGATTTCAACAATGCTCGTTTAAAGGAGTTTATAAATATGGCTCCTTGTTCCTTTCTGTCCTTGTATTACATTGTTTGTTTGAGCTCAGTGGTTAGTAATGAGGGCAGCAGCTGTACCAAAGTGGTTAAATGATATATTATCCCATTATTTGCACTTTGCATTACTTGCACTACCCTTGTATGTAACATGTATATTTCCTTATGTATATTAACGCCACTTTACAAAAGGTTGGCGCTATATAAATTCACAATAATAATGTTATATGAGACAATAAGCCTGAATATGATAAATTACCATTTGTGCTACTGTGTAGTCTTTTAAAGCTTCGTACACACATTAAACCTTGTGACCGGAGAACGATCCATCATGCGACATTTGTATAAAAAAGTTGCAACAACCAAGTAAGACCAATGATCCACTTGGCATATTAGTTCTGCTGATTATCACCTGTTTGTACATTATCGGCAGAGTGTCGTCAGCCTGTGACGTATGATGGAATGAATGTGCATACGCAGCAATAGGAGAACACGCAATATTACAAACATAGGGGGTTATTCAATAAAAGTTCTTATCGTTTAAAATGGTGCTGATTTTGCCCCAACCAATCAGATGTTAGCTTTCAAATGTTACATAAGTTCTGATTGGTTGGGGCAAAATTAGCACCATTTTAAACAAGAACTTTTATTGAATTACTCCGATAAACTTTCTCTTGTACACAAACAAACTATCTCCTCTTTCTAGGAGCTGTCCAGCTCTGCCATGGTTCCTCCAACCCCCGAATGTCTACCCACATTTTTGTTAAATGTAAGTATAGCAAAACATGTTGTTCCGAACCCCTCCTCAAATGATTCACGATCAGCTGTTTATATCTAACTCATAGTAATGAATGAATGAAGGTTGAATAAAGACATACGTCCATCTAGTCCATCCATTCTAGCCTACTCATTAACCCTACCTAACAGTTGATCCAGAGAAAGGCAAAATTCACAAAGGATCCCTGGAAAAACCAAAACTATATGTATTACTAAATACAATTACTACTATAAATGTAGTAATTCTCAATATTTCTTAGTTTTAGAAACTTAGCCATCCCACTTTTAAAGCTATTTAATGAACTTGCCATTACCACATCTGCTTGAAGACAGTTCCAAAGTTTCACTGTAAAGAAACCTTTCCTAACCTGAAGCTTCTTTTTTTCTAATCTTAAAGGGATGTCGATGAGTCCTCTGATATGATGTATTGTTGAACAATGCACCACAGAGTTTATTATATGGCCCATTAATATATATTTATACGTCATATATATATATATTGTATATGTTATATATATATATATATATGTCTAATCTGCCTGCATAGTCAAAACCCTCCATTCCCCTTATTATTTTAGTTGTCTTTCTCTGAACTGCTTCCATTTCCAAAGTGCCGCTTTTGTATATGGGATGCACCACATATTCCAAAGGAAGCCTTACCAGTGTCTTGTAAAAGAGGGAGAATAATACTTTTCTCCCTTGAATATACAGTATTTCCCTCTAGACAATATCTTGCTACATCTAGCTGTTGCTGTCTGGCACTACTAGTCTAAGCATCTCCTTAAATTACATAGTAACATAGTAATTGAGGTTGAATAAAGGCATACGTCCTTAAAGTCCAACCTATTCACCTTTTTTTTTTTTTTAACCCATCCTAACAGTTGATCCAGAGGAAGGCAAAAAAAACCCCAAAACAAACAGCTAAAAAAAAAAAAAAAAGCGGGGGTGGAATTCCTTCCTGACTCCCAAATTGCAATCGGAAAGTATCCCTGGATCAACCAGATCTACAGTACATGTATTAATACCAGTAATTCTCAATATTTTTAGTTTTAGAAACTTACCCAGGCCACTTTTGAAGCTATTCAATAATCTTGCCATTACCACATCTGCTGGAAGACAGTTCCACAGTTTCACCGATCTCACTGTAAAGAAACCTTTCCCAACCTTAAAGGATGTCCACAAGTCCACTGATATGACCTATTAGTTAACAATGCACCAGAAAGTTTTTTTGTATGGCCCATTAATTTATTTGTATGAGGTTATCATGTCCCCACGCAAACGTCGCTTCTCCAATGTAAACAGCCCTAACTTGTCTAATCTGCCTGCATATTTAAGCCCCTCCATTCCCCTTATTAAATTTAGTTGCCCTTCTCTGAACTGCTTCCATTTCCAAGATGTCCCTTTTGTATATGGGATTCCAAAACTGCACCGCATATTCCAAATGAGGCCTTACCAGTGCCTTGTAAAGTGGGAGAATATTTTTCTCTCTTTAATCTATTCCTCTCTTTAGACAACACAATATCTTGCTAGCTCTAGCTGTGGCTGCCTGTCATTGTTTGCTTCAGCTAAGTTTGTTATCTACCAGAACCCCCAAATCTTTTTCCATTACAGATGCACTTAACACAGAGTTATTTATGGTGTAGGTGGCACAGGGATTATTAAATCCCAAATGCATCACCTTACATTTATCAACATTGAATCTCATCTGCCATTCTGCTGCCCATTTTGATACTCTATCTAGGTCTGCTTGCAGCACTTGCACATCATTGGAAGTTTCCAAAGCTCTGCATAGTTTAGTATCATCAGCAAACACAGAGACCTTGCTCTCAATGCCCCCTTCTAAGTCACAGATTAAAAAGAAGCGGCCCAGTACAGAACCCTGAGGTAACTAAACTTAAAACTTTAGCCCACATAGATGTAGCTCCATTTACCACCACTCTCTGTTTGCGATCCAATAACAAATTCTCTATCCATGAACAAATGTTTTCCTCTAGGCCAACAGTCCTAAGTTTATACATTAGTCGCCTATGTGGCACTGTATCAAAAGCTTTCGCAAAATCCAAGTATACCATATCCACTGCTGTGCCTGAATCTAAATTCTTTCTCACGTCTTCATAAAAACCAATTAATTTGTCTGGCATGATCTATTTCTCATAAATCCATGCTGACTACTACTAAAAAGATCAGTTCTGGAGACAAAGTCAAGGATATGATCCCGTAACAAAGTTTCTAGCACCTTCCCTACCACTGATGTTAGGCTTACAGGTCTATAGTTAGCAGGCTGTGAACGACTACCTTTTTTGAATATTGGTATTACAATCCAGTGTCTCATCCCCAGACCAAAGTGAATCTGAAAAGATGAGAAACAGTGGTCTAGATAGAACTGAACTAAGCTCTTTCAAAATCTGGGGATGCAATCCATCTGGTCCTGGGGCTTTATTGATATTTACTTTGTCTAATGGTTTCCGTACCATATCCTCCATCAGCCAATGTGAATACTCCTCATTTCTCCCCTGCATATTATTACAATCTCTGCTGTAAGGATTAGGATTCTCTATAGTGAAAACCGATGTAAAAAATGGTTTAGCAGATTAGCCTTATTGGCATCCTCTATAACCATCTTAGCCCCATTGATTAATGGTTCCACATTCTTAGTCCTCATCTTTTTACCATTTATATACTTAAAAAACAGTTGGGGGTTAGACTTGCTTTGTTCGGTTATCCATATTTCATTTTCTATTTTAGCTAGTTTCATTGCTTTCTTGCACACTTAATTACAGCTTTTATACTCCCTCTAAGACTGTTCTGTTCCCTCTGATTTCAAAATTGTAAAAGCCTTTTTCTTTTTTTCCATTTCCCTTTTTACCTGAGCATTAAGCCATGCAGGACTGGATCTAATGTTTTTACACTTATTCCCTAAAAGGTACAAATTAAGAAATGTAATAGTTTAATATCCCTTTAAAAGTGGTCCACATCTGCTTAGTATCTTTACCTAGAAACAATTCCCCCCAGTCTATGAGCAGGAGTAAGGAGTCCTTTAACAGCATAAAATTGGCTTTCCTAAAGTTAAAAGTTTTTGTTAACCTAGTGCACTTTAGTTTTTTGCAACTTAGATTAAATGACACTATATCATGATCACTATTCCCTAAGCTTCCCATTACCTTTATTTCCAAAATGAGCTCAGGATTATTAGATATCACCAGATCCAACAACGCATTCTGTCTAGTAGGAACTTTTACCATCTGTGAAAGAAAATGCTCATATAGGAAATTTAAGAACTTTAAACCTTTTGAGGTGCTGGCAGTTCCCCTACTCCAATCTAAGTAAGGGTAGTTAAAATCCCCCATAACCAAAACATGCCCCATAACAGCAGCCTTCGCCAACTGCATATGGAGATTCATTTCCACCTCCTCCTCAGCAGGTGGAGGCGAGGAGGAGAAAGCCTTTTGAGAAAGCCAGTAGGATGACTAGTGAAACATCTTCAAAAACTAAACTTGATGCCCAGTTGATCTAACTGAATATCTCACATAGACTTTTCATGTCTGTATCTTGCCTCCTATTGTATTAATCTCCTTTCAGAATGACACCCCTTACATTTCCTGATGACCTCAAGAAGGGATTCTGGGCATTTGTAAACCTCCACCCCTCCTCCCTGTGAGCACTTGAGTTATTGTTCATGAATAACAGTTTCTTACAGACTTTCCCATTAACAAAAATTCCACCACCCACACTTTTTATACAAACCCAGGAGAACCAACTCAAACCCCAAAGCCGTGATGCTTTCTTGTTTCCCTGACATCCTTTAATGGAGATATTCCTCCTCATCCTTGATGCCCCCATCCAGAAGGTTCATGCCTCCTCAGACAGCATTATGAGCTCTTTGCAAAGCTCGCACAACTGCAGAGGAGACAGCTCGGGGGAAGACATTGGTCATGACATTGCTGTCACAGCTGTGACAAAGAGCAATATCTCCATTCAGTATCGTAGTCTTGGGGGATTGTGTGGTCCTCCTGGGTTGTATCATTTTGACTTTGGTGAACAAATTGCCTTCAACAAAGTTTAAATTACATATCAATACCAATAAATCAGAACCGATTTATACTGTTTGATTTCCTTCAGCACGTTCCTGCAATGTTTCAAAAATGAATGCAAAATAAATGGTCCAGAGTGGGGGATGTCATGAGGTAGTACCATTGTGCAGCCCGATATAAGATTGAACATTTAATCAATCTAATACAGTAGGTGTACAGCCAGCGCTACATTTTACAGCTTCTCACCTGAAGAACTTTCTCTACCTCTGAGCCAGACTAGCAATAGTTCAATTAGGAAATAAATAAGTCATTGTTCCCTTGGGTAAAACAACAACCAACTCATATTTTCTTTTATTTGATTTTAATCTGATTTGATTTTCTAAAATTATTATTATATTTTAACAATTGTGAAACAATGCTTCCCATAGGTTTGGTTTCTCCTGGTGTGTTAAAAGAGGCATTGTCACATTTATTATTATTATTGTGGATTTATATAGCGCCAACATCTTCCGTAACACTTTACAATTACATTCACATCAGACCCTGCCCCCAAAGAGCTTACACTCTAAGCACATTCATTTGACACATACAACCTATCAGTATGTCTTTATGATTGTGGGGAAAACCGGAGTGCCCGTGGGTTTGCAGACTTTGCTTAAACAACAAATAAAGGTGAACATCATTTAGGAAAGGTATAAATTTCAGATAAGGATTGTTCATAAACACTGGGTGAAATATCTCCAGTGTCCTACATTTATAGCAGGGAGATTCAATAAAATTCTTGGGGGAGATGTAATACGTACCCCCGCCCTCCACTTCCTGCCGAGTTATCACAATGCAGTAGACACTTAGCGTGAGTTACTGCATCACGGGAACGAGGCAGGTAAGGAGCGCAGAGGTAACAGCACTATTGAAATCATGTTTGTTTTTGCGCTACTATGTAGCGCAAAAACAATATTGCGCTACATAGTAGCGCAATATTGAGAATTACTGGTATCAGTAATACCAGGAAGGAATTTTCCCCCCTTTTTAGCTGGTTTTTTTTTCCTTCCGCTGGATCAACTGTTAGGTAGGGTTAAAAAAAAAAAAAGAGGGTGATTAGGTTGGACTTGATGGACATATGTCTTTATTCAACCTTAATAACCTGTAATTTACCTACCGTACATAATGCTTTCCCCATGTACAGCTATCCTAAGAAGCCCCTGTATAGACTTATTCCATACTAATACAGTGTTCTCCCTAGGGTCTTTTAGCCGGGGCGGCCCAGCCGGCTACTTTTTCATGCCACCCGGCTGGAAAAAAATTCTTGAGGGAACACTTGTGATTTAAAAGAATTTAGAAGTAGGTTTAATAGGTGTGCCAATAGGTCAGTAAAAACTCCATCCAAAACTGCTCAGTCCAGACCCCTTTTTTACACCTGCAAGAATATTTTAGCATGTTAACTAGCTTTTCCAAGATCTCCAAGGCCACAAAAGGGTGTCACATGTGCTTGTGCTGCTATGTTACATGGGTTACCTGCAGATGTTGACGAACTACAACTCCCTGCATTCTACAACCATGGAATGCTGAGAGTTATAGTTTTCAAACATCTAGTGGGACGAAAGTTAGACATCCCTGACCTATAAAATTCTGGGGAGAACACTGCTAATATGGAGGGATAGATGCACCGCTCATAAAATAACCACCTGGAACACCCAAAATCGGGTGGTGCTAAGGGAGGTAATATTACCACTAGAAAAACGATAAAGCAGGAAACCAAGCTCCCCAAAAACACACAAGACCTCCCATAAACAAGCACTACCACATCACGGTTGTAAAAGTAAAAAGTAAAGCGCACACACTTTCTGTGCGTTAGCGCGCGTTATTTTGGTGTTTGCCAAAAAGCAAAAACGCAAGCTATTGCGCAAAAAATGCTCATCGCAAAACGCGAATGGACGCGCAATCGCATGCGCATCAAAAATCGCAGGAATGTTAGCATTACTGTGATTTTCATGTTAGTGAAGATCGCGGACGCGAACGCAAAACACGTGAAAAACTGGCATCCCCGGATGAAAGAAAGAAAAATTGGGGAATTTCTTTCATCCGGGGACGCCCGGTTGTTTGATGGGGTTTTGGTAGTGGGGGGCCATGGGAGGGGAAGATGTGTATGAGGGGTTGCTTTTGATAGTTTTGTGATAGGATTATGTTATTGATTTAGTCCATTAGGTTGAGTCCTGTGTTTTTAGAGTGAACAATAAACAGTAACTTTTTACTTTTACAACCGTGATGTGGTAGTGCTTGTTTATGGGAGGTCTTGTGTGTTTTTTGGGGGGTGCTTGGTTTCCCGCTTTGTCGCTTTTCTAATAGACTTATTCCATGCAGGGGTGCCCCTACCATGAAGCAAACAAACATTTGCTCAGGGCGCGCTCCTGTGTAACGCTTAATAGGCAGCAGTTAAAAAAATCCTCCTTCCTGCAATAGCGCATTTCAGCACCAATCCACAAATTAGTGTTAAATCAGCTCTCGAGTTCTCCAGTATTAGGACGCAAATTAGCTTACCTAGTTTGAGTGTCAAGTCTTTCCCTGTAAATGCTGTTATCTTAAATCAAGATTTTGAGAATTTCAGCTTGGATTTTAAATCTGAATAATGTGTTGGAAGTATAAATACGCTTTAAAAGTTTGGGGGCGGGATTTGTGATGCAGCAGATGATGCTGTTGCAGCAGTAGGATACAACTGGACATGCTCATGTGCAAGCTAGAAAAACCACCCTCTATACAGCTGTAACTTTAGATAGACTAGACTACAGATAGAACATATCCTGGGCATTTTCAAGGTATGAATGCACTTTTTATAATAAATAATTTAAAAAAGGGGGGGGGGGCTTGTATGAAGACCAGTAGCTTGTTACTTTTAATAGAATCTGAACAAAAACATTGGTAATTTTTCACATATTACCGTATATACTCAAGTATAAACCCGAGTAAACCGAGGTACCTAGTTTTAGGTAAAAAAGGAGGAAAACCACACTGACTCGAGTATAAACCAAGGGGGTAGTATTTGCCACTAAAGATGTTTGGAAACTACAACTCCCAGCATGCTTTATTGCTGGGATTGTAGTTTTCAAACATCTTAAGTTGCAAATACTTACAATAAGAGTAAAACCTTCTTTATTTGTGCATACTGTATGCACAAATAAGAAGGTTTTACTCATATTTGTAGTATTTGCCCCTTAAGTGTGTCCTGTGCAAGTCAATGTTTCTCCTACCTTGTCCGGCGCCCGCGCGATCCGCATCCTCGTTCCCCTCACTTTGCGGCGCCAGGTAGTGACATCATCCGATGCGCAGGGCTGTGGAGCGAGGTGCGGTCGCGCGCTGCCGGAACAAGGTAGGGGAAACATTGACTCGAGTATAACCGAGGTAAGATTTTCAGGCTTTATTAAAGCCTGAAAATCTCGGTTTATACTCGAGTATATACGGTACTTCAGAGCTCATAGAGGTATTTGATGGCTAAATAGAACAAACTCAATTTTATTGTTGTAAAGAATCCACAATGTTTCTAAATGTAGGGTGGTAGAAATTAGATTGGTGATTTACAAGGATAATTTGCTTTACCGTTAATTGAAAGCAATTATTTTTCAAGCCTTAAAGCAGTATATAAGAATTGCTTTTCAAACCACTTACCCCATTTATATTTTTCAAGGGAATGGCAGTAAATTTAAAAGATAACTTCCATACACATTAGATACAGTATATGATTTTCTTAAAGTAGTATTTGAAACCACATGCTAGATTAGAGAGTTTCCCAAAAGGGGAAAAACCTGCAGTAGACTAAATTAGGCAGGTTATCACACAGAAATCAATTTAATGCAAGTAAATCTACTAGTACGAGGAATGACACTTCAGTACTTTTATTCACTTAAGAATTGCAATTCTTTGTATGTAAGGTTTCTGCAAATGCAATACATCCTAAATAAAACAGAACCATTATAAGACAAAGTTTAAATTATGCAATAAATCCAATAACTGAGTATCTTCTGATATATTAGAATATGCAAGAAAACCCATAAAGCCATAAATTAAAATCTAGTTTAAAGCAACACTTAAGGTTTCTAAATCCATTTTTAAAGAACAAAAACTAAATTACTTGCCTCCTTTTGGCAGGAGATCAGGTAGTTTGGATATTTACCTACTAGTCCTGCCCTTTTCCTATGACCAGCGATTCTGTGAATGCACTGCCTATGGGTGTATGCCCATTTTTAAAGTGTGTTCTCCCATTGGTGGCCTGTCAGGCTAGTGAATGGGTAGGGAACTGGCTTGGGAGGCTAGTACGTAGTATCTAAACTACAGTACCAGCTGTATTTAAGGTGCAAATCTTATTAAGCTTACTAAGAAGTGTATATTTCACTCTTTTTTAATTTATCTTATCTTACATGTTTTTGACTAAGTGAAAAATTTTATTCAGCAAAATACCCCTCTTACCTTTGGTTGGAGACATTCAAGAGGTGTAAAGGTGTACGCCATCTACAAACAAAAAGGGCATGTTTTAAAGTTTGACAGCATTTTACAAAATAATGTGTTTCAGTTTACTTAATTTTGAGTTGTATTTTCTTTGAACTGTCCCTCTATTGACATGAAAGTTAAAATTGAATCGATTAGGACGAAATCAGCTGACATTTGCACAGATGATGCAGAACTGCTTTCTAAATACTGACTGATTTAGCTGGACTGTTTGCACCTCTTTTTCTTCATGTGTTCAAAACTTGTTTCTTGGGTTCTTGTGATCATGTGCAGATGGGGGAAACTGCAGTCAATCATTGGCTGTACATATGCAGTCATAGCCTTTACTATGTGTAGTAAGTAGATGGTCACAAGAAACCGGTTTTGAAACCCCGAATAAATAGAGATGCAAAAAGGCATGGGAAGCCTTTTAATTTATGGATATGCACTTAAACTTATGGACTTTTTTTGAGTTGTTTTTGATTTCTGCTGTAATGTATTTTCAATAGCCCTATTAGAAAAATACACACAAAAGGTTCACGTGTTTCACTAATAGGCGCGCTCCTGTGTAACGCTTAATAGGCAGCAGTTAAAAAAATCCTCCTTCCTGCAATCGCGCATTTCAGCACCAATCCACAAATTAGTGTTAAATCAGCTCTCGAGTTCTCCAGTATTAGGACGCAAATTAGCTTACCTAGTTTGAGTGTCAAGTCTTTCCCTGTAAATGCTGTTATCTTAAATCAAGATTTCTGAGAATTTTCAGCTTGGATTTTAAATCTGAATAATGTGTTGGAAGTATAAATACGCTTTAAAAGTTTGGGGGCGGGATTTGTGATGCAGCAGATGATGCTGTTGCAGCAGTAGGATACAACTGGACATGCTCATGTGCAAGCTAGAAAAACCACCCTCTATACAGCTGTAACTTTAGATAGACTAGACTACAGATAGAAGCATGATCCTGGGGTCATTTTCAAGGTATGAATGCACTTTTTATAAATAAATAAATTTAAAAAAAAGGGGGGGGGGGCTTGTATGAAGACCAGTAGACCTGTGTTACTTTTTAATAGAATCTGAACAAAAACATTGGTAATTTTTCACATATTACCGTATATACTCAAGTATAAACCCGAGTATAAACCGAGGTACCTAGTTTTTTAGGTAAAAAGGAGGAAAACCCACTGACCGAGTATAAACCAGGGGGTAGTATTTGCCACTAAAGATGTTTGGAAACTACAACTCCCAGCATGCTTTATTGCTGGGAGTTGTAGTTTTCAACATCTTAAGTTGCAAATACTTACAAATAAGAGTAAAACCTTCTTTTTGTGCATACTGTATGCACAAATAAAGAAGGTTTTACTCATATTTGTATGTATTTGCCCCTAAGTGTGTCCCTGTGCAAGTCAATGTTTCTCCTACCTTGTCCGGCGCGCGCGCGCGATCCGCATCCTCGTTCCCCTCACTTTGCGGCGCCAGGTAGTGACATCATCCGGATGCGCAGGCTGTGGAGCGAGGATGCGGATCGCGCGGCTGCCGGACCAAGGTAGGGAAACATTGACTCGAGTATAAACCGAGGTAAGATTTTCAGGCTTTATTTAAAGCCTGAAAATCTCGGTTTATACTCGAGTATATACGGTACTTCAGAGCTCATAGAGGTATTTGATGGCTAAATAGAACAAACTCAATTTTATTATATGTTGTAAAAGAATCCACAATGTTTCTAAATGTAGGGTGGTAGAAATTAGATTGGTGATTTACAAGGATAATTTGCTTTACCAGTTAATTGAAAGCAATTATTTTTCAAGCCTTAAAGCAGGTATATAAGAATTGCTTTTCAAACCACTTACCCATTTAATATTTTTCAAGGGAATGGACAGTAAATTTAAAAGATAACTTCCATACACATTAGAATACAGTATATGATTTTCTTAAAGTAGTATTTGAAACCACATGCTAGATTAGAGAGTTTCCCAAAAGGGGAAAAACCTGCAGTAGACTAAATTAGGCAGGTTATCACACAGGAAATCAATTTAATGCAAGTAAATCTACTAGTACGAGGAATTTGACACTTCAGTAGCTTTTATTCACTTAAAGAATTGCAATTCTTTGTATGTAAAGGTTTCTGCAAATGCAATACAATCCTAAATAAAACAGAACCATTATAGAAACAAAGTTTAAATTATGCAATAAATCCAATAACTGAGTATCTTCTGATATATTAGAATATGCAAGAAAACACATAAAGCCATAAATTAAAATCTAGTTTAAAGCAACGTTCTAAATCCATTTTTAAAGAACAAAAACTAAAATTTACTTGCCTCCTTTTGGCAGGAGATCAGGTAGTTTGGATATACCTACTAGTCCTGCCCCTTTTCCTATGACCAGCGATTCGTGAATGCACTGCCTATGGGTGTATGCCATTTTATAAAGTGTGTTCTCCCATTGGGTGGCCTGTCAGGCTAGTGAATGGGTAGGGAACTGGCTTGGGAGGCTAGTACGTAAGTATCTAAACTACAGTACCAGCTGTATTTCAAGGGTGCAAATCTTATTAATGCTTTTACTAAAGAAGTGTATATTTCACTCTTTTTTAATTTATCTTTATCTTACATGTTTTTGACTAAGTGAAAAATTTATTTTCAGCAAAATACCCCTCTTACCTTTTGGTTGGAGACATTCAAGAGGTGTAAAGGTGTACGCCATCTACAAACAAAAAGGGCATGTTTAAAGTTTGACAGCATTTTACAAAATAATGTGTGTTCAGTTTACTTAATTTTGAGTTGTATTTTCTGTTTGAAACTGTCCCTCTATTGACATGAAAAGTTAAAATTGAATCGAATTAGGACGAAATCAGCTGACATTTGCACAGATGATGCAGAACTGCTTTCTAAATACTGACTGATTTTAGCTGGACTGTTTGCACCTCTTTTTCTTCATGTGTTCAAAACTTGTTTCTTGGGTTCTTGTGATCATGTGCAGATGGGGGAAACTGCAGTCAATCATTGGCTGTGACATATGCAGTCATAGCCTTTACTATGTGTAGTAAGGTAGATGGTCACAAGAAACCGGTTTTGAAACCCCGAATAAATAGAGATGCAAAAAGGCATGGGAAGCCTTTTAATTTATGGATATGCACTTAAACTTATGGACTTTTTATGAGTTTGTTTTGATTTCTGCTGTAAATGTATTTTCAATAGCCCTATTAGAAAAATACACACAAAAAGGTTCACGTGTTCAATAATAATTTTCCCTGCTGTATATAATAATTACATGGAAGAAAGGGGCCCCTGTTCCCAGCTTCCATTTTTGCTAAAGAGGGATGGTGGTCTCCATACAAGTGACCGTATAAGTGATAATCAGGGCACACACTTTAGTGATATATTTAATTGAATTTCAATACATAGTGTGACACTATATCTTGAATTTGAATTAAATATATCACTAATATTAAGTGTGCGCTCTGTATGGTCAGTCATTAAATCCAGAGGCAGGAGTGCAGGTACACACCTGCTTTCACTTATCTAAATAGGAAATATCAGTGCCTTCAGAATATACACACAAAATGTACTTTAGGGAATTGCTGCTGTATTAAGTGCAGTCAGATCAAATATTAATTTATTTTACGGGCTTTTTTCTGGCTTTAGCACTTACATTACTAGAAAGTTTTAAAGGCCCCTCGATGTATGCACACTATTATATATCTGGAGCCGTGATTCTGAATTTTGAATGGTCTAGAATGCTTAACTGATCATATGCACGTTTATAAATATAATTCAAGATGCTTCCCATTACCTAACAATGAATGCTATTATGGGTCATACCCCTCCTCTTTATTACAAGCGTCCCTAGCTGCTGGTAACATTTTCTACATAGCTGAATTTTCATTTAGTACAAGTAAAATGTGACCAGTCACCTTCCCAGAACCACCAGCCAGCCAATGGATAGCATACTCTGGAAGGCCTGAGGGGTGTGCACACTGATGATGTACAAACCCTGATGCACTGGACAAGGACAGCAAAACTCCTCAAGGGCTGCAAACCAAATGGAACAATTTAAGCCATACCAATCAGACATTTCCATTGATTGGCCAAAAATTTTTACATTTTCACGATCTTAATATGCAATATTAGATTGTAATATCGATCGTAATTACAATCAGGAAAGTCTTTTTTTTAAGTCGATTGGTAAAATGATTTTAGTGATTTCTGATTAAAAGTTCCGATTAAATGTAAATGTAATGCAACCTCACAATGGACGACATTCACAAAACAAATTGAATTTCGAACAATATGTATGGTACGTCTTAGTACAATTAACATTTTACACCTGTCTATCAAAAAAACGGTCGGTTTAAGATCGTAATTACGATCGTAATAGTGTATGGCCATCTTAAGCAGCCTTGTCCAATCATTGTGCAATTGATATTGTGCTCTGTGACAATTGAAAGTGAACAGTCTAATTAACTTTAACAGACCCCCTCCCCCTTAGGGTTATCTTCACCTCAAGAAGGGACAATCACTGCCCCTCCTCCATCCTCAAACATAGATGGAAATAATGTAACTATTGTGTATAAAGGTGGCCATACACTATTACGATCGTAATTACGATCTTAAACTGACCGATATTTTGATAGACAGATGTACAATGTTTATTGTACCAAGATGTACAATAAATATTGTTCGACATTCAATTTGTTTTGTGATTAATGTTGAATGTCGTCCATTGTGAAGTTACATTCACATTTAATCGGAACTTTAGAAAACACTACAATCATTTTACCAATCGACTTAAAAACCGACTTTCCCGACCGAAATTACGATCGATTTTACGATCTAATGTTGTTTGATAAGAATGGGAAAATGTACAATTTTTGGCCAATCGATGGAAATGTCAGATTGTATGTTGGATTGTACATAAAATCAGCCTAATGTATGGTCACCTTAAAGGGGCCCATACACAATGCAATTTTGTTGTACAATCGTCGTCCAAACTCCACAATTGTACATCAATTGTTTCGTTAATGGTCTAGATAAAGTCTGGTGCAATTAAATTGAGAACTAAATTGTTTATGTGTATGGATGATCGTCCAACAAATGTCTTCCAACTCGATCCTAGAGTGTTAAATAAGCAACTTCCTGGAAAAAGCAGAGCTCACAGTCTGGAAGTTGTGAGACCATAGAGTGTATATTTTGATGGCAATGTGTGATGCGGTACACATGACAACAATAGGTGCATTAATTGATGTATGAACACACAGCAAGATTTGTTAGCAAATAAAATATGAAAGAAAAACCAGCAAACACAATCGCAAATTACTTCATTCTTCATTACCATTTGAGACCTCAACCCCAAAATGTGCTTTGTACGTTCGTCATTTCCACCACATTACACTATGGGTAATGATGAAATCTGCCCATATATGGTGAATTGGTTGCTTTCTAGCAGCACAATCTATTCTGCAACAATTTACATCTTATACAATCATATCTGCCTATTAATGTCAGATTGTACACAGCAATTCCAACCATTTTATCTTGTACGTTTATGTCCGATTGTACAACAATAGTTTCCAATTTAAATCTGGTCGGTAGTTCATCGACCAATTTCATTGCATCGTGTATGGGCCCCTTTAACCAGATGGCCTAGAAAGTTCATTTGTATTGGAAGTGTGATTGACCTGTCACACGTGATGGTGGCTATGCCACAATATGGAAAGACCCTTTTGCCTGGCAAATCACAGAGCAGTCGCATCAGTACTTTTATAGTGACTAAAGTTGGGTACACACACATTTATGAAAGATGACAGACAGGATCCTGCAGTTCAGCGGTCGCACGCTCGTTCGGAAAATCGCACACAGTGCCGATAAAGCCCTGATACTGTTGGATCCGACGGTATTGGGGCTTTATTGGTACTGTGTGTACCGAGCTTTACAGTATATGCACTACATCTGTTGTGTGTAAAGGTAGGCATACACCGCATCGATATATCAATCGAATCAATCTGATTATCGAAGACACTTTTCTGGGTTTTTGATAGACCGATCTGTGATATCGATCAGTCTATCGAAAAAAACCTGATCTGGCAAGATAGAAAATTTTCCATCGACCCCATCTACCAAAATCAGACCTTCTGTAGTTTTCAAGCTGAAAACTGTTGAAGATTTCCTGTGCAAGGTGGGCACAATCTACCATCAATCCACCATTAATCTACCAACAATCCACCATCAATCTACCAACCAATCCATCAACAAATCCACCAACAATCTACCATCAGTGCACCAATCTATGAACAATCCACCATCAATCTACCAATCAATTCACCAACCAATCCACCAACAAACCCTTTTTATTTTATTATTATTATATTGTAAGCAAAAATAGAGGCTTTTAGCTGGGTACACACAAGAGGACTATTTATCCTGACCGAGCAGTCGACAGTTTGCGTGACTGATCGTGCAGTCACATAGGGGACAGGGCCGATCGCCCGTTCGTCTGATATGGGTGACCAAGCTCAGGTGGCTTGGTCGCCGAAGGCTTGGTCGGTACAAATTGTCCCCTCGTATACCCAGCGTAAGAAAACTGCCCTAAATTAATTAAGGCTGGTTACACACAGGCAAATTTTTAATCCCAACAGCTTTCGCCACAAGCGAGACGAATTGCTGTCAGTTGCAGCAAAATCACTGCAGTCGACAGTTTGCCGCAACCGGTCGTTCGCTCCATAGGAGAAAGCATGATCGCTCGTTATTTACTGACAGACATCGACTGATGGTGACAGCCGACCGACATACGAAAATATTGGTTGGTTTGACCGAAAAATCGCCATGTGTGTACGGCTGTGTGTAAGGCTCACACTAGGCTGCATTTTAGTGTGATTTCTTGCAGGAAAATTGCACCTAAATGTATAGGCAACAGAAGTGAAAAGTACAGTTCACACTTGACTGCTGCGATGTAGTGCATTATAAAAACCGCAAGACATGCATCAGTTTTGTGTGGAACCGCATAGCAGTGACTGAAAATAATTGACACCGATATGTGATAACACGGGGGGACATGCCCTACATGGCAAGATCGATCTTCACTTGTGTTAAAGCTATGGCTACTGGGAATGTACGAAGAACGAATCATTGTCCTCTAAGGGGCACTCTACAAGTGTGGGGTGCTCCCTTCTCCAAACAATCCAACCCTCAATGGATATTCACTTCAGGAATCACAATAGGCATGGGTGGCACTCCAAACTGTAAATTTTATTCAATACAGACCAACATCTCACACAACGTTTGGGGGTAGTGCCCCCTTCCTCAGGTGAGGAAGGGGCCGTACCCCCGAAACGTTGTGAGATGTTTGGTCTTATATTAAATAAAATTTACAGTTTGGAGTGCCACCCATGCCTATTTGTGATTCCTACTGGGAATGTCCTAAAAGATAACTGCCTTTTTAAACAAAATAAGCACACAGAAGTCTATGTATGACAAAAATGGGTTTAAATAGGATTCGAACCTGGAAACATAAAACATGACTAACTGGACTTAAACCTGCAACCGTACAATAACCTGTTGCCTTACCAGTGTGCTAACATCAAATTATTGAAATTGATGGAGTCCTGGTCAGACACACCTGAGGAAGGAGATTAAGCCTCTGAAATGCTTTGGGACACTATGTCTTTCAGTTTGAATTAAATATATCACTAATTTTAAACACATCCTGTCAGGCATAGGTGGTTTCAGACTTATTCTTAGTTTAATAAATGGTGTGTCAGACTGGTGTTTAATAAATGGTGTGTCAACAGGGGTTTAATAAATGGTGTGTGTCAACAGACAGCGTCTTTTTAACGCACAATCGGAGTGCGCACTAAAATATGTTGGTATCGCTAGTACTTAATTTGTGTGATTTACGGTACTACAAAAACCAAATGGATTTGCCTTCTGCAATAAGCCACCAAGGTTGAAATGCTATTTACTTTTTGACAGGATTGTGTGCTAAACATTCACAGAATATGACTTAAGGGCTAGGCCACACTAGCGCGTTTTGCACTCGCGTCCGCGATTTTCGCTAAAATGGAAATCACGGGAACGCGAACGTTCCTGTGATTTCCGATGCACATGCGATTGAGCGTCCGTTTGCGTTTTGCAACAAGCATTTTTTCACGCAATTGCTTGCACTTTCGCTTTAAAGATAGCGAAAACGTGAGTGCAAAAGCAAAGCTAATGCACAGAAAGCTTTGATGCGTTGTAGTGTGGCCTCAGCCTAAGCTTATAACCTGCAAAGAGGAGACCTCAAACTGAACCTTAGGAAAATAAATACCCAGCATATCTAGCAGGAACCTACTGATCTTCACATTATTGTACAATCCTGCCCTGCATCCTATTAGTGCTTCTCAGGTTGTTTAAGCATTATAAACACTGCTGCATTGCTTTCTATTTCAGTGTTGGATTTGTTCCAGCTCTATGTGTGAGCTTTACACGAATCATGTCAGTGTGGATATACAATTATCCAGCAGTGGTGGATATGCATACATTGGTGTAAAGTCAGCTGTTTGCCTTTAGCTCCACATAGATTACCAAAATGCCCCTCAGTAAGAATCAGATTTACTGCTTATAAATCCCTTTTACAAACTAAACACACCACCCAGTTCACTCTACGTAAGGCTGGTTCAAATAATGACAGTACCTTTACCAGGCAAATAGCAGAACATACACGTGCTGCTCTACAGTCTACTGGATTAGATCTCCAATGGCTTTACTAGCAAACTGTCACATACTTCCTGGTACCGTATAACTCTTAAACACGCGCATTCACAACAGCCTCTTATCTGCTAATTGACTGCAATGGAACTGACAACTAAAAGGAGGAATGAGTGATAATAAAATTCATGGCGGCTCCAGTCTCCAGATCTTTCGGCGGGCACAACACGGGCACAAGGCTAACAAATGGGGCACATAAAAATGCACAATAACTATGTCAGGATAATGTAAGGTGTACGAAACAGCATTACATACCTTACTATTAAACTGTAAGATGGATAGATATGGAAATGATAGAAAGATAATCTATCTATCCATCATCTTATAGCTAAGATAGCTATCTATTCTATTCTACTTATCTGCCTGCCTATTTATCTGACAGATAATATGATAGATAGATATCATATCATATCATATCAGGGCAGGCAGCAGATAGATATGGAGATAGATAATAATGAGAGCTAATAAGATTGATGGATATAGATGATATATGATAGCTAATAGATGATGCATAGTAGATAGATAAGCTATCTTTCTATCATCTCCATATCTATCTTTCTATCTATCTATCATATCTGTCAGATAGATAGGCAGGCAGAACTAAAGATAGATATGGAGATGACAGACAGACAGACAGATAGATAATAATCTATCTTTCTTACTCTATCTATCTTTCATCTCCATATCTATCTTTATCGTGCTGCCTATCTATCCTGAAGATAATATATAGATAGGATAGTACTAGACAGATGAAGATAGGATAATCTACATCTCTCTCTATCTATCTATCTTCTATCTATCTATCTATCTATCTATGCTATCTATCGATATTATCTGTCATGATAGATAGCAGCAGAATAAAGATAGATATGAGATATAGAGTTCAGATCGACGACTAGATTAGTATGATTAATAGATTAGGATAATCAACTAGACTAATAGATAATAGATAGATAGCTGATAAGATAGTAGCTCTTCGTATCGATCGATCATAGCCCTCAGATGCGCTAGATAGTATAGATAATAATAGTAGATAGGCCTATACTCTTTAGCTAGAGCGATTTAGGACTAGATGAGGATAATAGATATATAGATAGATAGATAGATAGATAGATAGCTGAGATAGAAAGATTAGATTATGATGGGCTTGTGAAGGTTCTCATTCATCCAGGTCATGGTATATCTGTTGTATTCAATTAAACTTCAAGTCCAGTTGATCTAATTGAATACAACAGATATAGATCGATTATCTATCTTTCTATCATCTATCTATCTATCTATCTATCTCCATCTGTCTATCTATGTATCTCCACATCTATCTGCCTATCTGACTGATAGATAGATAGATAGATAGATAGATAGACAGACAGATGAAGATAGATAATCTATCTTTCTATCTATCTATCTCCATCTGTCTATCTATCTATCTATCTATCATATTATCTGTCAGATAGATAGGCAGGCAGATAATAAAGATAGATACGATAGGATCGCATGAGCCTAGATACTATTCGT
This sequence comes from Hymenochirus boettgeri, assembly GCA_019447015.1. Taxonomy (NCBI): domain Eukaryota; kingdom Metazoa; phylum Chordata; class Amphibia; order Anura; family Pipidae; genus Hymenochirus; species Hymenochirus boettgeri. The sequence goes on along the minus strand of CM033474.1, from coordinate 100,786,713 downwards.
CTCGCTCGATTCGATCGGCATAGTCATAGTCATCGATGATAGATAGGCTAGATCGCTAGCTATGATCGATAGTATTAGATAATACTAGATAGGCATAGATCGTATAGCTAGATATGATCGCTCGATAGCATCGCTCGCTAAGACTAATCGATCGTCTAGATCGATAATCGATCGGATAGATCTATCGGCTAGATAGATGCGTGTGACAAGTTTCCTCGATTCATCCAGGTCATGGTATATCTGTTGTATTCAATTAAACTTCAAGTCCAGTTGATCTAATTGAATACAACAGATATAGATCGATTATCTATCTTTCTATCATCTATCTATCTATCTATCTATCTCCATCTGTCTATCTATGTATCTCCACATCTATCTGCCTATCTGACTGATAGATAGATAGATAGATAGATAGATAGACAGACAGATGAAGATAGATAATCTATCTTTCTATCTATCTATCTCCATCTGTCTATCTATCTATCTATCTATCATATTATCTGTCAGATAGATAGGCAGGCAGATAATAAAGATAGATATGGAGATGATAGATAGATAGATAGATAGATAGATAGATAGATAAACTCAATTGCTTGCACTTTCGCTTTAAAGAAGCGAAAACGTAGTGCAAAAGCAAAGCTAATGCACAGAAAGCTTTGATGCGTTGTAGGTGTGCCTCAGCCTAAGCTTATAACCTGCAAAGAGAGACCTCAAACGAACCTTAGGAAAATAAATACCCATCTATCTAGCAGGAACACTGATCTTCACATTATTGTACAATCCTGCCCTGCATCCTATTGTGCTTCTCAGTTCTGTTAAGCATATATAACACGGCTGCATGCTTTCTATTTCATTGTTGGATTTTGTTCCCAGCTCTATGTGTGAGCTTTACACGAATCAATGTCAGGTGTGATATACAATATCCAGCAGTGGGTGGATATGCATACATTTGGTAAAGGTCAGCTGTTTGCCTTTAGCTCCACATAGATTACCAAAAAATGCCCCTCAGTAAGAATACAGATTTACTGCTTATAAATCCCTTTTACAAACTAAACACCACCACCCAGTTCACTCTACGTAGGCTGGTTCAAATAATGACAGTACCTTTACACCAGGCAAATAGCAGAACATACACGTGCTGTCTCCTACAGCTACTGGATTTCAGATCTCAATGGCTGCTACTAGCAAACTGTCACATACTTCCTGGTACCGTATAACTCTTAAAACAAGCGCATTCACACAGCCCTTATTCTGCTAATTGACTGCCATGGAACTACAACAAAAGGAGAATGAGTGATATAACATTCATTGGCGGCTCCAGCTCAGATCTTTCCGGGGGCAACAACACGGGCACAAAGCTAACACAATGGGGCACATAAAAATGCACCAATAACTATGTCAGGATAAGTAGGTGTAAACGAAACAGCCATTACATCCTTACGATTAACTGTAAGATGGAAGTATGGAATGATAGAAAGATAATCTATCTATCCATCAATCTTAATAGCTAAGATAGCTATCTATCTATCTATCTTATCTGCCTGCCTATTTATCTGACCAGATAATATGATAGATAGATATCATCATATCATATAGGCAGGCAGAGCCATAGATATGGAGATAGATAATAATGAGAGCTAATAAGATTGATGGATATAGATAGATAATGAAGCTAATAAGATTGATGCATAAGATAGATAAGCTATCTTTCTATCATCTCCATATCTATCTGTCTAGTCTATCTATCATATCTGTCAAATAGATAGGCAGCAGAAACTAAAGATAGATATGGAGATGACAGACAGACAGACAGATAGATAGATAATCTATCTTTCGATCATATCTATCTAATCTTTATCTCCTATATCTCTTTATCTGCCTGCCTATCTATCTGACAGATAATATGAATAGATATGATAGACAGACAGATGAAGATAGATAATCTATCTTCTATCTATCTATCTGTCTATCTATCTATCATATTATCTATCTGTCAGTATATAGGCAGGCAGATATAAGATAGATATGGAGCTAGATAGATAGATAGTAGATAGATAGATAGATAGATGTTAGAATAGATAGTTGTGTGCTTAGCTGATAGCTTCGCTGTACGTCGCTACGCTGCTCGATAGCTCGATCGAATGTATGATCGCTGGTACGCTCGATGTGTATTGTGTGTGTGTGTAGTGTGTGTGTAGTGCTAGTCTTGTGACGGTTCTCCTTCCTCCGGTCTTGGTTCTCTGTTGTTATTCTTCCGTCGTCCGTTGACCTCTCCTTGCCTCAACCCGAGCTCGGCTCGCTTTCTCATCTTACTCTCTCCTCTTACTCTCTCTCTAACTCTACTCTCTCTCTCTGTCTTCTCTGTCTCCTCCACATCTATCGCCTATCTGAACTGATAGATAGATAGATAGATAGATAGACAGACAGAAATGAAGATAGATAATCTCTTTCTAGTCTATCATCCTCCATCTGTCTATCTATCTATCTATCTATCTATCTATCATATTATCCTGTCAGATACGATAGGCAGAGCATAATAAAAGATAGATAGTAGATAGATAGATAGATGATAGAATAGATAGATAGATAGTAGATAGATAAGATAGATAGCTAGATTCTATCGATAGATAGATAGTCGATAGATAGATAGACTAGATAGATATATCGATAGCGTAGATACGCTTCGCCGCTCGCTCGCTGTCGCTCGCTGCTCGCTAGATCGCTCGCTCGCTCGACTCGCTCGATAGACTAGCTGAGCTTGTGAGTTCTCATTCATCCAGGTCCATGGTATATCTGTTGTATTCAATACCTTCATTCCGTTGATCTCGAATTGATCCACAGACTATAGCTTCAGTATCTATCTTTCTATCATCTATCTACTCTATCTATCCTCCATCTGTCTACTATGTATCTCCACATCTATCTGCCTATCTGCTGATGATAGATAGATAGATAGATAGATGCACGACAGATGAAGATAGATATCTATCTTCTATCTATCTATCTCCATCTGTTCTATCTATCTATCTATCTATCTATCTATCTATCATATTATCCTGTCAGATAGATAGGCAGGCATAATAAAGATAGATATGGAGATGATAGTAGATAGATAGATGATAGATAGATAGATAGATGATAGATAGATTCACCAGTCACTCTGTGGGCAAACTGTATTATACCAGTCACTGTGGGCAAACTATATTATACCAGTCACTGTGGGCATTGATATATTTATATATTTAATGAATAGTTAAAAGGGGAAGTTCAGCACAAATACATGTTTTTAAGAAAACTGAAGTAATTTTTCTGCAGAGGGTGTGGCAATGGGTGTGGCTAGCAGTGGGTGTGGTTAATACTGGGTGGAGCTTTGGGCGGCAAACGATCTGTGCCTACAAGCTCCTGACGCTTAAATCCGGCACTTGCATGATGGGCAACCAGTCGACTGACAGAGAGAGGGAGAAGAGAAATGAATGAGCCAGCAGCAGAGTTTAGGATGGATAAAAGTGGCGCCATTTTTATAACCTGTGCCTAGCGAAGTCATTGCCATGACTCCTTGGAACTTGTACATGTACAGGAAATGCTATGATATTTGAAGTCACCTTTGAGTTTCATGACCTTTTTAAAAGAAATCAGCCTGCAGCCTAGTGACTTTACCTGGGTATGAAAATCTTGTGTCACTTTTGATTTTTGTGGATGATTGGTCTAGGCAGTTGTCGGAATTTCCCTAGAACATCAAAATGTAACTAAGGTATGGCCAGGATAACTGTAATTCGAGGAACTGGGTAGGTTAAAAAAATTCTGATTCACCAGCACTGGCCAGTAATGACGATTGTAACATATTTTGAATTAGCATGGTAACAGAACATGACCAATCGTTTAAGATCTCGTTTTTAGGGATGGCAGCCAAGAGCAACTGTTGTGCCAATCTCATCTTCACCCTTTAATCCAAAAGAGCCAACAGGAAAGACAAGAATTGGATGATGTAAGTAGTGTCCGTGATGACATCAAGACATAAATTCAAAATCTTTGTGCTCCCAGAGGGGGAAACAACATGAAAACTTATTTCACAAAATGAATTGGACCAAGAGAAGATGACAAGGCGGTTAGCCAGGAAACTGTAGCCTCTGGAAGTTCTGGAGATAATTAATGTTTTACTGTAAAAGACAAAATACTCTTAATACAAGTGTATGGAAGCATAGAAAAGTGGACACAATCAACATGAAATGCCATTTTTGTTTTACCCATAATCCCCTGCAAAACGCAAGGTCAAATGCAAGTAAAAGCGGATTTAAGTGGACACAAGCGGATGGCAAAAACGCACACTGCACTTTTTTTGTCTAAAGCTGGCCTTTAGGAGGAAGTAAAATGGTATTAATCTGGTTTGCCAAGATGGAAGAATCATAAGCAGCCCAGGACATGCTGATTTGGAGAGGCAGCAAGTTTCAAGGTCAATGTTTGAGTCAAGGTCAAGGAAAGCAACAGGCACAGGACAACCAGGAAACGGGTCATGGTACAGGAGTGAGGCACAGGATTTATATACTCTGTATTTATATACAGGAACAAGCACAGTATTTAGGCACAGGTTAATCATATAGAAACAGGCACCTTAGCATGGTACAGAATTAGAGATGGACTAGAACTCGAGTTCAAACGGACTCGGACTTCTCGAACTATCCCGGACCTGGATTTCTTGGACTTTCGAACTTTCGATAATAATCGAATTCGAAAATCGAACGATCTTTGAATCGTTTATGGGATAATTATCCAATGTTCGAATCGTTTATGGGATAATTATCAAATGTTCGAGTCGTTTTTATTGGGATAATTATCGAATGTTCGAATCGTTTATGGGATAATTATCGAATGTTCGAATCGTTTATGGGATAATTATCGAATGTTCGAATCGTTTATGGGATAATTATCGAATGTTCGAATCGTTTATGGGATAATTATCGAATGTTCGAATCGTTTATGGGATAATTATCCAATGTTCAAATCGTTTATGGGATAATTATCGAATGTTCGAATCTTTATGGGATAATTATCGAATGTTCGAATCTTTATGGGATAATTATCGAAAATGTTCGATTCGTTTATGGGATAATTATCCAATGTTCAAATCGTTTATGGGAGTTTTGGAAAGTCCTGGATATTGGAACATGTTCCCCAGACCATTTCCCAGGTCCCACAGCCATTTTCATTAAGTTACCATTGATATTTTAATTGTATTTCATTAGAACTTTTCAAACTATTTGACTCCTATTGAATTTAATGGGTCCGTTTTCGAACTTTCGAACTTTCGATATAGTTCAAAAGTTCAAAAACAGACCGAACTTTCAGAAGTTTGTCCATCTTTACACAGAATTTGGATACAGGAACAGGTACAGGAGCACGGCACAGGATCCAGGAGCACGACGAGGATTATCCAGGGTATAACAAACTCTGAGCAGATGAGGCAATGAAATAACGGAAACCTTGGTAACATCGCGCGCAAGCAAAGGTGGCATCAATAACATTACCAGCGTGCTCCACGGTACTTCTATTCGGTGTGAATTCTTGGGAGAGGGGAAAAGAAAGGGGTTAAAAGGGAGAATTGTGAGCGTGTTACCTATAAGAGACTCCGTATCAGGTCTAGGGGTTGGTCAAGCCTGGTGTGTGGTCCCCAAGCCTAGATGGAAGCCACCTTAATAACGATTGTGTTGCAGCCCCTGGCGGGGCACGGTAGTACAGGCAAAGCCCATCGCCGTGAGTTCCACTCCGCCTCCTGTCCATCCTTCTCGCGTTCTCTTTTTCCTGTCGTTCCCGGGTGTGATTTCGGACCAGTAATCACCTAATAGGCTGTTGCCCCTTATGTGCGATTGGCCTCTTGCCGCAGCGTGGGCTGGGGGCGGGGCAACCTGTCGCTTTCTGCGCGCTATTGCTGGCTTGTTTCCTTTTGCGGCTCAAAGGTCCGGTCCGTGGGGACGAGGAACAAACCTCTGGGGGGGAACAAAAAACGGGTATTTGGACTTGTTTCGGCTGGCCTTTTTTCCTCCCTGATAACAACCACCCGTATACACACAGAAATCATTTCCTCTAACATTTGGGTGGAAGTTCCCCGGGACCCAGGTCGTCCTTTATACGATCCGACAGCCTGCCAAAAGGCTTGCTAACGAGGGCCTCATTGTTCCAGGCAGTCTCGCATCCAAAGTCCGGACACTCGCTGGCATATTGCCCTACCGGAACGGGAGCCTTGGTCGCAATTTCAAATCATCCCGGGAGGAAGCTGTCATAGTTCTCCTGGAGCGTCGAAAATCTTCCGGAAAGTTTCCAAAAATAAAGGAGATATCGTTCACCACGGGGTCTTCTTCTCCCCCGGGGGGATGCCCAGGCCAAGGCATTTGCCCTCCCAATAGAGCAATACCATACAACCGACTTTGCAGCGGTCCGAGGCAAAGTTAAAGGGCTGTCCAATTCAAAATGTATGAGGCATTGTATGAATTCCCCGAACACAAAACTTGAGCGTCCCCTTCATACCGCACATGAGGTTGGTATTCGCAGGCTCTCTGTGGGGAAAGGGTTGCTCTCTAATGCAGAGCAGGCCGGACCGGAGTAGCCGGACCCGGAGCTAACCGAGCTGAAATGGATTCCAGAGAAATTGAGATTTGATTCTTCTGGTGCTCAAGGGCGCCATGCGGATGTAATAGTCTGCAGTGGTCCTGCCTAAACTTTCGCTGCAGCTTCCTCAGTCTACTTTCCATGGCTATTCGTACTGTAATGAAATATAGTCCCGGAGGGACAAGTTTTCACTGGTACCTTGTAGGAGGAGGCTGTCAGTAGTACTGAAAACAATGACTTAAGACATGGTACTAAAAAACGGCTGGAAGAGATGGTAACTGGAACAATAGCGGAAACAATGCGTTAGAGATGGTAGCTGGGACGATGGCAGGAAACAATGGCTGAAGAGATGTAACTGGAACAATGGCTGGAACAATGGCTGAGGCGATGGTAACTGGAACAAGGCTGGAAACAAATGGCTTGAAGAGATGGTAACTGGAACAATGGCTGGAAACATTGCTGAATAGATGGTAACTGGAACAATGGCTGGAAACAATGGCTGAAAGAGGATGGTAACTGGAACAATGGCTGGAAACAGATGGGGCTTGAAGAGAATGGTAAACTGGAACAATGGCTGGAAACATGGCTGAAGAGATGGTAACTGGAACAATGGCTGAAAACAATTGCTGAAGAGATGGTAACTGGGACAATGCTGGAAACAATGCTGAAGAGATGGTAGCGGAATCAATGGCTGGAAAACAATGGGCTGAAGATATGGTAACTGGAACACTGGCTGGAAACAATGCTGAAGAAGACTGGTACCTGACAAATGGTGGAAAACATGGCTGAAGAGATGGTAACTGGAACAATGGCTGGAAACAATGGCTGAATAGATGGTAACTGGACCCATGTCTGAGAGATGTAACTGGAACAATGGCTGGAACAATGTTTGATCCCAGGCTGCAGGTATGTAACTGGGAACAATGGCTGAGCAGAACAATGACCAGGAGGCTGGAGCTGAAGGCCGGAGAACGCTCCAACGGCAGCAAACATGTCTGTCCGGTAGCAAGGACTACGAATAGTCACTCGCACCCCCTGCGAGTGCCTAGTTGATCTTCGCGCCGCCCGGCGTCCGGACGTGGTGACGTACACGCCGCGACGATCCGGCGCCGGCGACCGTCAACCATTTCCATTCCCGGAACGGCGAGGAGCAGCGGTCAGTAGATTCCTTACATTACATAAACTGTTACAAGTATATTGTTAATAGACTTTTACATAAATTTGTTACTAGATTGTTGTATAGTTGTTATATAGACTGTTACATAGATTGTTATATAGACTGTTTACATAGATGTTACATAGATTGTTATAGATATTGTTATATAGCCTGTTACATAGGATTGTTTTGTCCATGACTGTTACAAATATACGTTTACATAGATTGTTATAGTAGACTTGTAACCATAAATTGGTTACTAGATTGTTAATAGATGTTATATAGACTGTTACATAGATTGTTATATGACCTGTTTACATCGATTGTTATATAGACTGGTTTACATAGATTGTTTCTAGACTGTTACCAGTGGACTTACATAGATTGTTTACATAGACTGTTAGAAGCAACTTTGTAGTTTTCATTCAAAAATATCCATCCGTAATGAAAATTTGAAATCAAGACAACTAATGAATATGTACCTAATGTGGATTCCTCAGTAAAACAAGATTGTTAGGCTTGGTCACACGGAAAATTTCCTGATCCTGAACCTATTGAGAGGTTGGCCGCGGCAATGTCTCCCTATGGACTCCAACCAGCGTCTTGTAGATTAAAGGCATTTCAATTGCTGGTTAATTTATCCCAGGCAATGGGTGACGACAGTGTCACTGATGCTGTTCATGTTGGTAACCTGCTCCATTTAGGGAATCCCCCCTTTTGACAAAATCGAGCGCGCTTGGCCACGAGTAGTGGGTTAAAATGTGTTTTGGGGGACATGCCCTTTACAGCTATTAATATAATATTAACCAAAATCGTCACTGTAAATAAACCTATTTCCTAGCCTGAAGATAAAAATATTTTCTTCTAGTACTTTAAAGGATTCCACATTGTCCTTGCTATGACCCCGATAGGGAACAATGCATCCAGATAGTTTATTATATGGCCCATTAATATAAATGTCCTAATCTGCCTCTATACTCAAACATGAGCATTGCGCCTTCTTATTTTAGTTGTCCCTTTTGATTTCTTTCCATTCCCAAGTGTCCCTTTTCTGCCATTTCTGTTCTGCGCCCTTTTGATAATCTATCTAGGTCTGATATGCAGCAACTGCACATCCTTTGTTGAAGTTTCCAAATCGTCTGTCATAGTTAGTGTCCATCTCTCACGCCCCCCCCCACAAACAGAGCCTCTTGCTCTCAATGCCTCCTCTAAGAAGGTCATTTATTAAACAATTAAACAGAAGCCGGCCCCAGTACAGCAACCTAGGCACTACGCTTCAGAACTTTAGTAGCCCACATGGATGTAGATCCATTGACCACCACTTAGCCTTCTGCGCCATCCTGATAACCATCTTAACCACCCATGTTTAAGGTCGCCACATCTTTGTCCTCATTTTTTTTAGTATTTGGCGATAACTTAAAACCATTTTGGGTGGATCATTTGTCCTTGGTTTGCACACCTATCCATTTTATTGTCATATTTTCTATTTTAGCTAGTAATTTGTTTTTCCACTCCTATTACAGCTTTGTATACTCACGTACGGACTGTTTGTTTGATTCAAAATTTTAAATCCCCTGGCTATTCTTTCCATTCATTCCCTTTTAAAAACTGAGACATTAAGCCAAATAGAAGCAGACCTAATATTTTTAAACTGTTCCATAAAGGTTAGAAATTTAGGTGAATCAGTTTAAGGAACACACAATACCCCAAAAAACAAATCTCCCCCATTACCATGTCCACACTTCCAGCAGCTGCAATGCTCTACTCTCATTTACAACTGTGTTTGCCTCCCTTATATATCACACAGCAAAGTGAGTTGCTCGAAAGCCCCGACTCTCTAGACGCCCAGGGCCCCAGATTAAATATCACTGTTCTAGTGCTGGAGGTAATGTACTGTTACAACCTTCTTCTTCCTCTGCCAGTCAAACAAACTGTTCGGCTTTGCTAGGACATCCTACTAATCAAGGTGCATCAAGGATGGGTGGAAGGAGTGTTTTCTCCTGCTAGTGTTTGAGTGAACATCTACGCAGACAGATTGTTACACCCCTTCACCAGTGTGTGCTAATGAATGTCAAGAGAGAAGCTCCCGGAACAAAATCCAGGAAAAACAAAACATAGACGGAGAGCTGCATACGTTACTCTTTGAAAGCAGTTTTAAAAAATGCATTGAGGGCATACAGTTATCTTAATATCCCTTAAAATCTGTCCACTTCGGTTCAGTATTTATAAACTGTTGACGTTCTGGTCCTGTTTTTTTCGAATTTTAAAAATTTTCGGATATGTAGTTCGACTTAAAGTTTCGAAATCTGGACCTCTTATATACAAAAGTCTATTGGGAGCAGGTGGTCTAAAAAGTGAACTTCGTATGCGAGAGGGACATGCATGGAACATAGCTACAACTGTGGTACCAACTAGACATGGCTGCACGGGAATGTCGGGAAGTCTGTCCACTTGTAAAACACTTCTAAAGTCAGACGGGCATGTCGGGTTTTGCGCACGACCATAACATTCGAGGTTATCGAAACACAATAACATCCTTCCTGGTGTTTAGTGAACGGTACATTTGGAGGGTGTAGTTCGGAGATAGAACTATATGGTTATTATATGGTTATTAATTACTGGTTCTGCTTACTGTACTTATGGTTATTATATGGATTATTATATGACTAGGTATTAAAGTTATTAATTACTAGGTTATTATTGGTGTATTATATGGTTTATTATTGGTATTATATTACTAGATTATTATATGGTTATTATATTACAGGTTATGATCATATGTATGAATGAAGGGTGTATGCATATATTGATTAATTATATAGTATTATATGACTAGGTTATAATATGGTTAATTGATAATGACCTAGGTTATTAGTATGGTATTAATGCTGTTATTTATGGTTTATATATGCCTAGGTTATTATATGGTTTTATATGACTAGGTTATTATATGGTTTAATAACCATATAATAACCTAGTCTACTAATGAACCATTATAGCCAGTAATATATAACCACTATAATAACATTAAGTAACCTAGTCATATATTACCATAATAATACGCTAGTCAATAATAAATCACAATAACCTAGTAATATACTAACCTATACAACCTAGGCATATAATAACCATATAACTACGTCATATAATAACCATATAATAGCCTAGTCTCATATAACCATATAAAACCTAGTAATAAATGACCAAATAATACCAAGATTTAATGGTTATTATATTATTAGGTTATTATATGGTTTTATCTTACTAGGGTTCTTAGCGAACTGTAACATCGAAGGGCTTGCAAAAAAGAAAAGAAAAAAAAGCCCTTGGGTTGAAGCGACGGTACATTCAAGGAGTATAATGAACGATCCATCCGTAGGGTTTAGCGAAGTACATTCGAAGGCTTGCGAAAACGAACGATCCTTCCTGGTTAGCGAAACGTACATTTCGAGGGTCAGCAAAACCAATGGACTCTAGGGCTAGCAAACGTCCCGTACATTCGATAATTATCGAATTTTTCAATAAAACTGGAAACTCTGAAAAGTTCAGGGTTTCGTGAAATCAGGAGTTCCGAAAGTCAGGACTTTGACACTTTGGATTCGTCATGTCTCGACCAATGGGTCATCCGAATCACATTACATCTCTATTCAGCATATCCTGACCTAAGGAAAATATAACTCCAGCTATGAAGAAGGAGTATTCTTTTACTACGCCTAAAAGGGGCTTTTGTTAACACCAGCGCACTTTTTGTTTTGCAACCTATAGCTACTTCCCTAAGCTTCCGTTATACCTTTATTTCATAATGAGTCAGGGTTATTATTGGCTTTTTTCATCTAAAGTCAAGTTAACCCATGTACCAAGGGCAACATGACTTTAAGCATAACTTGATAACTTGCGCGGTACGCAAAAACTGTGACGCGCAACTGTCGCAGTTATGTACTGGGTGCTAAAGTTTCAAAATGAGAAAACCCATTGTCTATGCACTGAGAGTCGCACACGAGCTCAGTGCATTGCCTAGAGGAGGCAATAGAGCACAATAATGTCTTCTCGGTACATAGCCCTATTAATACCTTTTGAGGTGGGCTGGCAGTTTACCCTATTCCAATCTATGTCAGGGTAATTAAAATCCCCCATGACCAGATGTTCCCCAAACCCGCAGCTTTGTCAAGTACATATGGATAGGAATTTCCATCTCCTTACTGGCATTTGATGGCTTTTAACAGACACCAACAATTAATTACCCACCTTCTTGCTTCCTGTACACAACTTCCGACATCCATGTTGTTCAGCCTTATCGTTGTAACCTCCAGCTATTCTATCATTAAGATTTGGCTCCAATTCTTGTTTAACAAATACATACATACTACATACATACATACATACATACCCCAATCCCTCCTTTCTTCTATTTACTGCTATCGTGTCTAAACAAGGAATATCCTTCAAAAACTTGCTCAGTCATGTTAATCATTTAGCCATGTTTCTGCTATACTGATCACATTGGTTCTAGTTCCCCAGTTCTAGTAAAGATTTCTTGCATTTGTAAACATGGTTCTAGTAATGGAGGTTGAATAAAGACATATAGTCTAACCTTATAGGCTACCTATTACAATGATATTGGCATTTAATTTATTTTCACTCTTTGGCATACAGACTCCCTTCCTCAGTGCAACCCACTCCACGCTCTCCTCCCTTCATATCTTATTAGCCCCCTGATTTCCTCCCCTCTATATACCCCGTGTAGTCTAATATACCCCCATACCTAGCCATCTTCTTCCCCAAACAGCTGCATTGTCATCAGGAAAGTGCAGTCCATCTCTCTAAAGAGCCTGTGCTGACAGAAAAGTCAGCCCAAATCTCTGAAAACCGAAACCCCTAGCACACATTATACTCCTAAGCTCCCATTGCGTCCCTAGCATAGCATGTGGCGCAGTAGTATTTTCTAAAAACACTACTCGGAGGTCCTTACTGGCACAGATAGACAACACACTGTTTGACCTGAAGGATTTGGCAGCAGATAACCCTATCCACCTTTCTAATAATGGATTCCCACCACTACCACCTCCTAGCTTTCCAAATAGGTATACGCGTATGTAGAATACCCCACTGTTATTCTAAAATAAAGGAAGTAAAATACCATTTAATTCTGTCATTAAACGCGTTCCGTTTTCAAACTTGACTGCCAGTGTTGAAAAACGACCCCCTTTTAAACACAAGTTGAAGAATTGGGCCTTTCTGGTTATCAGCTTACCAGGTTAAATAAAATCCTGCTTTTGCTTTATTTTGCTGTCTTTAATTATTAAAATGTTTTCTTATTCCCTAATAGATTTTCCAAGATTTTATCTCAGCTAATATGCTTTTTAAAACCGGTTCGGGCGGTTTTACTGAGAGCTATAAGAGAATCTTTAATATAAACAGGAATTTGGCTACACAAACGTTTTCTGTTTGTTGTTGTAAAATAGTGAAGGGTTTCAGTTTGTGTTTTGGCGAGTGTAAAAAAAAAATCCAATTACTGAATCACGGGGGATCAACGAGGGAAATGCCAACAGGGTGTGTCGTCTACTGGAGGTTTGTATGAGAATATATTAAATGGCTGACAGCACTAATCTCTACATGACATGATTTTGTCCTCTGACTCACATTAACTTCAGCATTAACCTGAAGGGATATAAAGTCCTCAAACAATTTGCTGTAAAAAGATCATTCTGCAGATTGCTACTGAACAAACCGTCCACTGACCATAGACTTGTTTGGTTTGGATATGAAGACCCTGATCTTAGACAAAGACAAAAGTCCTGGGATTAGTGATTTACCCTCGTTCACGAACGGCGGATATCGCGGATTTTCCGTTTTTTTCCGGTTTTCCGCCTTCCAACTTTCCCGAACCCGTTTTCGAAACTTTTCGAAATTACGAAAAAACGAGAAATCGCAGATTTCATATTTTCGCAGAATCCCCGTCATTTTCGAAGAATCCTCGTATTTTCGAATTTTAATAGGTTTTAAGGTCCGCTCGCGGATTTTTTTGAGTTTTCGAAATTTTTAGAAATTCGCGGATCGAGCGGACCGATTTTGCGAAGTTCGGACATCTCTCCTGGGATTAAATATAAAAATGTTTTAAAAAGTTTTTACCCAAAATTCAATTTAAAAGATGAATTTAAGCAGTTGAATGTTCAAAGATTGGACTTTCTACAATTTAAAATCATTGCGTGGGACCCAACTCAATAAAATCTATCACATGCTAGCAAGTTATACTGGTGTATCAGTAAGAACGGAGATTTCAAACCAGTAGATTGCTGTGCAGTATTTGTAGATCGAAACAAAATATTAGTGACAATCATATCAGCCAATTCCAAAAAAATTGGTCAAAATGCAAATGGGAATGGCAATAAATGATGATCAATCTTACAGCCTTCAATAGGTTGATAGGTTGCGCCGAAAAATTTGTGGGTACCCATGTTTTTTTCCGAGTTAATTGATCTGTAGTGTCTTTGTTGGAAATAGGGTCGATGGAACCAGTGTACACGGCATTACTGTTGAGTTGGAGATGGCCGAACACACTGAAATACTCCACTGCAGATTCCAGGAATCTTCAGAGAATCGATTCATCAGAAATTCCAAAATTCACAAGCGGACACATTAAAATAATTAAGTTGAAATAACACTCAATGGTACTTTCTGTTAATGATCAGGGACCTGGGAAATGGGTCTAGGAAACACCTATCATGCCTGAAATCTTTAAACCCACCATCCAGTGGTTCCTGGTTTTGAATTCCGGGAGTATTTTTGAGATTTCTAGAAATTTAATAATTTTTTAAATTTCTCAAGCCATGTTTAACTCCACAGTGGGATTCTGGGTGGAGGCTATATATGTCATGGGAAAATTAAGAAGATGTGGCCCCCTTGGTTTCTCCCCTGCTCTCCTGGTTGTTAAAACCCTGCTGTAAAGTCACTCAGCCCATGGCCTCTCTCTTTAAAACAAGGGGAAAACTAACTGCTAATTAGCAATTTAGAATTTGGGGGCTAATTTACTAGATTTACAGGGTTTCAATAAAGTCTTATCGTTTAAATGGTGCTAATTTTGCCCCAACCAATCAGATATAAGCTTTCAAATGTTAAATAAGATCTGGATTGGTTGGGGCAAAATTAGCACCCTTTCAAACGATAAGAACTTTTATTAATTTCCCTTTTAGTTCTCTTTAATACTGGGACAAACATCTTTACTTGGAAGTGACGTTACAATTTCCTCCCCATCGCTCATCTTTTTCAAACTCCAAAATGTTCTCCAATAAAGGTCTCGCGTTTAAGTCTGCCAAAATTTTTTAAATCCCTGAGTTATTCGAACACATCAGATGTTAAATCAGGTCCAAGATAATTTAATGGGCATGCATTTAATTATATTCTTGCCAATTAAAGTTAATGTTTACAATTCATACAAAAAAAAAAAGTTATAGATTTTTCCTAAGACTGAATTTTGGAGGTAAACTCTTACATTTATAATTTTCTTGATAGAGTCCATTAGCTAAAGTAATTGAAAAGCTTGTCATGCTTTTGCAATATCTTCTAGTCTAACTGTCCATAATTGTAGAGCTGCAGAGTAGGTGGAGAACTAGCTTATGGCAAATAGATGAATGGAAAATTTCATCTAAAGATCCAGATGTTACTGCAGCAATAATTTTCAAGATGTAAAATATTATAAATACTTTCTGTGATGATCTTGATTTGAAGATTTCAATAATGTCTTTTAAAGATCACTATCATGTAAATGGGAGGGTATCATGTAATTATAACCCACAAGTACCATGAAAAAAAAATAATATGCTTGACTAGCAATGTCCAATAACAGTACCTCCAACATTCCCCATTCATAAAGGTAAATTTATAGAAACAACATAGTACAGAGTCAGGGGAGGATAATGAAGTGAACCTGATCTAACACAGCTCTGTGCAATGTATTTCTCAATAGTTGTACTATTAAAGGAAATGTTGGAGGTAGGTACTTATAGAAATAATAGTACAGGGCTGCCGGGGGGGGATAATGAAGTGAACCTGATCTTAGCACAGCTCTGGTAATGTATTTCTCTATAGTGGTATCTATTTAAGGGGAATGTGGAGGGTAGGTAACTATAGAAATAATATAGTAGCAGAGCTCAGGGGGAGATAATGAGTGAACCTGATCTTACACACAGCTCTGTGTAAGTATTCTAAATAGTGTATCTATTTAAAGGGGATGTTGGAAAATAGGTACTTATAGAAATACATAGTACAGAGCTGCAGGGGGAGGATAATGAAGTGAACCTGATCTTAGCACAGCTCTGTGTAATGTATTTCAATAGTGTATATTAAAGGGGGATGTTGGAGGGTAGGTACTTATGAGAAAATAACATACAGAGCTGCAGGGGAGGATAATGAGTGAACTGATCTTAGCACAGCTCTGTAATGTATTTCTCAATAGTTTAACTATTTAAAGGGGAATGTTGGAGGTAGGTACTTAACAGAAATAACATAGTACAGAGCTGCAGGGGGAGGATAATGAAGTGAACTGATCTTAGCACAGTTCTGTGTAATGTATTTCTCAATAGTGTATCTATTTAAAGGGGAATTTGGAGGGTAGGTTACTTATAGAAATAACATAGTACAGAGCTGCAGGGGGAGGATAATTGAAGTGAACCTGATCTTAGCACAGCTCTGTGCTAAGATCCGGAAAGACCCAATACCAAAACACAAGAAAGCGACATCATATATGCAGTGCAGTGCAGTGAAAGAATGCTCTGATTTGTATGTGGGGGAGAGACAAACAGCAACTGCATCACGTATGGCCCAGCACAGAAGAGCCAATTCCTCGGGTCAGGACTCAGCCGTGTACCTGCATCTTAAGGATAAAGGACCTACCTTTGAAGATTGTAATGTAACATATTGGCGAAGGAACATGATGGTTCAAGAGAGGTGTAAGGAGCCATTTAGTGAAAATAAAGAAACCAGCCTAAATAGAGGTGGGGGGGGTTCGACAAACCACTGTCTGCCAATGTACAATGCGTTTTAACACCTTCTCTGGGCGTCCCTTAACACCTCTTAGCCACTGTCTCAATCAACACCTTAACCCTGGCTGTGATAGATGCTAATTGGTATTTCCAGGGTACATTTGGCACAGATTCTTGTACAAGTCATTTGAATTGAGAAAGCCAGCGGATGACTAGCGAAACGTCCTTCAAGAAACTACATTTCAAGTCCAGTTGATCTAATTGAATCAAACAGATATACCAGACTGGATGAATGAGAACCTTCACAAGCATAGCTTCTGTGCAATGAATCCTACCTTATATGGGTGCTTTACAGATATACAATATACTGCACACAGTGTCTGACATTAATGTAGTTATCCACCTCAAAATCCGGAATTCCAGATTCCAGATTTTTCTCACCCAGGGACCTAAAGGCTTCAAAGAATATTTAGCTATTGGTGGTTGCTTTTCAGTCTCAGTTGGGATTTAAGAGCACCTGAAAAGATAATCCATACTGAGTATGTTGGGTGGGAAAATGGTGGTAAAACTATAAAAATTCACAATTATATTAAAAAAAGATAAAGATGAAAGGAAATGTAAAATTTTACATAAGAAATCTAGATGCATTGGTTGTACACAGTGAAAAATCTAGTGATTAAACTGGGAGGCTGAAACATACAGGGGCGATTTACACTGGGCAAACATGGAGTTAAAATCACGACAAACTGGTTCGTACGGATAGCATGACATAGTTGCATACAATTTTTTTTTCAAAGATGGAAAGTATCTCGGGGAGGACGGTAGGATTAGCTAATTCCTACCTCTCCCATATGTTTCAGTGTAAACTACTGTTGCCAGGCTTCCTCTGTGCTTCACCACTATCTTTAATACAGAAAGGGCCCAAATATAACCTGGCAGATAAAAACTGTATGTGCTGTTGCTCCTCAATGAAATTATATTAGGAGGTAGGAATAATCAATTCTACCTCCCTGCCCTAGGTACATTTACGTTTGAAAAGCAATTTCATGGCAGAATCACTGCCCAATGAGAGACAACCATCAGATTTTGCAAATGCAATATCATGTTTAAAAAACCCCATTTCAAGGACTGCTCTTTAACTCTATATCAGAAAATAAGCAAAAATGAGCACATCTCAGTGCTTTACATTTCCAATAAATAAAATAAGCAACATATGGGTTCTCTATTTCCTAACTAAACCAGTTCTGTCTTCTCTCTCATCCCTCCAATGAGATGCATAGTGTATAAAGTGTCACTGCTGCCCTCCATGAGATGCATTGTGCAGAAACGTGTCATTGCTGCCCTCCAATGAGATGCATTGTGCAGAAACGTGTCATTGCTGCCCTCAAATGAGACGCATTGTGCATAAACATTTCATTGCTGCCCTCCAATGAGATGCATTGTAAAGAAACGTGTCATTGCTGCCCTCCAATGAGATGACATTTGCAGAACTGTGTCATTGCTGCCCTCCAATGAGATGCATTGTGCAGAAACGTGTCATGGCTGCCCTCAATGAGATGCATTGCAGAAACGTGTCATTGCTGCCCTCCAATGAGATGCATTGTGGCAGAAACGTGGCATTGCTGCCCTCCAATGAGATGCATTGTAAGGAAACGTGTCATTGTGCCCGCCATGAGATGCATTTTGCAAGAACGTGTCATGCTGCCCTTCAATGAGATGCATTGTAAAGAAACGTGTCATTGCTGCCTCCAATGAGAGCATGTCAGAAACGTTCATTGCTTGCCCTCCATGAGATGCATTTAAAAAACGTGTCATTGCTGCCCTCCAATGAGATGCATTGTAAAGAAACGTGCATTGCTGCCCTCCAATAGATGCATTGTAAAGAAAGTATCATTGCTGCCCTCCAATGAGATGCATTGTAAAGAAATGTGTCATTGCTGCCCCTTCTTGCTGGTGCAAATGAGGTCTCCACCTTTTTTTCCCCTGATGCAGTAACCCTTACATATTGGTATATTTTGTTTACTTTAGGAAACGTGTTTGGTTCTTATGATTACACAACCCAACTTTATGTTTGATCTTAGTTCTCCTAAATGATGATTGTACAATAATGGTTTCCAGGTTATCATTAATAAATGTGTGTTGAGTTTTGTGGCAATTCTTTTTAAAGATTAAATATGTGATGAAACTATGCCAGGCAACAAGGAGAATATTACCTGATAAATTCTCTACGTGTCTGCATGGAAGGGTTTTTACATGATTTTAATTTTCTATCCAATGACTAAATATTAATTTGCGTCTTCTTACTTTGAGACATTTTGTAACCTATGAGTACATTTTCAATCCCTAGTACGCATTTGATAAAGTATAGACGTCCCTAAATGTAGGTCAAGAATGTAACCTATGTAATATTTATAAAGTGGGTTTCTTAAGCCATTAGATTTAAGCTGCCCCCCTCCCAAGATAAAAAAAAACCTGCCTTCTGACCCCCCCTAGCACTCAGCCACTTATTATAGCTAAATATAGATCCATCTGACAGTAACACATTATCATTAACTGGGTTCTCCCGGCTTGTCCTGGGGATATGCTGGCAAAGCCTGAGGCAGCTGGAAGCCATCAGAAGTGTAATTTTCCTGAATACACATCTGGAAAGCTGATCTTTGCTAGTATTTCTAACAGTGTAAAACAAGCCTGCAAGAGGGGAAAGTTGTCTTTAATAGATCAAAGGTGGAAAAAAAAGTTAAATAAAACTGTCAGGCAGTTAGGAAATACTGAATAAAAGAAATTCAAAATTTTGTTAAGAAAACAAAATCCAAATACTACCCCAATCTGAAGCCCCCCAAAAATTATATATATATAGTATCATTTATTTTTTTTCTGCTCTTAATTTATTTATTTATAGTCACAGTCAATTCATTTAGAAATGACAATGTATAGATACGTGTCCCAAACCAATCAATAAAAAAAGAAAAAATACAAACTATAAACACATACTGTAGTAAAAAATCAAATTAAACACGGCTGCACATGCGCTGCATAGTTTGTTGGACACCCGTTAAAAATATATATGCCTGTGCCTGCATAGAGCACGTCTGTTAACTCACAATGGATGACATTCAGGGTATGATTCTCATAGCAATAAACATAAATTAGCAGACGTTGGAGGTCCTTACTAATAACCCAAATGCTGAAACTTCAGACTTTAACATTGGATCGTTGTCCCCAAAAGCGCTAACCTGTATTATTTCGATTGCCTTGGAAAGAGGACAACAGTCAGAGAAATCTTAAATAACAGAGTTAGATGAGAACATCACACATTCCTACTGGTCTAAAACAACGAGACGTCTCTTTTAAAAAAAACTTTAAGTTGACTTGAACCTTGGTAAACACTATATTATCAAGTGCAGAGCCAATAATTAATTAGAGAAAAGTATTTAAATGTGGTATGCTTTTGCCACAAAATCAAAATTTATAATATTTTTTTGACTATGGTGTTTCTTTCATTATCAGACTTATTTATATGAAAGGTCAATTTATTTATATAAACACACGAAGCATAATTATAAAAACTGCTAATGAGCTGATGGGTAAAATTTAGGTCGCTATTTAATAATCTCCAAACATCAACCATAGTAAAATGATTGCAGTAAACATAATAAATAGAAATACAAAATTATTTAGCATGTTAAACATATGGTCAATGATTTGGTTCTGATACTTTTATTTATTTTTATTTTATGAACTCCATAATCTAGCAAGTCTCTTTTCATGAATCATTTACCGCTTCTCTGTTTAAAATGAATGCAAATATTAGTGGAGAAAGTGGGCAACCATGTCAGGCTCTTCTGGCGATTCTTACTTCATGTAAATAAAGCAGTTTATTTTGGTGTATGGTGCACAGTTTAGCCATAAATTACTATAAAATACTGAATAAAATTTTATAAAATTGGATTTATGTGATAAAAAAGTTATTGAAATTATAGGTGTAAGACTAGTAGGTCTATATTTAAAACATATTTCTATAACAAGTTGTTGTTGTACTATAGTTGGTTTTGTTAGACAATATATCTATCTGGAATTACTATAACACTATTTTTTTTAACTTTTAAGGAAGGCGTGGGAAAGTGAAATTAACAGCCAATACAAAAGCACGCGATAAGAAGAAAAATCTGAAAAACAACACAAAAATCAACATTAATAATATTAATAAATTAATATCTAATGTTTTAGACCTGTTTGCTATTTGAAGCTGCAAAAATATGAATTTTGCATTGCAGTGGTATTTTATGACCATGCAAATAAATCATGGTATTATAAAAAAAAAAAAGCTATTCCGTTGATTGTAAAAAAGAGGTTTTAAAATGTCTGTCATTTTCAAAGATCAGTATACACACAGTCTCAAGCATTCTCCCTATACACAGCATTGGGAGATGTTCGGGACTGTGTGTTTCCTTGGTTGTGGCAGACTCACCTATAGGGAAATTTTGTTTTCCTCCCCCTGAACGGTTCCGCTGGGGAACATTCATGGCCATATGCTACATCGGGGGGACGCTTAAGACCATGTGTAATAAAATTTTACGATAATGTAAATTTATAAATATTCCCCTGGTGTATATGTCTCTGAATAAGTTTCCATTATCATTTTGTCTTCTCACATTGGGGCATATTTGGTGGTGTTTCCTGTTTACAAGGTAAGCTGGGACATCAGAGCACAAATTGTTCTTCACCCCTTACCACTGTTTGGTCTGGCATGCCTATTCAATAATATAGTACATAGTAATTGAGGTGAAATAAAGACATCCGTCCATCATGTCCAACCTTATACCCTCCTTTTAACCCTACCTAAGTATCCCCATACCAATTCTTAATATTATATAGTACCCTGTACTAACCAGAACTACAGTTATGTATTAATACCAGTAATTCTCAATATATATAGTCTCCCTGTACCAACCAGAAACTACAGTATATGTATTAATACCAGTAATTCTCAAAATTGTTTGGTTTAGAAACTTAAAGCCTACTTTTAAAGCTATCAATGAACTTGCTATTACCACACGGTTTCACAGTTCTCGCTGTAAAGAAACCTTTCTAACCTAAGATGAAACGTTTTTCTTCCAATCTTTAAAGGATGTCCATGTGTCCTCTGATATGACTATTAGTGAACAATGCACTTGCCCTTCTCTGAACTGCTTCCATTTCCAAGATGTCCCTTTTGTATATGGAATTCCAAACTGCACTGCATATTCAAATGAGGCCTTACCAGTGCCTTGTAAAGAGGGAGAATATATTTTTCTCTCTGAATATCCCCTCTTTATACAAGACAATATCTTGCTAGCTCTAGCTGTGGCTACCTGGCATTGTTGCTACAGCAAGTTCTGTATCTACCAGAACCCCCAAATCTTTTTCCATTTCAGATGCACTTAACACAGAGTTATTTATGGTGAGGTGGCACAGGGATATTAATCCCAAATGCATCATCTTACATTTATCACATGAATCTCATCTGCCATTCTGCTGCCCATTTTGATATCTATCCAGGTCTGCTTGCAGCACTTGACATCATTGGAAGTTTCCAAAGTATGCATAATGTAGTGTCATCAGCAAACAAGACGTTGCTCTCAATCCCCCTTCTAAGTCATGTTTATACACAGATTAAACAGAAGTGGCCCCAGTACAGAACCCTGAGGCACTCCGCTTAGAACAATGGATGTAGCTCCATTGACCACCACTCTCTGTTTGGCGATCCAATAACCCAGCTCTCTATCCAGTACAAAGTTTTTTGCATTGTACTGCTGAAGCCAAAAGGATGATGATGAATTATCAACTATGTCAGAAGCTAAAAAATCATCATGTGGCTTGTTAAAAAGCAATAAGAGCTCTGTTTAATAGGGTCACTTTATTGAGACCCACAGTTCCCCTTTGCAAAACTAGCCTGATTTTCTTCCAATCTGAAGCACAAAGAGAACCATTGAAAGCATTAAAAGACTAATTTCCAATTAGAAGCAACACCCATTAATTGTCGCTCTATCCACAGAAATACTTACTTGATAAACTGTAATTGGTTAATAAGTGTGCTATAATGGAATTTAAAGAGCAATTAATAGTGTCAAAAGGTTTTGAATCAATTTCCCAGGGTGCTGCTATTCTTTCCCAGGCCTAGTGATAAGTCCAACTTGTATAGTAGCCTTAGAGGCCTCACTTTAGTAAACTCAATGTATGATAGACCAAGATACCAAGAAATCTTCATCTAGAGCAGAAAGAGAGAGAGAAATCCGGAGATCAAGATACAAGAAATCTTCATTAGAAAGATGAGAAGAGAAGAGTCCGGAGACCAATATACCAAGAAATCTTCATCTAGAGAAGAAGAGAAGAAGAGAGAAGTCCAGAGACCAAGATACAAGAAATCTTCATCTAGAGAAGAAAGAGAAGAGAGAAGTTCCAGAGACCAGATACCAAGAATCTTCATCTAGAGAAGAAAGAGAAGAGAGAATCCAGAGACCAAGATACCAGTGTCTTAATAAGAGACAGACTGTAAAGAGACAAAAGTGAGATGTTTTAGGTAAACATTTAATCAGACTAAGTAGATGAAGTTTTCGGATTATCCCTAGATGGATATAAGGAAGAATGAATTCCTTCAGGGCACACTACCCATAGAAAACTGATATCATTCGTCTAAAAAATACCAAGCCAGAAATAAATTTCAACCTCTACTTAGTTGATCATCAGCAAAACCTCAACTCTGCAAATAACAAAAAGTAATTGTTATAACAATCCAGAACGCTATCAAATTATCCCCACGGTGCTGACAACAGAGAGGAGAATTTTTTTCAGTCTACAAATCATTTGAAGCCAATAGAGACAGATGTTTCTCTGAATGAAAGTCTCATTCACATGACACATTAATAGCAGAGCCCTCCGATGTTACTACAAGCAAGTGGTCGTTAACTCAAGTGCTGCACATTGATGCTTTTGTATATAGGAGGCTGCGCACGAGAACATCTGCAAGTTAAGGAGAGTGAACTTCCAAAATTATCCACGGACATGTTCCAACTATTAAAATCACTAGAGGGTAAATAAATAATTCATTTATGAAAGAACGCATTGGAAGTGAATAAAGGCCAAGTGTTTTATTTTCAACAAATTCATACATACAATGCACAATTCAAGTACAACGAAAGCTTCCACAAATTATATAATGTGTCCTAACTTTAGTGTTGCCTTAAGTCCCTCATAAGAATGGGAAATAGCAGTCGTAGAGAGTATTTGTAAAAGGGGAAATAAATTGTTAACATAGACTTTTGCTAATTTGCTTATCAGAAACAATTTCTCTATTTATAAACACGGCAAAGGCCGCCTTAAATCTAGCAACAGACAAACAACAATGATGGGAACAAAAATAGTAAATAGTAATACCAAGGTAGGTTACATCACTAGAAGTGGCGGCCATAGTGAAATTAGAATGACAAGAATGTGGGTGGTTTACTTTGACATGGAATTTCCTTTTGGTATCTAGCTCCCTGTTGGGGTCCGTATTCAGGTTAGGGAGTAAAATCACAGTATGTGGCGATTCTCGCAGTAAGAGGTCAGTATTGTGCAAGAAAATAAACAAGGGGGTTATTCAATAAAAGTTCTTATGTTTAAAATGGTGCTAATTTTGCCCCAACCAATCAGATGTAAGCTTTCAAATGTTAAATAAGTTCTGATTGGTTGGGGCAAAATTTAGCACCATTTTAATATAAGAGCTTTTATTGAATCTCCCTGAATGTTTTTAACTATTATAATAAAAGGCTCAAATATGGGAAACATCAGTGGAATATTTCTTATAATAATCAGCTATGTCACTTTTTAAATTTTATTATTATTATATTAAAAATGTTCCTTTGCAGTCCCATACCTTTGTGGATATCCCTGTTTCAACCCCATAATGGTTTATAAAACCTGTATTTAAAAAGTAAATCAAGGTTAGGGCAGAAAAATAGGGGCGTTCCGGGGACGTGTGGTCACGGGGGTAACCAAGGAGGAGACTTGAGTATATGTACATGTTCCTCAGACCATTCCCAAGTCCCAGAGCCATTTACAGTAAGTTAACATTGTAATTTAACCATATTTTAATCAAAACTGTTTCGAACTTATTTCTCATTGACTTTAAAGGACAATTATACTCACCATTTCCTCGCAAATAGCCAGGGTGAGGACCTTAAACTAAAGTCCTCCCTCTGGGTACGTAAAAAAGTCCTGCACTACTTACTTGAATCTCCCTCGTCGCTCCAGTCGGATCCTCCTCCCCCTGCACTGTCAGACAGTCCGGGAGACATCCAATGGGAAGATACGCCTCTTGCAGGCGTCTTCCCTAGGCTGCCTCGCAACCTGTCACTCAAAGTGTCAGTGGGGAGGATCGGACTGCAGCACCGAGGGAGATTACAGCACATATGGCAGGACATTTTAAAGTACCCAGAGGGGAGGACTTAGCGTTTAGGTCCTCACCAGGAATGGGGCAAAAGGAACGAGGGGGAGGTGAGATATATTGTCCTTTAATAGGTCCATTTTCGAACTATAGAACTTTTAATCAAATTCAAAAATTCAAAAACAAACCGAACTTTTGGAGTTCCCCATCTCTGTTTGACTCCTATCTCTATCCCTCTAGGCTTCATACATTTAGTCTCCAGACCTCCAACCTCCTACTCCACTGAATCTCGCTCTTCTGCTTCTTGTTCTTGGATGGATTTCCTGGACTTGACCTTTTAGCTTGGAAAAATGCAAATTCCGACTTTGTCATGCTGCTTCTCCCTTCCTCTAGGTCCTAAACTCAACTCCCGGCCTTTTCTTCCCTGATTTTAAGCCAAATGTTCATTTCGTGTTCTCTTTTTCACTTTCCAAAAACACATTAAGGAGTTGCTTATGCTATCATAATGCGCCCCATCATCTTTATCACAGCCAACATTCTTGCACTGACATGACTTGTTAAAATTGCTATTAAAGCATAAATCATTAAAATGGAAAACGCAATGCAAACGCACATAGTGGGACGTAACCCTAAGAGACCCCTAAGAGACAATCAGGGCTCGGAACATCGCTACTTGCGCTGTTCTATTCCGGCACTTCCAACGCCAGCTATTAGCTTTGATCAGAACTTTGGATCCACTGATCAGAAGTTTGGTTCGCAGAACTTTCCGTAAAACCCCTGAATGTAGGGAGCTCAAGGGTTACTGAATATTGAGGACACGTCAGTACCCTTGAATATACATGCAGAAGGTCGCAAAATAGCTTGCATGAAGGAAATTTATCTACTTTATCTAGGAACTTCAGATTCCCCTTTGATTTCTGTGTATCCGTTTGCAAATTTTTGCATTTTCAAATTTTTTTCCATATTCCCGAAAATTAAAAAACGGAACAAAACTTACAAGACAACGGTCCCTGGCGCTCTGCCATGGTTCCCCACTTGCTTCCTGGTAGCAGCCTGTCAGTCAAAGGCGCAACACACGATGTTACGCCCATTCATGACAGTGCACAGCAGCAGGGGCAGAACCCAGGTGGAAAGGGATCAGGTCTTGTAAGTATATTTAGCTGCATCTTTGGTAAAGGTAGGTAAAAACGTAACTGGGGTTGTGGGGTTCGTGGATCTATATATAAAATTTCAATTTATGGATGGACATGCACTTTCAAGAACGAGGATGGTAGAGTTTGCCCATATCAAGCCTTATTACAACACAGGCCATTAACAACAACTACACGCTCATAAACTACAGATTGTTATCAGGAGTTAACACACTGTGCTCTCCATAGTCAATGGAACATTACCAAGCTAGAAAACTATCAGGGTTACATTATATAGTATCCCTGTACCAACCAGAACTAAGTTATATGTATTAATACCATAATTCTCAATATTATATAGTATCCCTTGTACCAACCAGAACTACAGTATATGTATATCCAGTAATCTCTCAATATTATATAGTATCCCGTACCAACCGAACTACAGTATATTAATACTAGTAATTCCAATGTTATATAGATCACCCGTACCAACCAGAACTACAGTATATGGATATTAACTACAGTAATCTCAATATTATATAGTATCCCTGTACCAACCAGAACTACAGTACTAGGTATTAATACCAGTAATTCTCAATATATATAGTATCCTGTACCCACAGAACTACAGTATATGTATTAATACCAGTAATTCTCAATATTATATAGAATCCTGTACCAACCAGAACTACAGTATATGTAGTAATACCGGTAATTCTCATAATTATATAGTATACCCGTACCACCAGAACTACAGTATATGTATTAATACCAGTAATTCTCATATTATATAGTATCCCCGTACCAACCAGAACTACAGTATATGTATTAATACCAGTAATTCTCAATATTATATAGTATCCTATACCAACCAGAAATACAGTATAGGGTTATTCAATAAAAGTTCTTATCGTTAAAAATGGTGCTTACGGTATTTGCCCAACCACAGATTTTAGCTTTCAAATGTTATATAGAATCTGATTGGTTGGGTCAAAATTAGCACGATTTTAAACAATAAGAACTTTTATTGGAAACTGCCTGTATATTTAGTGGTATCATTTTTTTTGTGCCACAGACGGTAATTATAATGTGGTCATCAATTGGCAATGCAGTTACAATTGCACTATAAAAAGAGGACGATATATAACCGTACCTTTATAATACGCGTTCCCGTTTAACGCACTGAATTTGACACACGCCAAAGTGTTTATACAAAACACAGTCACGTTTATTCTCGTAAGCATTTTCCGAAATACTTCTACTGAGAAGAGCTTAAGCTAACAAAAGCCCTACCCAACTGTTCCTTTTTAAGTAAACTTCTCAGTTTATGATGTGATTATTGCTCGATAGGAATGACCTAACATTATAAACTCAAGATTTCCACTAGGACCCCTTAACTTTTCATTAACTTTTTTTTCTCCCTTCCTATTCTGTTGGCATATGTTTATCCCAGGGCAGATAAACTACCATTCATTGACAGCCCCTTCTGTGATTTAATTATCCTTGGGTCACTAATAGGGTCAGAGAAATTAAATTAAACGTAAAGCAAAGCCATTCCAGGCAGGTTCATTCTGTGTACTGAAGTGTACTTATAGAAATTGACAAGTCTACATAAGTCCGAGACAGAAAAAAAGTCTGTCTAACTGAACTGGGGGAGACCATTGAGAACCAAGGAAAACACAGATTCATTTACTTACGTTTCAGTTAAAATCCATCTCTGTACAGTCAAGTGGAAAGTTAGTCTGAAAAGCGTATCATATATCATTGTTTAATAGGATTTTCATGAATTTCTTTTTCTTGTCTTACAAAGTCTCTCTACCACAGACCCTCGCAGCTGGAGTCCAAACAGCAGGGGAGCTAATACACTGTATCTTGTTTTTTAAACTCTGCCAAAATCCATGAATTTGATCTGGAATGACTATGAATCTTTGGAGTTCACTATACTTTACCAAATAAAAAAAAAAAAAAAGAAATAGAACGTTCCCTTGAGAATTCCATATGGAAACACAAAGCTTGCATTATAAAGGATTCTATAAACAAATTATGGTCACACATTTGGACTCAACCATATCCGAACAAAGAACCTTTTCTATCTAAAAAAAAAGCTGATAGATTCGTATACATACATTCAACAGTAGTAGTTGAGCTTTCTCAAGGCAATATCCTGTCACTAGAAAAACTGAACTCAGGCCCATGTTGTAAATTCACAAATAAACATCTCGCGCAATGTCAAATAGAGTTTTTAATTGTAACATGTGTGCGGGGGGGGGGGGGGGTTTCAAAAAAATCCAGGCTTAGGTGGTGAGGTTTAATTTATGTAGGAGCTGTAATAAATATCGCTACAATGATAAGACTTGTACGACACCCAGGAAATGTGGCTTTCTTACAGTAATGTCTAGAGAAGGGTCCGTCCAGTCATTCAATTAATAAACTCTTCTAAACTTTCAGAAAATTAAAAAATTAGATTGAACATTTAGGTGTTAAGAGAAAGAGCAGAGGCATTGATCCAGCAGGTGTTTGGTGGAGCTGTTTGCATATCATGGTTTTCCCTTTTCTACATTGATTGAAGCCCGGAGGTTAAGGAGCTATGTCTTACCTCTGTTTCTAAATCAATGTTTAAATAGCCAGGAATGAACTTCCGAATTCTTACCTTTCACGCAATCTGCGGGAACCACTGTGACAGTTCCCGACTGCTTCCTGCTTCTGTTAAGCAGGAGGCTTAACCGCATTATCGGGCTGATATAGCGTAACAGAAACTGGAAGCAGTCGGGAATTTCAGAGCTGCCCCACTGGATACGCGTGAAAGGTAAGATTTTCAGAAGTGTGTCCTGGCTATCTAAACATTGATTGAAGAAACAGGAGGTAAGTGATAGCTCCTAACCTCCCGGGCTTCTCTCAATGTAGAGAAGGAATAGTCACTATGTCAGTGAACGTTCCTTTAAGGAAGGGAGTTCCAGAGCAGAGGGGGCACAGAGTAAAGTCTGAATGCGGACATGGAAAGAGGTGACCAGAGTGGATGAGAGGAGGGTTATCATTGCAGAGCGGAGGTTGCGTCTGGGACGAATCTGTGGATCAGCTCTGAGATATATGGAGGTTCTGTGTGGATGTGCTTATAGGATAGGCAGGGACGGATTTCTGACTAGGCACGCGAGGCCCGTGCCTCCGGGGGATAGAGGCGCGCGTGTTTTGCTTCTTGTGCCTCTAGTTCCAGACTCCGGTGGCAAGTTGCTCACGCTGACGCAAATGATGTCACGCGCGCGACCGGCGCAGAGCATTACAGACGGCCTCTGCGCTCCCGGCCTTCCCCTACACTGACTGGTCTGGTGTGTGTGGTATCTCATTAGATTAGATTAGATTAGATAGTTAGATAGATCGAGAGCTAGATAGCTAGATGATAGATAGATAGATACGATAGATGATAGATAGATCGATAGATAGATAGATAGTTAGATAGATATAGTAGAAGTAGATAGATCGATAGTCGATAGATAGATAGATAGATAGATAGATAGATAGATAGCTAGATAGATAGATAGATAGATAGATAGATAGATCTAATAGATATAGATAGTGGTAGTAGTAGTAGTAGATAGAGATTAGATGATAGATAGATAGATAGTATAGATAGATAGATAGATAGATAATAGATAGATAGATAGTAGATCGATAGATAGATAGATAATAGATAGCGAGTAGTCTAGATAGATAGATAATAGATAGATGATAGCTAGTAGTATGATAAGATAGAAATAGCATAATAGATATCGAACGATAGATAGATAGATAGATCGTAGATAGATAGATAGATAGATAGATAGATACGATAGATAGATAGATTATAGATGATAGATAGATAGATAGATAGATAGATAGATAGATGATAGATATATAGATGATAGATAGATAGATAGATAGACTAGATAGACTAACGATAGATAGATAGCTGTGTTGTAGGTAGTAGTGATGTGTGATGTAGTGTGTAGTAGATGATAGATGATGTGTGTTACGTAGATTGATTGCGGTTACTGATAGATAGATAGCTAGAGTGTGTGATCGACTAGATAGAGACGACGGATGTGAGCGATTGGCAGAATTGTAGTGATAGCCGCGTAGACGGCATGATATCGATCAGAGTATGTGTAGACTTACAGAGAGAGAGAGAGGGACATTGAGATATATATAGCAGAGAGAGAGAGGACGAGATGAGAGACCTACAATAGAGAGAGGGACAGACAGAGATAGATAGGGGCAGAAGCGATGTAGAAGGTACAAAGAAGGTCTCCCTGGCCAAAGGTGTGGGCAAGTGTCTGACTACAACTGAACAAACAGTAAGTTTAAAATGACCAAATTGCTACCAGTACATATGAATGCCAGTTACTGTGTCTTTGTGTCATTATTTGTGCTCTCTGTCCAACTCTTGAATCTCTATCTCTGTCTGTCTATTTACTGTCTTTCGTCTGTTTTCACTATCAGGCTGTGTGTCTATGTTGTGGTTATCTATCTGTCATTCTGTATCCTTTTGGCATCTCTATTAAGTACTTAGTGGGTGTGGCCTAATTGGGGAGGAGAAGGGGCTTGGCTAAAAATTAAACTGTATATACCAGTCACTCTGTGGGCAAACTGTATTATACCAGTCACTGTGGGCAAACTATTTATACCAGTCACTGTGGGCATGATATATTTATATATTTAATGAATAGTTAAAAGGGGAAGTTCAGCACAAATACATGTTTTTAAGAAAACGAAGTAATTTTTCTGCAGAGGGTGTGGCCATGGGTGTGGCTAGCAGTGGGTGTGGTTAATACTGGGAGGAGCTTTGGGCGGCAAACGATCTGGCCTAACAAGCTCCTGACGCTTAAATCCGGCACTTGCATGATGGGCAACAGTGGACTGACAGAGAGAGGGAGAAGAGAAATGAATGAGCACGCAGCAGAGTTTAGGATGATAAAAGTGGCGCCATTTTTATAACCTGTGCCTAGCGAAGTCATGCCATGATCCTTGGAACTTGTACATGTACAGGAAATGCTATGATATTTTGAAGTCACCTTGAGTTTCATGACCTTTTAAAAGAATCAGCCTGCAGCCTAGTGACTTTACCTGGGTATGAAAATCTTGTGTCACTTTGATTTTGTGGATGATTGGTTAGGCAGTGTCGGAATTTCCCTAGAACATCAAAATGTAACTAAGGTTATGGCCAGGATAAACTGTAATCGAGGAACTGGGTAGGTTAAAAAAATTCTGATTCCCCAGCACTGGCCAGTAATGACGATTGTAACAATATTTGATTAGATGTAAAAGAACATGACCAATCGTTTAAGATCTTGTTTTAGGGATGGCAGCCCAGAGCAACGTTGTGCCAATCTCATCTTCACCCTTTAATCCAAAAGACGCAACAGGAAAAAGACAAGAATGGATGATGTAAGTAGTGTCCGTGATGACATCAAGACATAAATTCAAATCTTTGTGCTCCCAGAGGGGGAAACAACATGAAAACTATTTCACAATGAATGGACCAAGAGAAGATGACAAGGCGGTTGCCAGGAAACTGTAGCCTCTGGAAGTTCTGGAGATAATTAATGTTTTACTGTAAAAGACACAAATACACTTAATACAAGTGTATGAAGCATAGAAAAAGTGGACACACTCAACATGAATGCCATTTTTGTTTTACCCTAATCCCCTGCAAAACGCAAGGCACAAATGCAAGTAAAAGCGGATTAAGTGGACACAAGCGGATGGCACAAACGCACAAAAACACACACTGCAATTTTTTGTCTAAAGCTGGCCTTTAGGAGGAAGTAAAAGGTATTAATCTGGTTTGCCAAGTGGAAGAATCATAAGCAGCCCAGGACATGCTGATTTGGAGAGGCAGCAAGTTTCAAGGTCAATGTTTGAGTCA
Organism: Hymenochirus boettgeri; assembly: GCA_019447015.1. Classification (NCBI taxonomy): domain Eukaryota; kingdom Metazoa; phylum Chordata; class Amphibia; order Anura; family Pipidae; genus Hymenochirus; species Hymenochirus boettgeri. The sequence goes on along the minus strand of CM033474.1, from coordinate 100,754,543 downwards.
AGGTCAAGAGCAGGAAGACAGTCTGCAAGGAAAGAAACAGGCACAGGAACACCAGAAAACGGGTCATGGTACAGGAGTGAGGCACAGGATTTATATATTCTGTATTTATATAATGAACAAGCACAGTATCTAGGCACACTAATCTATAGAAACAGGCACCTTAGCATGGTACAGAATTAGGGTGAGGCCACACTGCAACGCACAGGAATCGCGCACAAAATCGCGAGCGTTATCGCACGCGATGTGTGCGTGTTCTTGCGCGTTTCGCGCTCACGTTCGCGTTTTGCGCATGCGTTTCATCTTTTCACGTATGGACACGCATGCGTTAACGCACCAAAATGGTGAACGCATGCGTTACCATAACGTACGGACGCGGAATCGCATGCGCATCGGAATGCGGGAATTTTTGCGTTCCGCGATTTCCATTTTAGCGAAAATCGCGGGCGCAAAGCGCGAAAAACGCGCTAGTGTGGCCTAGCCCTTAGAGATGGACTAGAACTCGATTCAAACGGACTCGACTTCTTGAACTATCCGGACCGGATTTCTGGACTTCGAACTTTCGATAATAATTGAATTCGAAACGATCTTTGAATGGTTTATGGGATAATTATCGAATGTTCGAATCGTTTATGGATAATTATCAAGTTCGATTCGTTTATGGGATAAGTATCCAATGTTCGAATCGTTATGGGATAATTATCGAATTTTTCGAATCGTTTATGGGATAATTATCAAATGTTCGATTCGTTTATGGGATAAGTATCCAATGTTCGAATCGTTTATGGGATAAGTATCGAATGTTCGATTCGTTTATGGGATAATCTCCAATGTTCGAATCGTTTAGGGATAATTATCGAATGTTCGAATCGTTTATGGGATAATTATCAAATGTTCGATTCGTTTATGATAAGTATCCAATGTTCGATCGTTTATAGGGATAAGTATCGATGTTCGAATCGTTTATGGGATATTATATCGAATGTTCGATTCGTTTATGAATAATATCGAATGTCGATTCGTTATGGATAATTATCCAATGTTAGAATCGTTTAGGGGATATTATCGAATGTTTCGATTCGTTTATGGAATAATTAGCCAATGTTCGAATCGTTTATGGGATAATTATCCAATGTTCGACTCGTTTATGGGATAATTATCGAATGTTCGATCGTTATGGATATTTCATGTTCGTCGTTATGGGATAATTATCCAATGTTAGAATCGTTTATGGATAATTATCGAATGTTCGATTCGTTTTGGGATAATTATCCAATGTTAGAATCGTTATGGGATAATTATCGAATGTTCGATTCGTTTATTATGGGATAATTATCGAATGTTCGAATCGTTTATGGGATAATTATCGAATGTTCGAATCGTTTATGATAATTATCGAATGTTCGAATCGTTTATTATGGGATAAATGCGAATGTTCGAATCGTTATGGGATAATTATCGAATGTTCGAATCGTTTATGGATAATTATCGCATGTTCGATTCCTTTATGGGATATTATCGAATGTTCGAATCGTTTATGGGATAATTATCGAATGTTCGATTCCTTTATGGGATAATTATCGAATTGTTCGAATCGTTTATGGGATAATATCGAATGTTCGAATCGTTTATGGGATAATTATCAAATGTTCGATTCCTTTATGGGATAATTATCGAATGTTCGAATCGTTTATGGGATAATTATCGAATGTTCGAATCGTTTTATGGGATAATTATCATGTTCAATCGTTTATGGGATATATCGAATGTTCGAATCTTTATGGATAATTATCGAATGTTCGAATCTTATGGGATAATTATCGAAAATGTTCGATTCGTTTATGGGATAATTATCCAATGTTCAAATTGTTTATGGGAGTTTTGGAAAGTCCTGGATATTGAACATGTTCCCCAGACCATTTCCCAGGTCCCCCAGCCATTTACATTAAGTTACCATTGATATTTAATTGTATTTCATTAGAACTTTTCAAACTATTTACTCCTATTGACTTAATAATGGGTCCGTTTTCGAACTTTCGAACTTTCGATATAGTTCAAAAGTTCAAAAACGACCGAACTTTCAGAAGTTGTCCATCTTTACACAGAATTTGGATACAGGAACAGGTACAGGAGCACGGCACGATTCTATATTCATCTATCATCTATCTATATCTATTATCTCTATCATCTCCATATGCTATCTTTATTACTGCCCTGCCTATCTATCTGGACGAAATATGATAGATAGATTAGATAGAGAGATAGATAGATAGACAGATGGAGATCAGATAGATAGAACGATGAGATTATCGTATCTTCATCTGTCGTGTCGATCATCTATCTATCTATCTATCTATCAGTCAGATAGGCAAGATAGTGTGGAGATACATGTAGACAGATGGAGCGAAGAAGAGAGATGAGATGAGGAGAGAAGAAGATAGCTGAGCTATAGCTGGGGGGGAGCAAGAGAGACCAACTGGACGAGGGAAGGGTATTGATACAACAGAAACCAGGCCTGGAGAATGGAGAACCGCACAAGCCAGCGAGCGATGCGGAGGAGCGAGCGAGCGAGCGATCTGAGCGAGCGAGCGGAGCGAGCGAGCGAGCGAGCGAGCGAGGTATCTACGATCGATGATGATCATGCTGAGTCTAGCTATTGGGCATGCGAGGACTGATCTGACGCTACGAGAATCGAGCGCGAGCTGAGCTAGCTGAGCTATGCTGATGCTAGCGATTCTGACGACTATAGATGCGATGCAGAGCTGATGCACTTATGATGGCGCGCTGACGACGACGAGGTAATGAGAGATAGATAGATAGGAAGAGAGACGAGTATGGAGAGAAGATAGAAAGAAAGAGAGATTAACTGACCAGACGCGCATGAGTGCCTGACTGAGCTATGCAGCAGAGAGGCGAGAGGATGTGAGAGAGAGGGAAGACGAGAGACAGAGGGAGAGAGAGAGAGAGAGAGAGATAGAGGGAGAGAGTAAGAGAGAGAAGCGAGCGAGTAGCGGGGGGAGGCAAGGAGAGGCAACGAAGGACGGACAGGGGAAGGGAAGACAACAGAGAACCAGGACCCGGGAGGAAGGAGAACCACAGGCAGCGAAGCAGCGAGTCGAGGCGAAGAGCGAGGAGCATGAGCGAGCGAGCGAGCGAGCGAGCGAGTGGCGACGATCGAGCGAGCGAGGCGAGCGAGAGACGTCAGCGAGCGATGTCATCGAGACGAGCGAGCGAGCGAGCGAGCGAGCGAGGACGAGTTCTTCACACGTATCTACTACGAAGCGTAGTCTAGTAGCACTATCTATCTTCTATCTATCTATCTATCTATCTATCTATCCATATCTATCTATCTCCATATTATCTTTATTATCTGCCTGCCTATCTATCTGACAGATAGATGATATGATAGATAGATAGAAGATAGATAGATAGAAAGATAGATTATCTATATTCATCTGTCTGTCTATCTATCTATCTATCATATTATCTGTCAGATATAGGCAGGCAGCAGATAAAGATAGATATGGAGATGAAAGATAGATAGATGATAGAAAGATAGTTATCTACTATCGTCTGTCTGTCTGTCAATCTCCATATCTATCTTTAGTTTCTGCCTGCCTATCTATCTGACAGATAGATAGATGATAGAAGATAGATATGGAGATGATAGAAAGATAGCTTATTATCTATCTATGCATCAATCTTATTAGCTATCATTATCTATCTATTCCATCAATCTTATTAGCTCTCATTATTATCTATTCCATATCTATGGCTCTGCCTGCCGATATGATATGATGATATCTATCTATCATATTATCTGTCAGATAAATAGGCAGGCCAGATAAGATAGATAGATTAGATAGCTATCTTAGCATTAAGATTGATGGATAGATAGATTATCTTTCTGATCATTTCCATATGCTATCCATCTTACAGTTTAATCGTAAGGTATTAATGGCTGTTTCGTTACACCTTACTTATCCTGACATAGATTATTGAGTGACATTTTTATGTGCCCATTTGTAGCCTTTGTGCCCGTGTTGTTGCCCCGGAAAGATACTGGAGGGGAGCCGCAGAAGGGATGTTGGGATATCCCACCGCCTTTTGGGGGAGGGCATCAGGCAGGCATAGAGCAGATGAAGAGGCCTGTGGGGGAATGCGCGTGTGGAAGAGTGAACGGTGACCAGGAAGTGAGTGGACAGTTTGGGGCTGAGAGCAAGCCATGGGAGAGCTGAGACCATGAGCTGGGTACCGGCGGACGGGGCGGGAGGAGGCCGGGAGACGGGGGGAAGAGAGGGGCGCAGGCACGGGGGAAGCGGAAAGCAGGCGCCAAGGGGAGCAGAGCCCACGTGTCGAGGAACGCAGGGCAGGAGGCTGGATGCTGAAGGGAGGGAAGAAAGTCAAACTGTGAAAAAGACCCCCCCAACCCACCCATACCTGGACCACCACCTACTTCCAACGGTGGGCAGTCCCCCGTACCAAAGGCAACCTAGCCCCCGTCCACAATCGCCCAGCTCACGGCATTTGTCAACTCCAGTGAGCCTCAACATCCCCCACACCAACTGACCTACCCACGGCCCAAGCGCCACCGAACCCACCCACCCCCCCCGTCCACCAGGCCCTCCCCCACCAACCCACTCCCAGACACCACTGCGAACCCAACTCCCCCCGCTCCCCCCCCCCCCACAATATCCCCAGACACCCCGCCACCCATCCCGACCAGACCCCCCTGCACCCACCACCACAAACACCCCCCACCACCCACCCCCGTAAACCCCACACTCACACATCAAGCGGGCACCCACCAAACCACACAAACACAACAAAAGAAAAGCAATGCAGCAGTGTTTAATAATGCTTAACAGAACCTGAGAAGCACTAATAGGATGCAGGGCAGGATTGTCAATAATGTGAAGATCAGTAGGTTCCTGTAGATATGCTGGGGTAGTTTATTTCCTAAGGTTCGTTTGAGGTCTCTTCTTTGCAGGTTATAAGCTTAGGCTGAGGCCACTAACAAGCATCAAAGCTTTCTGTGATTGCTTTGCTTTTGCACCCGTTTTTCGCTATATTTTAAAGCGAAGTGCAAGCAATTGCGTGAAAAAAAGCTTGTTGCAAAACGCAACAACGGACGCTCAATCGATGTGCATCGGAAATCAAAGGAACGTTTCGCGTTCCGTGATTCCATTTTAGCGAAAATCGCGGACGCGAGTGCAAAACGCGCTAGTGTGGCCTAGCCCTTAAGTCATATTCTGTGAATGTTTAGCACACAATCCTGTCAAAAAGTAAATAGCATTTCAACCTTGGTGGCTTATGCAGAAGGAAATCCATTTGGTTTTTGTGAGTACCGTAATCACACAAATTAAGTAATAGGCGATACAACATATTTTAGTGCGCACTCCGATTGTGCGTTGTTAAAAGCGCTGTCTGTTGACACACCATTATAAACCCCTGTTGACACACCATTATTAAACACCAGTCTGACACACCCTTATTAAACTAAGAATAAGTTCTGAAACCAACCTATGCTGACAGGAGTGTTTAAAATTAGTGATATATTTAATTCAAACTGAAAGACATAGTGTCCCAAAGCATTTCAGAGGCCTTAATCTCCTTCCTCAGGTTGTGTCTGACCAGGACTCCATCAATTTCAATAATTTAGTTAGCACCATGTAAGGCCAACAGGTTATTGTACGGTTGCAGGTTAAGCCAGTTTGTAGAATCATGTTTGTTTATGGTTTCCAGGTTCGAATCCTATTTAAACCCATTTTTGTCATATAGACTTCTGTGTCGTCTTTATTTTTTGTTTAAAAAGGCAGTTATCTTTTAGGCTACATTCCCAGTAGGAATCACAAATAGGCATGGGTGGCACTCCAAACTGTAAATTTTATTTAATACAGACCAAACATCTCACACGTTTCGGGGGTACGTGCCCCCTCCTCACCTGAGGAAGGGGGCACGTACCCCCAAACGTTGTGAGATGTTTGGTCTGTATTGAATAAAAATTTACAGTTTGGAGTGCCACCCATGCCTATTTGTGATTCCTGAAGTAGGAATATCCATTGAGGGTTGGGATTGTTTGGAGGAGTGAGCACCCCACACTTAGGACGGTGCAGAGGACAACTATTGTTCTTCCGTACATTCCCAGTAGCCTAGCTTTAACACAAGTGAAGAGTCGTCTTGCCATGTAGGGCATGTCCCCCCCTGTATCACATATCGGTGTCAATTATTTTCAGTCACTGCTATGCGGTTCCACACAAAACTGATGCATGTCTTGCGTGTTTTTATTAATGCACTACATCGCAGCAGTCAAGTGTGAACTGTACTTTCACTTCGTTGCCTATACATTTAGGTGCAATTTTCCGCAAGAAATCACACTAAAGCAGCCTAGTGTGAGCCTTAGACTGAGTACACACATGGCGATTTTTCGGTCAAACCAACCAATATTTCGTATGTCGGTCGGCTGTCACCATCAGCGATGTCTGTCAGTAAAAACGAGCGATGCATCAGCTTCTCCTATGGACGCGAACAGACCCGTTGCGGCAAACTGTCGACTGACGTGATTTTGCTCAACTGACAGCAATTCGTTCTCGCTTGTGGCGAAAGCTGTTGGATTAAAAATTTGGTGTGTAACCAGCTTAATTAATTAGGGCAGTTTTCTTACGCTGGGTATACGAGGGGACAATTTGGTCCCGACCAAGCACTCGGCGACCCAAGCCACCTGAGCTTGGTCACACCATATCAGACGAACGGGCGATCGGCCCTGTCCCTATGTGAACTGCACGATCAGTCACGCAAATCGTGACTGCTCGGTCAGGATAAATAGTACTTGTCCTCTTGTTGTATGCCTAGCTTAAAAGCCTCTATTTTTGCTTACAATAATAATAATAAAAATAAAAGGGTTTGTTGGTGGATGGTGGTGAATTGATTTGGTGATGATGGGATTGTCATAGATTGGTTGCAATGATGGGGATTGTTGGTGGATTTGTGATTGATTGGTGGTAGAATTGATGGTGGATTGTGGTAGATTAATGGTGGATTGATGGTAGATTGTGCCCACTGCACAGGGAAATCTTCAACAGTTTCAGTTTGAAAACTACAGAAGGTTGATTTGGTAGATGGGGGTCGATGGAAAATTTCTATCTTGCCAGATCAGGTTTTTTCGATAGACTGATCGATATCACAGCATCGGTCTATCAAAAACCCAGAAAAGTGTCTTCGATAATCGATTCGATTTGATATATCGATGCGGTGTATGCCTACTTACACACAACAGAGTAGTGCATATACTGTAAAGCTCGGTACACACAGTACCAATAAACCCCAATACGTTGGATCCAACAGTATCAGGGCTTTATCGACTGTTGTGCGATTTTCCGAACGAGCGTGCGGACCGCTGAATGCAGGATCCTGTCTGTCACTCTTTCATAAATGTGTGGGTACCCAAATTAGTCACTATAAAAGTACTGATGCGACTGTCTGTGATTGCAGGCAAAAGGGTCTTCCATATTGTGGCATAGCCACCATCATCGTGTGACAGGGTCAATCACACTTCCAATACAAATGAACTTCTAGGCCATCTGGTTAAAGGGGCCCATACACGATGCAAGAAATGGTCGATGATACTACCGACCAGATTTAAATTGAAAACTATTGTTGTACAATCGGACATAAACGTACAAGATAAAATGGTTGGGAATTGCTGTGTACAATCTGACATTAATAGGCCAGTATGATTGTATAAGATTGTGTAAATTGTTGCAGAAATAGATTGTGCTGCTAGAAGCAACCAATTCACATATAGGGCAGATTTCATCATTACCCATAGTGTAATGTGGGTGGAAATGACGAACGTTACAAAGCACATTTTGGGGTTGAGGTCTCAAATGGTAATGAAGAATGAAGTAATTTGGATTGTGTTTGCTGGTTTTTCTTTCATATTTTAATTTGAACAAATCTGCTGTGTGTTCATACATCAATTAATGCACCTATTGTTGTCATGTGTACCGCATCACAACATTGGCCATCAAAATATACACTCTATGTCTCACAACTTCCAGACTGTGAGCTCTGCTTTTACCAGGGAAGTTGCTTATTTAACACTCTAGGATCGAGTTGGAAGACATTTGTTGGACGATCATCCATACACATAAACAATTTAGTTCTCAATTTAATTGACACCAGACTTTATCTAGACCATTCTAACGAAACAATTGATGTACAATTGTGGAGTTTGGACGACGATTGTACAACAAAATTGCAATTGTGTATGGGGCACCTTTAAGGTGACCATAATTAGGCTGATTTTATGTACAATCCAAACATACATCTGACATTTCATCGATGCGCCAAAAATTGTACATTTTCCCATTCTTATCAAACAACATTAGATCGTTAAAATCGATCGTAATTTCGGCGGGGAAAGTCGGGTTTTTAAGTCGATGGTAAAATGATTGTAGTGTTTCTTAAAGTTCGATTAAAAATGTGAATGAAACTTAACAATGGACGACATTCAACTTAATCACAAAACAAATTGAATGTGTCGAAAATAGTATTGTACATCTGGGTACAATAAACATTGTACCATGTCTATCAAAATATCGAGTCAGTTTTAAGATGTAATACGATCGTAATAGTGTATGGCCACTTTAACACAATAGTTACATATTCCATCTAGTTTGAGGATGGGAGGAGGGGCATGATTGTCCCTTCGTTGAGGTGAAGATAACCCTAAGGGGGAGGTGGGGGTCTGTTAAAGTTAATAGATGTTCCTTCAAATTTTGTCAACAGAGCACCAATATCAATTGCCACAAGGATGGGACAAGGCCTGCTTAAGTGCCAGACACATGTACGATCGTAATTACGATCGTAAACGACCGTTTTTGATGGGACAGTGTAAATGTTTAATTGACTAAGCCGTACCATCACCATATTGTTCGAAATCTCAATGTTTTTTGTGAATGTCGTCCATTGTGAGGTTGCATTACATTACATTTTAATTCGGAACTTTTAATCAGAAATCCACTAAAATCAGTACCAACGACTAAAAAAAGACTTTCACTGATTGTAATACGATCGAATTACAATCTAATATGCATATTAGATCGTGAAAAATGGTAAAAATTTTGGCCAAATCAATGGAAATGTCTGATTGGTATGGCTTAAGTGTTCCATTTGGTTTGCAGCCCTTGAGGAGTTTTTGACTGTCCTTGTCCAGTGCATCAAGGGTTTGTACATCATCAGTGTGCACACCTCAGGGACTCCAGAGTATGCTATCCATTGGCTGGCTGTGTGGTTCGGGAAGGTGATACTGGCACATTACTGTACTAATGAAAATTCAGCGTATGTAGAATGAAGTTACAGCACTAGGGACGCTTGTAATAAGACAGGAGGGGTATGAACCATAATAGCATTCATTGTTAGGTAAAGGGAGCATCTTGAAGTTATAGTTATAAACGTGCAAATGATCAGTTAAGCATTCTAGACCATCAAAATTCAGAATCCCGGCTCCAGATATATAATAGTGTGCATACACGAGGGGCCTTTTTTTTTAAAAACTTTTAGTAATGTAAGTGCTAAGCCAGAAAAAAAGCCCGCAGTAACTAAATTATATTTGATCTGAATGCGCACTTAATCAGCAGCAATCCTCTGTAAGACATTTTGTTGTAGTATTTCTGAGGCACTGATTATTTCCTATTTAGATAAGTGAAAGCAGGGTGTCCTGCACTCTGCCTTGATTTAATGATGACATACAGAGCCCACAAATTCAGTGATATATTAATTCAACATTCAAATATAGTGTCACACATGTATTAAATGTCACATTAAAATATCACTAAAAGTGTGTGGCCCTGATTATCACTTATACGGCACGTGTATGGAGCGCCACATCCTCCTTTAGCAAAAATGGAGCTGGGAAACAGGGGCCCCTTTATTCCATGAATATTATATTACAGCAGGAAATTATATTGAACAACCGGAACCTTTTTGGTGTTATGTTTAATAGGGCTATTGAAAATACATTTACCAGCAGAAATCAAAACAAACTCATAAAAAGGCAATAAGTTAGTGATATGCCATAAATTTAAAAGCTTCCATGCTTTTGCATCTCTATTAGTCAGGGGTTTCAAAACGGTTTCTTGTGACCATCTACCACTACACTAGTAGGCTAGGACGCATATGTCACAGCCAATGATTGACGCAGTTCCCCCATTCGCACATGATCACAAGAACCCAAGAAACAAGTTTTGATACACCATGAAGAAAGAGGTGCCACAGCCAGCTAAATCAGCAGTATAGAAAAGCAGTTCTGCATCAATCTGTGCAAATGTCAGCTGATTTCGTCATAATTCGATTCAATTTAACTTTTCATGTCAATAGAGGGACGTGTCAAACAAAAATACAACTCAAAAATTAAAAAAATGAACACACATTATTTGTAAAATGCTGTCAAACTTTAAATCATGCCCTTTGTGTTTGTAGATGGCGTACACCCTTAGCACCTCTTGAATGTCTCAACCAAAAAGGTAAGAGGGGTATTTTGAAAAAGAAATATTTTCATTAGTCAAAAACATGTAAGATAAAAAAATTAAAAAAGAGTGAAATATACACTTCTTTATAAAAAAGCATTAATAAGATTTGCACCCTTGAAATACAGCTGGTATGTAGTTTAGATACTACGTATAGCCTCCCAAGCAGTTCCCTACCCATTCACTAGCCTGACAGGCCAACCAATGGGGAGGAAACACACTTTATAAAATGGGCATACACCCATAGGCAGTGCATCACAGAATCGCTGGTCATAGGAAAAGGGGCATGACTAGTAGGTAAATACAAACTACCTGATTCCTACTGCCAAAAGGAGGCAAGTAAATTTTAGTGTTTGTTCTTTAAAAATGGATTTAGAAACCTAAGTGGTGCCTTTAACTAGATTTAATTTATGGCATTGATGTGTTTCTTGCAATTCTAAATAATCGAAGATACTCAGTTATTGGATTTTTTATTGATAATTAAACTTGTTTCTATTAATGGTTTCTGTTTATTAGGATTGTATTGCATTTGCGGAAACCTTACATAAAAGAATTGCAATTCTGTTAAGTGAATAAGATCTGAAGTGTCAAATCCTCGTCTAGTAGATTTACTGCATAAATTGATTTCGTGTGAAACCTGCCTAATTATCTACTGCAGGTTTTTCCCTTTGGGAAACTCTCTATTTGCATGTGGTTTCAAATAACTACTTTAAGAAAATTCTATACTGATTCTAATGTGATGGAAAGTTATCTTTTAAATTTAGTCCATTCCCTTGAAAAATATAAATGGGTAAGGTTTGAAAAGCAATTTTATATCCACCTGCTTTAAGGCTTGAAAAATAATTGCTTTCAAATAACTGGTAAAGCCAAATTATCCCTGTAAATCACCAATCTAATTTCTACCACCACATTTAGAAACATTGTGGATTCTTTTACAACTATAATAAAAATGAGTTTGTTCTATTTAGCCATTCAATACCTCTAGAGCTCTGAAGTACCGTATATACTCGAGTATAAACCGAGATTTTCAGGCTTTAAATAAAGCTGAAAAATCTACCTAGGTTATACTCGATCAATGTTCCCCTACCTTGTTCGGGCAGCCGGCACCGCAATCTCGACTCCAACCGCCTCGCGCATCGGATGATGTCACTACCTGGCGCCGCAAGTGAGGGGACGAGAGGATGCGGACTCGCGCGGGCTGCCCGGACAGGTAGGAGAAACATTGACTTGAACAGGGAACACTTAAGGGGCAAAATAAATACAAATAGAGTAAAAACATTCATGTATTGTGCATACAGATGCACAAATAAAGAAGGTTTTACTTATTTGTAAGTATTGCAACTTAAGATGTTTGAAAACTACAACTCCAGCAATAAAGCATGTGCGAGTTGTTGAGTTTCCAAAATACTTTGTGGCAAATACTACCCCCTCGCGTTTTATTACTCGCGTCAGGTGGTCTTCGCATCCTTTTTTACTAAAACTAGGTACCTCGGTTTATACTCGGGGTTTATGACTTGAGTAATATACGGTAATATTGAAAAATTACCAATGTTTTGTTCAGATTTTATAAAAGAAAACTACTGGTCTCTATACAAGCCCCCACCCCCTTTTTTTAATTTATTATTTATAAAAAGTGCACTTAATACCTATGAAATGACCCCCAGGACCATGCTTCTATCTGTAGTCATAGTCTATCTAAAGTTACAGCTTGTATAGAGGGTGGGTTTCTAGCTTGCACATGAGCATGTCCAGTTGTATCCATACTGCTGCAACAGCATCATCTGCATGCATCACAAATCCGCCCCCAACTTTTCAAGGCGTATTATACTTCCAACACATTATTAGATTTAAACAATTCCAAGCTGAAATCTCAGAATCTGATTTAAGATCAACAGCATTTACAGGGAAAGACTTGACACTCCAAAATAGGCAGCTAATTGCGTCCTAATACTGGAGAAACTCGAGGAGCTGATTTAACACTAATTGGATGGGGCTGAAATGAGCGATTGCAGGAAGAGGATTTGTTAACTGCTGCCTATTACGCGTTACACAGGAGCGCGCCCTGTGCAGCAATGTTTGTTTGCTCATGTTAGGGACCCCGCATGGAAAGTCTATAGAAAAGCGACACAAGCGGAAACCAAGCACCCCCCAAAAAACACACAAGACCTCCACCTAAAAAGCACACCACATCACGGTTGTAAAAGAAAAGGATTACGTTTATTGTTCACTCTTAAATAAAGACTAACCTATGGACAACTAAATCAATAACCATGAATCTATCACAAACTATCAAAAGCAACCCCTATAACACTTTCCCCTCCATGGCCCCCCACTACCAAAACACCCCTCACAACAAACCGGGCGTACCCGGATGAAAGGAAATACCCCAAGTTTTCTTTCTTTCATCGGGGATGCCAGTTTTCACGTGTTTGCGTTCGCGTCCGCCGATCTTCACTAACATGAAAATTCACGTAATGCTAAAAATTCCTGCGATTTTGATGCTGATGGATGCGCGTCCATTCGCGTTTTGACGATGAAGATTTTTGCGCATAGCTTGCGTTTTGCTTTTGTGCATACACCAAAATACGCGCGGCTTGACGCACAGAAAAGTGGTGCGCTTTACTTTTTACTTTTACAACCGTGATGTGGGTAGTGTTTTTATGGGAGGTCTTGTGTGTTTTGGGAGCTGGTTTCTGTTATCGATTTTCTAGTGGTAATATACCATCCCTTAGCACAACCGATTTTGGGTGGTCCAGGTGGTTATTTTTAGTGAGGGTGCATCTTTATATCCCTCCATATTAGCAGTGTTCTCCCAGAAGTTATAGGGTCAGGGATGTCTAACTTTCGTCCACTAGATGTTTGAAAAATAACCTCCGCATTCACTGGTTGTAGAATGCAGGAGTTGAGTTCGTAACCATCTGCAGGGAACCCATGTAACATAGCAGCACAAGCACATGTGACACCCTTTGTGGCTTGGAGATCTTGGAAAAGGTAGTTAACATGCAAAATTCTTGCAGGTAAAAAAGGGGTCTGGATGAGAGTTTTGGATGGGAGTTTTTATGACTATTTGGCACATCCTATTAAACCTACTTCTAAATCTTTTAAATACAAGTGTTCCTCAAGAATTTTTTCCAGCGGGTGGCATGAAAAGTAGCAGGTGGGCCGCCCGCGCTAAAAGGACCCTAGGCAGAACATGTATTAGTATGGAAAGTCTATACAGGGGTTCTTAGGATAGCTGTGAATGGGAGAAAGCATTATGCTACGGTAGGCGTAATACAGGTATTAAGGTTGAATCAAGACATTATGTATTCAAGTCCAACCCTATCACCCTTTTTTCTTTTTTTTTTTTTAACCTACATAACAGTATCCACGAGGAAAAAAAAACCAGCTAAAAAGGGGGAAAATTCCTTCTGGTATTACTGATACCAGTAATTTCAATACGCGCTAGCTAGTAGCCAATTTGTTTTGCGCTACATAAGTTAGCGCAAAAAAAAACAAACATGATTTCCAATAGTGCTGTTACCTTGCGTCCTTACTGCCTCGTTCCCGTGATGAGAAGATCCACGCTAGAGGTCTACTGCCATTGTGATAAATCGGAGCAGGGAATGCGGAGGGCGGGGGTACGTATTACATCTCCCACAGAATTTTATGAATACTCCTCGCTATAAATGTAGGAACACTGGAGATATTTCACCAGTGTTATGAAACACTCCGTTATCTGAAATTGTATACCTTTCCTAATGAGTACCCTTTATTTGTTGTTTAAGCAAAGTCTCACCATGGCAAACCCACGGGGCACTCCGTGTTTCCCACAAGCCAAAAAGACATACTGAGTAAGGGTGTATGTGTCAAATGATGTGGCTTTAGAGGGATAAGCTCTTGGGGGCAGGGTGCTGATGTGAATGTAATTGTAAAGTGTTACGGAAGTGTGCCGCTATATAAATTCCCACAATTAATAATAATAAATGTGACAATGCCTCTTTAAACACCCAGGAGAAACCAAACCTATGGAAGCATTGTTGTCACATGTGGTTATGTAAAGATCAAATAATTTCAGAAAATACAAATCAGATTGAATCAAATACAAGAAAATATGAGTGTGGTGTTGTTTTACCCAAGGGAAACAATGACTTATTATTCATAATTGAACTTATTGCTAGTCTGGCTCAGAGGGGTTAGAGAAAGTTCTCAGGTGAGAGCTTAAAATGTAGAGCCGGGGCTGTACACTACTGTATTAGATTGATTAAATGTTCAATCTTGATCGGGCTGCAACAATGTACTAACTCATGACATCCCCCACCTGGACCATTTATTTTGATTCATTTTTGAACATTGCAGGAACGTGCGGAAGGAAACAACAGTATAAATCGTTCTAGATTTATTGGTATGAATGTAATTAAACTTTGTTGAGGCAAGTCTGTCACCAAAGTCAAAATGATATAACCCAGGAGGACCACACATCCCCCAAAGGGACTACGATGACTGAATGGAGATATTGCTATTGGTCACAGCTTTGTGACAGGCAGGTCATGACCATGTCTTCCCCCGAGCTGTCTCTCGGAGTTGTGCGAGCTTGCAAGAGCTCATAATGCGGTCTGAGAGGCGATGAACCTTCTGGATGGGGGCATCAAGGTATGAGGAGGAATATCTCCAGTAAAGGATGTCAGGGAAACAAGAAAGCATCACGGGCTTTGGGGGTTGAGTGGCGTCTCTGGGTTTGTATATAAAAAAAGTGTGCGGTGGTTGGAATTTTTTGTTAATGTGACAAGTCGGTAAGAAACTGTTAGTCATGAACAATAAATCAAGTGCTCACAGGGAGGAAGGGGTGGAGGTTTTACAAATGCCAAGAATTCCCTTCTTGGGTCATCAGGGAAAATGTAAGGGGAGGTGTCATTTGAAAGGAGATTAATACAATAGAGGCAAGATAACGACATGAAAAGTCTATGGAGATATCAGTAGATCAAGGGCATCAGTAGTTTTTGAAGGATGTTTCATAGTCATCCTTACTGGCTTTCTCAAAAGGCTTTCTCCTCCGCGCCTCCACCTGCTGAGGAGGAGGGGAAATGAATCTCCCATATGCAGTTGGAGAAGGGCTGTGGTCTATGGGGCATGTTTTGGTTATGGGGGATTTTAACTACCCTTACTTAGATTGGAGTAGGGGAACTGCCAGACACCTCCTCAAAATGTTTAAAGTTCTTAAATTTCCTATATGAGCATTTGCTTTTACAGATGGTAAAAGTTCCTACTAGACAGATGACGTTGTTGGATCTGTGATAATCTAAAATCTGAGCTCATTTTGGAATAAGGTAATGGAAAGCTTAGGGGAATAGTGATCATGATATGAGTATGTCATTTATCTAAGTTGCAAAAACTTAAGGGCACTAGGTTAACAAAAAACTTTTTTTAACTTTAGGAAAGCCAATTGTATGCTGTTTAAAGGGGGACTTCCTTACTCCTGCTTATAGACTGGGGGGAATTGTTTCTAGTAAAGATACTAAGCAGATTGTGGACCACTTTTAAAGGGATTTAAATATACATTTCTAATTTGTACCTTTAGGGAATAAGTTGTACAAAAAATTAGATCCCGTTCTGCATGGCTTAATGCCTCAGGTAAAAAGGTAAAAGGGAAATGGAAAAAAAAAGAAAAAGGCCTTTTACAATTTTTTGGAAACGGGGGGGGAATTTTTGAAATCAGAGTGAACAGAACAGTCTTAGAGGGAGTTAATAAAAGCTGTAATAAGTGTGCAGAAAGGCAATGTGATGAAACTAGCTAAAATAGAAAATGAAATATGGATAATTTTCATCCGAACAAAGCAAGTCTAACCCCCAACTGTTTTTTAAGTATATAAATGGTAAAAAGGATGAGGACTAAAGAATGTGGAACAATTATCAAATGGGGCTAGATGGTTATAGGGGATTTTGACAATAAGGCTATCTGCCTAAACCATTTTTACATGGTTTTCACTATAGAGAATCATAATCCCTACAAGCAGAGATTGTAATAATATGCAGGGGGAGAAGAAATGAGGAGTATTCACATTGGCTGATGGAGGATATGGTACGGAAACCATTAGACAAGGTAAATTCAATAAAGCCCCAGGACCAGATGGATTTGCCATCCCCCCAGATTGTGAAAGAGCTAGTTCAGGTCTATTAGACCACTGTTCTCCTCTTTTCAGATCACTTTGGTCTGGGGATTTGGAGACATGGATTGTAATACAATATTCAAAAAAAGGGGTAGTCGTCACAGCTGGTAACAGACATGTAACGGACTAAATCAGTGGTGGGAAGGTGCAGAAACTTGTTACGGGATCATACCTTGAATGTGTCTCCAGAAATGGATCTGTTTAGTGTAGTCAGCATGGATTATGAGAAATAGATCATGCCGACAAATTAATGGTTTTATAAGACGTGAGAAAGGAATTAGATTCAGGCCAAAAAGCAGTGGGATATGGTTATACTGGATTTTGACGAAAAGCTTTTGACTACAGTGCACAATAGGCGACTAATGTATAAACTAGGACTGTTGGACCTAGAGAAAACATTGTTTTCATGGAAAGAATTTGTTATTGGATCGCAAACAGAGAGTGGTGGGTAAATGGAGCTAGCTACCTCTATGTGGGCTAAAGTTTTAGTTTAGTTACCTCAGGGTTCTGTACTGGGCCGATTCTTTTTAAATTTTCTGGGTTTTATATAAATTACTTAGAAGGGGGCATTGAGAGGCAAGGGGTCTCTGTGTTGCTGATGATAATAAAACGATTGCAGAGCTGTGGAAAAACTCCAATGATGTGCAAGTGCTGCAAGAGACATGATAGGAGTATCAAAAATGGGCAGCAAGATGGCAGATGAGATTCAATGTTGATAAATGTAAGGTTGATGCATTTGGGATGTAATAATCCCTGTGCAACATACACCATAAAAAACTCTGTGTGTTTATCGTGCATCTGTCATGGAAAAAGATTTGGGGGTTCTGGTAGATAAACAAACTTAGCTGAGCAAACAATGGACAGGCAGCCACAGCTAGAGCTAGCAACATTGTGTTGTCTTAAAGAGAGGAATAAATAGATTAAAGGAGAGAAAAATATTCCCCACTATTACAAGGCACTGGTAAGGCCTTCATTTGGAATATGCGGTGCAGTTTTGCGAATCCCTATACAAAAGGGAAACATCTTGGGGAAAATGGAAGCAGTGCAGGAGAAAGGGCAACTAAAATTTAATAAGGGGAATGGAGGGGGCCTTTAAAATATGCAGGCAGAGATTAGACAAGTTAGGGCTTGTTTACATTGGAAGAAGAGACGTTTTGCGTGGGACATGATACCTCATACAAATAAATTAAATGGGCCATACAAAAAAAACGTTCTGGTGGCATTTTAACTAAGAGGTCATATCAGGGGCCTTGTGGACATCCGTTAAGGTTGGGAAAAGGTTTTCCTTACAGTGAGATCGGTGAACTGTGGAACGTCTTCCAAGCAGATGTGGTAATGGCAAGATATGGATAGCTTCAAAGTGGCCTGGGTAGTTTCTAAAACTAAAAATATTGAGAATTACTGCGTATTAATACATGTAAATGTAGATCTGGGTTGATCCAGGTGATACTTGCCGATTGCAATTTGGGAGTCAGGAAGGAATTCCACCCCCCGCTTTTTTTTTTTTTTTTTTTATTTGTGGTTTGTTTTTTTGTTTTTTTTTGCCTTCCTATGGAGCAACTGTTAGGATGGGTTAAAAAAAAAAAAAAGGTCTGAATAGGTTGGACTTTAAGGACGTATGCCTTATCAACCTCAATTACTATGTACAGGTAAATTTAAGGAGATGCTTGGACTAGTAGTGCCAGACAGGAACAAGCTAAGATTGTAGAGCAGATAGTGTCTTGTAAAAAGGGGAAAATACTAGTATATTAAGGCGAAAAAGTATTATTCTACCTCTTTTACAAGGGACCATGTAAGGCCTCCTTTGGAATATGTGGTGCATCATATAACAAAAGCGGCACTTGGGAATGGAAGCGTTCAGAAAAGACAACTAAAATAATAAGGGGCGTGGAGGGTTTGGACTATGCAGGCAGATTAGACATATATATATTATATATAATATATATATTATATATATTAGGATATATATATATATATAGATTAATATATATATCTATATAAACATATACCATATAATATATGACGTATAAATATATATTAATGGGCAATATAATAAACTCTGTGGTTGCATTGTTCAAAAATACATCATATCAGAGGACTCATCGAAATCCCTTTAAGATTAGAAAAAAGAAGCTTCAGGTAGGAAAAGGTTTTCTTTTACAGGTGAAACCTTTGGAAACTGTCTTCCAAGCAGATGTCCCCCCCGTAATGGCAAGTACTCTTAACAGAGCCCTTTAAAAGTGGGATGGCTAAGTTTCTCCCCCCGCAAACTAAGACTATTGAGATTACTACATTTAGTAGTGTGGAGGAATGGTATTTTGAATAAACAATTAGTTTGGGTGTTCCAGAGATGTATGCCATTTAGTGAATGTTTATTGCGCATATCCTCTGGATCAACTGTTAGGTAGGGTTAATGAGTAGGATAGTGGATGGACTAGATGGACGTATGTCTGTTATTCAACCTGCATCATTCATTATAATGAGTTAGATATAACAGCTGCCGCGAACATGAGGAGGGGGTTCGGAACAACAGGTTTTGACGATACTTAATTTAACAAAAAATCGTGGGTTAGACCATTTCGGGGGTTGGGGGGGACAATGGCAGAGCTGGAAAGCCCTCGAAAGAGGAGATAGTTTGTTGTGTACAGAGAAGAAAGTTTATCGGAGAGGTTAATAAAATTTTCTGTTAAATGGTGTAATTTGCCCCACCAATCAGAATTTATGAACATTTGAACTAGATAGATGCTTGTGAAGGTTCTCATTCATCCAGGTCATGGTATATATGTTGTATTCAATTAAACTTCAAGTCCAGTTGATCTAATTGAATACAACAGATATAGATCGATTATCTATCTTTCTATCATCTATGTATCTATCTCCATCTGTCTATCTATGTATCTCCACATCTATCTATCTGCCTATCTGACAGATAAGAAAGATAGATCTAGACAGACAGAGAAAGATACATATATAGATAGATTGGACAGACAGGTAGATAGAAAGACAGACAGAGATAGGCAGATATAGATAGATGGACAGACAGCGGCATTTCCCTGTATGTAGCCAGGCAATGGTCTTCATTCGTGTCATTTAATTCTATAAACTTAAAATTTTTAAAACTCTTGGTTAAAAACACACACAGTTTAACCGTAAGGTATGTAATGGCTGTTTCGTACACCTTACATTATCCTGACAGATTATTGGTGCTTTTTTATGTGCCCCATTTGTTAGCCTATGTGCCCCCGGAAAGATCTGGAGCTGCTTCTGCTGGATACGCAGGGGCTTTCCGCTGCTTGCTGCGCCGGCGTGACATCAGCGCGCCGGTGTTGCGCATGATGTAATTGCGCCGGCTGCAAGACATGCCCAGAGGTTATCGCCCAAATCATTCAGGGCACTTTGCCAAATATCTGGGGCACATGCCCCGAATGTTTTAACGTAGATACGCCACTGACAAATACATATGCTTTAAAGGGGGGAAAGGAGCATTTTCTAATATCAATGGCCATAATTTACTCATCCAGCAATTTCTCTAAGCAAAAATACATCCAAACCTCCTGTTTGCAGGACCCCTAATAGCGTCAATTAAAAGTCTCAGTCCCTGGGTGGATTAATTTGCTCAGAAAAGATCTGAGCATGTTTAACCCATCCATTCAATTACTGTTAGGAACATTTCTAGAATTTGTGCATCCTGTTAAAAGAACGACCATTGCAGAACCTGAAATAACAGCTCACAACTGATCACAGTAAGGCATAGCAAAGGTTATGAAACAATGTTTAGAATACCTAGCTATGTGTAATATAAACAATTTCAAAATGTTTTTTTTGTCACTTAACTTCCCCTTTAAGTGTATTCTTATCATTAATAATCACTCCCTTCCTATTTCCTATAGATGCTTCCATGTGGCTAGAGCCAAATGAAGATTAGAATACCCTTGCAGCGCTGCCACCGAAGGGTGGGCAGGCATGGCTTAAATTGGGCATGGCTTATAACGAAGCTAAAAGCAGACACTGTAAATGTATAAAAGTATATTATAAAAAATTCACTTTAAATTAGTTTGACAGAAAATTTTAAGTATTTCTAACGCAATTTAATCTAAATAAATCACCCGATCATTTTTTTTGTATAATTTAGAAACTCAGCAATGCTTTAAGGTGAGTAACACACTGAATTGTTTTAGCCAAATTCTATTATATATATTATTGACCAAAAGGTTTAACCATTTTATCAAGTGACTACCTAGGCCCCCAAGTATGGTACTTAGAACCCTAATGTCCACTATTGAGCCTTCTAAAGTTGACATTAAAGTCTGGTTAGGTACTTTCTAAAAAAAAAAAAAAATTTAATTGAGGGTAACAGGTGTATATAGACAGCAGACTCACACAGCAGCACATTATACATTCCCCAAAATCTTGATTAAATGAATCCCAAATACATTCCCCAGAATCCCCAAAATGTTGATTAAATTAATTAGTCCCAATTAATTTCTAATTCCTCCATTCCCCAACCCATTCAATTTCCCATTTATTTAATTTTACTGAGAGCAAGACCTGGATGAAGAATTTAGAAAGCCATAATAATGATGTACATTGGTAGACTCACAAGACACACGGCAGACAGAGTCACTCCGAATTAAGGACAGGGCCCAGGGAGGCCTACCCCACCCACCACGAGGCATACATTCCCAGAATCCCCAAAATCTTGTTTAAATTTATCCCAATCCCCCTATTCCCCAATCCCCAATTTCCCATTTATTTAATTTTACTGTGAGCGATCTCAGAAACCAAGACTTCACTTGAATGAAGAACTTAGAAAGCCATTAAGTAATGGCTTTTATAATGATTATCATTAAATATCAATGACTGACTCACACATGATGGCACTGGCAGTCACTCTGAATTAAGGACAGAGGACAGGGCCCAGGGTCAGGGAGGCCCACCCCAGCCATCACGAGGCATACATTCCTCAGAATCCCCAAAATTCTGATTAAATTAATTAATCCCAATTCCCAATCCCCCCATTCCATTCATTTAATTTTACTAAGAGCGAGAAGCCGAGACTACACTGTGGGTCACGAAAAGGAGAAGGAATTGCGCAGAGTATATACCTCTGCCTCAGGCTCCTCCCAGACCCAACCGCAAGAGTTGGCAGTGACAGCTTGAAAGACATAGCGCACAGGCAGTGCAAGGAGCTTCCCGAACTGAAATCCGATCAGATTGGATAATGCTGCAGCCTGCATCATTCGGATTCCTCCTTCCTGGATACCGCGAGAGTTGACACTGGCAGCTTGACAGACACAGCGCACAGGCAGTGCAAGAAGCTTCCCGAACTACTGAAATTGAAAATCTGATCTCTGATTGGACAATGCTGCAGCCTGCATCTTTTGGATTCTTCCGGGGACTTTCCAGGTTACTTAAATTTTTTTTTTTTAAAAACTGTTAAAATGAAAAGTTCATGGGACAGGGATATAGGATTGGTAATTCCTACCTTCCAATATTGTTTCTGTGAGGAGCACCAGCACAAACACGGATTCTTCCAGTGTTCCTCCTGGCTTCAGCACTAGCCTGGCAAATGAAAACTGCATGAGCTGTAGCTGGTATAAGTCATTCTGAATTAATAAAGCCAGTCGGATTACTAGAGAAACATCTTCAAGAACTAACACGGAGATTCAATAAAAGTTCTTATCGTTTAAAATGGTGCTACTTTTGCCCTAACCAATCAGATCTTATTTATTTTATCATTTGAAAGCTAAAATCTGATTGGTTGGGGCAAAATTAGCACCATTTTAAACGATAAGAACTTTTATTGAATAACCCTATCTTCAAGAACTAAACTTCAAGTCCAGTTGATCTAACTGAATACAACAGATATACAACACATAGCAACATGAGGTTGAACAACATCCAATTTTTCTAACACACAACTTTCATTCTGCCTATAAATAAGACGCATCTCTGAGGATACACAACATCCTTTTTGTAAACTTAAACATGCATTAAAGGGCATGTCCACCCCCAAAACTATAATCCCCCCCACTACTGGCCCCATTGTGTAGTGTAGTTTAATCCTTACCTCACACCCCAGCTCCATAAGGTTCTCCTGTAGTCCCCCCCCCAAAGTCCCAAAAACTGCCCACCAGGAGGGTAGCAGAGTCCACTCTGCCTCCTACCTGGCCTCCGGGAGAAGTTTGGCATGCGTACTGCAGCCTCTCCCTCTCCCGATTCCCTCCCCCTAGTGTAAAACCCTTAATATATATGATTCCCCCTGTCCCCCCAGCCCCAACTGCTCCATTTTTATTCTTAGAAAGCTCCCCAAACTTTACTTACCTTCCCACTTTCCCCCGCCGAAATGAACTCCCGGCAGCTGCGTCCGTGATTGGCTGCCACTCAGCCAATCACAGACGCGACTGCCGGTCCCGCCCCTCTGCTTGCATTTTCTCGCAATCAGAGGGCCGGCAGCGCGGCGGAGGAAAGAGGGGAGGTAAGGCACAGGCAGTGCAAGGAGCTTCCCGAACTGAAATCCGATCAGATTGGATAATGCTGCAGCCTGCATCATTCGGATTCCTCCTTCCTGGATACCGCGAGAGTTGACACTGGCAGCTTGACAGACACAGCGCACAGGCAGTGCAAGAAGCTTCCCGAACTACTGAAATTGAAAATCTGATCTCTGATTGGACAATGCTGCAGCCTGCATCTTTTGGATTCTTCCGGGGACTTTCCAGGTTACTTAAATTTTTTTTTTTTAAAAACTGTTAAAATGAAAAGTTCATGGGACAGGGATATAGGATTGGTAATTCCTACCTTCCAATATTGTTTCTGTGAGGAGCACCAGCACAAACACGGATTCTTCCAGTGTTCCTCCTGGCTTCAGCACTAGCCTGGCAAATGAAAACTGCATGAGCTGTAGCTGGTATAAGTCATTCTGAATTAATAAAGCCAGTCGGATTACTAGAGAAACATCTTCAAGAACTAACACGGAGATTCAATAAAAGTTCTTATCGTTTAAAATGGTGCTACTTTTGCCCTAACCAATCAGATCTTATTTATTTTATCATTTGAAAGCTAAAATCTGATTGGTTGGGGCAAAATTAGCACCATTTTAAACGATAAGAACTTTTATTGAATAACCCTATCTTCAAGAACTAAACTTCAAGTCCAGTTGATCTAACTGAATACAACAGATATACAACACATAGCAACATGAGGTTGAACAACATCCAATTTTTCTAACACACAACTTTCATTCTGCCTATAAATAAGACGCATCTCTGAGGATACACAACATCCTTTTTGTAAACTTAAACATGCATTAAAGGGCATGTCCACCCCCAAAACTATAATCCCCCCCACTACTGGCCCCATTGTGTAGTGTAGTTTAATCCTTACCTCACACCCCAGCTCCATAAGGTTCTCCTGTAGTCCCCCCCCCAAAGTCCCAAAAACTGCCCACCAGGAGGGTAGCAGAGTCCACTCTGCCTCCTACCTGGCCTCCGGGAGAAGTTTGGCATGCGTACTGCAGCCTCTCCCTCTCCCGATTCCCTCCCCCTAGTGTAAAACCCTTAATATATATGATTCCCCCTGTCCCCCCAGCCCCAACTGCTCCATTTTTATTCTTAGAAAGCTCCCCAAACTTTACTTACCTTCCCACTTTCCCCCGCCGAAATGAACTCCCGGCAGCTGCGTCCGTGATTGGCTGCCACTCAGCCAATCACAGACGCGACTGCCGGTCCCGCCCCTCTGCTTGCATTTTCTCGCAATCAGAGGGCCGGCAGCGCGGCGGAGGAAAGAGGGGAGGTAAGTAAAGTTTGGGGAACTTTCTAAGAGTAAAAATATAGCGGTTGGGGCTGGGGGGACAGGAGGAATCATATATTAAAAAAATATTTTAAGGGTGGACATACCCTTTAAGCAAAATAAAGACATAATGCTTGCACTGTTTCTTTTAAAATAATACTTTATTTGTCTTGTGAAAGTATTTGGAGTGAGGCTGCGGCCACAAGGTATCAGGCAGTAACGAGCATGCACATTGGTGCATGTTTCATGTGCGTTACAGTCCATTTGTGCAGCACTTAATAGTCCGGAATTGTAACAAATGCAATTCGCAAAAAAAAAGGCAGCACACACTAATGAATCACAAACGATGTGTTTCTCACACTATAATGGATCACAAAATGTTATCATAATCTCGTGAGAAACGTGCTAGTGTGGTCTGGCTTTAAAAGAACTCCCTGCACAATACAATACTGTATATTATACGCTCTATAAAAGTTTGTTTGCGCACACTGGATAAACACATACAATGTCAACTTCAAAAAAATGTGGCCAGCATTTGCAGTTTTCTTAGTAGTACAATTAGCAATATAAACTCCAAACACTTTATGTCTCACAGTTGTCTCATTGTGGTTCCCTAGTTGGTTTACCTACAAGCAGCCAATTGTCAGATTTCTCACCTTCACTTTCAGGTGAAAGGGCTGCTAATACACTAATCAGGGATGCCAAACCACAACTGAAGCCCACCTAAATTGGGACTAAGGGTCATATTTATAAACCTGCGGTATCACTTTTTTAATTAACGAACAATCATCGTAGAATATCATGTGGTAATAAACTATAGCAATGGTATTCTATGGGGATCGTAAATCTATGATAGCGATATTGTAGATATATGATCGGTTATATCTATATATATATATATTTGATCATTATCGTTAAACTATTTCGAATTACCGATCGTTAAACCAATCTTTAAAGGCACGGTTGCGCAAAGTTCTGCAATCGCATGCGATTGCACAAAAAAGGTGATCTCATGTGCTCCGAAAAAACATAACGCAGCGCAACAGACAGCGCTTTGTATCTCACAATCGGAGCGCGCACTAAAATACGGTAGTGTCGCCTAGTCCTTAATTTGTGTGATTTAGTACAAAAATCAAATGAATTTGCCTTCTGCAATAAGCCACTAAGGTTAAAATGCTATTTACTTTTTGACAGGATTGTGTGCTAAACATTCACAGAATATGACTTAAGTGTATAACTTGCAAAGAGGAGACCTCAAACCGAACCTTAGGAAAATAAATACCCAGCATATCTAGCAGGAACCTACTGATCTTCACATTATTGTACAATCCTGCCCTGCATCCTATTAGTGCTTCTCAGGTTCTGTTAAGCATTATTAAACACTGCTGCATTGCTTTCTATTTCAGTGTTGGATTTTGTTCCCAGCTCTATGTGTGAGCTTTACACGAATCAATGTCAGTGTGGATATACAATTATCCAGCAGTGGTGGATATGCATACATTGGTGTAAAGGTCAGCTGTTTGCCTTTAGCTCCACATAGATTACCAAAATGCCCCTCAGTAAGAATACAGATTTACTGCTTTATAAATCCCTTTTACAAACTAAACACACCACCCAGTTCACTCTACGTAAGGCTGGTTCAAATAATGACAGTACCTTTACCAGGCAAATAGCAGAACATACACGTGCTGCTCCTACAGCTACTGGATTAGATCTCCAATGGCTTGCTACTAGCAAACTGTCACATACTTCCTGGTACCGTATAACTCTTAAAACACGCGCATTCACAACAGGCCTCTTATCTGCTAATTGACTGCCAATGGAACTGCAACTAAAAGGAGGAATGAGTGATAATAACATTCAGTGGCGGCTCCAGCTCCAGATCTTTCCGGGGGCACAACACGGGCACAAAGGCTAACAAATGGGGCACATAAAAATGCACCAATAATCTATGTCAGGATAATGTAAGGTGTACGAAACAGCCATTACATACCTTACGATTAAACTGTAAGATGGATAGATATGGAAATGATAGAAAGATAATCTATCTATCCATCAATCTTAATAGCTAAGATAGCTATCTATCTATCTATCTTATCTGCCTGCCTATTTATCTGACAGATAATATGATAGATAGATATCATATCATATCATATCAGGCAGGCAGAGCCAGATAGATATGGAGATAGATAATAATGAGAGCTAATAAGATTGATGGATATAGATAGATAATGATAGCTAATAAGATTGATGCATAGATAGATAGATAAGCTATCTTTCTATCATCTCCATATCTATCTGTCTATCTATCTATCATATCTGTCAGATAGATAGGCAGGCAGAAACTAAAGATAGATATGGAGATGACAGACAGACAGACAGATAGATAATCTATCTTTCTATCATCTATCTATCTTTCATCTCCATATCTATCTTTATCTGCCTGCCTATCTATCTGACAGATAATATGATAGATAGATAGATAGATAGATAGACAGACAGATGAAGATAGATAATCTATCTATCTATCTATCTATCTATCTATCTATCTATCTATCTATCTATCTATCTATCTATCTATCTGTCTATCTATCATATTATCTGTCAGATAGATAGGCAGGCAGATAATAAAGATAGATATGGAGATGATTAGATAGATAGATAGATTAGATAGATTAGATAGATTAGATAGATTAGATAGATTAGATAGATAGATAGATAGATAGATATAGATAGATGGATGCTTGTGAAGGTTCTCATTCATCCAGGTCATGGTATATCTGTTGGTATTTCAATTAACTTCAGTCCGTTGAGAAACTAAAAACAAGAAAAAAAACAGTTGAAA